>OZ059825.1:32245477-33727890 GCA_964057195.1 Orthosia cruda | reverse complement strand
AAAATTTTTACTCTAATTCCGCGAAGATAAAGTTCGTATGTGTCGAAATAAAATTGTGTGTCGTTATAGTTAATACGACTTTATAGTTTTGTGTATTCGGTACGTTATGGGGACCGTATCATGAGATTTAATATTTTGTGTGGTGTAAGAAAGAAAAGTAAGCGACAAGTTTTCTTTTTAATAACTTCAACAAAAAGAAGGAGATTCTCAGATAGCAATTTATTTTTTATTTTGAACTATATAGCTATAATTTCATTTTCATTTAAAAAATAAGTTGTTCATAATATATGGGAAGAAGCATTTCTTAAAATATGATCACACTTTTTTGTTACACTCTGTACAGATGGATGATATAATTATGATCTTGAAAGGACTTGTAATAATACCTGGACTATTTAATTATACATAACATATCCCCTATATTCCCCGCAGGGCTAAGCAGTAATGCATCTTTAGCACATCCATATTTAACCAGTTACGTTTTCGAAGGTACATGTAATAGGAGGCGAGCTTATTGCCATCAACTGGGTATAAATCCAAACGCCGGACTGCTGAGGAATTGCAGAAGAAAAAACCCAATATATATTTACTGGAGCCGGCAATCAAACTCAGAACCTCATGAAGAATCAAATTATAAAGGATCCACCACGTAACACCACAGCAGCGTAATGCATGAAAATCAGCTTCATTGACATTTTTAATTTCTTCACAGTCATTTTGCTGTTAGAGTATCACTGACACTAGGATAAGTTGGTAGCTTTCTGCGACTTGACTTACAGTAATATTCTAACTATTAGGGCGTAGAATCCCCATGGGAATGTTAAGAGTTCGAATCTGAGCCTATGTAATAGGAAGGGACCTTACAATGAAAGGTCGTGAACCGACCCTATAGATTTGATATAAGCCCGTTTTGTAAGTGCAGGACATTTAGCGAAATCTAATGGATTTTGAGTGAATATTAGTAGTAGAAGATGGGACTATTTTCTATGGAGTAAAGCACGTGTGAAATCCTACTTCTTAGGTTTTCAGGCTATTGTAAAGTTTGACGAATCATCATCAGCGTTTTAATGTTCCCACTGATGAGACATTGGCCTCCTCTCTGTGAAAGAGGGAATTGGTCTTAATCCACCACGCGGGCCCAGTGCGCGTTAGTGGATGTTACATGTCTTCGAATTTTCAGTTCTAAGACATGCCGATTTCCTTACGATGTTTTCCTTCACTGTTTTTAGAGAATTGGTGTTGAAAAAATTTACACAAAGTTAAGCGCCTGCCTGGGTTTGAACCAAGTCGTGTATTCGTCGAATACAAAAATCTTCAAATTCTGAAATTAGAGGTTAAGTAAGTTATCCAAACATTTTACCATTACTTTAAAACTATCTCTTATCTACAAGAGCCGTAACATCGTGCAATTTCTCAGGATAAGCCCTCGTCGATCGAGCTCGACGTTGACAGATGACAACCCTCTATTAAAGATTATGGAAGAAAACACTCGATGGCGCTTGTAATTAAACGATATTTTGTAGTGATGTTTTTGTTATAGCTTTTATCGAGGAGCTAGTGCCTAACTAACTGCCACACGGGTTGATTTTCCAGGTTAAGCAACGCTTGCCAAGATCGGTGCGTGGATGGGTGCGTGGATGGATGTGTGGATGGGTGCGTGGATGGGTGCGTGGATGGGTGCGTGGATGGGTGCGTGGATGGGTGACCATCTTAATTAAAAATCATACTGATATTCCTCCATGCCTCGGAAAGCACATAATACCTCAGTAAAGCTCAAGTGGTTGCCAATTCGCCTTAGCCGCAATACACATATTCTTTCTCTTTTGTTTAATGTGTGCTCTTTATTCCTTCCACCCCTCTTTACCTCAAGAATCATTTTCAGTTTATTTGCGATCTCTAAGGTCATCAGTTAACTTGCGACTTAAAATGCCAATGCATTACACAACTTTCAGGGACAAATCTATTACTGTCCAGGCTGCTCATCTGTGGAATGTATTGCCTGACCCTGCCTGTGTTAAAAGACTTATCAAGGAACATTACTTATCGTAATCGTGCTCTTAGTTTGTTGGCATACATTTTGTCTATGATTGTCATACGCATTTTTTTTCACTGCTTAATTTTAAATATGTATGTATTTATGTATCTATTTTATAGCAAATATAATTATCTATATGTGTTTTTATTTAGTATTATTGTACCTTTATGTTTTTTTTTGGTATTGTTGCACCACTGACAACCCCATGTCATGTCCAGGTAATCACTGTCCATTCCAGGTTGCCTGGAAGAGATAGCGGAAAGCGATAAGGCCCTTCGTAGTATATTTTATAGTTTTAAGTTTCTTTTGTTTCTGTATTTCTGGTGTACAATAAAGCATACATATTATTATTATTATTAAATAAATAAATTATCCCGATGCTCCCGGCTGTCGTTTGAAGATCTTTAACAGTCGTAACGGGTAGTCAGATGCCTGAAGATCAGACACAAGTGTTGCAAACGGATATCGTGATAACCAGTGGCGGGGTTGTGGATGTCAGATAGGCAGTCGCTGTATCTAGTTAGACTGGCAGCCGAAGACAACACACTTGGGAAAAGACTAGGCAGATACATTTATAACTTTATCGGAATAAAGCCGGTACCGTACCAAGTACTGGAACACGTGTTTATGATTCCATTGTTATTATTGGTACTTAACTATGCAACATATAGTTATTAATAATAAATAAACTGACCCGGCGAACTTCGTACCACTTCAGGAACCAATAAATGTAAGGAATAATGTTTTTTTGCTGTTGTAATTTTGTTCCGTTATTTGAAAAGTTATTCTATTTGAGGCGGAGACAAAACCATTATTGAGTCGTAAATGGTAACTAACCCGACTTTGTTTATATATTCAGATATACATTTATTTACTTTTTCGGATGCAAACAGCATGTTACTGTTGAAATCCCCTAGATAGCACAGCTAAGGTGTAAGTGGTCTCAAATGTAGTTACTTGAAGAATCTGCAGAATGCCCCTGTCACACGCCTAAGTCCTTAACTTCATTGCATCTGCAAAAACAAACTCAAATCTTTATTTCAACTAAAAAGTGTATGTTAGAAATCGTTTACTGGAACTTTTTAACTGTCGAAGAGTCGGCTAGTTAGTTAATATGTATATATGAATATAATTGCGAGCTGACTGACCAAAACCATTATGTATCCTCCAAATGCACAGCATGATTTTCATCTTGTTGACTTGCAGTTCGCTTTTTAAGTGGTCGGGATTTTAAAAAAAAAAATTTTTTTTTTTTTATTTATAACTTTTCCGAATTCCTTTGAATATTTAAGTGTTATATATTGTTATAATCACCGTTTAAAACCCTTTTGTTTGGTACTGCACACGACGGGACAGGAACAAGTAAAATTGGATTCCCCACAATATGGCGCCTAAAAGCCGAAATCTTTTGTTTTTCTATTTTAATGTAGCCACACAAGATTAAGACGAATCGATTGACGTGAGAGTTATCAAAATCAGCCTACGCGTTTTTTGTAGATAGGAACAAACATACATACATAAATACATAGACTGATCAACACATTACCCTCATTTACGTCGCACAGTCGTGTAAAAAAAAACTCTATGAATAAGAACATGCAAGAAACTCCATCATCATGAGATGATGGAGTTTGATTTTAGATCTGATTTGACCTTCACGCTCTGATTTTTAGGTTCCTCACTTTCTACGATGTCACATGTACCAACCCCCACTACTCCATCGCAATTAATAGTGCATTGCTAGTGACAAATACATCAAGTACAAGAACAATGAGAACTCCATATACAGCGTGATGTACCCCGTGTACTCCCGTAGAACTAATACTTGTCATAATTAATTACAACCGGTCCATTGTTTCAGGCTCAAAATGCGAACCTTTCAGACGCGTTCCGACCTGTTCAGACTTGTTTGCTTAGGGTTCCCACTCGGCCTGTTTATTTAGCTGGTGTTTCTTTCGTTGGCTTTATTGCGAACACGCTGTTTTTATTCAGGGATGGCCACGACTGAACTTTTAATACCTTTGGACAAGTTTGTATGTTGTGCACTTATGAACCTTCCAAATTATAACATTGCACCAGTAATCCCCGTAGGGTAAAGAAACGACCTACATTGTTAATAACATATTACTCACGTTGTAACTCGCAAATTAGTTGAATAATGGTTATTTGGCCTCCCACCAGGTGGACCGATGACCTGGTGAAGGTTGCGGGGTTCCACTGGTTGCGAGACGCACGGGACCGGTGAAAGTGGCGACGCTTGGGGGAGGCCTATG
Organism: Orthosia cruda; assembly: GCA_964057195.1. NCBI lineage: Eukaryota > Metazoa > Arthropoda > Insecta > Lepidoptera > Noctuidae > Orthosia > Orthosia cruda. The sequence goes on along the minus strand of OZ059825.1, from coordinate 33,723,582 downwards.
TCCAGCAGTGGACGTCTTTCGGCTGATATGATGATGAATGTTATTTGTATAATAAGTTATTATTTATGTGGCAAATTTTACCCTAGTTTTGTGATTGTGAGAGTTTAGTTTTTTTTTGTTTTTTTTATTTTTATTATTCATTACTATAGGCTCGCGTTTGATCTTCTAAAAGAATATTATTGGACTCCTATATTTCCAATACCTCTGCCAACCCTACGTCTATAGCAAGTCACGCGAGTAATTAATGTGGAAACGAAAGGTATCTGTTGTAACGAATCGTTTGTGGTAACCGTATTTTGAGAACTCGAAACACTGCGGAATTTCGTTTGCCGAAATGGCTTGTCATTTGAAAGTGAGCTGCGATCGATTGTTCATTATTGGGCGAAAATACTTTTGGTAGGTTGAAAATGTACGTAAAGTTAAAATCTATAATGAAAGCATCTACGAATAGATATTCAACAGACATCAATTTAAATGGAGTATAGCAATAAAACCTTGATTTTTAAACAGAATTTGATTTTAGAATAGTTGATAAACATCATCGAGATTTATATAATTAAGACCCTTTATTCTTGAATTTTGATAAAGCAAAAGCGAATTCTTTCAAAATTTCGTACTCATAATATATAGATTACAGTACAGTAGTAGATACAGTCGGCATAAGCGTGGTCGCTTAGGTTAGGTTTTTGTGCCTGGCTGGAGGCTCTAGTTTAGTCTCCACAGGGAACGTCGGGTTAAGCAGTAGTCATCATTTGATTGAACTGCGAGAGGCACATAAAAAAAAAAGATAATTAAACTAGCCATAATGCATTACTGAGAAAGCATGAGAAGGTTTGTCTTTTCTATATTCGCCGGGTGGCTGGTAGCAACTGGTTGAGATATACCGAGAATCGAGCTAAACGGCGTGCACTTGAAGAGGCTTGTCCAACATAGCCTGATGATGATTATACTTAAGCTCGTGGCTAAATAATATCAGCCACACGGGTCGATCTTCAAGGTTCAATCAACGCTTCCCGAGATCGGTCCGTGGATGAGTGACAATCATTATACAGCAACTTGCCTCCGTACTTCGGCAAGCAAGTAAAGCCATTGGTCCCGGCTGTAATTTGATGGTCTTTGCGAGTCGGTACGAGTAGTAAGAAGCCTGAAATCTGACACCAGTATTGCCAAGGCGTTACCCAGTTACTGCATTGTTGAGGTTAGATAGCCAGTCGCTCCATGTAAAATACTGGTACTTAGCTGAATCCGGTTAGACTGGAAGCTGACCCCAATAATCCCAACATAGTTGTGGAAAGGCTAGGCAGATAGATTGGTGATAATCAATCATTGTTGATAATCATACTTTGACCATAAAATTTTGACCCTTAAATATTTCTACCATAAGGTATAAACCTACGGTAACGTATAACCTACTTCCAATAATTGTACGACCAATCAAATTTAAACACATCAGTTCCATTAATCACAAGAACCCGGATACAGTATGACGTATGGGTCACAACTATTAAATACGGTTCGGGTCCGAACTAAGTTTGGATCCAAGTCGTAAACGAGCTCATAAAATCCGTCACGTAGGTTTCCGGTCAGTTGCTTTGTATTAAGTTTTTGGTACCCTTTTATAGGCCTGTTTATATCGTAAAATATTTTTACGGAAATATCATAATGTTTTATTTTGTGTACGAAATTGTCGGTGTAAAGCAAGTTTTTATTTGAATCAAGATTTTGGACTGAAGAAAACTCGAGTTGGACTTTCGCATATTCGCAATCATTGTTAAGTGTGTTTTATGCATTTTCTTGAATATGATAAGTAACTAATAATTTTTATTCAAAGCTGATTAAATCAATGTAACACACGCTTTGTACCGTCTCTGGTATGTACCTAATAAATTGCCTGCATGTTATAAAACACAATTTTGGAACTGTATGACCAATCAAATATGTAACATTTTTGGTTTACTTTACTGTACACCAAAAAAGTTACATATCTGTTTTTATTAAAACTTAACACTATGGGTACAATGGTGGTCTTATCGCCTACAGCGATATCTACCAGACAATTTTTGTACTTTTATAGGAAAACATCTTGAGGAATCCTGGATTTATAATTCGTATAGGTAAGTTTAAAATCGGTGACCGGCATTGAGCCAGCGTGGTGATTAATACTTTTGCCTTCTCTATATGAGAAGGGGACTTTGCGCTGCGATGACACAGTAACTGGATGGTATTATTATTTAGTGTTCTTTGGTGTTCGCTATCTACGCTGGTTGCTATCTCTAACACAAAGAAACATAAACGTTCATACAACTTGGATAGTATTTTACAAGTTCGACAAACATTCTTCTCGTATCGTCGACCTTTTTATTGAGCTAATATAATATGTTACCGTCCAAACTACGGCTTTATTATTGCTAAGTTTGTATAAGTTTTGTTCCGAACACTTCGACTTTAGTTTAGCTTTGAGAGAAAATTGAGACAAGCTGACATTCTTAGTAAAGTTTTTAACGTGATTGGGGCAGTAACTGAAGCAAAGAAAGTTATAATTAAAAGTTCTTAATGGGCCTATGTCCAGCAGTGGAAGTCTTTCGGCTGAAATGATGGGCGCAAAAACAGACGTGAAAATCTATACTAATATCATTCGAACTAATATTTTCTGTAAGTGATTCTAGTGAAATTATTTAGCTCAGCACCCTAATTGCGTATCTGTTTTACCAGCATGAAGCATTCCTTCCCTTTTCATTTCGATATCTTAACAGTATTTATTGCGTGTTCTATGCTGTCGATTAGACGGATTGTTGTGACATTAAGCAATGATTGCAAGGCGTTACAATGGTTCGAGAAACCTAGCTCGTTAAACTTTGTGCCTGTTATAAATATTGGACTAAAATATAAATATTGTATTTCGTTGACAAGCGGGCAATTATTAACGGATGGAAAATCGGGCGATATATTATAGTATGGGAATGAGGGAATAGTCACTCGTTCCACTAAAATCCCCTAGATCACTACTACTCAATGTTCCACTACGATATCCAATGCTGGGGTTTCTATAAGTATTAATAAATGCTAAACCTTTACAGTTCTAAATAAAAAAGCCACTTACGAAATAACAATACATACCTAATACATATAATTAAAAATCTGAATCTGAGCCGGGATAACAATGACGAAAATTAACTTTTCTCAAAAATGGTATGTAATATTGCCATAACATCTCTAAAAAGTCTCCAGAAAGCAAATTCTACCGGAGACTTATTCACAACTGTCCAGTAAGTGAGTATGTAATTTACTTACTGGACAGTAGTAGGGATAGGTCCGATATATCAAAACGTAACTTATATCGGATATGTGTTAGATATCATATCATATCGATATCAATATCAAAATAACCGATATTACAAAAACTATATCTAATATAACTGTACTACTTATACCGATATCTGAAAACCGAACCAAACCATTTACTTTTCAAAATCAATGACGAACAATGAACAAAAATAATTATGTCCGCGTTAGGCCTTTTTATTCGCGCGATTTTTCGCTCATTCTGCGGCCTATGGAATTGTATGAAGCTGCACGCATTGCGGTAAAAAAAAACATAAATCCGCGCAAATAAAATCGCAGTGCCTGCTAAGCCTTAAAGTGTTCATTTGTTTTTTTTTTCAATAAACAGCTTTCTATTAGCAAGCCAGTTCGAAATTTAAATAAAACCTTTGATAAGTTACCTCCTTCGTTGCCATGTTTCGGTGAAAAAAACCTTTCCATTTTTAAATTACACGACAGATATGAGTTTACTATGTACTTTACTTGGCCGCTACACACGGTAGATATGGATTTTCATACAACTTTTGCCGGCCGCTGCTCTCATGTATTTGGTCTGTACTGCAATTTCGATTTTTCTCGAAGAAGGTTGTCAAAATAATTCTCAAATTTCCAAGCATGTTTGAGAAAATATAAATAAATGCCCCCGGTAAATCGATCACAATATCTATTAGTAATTGCCCTAAAATGAATGTAACCTAAAATATTAATTAAACGAATTTGTTGTTAAACTTTCTTTCATTTTTGAGAAAAGCATTATACAAGCCTCAACCAGTAAGAAAGACATCCTGGCCTCGTATATAACCGGACCTCACCTGCGGTTCGGTCCGGTTAACTCATACTTGGCCAGGAAGTCTTACTTACTGGATTCTGCAGTAATGTACTATTTCTAAAATAAGTTAGATGTTGAAAAAAAGTATCAAAAGCGTTGAAGAATTTCGCAGGTTCGACCAGTGCAGCGTCTCGGCGGCGTAGTTGGAATTGCATAAACCTAGATAGTGAAATACGTGGGTTCGAGTCCTATCTAGGTCTAGACGATTTTAGTGGAACGAGTAATAGTGCCCTTGCCTGATGATCAAAGATTGCCAATGAGGAGGAAAAGACTGGCGAGCTAGTGATTCTTCAAACTACAAAATGGTGGCTGGCAGCTTTCTGCTCATTCACGTTCCACATGCGAGACTACCACAATTATCATATCCGCGAAGCGGGTTATTAGACACAGTTTATAAAGTTTTCTGCAATCCAACTAAATGGATGCATCAGTCTTCAGCAATGTGGCATGAAGAGCTGGCGGTGATACGAAGTCTTCTCACGGTCAAGGTTCAATTCAATTCGCTCTGGTCTGTGGCGGAAAAGGAATGAAGGAAAGGAGCGGAATAGTTTGGGTTTCGATCGCCCGCGAAATCTTAAATGATTGGTGTATGACATAAAACAAGAGATGGCGGTACCACAAGGAACGCATTCCGTATGCTACTTTTGCACTTACACAATTAGGTTCCTGATTTACTTATTCATAGGTAAGTGGTAATGTGCCTAGCAAGAGCTAGGCAGATTGTTTTATCTTGCTTAAAGCCACAACTACATACACTGGGGTCGGCTTCTAACTAGATGCAGCTAAGTATTATTATTTTACATGGGGCTGCCTATCTGACATTCACTTGCCCAGTAACTGGGTAATACGATTCCCCTTTGGCAAGACTGGTGTCAAATTTCCTGGATTCTGACTACCCGTAATATCTGTTAAGATAATTTACAAATGATAGCAGGTACCAATGATTTAACGGGTGCTTTTCGAGACACGCAGAAATATGTTCAGACACCAGTCAGACCGACCTCGGCAAGGGTTGCTTAACCTTGGATATCGACCTGTGTTGCATTTATTATTTAGCCAAGAAATTATAAAGTGGTAAGGTAAACATTGCAAACAAGTACATGCATCAAGGCTCTCGCAGACAAGCCCCATGTGCCAACAATGTGACAATGCATTTTCATAGGGAATAAAAAACTTTCAAAACAAAACAGTACAAAGAGATAAATAACTTTCTTGCCGGCAATCGGTGTCTTTGGTATCTGTTAATACTCATTTTCTAAAAAAATAACTTAAATTTCGGAAGTCGGCGTCAAGAAACGAAGGAACGTAAACAGGAACACTGACTTCCGAAATTTAAGTAATTTTTCACTTTGTAGTGTTTTTATTTAGAGGAGGTCGTGGCTAAATAATAACAGCCGCATGGGTCGATCTTCAAGGTTAAGCAACGCTTGGCGAGGTCAGTCCGTGGATGGGTGACCATTTCAAAATACCGAGTTTCCTCCGTGCCTCGAAAAGCACGTTAAGCCTTTGGTCCCGGCTGTCATTTGAAGATCTTTGACAGTCGTTACGAGTATTCAGAAGCTTGAGATCTGACACCAGTCTAGCCAAGGGGTACCGTGTTACCCAGTTACTGGGTTGTGGAGGTCAGATAGGCAGTCGCTCCATGTAAAACACTGGTACTCAGATGAATCCGGTTAGACTGGAAGCCGACTCCAATATAGTTGGGAAAAGGCTAGGCAGATTGATTGTAGTGTTTTTATTTGGAAGTCGGTTATATTTTTTAGTAAATATGTTTTCACTTTTTAGTTCTGGTACCTTATATTACTATGAAAATACGCAATATTAAGAATAATTCAAAAACTATTCGTCAGATATTCATCAAGAAAAAAAAAAAATACCACCTGAGAGTCATCGAAATCGGTTCTCCTTGTAAAAAGTTAAAAACATTTTTACACAAAAAATATAACCTGAAATAACACACAAAAAATACAGTCGAATTGAGAACCGCCTCCTTTTGGAATTCAGTTAAAAATAACTATTTCTATGAAAACTGCAGTCGCATTGTCGCATCGCTTCTACTCTTGAATGCAGGAGCCTTTATGAAAAGGAAGGTTACAGAAACCAGCTCTCACAAACAATAAATCATTTCTCTTTAATTTGTCTCTGCTCAAAATTTCGACAAAATTAAATGCCAAAACTGGAGAGCATTAAATAACTTCACAATCCTAAAACTTTTGAACCAAAGGCCCTTGTCCTGTGAATTATAAATAACACCGTCAAAATACGGAAACTGTGATAATTTTGTGAGGGGTCGACGACTAAAATTATTTTATTGTTTTGGTTTTACTCAACTTTGTTTTAATTTTACTCAACTTTGTTTTAGTTTCAGAAAAATGTTATGACTAACTAAGACAGTTTCATTTGTCATAAAGTTGGTTGGGTTCAGTATTCAATATAGCTCCTTTATTCGTTTCAGAGTTTAGTAATATCAATAGTCAATACATATATTAAATCTGTAGAAAAGTTGTTTTTGTACATCGAAAATATTTCCTATAAAAAAATTCCAGAGTGTTCAAGGTTAACCTACAGAATCCATTGCCGGCAGTATTGGCATTTTTCTGTTTGTCTGTTTAGCTGAGGATGCATCACGTGAAATGTACGAAACCAATAAAGATAGTTATCTTTATTGGTTTCTATTCATTCCATTATAAAAGTTTTTATAATGGAATGAATAGCCGATACGATATCAGTACCATTAGCATCTTAAATTATATAGTCACCAACGCGTTAGCAGATTAATTTGCACGGATTTAACTTACGATTTGTCTTGGAAGCTTCCACGGTAGCAAATCCGACGGCAGGCAGTGTGCACAATCACACAAATACTGACAAGTTGCCAATTGCCGGCTTTCAAAAAAATTAGTAAATAAAACAAAGGAGGTAGGTAGGTGGTGATAAGATTCAGATTGATAAATTGGTAATCTATTTTCATTGAATAAACCGCACATTGGCATGTATTCAATATAATTATATCATAATGATTTGAAATATAATAATTAAACTGATTATAAAAGGAAAAGAAGAAGCAAAATGAAAAGAGAAAGATAAAGAAGGAATTATGCAGGTGGGCCAAAAATCGTGGCTAAAACGAAACCCACCAAGCCCACCCTGTATATGAGCTACTGAAGGATAAGACACAGAAGATTTAATGTAGGAACTACCTACTGTATAAAAATTGTGCGTAACTTGAAGTATTACTTAGTTTTTGTTTCATAGCAATCAGTTCACTCTTTCAAAAGTGAGATGAATTTAAAGGGTTCAAGAAGTCAAGTTCAAGAGGTCACAACACACTCAATTCAGATGCTCGGACAGTTTAACTCCATATTCAATAGATGCCGTTGTGCATTTGTAGTAGTAGGTTGTTGACGGTAGCGAAGCTGCGTGCACAACTAGAATAGATTAATTAAACTAGATTATATATATTTCGTATTTAATAGTTGCGATATACTATTAACATAACATCACACCCGTTGCCCCTAAAAGGTAGGTCAGAGGACCATTTAGAGAACACCCACATTTTTCCAGTTATATTTAAGTCGTATCGAATAGGGGGGCGAGCCCATTGCTATCACCGGGCATCGATCTAGGACTTCATGCTCTACGCTTACGATCACTACTACTTTCTCTGAATATACGAATGCCCAAAAGCAGCTCAATTTCATGTTATACAATACAGTTCCAGTTTCATAATTAGTTCTCCTAGAACTAAATATATAGCCCTTTCAGTATCCATGTAGATCACTGAACTAAATACTCGACAAAAAATACGCTAAGTTTTCTGCTCACTAAAGATATGCGAAAGAAACTTGACAATAGGATGTCCCATTTAATTTCGCATTCAAAAAAGACAATTTCTCTTTTTCAATTATTTTCACAATGCACCAACATTTCCAGAATTTACTGCAAAGACAGTGACGGTGAAATCTATGAGGCCAAAACAAAAGAGATCCACCCCATAACAATGTTACCATACATGAATAGAATTTACGCTGAGATTTTAACATCCGCGTTACAGCCTCCCATGTATAACACCTCTGGGAAATTTGCATGAAAATTCACATCCAGATTTCCATTTGAAACGAAGTCTGGCTTTGAAACGGTCCTTCTCGGTTTTCGGGACATATTGTTGAGTATATTTCGCTAAATTTCTGTTGGAAAGCCCCGATCGATAGCCCGTTGTAAATTTCTTTGTATTTTTTTGTGTTAAGTATAATAATATTGGTCTGTGTTGTCATTTTCTGTTTATAATTTTGTTTGTTTTTTTCGTTATTGCTTATTGATTATCGAGACAAAAAATTTCAGCATCATCGTTTCAGTCGAAAGACTTCCACTGCTGGACATAGACCTCCCCTAAGTGTCGCCACATCGACCGCTCCAACTAGTGGGAATTACAACGCTGCGACTTCCAGAACGCGGTCGCCATTCTAAAACTTTTCGTCCCCATTGACCGTTCTTCAAGCAATGTGTTCTGCCCATTGCCTAAGGTTGAGTATAATGCTTGGCTATGACGGTAATCTTTGTCACCTGCGAGTATCATCGAAAAAACAAAACGAATTATCGTTTTACACAAAACCTAACGCATAATAATTAAGACTTACAGTTAGTTAAAAATTAATTCGTTCTAAAGAACAGCATTAGGTGGTCGGAAGAAGGGTATTAACCCACTTACAAAAACTCTCGCATTTACGAAACAGCCTCTTTGTTAATTAGGTGGTTTATAGATGGACCTTTTACACTTCATCGAAGAATATACATCACCTCAGGGACCTTAGCATTGTCTTTTATTTAAGAATATTCTGCCTCATCTACTGAGTCTTCAGGTCTCTCCACGAACTCTTTGCCAACTCGAACCAGCCCAGTCGTCTCATATTTTTGAGGTCATATACTGACACATTATTCAGCAATGTTTATTCATACTCAATGCTGTCTTAGTTTTTCAGGTATATGCAAGATCAAAAACAGAAGAAGGAGGAATAAAATTCATGTTACGAAAATATATAAGAATATTAATGTGTGTGTGATGAAGAAGGAGGCCTAAGAAAAGATGAATCAATGTTGTGAGTAGCGATATGAAAGAAATGGGAGTCAGTGATAGCGTGACAGTTGATAGGAGAGAATGGAAGAAGAAAACGTGTTGTGCCAACTCCAAGAAACATGGCACAAGAGCAAGAAGATTTTAAGGCAAGATCAGAAATAGGTTAGACCAGTATCTCTTGTGAACTTTGAAGTCTGAAAGTGAAGCATGGTTATCAGGTAATTTATTCCTAGATTAGTTTGAAAACTTTTCCCCGCATATAAGCATGTGGCTAAACATGTTTAAACATAATCAAAGTTTTGATTGATCGGCAATAGTTCGTTGAAGATTTAATTATAATCAACTGGATATGGATCGGAAACTATTAAACTTTGCCTTTGTATTTTGGATAAGCGGTTAGGGGCTGTTGTTGCTCTGCTGTTATAGTGAAAATGGTTTTCATTTAGGTCCTATAATGTTTGCTTATTAGGCATTTTATATATACTTGCTTTTTTTAGTTTTTAATAGGTTCGCGCTTGTCCTCTATCTCACCCGATGGTAAGCGTTGATATGGTCGACGGTAAAGCACGCTTGCCTAGAAGTAACCTTTTCTCTCTTGACTTAAAGTCCCCTAGATTGTAGCTATCGGAAAACACAGACTCCGACAGGGAATTCCATTTTTAAGCTTTACGCACATTGTAAGTGTAACCATAACGTTTAGTGCATATGGGAATATATCTGAGTTTAAGTTAATAACAGTAAAATATAAAGATGGGGGGCGACTTTTTAACTCTCCTAGCCTAGATAGAAACATGGCTGCTTCATCAACTTTAGTGGCTTTGTCATGTTGTTTATATGGTCAAATTATGACGCACATTGTTGGCCTAAGTTAAGTTGCCAGTATCGGGTAAAACGTAGTTTTTACTTTGATATCACTTTATTGGTTTATAACATATCATTTCTTTTTTAATAATAATTAAATATATTGGAGTATCTATTAAAATGATGCAATTTATTTTTACATAAAGTTATATTTTCTTTCATAGATTTATTTCTATTCACCCCTGCATTCCTATTAACCCCGTTTGATATTATGCAGAAAATGTACGGTGATGAGACCGTACACCCCCTACTGGTATCAATTTCAAACTAAACATTCATTCAAATGCTATCATAAATTGACCTACAAACAGAACGATAAAACATTTTACAAACTATACCTTCCTGAACCCAGTTGAGCCTTCGTCCCAATCTAGTTATTACACCTGGACCGACCCAAAATAACATTTACATTTAAAACCACTGGGGGATATTACTAACTAATCAAAACAATAGTTCAGAATTCCCAATTTCAGGCGGAACTAACGACGGAGCAATTTTAAGTTTAGAATTAGGTAAGCAGGTTCAGTGCCCCGGGAAACAACAACCCAGGCATAATATTAAATATTGTAGTTTTTCGTCGATAAACTGCCTTGTTGGTTGAAACTATCACGCTTTCTCTTATTCTTCGTTGGTTTTGTGTTGCATTGAGACTTCAGGCTGTCATGAATCCAATCACAATGCGATGCCATCCCGTCGGATTTTACTCGTGTGCACTCAATGGGGTGGTCCAACAAATTTGGTCTACAGCAAATTTGATCCGGCCGTTCCATCGCTTGGGCGACCTGCCGTGACTCTCGTTCCTTGAACTACAAGCCACTCTATAGAGTTGTTGCCTCAACGGGACACGTGACCAAAGAAATGAAGTGTTCGAGCCTGTAATATAGCCAATATACGCTGCTTGATCCCAAATTCTTTGAAAATGGATGTTGGTGCAAAACTCGAATTAAGATTCATAGAATTTTCCTCCATCACGCTTTACCTCAAATATTGCACTATTCATCTCATCCACCATCCACCACCTACTAAGCTGGTTTTGGGTTTGACCAACAGGACAGGCAAAACTATTAGGAGAGTTCTGTTACGAATTTCTATATTATTATTATATATTATAAGTAGAATCTCTGAGTCTATTTTGAGCAGCATGGGTAATGGCAAAGGCTCTGCTCGGGTGAAAATAGAGAAAACGATGTTTTTTTAAAAATGAAACCTGGCTAGATCGATTTATCGCCCCCAAAACTCCATGCATACTAAATTTCATGAAAATCGTGGAGCCGTTTTCGAGTTGCAGATTATATATACATTATACAATAATTGCTCTTTTAAAGGTTTATAGATTAGATAAAATAACTGGTGAAATGTGTCTGTACCATAAAAAACATACTACACTTCTTCTTTTTGAGTCGATGAAATACATTTCAAATATTCTGGTGGCCAGGTTATTGCAGCGTCAGTAGCGTTTATTACGTCCTGCAAAGTGTAGGTTTATGACCACTTTGGGCACTTCAGCAAGTGTGCTAGCAATTATACTACCACACTTAGCAAATATATACTGATCCCGGCTTTCAGAATCTGAATACTTCAGCTTGAAAACCTGTACAAATTTGGCATTAAAGAACGGTTTGACACATTCTTAATTCCAAATAGTCAAATCAGAAACTTGGCCATAATCTTAGCGTTTTCGAGAAAACATGGTGAAAAGATAGGTTATCTTCATCCAAATGATTTTAAACGATATATTTATTTCACTTTTTAAGATAAATTTAATCATTCAAAATTACCATCTACGTTAGACAAGACAAAATAATGCGACTGCTCTTTTATGTAAGATTATTGTAGAACTTGGTACGGAAGGTAACAAGTTTCCATTCTTGGAAATAAGCCCTGCCTGTCAGTATCTTAAGCTGTTGTATAACGATCTTTAAAATCAACAGATATAAGACAGGTTTAAGGAAACTACTAATTTGTTTGACTGCCTCTGTCTAATGTGAATTAGCGTTACTGTTGACCATGAGATTCTGGTTTCGATGCCCGGGTCGAACAAAGTGGTTTTCCATCTGGAATTTCTCAGTACAGCATTTTTTTTTTAGCTTGGGTAAATGCTCATGCATACTGCACTACCACAGGGAGATAGTGCAGTTATGTGGGCATCGAACCCGCTAAAACTTCACGGTGTCCTCCTGTGCCGCTTATGTGGGGAACACAGGCACGCGTTAGCACTCACCGTGTACCAGCACATGGGTGCCAGACGACCCCTTGTTTGGCACCCTTGGTCCCCCTGTGACGGATCAGGTCAGTCGTCCCGCCACCTATCACTTTTCGGCTTCAGGGGATAGCGACCTCCCCTGCGAACCCACCGCGTCCGCCATCAGATGGTGGCGACCCCGTCCAGGCTGCGGAAGGTACAGAGAGCGGCGCAACGTAATACCGGCACTCCTCTCCCGCCGTGCCTCCAACCCTCAGCCGCGATATCATATGTGACCTGGGACGCTCCATACGACAGCGCGGCCCGTCTCAGTTGCGATGTCGCCTCTGTTACCAAGCGGCACCGCAACCTACTTGTTGGCCGCTACTTCGTCGGCTTAATCAGCAAAAGCCCTGACGAGCGGCCCTTCCTCGGGTCTTTCTTCGCTTCACCGTGGCCTGTGGATGACCAGGGCACAGCTACTGCCCTCGCCTTGACAAAGCAGGAACCCACCGGGGGGGTTATCAGTAGCAGCATGGAGTCTGGATTTGTGCCCAGTTAATGGCAATAATATAATAATAGTGTGGGTGTACTATAGATGCTCCTCTGTCTAACCCTTTGTAGAAGACCGGCGTGATGCCGGTTAGTAAAATACTGGTTATATTTTGTGCAGTTTAGTCAGACAAGCTAGCCTGAAATAGTTTAAATTTTCATGTTTTAATCTTTTTAAGGTACATAGATGGTTCGAGTGGTAGATAATATTTTAATTGTTTTATTGCACTAACGTAATTATTAGTTGAGACGCTCTTGAACTTTCTTAGCTCTCTCCTGCGTATAATCGTAGCGTCATTTTCAAATCATCAACCTAAGTTTTCACCTTTGTTGGTTTACTTCTCTCTTCTAATTCTCTTCTACCTCTCACACCTTCTCTCTCTTTTTAAGGACTTACATACAAAATATCGCGTTCAAATAATCATCATCAACCTCGGCTTTTACCTTTGTTGGTGTATACCAAACGTGGCACGTAGAACTTTCAGGAGTGACAGTATTATCTCTCTAAACGTCTGAGTATCACGCATTCTCTCTCTTTTCAAGAACTTCCAAAAAATACCAGTAAATAACCGAGCCTGACCAACTCCATTATACACTACATCAAAATGTATACTGAGGAGATGAAGTGCGTACATTGTTCTCTTCCACGCAACTGTACTAAATCATTCTGGGAGTTCGTCACGCACAACTCTTTTGTTCGCCATTGTACTCGCTTCTAAAGGGTATTGTCGAGTACAGGTAAATGGATGCGGTAGTTTATAGTTCAACAACAGGTAGGGTTGTACTAAAATGTTTTGTGGAGGCAGGGTAATGCACGTAAGGGTCGGATTTTTTGTTTTGTTGAAGTAGTTTTTACTGCTTGGGATATGAGTGTTTGTGTAACTTCGCGGTTTTATTGAAATTATTCTCGTAATGGTGTAGTTTCAGTTGGGTTTTAGGCTGCTACGTGAATTTTTTTGTTGCGTTAACTTTTTAACCAGGAAAATGTTTTTACTACTGGAACTCGTAATAAGGTATAGGCATCTTTACCGTCTTAAATGAACTGATACCTGATGTCACAAAATCTTACATCGTGCAAGCAGAGTTATCCGCACGAACAGCAGATCAACAGCGGAGAACCAGCTATAGGATATGTAGAACTTTAAACCTTGTTCCGATCATCATCATCTTACTTCCCTTGTCCCTTATTACTTGGAGTCGGCGCAACACATTTTATTCTTTCGTACCTTTCTGTCAACCGTCACCCTATAACTGTCCCCCTTTTCTTTCATATCACTCCTCACACATACCAACCATCTTTTCTTTGGACTTCCACTTCCATCTATCCACATACCCTACCCTAGACTCTGTTCTACATACTTCTAAAATATAAAAGAAAATTTAACAATACCAAATTGCAAGTCAAATACAACATCAGAAATCTACTATACTAATACCGTTGGATTATCGACTCAATATGAACACATGAAGCGCCAGCAATTTTTTACAATAGCCGACTAGGATTATATTTTTCCCTTACCGAAGCCACACTGTCATCCTTTTTAAATCCTTCAATATTACCACATGTTCTTTCATTTTCCCTTCGTACATCAGACCCACGTCTTATATTATCTTCAAGGGTTACTGTGGTGCTATTGTTGATAATGCTTTAGGCTTATTTACGAGGTTCCTCTCTGAATTATGAGGTGTCACCGCCAGCTTGATTTATATGCTGAGTGGATAGCACGACACGCGATCGTCTATAGTTGGTGAATTAAGTTTAATTAACGTTGGTTATAGGTTATTATCTTGGAAATGCAATCGGCATAATATGCTCATTATGAGATTAGTGAAACCTTAATTTTAACCTAAACTTAACTTTTTTTTTAGATCTTTAAAATTCTAACATACAAAACAAAGAATAGCTTCACCGTCGACCACACCATTGCTTACCATTAGGCAAGATAGTGATCAAACATGAGTATATCTATAAATAAAAAAGCGTGGCAATTACTTAATTTAGTGTGTGTGAGTCAAACATTTAAAATTACTTTAGGTTCCAATTTTACAGCAACTTCAGTAAAACCTTTTAGAAACGCCAAGACACTTTTTTTATAAAGCTTTGAGGTAACGTAGGTACAGTTTAAACTCATTCTTATCAGAACCCATTGAAGGCATTTCAGATATTACCTAACCTATGAATTCTCACCAAACACTCGATTGTTATCACTTGCAAACCAGGAACTTCCGCAATCCAATTAGTCCAATCGATCAAATATATTGTCACTGAGCTAAGTGATTGCTTCATGCAGGAGTTTACCACTAGAGCGATAAATACAAAAGGCTAGTCCTCCTTACCGAATTTTGGTCATGGTTTTGATTTTGGCGATCATCTCCATGATTGCCTCTATAACGGTTGAATGAGAGTCGTAAGTTAGTTTTGTTTAATCTGCTCCCTGATCCACGAACGGTGATATTTTTTGTATTGTTTATACACCAAATAAACAGCGCTAAGACCCAAAAGAATACAAATTATCAGCAGCACAATACTGATAGTCAACATGTGCATCTTCATCTCTTCGACATGGACACTGTTCGAACTTGCAGCATTTGCGTTTAAGAAAACCGTCTCCTTTTTCACGTTTGATCAGCACGTCATTTATCATTGTCCACTGATTTAAACGAATTAAAAAGATTTACATTATTGTTTCTTTAACATGTTTTGGAGCCGTAACTATAGCAAGAGTGAAATCCCGTCACGCGCCCCAAATGGCAGGGTCGCCATGTAGTGAATTAGTGTTATTGAAACAACTGAATCCGGTCGATTACCATTAAATTGATTACTTCTAATATTATACTAAAGCAATGTATTTAACATCGATCTTATTTACTAAGTATATACTACATACACCATACCAGTCTCTGCGGAGGCTAGCTTTCGACACCGAACATATTACAGTGCACAAGGGGGCGCGCCGCCGCTACGTACTTTGTGCCACAGGTGCACTCGTAGTCCAATAGGGGATGTTAATCTAAATAAATAAAATTATTTTATTTACATTACACAGTTACATGTTAGATAATTGTATTAGCTTGGTAAACATTATTATTGAACTAACAATGACGTTGAAAGAGTAGCAACGGGTCCCAAACTACGCATAGCCTGTATCTTGGACCCAGACAAAGCACAGAGCTAGTAATTTAAAGTGTCCTGCTAGCGAAACGAGAAAATTTATAATAATGACTAATATACAAAAATGTTAATATACAATATACATAGATAGAAATGGATTTTATAAGGAAAACAGTTAATACATGTGTTAAGTGTGAAAGAGTGTGTTTTATCTGAGTGTGTGTAATGTGTATGTAGGTGTGTAAAGTGTTTGTAAATCTAGCGTAACAGGTAACCCGCCAACTTTTACTCTAGAAATCCCCGCTTAGAAATCCCTAATGAAAACCCATTTAAAAAAAATCGTGCTGGGAATCTAATCCAGGGAATGTTATCCTGGTTTCGATTTTCAGCTAGGGCATTTTTGCCCGAGCTTTCGGCTCAGCAGTCGTGCTTGCATACACGAGACATGAGGGAGTTGGGTCGGCCCTATACAAGGAGCTAAAACGCACGCACATATAGTCATTGCACGCTTCACGTACAGCGAGTGCAAGCGCACTCGCGACCGGCATTTGTTTGAGATCGGCGTACGTACGCGTCTATGTGTGCGTGCGTCTGTTTTCACTCGTTGTATAGAGCCAGCTTTCTGTACTTATCTATTCTGTGCACTTTGAAACTCAACAACTTCAATGAATGGATCGGAGTTCCTGCCTTGTTGAATCGTTTTACTTAAAACTTGTTGTTACTTGTTCATAAGTTTCAAGTCTTTGTACGTATTGTTTTCGTTTTTATTGAGTGGAGTCAGTTTTAGTAGCTCTTTGTCAATAGGTGAGGGCTATTGAAGTTTTCGATGTTCCTAATTTGTTTTGAGAGAAAATGTTCGCTTGTCTTTTTGGTATAAAATTACGTCTAACAAAACTTTCGAAATAATTTGTTGCAGCTATATTCATTCCTATCTGGCTTAGTTTATAAAACTCTGTTTATTTTACAGAATTAATTGAATAAATAATAATAATGCGGATTAAATAGTTATTAATAGATCAAAGTACTTGTAATATTTACATTTGTTTTACGGAATGGTTAGGCAGAGGATGCTACTATGTATAATCTACCCACATTTTGTCAATTTCAACTTTTATTGAACAGAAGATAAAATAGTTCCAGGTTGCCTGGAAGAGATTGTGGAATGCGATAAGGCCGCCCATTCTATATTTTAAGTACTAAGTTACTTTTTTCTTGTTTATTATGGTGTACAATAAAGTGTATATAAATAAATACTGGCCCAAAAATATTTTTCATGATATTTTGTCAAAAATTATATCAGCACTTAGTACCTGTTAGCGTTCGTTACTCTGAGAAATAAACCAAGTGTAACATAAGGAACCCTTCTAAAGGCGCGACCAAATTTATAGCGCCAATAGGCGATATCGCGCTCAGAAAATTTCAAATGCAAATCGGTCGAATTGCATTGCATTCATGTGAAAGCACTTACAATTTTTCTTAGTAAAAATTACTTATCGGTGACCGCAAACCAGAAGACGTTGTGTTGGGTGGAATAGGTAGATCGAGGACCTGGTGAAGGTTGCGCGAATCCGCTGGATACGAGACGCACGGTACCGGTCAAAATGGCGTCGCTTGAGGGAGGCCTATGTTCAGACTTCTGTCTTTCGGCTGAAATCATGATGAAAAAAGAAAGAAAAGAAAGAAAGAAAAATGTATTTATTGGTATTAAAAACAAAAACACCTTAAAATTAAACAAAATAAATAATTAAAACTATTAATACCAAAAGGGCCTCAGCTCAGCATAATGCCAAGTGGTAATACAGTACCACCTGACGCTGATTTTCAGCTGCAGCCCACGAGTGCCATACGCTCGAAAACACAAACAAACATTTATAATATACAGTTTTCGTTTTAAAATTACCTAAAACAAAATTGATGGTGATGATGATGAGATAAAAATAAAATAAATAATAATTATCAGAACGGTCGCTTAGATTCCCAAACACCAAAGTTTTACTAGTTAGGGCTCATTATTCAAACCAAAATTAACTATAATGTATGGGTCTCATTACTAATGTCCAATTCACCGCAACATAATGGCAAAGTGGTATAGCTGTGTACGATAGCGGTTTTGATACATCTGTAGACCAATCTGTTATAATGTTGGGAGTAGATTATGGCATGAGGGTATTATTGGAATAAATTCTGAAGATTTAAGATGACTATCTTCTTATAAGTGATTTTTGGTTATAACCAGACATAATTGTGATGAATTTGAACTCCTTACTAAAAAAGGGAACAATCGGTGGACTTTTAAGTGTGTATGCAACATAAACAGTATGTAAAGCTAATAATAATTTAAATCGCTACCAATAGTTATATTCAATTGAGCACACTGATTGATTTTTCTATTTTGTCAATAATTAATATGATATTTTTACACGGGCAACAAAAACCTAAACCTTATCTTAGCGCGGTAAATGCCAGTGGGCTTCTGTCATTTCCCGCCTTTTTAGGCAGTCCAGTTTTGAGTGCGAGATAATAAACAAGTCATAGTGTAAGTGCTGTTATTCTATAATCCTATAATTGTTATTCTATTATATATATATTTGATATGAGAATACACGTGGGTGATTAACCCTATTCTAAGCATTTTTATTTAAATCGTCATCACTGCTAAAATACCCACAAAGGTTTTAGACTTTTCGTCAAAAGACAACACAAGTTTTTGCTTATACTAAAGATGTGATGACAAAAACAACGAAACGACTGCAAATAACTATAAAAACGTGATAGATAAGAGCTTTTGAAAGACCCAAAAAAATAAACGTATAACAAAAACTAACTTATGAACGGAATTAAAAGTAAAAGAATATGCTAAAACATAGCAAATTGAATTTGATGAAGTGCGGACACTAAGAATACGGAATGGGGAAAAGTTTCGCCGTTTCAACACCTTTGAGCGTGGCGACGAATAAATTGAAATCCAATTGTTTGATGTAAACATTAGAAACGTATTTCGGATGAGTTTCTTCGTTATTGGAATTATTGGTGGAAATCTGGAATGTTCTGGCAAAATTTAAATATATCTATTGTTGGATTTTAGTTGAAATTTTATTTTATTCTTGGAAATGAAATCGCTTGCTTGTTTTATTTCGTTTTTTGTCTTTATTATCATTATCTTTAGATTAAATTATTCCACCATTTTAAATAGATAGTATAATATTTACAAATATTAATTCTCAATTCGTAGGTAGTCTAATTTTATTTGTATATTTGGTTTTGACTCCAGTTGAACTTCATGTGTCATACTGGGCTCGTGTGGTGGATTACAGCCTAAACCTTCTCCTAGAAAAGTGGCCTGTGTGCAGTGGGAGCATTATAGACTAATCATGCTATAGGATCGCAGTGTGTGGCATTATTTAGTTTTCGCTTACCCTCATCGGATGAAGATTTGTGATTGTATGCTGTACTCTTAGAATAATAACGCATAGAAGCCGCGTCTAGAACAAAACACAAGCCATATCGTGTGTCCACTTCATTTTTTTGTGTGCGTGAGCCAAATGTGTCTACGTTCCTCTAATGCACATAAATATAGCTTTCAGTGTTACCATTACCAAACCGTTGCCCACAAACATGTGGGAAACCCCAGAACTATGTTGCTGGATCAAATCAAGACAAGTATTTTATGTTATCAGGAACTGGATAAGATGAAGATGATGACCCGCAGCCTAATTGCGTAAGTGAATTCAGCAAGGCAAAGCGCAAAGAGTATGAACGATTGACCAATCTTGGTAACAGTGTTTATGAAGATAGAGAAAAGAAGAGGAGAGAGAACGTCACCCTTAGTAACACCAGCACTGAGATCACACTAATCAGAGAACAGCTCTTCAAGACGAATACACTGCGTTCAACCCCGAAGTTAAAGGTCAAACCAGGCTAATGCGGAGGAAGAGAAGTTAATAGACTGAAGGACCCCAAGCAGAATGTCGAAGACCACTGAGTTAAACGCCCAACTGAAATCAAACAGGTCAAACACGGTGAGAGGTTTATTCTCCATAGCCCAGCGGATGTCGTCAGTGACCTTTAGAAGTGCATTGACATTGCTGTGACCTCTACGGAAGTCAAATTGAAAAGTACAGATAAGAGAATTAGACGAGAGGAATCTGTAAATTTGACCATGAATTTGTGCTCGAGAACTTTTAGAGAGAAAAGAAAGTATGGATATGGGTCTGAAGTGAGATGAAGAAGAAGGATTTTTAATTTGTCCTTCTCCGTCCAATCTGGCAAAAATGAGTCTAAATCATCATTACGCCAGTGTTTCCGCTACCACTACCCAATATTATAGGTTCACAAATATATACGCTGCTATTCTTACAAAAGAGTTAACATTTTGAGTTTTATTTCATTCGTTTCAAGCGATTGCAATACCGAGCACGTCGGTCAGTACTCATTCTTTTGCAATCTGTTCAGGAAAATAAAGAAAACCTTTCAACTTCGAGTTGAAATGTGCAATATTTATTGCTATCGCCCGCCAAGTTTTCTCCTATCAAAATACTGTAAAGTGAATGTGAATTCAATGAAACTTGGAACTGTAAAAATGAAAAACAGTATACGATACAAGATATCTATATATTTAGGATAGGATAGGATAGATGGACACCTTTTGCCGCACATAGCCTCTCAGGTCCGTTGTGCGTGCAGACTTCCTTTCTTTGAGAGGGAACGGGCCGTAATCCACAACGTGGGCAAAGTGCGGGTTGTTGGATCACATATCTTCGAATTTTTGATTTTAAGACTTGCTGGTTTCCACGATGTTTTCCTTCACCGTTTTGATAGCAGTGCTGATGAAATAGTTTACACAAAGTAAAGTGCCTGCCTGGGTTTGAACCCACGAGCTACAACTTGTAAGTCACGCCCGTTACCACTGGGCCACCACTGCTCTTATCTATATATTTATTAAAACTTCAAGCATCATAGAGGTAAGCATTCTCTACCAGTCAACCAAGGGTGATGTAGAGATACGTGGCAGGTGCATCATCATCATCAGAATTTTAATGATGTCACTGCTGGGACCCAGGCCTTCTCTCTGTGAGACGGTATGGGCCTTAATCCACCACGCTGGCCCAGTGCGCGTTGGTGGATGTCACATGTTTTTGATTTCCTCACGATGTTTTCCTTTACTGCTTTTACCGGACTGCCGAAGGAGGGTAATGTGTTTAGTATGTATGTATGCCAAACGCGTTGGCCGATTTTGATGATTCTTACGTCAATCGATTCGTCTTAACGCTGCGAGTGTCACTGACTACATAAAAATTTGAAAAGAAAAAATGGGCGCCATTTTGTGGGGGAAATTATTTTTTCCTTCCGACCCCATCGTGTGGGGTGTCAAAATAAAGGGCTTTTAAAGGTGATTTCAAAAATATATAACATTTGCATGTTTAAATTGACCTAATTAAAAAAAATAACTAAAAAGTTGTAAATAAAAAAAGTTATTAGAAAAAAATCCGACTGCTTTAAAAGCGAACTAAAAAGATGTAAACAGAAGAAAATCATGCTGTGCAGTTGGATGATACATCTGGTTATGGTGAGCCAGCTCGCGAATATGTATCCTCCGACTGCACAGCATGATTTTTTTCTTGTTTACATCTTTTTTTAGAGCAGTGGTGTTGAAATAATTTATACCAAGGAAAGCGCCTACCAGGTGCATAAACATTTATATACAATAAGAATTTTTAATAAAAAATATATCTGACTAGCTTTTTCCCGCGGCTTCGCTCTCGTGACATGCCTTTTTTAAAAAAAAAACAGATAAATCCCAACTTTTGACTAAGCGAGGGTGGCTATTTAGTTAGCTACTTTAGTGGTCTCATTAAGTATTGTTCTGATTTTGTAATATTTGTTTGGATGAAAGACTTTGGGACTTCTCCTTTGCTTCGTAATAATAATGATATCATTTCAGATGCGTCTTAGCGACCTTCTTTAGGGCTCGACGTAATTCAATTTATATCACACCGAATAGTGATTTTTACTAAACGAAATGACTACTAAGTTCACATGGACTCAATGTGAAACAATTCAACCGATATGCACTAGAAATTATCTTTAAAAAATTGTGCATGATAGCGCCCTCATGAAAGGTGCCTTATGGTTTTTGCTTATTATTTATTAAATGTTTAAATTTGCACGTTTATTTGCCAAAAACAATCAAATTGCCTCTTCATTGCAGTACATTGCATCAATATCAAAAGTTATACCGTCTAATTTTAATTGGCTCCAGTTGTACAACTTTATTATAACATCTATAAATTTCATGCAACAGGCTATTTTAATATGGCTTATGTTCTAATTACTTTCAGCAAATGATCGTTTAGATGTTAGACAGTGTCAGTGTGATTTCTTTTGACAGCCGACCATAGATTTGCTTTTTTTTCCATAGGTATTTAAGGTCCTTTCTAAGAAATTTAATATATTACCCTTTGGTCCACGCGCTCTGTCTTTTGTCTATGGTTTTGACAAATTATCATTGAGCATCGCGAACTTTGTACATAGGTCTACCTACATTTAATGTGATTTATTTATAGATTTGTATTAAACTTACACATAATTATAATATACATACTTTGACCCACCTTCTGTGTTCATTCTATTTTGTTTATTATTTATATATTATTTTATTATTTAAGTATTTTCCGTTTCCGTAAGTGTGTCCGTGGCATCAACAGTGGGTCCTATCAGAATACCAGCGCGGCGTTATTTTCTTTTTTGGATATCGCTGCACATGCTGAGATAGGAGCCTTTTTGATCTCGCACAGGGTTTTTATTTTTTATTATTGTTTAATTTTATGCATATTTCTCGTGTCTCCTGTGCGGGTCACAAATAAATATTTTTTTCTTCTTCCTCTTATATAATAACATAGTCAAAAAAATGTTAAAGTAATCACAAAGCAAAAGGGAGAAGTTCATCGCTAAATTATAACAGCTGCACGGGTCGATCTTCAAGCTTGCTGAGGTCGTTCGGTAAATGGGTGACCATCTTTACATAGCGAGATTCCTCCGTGCCTCGGAACGTTAAGCCGATGGTCCCGGCTGTCATTTATAGATGTTCGTGATCGTGGTGGCCCATTGGCTAAGGCTTCGCCTCTGGTGCTTGAGGTCGTGGGTTCGACTCCGAGCAAGTACCAATATGATTTTTTTAATTCATTTATACTTTCTTTGTTTATCTTGGACATCGCTTACAACGGTGAAGGAAAACATCGTTAGCAAACCTGGACTTATAGTGAGTTTATTATAAGATTGTGCTCCATTGGTGTAATTTTTGCAAGGCGTTCCAGTGCGAGGAAAACAAATAAATAAATAAATATTTGATAGACGTTACGGACATACCCCTATTAGTCTACTGAGATTTTCTATAGTGGCCACCTTCACCAACATTACGTTATATAAGGCGGCACACTATACCAGGCAACCTCTTACGTGGTGTCTGGGACCATCTTCGGTAGGTCACGCCTCCGAGAGCACTCGCCCCTGGTACTCAAGAGAAAATGTGAGTCGCATCGTGACTACTCACTACCATTTGTCCAGAATGGTACCGGAGCAATAAAGCCGCTCACCACACGCACCCCAGCACGCCAGCACTAGTGCAAGCACCGGCACCAGCGCAGTTGGTGCTAGCGGATTCAATCCCCGTTAAGGACGCCAGAGAAGCTGGCTCCCATTTCTCCAGAATGGTCCCGGAGCTGTAAGCACGCTCACCTCTCGAATACAAATCATCGCATCTACCCAATGCCTACAGCTGGGTTGCCGGAAAACTAATCCAACGGGTAGTCCTCTTCTTTCTATCCAGGAAAGTGCCGGAGATGCAGCTCGCTCACAGGAGCTCACTTGCTTGAGGGTTACTCACGAACCCCGCGTCTGACCACCAGGTGGCCCTTTGCCTTGGGCCGGTAACTTCAGACACTTGTTGCGCGCGAGGAATGACGCTCGGCCCACACATAGCCGAGCAGACAACATGCCACTCCTCTGCAACCACCACATAGACCACCGCGAGTCCAACCTCAATGTCAGGTACCACCTTTGCGCTTGCAATGGTGGAGGGCCTACCTGACCCCGCGTACCCTGATCCAAACAGCCGGACCCGTAGTTCCAGTCAGAAGCCAGAAAATTTGACACCAGTCTTGCCAAGGGGTTTAGTGCTACCCAGTTCCTATGTAATGGGGGTCAGACAGGCAGGCACCCCGTGTATAATACTAGTATTTAGTTACATATGGTTTTACTGGACACCAAATCCAATTTTATTTATTTTTAACCTATTCTGTTCCTCTGCAAGGCGAAGGCCTCCCCTTCTTACTTCCAATCCTCCCAGTTTAGGGCAATTGTTGACCAGTCTTGTCGATATCAAGCTCATCTAATAGCTCAATATTCTTGAGTTCCTTTGATTTTTTCTCTCTATTTGTACAAGCACTATAACCTTTACGTTTTAGTTAAGGTCAAAGCGGGTCACCATCCTTTCTAAATAAGTCATCAATTCTATCCGAACAGATGGCTATAATATCGCCTCTAGGCTTCGGTTAAATTCATGATTTCGCATTCGCCCAATCTTATTGTCACATATTTTTACCCCAACAGATATTGAACGCTTGAATGCTGATAAAATTTATCGTTGGCGCTGTGAACCTTCTGGATATTTAGGGGAGAAGGGTTGGCTGAACAATCTCGTAGCTTAAATGAACGAAATAAATGACTTTATTAATCAATAATTCAATTTATCTTGGACATCAGTGATAATAGTGAAGGAAAACATCGTGAGGAAACCAAGACATATAGTTAATATAAGTTTGAAATTTGGCACCCTCATTGAGCAAGCGTGATTATTAATTTTAGAATGATTTTATTTACTTTAAGTTCTCGCCATTCTCTTTTTCGTGTGTTTTATTTAGACCACGCGCGCTTTATATTAATATCTCTATAACAAATAGATTCTATGTTTGGAATGCCTAAGGTCATGTCATGATTTCAACATGAATCTAAATGAACAAATTATAATCTACAGTTTTATAGAAGTTCTGGAGTGGCGACCGCGAATCGGAAGACGCGACGCGACGTTGGAAGGCCTCCGGTAGGTGGACCGAAATCCTGCTTAATGTTGTGGGAATCTGCTGGATGCGAGACGCACGGGATCGGTCAATGTGGCGAAGCTTGGGGGAGGCCTATGTTAAGCAATTGACGTTTTTCAGCTGAAATTAAGAAGATGATGATGATACAATTTTTCTTATTGTCGGTATACTCGCGTTTGAGCACAATCTAACCTGATGGTAAGCGATGATGTAGTCGACGGTGAAACACACTTGCCTAGAACTTGGTTGAACATTCGTCACGGTTGAATGACCATTAACGCTTAAATCGTCTAATAATCTTTCAAGAAACATGATGGCTAAAAGATTATTACATGCCATTTGAAAAGAAAACTCTTTCCATTCATTACCGTAGTCTTGAAAATAACAAAAAGTCAATCTTCATTCACTTTAACGACCTACAAAAACCTGGAGCTCTTTTGAACCGACATTCTTTACAAAGCGGAGAAAAAATCTATTTAAAGTGTAGTTAAATCACTAATTAGTTTTAAAGAGTCGGAAAATGTCGGGATTGAGTACAGCCCATGCTTTTGACATGACTCTTAAGTCATTGCTATAAGGCTTAAATTGTCATGATCGCGAAGTTTAAAAACTATAAACGAAATTAAATACAATTGCGCTTGAAATTCAAAGCGAGGTAATCATTTCATTCGTGGTCAAATAAATTATTCCGTTTTAATATTGCAATTAAAAAAGCATGGCGGTAAAGCTTAATTTTTTTATGCATTGAGGAAATATAAGTCATACTTTTTCTTTTGTCGATGAGCGTGGAATTAATTCTGTCGTGGATGCAATCTTTGATGGGTTTAGATTAATATTTTAAAATTTTAAATAATTTAGAGTTTCTGACTAATATAGTGTAAGCTGCGTATACCTGTAATAGGCATACATACTAGCACCTTTATTTTTCTTTGTTTACTAAAACTGTTTTGTATGTAATGCTGTTGGTATATCTTATAATAAATAAATGGGTGATCAAGATCATCCGAAAATTAACGAGGGTCTTCTGTGCGTCGAAAAAGCTCGTTAATCCTATGGCCCCGACAGACATTTGTGATCTTTGATAGCCATTAGACATCTTTGGTAGTCATACCTTTTAGGGTTCCGTAGTCAACAAGGAACTCTTATAGATTCAACCATGTCCATCTGTCTGTCCGTCCGCTCGTCCGCAGCTTAGCTCAGAGAGTTTAAGCATAGCGTTATATATAGCCCAATCCAAACATTGTTGCGAAATTCGAGCAGATTGATTGAAAACAATAAGTAGAGACACAGAGGTTATTTCTGTTGTGTACTTATAATTGGGTTATGGATTACCCTAATCCATGGTACCTGTGATCAATCTCAATTGTGTTGACTCGGCGGTGATTATTTCCCTTTACATTTGCTTATACAGCAGTTCTACGAAGTTTATTCTTTTTTGCGTAATAACTGTGCTGAGTTTTTCAAAAAGGTCATAAAAACATTGTAGTCAGCTGTTCTTGTAGACATTACAACAGTCTAATGAGCCCATTGATGTTGGTGTGCGTAGACTTTATTAATTACTAGCTGACCCCCGGGGCATCGCTCCCGTCAACTGGCTACCTACCTACCTGCCCTGCCTGCCATGCCTGCCCTGCCTGCCCTGCCTGCCTACTTACTATTTTTTTTCTATCATCAAATTCTATTCTATCATCGAATTTTATAGGCAACATTTTGCTACCTTGGGTTACATTATTGCAATTTTTATAAGGATCTATAATTAAAAAAATAAATATAATATAACCTATGACACTCAGGAATTATGTAGCTTTCTACTGGTGAATGAATTTTTAAAATCGGTTCAGTAGATTCAGAGATTATCCCTTACAACGTCACAATCTCACAAACTCACAATCCCACAAACTTTACCTATTAGTATAGATAATATCATCATCATATCAGCCGAAAGATGTCCACTGCTGGACATAGGCCTCCCCCAAGCGTCGCCACTTTGACCGGTCCCGTGCGACTCGCAACCAGCGTATCCCTGCAACCTTCACCAGGTCGTCGGTCCACCTGGTGGGAGGCCTTCCAACGCAACGTCTTCCGGTTCGCGGTCGCCACTCCAGAACCTTTCTGCCCCATCGGCCATCCGTTCTGCGAGCAATGTGCCCTGGCCACTGCCACTTAAGTTTGGCAATTCTTCGGGCTATGTCGGTAACCCTGGTTCTCTTACGGATCTCTACATTTCTGATTCGATCACGCAAGGAAACTCCGAGCATAGCCCTCTCCATTGCCCTTTGGGTGACTGTTAGCTTTCTGATGAGGCCCATTGTAAGCGACCACGTCTCAAACCATAAGTCATCACTGGCGACACACACTGGTCATAGACTTTCGTCTTGAGACACTGTGGTAAGTTAGACGAGAAGATACCGCGCAACGCTGCCCAGCCGAGTCGGATTTGATGGTTGACCTCTTTCTCGAAGTTGGCCCTACCCAACTGGACAGTGTCTCCCAGGTAGACATAGTCGCCCATAACCACGAGTGTATAGTCTCCGACCTTAATAGGAGTGGGTGTAACATGGGCTTTCAGCATCACCTTGGTTTTGTCGATGTTCATACTAAGACCCACTCTTTCGGAAGCTTTACTGAGGTCATCGAGCATTATACTGAGGTCCTCCATGGTCTAAGCCATAACCACTATATCGTCGGCAAACCGAAGGTGAGTGATGTACTCGCCATTGACGTTGATGCCTAGCCCTCTCCAGTCCAGAACCTTGAAGACGTCCTCTAGTGCAGCTGTGAACAGCTTCGGAGATATGACGTCTCCCTGTCTCACACCTCGCTGCAAATGTACGGGTTCCGAGGTCTGATCCTGAAGTCGAACTGACATGGTGGCGTTTTTGTATAAACACTTCAACACCTCGATGTACGGGTAGTCAATTTGGCACCGTTGGAGAGACTGCAGTACAGCCTAAGTCTCGATCGAATCGAAGGCTTTCTCGTAGTCCACAAACACTAAACAGAGAGTCAGGTCTCTTTGGTATTCTGTATAACCTGCCGCAGCGTATGTATGTGGTCTACGGTGCTGAAACCTTTACGGAATCCGGCTTGTTCGGGAGGCTGGAAATCGTCAAACCTGCGCGCGAGACGATTCATGATGAATCTTGAAAACAGCTTATAGACATGGCTAAGAAGTGAGATAGGCCTATAGTTCTTCAGTAAAGCATTGTCACCCTTCTTGAAGAAGAGTACCACCACATCCCTGCACCATGCCTGTGGCGTCCTCCCCTCGAGTATGACGGAATCAAACAGCTTCTGAAGGGCCTTTAGGACCGGTTTCCCACCCGGCTTCAGGATCGGCCGTGATTCCGTCATCACCCGGCGCCTTGTTGTTCTTAAGCTGTTTCAGAGCCATCCTAATATCATACAGACTGACGTCCGGAATGTCTTCGGTATAGTGTCGGGTCAATCTAGCTCTAGGGTCATTCGCTAGATTCGCGACGGGTTTACTGGTTGACACTCGATCTCCCTCAGAAGCTCCGGTTTGGCGGATACGATCCTGCCATCATCGGTCTTTAGTTTCGTGAGCTGGCTCTGCCCAATAGACAGATCCCTTGCAAAGACCTTGGAGCCCTTATTCCGCTAAATCGCGTATTTAATACTTTTGGTATTAAAGCGGCGGGGATCGCTTTTCAAGGACTTTGAGATCCGTCTATTTAGATGCCGGTATTTCAACGCATCGTCTGAAAACTGCAGGATCATATCACGCCTCTCCTTCATGAGCTTGAGAGTAGGACCAGAGAGCTTTCTGTTCCTATCTGTACGGCGGGTCTTGAAAAACTTAGACCCGAACGTATGGAAAGCTTCCACAAACCCATCGCTGTATTCGTCCACGGAGCTCCCTAGGCACTCGAAAGGATTCTGGAGTTCGAGTTGAAAAGTCTCGGGGTTTTGAACTTGGATTTGTGCTGGTCGGAGCGTGGACTTCATCAGTCGAGACCTTTTAAGCATGACATTAATGTTCAATATGCCTCTTACCAAGCGGTGATCGCTCCCGGTTTTCACCGAGTTGATCACAGAGACATCATTGAACATTTGATTCTTGGTTGACATGATGAAGTCGATTTCATTTTATGTTGCACCATCGGGGCTCTGCCAGGTCCACTTCCTGTGCTCACGCTTTCTGAAGAAGGAGTTCATCATGTAGAGGCCCTCCTTCTCCATAAAACTGTCCAGTAGGTGACCCCCTACACCTATAGATATTATGCAATATCGTAACTGCGTAGGTTTAAAACAGGGCGGCGCGTGCGGCGTACGTTCTACTAAGGCCTTATTCTTTGATTGGTGATAACTCAACCAATGTTAACGAAATTTGAAACCATTGAGTAGGATATATAGCCATTAGTGGAGTTAACTTTGGATAAAAATTGGGCCTAAGCGACAGTTCGTGGGTGAGACCAAAGAGGTATTGAGGCGCACTGTGCGAATTACGAGGCGCGTGCGGTAAAATGTGGTTAGGTTGGCAGCCATATCTTGCATACCTACAGGTTTCCAACGGGTTGCCAACATGCTTGAAAAACTAAATATGCGTTCGGGAATGATGCCCGCTGCAAAAAGGATTTAAATAGTAAAGATCCTTATCTTATCATGCAAAAATCAGATCCAGCCCGCCCGTTGTCCCCTCAGCGACGCCCTAAGTCGAGGTCCGTACTCCAAAGGGAGTGCCATAAGCGCGGTCGCTTAGTTACTAAGTTTTAATTGCCCTGGTTGGAGGCTCTAGTTTAGCCAACACTATGTTGAACTGAAAAAGGCAACTAAAAAAAAAACATGCCGAACTCGCTTCTGTCTAATATGGCCAAATTGTGGCCTCAGAAAAAGCATGGTCTTGAATATAGAATGAGAAAAACCCAACACTCTACTGTAAACAACGAAAAA
Organism: Orthosia cruda; assembly: GCA_964057195.1. NCBI lineage: Eukaryota > Metazoa > Arthropoda > Insecta > Lepidoptera > Noctuidae > Orthosia > Orthosia cruda. The sequence continues at coordinate 33,693,642 of OZ059825.1, read as the reverse complement.
TCTTTTTTTTCTTCTTTTAAACTGAACTCATATTAATGCAGTCAACAAAAATTCCCCATCTCGGCACTAAATCTATAAGCCAGTAAGATGGGTGAACACAAAATATTTGTAGCCTGAAACCATGAATATGCATCTACCCAGTCCAGCTTAACGTGTAGAAATATGAATTATGAGTGAACAGCGGGATTCCCTTTTGTGTTTAACGCTGCAATGGAACAATGTAAAAGAATTTGGAGATTTTTACCCCGGGTGTTGGAAAAAATGTAGAGATATTTTGTTTGAGGTAATTTTGTCTGGTCGTGGCTATTAGAAAATTCTTCTTTTCGTGTTAATGTTTAAAAAGGTATACATCTCAAGTGGTCCCATGGTTATCAGGTCAGGATTAGATGAAGGGATCCTGGAGAAATCGAGGGAACCCCATAAATATTATAAGCACAAATATAACGATTTTGGTATTTTCATGACCACTGCAATCATTTGCACTCAGAAAGTATCATATGGTGAAGTGTAACTGATGAAGAAGACCACAGATGGCCACTGGAACTCCTTAATGCTAAGTATGTCACGGGCATCGACGCAATTTAAATTGCGTAGTGCCATCAGGAAAGGGCCTAACAGTAAGATGCTCTTAAACACTGCAAAGCTACATGACGGCAGTAATTAAATAAATGTATATTTTGGTGGTAGGCAGATAAATAGCTCTACTATTCACTACTTTAGCTTCAGCAGTAAGTTTATGTTTGGATTTCATATAACTTGAGTAACATATCATCACGGTTGTATTCCCTGAAGGATTGGGCAGAGTTGCACTCGTAGTACTCACATTTCGCCAGTCATGTTTAAGTCCCATGTAAGAGGGGGCGAGCCAATTCCCATCCTCTAGGCACAATATTTCTATCTTTTTTAGTTTTAGTCCACCATCACTAAAAATTAGCAAGTTCTATAGTTAAGTACCTAAAGGATTGATAATATACCCATATTAACTCAATTAACATATTTCTTGCTGTTTGTCGCTAAGGAGTTCGATTGGAAACTGCTAAACCGATTTGAATGAAACTTACACTATTCCCTAAGTTGAGAGATACTTAATCCAACACAAAAAGAATGATCACGATCTGATGAGTAGTTTCATGAAGGTTTCACACATTTTTACATACACACACATGAAATTTGGCACACGTGTTTAGAAGGCCACATAGAGTTACTGTGAAGAATGTGCTGTACAGACATACGTTGGTAAAAAAACAAAAATTTAGCAAGCCTACTGTAATATAGCTACTCTCTTGCCTAACTCTTCAGGTTAAAGAAAGCGCATCGCCAGAGTCTATAATTTGCACCATTTTATAATAAAACTGAATTCCTAGGATAGAGTTACTTACAGAAAATCTTTAAGGACGCTTCATTTTGAACAAGACTAAGTAACCTGATTTTGTTCCTTCGCCTTTACAAATAATTAATAATAACTTCGTCTTTAATACGCGTTATTTCCTTTGAAGCTTGTGAGTGTACCTTCATTGAATCCTACTTAGTATTAGCCTTAGTCATTTGCTTAACGTATTAAAAAAATAGGTTCTTAAGAATCTTCTACAGATTTTACTTTTAATAATTATATTGGAAATGTTTAAGGGGCTGAAACCAATCAAAAATAGGATGAACTTTTATTATAATGCTAACCCTTAATCAGCTATGTGTACCCGCTGAACCCCACCAGCCTTAATTTATGAAGCATCACCATTTCATCCATCCATCCATCACCATCATCAAATCAGCCGAAATACCTCCACTGCTGGACATAGGCCTTCTCCAAGCGTTGCCACACGCATCGGACCTGTGCGTCTCGCACCCACTATTACGTGAGAAACAGCAATCAGCAATCTTTTTTCATAAAAGTCGGCATTACCTACAGTGTAGGTATGGTAGATCCTACACAATCGTTTGCTAATCAATCGCTTTTTGTAAAATGAACTTATTTCTAAAAACCCGCCATAAACTGTAAAACTTCTGTATTCAAGAGCACTAATTGCGCTAAAATCGCTATCGTTTTCGTCTTGCTAGATATGTAATAAGCTAGATTTTCTTAACGCTGCGTCTCCCGGTTCGCGGTCGCCACTCCAGAACTATTTGGCCCCAACGACCATATGTTCTGCTAGGAATTTCTTAGGGCTATGTCGGTAACCTTGGATCTTCTACAGATATCCTCAATTCTGATTCACATCAGGAAACTTCTACTCTTAACTTACTTAACTTCTACTGCTAATTTCAAGTTACTTCCGAGTTAATCTCTTTAAAAAGCTGTTTATATTCATGAGTATGTATTCTATAATCTCAAACAAGTATTGTATGCTGGACTTATTGGTCGTAATTCTCTTGAAATTGTTAACCAGACTGGTCGTCAATTGCACATTAACCGTTTTGCCGGATCCTTGTGCAATCCATGATTTAATCAATTGTCTGCACAGATCCTTGGATTCCGATTTCATCCTCGACTGGCCCAATAATTGTGTGCCAAACAGTTGCGCTTGACATGGCAATTAGCTGAAGACCGTCACTAATTGTATGTTGGAATGGTTATCGACGCCTTAGCACTAACTGATAAGGAAACTGCTAGGAGTTTATACTTCCTCAAACAAGGCAAGAAGGATTTTTTCTTACAAATAAACATAAACAAGCCGTTTTCCCAGGGGGTTAGGCAGAAACTACAGAACGCTAGCCGGCTTTTTTTTCCGACAACAGTGCCGTCTAATATTGGTTTTACTCACTGATATACTGGTTCTTTAACTCATTGGGACACAGGTATTCCCATAAAATTGTGGTTTATTCTCGTATTTTCGACATCTTCGTTTAATTTTCAGATTAAATATAAAATGCAGCAAATGATCAATATAATTTTATCAAAGTATAGATGTTATAGTTATTCTCTATAAACTGAAGTCTTGATATGATAGGGATAATCAGAAAAAAATGGAATTCAGGGATAAATGCAAAAAAAAAAGCCGCAGACATCTATATTTCAAATTATGAAACTTTTAATATATATAATAAGAGTACATGGTAACGACTAACACATTGAAAATAAGTAAGTCTCGTCGTGGATATCTCATCCAATCAATACATATTTGGGTCAGGACCAAATTTTTGACGTAATCGCACAACGGAAAATGTGTCACACTGGAAAATAAATTTTGCACAATATAATATTTAGAGTGTGTGTAAATAGTTGTAAGATTTTAGGTATGTAAGTGGATATTCAATTTACCTACCTAAAATCTTACAACTATTTACACACACCCTAATAATTATATTGTGCTACATTTTTTTTCCAGTGTGACACATATTCCGTTGTGCCTTACGTCAAAAATTTGGTCCTGACCCATTTACGCCACTCATTTATACACTGGCGTGGCCCATTTTTTGTGCCACTACACCACTACACCATGTTATTATTAGTCACAACTAATTGACATGGCTGACGCAAACATCGCACACAGGCGTGCTGAATTATTGGCCTGAACAGGCGTGAAATCTGAGCATAAGACAGATTCCGGTACGACGGAGACTGAATGCGCTAGCTACGGAGCGGACGGTTTTCTGTATATTGAATAGAGAGGACAAAGAATCTTGAGTACTGGAGACTTTATCCAAAAGGTATGGTGATACCTTTATGTACCAAGGTATTTGTATTGCATTTGATGATGGAGAGAATGAAATTCAAACAGGTGTCTGCTCAATAGTCCATGCAGCCAGTCCTTTTTAAAGCATGTCGGCAGATAAGGTGCGAGGAGGAGCGTCACTTAAACGTCAAATGACATTTGAAGTGCTTTTTAACACGCTTTTATTAGCTTGGTATCTTGGCTGGCTGGAGGCTATATAGCTTAGTCTCCAAAGCATCGCCCGGTTAAGCAGTAGACGATCACTCTGATTCAACTGCAAGACGCCCACAAAAAAGTAAAGCTTGGTATCTATGTAAATATGTATCTATAAATATATATATACCGTATGGTGGTGGACGTAAAGAAATTCACTATCCCATGTCTTCCCATGGTAAGCCAAAGTATATAATTATGTATTGTAAATAAAAATCTTTTTTGCAAAAAATACTACCGACTTCAAAATACAAAACTACAAAGTGAAAAATAACGTTATTTTTTGAAGTCGGTGTCGTTCGTAGGTACCAATTTTTTTTGCGTTATAGACACCGACTTCAAAAAATAAAGTTATTTTTCACTTTTTAGTTTTGTATTTGGAAGTCGGTAGTATATTTTGCAAAAAAAGTTTTTTTATTTTTCACTTTTTAGTTGTACCTACCTAATAGGCAAGTTAGTAAGGTAACTATAACGCCAGAATAGATTTCATGAAACTTGAACATAACCGGTAAAATGAGAGATCTGCGTACCCTTTAAGAGCGTACTGGCGTGATGTTATGTTATCAAATGGCATAAACAATAAAAAAAAAAAAAAACATGTTTATTGAGTTAGACAATAGTTCACAAATTAGATTATCGATGACTTAAAACTACGTGCGTTTACAATAAATGTCGGAGGGATCATCTGCATCAATCCCGGGAGATTTGCCGTTATTTATTTAAGAGTTCTGTTGTATATCTCCGAAGTCCTTCATTAGATCTTCACCAAATTAAAATGGGAACAATTTCGGAACATACTTTTCCAAACAAAAAAATAATTTTCAAAATCGGTCCAAAATTGACGGAGATATCGGTGAACATACAAAAAAAAGAAAACAAACATAATGTCGAACATAGAACCTCCTCCTTTTTGGGAAGTCGGTTAAAAACGTCGTTTCTCAAAGTTAATATTTGATTTGAATATTCGAGGAAATCGTATTTGAATGTTACATAATTCTAAGGTATCTATGCTGGTGACAGTACAACCATAACCACTTAGCGCCATTATGACTCCGCCATCTTTGCGGCATGACGTCACTTGTTGTTATTCGTAATTGTAAAGTTTGTAATGTGCGTTAATGTTTATTTCGTTTGTGTCATCGTTTCATGGTTTACTTTGGTAATGGAATAAGTTGATCTAATGTAATAAAGGGTAATGTTGAAGAGAATTTTGAGTGCACAGATTAAACTCTAAACAGAAATTAAAAAAATATATAAACATTTTGCACCGACCACAAGTAACTTGGGACAGGGGCAGGATGATGATGAGATTATTTTTAAAATGAAAAAATTAAGCGTCGGTAGTTAATTCTGGTCATCTTCACCCCAGAGGTAATATTTAAAATATAATAAAACATAATGTCTGTAAGCCCCGAAGGGTTACGCAGAGCATTACCTAGTTCTTACATATTTGCACCTACCAACATAACATTATATTCATAGCCTATTGCCGTCAACCGGACACAAATCCAGGCTTAGACTGCTACTGAGAAGTTCCAAATGTGAAAATTTTACATAACGGGTGTGGTGGCAAGTGTTTTTTCTAAGCGACTGGGTCAGAAATATCGTATAATAATCTATCTTCTATATATATAAAAGATAAAGTAAATATGTATGTTCCTTATAGACTCCGAAACGGCGAGACCGATTTTAATAATTGTTTTACCTTTGGGAAGCTACACTATCCTCGGGTGACATAGGCTACGTTTGTCCCTGTATTCCCACGGAAACGGGAACTACGCGGGTGAAACCGCGACGCGTCCCCTAGTAATATATAAAAAAAAATATACGCAGTTGCTATGCGCTACCGACATTTATCACGTGGTCAATTTCAAATATTTTGCCCGCATTTTGTAATCATTATCGCATAGAGAAAGTCACTTTTACGGGGGTCCAGGTTTATCACTGTCAGCATGAACCTTCTTAGAAACTACCTTGCAATAACCATAATTTTGGTTCTGAGCAATATTTAGTATCCAAAACGATGTTAAAGTGAGTCCAATGGTGGTGGAAATTGTTGTTTTTTTTGCTAGCCTGTTCTGTCCCACTTCTGGGCAAAGGCCTTCGTTTTTGAGTTCCAATTCTCGTGAGTCCGCGCACTACCTTTGTTCCATTTATGTCAAAATTGTCGAGTTCGTCCTGCCATCTCTCTATACGTTTGCCGCGACCCCGTCAACTCTTTGCATATCTTATTCATTTTACAAACATTCTTACCTATTTTATTCAGAGTGACAAAATCAATGCCACTTCCAAACTACTTAATTCAGGTCTATTTAAAAATTAAAGATATACGAATTCACACGTCCAATTGATTAGGGTTGCTTCACATTTTCGCACACAATACGAATAAAGTTTTAACGAAGAGTGACGCACTGTGAATCGAGTTTTCGTTCATTAATAGTTGATGAGCGCTTTTGGTTCGTGATATTTTCTACAAATGTAATATTTAAGAGAGGGTCTCTGGTTGTTATTATTGTAACAGCTTGCTAAGAAAATATTCAACTAATAGAGATTTATGTCAATGTGGATAGACAGCTCAATGTCACTATGTCTTAAAAGTTTGTTAAGGATTTAACTTCTTTTTTGGTCAATGTAATAGAAGCGTAGACGCTACATGTAAGGTGGTATATGGTTACATAAGGCTACATCCAGTTAAACTAAAAGCCAAACCGAGCAATCAATCTACGTAGCTTTTTATCCAACTGCCGAAGGAGGGTAATGTGTTTATGTATGTATGTTTCCATGTGGCGTTCTAGAGACCAAACGCATTGGCCCATTTTGATAATTCTTACGTCAATCAATTCGTCTTAACCATGCAAGTGTCACTGGCTACATTAAAATTGTAAAATAGTAAATGGCGGCTTTTAGGCGCCATATTGTGGTGGCTATAATTTTTTTCTTTCTTGCCATCTTGGGGATATCAAAATAAAGGGATTTATGAGAAAAATTCAAAAATATAAAATACTTATATGTTTAATTGTACCTAATTCTACAAAAGATGTTAACTAAAAAGTGATAAATCAAAAAATTCATTCAAAAAATCATAAAGCCCTTTCTTCATATTTAAGTCTTATTAGTTCGCTTAAGCAGTCGGGATTTTGATTTTTGAATTAACATTTGTTTCTAACTGTGTTGGAACTGATTTTTTTTTTAACTTTTTTTTCTAATAACTGTCTAACCGGGTGCAGCTACCAGCAGTATACCAGTATTTTACATGGAACGACTGCCTATCTCATCTCTATAACTTAGAGCCAGGGTTACCGACACAGTCCGACGAATTGCCAAACTTAAGTGGCAGTGGGCAAGGCCATTGTTCACAGAACGGATGGTCGATGGGGTCGAAAAGTTCTTGAGTGATAACCGCGAACCAGAAGATGCTGCGTTCGGCTGCAATAGAAGGCCTTCCACCAGGTGGATATATGACCTGGTGAGGATGGTGGGAGCCCGCTGGATACGAGACGCAAGGGACCGGTCAGTGTGGCGACGTTTGGGGGAGGCCTATGTCCAGCAGTGTACTCTTTCGGCTGATTTGATGATGGTGATGGATGGATGGATGTCGTCGTATATATCCTAGAGATGAAATGAAAAGTAATATTTTATAGAGATTTTATCAAAAAAATAATTAATATTCGAAAAACGTCAGATTAATTACTGCGAAAGTAAAAATGTTTTCGCAGTTCCTATCTCGGTTAATGAAGAGCTGGTATTACAGGAGACAGTGCTAAGACCCCGGGCTATGATTTCCCAAGAGACGACCAACAGACCGTCAGAAAAATTGAAACTGAAAGCGCAACTTCATAACGATAATATTTCTCGTTTCATACTTTGAAGAAAATTAGTTTATTTTTTATTTTTCAGTTGAAGTTTATTACTCCAGTTGTTTTAAAAGTATTCCCTAAGTGTCAGTCCTATCTAAATTGGACTAGATTTAATATTAAATTGCTTGAATAATGGTATTAAATTTCGTGTCAAGGGAAATAAAATATACTTGGTAATAATTTGGAACTTAAATAAAGGAAACTGGGGACAGGAAATGTACGAGATTTGTTACATACGTTATTGCGATTGTAACTACATGGTATTAATGTTAGGCCCAGTTTCTAGGATAAAAATTACTCTGTCATATTTTTAAACGCGAAACTTTCGCGTTTCATAATTGAGAAACAAAATATCACGGGGTTTCGGCCGTGTTGCAACGACCGTGGTCCCGGGTAGACTGGCGTCTCGGTGTACTGGCTCTGTTGGGGCAGAAAATTCTTCCTCTCTCCTTACATTTCTACACACTACACTGACCGTGTCCTTATTCTGTAAGTTCGCCGATTGCACAAAACGAGTTTATTTTTTTGAATCACTGGATTCCACGTCGGGGATAATTCGTATCTGTCAACCCGATTGAACGTTTTCTGCTTTTTAATTTCAATCGCTTCATGCACAATTCTTGAATAGTTCCGTGGACAGGACTTGTGGACGATGAACTTCGATCCAGTGATTGCTGCCGCCTTCTAATAGGTGTGCTGTGATTAGTTCGATAAAGTTTCAAAGCTAATCGATTATGATTTTCTTTCAATTTGTGATTTGTCGATAAATTTATTGCCCGAAACCGGGGTCAGTGTTGTAAACGATACTTTAAACAGTTGCGACCCGACTATGACGAAACCAAAAAGACTGTTTGGTTTATCAGACTATGACAAAGATGTATGTGTTCTGTATGTATGTTTACATTTACATGGTTTTCACCGTATTCCCAAACTACTGAGCCGATTTTGATGAAAGAGGTTTCAATCGATTCGTTTTTGTTGTCCAGGTAACATAGGCTACATTTTATACGAAAAATAATCAAAAAAAAGGAGGTACCTGTTTCCTTTTGCTATCTTATCGACTGGTATATGAAAATCACAAGAATAAATGTGTTCAATATTAAAATAAAATAAAACTTTTTAAACAAGCTTTTTTGTTTAACATGCATTGTCATCCAAAATAAACGTGTACGCAATATTTCGTCTTTATCGTTTGAGGATGGTAACGAAACGCTTTAAAATGGGAAATTATTTACCGGGCGAAAAATATACTGAATGGGTGACTATTATACGAAGTTAGTAACTATTCCCGCTCACAGAGAGGAGGCCTGTGTCCCAGCAGTGGGAACATTAAAAAGGCTGATGATGATGAAGAAACTATTTATCCAGTTTGTGTATTACTTTTTAGGAGGATTTTGTGTAATTATATATGGGGTTCTATTTTCTATTTTAACATATAATTCTTTTGAAAATAGCAGAACAACCAACGAGGTGACATCGCTGTGCAGCACACGAGTTTGGTTGTATTCATGTTTTCAACTAATTAGACCAGAGTGAGCGAAGTGAGTTCAGGACTTTAGGGTACCCCGACACGGATAGGTTAGATTCGAAGCGGATGACTGGAGCTAAAGTGAGCGAGCAAAAGGTCATGATTTGACCCGAACATATATACATCCATACATTGCAATAAAAACTTGTATATAATACCAAGTGACAAGAACAATAAATTGATAATGCTTTCATATACTCAAACATTATTGGTGAAATATGGGTGTACTACAATTGCACCTCTGCCCTACCTTTTGGGGAATACTGGCGTTATATAATGCTTCCATGAACGAGCCACTTGAGCACTTTTAGTCGAGAGATAGAGAACATCAAACTTCAGCACAAGATATCTAAAATACATAAAACTTCATGCACATTTTTATCTTTTGAATAATTTCGGCATTTTCAGCGTGCTTGTATTTTTAGCTTTTCTTTTTACATTTTAGAATAACACGACATCGTAAAATGAAAATAAAAAGCGCTATTCTCCAACAAATGCGTTATTTTCGTTGATACATTTAAAAAGCTCTACTTCTATAACAAAATTAAATTTTCACCGCGAGTTCGCTCGCCGAGACTTTCCTGACGATTTTATCCACGATTTGACCCTTTAAGCGTTTACGAAATTTTCCGCATAGAACACCATTTTATTTGAGAATTTTCTCCAACGTTACTGCGGAAACGGTTCTATCAATTTGTTGTGCATTGAAGTACAATACTGTATTGGTGTCAAACGGTGTTCAAATGGATGCATGGATTCGTATATTGAAGGAAATAGGAGAATTTGTGGGGAGAGAAATTTAATTTTCCATGTGAAAGGTTCTGAAGTTTCTTTGTCAGAAAATGTGAATGTATTTGTTGACAAAGCTATTAGGAAGTACTTGCTTCTGCCAGCGGCTTCACCCGCGTGAAAAGTGTTTTATTATCCCAAAGATACATTATACCGGGATGAAAGTGAGCCTATATACTATTCCAGACTACAATCTAATACTGTGCCAAATACCTTCCAGATGCGTTCAGCCGTTCTGGCATGATTGAGTAACAAACATTTATCCATCCATCTTAACCGCCCACGGCTCCGCCTGCGTGGTATTAGTACAAATCCAAATAACTTTTATAAAGTTTAGTCTATGTGTTATTGCGAGGCATAAGCTGTATTTCAGTAAAGTATCATCAAAATCAGCTAAGTAGTTTTTGCTTGAAAGAGTAACAAACATCCGTCCATCCATCCCCACAAACTTTCACGTTTATCATTGTAATAGGATAGAATAATCTCAATCGATCTGCCTAGCCTTTTTCCATCTATGTTGGGATCGGCTTCCAGTCTAACCAGCTGAGTACTAGTATTTTATATGGAGTGAAAGCCTATAAGAACTCCACAACACAGTAACTGTTTAATACGATACCCCTTGGCAAGACTTGTGACAGTTTTTTTTTGGCTTTTGACTACCGTAACGACTGTCAAAGATATTCAAATTACAGCCGGGACCAACGGCAGAATATAAGAATCTAAATTTCCTTATCCTTACATAGTATAAAACAAAGTCGCTGCCCGCTGTCTGTCCCTATGTATGCTTAGATCTTTAAAACTACGCAACGGATTTTAATGCGGTCTTTTTTAATAGATAGAGTGATTCAAGAGGAAGGTTTATATGTAATACACGCGGGCGAAGCCGCTGGCAGAAGCTAGTATATTATAAAAAGGAAAATCTGTTTGTTGATGTATAGATCATGTTTGTTAAAGGTAATCTTGGAAGATGGAAGTACTGATCCAATAGCAAAAGTTTTTTCACTAATAAATAGAAAGATAGTTAGCTTCCTATTGGCGCTGAACAATCTTTTTTAATTTTTTTAAAAGAAACTTTGCTCCACACTAGGCATTTATTCCTGTATTATGAGTGCGTTTACAAACATATATACTCACAATCACAATACGCAGAGCCGGAACAACAATCTGTAGGTCATACAAATATCAGTTCCGTGCGAGAATCGATACCCCGACACGCAGCGCAGCAGTCAATCGCTCAACGGCGCCCTCCAATAGAGTTATGGATATGTATTATTTCCAAAAATTCTATTTTCATCCCGGAAAAATGCAAGATTCCTATAGAATAAGCCAAGGATTGAAGTCACAGGAAAAAGTTAAAAAAGTTTCGTAAAGTGCGCACTCATCGTATAAAAAGTTAATAAAATCAAGAAACCCGGCTACTTAGGCGAACTAAAAAGATGTGAACGAGAAGAAAATCCTGCTGTGCAGTCGGAGGATAAATATAAACTATAAATATCCTCTGACTGTACAGCATGATTTTCTTCTTTTTTACATCTCTTTTGTTCCTTTAAGCAGTCGGGTTTTTTGATCTTAATACCATTTTTATAAAAAAAAAAAACAGTTATAATTTTCTTTTCGATTGTTTTTTATACTTATATGTGACATATATTTTTGTAATCACCTCTCAAAACCCTTGCATTTTGATACCCCACTTGAAGGGTTTGAAACAGTTTGAAAGAAAAAGAATATTGGATCCCCACAACATGGCGCCCAATAGCCGCCATGTTTCTTTTTTTGTTTTTATACTCCATGTCACTTATCTAAGAACACTTGGGCGGTCATGAGCTATCTATAGATGACTTATTAAAAATCCGTCTAGCGGGTTGAAAGATAGGTAATAAAGAATATTACAAATATACCTACAAGATATGCGCAAAAAACATAATCCTTTCCTTGCAGCCGGGTAAAAAAAACCTATAAAGAGGGTGCTTACAAAAAGGCATCAGAACTTTTGATGCCAAAGTTTTTCTCAATTAAAAAACTGAAAGGTCCTTCAACAGTTGCGGTTAAAGACCTAATGGTCACTAAGCCTTTTATAACACCATCAAAGTACTCCAGAATGCTCAAAACGATTTCACTTCTTCTGTCACTAGTTATAGAGTTCATAATTGCGTTGAATCTTGTAAAGAAACTCATTCTAACAGTTTTTACCACCATTAACTTCATCATTCTTCCTTCCAAACTTTGACATTTGTGCGTTACAAAAGTACAACATTATAAATCTTATTTAATGCCGACAAAAACATGTTTACGCGGCCATGTTGTGACGTCACCGTGTTTTGATTCCTAGAGTCGTTTAAATAATATTGTTCACACCAATTATAAATGTGAAACCAACTTTCACATTTATAATTTTTGATTGTATAAAATATTTTACGAACGAATTTTGGTCATATTTTGGTTAAAGATTCTTTTATTATTTTACAAGCTTGTCTTAGCTTATTTTTTGTTTGAATCGTAGCTGGTGTAGTTTCTCCTTAGCCCCATGGAAAAAGTGCGTGATTTTATGTTCGTGTGTTTTATTTAGTTTAGGTCCCACAACACGAGTACGAGTACTTTTTAGAGGTTTCTGTGTCAGGAATTTATTACATTTTTAATGACACTCAGCAATGGCGTAGCTCCCTTTCCCTTCCCTATCAGTGAGTGTTTTTTTTAATCAGATGAGTAGTTTCAAAGATTATCTCCTCATCTAAACTGACAAACTTTATTTCTTCATAATATTAGTATAGAAAAGTATATCAATATTCAAGTAGGTGTACATCTATACTAATATTATAAAGAGGAAAGATTTGTATTTTTGTATGTAACGAATTAACTTAAATACAGTAGTATTCTAGTATATAGCTTCCGAACGATGAAAGAATTTTTGAAATCGGTCTAGTAAGACCGATTTCAAATTCTTTCATCGTTGGGAAGCTACACTAACCCCGGGTGACATAGGCTACTTTTTATTCCTGTATTCCCACGGGAACGGGAACTACGCAGGTGAAACCGCGATGCGTCCGCTAGTTATAGATACTTTACAAATATTAATCTAACACGTATACTCGTACAAACAAAACGGCTTTGTTTTTTTATAACTTAAGTAAAAAGAACACGAAATACTCAACAAAATCCCAGAATAAAATCATAAGACCTAACCGTTTTTTAAGATATCTTTTCAACCCTGAGCTCAGGTTTAGGTTCGCTATCTCAGCAATCGGATCCGGATCTTCGATCTTCATTAAGAAACATATCGAAGGATCCTCTTCGCACAAAATCGTTGAAAGTTTCCAAAGGTCACAACAGACGTATTTATAGGTTTTCGCGCCTCCCGTATTTTCTTCTTAATTGACACTTAGTTAGATTTATGCCCGTGGATGGTAATGCCAAAGAGTTGTTAAATGGGGGGAGTAACGACAGGGTAAATGGTACAGGTAATAAAAGTCTGTAAAGTAAATTGACCTTCAGGTGTTTGGATGTAACTGTGGGTCATGTTGCCTGAAAAGTGTTGAGTGTTGACGTGAATAGGCAAAAGTTAGTAAATAGTTGTTTCTATTATGGGCAAGAACAATATAAGCCAACTATCATTCGATGGGGCCGAATAGTTCTGGAGTGACAAACGAGAACCGGAAGATGCCGATGACTGGTTAAGGCTGCGTGAATCCGATAGATGCGGGATTCAAAAGACCAAACAGTGTGGCGACGTTTAGGCGAGGCCTATGTCCAGCAGCGGACTTCTTAAACGACGGTTGCAACAATTTTTTATTTTCTTTCCTCCTTATTTTTGTATATATTATTAGTTAGCAATCAAGCGAGCGGCATACCTGGTGTCGGTAACTATTGGCTACAAACATCGTCAATACTTGAAGCACTGCACGTGCTTTGCACTCCTTGAGATCAAGTTATAATTTCTCATGTGCTTGTAGCGACACCAGCAGTTAATACTTAAATTCAGACACAAAAGTGTATTAAGCGTTAGAAATTCATAGGAATGCTCCAGAACTTATCCGATTAAACACTTTAGAGCTCGTCTAGCACAAGGTAGGTAATGTAATTAAACGAAAGCGAAAATCGTGAGGGAGATAGACTTAAACTTATACTATTTCTTCTTGTTATAATCTTCAAATACTCTTGCCGAACCTACGAACAGTCACCATCTCTATTCATTATAATCATCATCAGGAAAGCTTACAGACTAATGACAAATATTTAAAAAATCGTGGGTAAGAAAAATGGCTAGTTACAAGCTTCCACATGAATGTTTTTATTAGCCTTTTAATGTCCCCTCTGGTGCGACACAAGCCTCCTCTTTGTGAGAGGTAATGGACCTTAATGCACCGAGCGGGCCCGTGCGGGTTGGTGGATGTCACATGTGCTCGAATTTTTGGTTCTAGGACATGCCGGCTTCCTCACAATGTTTTCCTTCACCGTTTTTAGTGCAGTGGTGATGAAGTATTTAATTGAAAAATACACAAAGTCAACCAACGAAACGTAAGTCGGGGCCATTACCACTGGGCCACAGATATAGGCAACAATATTGCCATCCCCGTCGTGTCTATCTCCCTAATCATTGTTTTAAACCGTTCGCCTTACAGATAATTGAGGTAGCGTCGAGACAGTGATAAATTCGCCTTTAATAAGTGCTTACACACAACATTTTGTTTGCAGCCAGATGCTTGTTGCGGTTTTGTACGGCGTGTATAGATGAGATGAATCAGCCACGCAATTATTTGGTGGATGTTAATTATAATATAAAGGAGGAAAAGAGATTGCTAAGGAAAATCCCGTCGGTTGGTTGGTAGAAGACAAGTTAATGAGCATGCTTTGATATACTAATTTAAGCATTTGATGTATATATTATCTGTGGATAAATAACAAACATGTTCATCTTCAAATTGGCCACAATAATGTGCACAGGCTGTTAGTAAAAAAACGCCTTTAGACTAGTTGAAGCAATGATTTTTGCATGGTGGCCAGAAGCAGCCAGATAAGAAAAAAATTGTGCGTAGAATCCTATGTCCAGTAATAATGAACGATGCATCCGCTTTTATGATTTAAAAATAGAACCGTGGCTTCGTGTTCATAGGCCCTAGATAAGTGTCATTAGCGTATTAGTGTCAAAATGTAAGGAATAGATGACGTAACATTTCGATAACGACAACCTCAACCTCATACATGTTTGACTTTTTTTAAAATCGATGTGGCGACGCTTGCGATGATAGAATGTCACTTAAGTCTGTCATTCTAGGTAGTGACCATTCGATGTCAGTGAAGGCGATGGTCAAAAAGACAAAATTTAAAGGGTTGATCACGTGACATTTCGACGCTTTTCGAATCGCTATCGCGACGCTTTCGTGGATAGAATGTAACTTGTCTAGAGCCTCTGAATCCTCTTAGCACATTTTATACGACACTCAGAAAACTTTTAATTGTCTAACATGTCCCCTACATTAAGAACACTATTTAAACAATAAACTAGCCAACAGACATAATGAAGACAAACGACCTCTTGAAAACAAAACAGAAAAGAAAGAAAATAACAATAAAATAAAAGCCCAAAAATATAACAAAAACGTTGGCCACGTTTAAACAGGGCGCAGTCAGAAGTTTTCTCATTTCCTTTAAAAAGATTAACACGTTGTTGCTGAACGTGATCTGAACGCAAATTTCTTTACCGTTAATATTCATTTTGGTTTTTTGATTTCGTGTTGTTTGTGTTTGTAGGCATTATGGACCCTTTTTAAAGTACGGAAATGTGTCATAACTTTTGAAAAGGCTTTTTTTATTTCAAGGATGCTGCTTATTTTCATGTCAATACAAGTTATTCTAAGTAATATCCAAAAATGTGCATGACAAATGCTTATGTAAGCGCAATAAAAACTAAAAGGCAGAACGGTTGAAAATCGAACGTCGTGCTTGCAAAATATTAATATTTTAGAATGTCAAAGCTTTGAAGAATTGGCGCCACTTATGCAAACGGCATAACCTAGCAGGATAGCTCATATTCTAACCACAAAGCTATGATAGCAGGGAGAAGATGAAGAAGATTAAAACATAAGATGGTTTCAGACTGAAGATGAAATGTAAAAATGAAGATTAGATGATTTCAGTGAATAACAAAATACCAAAAGTGTATTGTGTTCGGTATCTATTGAATTATTGTGTCACATTATTCCAGTCCCACTAAGGTTCAGTACATACAGGAATTTTATCAAAAAGGAGAGGAACATTTGCGTCTGGCATTATATTTTATACTGCTTTATCTGTTCGCCCTCGAAATGTGCGATTTGGCCTAATGTCTCCGGAAAATTCACTTCTACAGAGCTCCTTTGTGTCATAAGGCACGATTCCGATACGATCCTTGAATTGTGTGCTTGAATTGTGTGATTCTTGGAATACGAATCTAGGAAAAAAAACAGAGAAAAATCGTGTGAGAAACATACTTGAATCTTTTAGTTGTACGATTGGTAGAATATTTGCAATAAATACATAAAACCCTTTTTTATTCGGAGGAAACCTACAAAAGGGTTCTGGAGTTTTTGGGAAAAAGACCAGAGAGTGTGGGATTTTCACCTCACCAAAACCATCCCAGTGATCACAACAGCGCTTGGAACCCCGTGTCATCTTAAAAGACCTCTGTGCATCGCTCGTTAGGGCATATACCTACGGACAAATACATGAAACCTAACTAACGAACGATGCATTTCTGAACACGCTTATATATATATATATATAACTTAGAATAGAATCTATACCTACCTTAGGGCACAAAAATCTGAACATTAGCTTCGTAAATATAATATTTGATACCACAAAAAACGAGGGTTTACTGAACATAAGGTTGCCATTAGTCGACGGCACAACCTAGTTTTATGCGCGGGGTTAAAATGCATGCTATCTCATCCGACAACACGTGTGATAGAGATAGATGCTGTGATGAGCAGTAAGAAGCTAGTTCGCGTACGAATACATACTTTTGCAATTTTTTTGCGTCATGGATGATGATATACGAGGAAAACGCGCGCGCACGCAGCAACGTCTGCTTATAAAATCACGAAATTTTCTAAACAGTCCTTTGGGAATATGGATATTACGAAACAACTACTAAATGTATCTGTTCAAAATAAAATTATTTGTATTTTTGAACTACTAATCTATCTCTTGAAAGAGAGAGATGGTATTAATTTGCGCCCAAAGATGCGTTAAAATTAGTGACGAAATATGGAACTTTCGACGCTCATCACTTTCAAATATTTTATTTTTATTTTTTGTTTCCATGCAGGTAGTAGATAGCAGGGTAGATTAATGATGAGACAAATTGATATATTTTTTTTATTTTGAACGTACACCGTCAAACAGTGGAGTATCGCCAGACTACGTTTGTATGGAAGAATGATCGACTAGGGTAACCTTAAGTTAGCAGTAGGCATGACACATTCCGACTGGATGAGATGTAGTGTTGGTTGGCCTCATACAAAAGGCATTAAGTCCGCCTCTATACCTGTATGTATGTTGCATGAAGTTTTAATAAATAAATAAAAGGTTGGGCTGATGACCTGATGATGGCTGCAGAACGCTGGATAAGAGGGGCACAGTACCGGTTGATGTGGCCACAACTAAGGCCTTTGTCAAACAATGGACGTCTTTCGTCTGAAATTATGATTGTTAGACAATGCATATCAAACCGTTACGTCGTACTAGTCGTCTCCTACAAACGTCTCTCGCGTTATCTGAGAGCGAGCGCGCGAAGTGTACTAGGTAGTGCGAAGTCGCGACATCGTCTGTTGTGAACGAATTTATGTGACGTCATCGCTTAATTGATATCGTCTCTAACAAAACAATTGTTGAGCGAATATAGTAAGAGATCTTCATTCATTTGTTTGAACTTTAAGTGAAGTTTATTTGGAATGGAATTATTCTATACTGAGCTTGTGTGATATTTTATGCAAAACATGTGAGATAATATTATTTTAATATACGCCTGTATTTTCCGAAAAGAAAGAAGGCAGAGGTTTACAGTCAATGATGAACAATGACTAGTCTAAACTTTAGATATTGTGCTTTACGACACGATTAAATCTGTCGTGAACCATTGACCATTGATATCTATCTATCTGTCTATATATATAAAAGGCAATATCCCGACTGACAAATCAACAGCCAGCCTGAACCATTCATAATAGAAGTTTTACATTTTGAGATTATATGGATTTGATACAGTACTTTAGGTGTCATTTAGGAAAGGATTTTTCCAAATTCATTCCCTAAAGGGGTGAAACATAATAAAAACAAAAGGAAAGGGACGAAAGTTTGAATGGACATTATTATTTACTCTAAGACCGTCTGGGAACTCGAGTTAGATTTTCCAGATCTGACTAGGAGACCAGAATCATGAAGTAAAATAAAACCCAAGCTGGAATCATGAGTACCTAGTGATTCCCAAACTACCAGGCGAAAAGAAACATAAAGAAAATAAGTATATCTACCATTATCGCAAAAAACGGGAAAAAAATCACGTTTATTGTATGGGAGCCCCACTTAAATATTTATTTTATTCTGCTTTTAGTATTTATTGTTATAGCGGCAACAGAAATACATCATCTGTGAAAATTTCAACTGTATAGCTATCACGGTTCATGAGATACAGCCTGGTGACAGACAGAAAGGCAGACAGATCGTGGAGTCTTACTAATAAGAAAGAAAAATATTTATTTGTGACACGCACATAAGACACGAGATCTGTCGTGAACCATTGAACATTGATATCTATTAATCTGTTTATATATATAAAAGGCAATATCCCGACTGACAAATCAACAGCCAGCCTGAACCATTCATAATAGAAGAAAAGGATTTGAGGAAAAGGAGACACGAGATATATGCATAAAATTTAAAATAATAAAAAAATGCCTAAAAGGCTCCTATCTCAGCATGTGCAGCGATATCCAAAAAAGAATAAACACAGAAGGTGGGTCAAAGTACGTATATTACTATTCCCCATTCCCATTTTCCATTTTACGAAACCCTAAAAAGGACTTCAATCAATAACACTTGTGTCTAATAAACCAACAAGATTCTTTATTATTTACTATAGCTTCAATTTGACCACTTTCTCACCTGGTGGCAAGCGATGAAGTGGTCGACGGTGAAACACGCTTCCTAGAAGTAACCTACACTTGACTTAAAGACCCTTAGGTTGTAGATATCAGGAAATAATAACCCTGCCAGGAAATTTCACTCTTTAGCCGCATTATGCACAATGAAAGTATTCCCAAAAAGCTTTGTGCGTATGGGTAGTACGTGGAACATGTACCCATGGAGAGTCTTGGTAGATAAATTTTCATTGAATATCTCTAAGATCACTTTGAAAATTAGGACTTTATTTACTGCAAAAGCCATTGGCAAACTTATCTAATTTTCTTTTTTATATATCACGGTGAAACTTTGGCCACTATCTTAAAACTAAAACTGGCTGTTTTCATCGACCATAAAGTTTCAGTAATTCACAGTAAGCATTAAGTTGAAAGGCCAGATCTACATGATACCGATAAAACGGCGCGAACAGAAATACGTAGGACATAACTGAGACGTTGGTATTATGACATTCGGAGACATTAACTTTCTAGTAAAATGTTTGGGCCAAGTTAGAGGAGGTCACGAGAATGTATATACACAACAACCTGAAAATTTTCCCCATTTAGAGAAAGGTTCATGCTAGATAAGTAATCAAGGATTTGATCATTTTGGGCCAATTTCCAATGTTTGGAGACAGGCCCCCTCACTGTGAGAGGGAGTTGGGTGCACCCCACGGGCGCTTACTCAAAGGAGGAGGTACTTAATTCGTCGGATTTTCGATTGAGCTGAAAATAACAACTGAGGAAAAGATACTTTCAAAGCTTCAGTCAGGTTATGATCTAACACACAAACAAAGGAGTTACAATTACGATTGAAAAACAAATTTCAGCTCAAACATCATCATCACTTAAGCCAAAAGACGTCCACTACTGAACATAGGTCTCGCTACACTGATCGGTTTTGTGCGTCTCGCATCCACCGGCATCTTGCAGTCTTGACCAGGTATTCGCATCATCTAGAAGGAGGCATTCTAACGGGTCCACTGGAAAGTAGGTCAAATTTTATTTGCTAATTTTGATTTCAGACACAGGAACAGATGAAAGTAAATATAAATAGACAAAAAAATTAAGCAAGCGCTTTTAAAATAACACTTTTCCTAGACCGTCGCGTTCATTTGTTAGGCAAACACGAACGCGTCATCACGCTGAAAGAGGGCGCTTTTCGATTTCGCCATACAAATGAACGCGACGGATGCGTGTGCGCGCGTTTGTCGTGTTCACACATAGGCGTACAGCCGCCTTATTACGTGGCTCTTACAACTTACGCCGAACCCTAATTCGCCCACTTCACTTTATGGGTAATTTTTACTTTTATGTCGTTTCTTTCAGCAAAATTAAATTACTTATGCGATGGGTGTGTTGCGTACTCTCCTGTTATTTCCATTTTCACGTTTATTGAGTCATTATTATTAAATAAGTATTCTTATCTCCGTACTGAATTGCTTTGCTAATTTTTGGAACATAATTTAACGTCAAATCTTTAGTGCCCGACCAGTGACTACTGAGTTAGACTAAAGGAAGAATTAATAATAACGAAGAAGAAAACGTGTAACGCCCAAAATAAATTGGGATACGGGCATGACAATGACAGATCATTGTCATGCCCGTATCCCAATTTATTTACATTACACCCTGTATAGGTGTACTATATATTACAGGTTTACCTCTTTTCTCTCCGTAATATCTGTATTAAAAAAAAAAAAAAAAAAATTAAAGCTGCGATTATATTTTAATAACTTCTTCTGCCTATGTAAATGAAAAATTTTTCTTTGGAAGTTATGACTTCCTAAGGGAAATTTACTATGGTCAATGACTATGGTCAATTCTCGAAAAAGCAATTGTATCTGATATACAGTGTGTGTTGCCAGTGATCACCTATGGAACCGAGACGTGGTCGCTCACAATGGGCCTTATCAGAAAGCTCAAAGTCACCCAAAGGGCAATGGAGAGGGCTATGCTCGGAATTTCCTTGCGTGATCACGTCAGAAATGATGATATCCGCAGGAGAACCAAAGTTACCGACATAGCCCGAAGAATTGCCAAACTTAAGTGGCAGTGGGCAGGGCACATTGCTCGCAGAACGGCTCGGGAAAAGGCCTCCCACTAGGTGGACTGATGACCTGGTTAAGGTTGCGGGAAGGCGCTGGATGCGAGACGCACGGGATCGGTCAATGTGGCGACGCCTGGGGGAGGCCTATGTCCAGCAGTGGACGTCTTTCGGCTGAAATGATGATGATACAAATTTTGGTGATGACAAATTCGAATTTCTGGAATGCGAGCGCAAACCGGCAGAAGATGTGTTGGAATGCCTCCCACTAGGAGGACCGATGAGGTTTAGGTGGTTAAGGTTGCTGGAATCCGCTGGATTGAAGACGCACGGAATCAGTCAATATGGTGACGCCTATGTCCTGCAGTGGACGTCTTTTGGCTGAAATGATGATGACAATTTTGTATGGAAAATTAAATATACAGAAAGTTTTTCATTTATTTAGGCAGAAGAAGTTCGAATATGGTCATATATTTCCCATACACTCTGTTTTAACCATTTGATGACCTGGAGAACATGCATAAATGGGAGGTACCGCTATATTGACGCTTTTGTCTATCTTCCTTAGTAAGTCACCATTGTGTCACCGTTCATGTATTGAAATTGGCCCAGTTTTAGGGTTCTATACCCGGAGGGTCCAAACGGGACCCTATTGCTGTACCAAGATGTCCGTCTATCTTATACAGCTTATACAGCTAAATGGGATCCTGAAAAAAAAAATATCTACCCCACCAAGTGGGGTATCGTTGTTTAGAACTCATTGAGTAGATAAATACTATTTTTTTTTTATAAATACTATCAGACGCCACGCGGTTTCACACACGTAGTACCCGTTCCCGTGAGAATACTGGGATAAAAAGTACCCTATGTCACCCGAGGATAGCGTAGCTTTCCAACGGTGAAAGAATGTTTGAAATCGGTCTAGTGGTTTTTCTTTTTTTATCATTCCTCTTTATTATATTATATATTACTAGCTTCTGCCAGCGGCTTCGCCCGCGTGTAAAAAATAGATAGTAGCCGATTCTCAGACCTGATTACTGAATATGAAAATCGGTTAAGCCGTTTCGGAGGAGTATGTAACTAACATTGTAACACGAGAATTTTATATATATGATTAGTATATTAGTATAGATTGGAAAACAAAGGAATGAGAAGCCACCAAAATCAGCGTTTTTACAAAAATTTGTTCCGAAGAATTTTTAACTTTTCAATGACCTATGAACATGAAGTTTGGTGATAATGTTTATTATTACATAATTTTACTAACAAATACCAATATACTGATAAATCAGTTTTTTCTTTGAAATTCTTTCATTTTTAGGGTTCCGTACCTCTAAAGGTAAAAAAAGGAACCCTTATAAGATCACTTTCTTGTCCGTCTGTCCGGCTGTCCGTCTGTCTGTCCGTATGTCACCACCGATTTTCTCAGGAATGGGTGGACCTAGCAAGTTGAAATTTATACCAGATACTGAGGTCTTATAGTCCCTATTAGGTGTATAAAAACCAAGGTCCTGAGTCACCACGATAAAAAGATATAAGAAAATTTAGATTTTCGCGAAAACTTGTTAGTACCAAAGTTTACCTTAATTTTCAACTTTATATTTTTCGGACTTTTCCCTTCTCTTGTGCTGTTAGACCTTGCTTTTAACCAAAATTGACAATTCTAGGTAAACCGGAAGTACCCTATAGGTTTTGGGTTGAAAACCTATATGTTAGTTCCTGTTGACCTAGAATCACGAAATTTGGCAAAAAGTAAGGTCTTACAGCACAAATAAAGGATAATTTCCAAAAATAATCAAAAGTTGAAAATTAAGGTAAATGATGGTACTTTCTAGTTTTCGCGAAAATCTAGATTTGTATATATCTTTAAAACTTAGCCACCAATAACCAATTTTATTATGGCGGTAAAATTCATATTCAAAATCTTTCTTTCGAGGGAAGACCCTTAAAGAGTTAGTAACAATGTGCATTAAAACTAAGTATAAGTAAAAAAAAAAGATACGGTGAAATATGTAACTGAAAGCAGTGAACTACGTATATATACGAACAGTCCACTCCGTCAGCAATCATTTTCAGAACTCTGTTAGGGCTGTCCATAACTCGGGTCTCCATTGATGTTGCGCTCTTGCGTATTATCGCGTAAAATCAAACGCGCCGCCGCAAACATCCCTGACGCACTACAACGCCAAGGCAACCCCATCAGTTTTCTGAACACGTTATTATACTGGACACGAAGGGCTCCATACGAAACCCGTGAATACTTCAGACACAGAACTGCACTCTCTGTAGAATGTCCTGGCCGAAACCCGAACTGATTGTCGGGCAACACAATATGTTCGTTTAGCTGTGTACCAAGCAGACCATCATGCACCTTAGCGGATACGGTTGCTAGAGAAATAGGTCTATAGTTTCCCCTATCCGAAAGATCACCTGTTTTACTTTTAACAATGGGAACCACGATCGTCCTCATTAGGCAAGTATGAATAACCAATACATCAATTGTACAGCAGTGCCAAAACCCTCGGTTAGTGAGGACCGGCGTATTGCAAACGCTCGAGCTACTGAACCCATCATGTTCAAGGAACTTACCTCTAGACGCAGACCCTAGCCACATATTTGGCACTGAAACGTGTGCCCACCTTGCCACAACGGGGCTCAGTATCCAGCATCTCACAAGATCTCCCTAGCGATGATTTAAAACAAACCGATTTCTAAAAAGGTTTGCAAGAATATCCTTCACATCACTCACACTAACAGGCAGGCTTCGCCTAGTGCTCATTTTATTACCACTCTTCCAGAAACCGCGAAAATCACGCATTGAATGCTTAGAGGCAACTATGTCCATCTTTATCAGTATCTTTGTCTGTATAATGGGTAGGTACGGAACCCTCGGCGCACGAGTTTGACTCGCACATGGCCGGTTTTATTTCTCTAACACACAACTTAATTTTGCAGTTTGGTACGGAACCCTAAATGTGCGAAGTCCGACACGCACTTGGCCGGTTTTTTTAATGATCTATTACTATAAAATTATTTTAATAATATTTTATCATTAAAGTAGCTTTACTAGGTAATATTACAATATTAATGGTCAATTTAACGCGAAACGGCGCCCAACGTCGACGAATGAAATGCATTGTTTCTGTTTAAGTTAATGCTGTTAACGAATCGCCACTTTAATTTACAATTTACTGTTAATTAATCCAGGACCGCGGTTGCAAAATATTGGGATGGAAGAGGGAATATCGGTAGTTAACAATCACATGACGTTATACAAAACTTTATTGCAAGCCAAAAAATTTTACATAATTCTACAAAGCGAAAAATAACTATCTCCTCGAAAATCAGTGTCAAAAACGAAAAATAGGTACAAAAGACACCGACTTCTGACAATATAGTTATTTTTCGCATTGTAGTGTTTTGTTTTGGAAGTTGATTTAATTTTTATGTTAAAATGCTTTTTCTTTTGGTACCATATATTTCCATGAAAATACGCATAATTAAGTATACCTTAAAAACTACTTATCAGATCATGATCAAATTTACATGGGATTACATTAGAAGCCAACCTTCCAAATAAAAAAGATTTATCAAAATTGGTTCATAATTGGCCCAATAATTACGTAACAAACATACAGTTGAATTGAGAACCACTAACAATGCATAACTGGCAGCGGGGAGAGCACATTACTATCAGCACGGATGGTCGATGGTGTCGAAAAGTTTTGAACGGAAGACGCAGCGTTGGAAGACTTATTACATGGTGGACCGATGATTTGGTAGGAGAACGGAAATCTACTCGATGAGAATACAGGACTGGTCGATTTATCAACGCTTGGGGAGGCCTATGGACATATACCATAGACTACGTCATTCCGAAAGACGTCGAATGACTACTGGACCTCGTACAGCTGAGACGGTGATAGCGTATGTATAAATTAGAGTGAAATTTAATTAACAATCAATATGATGACGTTAACACATTCGCTGCCAAGGACTCCCGCGAGACACAATGGCCTTTTAAATTGTTTCATTAATTACGGCAGCGAACATGTTAACAAACTCTGACACAAAAACAGTTAATTATTTGGCAAACGAAGGGACTTCCAGCCACCACCGTACATCTAAAAGATGGTACTTTATAAAGCGAAGATCCAATTTTATGACATTTTATTAAAATAATCCCATTCACGTGAACAGTCTTGGAAGAAAACAAAACAAAAAAAGAATCTAACAATTTCCATAAAACTTGCCAGATTTTGCCAGCAAAGCAAATTCTCTTGAAACAAAAACCGTACGTGATCCAATCAATAAAGTCTTTACCACGTCAATATTATCGAAGCAAACTCAAGCAAGAACTGCTATTGGTCTGTCTATCAAAGTAGTAGTGGGTAGCAAAAAGTTCCATAAAACTGGATTCTTCGTCAGCGGTCGTATTCGTCAAGTTGGGACAAATGTGGGAATTCCGGGGCCGGGACCGATACGAGGCAATCAATCAACGCTCGGACTCCGGACGGATAGAGCTGTAGGGGTTAATAATATCCCGGGATTTGAAACGTTTTTAGGTAATAAAATGATTTGAAAAAAACATAATTATCAACTCGTATCGGATTGTATTTATCAAAACAAGAACTTGTTGTCTTTTGAAGCTATATCTTTTCGGATGTATTTTTTTTCATGATCATCGGTTAAAAACATTTTTATCGGACTAAATGATAGTCTATTACTCATATCCGACATGCGTGAATGACAACACTGACAAAAACCGGCTAAGTGCTAGGTCTGACTCGCGCACAGAGGCACACATATTATTATAATAGTTCTGTGGCAAAATTGTTATTGTACATCAAGAATATTTTCAAAAGAAAATTAAAAAGTCAAAAAACCCGACTGCTTAAGAAGCAAACTAAAAAGACGTAAACAAATAGAAAATTATGCTTTGCAGTCAGAGGATACGTATTTGCGAGCTGGCTGACCAAAACCAGATGTATTCTCCGACTGCACAGCATGTTTTTCTTCTTGTTTTCGTCCTTTTAGTTCGCATCTTAAACAGTCGGGGTTCTTGTTTTTTTAAATTTACTTTTTTATCTAGAACTTTTTAGTTAACCCGCTATATGGCATCCAAAAGCTGCTTTTTATCTATTTATATCTTTATTGTAGCCAGTGACACTCGCAAGGTTAAGACGTAAGAATCATCTAAATCGGCCAACGCTTTTGGTCTCTAGAACACCACATAGGAACAAACATATTTACATAAATAGACTCATAAACACAATACTCTGCTTCGGCAGTCGGGTAAAATAGCCAGGGTGTTAAAAGATAACCAACAGAACCCGTTAGCAGCATATTTTTACTATTAGTTTGTCTGTCTGTTTAGTTGTGTATACATCACGTAAAATGTACAAAACCAATGAAGATAACCTTTATATATAAATATTATACGTTACATGAAGTATTACTTAGTTTTTGTTTCATCGAAATCGATTTATTCTATCAAAGTAAGATGAATTTAAAATGTTCAAGAAGTAAAATATCACAACACACGTAATTCAGAAACTCGGACCGATCAACTCAATATTCGATACGTCATTTTCTGAATGGCGGTGTTAAAATTCTCCGCGGAAGAATAACCCTAGAAAAAAAATTAATAGGTAGGTAGGGTATGTAGCATGGTAAGTAGGGTAGGTAGAAGGAAGGTAAGTCAGGTAGGTAAGTAGGTTAGGGTAGTAAGTTGAAGGGAGCGATGCCGCGGGCATATCTAGTTTTTAAATAAATACGGGTAGTTAAGTATTTAATGTCCATATCAAAATACAAGTTATAAATAACATATCCGTAACATTGCTACCTAAAGAAAACTATCTTTTTAGAGGGCCAGTAAAATATTTACTCAGAACTTGTACTTGAAAGAAACCAGGATTTCTTTGAAAAGATTATTCAACTATTAAGTCCCGATTTCCTCGATCCCGAAATTTCCCGGGAAGTACACCACTATGAAGAATCCTATCGATCTCCAGGCGTTTCCATTTACAGCTGGCACGTATATCATACGTATTATTTAAAGCCGTGTTTCTACGAATTCGTATTTATTTAGATAAAACGTTGGCAAAACCAGTTACAAGTGCTTCAGTATACGGATTGATTCTTGGAAAGCTATTGAATTTAAACATTATAATGAACTCCTGTGTTGTTCGGAATAGAAATATTTAGTATTTTATCTTTTTTTGTTTTCCACAGGGCCTTGTAAAGTCCTGCCTACTTTCAAAACCCGGTGTTAAATGAAATCTAGTTAGTTAATTTTCACCTAGTGTCCGATTGAGCTAAAATTTTGCACACGTTTTCGTTTCTCGTGATCTAAAATAAAAAGGTGTGCTTGTTTTTAAGATTCAGCATTATTAAGGCTGCAATATTGTGTTCTTGACACACATAATATGGCAATCCCATTCGTTTGACAATGCAACAATTCGTTCAAAGTCTTCTACATACTACAGAACGTAATTTAACCTTATCAAGTACGGTATCTAATGTAGTAATCGTATATAATCAATAGTTTTTTTGTAGGTATTTCCAGTCCATACTATTTAATATGTCTATGTGTAGTATGTAGAAGACTTTGACGATGGCAGAAAATGTCTCAAAATGAAGATGAGTTTGTGAAGTTATTTGTGATCTTCCTGATGGTTTGACGCGATTCAATTTATATCACATCAAAATAAATTGCAGGTACGTTCACATGGACGCAATGCGATGCAATTTAACCGATTTTCACTTGATATTTGCTTACAAAATTAAACCGACTTCCAAAACAAAACAATCATCATCATCATATCAGCCGAAAGACGTCCATTGCTGGACATAGGACTTCCCCAAGCGTCGCCACAATGATCGGTCCCGTGCGTGTTGCAACCAGCGGAACCCCACAACCCTCCCCAAACCAAAATGAAACAAAACACTACAAAGCGAAAAATAACTTTCCTCGCGGAAGTCGGTGTCAAAACGAAAAAAATAGATACCAAAGACATCGACTTCCGAAAACAAAGTTATTTTTCGCTTTGCAGTGTTTTGCTTTGGAAGTCGGTTTATATTTTTTGTTACATAGTTTTCTTTTTCGTTTTGTTTCCTTATATTACCATGAAAATACGCATTATTAAGAATAACTCAAAAACTACTAGACAAAAAAAATCTTGATCAAAATTATATAGGACAACATGACAATCTCCAGGTTTCAAAAAATAAAAAAAAGAATCACTTAAATCGGTTCACGTTTTAATAAGTTTTGAGGTATATATAACCCGTAAAAATAATACAGTAAAATCGAGAACTTCCTCCTTTTTGAAGTCGGTTAAAATACGTGAGCAATATCGCCTATTGACGCAGTTTAAATTGCGTCACGCCATCTGGTAAGTCACTAACTTAGTTGGTGTGCAAATTAGCGCAAGTTTTAAGTATTTATAACATGGTGACTGCACATCGATTTTTTGTCAGATGCACGAGGGTCAAAAGAAAATCACACTCGGTGTGCCACACTCCTATTTTATCCTAACGTCACTCTTAACAATATCACTTTAAACTTCAAATCTCGGCAGCACTTTACCATAACCAAGTCTCAAGCTCTCCAACTAAATTCGAAGACTATCCCAAGTCAAGATTTCAGCTGAAATGGCTCATTGGTCCAGCATCCGAAGTATTCCAAGTCAATTGGTATCTATACCAAGTTTGACGGAAAACTTTCCGTCTGATTTTCCCGATTCGATTATACAACTTCGAAATACAGAATTACTTATGAAGGAATATTAAGTAGATTAAGCGATATCTTTCTTGGAATAAATGGCCAATGATAGATTTATTACGTTCTCTTTATTTATTGAGTACATTCACCCAGAACGTCCGAGTATTTTTGGATTTGTTTGAAATAACATTATGAAAATGTTATAATTTATTCGGTTCTCCGTTGAATTTTATGTAAGCTTAAGGTAATTAATGAGACGGTTGGATATTTCATAGCTCAGTATATATTATGGCACTATGCAATCATATTGGATAAATTGCATGAATGGATTTTATTATCATGCATTCATTTTCTAATTATATCATGCATTTAATTCAAAACACCATGAGGAAACCTGGATTTATAGTTAATATAAGTCTGTAATCGCCAAACCGCCTTGAGTAAGCAGTTATTAATATTCGCTCCTTCTCTTGTACGAGACGAGCTCTTTGACTTGCAGTAGGACGGTAACAGCCAGATATTATTATTATTCGGTTCAGAGAAGATACCAAAAGTATAATTAACATGATTTCCGTCAGCGACAAAAAAACTAAAGAGTTTCTTCACTCTAAATACCATAGCGAAACATTTTCCACCGTTGCATTTCGCAATTCTTTTAAATTGAATTGAATCTTGGAGACAAAACAACCCTTCCATTTTTCATTTCTTAAGACAATGCCTTCAAGCGTCACAATTCTAATAAAGACACAATTTCTTCACAAAGTTGACTGAAAACATAATAGACTCGGTTCCTTATAAAGAAAGAAGCATGTTGTTATTCTGTTGAAGGAAATTGAAAATATAAAAAGACCCTCTGATTAAGTGGCTTTTGAGACCCCTTCCGCAAGGCACCATACTTGGACCTCCTTTGTATGGTAATCTACATGTCCAGTCTCTGATGTGGGTAGTGAAATGATTTTTGCATTGAGAATACGGGTTAGACGTTCCTTTTGTGTATTCTTTTTTCATGGCCCGAGATTTAATGTTTGGATGAGTCAGGTCTTCTGAATATAGACTGAGAGTAAATTGCTTTTTGTTACAAGCTATATATATCTTGTTTTCATGTGTGTCTGGCAACAAGTAATCCAATTTAATAGCACTTCCTAGCATCCGATTTAGCTGAAACTTGGCGTACTTATGTAACTTTGTAAACATTGAAAAAATATGGTACTATGGAGCTGGTCTCGTGATTGAGTGGGAAGGTGGCCATAGCAACTTCTCAACCAGATAAGACAGCACCATCTTGTTTGAAATAATAACAAAAGCTCTAATGATCATAAGACCTATTTTCATTAAATATACTTTTCTTTAGTATAACCTAATTTTATATGGTATAGTGAACATTTTATGTAATGTATATTTGCAATAATATTGCGTTACTTAGATAACTATAATATTCAAATTATTTTTATTTTCCTTACTGTCATACAGCTAAAATATTTATTGTTTGTCTTGAATATTGCAATCGCGATATTTACACCGGCTTGTAATTAAATATATCAGGGCACCCCGAGTTCACGTAGTCTTTTGGCTGCTACCCCTAGAGTGTATATAAAAACCGGAGGCGCGAAGGGAGAGCAGCCCCCACTCGCTGTAACGAAGCATAGGCTCCTATCCTTTGTTTCGTAAGGGCGAAGGGGTTGCACTTCCCGCAGCGCCGGAGACGATGCAGAAGCAAGTTTAGTGTTTTGAGGTTAGATTACATTTTTTTTCTCAAGAACGGTGCTTTTCCTTAAAAAAATTATTTAATATCAAAATTAGGTCAACAGAACGTCATGTAAAAAGAGCATTATACTAATTGAAAAAAGTATAAAATGAATGTAAATGTTATTAAAGCAAACAAAGGTTATATGAAATATAACATTAGATGACATGAAATTAGGTTATTTGATTTTATAACATATGAAAATTATGTGAACGTTATTTCAAGTGATATTATACTATCTGTTATTATACCATACATTACACACCCATTGCCATTGCAAAGAAGCTTGCTTAAAAAATACTAATACTTGTTTGTCACTCTATTTATGAGTTCAAATTTTGTTAATCTAAATAAATCTACTATTTTAAGTTCTGAAGTACGTTTCTGCAAAAATTTCACCATGAAAACTTAGGTAAATTGAAAGCGAATTCGCTTAAAGCTCACTCCAGTTTAAGTTTCCCGTAGGTTTTCACTATAAGATTTCTGTAGAATAGCCTGTTTACTTAACTTCACCGACACAAAATATAATTTTATCCATTAAACATTATTCAAGTAAATCTTCAGTTCGTATCGTTGCAATTATTCTCCCTGTTTTATTTATTTTAAATCACTGTACAATGACAATTATCTTTCTAAACAATTCATACAGAAGTACAGGATGCCATAATTTCCTACAAAATTATTACCAAACTGAATTGCAACTAATTGAGTAACGGATAGTACCTCGTTTTCCGATACTCAGAATTGAGCTAAAACCGGTCGTTCATTCATTTTCAGATTCAAAATAAGCTTGATTGGTCCATTTGGAAGCACTCTATCATTCTGCTATTGTGACTACAATTGCACTAAGATCACATAGTGCAACTATTCCTTGGCAAGCCTTCCATAACGGAAAAAAATATTTTTTACTTTTCTTTAGAACAAGTACTTAAGTATTCTTAGTTGTTTATATTTCACTTGAAGTGTAGAAAAGAAAGTTAGTTTCTCAGATCCAATTAGCTATCCATTATCACAAACAATTCTCTAGTTCTATTTTTCTTTCCGGAAGGCCCTTGGTGCGAAATTTCAATTAATTTGGTTTCAAACACTCGACAGGAGAGCGAATGACAATCGAATTACTTGCTAATTTGATTTTAAAGTTTGACGAATTTATGTGGGATGTGCTTGAGTGTAATTTTATTGTTATTTAATTAGATGAGGAGATGAATTGTGGCGAGAGTTTCTGTTAAGGCGTTTCAATATATTGACGCTTATTATTCAGACATTTTAAACATATGATAGAGAAAAGCTTGCGGGTTAATAATAACAGCCGCTAGGGTGAATCTTTAAGGATAAGCAACGCTTGCCGAGGTTGCTTTGTGAAAAAGTGACCATAAATCACAAACCGATATAATTTATAGAAAATGGTTATATATAGTTAGGTTTTCTATTGAAGCGTGTCTTTTAGTATTTTTTTTGTTTGTTTTTTTATTAAAGCGTGTTTTTTAGTTATATTTACTTTTTTTTGGATAAAAAGCGTGGCAGCATTTATAAAGAGAGACACTGTTCAATTTTGTAGTCATATTGGAGAAAAAATTCTTCCAGGCCAACATTTGCGACAGTTAATTTTGCCCTCATGATTCGAATTCTCTCATTAAATTTGCATAAACATGTTGTCATTTTAAAACAGCTTCATCAATGTTAATGTTTAAAATGTAATTTGCATACAAAACAAAATTTTCATCAGTTGATATACAATTTATAAAGAATTCCGTAGCTTAGTTGCGAGACTAAGCGGACGTGTTTATTTATATATGTGATTGAAATATCTATTGACAATTGCAAAAGTAATAATATAAATAATTATTTGCGGCGTCAGTTAAAATCAAAGTTAAGTGTGTCACGTGTGACTTGTAGGTTTCTTCCGATTTTGTGTGCAAAATGAACTAAATATTTTCTATCTAAATTATACAAAGTGTTGCGGGTATGTCTACCCCAGGATCGAGCCCGTTTGGTCTTAACCAACTACTAAGACGAAGTCCTCCGCCGACCCCTATCCACGAAGTGCCCCCGAGACATCCAA
Organism: Orthosia cruda; assembly: GCA_964057195.1. NCBI lineage: Eukaryota > Metazoa > Arthropoda > Insecta > Lepidoptera > Noctuidae > Orthosia > Orthosia cruda. The sequence goes on along the minus strand of OZ059825.1, from coordinate 33,660,871 downwards.
ATCCACCAGCACCTGCGGAGAATGAGTTGCCGAGTGAAGTCATCAGCACGCCAGAGATCCAGAAATGGTTAGTATCAATAGACAGTATTCTGAACGAAGTATGCACTATTGTCGGTGATGGAAAAATGAACTCGGACCAAAAACTCCGTGTCTCAACTCTTTGCCGAAAGGTCTCAAGTGGGACTTCTCAGATGGCTGTCCTTTTCCAATCACTGAAGCAGAAAATGATCCAGAGCCACAGTACCGTCCAGCACCTTCAACGTCAGCAGAACATGGTGAACTCTCTGGAACAGTTCAAAGAAGTTTTTGAAACAAAGCTAAACCCCTCATCTTCTTATGCTAGCATGGTGAAGAAAGGCTCCGACAACTTCGTCCGTCCTGCTAACCTAAGCTCTATCGCCATATATCCCAGTGATAAAACAAAAACGAGTGACGACACCAAGTCACTCGTTCAAAAGTTGATTTCTCCCGAACAACTGAAGATCCAAGTCCGTGGCCTGAAGAAAGTAAAAAATGGAGGCGTACTGATTAGCACGGAAAACAAAGGCGACATAGAAAAACTAAAAAAATCGGAGAATATTATTTCTTCAGACCTTATAATAGAAGAACCATCTAAACGACGCCCTAGGGTCGCAGTTATTGGTGTTCCCGTCGCCCTTACTGAGAAGGAAGTATTTGACTGTATTTTTGAGCAAAATCTGTCAGACAAATTGCCGAATACAAGTCGAGAGACCTTCCTTAAGAACATCAAATTGAGCCATAAATCGGGTAAAAAGGGCTTACCAACTTGCAATTACATCGTGGAAGTGCCCGCTAGCATAAGAAAAGTGCTTATAAACCAAAGCCGAATATTTATTAACTGGACTTCATGCCCTGTTAGAGATTTCACAATTGTCACAAGGTGCTTCAATTGCCAGCAGTTTGGCCACGCAGCCAAGTTTTGCCGTGAAAGCAGTCCTACGTGCGGTCACTGTGGAGAAATTGGACACTCCTTGAAGGAATGCAGCAGCAAATCTTCTCCCCCTCAATGTGCGACGTGCAAACGATTTAAGAGGAAATGTGACCACTCAACCGGTGATGTAAGTTGTCCAGCACGTAAATATGCAGAGACTAATTACATAAACTCAATAGACTATGAGGGCGCCTAAGAGCGCCACAGAATATTCTATTTAGTAGGCACTCACCACCTTTGATTGTATTTCTTCTTAGTTTGTAGTTATCATGAGCGATCAGCTCATCTGTGAACTAGATAGTTTTACTGTGTCTGAATCTAAAACCTGTAATATTGAGGACTGTAAACACCTTCTTCCCTCTGGTGACAAAACTCTTACCTTGCTTACACAAAATATTCGCAGCATTAACCGAAACATGAACGGCTTTGAAGTGCTGTTACAAAGTCTCGACATAAACTGTGATATTATCGTCCTAACGGAATGTTGGTTGTCAAAACAAACAGTCAACTTACCATCTCTGGACGGCTTTTGTTCATACAAAACAGACAGGAACACAAATCAAAACGACGGAGTAGTAGTTTATATTAAAAATAACTTGCGAACTATCATAGAAGAGCCCACCTCCCAAGATAGTAATAGCTTAATAATTAAGATTATTCCCGACACAGTGGTTATGGCTATATATAGGCCCCCTTCTCATAATATCGACGGATTTCTGGTCTCACTTGACACAAACTTAAAAAACTTAAGTTCTTTTAAAAATGTTATACTTATGGGCGATATCAATATTAACATTGCTTCCGAGAAACTCGACACCCATAAACATAATTATCTGAATATTTGCTCATCTCATGGACTTTTACCAGCTCACTATCACCCTACACATCAGAGCGGCTCTTGCTTGGACCACATCATTCTAAAATCAAAAAATCCATCCAAAACATTTGTAACTAACTCATCGCTTACCGATCATCAAGCTGTTCTACTAACAATGCAAACAAGTTCACCTAGAAAAAACCGCGAACGTAGCTACACTAAAGTCAATATGACCAACCTTAAAAGTGACATATTCGGTATTAATTTTGCCCCAGTTTATGAATCTGTTGATGCAAATTTTTCATTAAAATATTTTATAAATTCACTACAGTATGTAATTCGCAAAAACACTTTCACTAAGATAATCCCTAGAAAGTATAGTTGTATTAAACCGTGGATCACACCCGGTCTCGTTCGCTGTATAAGACACAGGGACAAACTTCATTTAAAATCAAAACTCTCACCCGATGACGAAATACTTTCTATTACTTATAAAAGATATCGAAATTTCTGTAATAATCTTTTGAAAAAACTAAAAATCCAATACGATAAAAATGAATTACAGAAAGCAGGGAAAAATAGTAAACTTGTGTGGAAATATATAAAAACCAATACATTTAGATCAAAAAATCCCGAACCTCCGCTTGAGTTACTAACTACAGAGACTCCACCCAACGCAACGAATAAAGTAAACACCTATTTTGTGAACGTTGGTAAGAACTTGGCACAAAAATCCTTAAATAGTAGTTGTCTTCCCCTTCAAAATCCAGCTAGGAAACCATCTACATTAAATTCTTTTGTTTTATTAGATACTGACGTCAACGAAATAGTAAGCATAATAGACGGGCTGAAGGATGTTTGTGCTACTGGGTGGGATGATATACCCAATAATATTCTTAAAAGGTTTAAACAGCTCCTCGCCCCTCCGATAACCCACATTTTTCAACTATGTTTATCCAAAGGAATATTTCCTAATTTGTTAAAAAAATCAGTGGTCACACCTATTTTTAAATCAGGCGATAAAAACTGTGTGAACAACTACAGACCCATTTCAGTGTTAACAGGCCTTTCAAAAATTTTAGAAAAAATTATCAACAGTAGACTGATAAAATACTTGGAAGATAACAAACTACTATCAGATAATCAATTTGGGTTTAGGCCCAAAAGATCAACTAGCCAAGCAGTAAACAAAATGACTAATTATATTAGTACAAATTTAGATAACGGAATGCATACGGCTGGGATCTTTCTTGACCTTGCCAAGGCCTTCGACACAATTTCTTGTGATACACTTTTGCAGAAGCTTGAATCGCTTGGGATAAGAGGAACGCAACTTCTACTGCTTTCTGATTATCTCAGCGATAGGCAACAGTGTGTCAAAATTGGTCCTTATACAAGTTCTGATCTTACTAATAGTCGTTTTGGAATTCCACAGGGTAGTATTTTAGGTCCTACATTATTTTTAGTCTACATAAATGACCTATGTAGCCTGCCATTGCAAAATGGTGTCATAATGTCATATGCTGATGACACCGCTCTATTGTTCGCAGCCAAATCAAGAGCTGAGGTTTATGAACATGCTCAGAATGGCTTTAATAGGGTGTCTAATTGGCTCAAAAATAATCTTCTAACACTGAATTCAGATAAAACCAAATACATTTTATTTACAATGAGGAATATTAACACACCGCTTACTAACCTAAATATTTACGCGCATAACTGTAACACGTACGCTGACACTGCATGTTCTTGCCCCGCTTTAGTTAAAGCTGACAATGTGAAATATCTAGGTGTCACTATTGATTCCAATCTAAATTTCCGTAAACATATCGAGTTACTATGTACTAGAGTGCGCAAATTAATATATGTTTTTAAGAATTTACGTAACATAGCTGACTTTAAATTAATTAAACAGATTTATTTAGCGTTGTGTCAATCCATTCTTACCTACTGTATAACTTCCTGGGGTGGCGCGGCTAATTCAATTTTACTCCCCCTAGAACGTGCTCAAAGAGCAATTCTAAAGGTTGCTACCTTTCGCCCTTTGCAATTTCCGACACAGCAGCTCTACAAAGCATGTAATGTTCTTACAGTACGCCAATTATTTATTTTTCACACAATACTGCAACAGCACATTGCACTTCCCTATGATCCAGTTCCTTCCGACAAGAGACGGAAGGATCTGGTATGCACAATGCCACAGACCAAACATGCTTTTATTAATCGGTTTTATGTATTTTTAGGACCTTTTCTGTATAATAGACTCAACAAGTTACTCGATGTTTATAGCTTAACATATAAAAAATGTTGCTTTACCTTAACAGATTATTTAGGGACACTCAATTACAAAGACACAGAAAAACTTCTAGAAATTGTTGTTTGATTATGATATACCCTCATATCTACTTGTACATACTTAAATTATTTACTTTTTATTTTTAATATTTTGTTTCTTTTTTGTGTTTTGTACCAATTTATGTATTTTTGTGTTTGTTAATAGGCTAATTTTATTTAATAATTTTATTGACCTAATTATTGCTTTATGTTAAGTGATGGCCTGAAACACAGGTTTGAAAGAACCTATATCAGGCAGGTCCCTACCAAAAAAAAAAATAGAAATTTATTTTATATAATCTTGCAGTTGTAATAAAATATTGTTGTTATAGTTTACATATAAGCACCATTTATAACATTGTTTTAGAAATAATACTACTGCACCTAATGTACATTTTTGTGAACGTATTTACTTTTTAATAAATTATTCTTATTCTTAATTTTCATTACTTATTATATACTTATATTTAATTACCTATCTGCCAAATGGTTTTCATAAACTTTTTCACGCTTAAAAAGTCCAAGACACTTATTATCTTAGTGCCCTTGTCCCATGTTACTTGGGGTCGGTGCAATACATTTTCTTACTTCTTACTTCATCTATCCACATTTGTATTCATACGTCTTTTAGTAACATGCGATTCATTCCTCCTCCTATATGACCATACCAGGACAAACGGCGTTTTCTGTCACTGGCGCCGCTTCTGAACTTCCAAGACACTGTTGAAATTAAAACAGAACCCTCGTTACTCTTAATCAGAAACGATAAATCACACTTTTCCTTCTTGCCAATTGCATCTGTTTCAAGTTGCTAAGGTTCCTAAAGGGAGAACCGTGAGTAAAATATAACCACAAATAAATTGGCGGCAATTGGCACATCGGCTCCGGCAAACATTGTTAATTCTTTTTCGGACAGTTTTTTGCGGAATTAATTTTGAGCAAGGTCGAATAGTACAAAGGATTTATGTCGTCGTAAAAAAGAACAGTAAATTAATTATTCAAACCATTGTTTCAAATCTTAACCTAATGATAACATAAAGTTTCCTTCAAAGGGTTTGGAGAGAGAGTTTTATGTAGATACTAGCTTAGCCAACCGTGGTTAGCTCGCGTAAAAAGTGTTTTATAACCGCAAGGGGACACTACTGGGATAAAATCTATCATACGTCTTTCTCAGGGTCTCAAGTTATATCCATACAAATTCATTTGAATCAGTTCAGCCGTTTAGTCGTGAAAAAGTAACAAACAAACAAACATTTATGTTATTAGTATGATAAGCCACATTTTTTCAGTTAATAATGCTAAATTAAATTTTAGTCATATCTAATGGGGGCAAGCCTATTTATTTCATTAAGTGCGCTCAAATCTATAGCTGTTGTATAGTTCTCTCCATCCCTTAAAAAAACCCGATTAGAGAAACAGAACCTCATACCCAGCTTATGACATTATGAATTCTAGACTTAAGTTAAATATTGTTCTTACTTAAATGATTAAAGTAATTAAGGTACTCGTAACACTGCTTGTCTAACAACCTAGATAACGTTATACACTTATAGTTTCCAAAATTCTGCCACTACGCTACAGGGAATCACACTCACAGCAAATACTGTATACTCCTACATTTCAGGATAGCTACTGAAGTCACGACCCATTGAAATACATTCATCGCGTAGTTTGTGTCCAATCACTGAAAAAATATCCGAACTTTTTGAAACCTAGCGTTTTGGCCGTATTCTGGCATTATTCCAAAAAAAACTAAATTGGCCTGTTTTCTAGTTTTACGGATCATTGGTTAGGATTTTTTTGTTTTAAATTGGGTAGCATGTTCGTATTTTAATGATTCCTAATTCTTTCATGGTCTTTTTTAGAACGGTAGATGTTCACAAATGTACCTAGTGTTGAAGACCCAGAAAAAGATCTAGTAAGCGTTAGGCATTTTTTAATATTGATGGAGGCTCGCGCTTGACCACTATCTCACTTGATGGTAAGCGAAGATGTGGTTGACGATGAAGTACGCTTGCTTAGAAGAAACCTATTCACTCTTGACTTAAAGACTCCCAGGTTGTAGCTTTCAGGAAATACAGACACCGGCAGAGAATGCCAGTCCTCAGCTGTATGCATAATAAAAGTATTCCCAAAAAGTTTGGTGTGTATGGGTAGCTTTAGAAAATACGCGCGCAATATCCTTTCAGGTGCGCCATCAGGATAGGGCTTTAGAAGGATTGTGTCGAGGAAAATTTGAGGAGCATAGGAAGGAAAACATCTTGGCGAAGGGAGGTCAGAGACGGAATGAAATGGAAGAACATCGTTATAGAGGCCAAGACCCACAAACGGTCTTGGCGCCGAAGAATTAAATGAACGTTCACAAGTTATGCAGAAGCTTTATTAAGGTCATTTTATAACGATAAGGTGACAAGAGGTCAAATATAGTCTACAGTATACTTACACCGTAGTTTGACCTATTTTTATATATAATAATAAATGTTAATTGTTGGCAATACTCAAGGAAAAAGAGTACAAGGCTGATCGCCAACACGATGATCTGACCAAGTGAAAGAAGCTACATTCACAAGCAAATTTCAACAGGTGGTGATTGCAAATTTGGAACGGAATGGAGGCAGATTGCCCGCTTAAAACGGATCCAGTGACCACGATCCTCAGTATTGGGGAACCGATTGAAGAAGAAGACAAGAGGCAAACACTTAGTATGTTTCTTTCGTCTTGTTTTAGCAAAAAAATAATCGTTTGGCGCCTTGGTAAAAATATTATGCTAATCTTGAACATGTATCTGAGAACTAGGGTTTTCAAAAATCATCATCATCATTATATCAGCCAAAAGACGTCCACTGCTGGACATAGTCCTCCCCCAAGCGTCGCTACATTGACCAGTCCCGTGCGTCTCGAATGCAGCGTATCCCCACAACCTTAACCGTCTTCTGGTTTGCGCTCGCCACTCCAAAAATTTCTATACCATCGGCTATCCGTTCTGAGAGCACTGTGCTTTGGCAATTCTACGGGCTATGTCGGTAACCCTGGATCTCCCTACATTTATGATTCGATCACGCAAGGAAACTCCAAGCATAGCCCTCTTCATTGCCCTTTGGGTGACTGTCTCTTCAGAAATGGGTCACTAAAATACGTATTAGAAAAAGAACTCGAAACTAATAGCTATTTTCTTTTAAGACAATTACAACTTTAATGAACTATTTTTTCTCTTATTTCGTCACAATTTATTACACGTCATATTAAGTTATAATGCTACAATTAAAATCTGTAATCGTTTTAAATTCAGTAAACCAAATCCAACTTCTTTAGCAAACAAATTACACCTCATCTTCGAAAACCACATATATCTTGACTCCATTTGTAACAACACACCCACTTTTCCTTTTGAATGGTAAATCACATGATCTAACACACAATCTTGGGGCCATTACTCAAACGAAATTAACACAATAATTGTTACATCTCCAAAGTTAAACTCATAACACTATGTCATGCATAATGTGATAAGGGTTGCCCGATAAGAGTCAGATAGGATGTTACTGCCGAATTTTTTATCAATATTATAAGCAGGCACGGGCATTTTTTATTACTTTGCTTGCTTAGGCAATATAATAAAATAAACCGGCCAAGTGCGAGTCTGACTCGCGCACAGAGGGTTCCGTATAAACAGTTACATTCACCAAAATAAATAGGTAAAATTAATAACGTTCATAAACAATGAAAGCACCGAACAGTGCTCTAGCAAAGGGACACAGTTAGTTAACTTTGACATTAAAAAACTGTTGTCCCCATTCATTAAAATACAACATTTTTACTTTTCCATGTACATTTTAAAAGGAGTTCGACTGTTACTAGCAAACTTGTAAAGCATACTTAGCTGTGAGAGATTTCCTTTTAATTTGGTTATATATACTACTGCCGTGAATTTATCACATATTCAAAATCAACCATTTAGCTGGCAGGAAGGGCCCCCATCCCTGCACTTGACTCTAACAAAAAAATGCAATTTTAAGCTTAATTTTACGCATACGGATCCCTGAATCGAAAATGGTTTTCACATACCCGTAATATTTTTGAATGGCCTATCCGACGATACCCCACACCATGAAATAGACGAGAAAAATAACACAACCAGTTTACGTGTCCTCAAAACCTCACAGTTCCTAAAAAAATTGTTTAAAAATTAAAACCCGACTACAAAAACTTGCCACAAAAAATACTTTCTTGTGTCATATTATTGAGAGTGCGTTTTTTTTTATAACAGTAGTGGGTGCAACGCGCTGTAGTTAAAAACAATGATCCACAGTCATTTTCAATGATGAAGCAACCCTAATGTGTTTCTAACAAATAACGAGCGACATATTTTAATAATTGGCCATAAAACTTGTCAACAGACGTCGTTAGACTGAGGGATTTAGACTTTATGGCCAAGCGAGTGTGAATCGTTTGAAATTGCGTGGACATTTATTTAGTTCTCAGAAGGTTTTAACTGCAATGTATTACAAGTCTGTATAGATCTATGTGTTGTGCAATTCTGTCTATCTTCCACTAATTGGTTATGCCCAAGAGGGAAGAGAGCCAGAGGAAGCCCTAAAAAACGAAGCATAGAAGAAAATAAAAAAAGCTGCCGAAGACTTGACAAAGAAAGCTAAGACAAGGAAAACCTGGAAACAGTTGGAGAAGGCCTATACCCGTCAGCCAGGTGGTTTAACGAAAAAACGTATATAAAAGTATCTAATCTTATGAATTTATTGTCTATTATATATGTTTAGGAAGTAAAAGAGTTTTATTATTATTAAAAATGTGTGAAAAATGAGAAACACGTTTAAATGTATTAACTATTATCTTTGGAAATAAATGTTAATAAATCAAAGAACTTGGCAGCTTTTGAAACAAACTAAAGAGATGAAAACAAGAATAAAATCATGAAAGTCGAAGGATACATATTCGTGATCTGGCTGATCAAAATCATATGTCTCCGCCGAAATACTTTTAAATATAAGGGATATATATTTTTGTAACCACCACTATAACCCTTAATTTTGATAGACCACTCGATGGGTATCAAAGAAAGCAAAATTGTGACCCCACACAATATCCGCCATGTTTGTATTTTTAACGTCACTTATCTAAGAACACTTGGGTGGCCAAAACCTATTGGTGCACACCGCTGTTAAATTTGTTTCCAACATTAATAAACATTTTCTAAACAAACATTTAATCAAAAAATATTTTCATCTTAGGTAATGTTAGTAAACACAAAATTGTAGTTAACAAATTTTAACAAATGAAACATTTGTTATCATTTGTTTGCGAGCCGATTGGATGTGTGCCGATTTGCCAAAATTATTTTCCTAACAATATTCTGTGAATATTATAAATGTTTGTAAACATTTTCCATCAGTGTAGGAGCACTCAAAATATATAACAATTCCTAACATAAAGTAACATTTGTTAGTAAATGTATTAGTGTTAGAAAATGTTTGTAAACATTTTTAACAGCGGTGTGGAAGCACCATATCTAACGATGTCTTGATATTATAAATCTGTCTTGTGGTTTGAAAGATATTAGGTAATAAAGAATAAGTCTTGTTGTTTTTTACCCTTTCCTTGCAGTCGAGTAAACAACGACGTAAATATTTGTGAAAACTTGCATATGACAAAGACACAAGACTAGTGTTAAATTAAATCAGGCAAATTCATGATCCAACAGGTTCTTTAAATGGCAAAATACAGGTTTTAAATTAACATTAGTATGATTTTCCATGTATTTTCACGAGAGCAGTGGTGGCCCAGTGATATCGGCCGCGACTTACAAGTTGTAGGTCGTGGGTTCGAACCCAGGCAGGTGCTATACTTTGTGTAAATGATTTCATCACCACTGCAATCAAAAACGTTGAAGGAAAATATCGTGAGGAAACCGGCATGTCCTAGAACTAAAAAATTACATGTGACATCCACCAAGTCGCACTGGGCCCGCGTGGTGGATTATGGCCCTTCCCCTCTTACAGAGAGGAGGCCTGTGTCCCAGCAGTGGGAACATTAATAGGCTGATGATGTGATGTGATGACTTTCCAAAACCAACATGTCTTTTGGGAATGTTTGCATATTTCGTACAGCTTAGGTATGGAAAACTCTACGGGGGTCGACAACCTAGGAATATATCAAGTCTGGGTAACTTCCAGGCAAGCACACACATCGACATATCAACCACATCACCACTTACCATGAGGTGAGATATTGATAAAACGCGAGCCTATCGTCTATAAAACAATAAAATATTTAACAACAACACAATGGCGACAAATTACAATCAATCTACTACGAAACGACTACCATTTGATAGGAATTTCAAAAAGAAGCCATAAATTATCACAATTTAAACTATTTACAACAAAATACAGCTTGATTCACCGCAACCCGAATCCGAACTCAAAAAGCAAAAACAAACGAGAATCAATAAAACCCACACTACTCGCACTGGGACTATTATTTTTAATTACTCCCAGCGCACCGTCCAATTTAAACTTTTTAATAGACTGCAAGCCCGTTGTTATTACTGCAGCCCTTATAAGGACTGTATTAGCGAAATCATAACACTTTGCCCGTATCAGAGAACTTTGCCCGGATATATGTCCGAGTTTAGTTAGCTTGCTATGTTAGATGGGTAAAGATAATATTGAGTTTATGTTTTTCTTGTCAGACGTTTGAAATTTTAAGGTTTAGTCTTATTAACACGCTTGTATTAGCTTGGTATGTATGTATCTATGTAAAGGAATCTTATAATGTGATTTTCACCCCTTTCAAAACGTCGGCTTAATTTGATACTTTGTACACTTATCTAGGACCTATGACAATAAAATAATTAAAATAGTTAGTCCAATTATCCTTACGGATCTTCAGGATTAGCGATTGAAGAAAATTTTAAACAATAAATAATAGTTAACAAACTAAAAAGCACGCTTTAATTGAAAACTAAACTAATAAAAAGCAGAAAATAATTTTCAATAAATTTAAACTAAGAATAGTGTGATTAACAAAAAATATATTTTTATTAATCACACTATTCATACTTTAAATTTATTGAAACATATTTTCTATTATAGCGTATTTTTTTGATTTTATAATTTTTTTAATAAACAAAAAAAGATAGGAATAATATTTTTTTCTGATAATATTCTGCGTCACTCTGAAAAATATAGGATGGTTAATGTGATTACCGTTACCTATGAAGGGCAACAAAACTTTCAGCTATTTCAGTCTAGTGTGGACCAATGGTTATCAATGTTGTCTAGCTCGTCCAAACATATTTTGCGTATTTTAAATTAGATTAGCTAGTTTGGTCCACAGTTCACGCGGTAGGTGTATTATTGTAGAAATAACTAAATCGCAACAAATATTGTTGACGTATAAAGCCAAAAATAAAAGTCATAAAAAAAATTCACACCATGATAACATTACATTTCATTACGTACATGAAGTCAGCCTGATTTTCAGTAAAATTTCATATTAAATGCGAGTTGCCCGTTATTATTTATTTTTGTTCCGTCAGGGTCCAATTAAAAATTTATAATCGATTGCACCGAGTTTTACGCTGAATTCACGATGAAATATGTTAAGTCACGTGTGGTAAATCCCTCAATGTTTAATCTCGAACAGGTTTAAATTATTTCCTGTCATATATTAAGGGTGATTGCATAAAAAGATTCTTGGTACAATTCGGTATTTATTAATAAGTGAAATAAACTTGTCTGTCGCAGCGTTGGAAGTCCTCGCTCTAGGTGGAGCGACGACCTAATCAAGGCTGCGGGCGTCAGGTGGATGCAAAACGCTCAGGATAAATCAGTGTGGCGACGCATGCGGGAGGCCTATGTCCAGCAGTGGACGTTTTTCAGCTGAAATGATGATAATGATTACACTTGTTTGTCTGTATTAGGGCTTGCTAGTTCCGGCGAAGTAGGTATTTAACGCGCTACTGTTACCGCTAAGCGAGCGGCGCGCTCGCGTGTGCGTAAAGTCGACAAAAAAGTCACAGTAAAGGTGTGTAGAGAAGGTTTATTTTACTATTGCTTTTAAAAGTTACTAAAATACGAGAGTTACAATGCGTGGTAAATAAATAATAACTCATAGTGTGTACTTATAGTTTTAAAAAAATGGCATAAACCGTATTTTATTTATTCAATTATTTGACCATCTAACTATTTATGTTTTTGAAAACATAAACGGACGGACAAAATAGAAACAAAAAAAAAATATTTTTACTGTTGTTCAAATTCGGTTTTAGCGACCCCAAAAACCCTGAAAATGACACCCATGACGAAACTTTCAGAAATTTCGGTTGGCGTCAAATTCGTATGTGTGAGGACAATGCACCCAGAATCGCTACATACCATACTACGTGCAGGTACAAAGTATTAAAAGTACTCACACATTCACGTGCAGTTACATAATAGTTACTAGAAAAACATTAGCATCCGAAGTAGTTAAGACCAATCCCAACTGACGGCGCCCGTTCACGAACATGACGCATGAATCGGCACCACCCAGCTCAACCATCATGAAGGGAACCGAATGATCCAACACACGCGCCACCATCAGAGAGCCATTTGAGAGAGTAAGACACACTCAACTGCCAGGGTACACATAAGTCAAAGAACGACACAAAGGTACAGCAAATGGTAGATCTACTGTTGGGTACATAGTACTCACACACGTGCTGCGCAGTTATACAATACTAAAATAAATTGAGTCTATATAATACAAATATATTCATACAGTCTTCAGCAGGTCCAACAATACTTCAAAACAATAATATTCTGCCTATCACTTGTTTTTGCGCCCAGGTGTGTGTGGAGCAAGACTAGCATTGAGCCAAGCATTTTTATCAGTGATGTAATCCCCCTAATTTTAATATGCCTGCTTGCATAGTGTGCGTTTTATACAAGTTTAAAATTTCGTCTCATTCAGTTCTAGAATGTGGGGAGAAATTTTATTGTAACATTTTGTACAGTACAACATGAAAGATGAGGCTACTTTAGCCAGTCTAAAACCTGGTGGAACTAATTGGTCCCTATTTCTAGTAATGTAATTATGTCTATCGCCGTTTTTACTAAAAAGATGTAAAATCTTTCTCACGTACATGATGTTTTCATAAATATATTGACAAGGAACCGTCATGATGTTAATGCCCTTAAACAGTTCCCTTAGAGAATCGCGCCGGCGAAGATCGTATATCGCTCTGGTGGCTCGTTTTTGCAGAATAAAAATTGACTCAATGTCTGCAGCCATTCCCCATAGTAAAATACCGTAATACATTATACTATGAAAGTAACTAAAATAGACCAGCCTAGCGGTATCTACATCACTAAATTGACGAATCTTTCTAACAGCATCAGCTGCTGAACTTAGTCGCCCTGCAAGTGATATTAAATGAGGACCCCCTTGTAACCTTGAGTCTAGCGTGATCCCCAGGAACACCGTTTTATCGACGAATTCTAGCTTCTCCTTGTTTAATATAATGTCACAATCAGTACTTTTGACATTCGGCAAGGAAAATTTACGCACTTGGTTTTTTTACCATTTAAAACTAAATTATTGGCAGTGAACCAATCATGAACATGCCATAGCGCGTTATTTACGTCGTCAACCTGACTAGTACGTCTATTTATTTTAAAAATTAAAGATGTGTCATCAGCAAATAACACCATGTTTAGTTTGTTTTCCAATAAACGGGGTAAATCGTTTATGTATATTAAAAATAAGAAAGGACCTAAAATTGAGCCCTGGGGTACCCCCATTTTCACGTTTAACCCCGACGAATTCACACCGTTTATTTGAACTAATTGCTGTATATCATTCAAATAAGATTTAAACAAACTTAACGCTGATTGACCTAGCCCGTAACGCTCAAGTTTCAGAAGTAATTTTTCATGATTAACGCAATCAAACGCCTTCGACAGGTCACAGAAGATAACTATGGCATCCTGCGACTCTTCCCACCCATTAAAAATGTGTTTTAATAGGGTGACACCGACGTCAGTTGTACAACGTCCTTTGGTGAAACCATACTGTTTATCATGCAAGATGTTATTCGTATTAAAATGAATGAGCATTTGATTTAGCATTATCTTCTCAAATACCTTGCTGAAAACCGGCAAAACGGATACTGGTCTATAATTATTAGTGTCTTTACTGTCCCCGGATTTAATAAGTGGTATAACCTTACTATATTTCATTAGATCCGGAAAGACTCCTTGATCCACACACAAATTGAAAATTAAAGCTATGTACGGCGCTATAGTCTGAATAATGGAGGTACAAGCTCTGATGGTCATTCCCCACAGATCTTCAGTCGGTTTGATCTTGATTTGCTTAAAAGCTTGTATTACTGTTATGGGGTTTATATGTGAAAAGTTAAATACATTCAGGCAGGCTGAAACGTTCGCGTTTAATAATCCAAAAGCAAGCGAGGGCGAAGAATTTAAGGTTTCAGTATTTTTAATTGGAATTTTGGTAAAGAAATTTACAAATTCTTGCGCAACTTTTTTGTTATCTCTAATAAGTCCGTGTGTGGTCTCATGCGTGTAATCAATATTATTTCTTTTATTCCTGTTCGTTTCATTATTTATAATTTTCCAAACCATCTTGATTTTATTTTCTGCTAATTTAACCTTATTTCTAATGTACAAGGCCTTAGGTGCCTTACATGCATTTAAAAAAATTCTTGATTAAGTAGCAACATACTTATTAATCGTTTCAGTGTTAATACAAGGCTTAAGGCCATATAGCTCGTAAAGTCTTTCCCTACTTTTTCTAAATCCTGTAGTCGCCCAGTCACTGAATAAAAACTTAGGGCATATAGTTTTAGTTATCTTCTTTAAAGTGTTATTGAACTCTTTTTGAACTACTGAAAAAACTTCATCATACAAAATATTACCATCATTCACTGTGAGGTCCTGATCGCTTAACTTACCGATTAAAGTACTGTTAAACTTATTTAATTTACCGGATGTTATTGGTCTGGACTGAATATGCACTTGTTTTATTAGCATAGTGGCCTCAAATGTCATCAGTAGCCCACTATGATCCGAAGGCAGATAATTTATAATGGCCTTGTCCAGTTGCAGCAAAAAAAAACATTATCAATACATGTAGCAGAAGTCAGTGTAGTCCGGGTTGGTTCCGTAAACACATGTGACAAATTAAATGATTTAAAGAGATTTAATAACCTACTGCTATCTAAATTATCTTCTAGAATATTAATATTAAAGTCACCACAGACAATTACTAGTTTATTACCCATTGCAAGTTTTGCCAAAACATCTTCCATTACTGACTCGAATATAGAGTAGTTCTTATAATTAGGGGGTCTGTAGACGCACACTATGACATGCTTATCCAGCTTAACACAGGACAGTTCAACACTATGATCAACTGAGAGGTCTACTATATCTTTACGAGGTTTTGATTTAATACCATTTTAAATTAATATAAGTGAACCCCCACGCAACATAATATTTCTGTTAAAACAACTGCCCACAGTATAATTTTCATAATTGATTAGCATTTCATAATCTTTCAGCCAATGCTCAGTGAAACAAACAAACCCATCCCGAAAACCATGAAAATGACACCCTTAACGAAAGTTTCAGAAATTTTGGTCGGCGCCAATTTGTATTTTCATTTAGACCCCACATTAGCATATTCGATATCATGTTTACAAACTCAGAAATGAAAAGTACATGTAGTCAACTACAATATATATATTTTTTTGCATTTAAACTGTCACTATTTGTATGTTTAATAATGAATCAAAGAGATGTAAAAGTGAGACTACCTGCCAATGATATTCAAATAAACAGATTCGTTATACTCTCACAAAACAATTGAAAAAGTGTTCCGCACACACAATTTTCATTCATCTGACATTTCAATACAAGTCAAAAGGGATGGCTTGATAAAACCAACATGAAAAAAAGAGACAGCTAGTGTTTGTCACTTGCGTGTGAATGTAAACAAACATTATTCTGACCACCAATGTTGTTATCTTTTTCTAACCTCCAAATATCAGAATATTTGGAAAAAAATGAAATAAATTAGTAAATTGAGGCGTATTGCGTACTTACATATGGTATGAGATCCCTTCTGTTTTATGTACTTTGGTATCATAATTGGTACAATTTCTAAATACACACGCTGGCATTTTTTTATTTTGTTTTTGTTTCAACAAAGCGTATCGCTCTTCGCCATGCGTGACATAAACTAAAGACTAAAGTTCACAATTGTGATCTATTCGAGTCTTTACAATGCGCACGCTCATAACATATCTGTTAATTTGAATATCATTGCTACCTGCCCTTAACATTGTAGTATAGGTTACATACATGTGTTAACTCTTCTAAATAACTGTTTCCGTGACGGTGGATTTGCGATAGTATATTGTTAAAAAGTTTTTTCCTTACTATACGTTAAAAAACCTACCAGTTTTAAACCTAAATTTTTCTTAATACGTTTATGTTTTTTTTTTTATGAACTTAAACACTAACAATTTTTCTTTTTGCTTCTGGTATGTATAATTGTATACATCTAAAATTTTATTGCAAACTTATTTTTTTATACACTTATGTTAGTCTGTAACTATTCCTTTTATTTCCTTTAAAATATGGTTTTCTCATACAAAGACTTTAATTAAGGCAACTGAATTTCTTAAGTTGCCAGCCATATTTTTCTGTCCATGTACAGTATAAGAACGCATAATTTGTTCCGGTACGATGCTCCATACTCCTCTACCTCTAGAGGAGTTGGGTCGAGATAGCTGTTCCACTGCAGGCTGACCAGCCTGACGCGCGCTGTTAGGGATGTATCGGGAGATTAGTCGCGGAGGGTAGCGGGATCCGAGGCACGGTGCACCGCTGGCTGACCACAGGTAGTTGGGAGCCCAAGTAGTGTGCCAGCCACACACGAAAAGCTGCCTCGCCAACTGTCAAAAAAATCCCGGAATCCACCATCGTGCTGGTTGGCGACCAGATGGGAAGGGCCCGAAGGACATTCCGGGGGGGCTCGGGCGTCCCCGCAGTCTCCAGACTAGTGCCCCAATGATGGCGTCCTTTCAGTGCGTGTCTGAAGGTTAGCAGCGTGGAACCTCGTCTCACTTCCTTCTCCTCTCATCCATTCACTGTTCAATTTATGATGAAAAGTATAAAGAATACTGGAGCTAAACAGCGGCTTCACTCCCTCCCCCACAAAGTGCACCTCACCAACATTAGAGGTCTGCACTCAAATCTCTCTGCAGTCCACTACCACTTGGAGGCTGAGAAACCAGCGCTGTTTTTTCTTACGGAGACGCAGATAGCGAGTCCTTCAGACGTCTCGTACTTAACATACCCAGGGTTTACCCTGGAGCACAATTATAAAACACGCGCGGGTGTGTGTATGTACGCCCGTGACGACACTTGCTATCGGCGTCTCTGTAACCTTGAGGACTCCAGATTCTCTACGCTTTGGGTTCTGTTGGACATAGGTCTGGATAAAATTATCTACGTCTGTGTTTAGCGTTCGCACAGCGGAGATCAGGAGACAACCAGGCTCACAGAGTACCTCAATGAGGCGGCTGATGCGGCACAACAGCGGTACCCTTCCGTTCAATTAGTGTTACTGGGGGACTTCAATGCCCACCACCAGGAACGGCTCTTCCCATACCAGTGCACTGACCATGCTGGACGAGAGATGCGTAAGCTTTCGCTTGCGCTAAATCTTGCCCAGCTGGTCCATGGGGCAATGAGGGTGCCAGATGTTGATTCGCACACAGCCAATTGCTTGGACCTTCTGCTGACAACAGATCCAAACCGATACTCTGTATCGATAACTTCACCGTTAGGTAGTTCCGACCACTGTCTGGTGAAGTCTGTGTCCGTCTGCTCCCCGCTATCCCAGCCCAAGAGGCACCCGGCGGGTTTGGCGGTACAGGTCAGCAGATTGGGATGGCATGCGATCTTTCTTCGCTTGCTATCCTTGGCAGCCTACTTGCTTTTCTTCGGCTGATCCTTCGTCGTGCGCGGACGCCGTGACGGATGTGTTGCGTCAGGGAATGGAGTACTACATTCCGTTTTCTGACATAACGATTTCCAGCGTTGACCGGCCATGGTTTGGCGCCGAATGTCATCGCGCCGACGCGCTTAAACATGAGGCGTACCTGGCATGGCTCGACGCTCGATCGCGGAAAGCGAGTGACGTGGGTCAGAAGAAGAGAGCCTACAACAGGGGTGCCAAGTCCTGCAAGAAGCTGTTGCAAAGGGCTCGGTTTGACCATATTGGCCAAATAGGGGCTAAAATTGCTTCTTACCCAGCAGGTAGTAAAGCGTTTTGGTCCCTGGCTATGTCGATCAAGTCAAACTTCTGCCGTCCCTCACTACAACCACTGCTGAAACCCGATGGGTCGCTGGCTCACACCGCTGAGGAGAAGGCAAATTTATTAGCCTCTCTTTTTGCGGAATCTTCGCGTCTGAATCCTGGTGATTCGCGGCCCCCTCCTTTTCCTAATGGGTGCGAGACGAGTATGTCGAATATTCGCATCCATCAAAAGGACGTCCGTAGGGCGCTGCGCAACCTCGAAGTGAACAAGGCTAGCGGCCCTGACGGCATACCAGCTATAGTTCTTAGAACCTGTGCGCCTGAACTGTCTCCGATCTTGACATGCCTATTCCGCCTTTCATATGAGACTGGAGAAGTGCCGAATGCTTGGAAGCAAGCCAACGTACAGCCCGTGCCCAAGAAGGGCAGTTGAGCTGACCTGGCCAACTACAGACCCATCTCTGTAACGTCCATACACTGTAAGAGTATGGAGCGTGTACTTAACACTAAGCTCCTGGCATACTCGTACCTAGAAACTAACGATATCCTTAGCGACCGCCAATACGGCTTCCGCCGAAATCGGTCTACTGGGGATCTTCTAGCGTATGCCATTCACATATGGAGTGAGGCCATCAAGAGGCACGGGGAAGCGCTTGCCGTCTCCCTCGACATCTCGAAGGCTTTCGACAGGGTCTGGCACGAAAGCCTTATCGGTAAGCTTCCTTTATTTGGTCTGCCCGGTGGTCTGTGTGATTGGATTGCAGACTTCCTGAGAGATCGGTCCATTCGAGTGGTTATCGATGGCTGCTCGTCGGACCAATTGGATATTAATGCCGGGGTCCCTCAGGGGTCGGCACTCTCAGCAACATTGTTCTTGTTGCACATTAACGATCTGCTAAAACCCGGCACCTTTGTGTATGCAGACGACAGCACTGTTGCTGAGAGATACTTGTCCAACGCACGGGCTACCGGGTCGCTAATCCAGTCTCTCCGTGAGGCCATGGTGGAGCGTTTGAATTTGTCCTTGCAAGCAGTCTCCGAATGGGGCGATGCCAATCTAGTCAAGTTTAATGCTGCTAATGGAAAAAAGAGCCAATTTCACCCGGCTCCAACTTTCCGTGATGTAACCGTGCCAATAACGGACCATTTTGAGCTTTTTGGCGTTACGCTGACATCGAATCTCAATTTTGGACCATACATTGAGGCAAAGGGTCAGCTGGCTGCCAACAAGTTGGGGATCCTTGCGAAGGTGAGATGGTACATCACGTCGGAACAGCTGCTCAACTTGTATCAAGCGCAAGTTCGATCGTGCATGGAGTACTGTTCTCATCTCTGGGACGGATCTGCCAAATACCAGCTTGATGCACTAGAGTCGATCGAAAAGCGGGCCAAGAAACTTATCGGCAATAAGGCACTGGTCAAATCAAAGCTCCAGCCTTGAACATCGTCGCCGAGTTGCCAGCTTGTCGGTTTTTTATTGGTTACATTTCGGTGAATGTGCGATGGAATTGCATGATTTAATTCCGCCCAGCCCGTTCCATCATCGGCCTACCAGACGTACGGCGATGCATCATCGGTACATGGTGGACATCCCACCCGTACGCACAAAACGTTTTGGGGACACTTTTATTTTGCGTACAGCTAAGTAGTGGAATTCTCTGCCGGAGTCTGTGTTTCCCGATTGCTACAATCTAGGGTTCTTTAAGTCAAGAGTGAATGGGTTTTTTCTAGGCAAACGTTCTTCACCGTCGACCACATATCGCTTACCATCAGCAGGCTTATCCAAGTTGACAATCTACAATCGAAAACGCTAATAGAAAAATAGTCAAATGTTTGGGAATGACCTCATCTGAACGATAAGTCACGTGGTCAGACCAAACGAATGGAAAATTCGTAGCCAAGTTTACAACGCAACGGATCGTTCAAAATGTTAGAATAAAATGTGATCGTTTCTACAATGTTGATCGCTACATCCCATAGAAATGGTAGCCAAGTTACAGTTTTGACAAGCGCTAACGAAACGATGTCGAAGTTTTTGAACGGTACATTAGCGATTGCCGAGACCCAAGAGTCAAGAGTTAACGCTAAAAAAATGGCGACTTTATGATACAGCTGTGTTGAGACCGCGAAGTGTTTTGTTTATTTGCCATAGTTTTATCGCCATGGCTAGTAGGTTCAAACAATTTCAGAGAAACAAAGGGTCTATTGATTAAGTAAAGGGTCAAACACAACTATTTTGTTTGTATCATAAGTACCACTATATTAGTTCATGTCACGTATCACGTCATTGTTTATGTTCCAAACTTTCAAGTGCCCGAGTATGAAAGATTTACAAATAACAAAGGAAGATATTTACGGAATGACTAATAATTTACGTACCTTTCCATGAATTCCAACAAAGCTGCTAACTGTTCTGGGCTTGCTCGAGATCTAGATTCCATCCTTTAGAAGTTATCACTTAATTTAAGGTATCTTTCATTCATACAGGATCATAATATAATATTCCGAATGTTTAAAATTACATTCCGCACTGTGATATTAAAATAAACTAATTATAAGAAGATATTTAACTTATTTCACTTTTATAGCACTTTTAACAATTTATTACTTACATAACAATTTAAAATAAAAGTTCATCCCACGCAAAAAGTACATCACTGATAACTGTGACTTTGACATTAGAATAAGATTAGTTTGACGTTGGTAAAAACGCTCACCATAGACTAAAGTGTAGGTTTTATCTATCGAAATTTCAGAACAAGCGATTGACTCAGTCGTGTCAATTTGGCTACCAACTTTTCGTTTTCTAAAAACGCTAACGCCGAGGTGTTATCGAATGTATAGTCAGAATTTTAATTCGATTCCAGATTTGACATTAGCTACTGTCATTTTGTGAAATAATGATACCACATATAATAGTGTAGTGATGAACACAAAAATCGATAAACAATCGAAAAACAAAATGAGCTGGAAAAAAGCTGCCATTCAAGATTGGCTTTTAAATAAAAATATTAATTACGAACCAGATATGGTTAAAGCTACGCTTTTAGAACTGATTCCACATAACGAGTCTTTTAATAAGTACGCTGTAGACGAAATGGCAGCACAACATGGGATCACGGTTTTAAGACTGTCCCCTTACCATTGCGAGCTAAACCCTATCGAATTGATATGGGCGCAGGTAAAGGGGCATGTAGCTCAAAATAATAAAACTTTCAAATTGACAGACGTGAGAAATTTATTTCAGGAAGGCATTCAAAAAATTACGGCTACCGAATGGGCTAAATGCGTATCCCATGTTGTCAAAGAAGAGGAAAACATGAGTAGGCTAGATATGTTAATTGACAATATCACAGACACATTTATAATAAATGTTACAGAAAGTGACAGCGATAGCGATAGCGATGACGGCGACAATATATAAAATAAATTATTACCATAATACATCTATCTGTTTTATTTGTCATGTTCCTTCATGATCACATTTTTTTATTTATTTCATACACAATTATAAAAGAAAAGTCTCAGATCGTTAATTAATCGTCAAAACTAAATTATCGGTTCAGAAATATTGAATTTCCTGATATACTTAGTTTACGAGAGTAAAATTATAAACGAGAAGAATCGATCCGGAAATATTCCATTTCCATATTGAATAATTTTGCAACGTCACTATTTAGTACTTGTCATAACGTTGCAACACTGAAATTGTCAAATCTGGAATCGAATTAAAATTCCGAGTATAGAAATAGATTCGATACGAAACGAATGTAACTTGGCTAGGCCTGCTGGTGAGATAGTGATCAAGCGCAAGCCTATAGAAAATAAAAATAAAATAAAAAGAACTAGCTGCCCGCTTCGGTTTCGCTCTGGTTAATATAGATTTTATTATTTTCGACATATTTAAGTTTCTGTTCTCCAGGTAGTTTGAGAGTTATGATTCTAGATCCGGTTTTTTTTCTTCAGGATTCTGGTCTCTTGGTCAGTTGTGGTAAATCTAACTGAGCTCCCAGACTGGCGACCTTAAAATAAAAATTACTATATATACTTTCATGCCCTATTTAACCCCTTCAGGGGATGAATTTCGAAAAATCCGTTCTTATATGACACCTACAGTATAAAATCAATATCCTCACAAATTATTAAACTCTTATCATTAGTGGTTTAGGCTGGGCGTTGATATATCAGTCAAGAGGGTGGAGAAATATGGTTGTATTTCATTAGTGAAAAATAATCATCTTTTCCAAAATTGGTGTCGAACAACGAAAAAGAATAGGGTCCAAAAACACCGACCAAAGTATTTTTTCGCTTTGTAGTGCTTTTCTTTAGAAGTCGTTTATTATTTTATTGAAAAGTTTTTATTCGACTAGTATTGGTAACGCGGGTATGTACCATGTGTTTGTTATACTCACGCAAGGTTGCTGGCACTTGTTATCACCTTAAGAGCCCTCTCTAAAGTATGAAGGCAACTAATGTACCGCCGCCGGTGGTAAAGATGATGTATGCGCACGGGACGTAGGGTTCCGGTGCCGGTGGTTGAAATGCCGTGAGCGTACCTTAGGACCAAGTGACGGAAGTCGTAATAGTAGGCTGGCAAACGATTTATGATTAAGGGAGAGTAACTCTTTATGGTAAGGGTACGGTCACAATGGAAACAGTGAAGGAGTTCTTTGCCAAGAGGTATACCGAATTAAGAGATATAAGAGTACTTAAACACCACACATTTATAGGAAAGTAAATGGTAAAAGAGTTTTTGGGCAATTTTTTTTTGTTTTTTTATCTATTTGTTTATTTTATATATTTAGTAGCATAAGATTCTTAAATTATTTTATTTAACGAAACACAAAAAAAAAATGAGAATGAATCAGTTCGTTTCTTTTGTGTTTTATCAAATAAAAAAATGATTAATACCTGTTACTACTTCTTCACTTAAGTATTGGGTAAATGGCGACTGATATTGTTTTTAAATGTAAATATCTGGTTCAGTATCTTTATGGAAGGTAGAAAGTCAGCATTTCAAATATTTAAAAAAATATCAAATGAACTAGGCAACTAAAAAAAATGCGAAAATACATTACATAGGTCCTGTTAAAGTCCTAGCTGGTGTATTATTATTTTAATTCTTGGCGACTCCCCCTTAACAAAAACAATCAGCAGAGGCTTAAATGATTCTTTGTCGCTAAAACTTGACTCAAGTTCATGAAAAAGTTCCAAAACATTTAAATAATAAATAAACTTAAGATGGCCGGCTGTTACTTTGGGAAACATTCGTGGTCGAGAATCTAATGGACGGATTAATAATATAATAATCAAGGATTGTTAAGGTAAGGGAGAGGAGCGGAAAATTTCTAGGATCATTACTGGGTACAATGGTAACTGATAAAGATGATTGGATAATTTTGTTACTAATTCAAGAAGAACCTGAATGAGTGTCAATTAATAAGATAAAAATATCCAGGCCTATACCCAGCAGTGTTTGAAGTCATGATGTCAAAGTTCTGAAGTGGCAATCGCGTACCAGAAAACGCAACGTTGGAAGGTTCCCCCTCCCCCCTTCACACTCTGGGTTGTTTAGAATGGTAAAAAAAAAAATTGCAAAATCTACGTGTTATGAATTTCCTTAACTAGATACTTTGTACAACAAACCGATTACCAAAGAACTTTCACCGCTGTTACAAAGTCTGCATGGTTCGAAAACAAAGCGTTCTTCGAGTTCCTATGCAGTAGTTCTTTTTGCGCGCTGTCAAACTTTTGTTAAACGTAACACACCCTGGAGTGTGGTGGTCTGTGAGGATGTATGGTGTACTGCTTTGAGTGGGGACGGTGAATGAGTTTGTGGGAACAAAATACACCAATAACACAGGGCACATTTTAAATTTTTCGGTTTATAACCAGTTTGTAATTTTTAAGGTGCTTGTGGCTAACTAATATCAGCCACACGTTTTGCTCTTTAAGAGGCTTTCGACAGTGTCATTCGATTCGATGTCGATAATCAAAATGCCAAAATGACAGGATTGATTGAATTATTTGTTGAAGCGATTGATCAAGTGACATTTCGATAGTGCTTGGCATTCCCATACATTTATGGTTGAGGTTAAGCAATGCTTGCTGAGGTCGGCTCGTGGATGAGACAGTATCAATTTTCCATTCATAATATCCATTATTTTGAATCAGTCCATTATCTCTAAATTCAATAAACAAACAGTCTATAATTCAGATATACAATTCGCCACAAAGTAACGATGCTTATAAGATTAAACATTCATAATCAATGAGATCGTTTGACGTAGCTGTTAATAGGAAAACCCATATTTACAAAATGAAGGTCTATTTACTGTTATGAATTATGTAAATACATAAATTCACCTGTCAGAATAAACGCCTGAACAAATTCAATTCACTTACCGTAGCGGGCACGTTTCGACATAATATGCTCGCGTATTTTCATTTCTAATTCGTACAATGCTTAGCTGTGTATGGAATCATGATTAACATGGTTTTCACTGGCTTGTGGTATTTTTTTTCCTTTGTTTTTCTATAGATTTGTCATATTGGCCCATTGGCTAGGACCTTGCCTCTGAGGTCGAGGATTCAAATCCAGGCAAGTAACAAATTGGCTTTTCAATTCTTATTTATTTTCTAAATTTAAACTGGTCATCGCTGACAAAGGTGAAGGAAAATATCGTGAGGAACCCAAGCCTGGAGCAGTATTTATAGTTACTTAATTTAAGTGAAATCGCAAACCCGCAATGCGAGCGAGTGCTAGTGCCTTTATGTATTTCTAATTCGTAGAATAGTAAGCTGTGTATTGAATTATGATTAACATTGTTTTCACTGGCTTGTAGTGTTTTTAGGGTTCCGTACCTCAAAAGGTAAAAAAGGAACCCTTATAAGATAGCTTTCTTGTCCGTCTGTCTGTCACCACCGATTTTCTCAGGAAGGGGTGGACCTAGCAAGTTGAAATTTACGAGTATACCATATACTGAGGTCTAAAGCCCTTTTAGCTGTGTAAAAACCAAGCTCCTGAGTCACCACGATTAAAAGATATAAGCAAATTACCAAAAGTACCAAAATTTACCTTAATTTTACACTTTTTTTATTTTTCGGAATTTTCTCTTTTCTTGTGCTGTAAGACCTTGTTTTTAACCAAAATTGACAATTTTAGGTCAACCGGAAGTAACCTATAGGTTTTGGGTCGAAAACCTACATGATAGTTTCTACTATATGGTAGTATTATGGTAGGTCTTACAGCACAAATAAAGGATAAAATTCCAAAAAAATTAAAAAGTTGAAGTTTAAGGTAAACTATGGTACTTTCAAGTTTTCGCGAAAATCTAGATTTGCCTTTATCTTTAAAACTTAGCCACCAATAACCAATTTTATCATGGCGGTGAAATTCAAATTCTAAATCTTTATTTCGAGCGAAGATTCTCAAAGGGTTAGTAACAATATGCGTTAAAACTAAGTATTATTAAACAACACGATACGGTGACATATGTAACTGAAGGCAGTCAAATACGTATAAATACGAATAGCCTACTCTGTCAGCAATCGTTTTCAGAACCCTGTTAGGGCTGTCCATAACTTGGGCCCCCATTGATGATGCGCGCTTGTGCATTATCGCGTAAAAACAAACGCGCCGCCGCAAACACTACAACGCCAAGGCAACCCCATCAGTTTTCTGAACGCGTTATTATACTGGACACGAAGG
The DNA here is from genome assembly GCA_964057195.1 of Orthosia cruda. NCBI lineage: Eukaryota > Metazoa > Arthropoda > Insecta > Lepidoptera > Noctuidae > Orthosia > Orthosia cruda. The sequence continues at coordinate 33,634,705 of OZ059825.1, read as the reverse complement.
GCTCCATATGACGCCCGTGAATACTTCTCCCACAGGCTGCAAGTGTAGAAGGTGGTACAGAATGCTCTAATGAGCGTCACTTTTATTTCTGCAGTACAATATGCAATCCTGCGAGCTATCATATTCGCACGCTCGGAAAGAGCCCTCCATTCCCTTTCAATGTCAGCATTGTCCTATAAAGCTTATTATTGACATAGACCCCGTCAATATGACAACCGAAATGTTGAATGATAAGCGCCACAATCAGGGCATTCATATACAAATTGAAGAGGGCACGGGATGTCAATCTCCCCGTCTCACTCCACACTCCAATTGATAAGGCTCCGATAGCACATCCGCCCACCGAACTCTGTTGATCTGGCTTCCATACCAATGCCTGAAGATACTTATAAGCTCGATAGGCAAGCTTATAGGTTCAAGTTTCCTCCATAATATATCTTAGGAAACCAGATCAAAAGCCCTAAACCGATCGAGGAAGCAAGCAAAAACAGGTGTTCCTCTTTTTGTGTAGTACCTGATGGCATGCTGGAGACACAGAACTGCACTCTTTGTAGAAAGTCCTGGCCAAAACCCCAACTGATTGTCGTGCAGCATAAGATGTTCATTTAGCTGTGTATCAAGCAGACCATCATACATCTTAGCGACTATGGTTGCTAGAGAAATAGGTATATAGTTTCCCCTATCCAAACGGTCACCTGTTTTACTTTTAACAATGGGAACCACGATCGGCCTCATTAGGCAAGTATGAATGACCAATACATCAATAAATAGTACAGCAGCGCCAAAACCCTCGGTAAGTGAGGACCGGCGTATTGCAAACGCTCGAGCTACTGAGCCCATCATATCCAGGAGACTTACCTGTAGACGTAGACCTAATGACCCTGGCCACATATTTGTACTGAAACGTGTGCCCACCTTGCCAGAACGGGGCTCAGCTTTCAGCATCTCACAAGTGCTCCTTGGCGATGACTTTAAAACAAACCGATTTCTATAAAGGTACAATATCCTTCACATCACTCACACCATTCACACTAACAGGCAGGCCTGACCAAATGCTCAATTTATTAGCGCTCTTCCAGAAACCGCGAAAATCACGCTTTGAATGCTTAGAGGCAATTATGTCCATCTTTATCTGTATCTTTGTCTGTATAATGGGTAGGTACGGAACCCTCGGCGCACGTGTTTGACTCGCACTTGGCCGGTTTTTTTTTAGTTAAGTCTAGTGGACGCGCCGCGGTTTCACCCGCGTAGTTTCCGTTCCCGTGGGAATACAGGGATAAAAAGTAGCCCATTTGACCCGGGGATAGTGTAGCTTTCTAAGAATGAAAGAATTTTTGATCGTTCTAGTTGTTTTTAAGTTTATTCGTTACATACAAAAATACAAATCTATCCTCTTTATAATATTAATTATAGAGTATAGACGACGACTAACGCCAATGACCTTGAGAGAACATAACGCGCACACGTTTCACACCCGCGTGACCCAAGATTTTGTAGGTTTTTGTACTTTCCTTATTATTCTATGACTTAAAAAAAAGCCTCAGATCAAAATGTAGATAATTAAATTGTCTTTGAGATGGTGCCGATTTCATTAAAATACGCCTAGCGGTTTTGGTGCGATTGTCGTGTTTTAAAAGCAGCTACTTAGGGGTATCTGCGCCTTGTACTTGCTTCGGCAGTACATATACTAAAATTGGAACGATACAGAGAAGATTAGCATGGCCCCTGCGCAAGGATGACACGCAAAATCGTGAAGCGTTCCACATTTTTTCCCACCGAGAGTGTCTACACGTTGTCGTCGTGGTGGGGCTTGAACGTCTCAATGATCTTGGGGCTTCGCCGGTAGAGTTACTCATGCCGGAAAGGCCCAAGCGAGAGACCTGACTAAGAGAGACACACGGAGGGGTCGCTCCTGATCGACCGAAAGATCCCTACCAATACAATATGATATCGAAAGATCCCTACCAGTATGCGGGGTGGGGGCCGAGACAGAGGAGTGGGGAGGAGGCTCACCGCCCAGGAGGCTGCCCAGCGAACCGAGAGGCTTGCCACGGAGGGGCGTCACCCCGGATCGATCAGCCGCAGGGCTGTCCTTTCGGGGTCTTCTGGCGGTGAGCTAGACTCAGAGCTGGATCTGGATTCGGAGCAAGCCGTCAGGTTCGCAAAGGTCGTGGAAGCCGCAATCCGAGATGTGGCCTTGAAGAGGAATAAGTCCTCTAAAGACAAGGCCATATCGGCGGCCACGGCCTCCATTATGGCGGCTGCGGAGGCAAATCACGTCGGGCCTCCATCGGTTGCAATGTCCGAGATGCGGGTGGAGGTCACCCGCTTGAAAGCCGACATGGAGCTTCTCCAAAAGGAGAACGAGAAGCTCCGAGCGGACCTGGCCGGGCTCCAAGGAGCCGGAACCCAGGAGAAACCGCAGGGGGGGCCCACCATGGACATGGCCAGCCTCTGCCTGCAGAGGATCGGTTTCTGAATCTCGTGAGGCAGGAGCTGGCTGCCTTCCAGAGTCGGTTCTCTGTTCTGGAGGCCATCGTCCTGCGCCCCCCCGCTAGCGGCGAGTCAGGTGCCTTTGGGCCAGCAGAAGGCGGCCTCATTTGCTGCCGCCGCGGCTGCCATGGCCAAACCGGGTTCGCGGGACAGGCCAATCGTGGGGCCACAGCAGAATCCGCGAGGTTAGCCCCAGCGAAAACGGCACCCAAAAGGGGTGGAGCAGCACAGGCATCGAGAGCCCCAGCCCGGGAGGCGGGACGGCCACCCCAATCACTGTCGCCTCCTGAATCACCTGCGGCCGACGTCGAATGGCAAGTGGCTGGGGAAAAGAGGAAGGCAGCAAGGGCGGCCAAAAGGAAGGCGAGGCGGCAGCGGCGAAAGAAGCAAAGCGTCGCAGCTAGGCTCCACGCCCCGAAATCCGCAGCTGTGGTGATTACACTACAGCCGGCAGCGGAAAAGAAGGGCGTGTCCTACCGCGATGTTCTCGCCAAAGCAAGGGCGGCGGTGAAGCTTGCCCCCATAGCGACTGGGGCCCGGATGCTGGAAGTTCCCGGTGCGGCCAGTGGCTCGACCGCCGACGCTCTGGCCGAAAGGCTCAGAGCTTCCTTAAATGCGGACGAGGCGCGAGTGTCCAGACCCATCAAGTGCGCTGACATGCGCATTCTGGGCCTGGATGACTCTGTGACGGAGGGAGAGGTGGTGGCCGCCGTCGCTAAGACTGGGGGGTGCTCTGCCGAGCAGGTGAGGGCGGGCACCATACGTCCTGACGTCACTGGGATGCGGGCCGTTACGGTGAGCTGCCCCGTCTCGGCGGCCCAAAAAATAGCCGGGGAGGGTCGTAGGCTCTTGGTGGGGTCGGTTTCCGCGCAGGTGAAGCTACTGGAACCCAGACCTCTGAGGTGCTTCCGCTGCCATGTAGGCAACCACGTGGGAGCTCAATGCACCTCGGAGGTGGACCGGAGCAACCACTGCTTCCGCTGTGGGCAGCCTGGTCACAAGGTCGACTCGTGCAATGCCACGCCGCACTGCTTCGTATGTGCGGCAGCTGGCAAGCCGGCCGATCACCGGGCTGGGAGCAAGACCTGCACTCCACCCACCAAGGTCAGAGGTAGAGGCAAGCCCTCCACCGTCGCCGTCACCGCCAAAGCCGCAGCCGCTGCCACTGCTGCCGCCCCTACAGACGTCGTCGCCGCCAAAACCACCGCGGCAGAACATGGAAGCAGATCCACCGCGGTGGAAGCAGATTTGGAGTGCCAATAATGGCCCCATTAAGCCTCCTCCAGGCGAACATCAACCACTGCGCTGCTGCTCAGGATCTGCTGCTCCAGAGCATGGCGCAGTGGTCGATTAACATCGCCGTGGTCGCTGAGCCGTACTTCGTCCCACCCAGGGATGACTGGGTGGAGGACCTGAGCGGCTCAGTGACCCTAATTTCGTCAGCCGCCGCCGGGACCCCGTCCCTCGAGGGTGTCAAGAGGGGACAGGGTTGCGTGGCAGCACGATTTGGAGAGATTGCCGTGGGGTATACTTCTCTCCGAACCGAACTCTCGCCGAGTTCCACAACTCCCTTGCAGAATTGAGAATCGTCGTCGTCGGGTACCGCTCCCTCCCTGTGCTCGTCCTTGGGGACTTCAATGCCAAGAATGTGGCTTGGGGTTCCCGGTATACGGACACACGGGGCAGGATGGTGGAAGACTGGGCTCTGGAGACAGGTCTGGTCGTCCTAAACCGGGGTTCTGTCCCCACGTGTGTGCGGATGCAGGGCGAATCGGTGGTGGAAATTCGTTCGCCAGCGCCGCTCTGTCACCACGTGTCATCGACTGGCGCGTCTTGGAGGAGGTGCAGACTTATTCCGCGGACCACCGGTATATACGGTTCGACGTCTCCGCCCAGAACTCGAGCGTGCCGGTCCGACAGACCCCGAGTGGTCCGCGGTGGGCGCTGAAGCAGCTGGACCGGGAGCTACTCCTGGAAGCCTCGATCGTGCAGGCCTGGGTGCCATCACCGGACAGGCCTGCTGACATTAACGACGAGGCGGAGTGGTTCCGGGAAGCCATGTCCGACATATGCGACGTGGCAATGCCCCGGATCCAGCCAGGACGCGCCCGGCGCCAGGTGTACTGGTGGTCACCGGAGCTAACGGCTCTGCGTCAGGCGTGTGTCGCTGCGCGACGCCAGTACACCAGGCACCGCAGGCTCCATAACCGCCCTCCGGATACGGAAGCCATTGAGGCGGAGCTATACGAGAGATACAGAGCGGCGAGAATCGCCCTCCGAGCGGAAATCAAGCGGGCCAAGGGTTTGGCCCGCGAGGAATCGCTGGAGACTCTGAACAGGGATCCGTGGGGACGCCCCTATAAAATGGTGCGGGAAAAACTCCGCCCATGGGCTCCCCCGTTGACGCAGAGTCTCCGGCCGCAGCTCGTAGAGGGCGTGGTGAGCACTCTGTTCCCCTCGCGAGGAGAACATACTCCCCCGCCCATGGCTCCGCCTCCTGCGGTGCCTAATGCGGACAACACTGCCGACGACGACGACGATGCCTCGGAGGTGACCGAGGTAGAGCTGAGAGTGGCGGTACGCAGGCTGAATGCCAAAAATACCGCCCCAGTACCAGACGGCTTACCTGGAAAAGCCTGGGTCCTGGCCTTGGAGGCTCTCGGGCCTTGACTAAGGGGGCTCTTTAGCGCATGTTTGGAGAGGGGCCAGTACCCACTTCGTTGGAAGATGGGGCAACTGGTCCTCATAAAGAAGCCGGGGCGCCCAGCGGACTCTCCATCCGCTTACCGGCCCATCGTGCTGCTCGATGAGGTGGGCAAGCTCTTTGAAAGAGTCATTGCAGACCGCCTCGTCGGGCAGCTGGTGCGGGTGGGGCCGGATCTGGCAGAGAGCTAGTTGTGTTTCCGCAGAGGGCGCTCTACGGTGGACGCCATCATGCGCGTGCGAGCCCTCACGACGGGGGATGCAGTGGCCCGGGGTGGGGTCGTCTTGGCGGTGTCTCTAGACATCGCCAATGCCTTTAACACCCTGCCATGGAGCTGCATCAGGGAGGCACTCCGGTATCACCGGATGCCTCGCTACGTCTGTCGTGTGGTCGAGGCCTATATGACGGACAGGGCCGTCATCTACCCCGGTCACCAGGGAAAGTGGAACCGGCGAGAGATGTCGTGCGGTGTCCCACAGGGATCGGTCCTGGGGCCACATCTGTGGGACATCGGGTACGACTGGGTGCTGCGCGCCGATCTTCCTAGTGGAGTCAGCGTGGAATGCTACGCTGACGACACGCTGGTCCTGGCGCAGGGAAGTTCGCACCAGGTGGCGGCTGAAAACGCGACACGTGGGGTTGCGACAATCGTCGAAAGGATCCGGCAGTTGGGACTCGAGGTGGCCCTGCACAAGTCCGAGGCCATGTGTTTTCACGGTCCTCGGAACGCGCCACCGCCGGGATCCCAAATAACGGCAGGAGGGGTTCACATCGGTGTCGGGTCGACGATGAAGTACCTGGGACTCGTCCTCGACAGCCGGTGGAATTTCGTAGAGCATTTCCGACGTTTGGCTCCCAGACTGGAGCGGACGGGGGCTGCCTTCAAGCGGTTGCTGCCCAATCTAGGGGGTCCAAACGCCTCCTGCCGGAGGCTCTACGCGGGGGTCGTGCGGTCCATGGCCCTTTACGGGGCACCGGTATGGGCGCGTTCCCTGAGGCGGCGACCAGCCCGCCGGTTGAACGCGTCCCAAAGGGTCATGGCCATCCGGCTGGTCCGGGGATATCGCACGGTCTCCGGTGCGGCAGCGAGCCTCCTTGCCGGATTACCGCCATGGGATCTAGAAGCAAAAGTCCTCGCGCAAATTTGGGAGTGGCGCGAGGAGGCGAAATGCCGGGGCGAAACTCCGTTGCCGCGACAAATCGCGGCTCAGCGGACAGAGCTCCGGCAGGATCTCATGGCGACATGGAGTGGACGATTGTCGCAACCCAGCGCTGGGCACGGAGCAACGCCGTGTCCTCGTGGAGGCGATCGGCGGTGGCGACCTCTCACGTCCGGCCCTGGTCAAGACCATGGTACGGAGCGAGAAGGCATGGGAAGCTGTCACCTCCTTCTGCGAAGCAGTATTGCTCGCAAAGGAGGAGGGAGAACGCGTGAGGGAGACGCAACGGAGGCACCCTCACGCCCCAAGCCACCGCAGGAGACGCCCTGGGCGTCGGGAGTCGCAAGCTGATTCCCAGCCACCGTAGGCGCGGGCTTGCGGACGGCGAGTAATGGGTAGCTCGCCGTCCGATAAGGACCAGGCCCGAGTCGACGGCGCGTAGTGTTTCACGCGCGCCTCAAAGAGATCTCAGCAAAATTGACGGGGCCCACTAGGGCCAATGCCTGTCTGGGTCGCGGATAAATTTGAAAAAGAGTTACCGCGGCCCTGACTCAAGCAACTGAAGGAGCACGGGTGGGTTTTAGTCAGTAAAAGTCTGACACGCCCTACCGCTTTATTCACCCAGAGCGGGAGAAGTCATAGGATGATTTCCCATCCAAAAAATAAAAAAAATAAAAAGGGGTATCTGCGCCTTAAGGTGCTGAGTTTTTAATGAGAATCTCGTCTTAACGGCCAGTCGTATTTTTTTGGAAAAAATATATGTTACATTAGACCATTTAGATTTAAGAAGATTTTGGGTTTTATTCGTGTGAAACAAGTGCGCGTTGGCGTTAGTCGTCCTCTTAATAAAAGCCAGACGTATGTGTGAATTCTAAGCAACTATAAACACACGACGCTAAATTATTTTAGATGTTTTTTTAAGAAGCTTAACCGCCATCATTTGACTGTTTGCAGACCAAGAGAAAAGCTATGTTAAGTTTTAGCTGATGTTATTTTTCGTAATACTTGTGTGCAACACAACCACCAACAGCAGACCGCAAACTATCGCCACAAATGGTCAATTAATGAACTCTGCAACTTATTTGACTATTATATAGGCTAACAATTGATGAAAAACGCATTTTACAGACATTGTAAACCATCCACCTTTCTGCCCTTGTCCCACGTTACTTGGGGTCAGCGCAACACGTTTTCTGCTACCATACCACCCGTCACGCTATTACTGACTCCCTTTTGTTTTCATAATACTCCTCACACAATCCACATCCATCTTATCTTTGCCCGTCCCCTCTCTTTCTATTTACCCTAATTTTAAACCATTGGTTACTATTTTTAACCATTAGTCGAGTTAACTACGGATAAAATAATTAATCATGCCGTATAGTATGTAATAAAAAAACGTTTTGCAAAAACATACTACCGACTTCCAAATACCTTGCTAACTTGCCTATTAGGTAGGTACAACTAAAACTACAAAGTGAAAAATAACTTTATTTTTTGAAGTCGGTGTCTTTCGTAGGTAACAATTTATTGCGGTATGGACACCGACTTCAAAAAATAAAGTTATTTTTCACTTTGTAGTTTTGCATTTGGAAGTCGGTAGTATTTTTTTGCAAAATGTATTTTTTTATTTTTCACTTTTTAGTTGTACCTACCTAATAGGCAAGTTAGTAAGGTAACTATAACGCCAGAATAGATTTCATGAAACTTGAACATAACCGGTGAAATGAGAGATCTGCGTACCCCTTAAGAGCGTACTGGAGTGATGTTATGTTATGAAATGGTATAAACAATAAACAGACATGAGATTGCAGCAATCCCGAGAGATTTGCCGTTATTTATTGAAGAGTTCTGTTGTATATCTCCGAAGTTCTTGATCAGATCTTCACCAAATTAAAATGGGACCAATTTCGGAACATACTAATTCAAACAAAAAAAAGAATTTTCAAAATCGGTCTACAATTGACGGAGATATCGTTGAACAAAAACATAAAAAAAACAAACTTAATGTCGAACATATAACCTCCTCCTTTTTGGGAAGTCGGTTAAAAATACATCGGATATGCGAGCTAAGCTAAACCGACTTAGCTTGGCTCCTGATCCCTGAATTAAACCTGATTAAAGAATACTTTACATTGGTCAAAACTTCGATAAATATATTAAAATTGAAAGTGATATATGAAAACACTGTTTCACAATGTTGAACTTAAAAAATACTTTGACTAAACCTAAACAAATACCCCTGAACAAGAGAAGGTATAACATTTTAGTTTTAATCAAAAACGTAATGTATTATTCACTTTTCATATTCTTCTTTTGGGTACACAACGTGTTTCATTACTACCTTCTCCGGGTTTATACCCTTTGTGGCGAACAGTTTTCAGGCTTAATAAAATTTTACCTTGGCAATTTATATAATTTTTTCAGTGAAAATTGTGCAATCAGGTAGTGAAAACGCCGGCTTGGGTAGTCTTTTTGTGAAAAATAATTTATTACCTCGAACAGTCCAGAGTTTGTTAAGTTTCTTTGAACATTTAAAGGAAAAGGTAGTCATATTGCCTTGTTTGTAGCACCAGGTTAAAAAGTTGGCAAATAATAGGGCTGTTAACTGAAAATTTGTTTTTTGTCCGTCAGGTAGATTAATTTAAAAAAATTGGACGCTCTTTTTTTCTTTCGACCCGTAAACATAAACCCCCTTATTAATAAACACGGAATAAAGTTAAACCAGGAATAACAAAGGAATAATTGGTATAACTTTATTCTGTGTTTATTAATAAGGGGGAAAGTGACTACGTTATAATGCGTTAAAATGTCGTGTGACCTCACGCCGTTAGTGCACTTAATACTAACAGAGTGACGTTACAAGCCCCCATTCCTAAAGTTTGATGCATTTATCCTTGTAATTTTTTAAGGTAAAGTAAAAAATACATGTCCAATATTATTTGATAATAATCTCGCTGACGGACTAAATAGATTTACGGGAGCGTAGCCGCTGGCATAAGCTAGTATATTATATTACAAGGTTTTCAAAGCCAAATAAAAAAAGTACGTAGCCTTTTCACCACAACATTATAGGCAGCTAGGACCCGTTGGGAAAGAAAATATTTTATATTTTAAAATGCCGTGGACCCGTTGGGAAGTAAAGTATGCATTTTAATTTTTCGAGAACAATAGAAACGTGGACCTCTGGAAATAACCCCCGTGGTCGTATGCCACCTACAAAACAAATCAAAACATTCTGCGAAGTAGCATACGACCACGACGATTCGTCAAATTATTATACATAGTTTAGAGGTTATGAGGGAACAGATGAACATACATGCATACCGGTCATAAACATAACTCTGCCTTTTGCTTCACCGTGAATATCAGACGATATCAAAATGTGACGTGATCAATCCCATATATTTTGGCATTTTGACCATCGCCATCACTGAAATCGAACCACAAATGTCCACTCAATGAATTTTTAAAATTAATAAATACAGTTGAAAAATTCAGTGGACTTTACTTCCTTCCACGCAAGTTAGAATCATCATCATCATCATCAACATTTTAGCCGATAGACGTCCACTGCTAGACATAGGCCTCCCCCAAGCGTCGCCACACTGATCGAATGTAGAATGTAGGAAACAAATTCTCTTAAATAACTCAATTAATATTGTTTTCCATGCCTGCCTCCCCTAATTATTTTAGTTTTTTGTATACCACAACGGCATGCATTCTTAACGATCTCATTTATATTTAAATACTCAAAACTTTTGGTAATAAAATATAATTTCTAATATAATAGTTCTTGCATTACTTTTAGAGAAAGTAGTTAAATGTTTTAATTACTTTGGGACCCTAAGAGCAGATAAAAGTAACTTTTGTGTTATTTTAATCTTACATTAGTGGCACAAAGGAGGAACGCGTGGCTAAATAATTCCAGCCACACTGGTCGATCATCAAGGTTAAGCAACATTTGACGAGGTCGGTCCGTTGATGGGCGGCCATTTCAACATACCAAGTTTCCTCCGTGCCTCGGAAAGCACGATAAGCCTTTGGTCCCCGTTGTCATTTGAAGATCTTTGACAGTCGATACGGGTAGACAGAAGCTTGAGATCTGACACCAGTCTAGCCAAGGGGTACCGTGTAACCCAGTTATTGGGTTGTGGAGGTCAAATAGGCAGTAGCTCCATGTATAATACTGGTACTCAGCTTAATCCCGTATGATTGGAACCTGACCTCAATGTAGTTGGGAAAAGGCTAGGCAGATTGATTGATTAGTGGCACAAAGGAATAATTCTATAAACAGCTTTTAGAAGTACCTAGTAGAGTTTTATTTCATGTTAAATAAATCTGTCTAGCCTTTTTACAACTATTGTGCTATTGGCTTCCAGTCTTACCGAATTCAGTTGAGTACCAGTTTTTACATGGAGCGGCTGTCTATCTTACGTCACCCCCCATTAACTGGAAAATTATCCATTATCGCGTCAGAGCAGGCAACGGTGAAGGAAAGCATAGTGAGGAAACCTGGACTTATATATTTAATGGAAGTCTGAAATAGCCAAATCAGAGGCCTGTGGGGTTATCAGAGGCGGCTTAATTAACTCTGACACCAGAGGTGGCCACATCCTCACACGAAAAGAAGAAGAACTGGGCAACACGATACTTCTTGGCAATACAGGAGTCAGCTTTAAGGCTCCCGACTACTCTTACAACTATCAAAGATCTTCAAATGATAGCAGAGTCCAAACAATGGCTCAAGGTCCTTGCCTAGATAAGGAGGAATCTAGGTAAGTTAAGGTGGTCACTCATCCTATGGGCCAACCTTAGCAACAGTTACTTCACTATGAATCTGGACCCGTGTGTCTGTTATAACGTACTCACGAGATTCTCCTTTCTATTTTGTTATTAAGTTTATCTCTTGTTAAAATTTAATAAAATAAAATAGACCTTTATTGCTGTTTTATCACAATTTACAATACAATTACTTATGTTATTCCTTACGCAAGGTTTTCCCATCAACAGCTTGTCCATCGACAAAGGCCTCCTCCAAATACTTCCATCTATCTCTGTCTCTCGCAATTCTGATCCATTCTGGACCGGCAACTCTTTTGAAGTCATCTTCCCAACGTTTCATTTGTCGACCTTTACTTCTTTTGCCATCCCTGGGGTACCACTCTGTTATTATTTTAGTCCATTTCTCCGTTTTCCCTCTCAGCATATGTCCTGCCCATTTCCATTTAAGTGTTTTGCATACTTTATTCACATCTTTACGTTTAGTTACATTTTTAATTTTGTTTAATCTAATTTTATCTTTCCTTCTTACGCCGATTACACTTCTCTCTATTCCATTTTGACATACGACTATTTTGTTATATAATTTCTTTGTCAATACCCATGTTTGGCAGCCATATGTTAAACAGGGCAAAATACACATATTACAAACTTTCCTTTTAACTTTAACTGGCATCTCCTTGTTTTTCATAACTTCGCTAAGAGACCAAAATCGTTTCCAAGTGTTGGCGATTCTTGTTTCGATTTCTTTATGCATAGTATCCCGTGTGGTTATTAGCTGTCCCAGATATACATATTCTTCCACGTATTCTATTTTTCCATGTTTACAATGATGTTGTGTGTCTGTGAAGCATTAGACATAATTTATGTTTTTGTTGTGTTCATTGTAAGTCCTGCTTTTATGCTTTGATCTGATAGTTCTTGAAGCATATGCTCGCTTTTTTGGACATTCTGAGAATAGAATTAGATCGTGTGCGAAACGTAAGTGATTGAGGTTTTTATTCCAATCTAGGTTCTTGAATATCATCTCTAAGGCCGCCGAGAACAGCTTGGGTGAGATTGGGTCGCCCTGACGGACGCCTCTTTCAATTGGGAACTCTTCTCCCGTTGCTTCCAGCCTGATTTGGGCTGTGCTTTTTGTGTTTATGTTCCTTAGTATTCGTATGTATTTTTTCTGTATACCTTAATGCTGCCCAGATGTTTCATGTATTGTATATTCATGTTCTAAGGAATCGAAGGCTTTATTGTAATCTACGAAATCCAGTTAGTAACTTTTATTGTATTCATTATATTTCTGTAGAACTTGTATGATCTGTTGAGTACTTACGAGTACTACGGAACCCCGCTTGCTCTTTCGGTTGGTTTTCTTCAAGTGTAGATGTGATCCTGAACAAAATTATTTTAGTAAAGACTTTATAGATATTCGACATCAAGCTGATTGGTCGATAATTCGCTATTTCTCCTCTATCTCCTTTTTTATGTAGTAATATTATTGTTGATTTAGTCCAAACTGTAGGAATATTTTCAGTCTCTATAATTTCATTAAATATATCTGTTAGTGTAGGGGTAATGATCGTTAGGGTAGCTTTTAATAGTTCGTTCGTTATTTGATCGGTTCCAGGAGTCTTGTCTCTTTTTTGTGTAATAATTGCTCTTATTGTTTCTTCCTGTAATATTTTTGGTGTCGGTTCTAAGCCTGATATGTTTCTTTCAGTAATGCTTTCTTTTAGGTTCTTACTTTGGTACAAGTTTCGGTAATAGTCTGTAGCTGTTTTAAGTATTTCTGGTCTTTTATTTGTATAGTTTCCGTCTTTTGTCTTCAGCTTTAGCATCTAGTCTTTTTTGGAGTTCAATTCTATAATTGCTTTCTTTGTTTTTTAATGTATTTTGCCTACTTAGTTTCTTATCTTTTCTTATATTTTCGTTATTTTTTTTACTAATTTCTGATATTTTACAACGGTTGATTTTGTTTTCTTTCCTTTGTATTAGATCTTTTCTCTCCTGTAGCAGTTGTTGTGTCTGATCAGAAACGACCTTTTTGCTTCTTGGGTTAACTTTCTTGGTTTCTTTTTGTAAGATGTTTATAAATTTTTCATATTTGGCCTGGGAAATTTAACCAGGAAAACAACATACCATATGTTGTTTTCCTGGTTAAATTTTTCTATGGGATCTTTCAAAGTAGTCGTAAGTTGGTCGATATTACGGGTGTATATAGAAGTAGAACTATCATTATGGAAAATCCTTTTTCTCTTTATGGGTGTGCTTGTCAGTCTAGCACGAACCATTTTATGGTCCGAATAAAAGTTGAGATTATGTATGATTGATACATCCTGAATAACTTTGGCATTATCAGTCATAATTAAATCAATTTCGTTATTATGTTGTCCATTCGGGGCATTCCACGTCCATTGCTTTGATTTCCTTTTCTTGTAGAAACTATTGAGGATCCTGAGTTTGTTTTCTAAAGCCAAGGTGACCAATCTATCTCCGTTCTTGCTTCTTTTACCATGTCCGTATTTACCTACTGTGTATTCTTCTCCATTATTTTTACACGTTCCAATTTGGCCATTAAAATCACCCATTAGAATAATGTTTTTGTGGGCCATTTATAATAGTTGTTTGTAAGTCCTCATAGATTTTTTTAATTTTTACTATGTCTTCCCTCTTATGCGATTCCGTTGGTGATAAGGCTTGAATGATAGACCATTTTTCGTTTTTATTTAAGGGTAACGTTATATTAAACACTGTTATTCTTTCAGATATCTCATTAATTTCTTCGATCCTATGTGCAAGCCTCCTTTTAATTAAGAAGCCCACACCGTACAATCCTGGTGTCTCTTCTTTGTAGTGGAGGATATAGTCCCCATAGTTTTCTATCCCTTCGCCATGTCTTATCATTTCACTAATTCCTATTATGTCCCATTTTATTTCTGTTATGGCTAGTTCGAGTTCAATGCGCTTTTTAGTAGTTCGTAACGATTTTGTATTAAAATTAGCTATGTATATATCTGAGGCGTGCTTGAGTATCTTTGGAGGGTTATGGTCTTTTTCCCCCACGAGGACCAGTCGGCTTGGGGGAGAGCATTTTGTTTCTGTTGCGTTATTGTTCTTGGTTTTTGGTTGTTGTTTCCGATCGCCGGTGTCTAATTGCTACTGTTCTTTTGTAGTTGGGTTTCCGGAGTAAGATAGAGATCGACCTCTCATCAAATCAAATGCGTTTATTCTTTTTATTGTTGATGGATTAAATGTCTGTTGTTTCCTTGGTTGCGAATGAGATTGTAGGGAGATAGATATCTTTCTTTTCCTTTTAACCTTAATATTTGTGTTTTCCTTGACAATTAGTTGATCATACTTTATGTAAGCAAAATTTCCTTTTTTCCTTTCTTCCATAATAAGCTGGGGTTGTAGGGCCTTCCTCTTCTCTAAGGTTTCCTTTGAGTAATCTTCGGAGGAGTGTAGGCCTCGGTTTCCCATTTTCCCAGTCCCCAATACGGTGTATTTTATTTACTTACCAGTCATCTACGTTTATCTCTAATTCTTGCAAAAAGCATTTCTTCACTTTTTTAAGTAACTCTAATTTAGACTTTTCCTCCTCTTTCATTCCAATAATTATTATATTGTTCTCTTGTTATTGAACTGATAAATAAAAGCGAGTAACTGAAATATACTGAATGGGAGTGAATAATATCGGGACAGTTGATAGGGATTAGTAGAAGCAAAATCCGCGTAGCATTGATCCCAAGTAACATGGGCAGAGCAAAAACGTGGAGAATATCTTAATGAACTAGAGAAGAACCTTGTCTACCGAAAACTAAAAAGGCGAGTGCAAAACACCACCTTTTTTCGATGTCAGTTTGAAAGATTTGTTCGTATTAGACGTAAGTGTTGCTAGGCAGTTTATTGTGTCAAATATTCATTACAGCTAAATCATCAGGAAGTGGTGTCGGGCTATTCGTGGAAGTGTTATTGTACCTAATTGGCGATCAAAATGCTGCTTTCTCATCCTAAGTTGAATATAACCTTTTTTCAAACGTCTTGAATGAATGAATGATGGAGTGAATTTAATTCCAACCACATGAGATAAAAGTGAAAGCACAATTTTTTTACAAAATTGCTTCAATTTTAAACACTCCATTTAAGTTCTCATTTGTTCTAAATTCTAACATGATATACGTCAATTTTTTTTAAAATCTCTGTAAGGTCTTTTCAGAAACACTATAAGGGACTTATGTAAGCTCTCTTTGAAGATAATGATTGACTAACAGAGTAAAGGAAGTATTCTAATCATTCCCAAGGAACAACTTTTTATTTTTGGGTGGGAAGTCATCCGATGACTTCTCCCGCTCTGGGTCAAGCGGGAGGGTCAGATTTTTACTGACTAAAACCCACCCGTGTTCCTTCAGTTGCTTGTGCCAGGGGGGCGCGGTAACTCTCTTTCAAATTTATCCGCGACCCAGACAGACAGCGGCCCTAGCGGGCCCCGTCAATTTTTACTGACATCTCTTTGAGGCGCGCGTGGAACACTACGAGCAAATTATCTTAATCTCATACTAAAATAGATTTAAGCTTTATAAAAAATCAGTTCCAGAATTATCACAGTAAATCATCTTAATCTTATGAGATTAAGATGATTTACTGTGATAATTCTGGAACTGATTTTTTATAAAGCTTATTATCCCAGGCATACGGTTTCCCAAATAAACTGCCGATGACTTATGAGATATAAAGATAAATTTACCAGGTTGGAAACCACGCAAAGTCATAGTGGGTTTCGAATTAGTGGTAATAAATGCTATCCGAACATGTTTACCGGACGTTGAGATAAAAAGGTGTAAATTTCATTGTAGATACACGCAAAAAATCTTAATATTTCTACAAAAGAAGAAAAAGAGCACGTGAACAGATGTGCTGCTTTTGGCTTATTTGCCATTGAATGATGTTGAACTAAATTTATAGTTCGGTGTCTTTCGCCTTCACAATCCCAAATAACAATTGGTATTGAGGTAATCAACAAAATAATTGTTGAAACGCATATTTTTTCATTTTCTGGCGCTATTTCCATAATGGCTAACCAAACATCTTCAACATCATTCAATGGCAAATAAGCCAAAGCAGCACATCTGTTCACGTGATCTTTTTCTTCTTTTGTAAAAATATTAAGATATTTTGCGTGTTTTTGTAAAGCCTATCTACAATGAAATTTACACCCTTTTATCTCAACATCCGGTAAACATGTTTGGATAGCATTTATTACCACTAACTCGAAATCCACAATGACTTTGCGTGGTTTCCAACCTGGTAAATTTATCTTAATTGAGTTTAATAATATCTCATAAGTCGTCGCCAGTTTATTTGGGAATTTGTATGCCTGGGATATATTTAAATAAAAGAATCGAAATTGTTTTCACTGTCAGTATTTTGGACATGTCTCGTGGACCCGGTGGGAAAAGAAGAACTGTAGAATCGTGGACCTCGGTAAGTTATCCTCTGAACACCACTATGAATGGGTATGAAATACAATAAAATATTTATTACATGTCATTTAAGTTGTTTATTTAATACCCGATACATATCGAATAGTTTGTACATAACAATTTCAGATGAGCATTTATTTTCTTGTTTCATACTTTTTAGAGCGTGGTTCAGTAGTCTGGTTTCCGTTTTTGAACTCATTTTTTTGCAATCGCTATCGCTTAGCAGTGTCCTGTCTCAACGCCGGCGATGAAAACGAACAAAAAATACAAGAATCCGTGTCAATAAAACAGACACATATACTAATAGTTGATCGCTGGCTGTTCACACAGCCGGCGATTACTCTCTTACCACAAGTTGGTCGCAGCGACAAGAGCTATCGAAGTTATACTTGCTCAGCGATACTCGCTCAGTGATGCACGCTTGCTCGCTTGGCGGTCAGAACTCACGCCGAGAGACCAACCAGCGGTAATTCCTACCTACAGTGCGGCCGAGCGAATGGTGCGAGTAATCGCCCGTCACACATTAACACTAGCTAATAGCCGCTCGGCACTACACACACGCTACTCGTTGCTCTCCAACTCGTATTTAGTTTCTAGCTTTACTCGCTACCCGCTGATCGTCGGCGGTGGGACAATTGCCTTAGCCTTATGCCAAATTTGCTGGGTTCGGCTTCCATAAGAACAGATTATCTGCTAGATGATAGATGGATACCAGTATTTAACATACAGCGATAGACAATCTGAACACCAAAACCTAGATGCGGGATAACATGTCATCCATTGTAAAACTGGTTACAGCGCCCTTCTGTCTGCGACCATATACTAACATCAGACTAAGACCAGAACAATATCTTGTGCCCTAATTTGAAACGTTCTCCTAGTGAATTTTAACAAAGTAAAGTAACTATGAGCATTTTGTAAAACGGGCAGAGTTCCAAAGTAAAGGATATCGATGTACTATTTTATGTTAGTGAATATTTGAAGGCACGTTCGCAAGTTACAGTCTTGGTTTAAAGATCATAAATTTTGTTCAACCACACAAATCATTTTTCAAGAATTCCTATGGAATGTTCCTTTTATATTTTTGTAGTTTTAGAAGCGAAGTAAAGCAATGGTTTCTTTCGCTTAAAGATTAATGTACTTGATACCGATTCCTGCTACTAACCAACTGTAAGTACCAAAAAATATTAAAAGTATTAGAAGTACTATAAAATGCCTTTGCTCTACAGTGGGACAGTAACGGCCTGGTATTATTATTCCGTTTATCCACAATACTTTTTGACACATTTAAATATTACATAGCTTAAAAAAACTAAACATGGTAGACCTCCTGGTGTCGGGAACGCGGCCCGGTCTGGACTCCATTGAGAGGAAGTTCCTAACAATACATGGCGTGTTCCGCTTCCTGAATCAAGCCAACTGCCTAATGAAGGCAGTATGTGTTAGTTAGGGCTCATGGCTATTGTATGTTAGCTGACAGGACTATCGATATAATGATCTCGCTGAGTCCACATCACACTTGTCGAATACCTCGTGAGCCAAGTCAATATACTTAATTTGCTTATCTGACTCAGCTTTAATTTATTTTTGTTCTGCAATTATTGGTTGTCCTCACGTGCAAATATTATCACTAACACACTAAGGTATACTGTTAGAGAACCCAGTGCTGGGATACGCTCGATTGTTTACATACTGTTCTAGTGAAAAATTGTATTTCAATTGTTTGTGTACAATAATGAAAGCCCGAAGAATTGTGAAACTTAAGTGGCAGTGGGCCGGGTACATTGTTCATAGAACGGATGTCCGATGGGAATCAAAAAGTTTTGAAATAGTGACCACGAACCGGAAGACGATGCGTTGGAAGGCCTTCCGCTAAGTGGACCGATGACCTGGATAGGTCAGTGTTGCGACGCCTGGGGCAGGCCTATGTCCAGCAGGCTAAAATGATGATGATGATGACTTATGAAAGAAGTTTTAGAATAAAACTAGTGGTAAGCGTTCTTCCGGTACACACTCTTTGGCCACTACACGGCCTTGTAGCCGCACTACTTATTTGCTATTTTCTTATTTACCTTTAAATCACGCCATTTACTAATAATTTCCACATATAATGTTTTGAACTTACAGACGACCAACCTTTTATCCAGACACACGGGAAATAGACATACTGGTATTTGTTAAACTTCAAAGTCGAATAAAGTTAAGGGCCAATTAATTTAATTTCCCAATAAACACACATGGGATAAGTTTACAAACGATGTTTATATTAAGATAGCAGACATACATTTTAATTGATGTCTGGGTAGAAAGTTAAATAATTATGTTTTAAGAAGAGACATTATGCTATCTTCAACTTTGGCTACGGACAAAGTTACAGGATAATAAAAAGCTATATCCATCGCCTGGCTCTGAATGGGCAAAAGTTTGTTAAGATTCCCTATACAATACCGGCTTAACATACAACTGGCTGGTGCCCGCGATTTCGTCCCCGTCATTCTTGTAAAATAACCTGGGTATTTTATTGCGCGGAACCCTAAATATGTAGTGAAATTACAGTTACTCCTTATAACATCAGCTCTCTAGCAGTAAAAGCCTTGTCAAATCGTTTCAGCCGTTTCGGAGATTAGCTAGAACAAATAGATGTAAAAATTGGTTAATCGGTATAAGTACCGTGTAAACATTATTTTATACACTAAGCAAAAACTATTATGTTGTCTTAACAAACAATTATATTTATTTTTACAAAATTAAAAACCAAGATACTCTTCACAGCAGTCTAAGAACTCACAATGTTATACGATACAATATTTAAGCGATCAAGTCCCAAGGGTAACTATTAATGACGAAAACTAGAGTTGTTACTTCGACTGCACTTAAATTTAACTGTCAACTTTAACTACGCAGTTTATTAGCCGTTTATTTTGCATGTTAGTTTTGTTTAGTTGCAGTTTTATGGTTGACAGCCAAAATTAGGAATACATTACCATGAAATTACAAAACAAGAATCACAATATAAAACCAAAAAAAATATAACCCATTATCATTCACACGACAAAAATCAAATAATCATTACCCATACCAAACACGCTAGTTACTCTATTACGCCTTTAATCGGGCATAATAGCAATACAAAGGCCTCTGAATCCGACAGGCCAATGAGTAACCGCTTGAGTAGCTCAGTTTGGCATGCTCAATAGAATCACTTTGGCGCTGGGGCAACTGAAATTTTGGACTGAAACTGAGTTTCAGGTATTGCTGAAAACATTTTGTGTTTGATAGTGTTAGGGCTGTCACAAGTGACATTCTGTCAACGAAATTGACGCGATTGTTAAATGCCAAAATTTTATGGGATTGTGATGCGCTATCAAAATGTTATGTGATCAATCCCTTAAATTTTGGCATTTTGATATTTACCTTTGCATAAAGATTGATACTTTGTTTAGAGCCAAAGTTCAAATAGGTCCTATCTTACCATCTTACTAATATTATAAATGTGAAAGTTTGGATAGATCTGCCCGCAGTTTCGCCCACCTGTGAAGTGTTTTATTATCCTAGCGGATAATTATATGGATTATATTGGTATATAAAGCCTATCTGCTGTGCCAGACTATGCCAAATTTCATCCAGATCTGTTCAGCCGTTCTGGCGTGCGTGAGTTAGAAACCTCTCAACTTTTGCATATAATATAAGTATGATGCCAACAACTTTTTATGAAAAAGTAGAAGTTATATTTCCCAAAGAATTAAAATTGTAGTTAAAGCAGTAGTTAATGGAAATGAATCATAGTTTCTGCTTACCGAATTCACGAACAGCGTAGATTTAAATCGTGCTAGTTGCAACATTACCAGCTCCCGCTGTGAATAAATTCAACATAATAGCTAATAAATAACAACTGTATTTGTTTTCTAAAATTGTATTTAAGGATAATTTTCTGGTTGGTTGTAAAATGTGCTGTTTTCACGAAATGCTGCTGCTTACTTTATGGTATCGTTCGTAGATATTGTAAAACATATCATAATCTGCCTTAATATGTTATTTTCCACTGCTGAGACACAGGCCTCCTCTCTGTGTGAGATAATAGGCTGGGTTAATAGATATCAGATGCTTGAATTTTTTGTTCTAGAATACGCCGGTTGCATCACGATGGTTTCCTTCATCGTTTTGAGAGCAGCGGTGGTGAAATCAGTTACACAAAGTAATGCGCCGACATCCCACGACATACAACGTAAGTCGGGGCGAAACCACTAGACGACCTTTGCTCTCGCGTCATGTACTGAATAGTTCACAAAAAAAATATTTAAAGGAACTTTCAAAGATAAAGCGCATCTAAGTTCAGGTGTGGGGGCATGTGACGGCACTTTGTTTGTATAAAGTGTAGCACACCGTGACGTCACACGATATTGCATTGATAAGCACTGTATCGTCGTAATTTTTACCCGAGTGGCAAAGGAGGGTAATGTGTTTGTCAGTGTATTTATGTATGTATGTACGTATGTTTGTTCTTAATTGTTCCTATGTGGCGTTCCAGAGACCAAACGCATTGGCTGATTGATGGTCCTTACGTCAATCGATTCGTCTTAACCTTGCGAGTGTCACGGACTTCATTAAAATTGGAAAAAACAGATTTTGGACGCCATATTGTAAAAACAATTAACTTTAAAGTTATAAATAAAAAAAGTTAATTCAAAAAATGTTTACGTGGCAGAAAGAAAAATACGTGTCCTATATTTTTAGGTTAACTAACTGACAGAAAAGATATTTTTTATCAACTATCCTATTCTAATCCTAACATCGTGAGGAAACTGGCATGTCCTAGAACCAAACATTCGAAAACATCCACCAACCCGCACTGGGCTCTCGTGGTGGATTGTTAATGTTAATGTTTCATGCTGGATTATGTTCGAACACATTGCGAATTGTTACTGAATAAATAAAAAAATAAAAAAAGTAATTGAATTGAATTACCACCCATTCCTTCTCATAGAGAGGAATTCTATGTCCCAGCAGTGGGAACATTAAAGCTGACTGGTGATGATGATGAAGGTAGGTATTGGTCGCATGATATTTCGATAACGTTTGGCAATCCGTTGAAAGAATGGCACTTGTCTAGAGCATAATGTTGGTGGAGCGACATTAAGGGAGGCCTAAGTCCAGCACTTACGTTTTTCTGCTGAAATGATACTGATGCAACAGGGTCACTTTGATACAGAAAGTAAAAATAAAATCTGTATCGTTATTATTTATGTTTCCAACGATGCAACTTATATCAAGCATTGAAATTGGGACCATCAAAGAAAATATTGAATTAGAAAACTTCGATTTGTCACAGTACTGCATCTAATGAGAATACATAGGGTCCAATGTCAAATAACAAAAACTATACTTTCAAAATACAAATAGGACTTATAGATCTAGGTACAATTACAAATGGCCGCGTCAAACTTAGATGTACACTGCAATCTAGAAATGGGGCATACGGATTTTATTTATTCGATTTGAGGTATTACTCCGGAACTCTAAAATTAGTTTGGAGTTTTCAACAAATTCGTATTTCTACGGCGAAATACAAACGCTCGAGTGCAGCTTTAGTTTTGCAGTAGTTAGACAAATGTTCATATGTAATACAAGCTTTTCGCTTTAATAAATGAATTAATGTTTGTTTACTTTTGAATTTGTTTATTTTCTGCATTCATTTAGTGTATTACAGCAGGGTATCTACTGAAACATCATTAGTTCATTATTTATTTCATTTTCATGCATAACTGTTGAAATGTGGCTGTGCTAGTAGTGCATCACTGACAATGCGCGTTCGACGGATCTGGCCTAGGAGGACAATGGCCTCATCTGCCCCCCAGAAAATGGCCTCAGGTTAATGTACTTGGAGAAGTCTGTCGTCCAACTACATAGGCCCGAGTTGGTGACGTGCGGTATTTGCGTGCGCGTCTCTCAAATGAAGAAACGGTCACAGCTGTGGTGATTGTGGAGAATGCGTCTGTGTCCCCGCACCCCAGCATAAAGTGTCGAGGAGAAACATCGTGTAGTTTTAGTCAGTAGGAGTCTGACAGACCCCTTCGCTCTGCCCCGAGCCGGAGGATATCCAACAGGACACAGACACGTAAAAAAATTGCTCACCGTGGGAGTTGTCTTTATGCATGCCGATAGGAAAAACGGTGGTTTTAATTATACCTGATAAGGTTTTGTGAGTAGATTTTCTCTACGAGGCAATCATGTATGATAGAGAGATATTAAAGATTATGCTTCATGACGAAATATTACTCCAGAGTAAGGAGATACGCACTAACAGTTAACATTGTGACTGAAATTAGACTGAATTATTATGATTTAAAAACCGTGAAGTATAATTCAATAATATAACGTATTTGCAGTAAAAATTTAATAAATTCGTAAAGGACTTTTTATTGGCCTTGTGTTATGTTATCTCCTACTTAGTTTTAAATGCAAAATAATTTTAGTAAATAAAATTAATCCATTTTAAGGTATGATTTGTATATGTTCTTCATACACGGGTTTTACAAAAAAAAATTTAATAAGGAGACTTGATGGTATGAATTTATATATACACATAAGATTCGTATCAAAAAAACCCTCCTTCCCTTCTCTCTTGAAATAAATGTAGGTATAAATAAATCTTCAGGATACAACAATTGTATCCTGTATAAAACAATATTTTGTTGAAATAAACTAGTCTAGTATCTTTCGAAGTGGCGACACTTGGGGGGCGTTACGTCCAGCAATGGGCATCCTTCGGCCTAAATGACAATGATAGTATTTCAAACAAAAGGCAATCTCTTTGATCTAACTCAAACGCAAGAAAACATAGATGAAACAAATAACAATTAGCCATGAACAAGTTGACCAGGTTGCCAATTCATAACTTAATGCCAGTAAACGAAACAACACTAAGCACAAAACGGTTATGTTTGAGACCAGACAGTCTTTAATGTACCAGGCAAACATGAACGATAACAAATTGACAAATTGATGCATTTCAGTGACGAAAGAGAGCATGGAAAGTGTATGGTGTCGAAAACAGAAGTCAAATGCAGAACTTAATGGCATGTGCGTGTCACTATGCAGTATAATTTTACGATCACTTTGACAAGAGAATAAAATCAAACTTAAAACAAAACATGGAATAATATCAAAACTATAAAAAAGGTATAAACATAAAAAGGAGGTGCGTTGCGCACACCCCTTTTCTCATACCTGTTAATATATTGGCACCTATTATATTTTGCCCTGTACGAGCAAACCCGTACATATCAATAGTATCATTTTTATGCTGACATCGACGCGCAGCGAATGAATAAAAATCACACATTAGAGTAAAAGTAGTAGTTGCATAGCATCGTTGTTGGGTTGACTCATTCGCCGCGGGTCGATCATATATCAGTTTTTCGGGTGTTTATATCAATACATTATTTGCAATTAAATCAGTTTATCATTTAAATGTACCTTACCCGTACATTTTTGGTCCTTCGAGCCGGATGTCGCGTGTGTACATCACAGTGTAGCAATCAAGTACTGTAAAGTATTTCACTAGTGACGTCAAACGAACTAGCAGTGAGGGTGTTTTGTACTGCCAGCAAGAGTGCAGTACATAGCAGCAGCAACAGCAATCAGCAGGGATCAACAGGGATCCGCATTTCGTGAGCAACAAAGCTCCCGCTTGGACAATCAAGTAAGATCGTTTCATTTATTATCATTTCCATCAACAATATGTCTTCAATGGAGGACGTTCTCGCCCAACAACAGCAGCTACTCAATCAGATAGAGCAAGTTTACACCAACTTCAAAAAGGATGGCTCCGATCGCAAAACCTCGGACTACATACGCCGAAGGTTAGAGAATTTGGATGCATGCTGGCAAGAGTATCAATCGAATCATATAAGATTGTGTAGCATCGAATATGCCAGATCGCATACTTACTTCACTTCGAAGCAATTTGACACTGTGAAGGAGAGATATGAGAAAATCAGAGCGGTTATTCAGAATCATCCGCCAACAGAGGAAAGACCATCAACACCGCTTCTAAAACCTGCTACTCCTTTAGCTACCTCAAGCACCGTACAGCAAACTTTGGGTCAATCTTTAAAGTCTCAGGGATCAAACAGCAAGACCGATGAGATGATGAGGAAACAGATGACCAACTTCAAGGCCTTTGAACATACTGTTTCAAGTATCGACATAGATACTGTAACGGAGAAATGGGAATTCGATCATCTGTTGAGCATGGTAATGTCTCGCTGGGCGAAGATTGACACTCAGCACTGGGACTTAGACAGTGAGCTGGGAGACCGAAATCAAGAGTATCATCGTATGTACCTCAAATACGAAAACACATACAATGCTGCTATCAAAGCAATCAACAAGAAGATGTCGTCCATTTCACATAGAGAGCATACTACGCCAAAAATAGAAATACCTACATTCAGCGGTAATTACCATCAGTGGACATCTTTTAAGGATCTCTTCACAGAAGCAGTTCATAGCAACCCATCATTATCTGGAGCTCAGAAGATGCAGTTCCTCAAATCGAAAGTAAAAGATGAAGCAGAGCGTCTCATACAGCATCTTCCGATCAGCTCGGACAACTACATCATAAGTTGGGACATCTTGAGCCATCGTTATGACAACAAAAGGATGATATTTACATCGCATATTAACATTTTATTAAATATGCCCATTTCACAGCAAGCTTCAATTAATCATATCAAACGAATCCATGATACTGCACTTGAAACGATGAACGCCATACAGACTCTCGGCGTAGACGTGAAGTCATGGGATCCGTTGATCGTGCACATCCTGTGTCAGAAATTGGATTCAGACACGTTCAGCGAATACAACGCAGCTATCAAACAACCTCGAGAATTACTCGAATTGAATGAATTTCTAGCCTTTCTAGAGGGGAAGTTCACGAGCATGGAGGCAAGTAGAAGAAAACAGGAGATCAATCATCAAAAACCCTTTTCTTCGAACACCAATAAACCATCAGAATCAAAACATTATCATTTCAAGCAGTCATATTCAAGCAATAAGGCTATTTCGCAATCACCAAGTTACAGGTAATTGCAAAACAATCGGCCAAACTGTCCAGTCTGCAATGATGCCCATGCAATATTTTTATGCAAACAATTTGCTGACTTTTCCCCAATGAAGAAAAAGCAATGTGTTACTAACTTGAATTATTGTCAAAACTGCTTATATGATCATAGAGGAAAAGAATGCTTATCAAAAAAGCGTTGCCTCGAATGCAATGAATTTCACAACACATTGCTTCATGAATCGTATTCAAAGGAATTATCAAAACATGGAAGTAATTCGACGCCTTCTACACAGCAAAACAACATCCGTTATAATCAGGAACGTGCAAATCAAGGCAACACGCACGTGACACAACAATATAATAATATGATGCAAGAAACTTTGCTTTCAACTGCACTGCTAAAGGTTCAGAAAGCAGATGGCACATATCTGATCCTGCGAACACTTATTGATCAGGGCTCACAAATGTCTCTCATCACAGAAAACGCTGCTCAGCAATTAGGTTTGAAGCGTTCCAGGTGTGACGGCATTATCACAGGCATAGGGCAAAAAGAAAACAGTTGCAAAGGAATTATCAACCTGAACTGTATGTCAAACTCAAAAATCAGACTATATCAATTTAATATCGATGTTTACATCATGAATAACCTAACAAAACATTTACCATAATACTCATTCCCGAAAATAGTATGCAAATTTCTGGATAATTTAGAATTAGCAGATCCTGAGTACAACATCAGCCGACCCATAGACATTTTATTGGGTGCGGACGTATATTCGAATATTCTTTTAACGGGCATGTGCAGATTAAGCGAATCACTTCCGCTTGTTCAAGAAACGTATCTGGGTTGGATATTATGTGGAAATATCAAAACTAAACTAATATGCAACGTCGTGCAATTTGATTTGGATAGTATAGAGCAATTCTGGGAGATGGAAGATGTTATAGAAGAAAAATCACTATCATCAGAAGATCAAGAGTGCATTCAGTACTACAAAGCAACAACAAATCGTTTGGAAGACGGAAAATACCGAGTGAGGCTTCCACTTATACCACAATTTGAGGAGAAATTGGGGCAGTCCAAAAATAAGGCTGTTGCTCAATTCATACATTTAGAAAAGAAATTGCATAATAACAATTCTTTATTCAACGCATACAAGTCATTCATTACCGAATACAAAAACTTAGGTCACATGAAACCTTCACCTCGCAACCAGACACTGGAAAGCTTCCTACCGCATCATTGCGTATTGCGCGAAGAAAGTGCAACGACTGCATTAAGAGTTGTTTACAATGCTTCAGCAAAAACATCTACAAATAAAAGTTTAAATGACCTGATGTACACGGGGCCCAATTTACAGCAAGACCTTCAGTCTCTTATCATTAAATGGAGACAATATCAGTTCGCATTCACGGCTGATATAGAAAAAATGTTTAGGCAGATTTGGGTACACCCAGAAGATCAACCTTTACAAAAAATTGTGTGGAGAGATAACCCGTCACAAAAAATAGTAGAATATCAATTGACAACCGTGACGTACGGCACAAAACCTGCTCCATTTCTTGCAATGATGACATTAAGACAATTAGCGGCTGATGAACGGGATAAATTCCCAGAAGCCGCCAAGGTCATCGAAGAATCTTTCTACATGGACGATCTGGTTCATGGAGCCTGCTCCCTATCAACAGCACAACAGTTGCAGCAAGATTTGATGAATCTGCTGAAATTAGGAGGCTTCAACTTGAGAAAGTGGACATCAAACGACAGTCGTCTGCTGCAACTAGAAGATCATGAGTATTATAAACAAGAAAGCAAGAGTTTTAATCAAGCAGGATTAACTAAGACATTAGGACTTCGTTGGAACCCTACACATGATAACTTCACATTTATATCAAAAATTGAACCATCAAGCACTAATATCACTAAAAGAATCATACTATCAGACATGTCTAAAATATTTGACCCATTGGGATGGATCGTGCCAGTAACAACAAAATTGAAGATTTTATTTCAAGAAATATGGTTATCCAATCTTCAGTGGGATGAACAAGTACCAGATAAAATCAGCAAGGAATGGATCAAAACCAGGGAAGAATTAGAAAGTATCAATCAGTTCAATATACCAAGATGGTACGGTACGGAAACAGCGAGTAGTGTAGAGTTACACGGCTTTTGTGACGCATCAACAAAAGCATATGCATGCGTCATTTACTGCAGGGTAAGAAACAATCCATCAACAATATTAGTAGCAGCTAAATCAAAATTAGTTCCTACGAAAAAACAAATATCACTACCTCGATTGGAACTATGTGGAGCACTGTTGCTGGCCAAACTTATGACCAAAGTCAAGCAATGTTTAGCAGGTCATGACCTACATATATTTGGTTGGAGTGACTCTACTGCCGTACTGGGATGGCTTCAAGGAAATCCAAGTCGATGGAAAACGTTCGTAGCAAATAGAACAATACAAATTACAGATAGCATTAAACCAGAATCTTGGCGATATGTAAAATCAAGCGAAAATCCCGCTGACTGTGGAAGCAGAGGACTCACAGTGGCTCAATTGAATGAGTATCGTTTGTGGTGGCAAGGACCAACATGGTTACAATCCTTTGAAGCAACGAAAGGATATCAAGCAATCTATGAATCAACAAACGAGGAAATAAAGAAGCAAGAAGACGTTCATATTGTTACAAAGCATGAATCAAGCATCATTACAGACCTGTTAAACAAATATCAATCAATCAACAAAATTGCACGTATTTTAGCATTAGTTATGAAGATTACGACGTACAAAAGAAAAGCAAAAAAGCATTATCTATCATTATCAGAAATCAGTCAAGCAAAGCAAAAAAATTTCAAGCAAGTACAGCAAGAAGAGTTCGCGAATGAAATAAGATGTTTAAAGCAAGAGGGAAAGCTAAATTTAAAAAGCAAATTGTTAAAATTAAACCCTTACCTCGATCAAAATGATATCTTAAGAGTCGGAGGGAGACTAAAAAAGGCACATATCAGCCATGACATGCAGCACCCTATTATTCTGCCGTACAGTGGACGTCTGACAGAATTAATAATAGAGGACGCACATCTAACCATGTTACATGCCGGAGCCCGGCTGACATTGGGTTTTATCAGACAAAAATATTGGATTCTAGGAGGGAACGTCGCTACAAAGAGGCATCTTCGTCAGTGCGTAACATGTAGAAAACAAAATCTACACTGCCAACAGCAAATTATGGGGCACTTGCCGGAGGCCAGAAGTAATCCATCCCGTCCCTTTTCACACACAGGCGTAAATTTTATCGGTCATATTTACGTCAAATCAAGCAAAGGACGAGGCATCAAGAGCACAAAGGGATATGTGGCTGTCTTTGTGTGTATGGTAACGAAGGCAGCACACTTAGAACTAGTTAGTGATTTAAGCACAACTTCATTCATCGCAGCATTGAGAAGGATGGCGGCTCGCAGAGGGACGCCTAGTCATATTTATAGTGACAATTGTCGCAATTTTGTAGGTGCCAACAAGGTACTACAACAGGAATATCAAGCACTAATGAATATCATGCAAGACAAAGATATAAAGGCAGAAGTATTAAATATGGAAATCGAGTGGAGCTTTAATGCGCCCTCATGGCCATCTGCAGGCGGTCTTTGGGAGGCGGCAGTTAAAAGCTTCAAATATCATTTCAAGAGGGTTATTGGTGACCAGATTCTTACATTTGAGGAACTATATACGGTGCTTACACAGATTGAAGCTTGTCTCAACACGAGACCTTTATGTGCTATATCAGAAGATCCAGACGATGTGGATTTTTTAACGCCTGCTCACTTCCTAACAGGTGGGTCAAAGGTTTCCATACATGAGACTGAAACGGATTTGAGAACCCGTTGGCAGTTGACACAAAAAATTGTACAGGATCTCTGGAAAAAATGGAGGAATGAGTACCTAGTACAAATAACAGAAAGAAGTAAGTGGAGACAAGCTACAAGCAACCTCAATGTTGATGATATTGTCATGATTCATGATGACAATCTTCCGCCGGGAAAATGGCTGATGGGCAGAGTCATCGAACTACATCCCGGTTCCGACGGCAAAGTTCGCGTGGTTACAGTGAAAACCAAAAACGGAACACTTAAACGTCCTATCACAAAATTATCAAAACTCCCAGTTAACAATGAAACCTCGCAAATCAAGCAAGCAAATACCGCGCGGTTGGGAGTTTCTAACATAAATAAGCGCTCTGAAACAAGGAAAGGAGGCACTCGTTACAATATAGCTGCAGTATTTGCAGCAATCATGTTATTCTTTAGTATCATAACAACTTCCCAATGCGCACTTAACGTCACACAATTCAGAAATAATCAACATATTTACTTCGACAAACTAACAAACATGCAGATCATACGCGACGACTGGAAATTAATCATGTATTACGATTTAGATCCTTATTGGGAAGGAATTACCGCACTTAACAAAAGTATAATGGCCCTGGAACAAACATGCAGTACGATCCAAGAGCAAACATATTGTGACATAATATTATTGCAACTACGTCATGGGTACAATGAACTCGATTACAATAATCATATGTTACTCAGTCAGCATTTTGCAAAGCAAGCGAACAGGTGGCGGCGAGGTCTTATCGACGGTGTCGGTTACATAGCAAATGGCCTCTTCGGTGTATTGGACGCTCGATTCGCAGAACAATACGAGAAAGATATCACTCTTCTTCGTAAAAATCAAAAGCATATTGTATCATATTGGCAAAATCAAACTTCGGTCATAGAAGCAGAATTCAGTCTCTTAAAGAGGACGGAGGCTACAATGTATAAACAACATAAAATGATTCATCAGCAGTTTGCAAACATCGAAAATACATTAGAAGTATTAAAGGCTGCAACTCAAAACATTTCGAGAGTAAGTGAAGTTTCTATGGGAGCTGTGGTCGCCAGCAATCTATTACGCGACTTGAAAGATTTACAGAATGCTTTAGTGGACACAATCACAGACATCTATCATGGTCGATTTAATCCACATTTAATAACAGCAGAACAATTACAGGATCAGCTGAGCATTATTGCTAGTCATTTGTCTAATGACGTCACGTTACCTGTAGAAAACATTCATGCAGATCTTGCACAACTTTTTAAACTTCTACGGGTCAAAGCAAGAATGCTTAAAAATTACTCAATATTTGAAGTACAAATACCCTTGATTAGCAGGGACACCTATGAAATATTCAAGCTTATACCAATTCCTACAGAGAAACCCAACGACACAATGCTTTCAATTAAACCAGTGTCAGATTTCATAGCTGTGAACCTGAAAAAGGATGCATACATTATGATAACAGAAAATATCATAGATTCATGTCTAGTGACAAATGTACATCTGTGCTATATTCATTCTCCTATCTATAAATTAAGCAGAGATAAAGACTTCTGCCAATCAAAGTCATCAGCGTGTGAAGTCAACGTCGATCCCTGTAAAAATCTATGGATGGAAAGCCATATCAACAATTATATCTATTTTTGCTGCGGTCAATGTAACCTACGAACAGTATGTGGAGATCAAGTTACCGCGCATCAGCTGACTCACTCCGGACTTATAACTATAGATTACGGCTGCATAATCAAATCAGATAATTTTGAAGTAATTGCGCATCAACAAAGAAAGAGCGATGTTAGTATTAGTGCTAACCTATACTCACCAGTCATTGCATCCATAAACCACGTTATAAACGTGTCTATTCCTCAAGATGTCTTGAACGACTCCAGCATAGAGAGCGATCGAGAGCTTAAAACGATTGAGGGAAAAATCAGAATCATGAAGGAGAGTGGATTGTTATTTGACAATCTGTCATCTCATGACATTCACCATTACACCGCGATCTACTCTACGATCGGCGTGGTAGCAGCATGTCTCGGAGTGTTCGCGTGGAGCCCGCACCAGCGCCGGCGATGCCCGCAGCAGCTGGCGTGCCCGGCGGCGGCGCATGCCCGGCCACGCAATGTGCGTGTGTTGGTGATAGTGTAGTGTACCAGTGTGACAATGAAAGGGCGAAGGTGGTAACAAGTGCGCGAGTGTTAGATAAAGCCACCTCCCCTATGTTAGGTTCTTACACAAGCATTTCAAATTTGTGAACAGTGTGTTAACATAGAGACACTAAGAAATTAGATTAATATCAAATCATTTATTATAATTATTTGTTTCTTCTCACATTGTCTTTATATCTTTCCTCGGGGAGCATGTACGAGCAAACCCGTACATATCAATAGTATCATTTTTATGCTGACATCGACGCGCAGCGAATGAATAAAAATCACACATTAGAGTAAAAGTAGTAGTTGCATAGCATCGTTGTTGGGTTGACTCATTCGCCGCGGGTCGATCATATATCAGTTTTTCGGGTGTTTATATCAATACATTATTTGCAATTAAATCAGTTTATCATTTAAATGTACCTTACCCGTACATGCCCTTATTGTGTAATACGAAGTATCATCCCATTACATAATCAAAATAAATATGTAGATCTCAATCATTTTAATAACTAAAAACATGCCTGCAAAGTTTCCAAAAATAGGAAGCGCAATGAAAAGTTTCATACAAAGTGCAGCTTTCTCCATTTACCCCCTTATAATTCGAATTTACAAATATCCATTCATAAGTAACATTCACTATCTTAATACTACCATCTGCCAAAATTCAGCTTCATGAAGAAAATTTGTACATTTTAACTTTACAACTCCAACTCCCTTTTAGGGCTACTTAAAAAAAACAATACACTTTAATTATTTGTTACGGAAGTATTGCCGCAAAGTTTGAAGTGAATCGATCTCCATAATAATTAGTTTCATATAAAACTAACCCATCCCATTTCTGCCCCTTCGATTTTTATGCACAAAGAAATAGACTGTGTCCTTCTCAAGGTCTCAAAGAATCTCCATACCATATTTCATCTAAATCGGTTCATAATAAGAAGAAGTTGCATGATAAAAAGTTACTTACAAAATTAACCCTCCCTCCCCCTTCGTGTTTTATGCAAAAAGAAGTAGGCGCCGTAATGCCCTTTTCATGGTCTCAAACTATCTCCATACCAAATTTCATCTAAATTGGTTCATAATAAGGAGCTAAGGAGTTTCATGTTAGAAGTTAAATACAACATTAACACTCTCTCCTATTTTTCTCCCTTTCGTGTTTTATGCAAAAAGAACTAGCCTATGGTCTAAGACTATCTCCATACCAAATTCCATCGCAATCGGTTTAAGCCCTATTAAGAAGTTTCATACAAAACTAACGTCCCATCCCCCATTTCTCCCGCTTCGTGTTTTATGCAAGTAGCCTAAGTTCATTCATCATTCAAGGTTTCAAACTATCTCCATACCAAATTTCATCTAAATCGGTTCATCTATTTAAGCCATAATAAGAAGTTTCTTACAAAACTATCCCAACCCCAATTTTTCCACTTTCGTGTTTTATGAAAAACAAAGGGTGTATGTTCTTTACCGGGTCTCAAACTATCTCCATACCAACTTTCATTTAAATCGGTTCTGTAGTTTAAGCGTGAAAAGGTAACGGATAGACATACAGAATTACTTTCGCATTTATAATATTAGTATGGATTTGAAATCAAAGGAATTTTTACACAGGTTTGTACCAAAGAATTTTTTAACTTCCCATATACCTATGAACGTGACACACGTGTGTGTGTGGGTGTGTATTGTTTATTTGGTGTGTGTCTGTATTTTACTAACAATTACCAATATACCTACTGATAAATCAGATTTTTCTTTGAAATTCCCTCGTTTTTTCTATTCTCTTCTTAGTCATTACGCTCTTGACAGAGCGGTTATGGTCGTCATGAAGTATTGGTAGTATATGCGGCAGATGTAAAGCGTCTCACAATGTCTCGCCATCTTGCCCGATTAGAAGTCATCCGGGTACATTCGTGCACGGGACCGCCCACATCAGACTTGATCTGGTCGTTCCAACGCATGGGTGACCTGCCACGCGGTCTAGTGCATTCCACTTTTCCTTGTATGACTAACCGGTCTACGGACAGATTGTCTCGCCTTGAAACGTGTCCGAAGAAAGTGAGTATACGGGACTGTACTTTTGTGGACAGACGCTGCTTGATGTGGAGTTCTTGGAGTATCGAGACATTTGTGCGGAACTTGGTCCATGACACTCCGAGGATTCTTCTCCAGCACCACATCTCCAGAGCTTATATCGTTATTCTTTCCACCTTGGACGTTGCGGTCCACGTTTCTGTAGCATACAGAAATAAAAGTAAAATTAAAGTGCGCACGAGCCTGGTCTTCGTGGCTTTGGTGATGTCTCTGTTCCTCCAATTTTTTTCATTTTGTCTATTGCAGTTATTGTGATTGCCATACGCCTCTTTATCTCGTCAATGCAGCCGCCTTTATTCGAGATTAAAGCTCCAAGATATACGTAGGATTGGACTACGACGCAGTTCGCGATCTGAGTAACTTCTGGCGAATTATTGTTAGCACGGTCCACAATCATCACCTTGGCCTTGCTGCGATTAATCTTTAACCCGAATTCAAGACTCACTCGTTCCATTTTGCGTAGGAGTTCATCCATATGGCGAGCACTAGATGCAAAAAGAGTGGTGTCATTTGCGTAGCGCAAATTCGCAATGTTGTAGCCACCAACTACAACCCCATCCGTCCAATGTTGCAAAGTTATGCGCATTATAAGCTCTGTGTAGATATTAAATAAGAGCGGCGATATCATTTTTCTATTACATACAACTTAATTTTGCGGTTTGGTACGGAATCCTAAATGTGCGTAGTCCGACACGCACTTGGCCGGTTTTTTTAAATGATCTATTACTATTAAATTATTTCCATAATATTTTATCATTAAAGTAGCTTTACTAGGTGATGTTACAATATTACTGGTCAATTTAACTCGAAATGGCGCCCGACGTTGACGTACGGAATTCATTGTTTCTGTTTAAGTTAATGCTGTAAACGAATCGCCACTTTTATTTACAATTTACTGTTAATTAACCCAGAACCGCGGTTGCAAAATATTGGGATGTAAGAGTAAATATCGATTGTTAACAATCCCATGATGTAAAAGCTTATTGCAAGCCAATAGATTTTACAAAACACTACAAAGCGAAAAATAACTACGAGTATCTTCTCCGCATTCAGTGTCAAAACCGAAAAAAAATAGGTAACAAAGATACCGACTTCCGAAAAGAAAGTTATTTTTCGCATTGTAGTGTTTTGTTTTGGAAGTTGATTTAATTTTTATGTTAAAATGCTTTTTCTTTTTCTTTTGGTACCTTATATTTCCATGAAAATATGCATAATTAAGGATACCTTAAAAACTATTTATCAGATCTTGATCAAATTTAAATGGGATTACATGAGAAGCCAAACTTTCCAATAAAAAAAGGATTATCAAAATTGGTTCATAATTGGCCGAGTAATTACGTAACAAACATAGAGTTGAATTGAGAACCACTAACAATGTGCTTAACTGGCAGCGGGGAGAGCACATAACTATCAGAACGGATAGTCGATGGTGTCGGAAAGATTCGAAGTGGTGACCGCGTACGGAAGACGCAGCGTTGGAAAACTTACTACATGGTTGACCGATGATTTGGTAGGAGAACGGGTATCTATTTGATGAGAATACAGGACTGGTCGATTTGTCGACGCTTGGGGAGGCCTATGGACATATACCATAGGCTACGTCAAGCCGAAAGACATTTTATGACTACTGGACGTCATACAGCTGAGACGGTGATAGCGTATGTATAAACTAGAGTAAAATTTCTTTAACAATCAACATGATGACGTTAACTTTATTTATTTTTTCTGTGGGAAATCCTCCAATGACTTCTCCCGCTCTGGGTGAAGCAGGAGGGTGTGTTAGACTTTTACTGACTAAAACCCACCCGAGTTCCTTCATTTCCTTGAGCCAGGGCCGCGGTAACTCTTTTTACCCGACTGCCGAAGGATGGTAATGTGTTTATCAGTCTATGTATGTATGTATGTTTGTTCCTATGTGGCGTTCTAGAGACCAAACGCGTTGGCCGATTTTGATGATTATTACGTCAATCGATTCGTCTTAACCCTGTGAGTGTCATAAGCTATATAAAAATTGGATAAGAAAAAAATGGCTTTTGGGCGCCATTTTGTAGGGGGAAATTTTTTATTTTTCTTCCAAACCCATCGTGTGGGGTATCAAAATAAAGGGTTTTAAAAGGTTATTTCAAAATTATATAACACTTATATGTTTAAATGAAATTAATTTAAAAAAAAAAAACTAAAAAGTTGTAAATAAAAAAAAGTTAAATTCGTTCCGATGACCATGAAAACACATGGCCTCGGACTTGTTCAGGACCATCTCGAGTCGCAACTGCTGGATCCTCTCGACTATTGTCGCAAACCCGCGTGTCGTGTTTTCAGCCGCCGCCTGTGGCGAACTCCCCTGCGCCAGGACTAGCGTATCGTCAGCGTAGTTCAAAAAGAGTTCAATAACACTTTTAAGAAGATAACTAAAACTATATGCCCTAAGTTTTTATTCAGTGACTGGGCGACTACAGGACTTAGAAAAAGTAGGAAAAGACTTTACGAGCTATATGGCCTTAAACCTTGTATTAACACATAAACGTTTAATAAGTATGTTGCTACTTACTCAAGAATTTTTTTAAATACATGTAAGGCAGCTAAGTCCTTGTACATTAGTGTTGAGGATTCAACCAATAAAACCAGGTCAACTACTGAGGAAATATTCTTCTATATTTCGATATTCTGTAGACGTGTTGCTTGCGCCGCTGCTCGCAGTAAAAAGGGCTTTTTACAACAATGGTCCCTTACTTATACAATTGTTGCTAACGCCGCGCCCCTCTACAAATTACCTACACCGCGTCGAGCAACTTCACGTCGGTCGAGCGTCGACCAATCATAGCGAAGCAGTTACTCGACCAATCGGCGCAAAGTAGGGCACGGCGCTATTCAATGACAAAACGTTACTGTAACGAGGCCCGTTTGGCTATATCGAATTAATTTTACTTTAAATTAGGGGCCTCGCTACAATAAGTGAACAAAACATATTAGGTATATAATGAGGTTTACATATAAAACAAAAACATATCACTTAACTGTTCCAAACACTTACATACGTCCATATTAACTATTACTGTCCTAAACACTTTATAAGTCCATAGTCACTATCACTTATGAGTCTATTTACACCATCACAAATCACACGATGGCTTCGCAGGCTGCGTCACCAACAGTCTCCCCCTCGGTGCCTTGCACCTCAGCTTGCAGGGGTGACGATGCTGGCACTATCACGACCAGCCGGGATGCTGGCTGACGCAGTACGCCCGCCGGGGTGCGGACGTCGACGATCCGAGTTCTTCTATCTGGCCTGGGGTAAGTCGCGCTAATCACGCCGCGTGGCCACGAGCAGCGTGGCAGTGTGTGGTCCAACAGCAGGACGAGGTCCCCAACGGTGGGATCCCGATAGTGGGGATCCTGGAAGTACCGGGGCGAGAGCGTTGGGAGGTACTCGCGCACCCATCTGGCCCAAAAGTGGTCGGCCAGGCGCTGGGATGACCTCCACGATGGAGAACCGATGAGCTCAGCGTCGTCGAATGAGCCAAACATGTGAGCTCCGCTGGACCTGCCGATAAGAAAATGGTTAGGGGTACGGGTTTTTTTCAAGATGAACGGCGTCTTGCTGCCTTTTTTTATGTTGAATGGCGTCTTGGCTTTCTTTCGTGACTTCTTCCAAGCCGGATCACGTTCCTTCTTTTTGATTTTTCTGGTAGTCAGTGTTTTGTGGAAGATACTTTGCTTGAAAGCATCCACAACTTGCAGGAATCTTGCCGCCGCTTGCAATAATATTGTCCATCGCGAGAACCTCTCTGGCTTTGGGACGATGGTGGGCGCGATTCTTCTCACGCTCAACGTGACGGCGTTTGGCTTTTCTTCCCCTGTGTCCTTGGTGAAATCCTTTTCATCCCGCGGCCACTCTTCTTGGCCTTTATAGAGGAATGACGGCCCCGTGAACCACCGGTGTTCCTTACTGAAGTCCTTGGGTGGTTCACGCGTGGCGTCGTCCGCAACATTGTGCTTTGTAGGCACCCATCGCCACCCTCTATGTCTAGTCAACTCTTCAATCTCAGCGAGTCGATGCGCGACGAATGCCTTGTATCTTCTGGGGTCCGACTTGATCCACGCTAGCGCCGTCTTCGAGTCTGCCCAGAAGCATCTTTCTGTGATGCGCAGATCCATTTCTTGCTGTGCGTTCGTGGCGAGGCGACTGCCCAGGAGACGTGCTTGCAGCTCCAACCTCGGGATTGACGTGGGTTTCAGTGGCGTCACTCTTGCCTTCGCCGCCAGGAGCTTCACTTCTACTCGACCGTCGGTATGCCGCGCGCGCCAATACACCACGCACGCGTACGCCTTCTCGCTAGCGTCACAGAAGGTGTGGAGCACCCGCTCGTCGACGTCTCTCGCCAGACAGCGTGGGATACCCAGATTCACCAATTTCTTGAGGTCTTGTAGCCATCTGGACCATTCTTCCTCTCGGGCAGGCGGTATCTTCTCATCCCATTCCACGCCGCTTCTCCAGAGGTTCTGCAGCATGATCTTGCCTTGGATCGTGATGGGAGCGGCCAGACCAAGCGGGTCAAACACTGTCATGACCGCGCTCGTCACTTCTCTCTTCGTGGGAGCGCGTTTGCCGTCGATGGCCTCCTCTGGGGTGTTTCTTAACGTCAGTGTAAAATATAGATTATCAACTTTCACGTTCCAGTTCAGCCCAAGGGTCTTCTCCACCTGGTCCTTTTGTTCACCCAGGCGAACCGTGCCCGTGCTGTCTCCGGAGTGAAGCTCTTCTATCACTACAGGGTGATTGCTAGCCCAGCCTCTTAGGAAGAACCCTCCTTTCTTATGCACTGTGTCGACGTCATTTGCTATTCTTCTTGCTGTCGCCACGTCTGGATAGCTTGCCAAGTAGTCGTCCATGTAATGGTTGCGCGTAATTGCCCTTGCCGCCTCTGGGTACTGTTCTTCAAACTCGCTGGCGTTCTTGTTCTTGATATATATTGCCGCACATGGAGAACACGCAGCTCCAAATATTAAGGACGTCATCCTATATTCCTTATCTTGCCACAGGAATCGAAGACTGTCTCTGTCTTCCTCGTTAATTTTCACGCGCAGGAACATTTGTTTTATATCCGCTACCACAGCTATTGCACTTTGACGAAACCGTAGTAATACTCCGAACAATGATTGAAGTAGGTCGGGTCCGGCTAGCAACGCGTCGTTAAGTGATCGTCCATTCGACTTAGCCGCGGCGTCGAATACCAATCTCATCTTTTTCTTCTGTGGGTGGATGACTGCGAAGTGTGGCAAGTACCAAGTCCTTGCAGAGGTAGGTTCTTCCTTAGCTTCCTCTGCAAACTCGCTAACGATCAAGTTTTTGATCTGCTCTTCGTATTTTTTCTGAAATTCCCCATCTTTCAGGAATTTCTTCTGAATTCCCTTCAAGCGCCGCGCAGCTGTCGTCTTGCTTTCAGGTAGGTGCTCGCCTTCTGTCTTCAAGATGAGCCCTGTGCTAAATATCCCGTCGGCCAACCTCTTCGTGGTGGCGTCCAGGACTTGTAGCGCCCGCTGATCTATGTCGTTCGACGGCTTCTTGGCGGCGATTCCTAACGCCTCAATGTCGAAATGTTCCCTGATCAGCTTTTCCAGGTGATCATCCTTGGAGCTGGGTTGCGTAACAAGGTGATGCACGACCCTGACTGGAGCGCTGCTGCTTGTCCGCACTCCGTGTAGCACCCATCCCAGCTGCGTTCTTGACGCGACTGGCTTGCAGCGGTGGCCATGCTTGACTTCTTGCGAGACTATGAGATGCCAGTTGTCTTGACCAATGAGCACCGACGGCTTGGCATTGGGGTACTTTAACTGATCCCGAATATCTTCCAGGTGCTCGCATCCTTCTAAGTCTTTTTCGTTGACCTCTTGAGGCGTCAAGTGCAGGTTTTTTATTGAGTACCCGGATAACTTCTCAGTATTACGACCGAACATCCCGCGGATCTTGACGTCAATTTTCCTAGACTTCTGGTCCATGCGGTGGCCGCCTACGCCTTCTATGCGCAGCTCCTCATCCGGCCCTTGTGCCCCGATCTTCTCGACTACTGAGTCTTCTATCAGCGTGACCGTAGAGCCTTCGTCCATGAGAGCGTAGACGCAGGCGTTCCCCTCTGGCCCCATTAACTCCACAGGAACAATCTTGAGATACGCCCTTGATACCGCTCGCGCCACGTTGACCGTAGAAGCTATCGTCTGGGCGGTCGTTTCTTGAGTCGTTGGCTTCGTTGCTTCTTCATAATGCAACAGCAAATGATGACCCTTCTTGCACTTTCCACATGGCTTCGCTTTACAGCTGAAGCCCCGATGCCTTCCTTCTAGGCACTTGTAGCACAACCCAGACTTCTTGGCTTGCTCCCACTTGTCTTTAATTGATGCTTCACTAAACTTCTTGCATTTCGGAAGAGTGTGCTCACCTTTACACTGCGGGCAGTTAACCTTTTCGCGTTCCTTCCTATTATCTTCTTTGCAGGAAAACACCGTAGCTGACTTCGTCCTGCACTCATGTTCGCCTTCTGAATCTTCTTCTGACGTGTGATCTTCTTGGTTCCTAGCAGCTCGAGTGGTATGCACGCCACGAGAGCCCGCGGTTCGCGTTCGGAACCTCATGCTTTCTTTCTTCATTCTGGATCCCACGAACTCGTGCATCTCAAATTGATCCACCATGTCGTTGAAGAACTGCATGAGGCTCAGGAGTATGGGCTCATCTTCATCTTCTTTCTTTGCTCGATACTCGTACCACTTGAAACGCACCAATGTACACATTTTCTCGATGATTCTGCTTGAAATATCACTCGAGTGCAGGTAACTTTGTCGCTTCATTTGTTTCACGACGCTAACGGTGTTTGACACTGCCCCGGCGTAACGCACCAACTCTCTCGCATCTTCTGACATCGGAGGAAGCTTCTCGATGTTTTCTATCTCGCTTCTAATGAGATAAGTGGGGCGTCCGAAGCGGCGCTCCAAGGCGGTAATTACTTGTTGCGGGTCGATCTGGGTGAACAATAACGATTTCACCGCTTCTTTCGCTTTGCCCTTGACGGCTCTTCTCAGTCTTCCCATGTTCTCTATATCAGAGAAGAGCGCGCGGGTATCTTCGTAAGTCGCCTTGAACGCCATCCAATCGCAGGCGTCGCCTTCAAACTGGTGCAGCTCGCTGACGTACTTCGGTGCGCGCTGCATGAATGATGACGTCTTATTCTCAGACGCGGACTTGACAGCTTGAAGGATTGCTGCTGCCAGCTGGTTGGTGTGACTTGGTGTGGCGATCGCGACCTCTGGGGCAGGCAACTCACTTGGCGGCTCCCCCTCGTTGCGTTCCACACTCTTCGTCGTTGACACCCATGCCGCAGTTGCTTGCGCTGCGGCGGCTTCGACTTCAGCCTCTTCTTCGCCTTCCTGGTCACTCAGGTCCGTATCATCTGCGCGCGCTAGTTCCAGCTTGGTGTAAGCAAGCTTGGCCTTCATTCTTATTTCTTCTAATTGCAACCTTTCTAGCTCCAATCTTGCTTCTAATTCTTTCTTCCTTTGAGAATTATTCTTAGAAACTGACTTGGGCTGCTTCTTCTTGCATTTCTCAACTATGGTGATGTCGGCGTCCTCGACCACAGTCGAGTGTTCGGTCGCTGCGGTGCTGTCTGTCACTGTTGTCGACGTGGCACCCGAAGTCGTCCCCGTCGCCATCTTATCACCACCGCTGGTTTCTTCCTCGGTAGTTGACCTCGTGCTATCTCCTTTGCGGCTTCGCGTCATCATATCAGGCTTCGAGATGAGTAACTTCTTCAAATATTACTCTTCCCAGCGTAAATCCCGACGAATCTTCAATAGGAAATCTTCCTGCTTCCAAGTCGCGACGTAAGTAGGTACTTATTCTTCGTGGCGCAAGTAGCGCTTGGCTCAACCTTGCTGCCGCTAAGCACCCCGATGTCGTTCTTGAGCGTAGATTCGACGTGGAATTC
Organism: Orthosia cruda; assembly: GCA_964057195.1. Taxonomy (NCBI): domain Eukaryota; kingdom Metazoa; phylum Arthropoda; class Insecta; order Lepidoptera; family Noctuidae; genus Orthosia; species Orthosia cruda. The sequence goes on along the minus strand of OZ059825.1, from coordinate 33,592,912 downwards.
CAAGTTGATATGATGAACGCAGCGATAATTCTTCACGGTCGGTATCCTTTGATGTCTTCACGTAATGGCGTCTTGAAGTCTTCACGTTCCGTACGATCGTCCCGAAAAGACCACGTTTATGATCGTCTCGAAAAAGACCACGTGTTGACCATCTGCTACAAACCACACGTTTTCGACCCTGTTAAGGACCACGTGTTTCACTATCCTCTTGAAAAGACGATTAGTTGTGATCGTCCCGAAAAAGGACCACGTTTATGATCTTCACACTCCACGTCTTGAGAAAGACCACGTGTTTTTCAATTATCTTGATAAAGATAGCACGTTTTGTTTCACAGTAACTGCAAAAATCTTCAATTCTTCAGCGGCGGAACTGTATTTCTTCTGGCTTCAGTCTTGAATCCGGCTCTCGAAGGACCATGGTATTGTTGAGGATTCAACCAATAAAACCAGGTCAACTACTGAGGAAATATTCTTCTATATTTCGATATTCTGTAGACGTGTTGCTTGCGCCGCTGCTCGCAGTAAAAAGGGCTTTTTACAACAATGGTCCCTTACTTATACAATTGTTGCTAACGCCGCGCCCCTCTACAAATTACCTACACCGCGTCGAGCAACTTCACGTCGGTCGAGCGTCGACCAATCATAGCGAAGCAGTTACTCGACCAATCGGCGCAAAGTAGGGCACGGCGCTATTCAATGACAAAACGTTACTGTAACGAGGCCCGTTTGGCTATATCGAATTAATTTTACTTTAAATTAGGGGCCTCGCTACAATAAGTGAACAAAACATATTAGGTATATAATGAGGTTTACATATAAAACAAAAACATATCACTTAACTGTTCCAAACACTTACATACGTCCATATTAACTATTACTGTCCTAAACACTTTATAAGTCCATAGTCACTATCACTTATGAGTCTATTTACACCATCACAAATCACACGATGGCTTCGCAGGCTGCGTCACCAACAATTAGAAATAAGGTTAAATCAGCAGAAAATAAAATCAAGACGGTTTAGAAAATTATAAATAATGAAACGAACAGGAATAAAAGAAATAATACTGATTACACGCTTGAGACCACACACGGACTTATTAGAGATAACAAAAAAGTTGCGCGAGAATTTGTAAATTTCTTTACCAACATCCCAATTAAAACTACTGAAACCTTAAATTATTCGCCCGGTTCCCTTCACAAACCATCAAGGATGATCTGTGATTGGAACCGTGACCCTTCTTCGTGTGTTGAAAATTAGCCGCCAGCCCCAACTGTCCACCCAAAGTGGGTGGACTGAAGCCGACGTTGCCTAGGGTGCGCCACGTGGAAGCTTTCATCATGCACCCCTGCCAAGGACTCCTGCGAGACACAGTGGCCTTTTAAATTGTTTCATTAATTACGGCAGCGAACATGTTAACAAACTTTGACACAAAAACAGTTAATTATTTGGCAAACGAAGGGACTTCCAGCCACCACCGTACATCTAAAAGATGGTACTTTATAAAGCCAAGATCCAATTTTATGACATTTTATTAAAAGAATCTTATAAAAACATTCACGTGAACAGTTTTGGAAGAAAACAAAACAAAAAAAGAATCTAACAATTTCCATAAAACTTGCCACATTTTGCCAGCAAAGCAAATTTTCTTAAAACAAAAACCGTACGTGATCCAATCAATAAAGTCTTTACCACGTCAATATTATCGAAGCAAACTCAAGCAAGAACTGCTATAGGTCTGTCTATCAAAGTAGTAATGGGTAGCAAAAAGTTCCATAAAACTGGATTCTTCGTCAGCGGTCGTATTCGTCAAGTTGTGACAAATGTGGGAATTCCGGGGCCGGGACCGATACGAGGCAATCAATCAACGCTCGGAGTCCGGACGCATAGAGCTGTAGGGGTTAATATTATCCCGGGATTTGAAATATTTTTAGGTATTATAATAGTGTGTAAACAGCACAATTATCAACTCGTATCTGATTTATCAAAACAAAAATCTTGTTTTCTTTTGAAGCCGTCTTTTTGGATGTTTTTTTTTAATGATCATGGATCAAAAAGATTTAAATCCGAATAAAAGTTAGTCTACAACTCATAACCAACATGTATGAATGACTACACTGAAAAAAAACTGGCCAAGTGCGAATCTAACTCGCGCACAGAGGTTGCCGTATAAACAGCTACATTCACCAAAACGAATAAGTAACATTACTAACGTTCATAAACAATGAAAGTACCGAACATTGCTCTTACGAAAGGATAAAATTAACTTTGCCGTTCGTTAAATTAATGTATAATACATATAACATACCCGTATCATTGCTACCTAAAGAAAACTATCTTCTTAGAAGGCTAGTAAAATATCTTCTCAGAAATTGTACTTGGAAACGAGGATTTTTTTGAACAGATTATTTTGCTATTAAGTCCCGATTTTCTCGATCCCGAAATTTCCCGGGAAGTACACCACTATGAAGAATCCTATCGATCTCCAGGCGTTTCCATTTACAGCTGGCACATATATCATACATATTATTTAAAGCCGTGTTTCTACGAATTCGTATTTAGTTAGATAAAAAGTTGGCAAAACCAGTTACAAGTGCTTCAGTATAAGGATTGATTCTTGGAAAGCTATTAGAATTTAAACATTATAATGAACTCCTGTGTTGTTCGGAATAGTAATGTGTACTCTTTTTTTTTAACTGGTGAAAATTTTTATCGTTGTTGTTTTCCACAGGGCCTTGTAAAGTCCTGCCTACTTTCAAAACGCGGTGTTAAATCAAATCTTGTTAGTTAAATTTGAACCACCGAGTGTCCGATTGAGCTAAAATTCTGCACACGTGTTTATTTCTCGTGATAAAGCAACTTTTCTTATTTAAAATCTTGTTCAAAAAAAAAATAAGGAAGCTTGTTTTTAAGATCCAGCATTATTAAGGCTGCAATATTGCGTACTTGACACACTTAATATGGCAACCCCATTCGTTTTGACAATGCAACAATATAAATTACGTTCTGTAGTATCATTGAGCTAGGCAAAACATGGAGGCGCCGCAAAGTTCTATACATACATCAGCTTATACAAATATGAGTGAAATACGATACACAATATGAAACATCGTTTTGTTTCATTCTTTCTAATGTAGTAATCGTATTTGACAAAAGAGACAACAATATTTCAGTTGTTGCTCACTATGGCAACATTTTGTTATGACGTAGTGACAGTTGTAAGTACGTGCCATATTCGCCATATTTTAAGACGAATTGTGGTTGTGTTCGTGGTAGTCCTGCTGTCAAATGGTTGTTTACTTTTTATATTATTAATGTGTGTGTGTTCCGTGATTGACACCACCATAGCATCGGAAGTCATTTTAAGTGACATTTTAAGGTTTAGGTAGGCACGTTTTTTTGTAGGTATTTCCTTTCCCTACTATTTATTTTGTCTAAGTGTAGCATGTTGAAGAATTTGACGATGGCAAAATATGTCTCAAAATGGAGATGAGTTTGTGAAGTAATTAGTGACCTTCCTGATGGTTTGACGCGATTCAATTTATATCACATCAAAATAAATTGCAGGTACGTTCACATGGACGCAATGCGATGCAATTTAACTGATTTTCACTTGATATTTGCGAAAAATAACTTTCTTCAGAAGTCGGTGTCAAAAACGAATAAAATAGGTACCAAAGACATTGACTTGTTATAAAAAAGTTATTTTCTCTTTGTAGTGTTTTGTTTTGGAAGCCGTTTTAATTTTTTTCTTTAACATTTTTTTATTTTCTCTTTTTAGTTTTGGTTCCTTATAATACCATGAAAATACGCATTATTAAGGATAACTCAAAAACTACTCGTCAGATTTTGATCAATTTTAAATGGGATCAAATGAGAAGCACCAGGTTTCAAAAAATAATAAAAGAATCTTAAAATCAGTTCACGTAGTAAAAAGTTCTGAAGTTCTTTTTTACTACTGAGTACTACAAAAGTGTATCTTCTGATCTAAAAACTCCTGGAAAACTCTTAAACTTTATATCCAGCTTCTGAAAGAGTGATATTAATATCTATAAACTATAAATAAATCGCATTTGGTCTCTTAAAAGTATTATTACTGCCGACCCGCCCGATTGACTGCCTACCGTACGCCTACGTATCTGCATACCAACCAGTGACCTGGCTGCCTGCGTATCTACTCTACATCCTGCCTATCCGATTGCCTGTCCTACACTACAGCCTACTACTGCATACCAACCAGTGTGTCTGCTTGTCCGTCGAGACTATAGCCAGCCTACTGTATGACTACTAATGCACACTAACTTGTGTGGCTGCTTGTCCGTCGATGTACCTGATCACCACCTGCATACATCGAGCATAGAAGAGTACCCGTCCGTCCTGCTGCCTGCCTCGCTGTCGAACGCAAGCAACCAAAGTCGTCTGAAGCCGGTCCCTCAGTTTATATCCTTTTCCTTAATTTTAATTTTTAATTACTTTTTATTTTTATTAACGTGGGTTACGTTTAGCTCCCTCTGAGCTAAACGTAACGCTACAGTTTGGCAAAAAAACAGTAAACTACATGTAAAAAAATACAGTCGAATTGAGAACCTCCTCCTTTTTGAAGTCTAACCGACATACGTGAGCAATATCGCCTATCGACGCAGTTTAAATTGCGTCACGCCATCTGGTAAGTCCCTAACTTAGTTGGTGTTCAAATTAGCGCAAGATTTAAATTATTATAACATGGCGACGACTGCACCTCGATTTGTTGTCAGATGCACGAGGAACATAAGAAAATCACACTCGGTGTGCCACACTCCTATCTTATCCTAACGTCACTTTTAACAATATCACTTTAAACTTCAAATCTCGGCAGCACTTTACCACAACCAAGTCTCAAGCTCTCCAACTAAATTCGAAGACTATCCCGAATCAAGATTTCAGCTCAAATGGCTCATTGCTCCAGCATCCGAAGTATTCCAAGTCAATTGGTATCTATACCAAGGTTGACGGAAAACTTTCCGTCTAATTTTCCCGATTCGATTATACAAGTTCGAAATACGGAATTACTTATGAAGGAATATTAAGTAGATTAAGCGTTAACTTTCTTGGAATAAATGTCCAATGATAGATTTATTACGTTCTCTTTATTTATTGAGAACATTCACCCAGAACGTTCGAGATTTTTTGGATTTGTTTGAACTATCATTATGAAAATGTTATTATTTATTCGCTTCTCCGTACATCTTATTTAATTTTATGTAAGCTTAAGGTAATTAATGAGACAATTGGATATTTCAGAGCTCAGTATATTATATGGCACTATGGAATCAAATTGATTAAAAAGCATGAATAGGTTTTAATATCATGCATTTATTTTCAAATTATATCATGCATTTAATTCAAAACTTTGTGAGGAAACCTGGACCTTAAGTTAATATAAGTCTGTAATCGCCAACTCGCCTTGAGTAAGCAAGGTAATTAATATTCGTGCCTTCTCTGTATGACAAGGCACGAATATCTCTTCTCTCTATTTTTTTCTTCCCTTTGCCTTGCAGTAGAACGGTAACAGCCAGGTATTATTATTATTCAGTTCAGAGAAGATACCAAAAGTATAATTAATATGATTTCCGTAAAACATTTTCCGCCACTGCATTTCGCAATTCTTGTAAATTGAATTGAATCTTGGAGACAAAACAACCCTTCCATTTTTCATTTGTTAAGACATTGCCTTCAAGAGTCACAATTCTAATAAAGACACAATTTCTTCACAACGTTGACTTAAAACATAATAGACTCGGTTCCTTATAAAGAAAGATGCATGTTGTTATTCTGTTGAAGGAAATTGAAAATATATAAAGACCCTCTGATTAAGTGGCTTTTGAGACCCCTTCCGCAAGGCACCATACTTGGACCTCCTTTGTATGGTAATCTACATGTCCAGTCTCTGATGTGGGTAGAGAAATGATTTTTGCGTTGAGAATACGGTTTAGACGTTTCTTTTGTGTATTCTTTTTTGATTGAACGAGATTGAATGTTTGGATGTGTCAGGTCTTGTGAATATAGACAATATAAAGCTTGTAATAATGTAAGTAATGTACTCCCTGTACATTACTTACATTATTACAAGCTTTACATACCTTGATTACTTATGTGTAACCGGCAACAAGTAATTCATTTTAATAGTATTTCCTAGCATCTGATTAAGCTGAAACTTTAAGTAACTTTGAAAACATTGAAATAATTTGGTAATATGGAGCAACAAATCAATATAATTTGGTAATAAATAGCAACTTGTCAACCAAATACTAAAACACCATCTTGTTTGGACTCAATGGATACGTATCATCATTTCAGCCGAAAGACGTCTACTGTTGGACATAAGCCCCCCCCAGTCGTCGCCACATTGACCGATCCCGTGCTTCTCGCATCCAGCGCCTTTCCGCACCCTTAACCAGGTCATCAGTCTAGTGGGAGGCCTACCAACGTATCGTCTTCCGGTTCGCGGTCGCCATTCTGGAACCTTTCGGGCCCCATCGGCCACCTGTTCTGCGAGCAATGTGCCCTGCCTACTGCCACTTCAGTTTGGCAATTCTTCGGGCTATGTCGGTAACTTTGGTTCTCCTGCGGATATCATCATTTCTGACGTGATCACGCAAGTAAATTCCGAGCATAGCCCTCTCCATTGCCCTTTGGGTGACTTTGAGCTTTCTGATAAGGCCCATTGTGAGCGACCACGTCTCGGTCCCATAGGTGATCACTGGCAACACACACCGGTCATAGACTTTTGTCTTGAGACACTGCGGTAAATTGGACGAGAAGATACCACGCAACTTCCCAAACGCCGCCCAGCCGAGTCGGATTCGACGGTTGACCTCTTTCTCGAATTTGGACCTACCCAACTGGTCCGTTTGTCCCAGGTCCAATTTTAAGAACCACTCTTTCGCCAGCTCAATTGAGGTCATCGAGCATTTCACTGAGGCTCTCCATGGTCTCAGCCATGACCAGTATTTCGTCGGCAAACCGAAGGTGAGTGATGTACTAGCCATTAACGTTGATGCCCAGCCCCCTCCAGTCCAGAACCTTGAAAACATCCTCCAGCGCAGCAGTGAACACTTTCGAAGAAATGACTTCTCCCTTTCTCACGCCGCGCTGGAGAAGGATTGGTTTCGACGTCTGATCCTGAAGACGGACTGACATAGTGGCGTTTTTGTACAAACACTTCAATACCTCAATGTACCGGTAGTCAATCTGGCACCGTTGGAGAGACTACAGTACATCCCAAGTCTCGATCGAATCGAAGGCTTTCTTGTAGTCCACAAACGATAAACAGAGAGGCAGGTTATACTCTTCGGTCTTCTGTATAACCCGCCGCAGCGTATGTATGTGGTCTTCGGTGCTAAAGCCTTTTCGGAATCCGGCTTGTTCGGGGGCTGGAAATCGTTAAACCTGCGCGCGAGACGATTCATGATGACTCTTGAAAACAACTTGTAGACGTGGCTAAGAAGTGAGATGGGCCTATAGTTCTTGAGCCGGGCATTATCGCCCGAGCGAAGAAGAGTACAACCACACCCCTGCACCATGCTTGCGGCGTTTTTACCTCGATTATGACGGAAACAAACAGCTTCTGAAGGGCCTAAAGGACCGGTTTTCCACCCATCTTCAGGAGTTCGGCTGTAATTCCGTCATCACCCGGCGCCTTGTTGTTTTTGAGCTGTTTCAGAGCCATCCCAATCTCGTACAGGCTGACGTCCGGGATATCTTCGGTGTAGTGTCGGGTCAATCTAGCTCTTGGGTCGTTTGATAGACTCGCAACGGGCTTGCTGATTGATGTGTACATCTGCCCATTTAATGTCTCGATCTCCCTCAGGTGCTCCGGTTTGGCGGATACGATCCTGCCATCGTCGGTCATCAGTTTCGTGAGTTGGCTCTGCCCAACAGCCAGATCCCTTGAAAACACCTTGGCGCCTTTATTTTGCTCGATCGCGTCTTTAATACGCTCGGTATTAAAGCGGCGGCGATCTCTTTTCAAGGATTTAGAGATCTGTATATTGAGCTGCCGGTATATGAACGCCTCATCTGAAGACTGCAGGATCATCTCACGCCTCTCCTTCATAAGCTTGAGGGTATGATCAGAGAGCTTTTTGTTTTCAAGCTTAATATTAATGTTCAGTGTGCCTCTTACCATGCAGTGATCGCTCCCGGTTTTTACCGAATTGATCACAGAGACATCATTGAACATTTGATTCTTGGTTGACATGATGAAGTCGATTTCATTTTATGTTGCACCATCGGGGCTCTGCCAGGTCCACTTCCTGGGCTCACGCTTTTTGAAGAAGGAGTTCATCATATAGAGACCCTCCTTCTCCATAAAACTGGCCAGTAGGTGACCCCGGTGGTTCCGTCGTCCAAGTCCAAATTGCCCCACTTGCAGCTCATTCTCGTCTCGTTTGCCCAGTTTCGCGTTGAAGTCCCCCATAACAACGGTGAAGTGAGTTTTGAAACCATGCACGGCTCTGGAGATATCCTCATACATGGTCATCTACCTCATCGTCAGGGTGTGCCGAGGTTGGGGCGTAGACCTGCATGCCCTTCGAATGCGTATTGTCAAGTAATATTATATTATTATTATTATTTATTTATTTTATTTTATTAAAAATACAGAGTAGACTTATAAGCTACGCACACTCCCGCAAAACTGCACATACAGTTTGACTGCGGGATCAATCATACTCGCTTACTTAGGTAGGTACATAATTACGCAAGTGCTTAAAATTAGAATTGTAGGTAAGTAAGTAGGTTCTTAATGCAAACTATTAAGGTAGTGCTTAAATAATTTACGCTTAAATAATTTCTTTTTTGGTTCTTTGGCAATGTCGGCGGGCAAACTGTTGAGTAGGTATGGAATACGTTTTTTTAAAGTTCTGTCCCCGTAATAATTATTGACTCTAGGAACAACAAATTTACCCGCAGTCATTGACCTAGTATTATAGCTGTTAACGACTTTAACTAACGAAGACTTATGATCTCGATTGCAATGGTTATTAACTGCAAGAAGGTATTTATGTTTCAGACTTACCGGGAGAATTTTACAAACTTTAAACAATTTACTGTAGTCATTTTTAAACTTATTCTTAATTTTCTTATCCACAAGTAGTTTTAAAAATCTTAGTTGAATGTTTTCTAATTTATCAATGTATGATTTAAATGTTAGTCCATAGCAATCGAGTGCATAACTCAAAATCGAGTCTACCAAAGTACTATACAAAAGTCTTAACGTACTAATAGGAACTTTGAAACTTAAATGATAAAATTTACCTAAAATTATTCTAAGTTTATTACAGATGAAATTTATATGTTCAGCCCAGGAGAAGTGCTCATTAACTTTTATCCCCAAGTATGTCACACAGTTAACTCTTATTGAGTACCTTTTTTCAAAAAAGCTTGTTTAAAAAAATACATAGCTATGTGTCACTCAATTTATTGTTCAAATTTAGTATTAACTACTATTGAGTATGATCTAGTATTTTAAGTTATGTAGTAGTCCTGCAAAAAATTCACCATAAAAGCTTAAGTAAATTGAAAGCCAATTCGCTTAAAGCTCACTCCAGTTTAAGTACTCCCGTAAGTTTTCACGATAAGATTTTTGTAGAATAGCCCGTTTACTTATTTTCACCGACAAAAAGTATAATTTCATCAAATGAAAATTATTGTAGGAAATCTTCAGTTCGTCTCGTTTCAATTATTCCCCTTGTTTTAATTTATTTTAAATAACGGTACTATGACAATTATCTTTCTAAACAATTCATACAGAATTACAGAGTGCCATAATTTCCTACAAAATTGTTACCAAACTGAATTGCAACTAATTTAGTAACGGATTGAAACTCGTTTTCCGATACTCAGAATTGAGCTAAAACCGGTCGTTCATTCATTTTCTGCTATTGTGACTACAATTGCACTAAGATCACAAAGTGCAACCATACCTTGGCAAGCCTTCCATAATGGAATAAATTCTTTTTACTTTTCTTTAGAACAAGTACTTAAGTATTCTTAGTTGTTTTTATTTCATTTGTAGTGTAGAAAAGAAAGTTAGTTACTCAGATCCAATTAGCTATCCATTATCACGAACAATTCTCTAGTTCTATTTTTCTTTCCGGAAGGCCCTTGGTGCGAAATTTCAATTAATTTGGATTCAAACACTCGACAGGAGAGCGAATGACAATCAAATTACTTGCTAATTTGATTTTAAAGTTTGTCGAATTTATGTGGGATGTGCTTGAGTGTAATTTTATTGTTATTTAATTAGAGAGGAGATGAATGGTGGTGAAAGTTTCTGATAACGCATTAAAATATTTTGCCGCTTATTATTCTGACATTTTAAACATATGATAGAGAGAAGCTTGCGGCTTAATAATAAAAGCCGCAAGGGTGGATCTTCAAGGATAAGCAACGCTTGCCGAGATTGCTTCGTGAAAAGGTGACCATAAATCACAAACCGTATATAATTTATAGAAAATGATTATCTATCTATTATTAGTTAGGTTTTCTATTGATGCGTGTTTTTTTGTTTTATTTAACTTTTGTTTTTTTGGATAAAAAGGGTGACAGCATTTATAAAGAGAGACACTGTTCAATTTTGAAGTCATATTAGCGAAAAAGGTCTTCTAGACCAACATTTGCGACAGATTATTTTGCCCTCATGATTTCATTACTCTCGTTAAATTTGCTTAAACATGTTGTCATTTTAAAACAGCTTCATCAATGTTAATGTTTAAAATGTAATTTGCATATAAAACGAAAGTTTCATCAGGTGATATACAACTTTCATTACCTATATTTAATTAGCTATCTGCCAAACGGTTTTTACAAACTTTTTTCTCGCTTGAAAATTCCAAGACACTCATTATCTTCGTGCCCTTGACCCATGTTACTTTGGGTCGGTGCAATACGTTTTCTTCTTCTATACCGTTTTGTCACCCACACTACACAGATTCCATTTTATTTTATTACATGGAATCAGTGAAAAGATGGATGGACTGAGTGAGGATCACTCAGTCCATCCATCTTTTCTTTTGCCTTCCTCTCACATCATCTATCCACATTTGTATTCATACCTCTTTTAGTAACATGCGTCTCATTCCTCTGTCATCATATGACCATACCAGGACAAACGGCGTTTTCTGTCACTGGCGCCGCTTCTGAACTTCCAAGACACTGTTGAAATTAAAACCGAGCCCTCGTTACTCTTAATCAGAAACGATAAATCACACTTTTCCTTCTTGTCAATTGCATCTGTTTCAAGTTGCTAAGGTTCCTAAAGGGGGAAATATAACCACAAATAAATTGGCGGCAATTGGCACATTGGCTCCGGAAAACATTGTTAATTCTTTTTCGGGCAGGTTTTTGCGGAATTAATTTTGATCAAGGTCGAATAGTACAAAGGATTTATGTCGTCGTAAAAAAGAACAGTAAATTAACTATTCAAACCATTGTTTCAAATCTTATTACCTAATGATAACATAAAGTTGCCTTCAAAAGGTTTGGAGAGAGAGTTTTGCGTAGATAGATACTTGCTTAGCTGCCCGTGGTTTCGCTCGCGTACAAAGTGTTTTATAACCCCAAGGGAACACTACTGGGATAAAACCTATCACATGTCCTTCTCAGGATCTCAAGTTATCTCCATACAAATGCATCTGAATCAGTTCAGCCGTTTAATGGTGTAAAAGTATCGTATATCTTCAAAGTTAGAGTGAACAGGCTTCTTATGGGGAAGCTCACTCCATCGTCGACTCTGTCTATGTCACCTCTGATCTAGACAAGAGCAAACACATAACAAAAAATAAAACATTTATATTATTAGTATGAGTACCCACATTTTGCCAGTTAATAATGGTTAATTAAATCTTAATCATATCTAATGGAGGCAAGCCTATTTATTTCATTAAGCGGGCACACATCTATAGCTTTTTTATAGTTCTCTCCATCTCTTAAAAAACCCCGAGAAGAGAACCAGAACCTCATACCCATCTTGTGACATTATGAATTCTAGACTTAGTAATTAAGATCACACTGCTTATCTAACAACCAAAATTACGTTTTACACTTATAGTTTCCAAAATTCTGCCACTACGCTACAGGGAATCACAGTCACAGCAAATACTATAAACTCCTACATTTCAGGATAGCTACTGAAGTCACGGCCCATTGAAACAGATTCATCGCGTAGTTTGTGTCCAAACAATGAAAAAAATATCAGACGTTTTCGAAACCTAGTGTTTTTAGGCTGTATTCTGGCATTGTGCCAAAAAAACCTAAATCGCCCTGTTTTCTAGTTTTACGGGTCATTGGTTAGGATGTTTTGTTTTAAATTGGGTAGTGTGTCTATTTTAATTTATATGATTCCTAATTCTTTCATGGCCTTTTTTTGAACGGTAGATGTTCACAAATATACCCAGTGTTGAAGAAGCGTTAGGCATTTTGTTATAATTGATGAAGGCTCTTGCTTGACCACTATCTCACCTGATGGTAAGCGATGATGTGGTTGACGATGAAGCTCGCTTGCTTAGAAGAAACCTATTCACTCTTGACTTAATGACTCCCAGGTTGTAGGTTTCAGGAAATACAGACACCGGCAGGGAATGCCAATCCTCAGCTGTATGCATAATAAAGGTATTCCCAAAATGTTTGGTGTGTATGGGTGGATTTTGAAAATACGTGCGCAATATCTCCTCATGTGCGCCATCAGGAAAGGGCTTTAGAAGGATTGTGTCGAGTAAAATTTGTGGAACATAGGAAGGAAATCAGCTTGGCGAAGGAAGGTCAGAGACGGACCCACAAAGGGTTGTAGCGCCAAAGAATTGAATTAATGTTGACAATTTATGCAGAAGGTTCATAAAGGTCACTTTCTAACGCTAAGGTGGCAAGAGGCGAGAGTTGGTCTACAGTATGCTTACAGCGACCTATTTTTATATATTAAAAACTGTTCACTGTTGGCGTGGGGTCTAATCCCATACAAAGAAACTGTCCCGACGTACTGTACTGATTATACTGATTATTTGATTAATCTATCGATATCGTTTGATTATTAGATGGTGATCTATCTATCGCCTTGGAACAGTACCGAACGCGATCGTTTTACAAAATTAATCGGTATAATCAGATAAAAAAACTAGTTACGTGGTACGGTTTTTTTGTATGGGATGAGTCATCTGTATGGTAGTATTTAATTATCTGTGCTGTTGGCTATACTCAAGGGAAAAGAGGCTGATCGCCAACACGATGGTCTGACCAAGTGAAAGAAACTACATCATCAAGCAAATTTCAACAGGTGTTGTGAGTAAATTTGGACTGGAATCAATGGAGGCAGATTGCCCCCTTAAAGGGGACCCAGTGACCACGATCCTCAGTAACGAGGAACCGATTGAACAAGAATACAATTGGCAAATACTTAACATGGTTTGAACATGTTTTAGCGAAATCTTTTTCGTTTGACGCCTTGGGAAAATTATTATGCTAATCTTGAAAGCGTATCTGAGAAAATATTGTCTTCACAAATCATCATTATCATTATATCAGCCGAAATACGTCCACTGCTGGACATAGGCCTCTCCCATGCGCATGTGGCAGGTGAACCAGGTCATCGGTCCACCTAGTGGGAGGCCTTCCAACGCAACGTATTCCGTTTTGCGGTTGCCACTCCAGAACTTTTCTGCCCCATCGGCCATCCGTTGTGCGAGCAATTTGCTCTGCCCATTGCCACTTAAGTTTGGCAATTCTTCGGGCTGTGTCGGTAACTCTGGTTCTCTTGCGGATCTCTTCATTTCTGATTCGATTACGCAAAGAAACTCCGAGCATAGCCCACTCCAGTGCTCTTTGGGTGATTGTCTCTTCAGAAATACATAAGTCACCAAAATACATATTAGAAAAAAAACTCGAAAGTAATAGCCACTTACTTTTAAGACAATTACTACTTTAATGAACTCTCTTGTTTCGTATTTCGTCACAAGTTATTACTCGTTATATCTAGTTATAATGCTACAATTTAAATCTGTAATCGTTTTTATTCAGTAGCCCAAATCCAACCTCTTTAGGAAACAAATTACACCTCATCTTCGAAAACCACATACATCTTGACTCCATTTGTCTCCGATTTTCCTTTTGAATGCTAAATCACATGATCTAACACACAATCTTGGGGCCATTACTCAAACGAAATTAACACAATAATTGTTACATCTCCAAAGTTAAACTCATAACACTATCTCATGCATAATGTGATAAGGGTTGCCCGGTACGAGTCAGATAGGATGTTACTGTCGAATTTTTATCGATATTATAAGCAGGCACGGGCATTTTTTTATTACTTTGCTTGCTTAGGTAATATAATAAAATAAACCGGCCAAGCGCGGGTCTGACTCGCGCACAGAGGGTTCCGTATAAACAGTTACAGTCACCAAATTACTAACATTCATAAACAATTAAAGCACCGAACATTGGTCTAACAAAGGGACACAATTAACATAAACATTCAAAAACTGCTGTCCCCATACATCAATTTACAACATTTTTTCTTTTCCATTTACATTTTATAAGGTGGTCGACTGTTACTAGCAAACTTGTAAAGCATACTTAGCTGTGATAGTTTTCCTTTTATTTTTTTTTATATATACTACTACCGTGAATTTGTCACATATTTAAAATCAACCATTTAGCTGGCAGGGAGGGCCCCCCCATCCCTGCACTTGATTCTAACAAAATAATGCAATTTAAAGCTTAATTTTACGCATACGGATCCCTGAATCGAAAATGGTTTTCACATACCCGTAATATTTTTTAATGGCCTATCCGACGATACTCCACACCATGAATTAGACGAGAAAATAACATAACCAATTTAAGTGTACACAAAACCTTACTGTCCGTAAAAAAATAGTTTAATAATTAAAACCCGACTACAAATACTTGCCTCTAAAATACTTTCTTTTGTGATATTTTTCAGAACGCGTTTTTTTTTGGTCTGGTTTTAGTTATAAAACTTTTATTGTATTTTTATTTTTTTGGGGATTTTTATATATTATTAGTGGGTGCAACACCGCTTTTGACTTCGCTGTGGTTAAAAAAATTATCCACAGTCATTTTCAATGATGAAGCAACCCTAATGTGTTTCTAACAAATAATGAGCGACATATTTTAATAATTGGCCATAAAACTTGTCAACAGACGTCGTTAGACTGAGGGATTCAGACTTTATGGCCACGCAAGTGTGAATCGTTTGAAATTGCATGGACATTTATTTAGTTCTCAGATGGTTTTAACTGAAATTTATTACAAGTCTGTATAGATCTATGTATAAGACCAATTCTGTCCACCTTCCACTATTGGTTAGGCCCAAGAGTGAAGAGAGTCAGAGGAAGCCCTAAAAAACGATGAATAGACGAAATTAAAAACATGCTGGAGCAGCAAGGAAAACCTGGAAACAGGTGGCTTAACTAAAAAAACGTATGTAAATTTATCTAATGTTATGCATTTGTATTAAAGAATTAAAAGGATTTTATTATAATTAAAACTGAGTGAAAAATGAGAAACACGTTTAAATGTATTAATAATTATCTTTAAAAAATGTTAATAAAATAAAAAAAAACTGCAGTTATTTTTATTATAAAGAGATGTAAACGTTTTATGACTATGCATGGCTCTGGAAATGTCCTCATACATAGTCTCTACTTCGTCATCGGGTTGTGTCGAGGTCGGGGCGTAGACCTGTATGACCTTCAGCGAATACCTTGAGGATATGTATATCTATATCTCTGAGTATAAAGTACGCCACCCTGGTCGGCAATCTCGATCCTCACTACGTTGGCCACAAGGGACCTGTGAACGATAAACTCGACATCACCATGGGACTGCCGGTCGCCCTCTCGGAAATAGAGCAGGTTGCCGGTATTAAGGATTATCGAGGTCTTCCACTCTCTTCGGACTTCAGAAAACCTTATGATACTCCATCGTACGTGGGGTTGTGGCGACGCTTGGGGGAGGCCTATGTCCAGCAGTGGACGTCTTTCGGCTGATATGATGATGATGATGACTCCATCGTAACCCGCTCAACTCTTCCTCGAGGCCCGCTATGTTCTCGTCGGTCCGGAGTGTTCGCATGTTGTATGTTGCCAGGTACAGTCGTCGGTTTTTATTAGGGTAGCCGGGTCCACTCCGGGGATTCTTCGCACCACTTGCCACGCCATCGCCTCGACCGCTACCGTAGTCGAGGGTAGACGGGCTGCTGAGCACTAGGGGCCATTTCATTTCACGCTATTCATCGGTCTGGGGGGGTTTGCCATAATGGCCACGCTTGGCAGGCGGGTTGGCGATTGCAATTTGTTACGAAGTGCGCAGAGAACGCTGCTGCCCATTTAATCCAGCTAGAACGCTTTTTCTTTATTCTTTATAAAAAATAAAAGCTAATCCAATGAGCAAATCTTCTTCCATTTTCGTGTAGACGCCTTGGAATGTAAATCTAAACTACGAGCTGATGTCATGTTTTGAAATGTCAAAAATGTATGTATAAAAACATTTAACAATTCCAAACATTTGTTAGTAAATGTATTAGTGTTAGAAAACGTTTGTAAACGTTAAAAACATATCAAGTAATAAAGAATATTACATACATACAAGCTACCTGCGAAAAACATAATCCTTTCCTTGCAGTAGGGTCAAAAGCGACGTAAATATTTGTGAAACTTTCATAAGACTAGTGTTAAATTAAATCTGGCAAATTCACGGTCCAGAAGGATATTTTATATGGTAGAACACAATTGTTAATTTAATATTTTGTATGATTTTCCAAAACCAATGTGACTCTTGGGAATATTTGCATAGTTCGTACAGCTAAGGTATGGTAATCCCTGCCGGTGTCGGCGTTTCCTGATATCCACAACCCAGGGGTATTTAAGTCATGAGTGAATAGGTTAATTCTATGCAAATGTGATTTATCGTCGACCATATCATCACTTACCATGAGGGGAGATATTGATGAAACGCGAGCAACAAATTTCAATCAATCTACTACCAAAAGACTACCATTTGATTAAAATTTCACAAAACAAAACATAAATTATCACCATTTTAACCATTAACAACAATATACAGCTTCATTCACCGCAACCCGAGTCTGAAATCAAAAAGCAAAAGCAAACAAGAATCAATAAAACCCACACTACTCGCACTGGGACTATTATTTTTAATTACTCCCATCGCACCGTCCAATTTAAACTTTTTAATAGACTGCAAGCCCGTTGTCATTACTGCACAACTTATAAGTACTGTATTAGCGAAATCATAACACTTTGCCCGTATCAGAGAACTTTGCCCGGATATATGTCCGAGTTTAGATAGCCTCCTATGTTAGATGGTTGAATAGTACTGTACTATTTTCAGTTCGTAGTTACATATTTCAAGGTTTGGTGTTGATTCTGCTTTAAAAATCATTTGAATTTATAATATTTTCATAATTTTAGGTTTTTTAATAGACTGGACTAGTAGATGTAGCGACGCCTGGGAGAGTCCTATGCTATACACGTCTTGCGGCGGAAATGATGATGATGGATAGATTACAAACCCAGTTTTATAATTAGGATAGGATAGATGGACCCGTTTTTTGCGCAGTTAGACGCCCATTTGGTCCGTTGTGCGTGCAGGCCTCCTCTCTGTGTGATAAATTACCCCGTAATCCACCACGCGGGTCCAGTGCAGGTTGGTGAATGTTACATATCTTTGATTTTGTGTTCTAAGATATTTTTTTAATTATTGATATAATATTCAGTTACCATTATTACAGGAAACTCGGTAAATCAATCCTCAAATAACTCAGCTGCTCGCCGTGGATGTAACAAATTGAAGTTTCATCATAGCTTTTTAATTACGTATAGAATACTAATGAAACTTTAGTTACATTTATAAGCAGTAATTACCTATTTAATAATGTTTCAAGTTAATCTTTGGAGCGTTTATTGGAAGTGCTTGGACCTCTTCAAGCATATTTCTATTTACTAAAATAACTTCAAAACGGTAAATTATTTTGAATTAAATTGTATTAATCAATACCGAGATGCAGCAATCGTGCAGACGTTACCGCAGCAGTATTTTAAATATCTTCGCAACCATAGGAAATACAAATTAAGTTGTATCATTTATTTCAAATTGATATCTAATTATTTAGACAACATTTACTTCAACATACCCGTTAGAAAACAAAAGTTCTAGCTGCGGTAACATTACTCCAGCCGGCACTGTTTTTATGAAATAATTAAGAAACTATCAGCTTACCAAATTATAAAAACTGCTTACCTTAATTACAGAAGTTGTATATCTAATTATCTATTGCACTTCGATGACGATTTATTTCATTCTAGTATGGAATTGGTTATCAATTATGTCTAGCTTGTTCAACCATGTTCTGCGTGTTTTAGGTTAGATACTTTGGTCCACAGTTCAAGCGGTAGATGTGTTATTATGGAAATAACTAAATCGTAACAAATATTGTTGACGTATGAAGCCAACAAGAAAAGTCATCAAAAATGTTCACACCGACCGAGTTAACATTACATTTCATTACATACACCAAGTCAGCCTGATTTTCAGTGCAATTTAATATTAAATGCGAATGCCCGTTATTATTTATTATTGTTCCGTCAGGGTCCAATTAAAACTTTATAATCGATTGCACCGTGTTTTACGCAGATTTCACGACGAAACTATGTTAAGTCACGTGTGGTAAATCGGTCAATGTTTAATCTCGAACAGGTTTAAATTATTTCCTGTCATATATTAAGGGTGATTGCATAAAAAGATTCTTGGTACAATTTGGTACTTATTAATAAGTGAACTAAACTTGTCTGTCTATATGTACATTGTAGTGTAGGTTATAAACATGTGTTAATTTATCTATGTAACTGATTCCGTGACGGTGGATTTGCGATAATATATTGGTACAAAATGTTTTTTCTTTACTATACGTAAAGAAACCTACCTGTATTAAACCTATATTTTTCTTAATACGTTTATGTTTTTTGAATAAACTTAAACACTAACGATTTAGCTATTTACTTCTGGTATTTATTATATATCCTAATTATTTATACACTTATGTTAGTCTGTAGCTATTTCTTTTATTTCCTTAAAAAATATGGTTTTCTCATACAAAGACATTAAATCAGGACATCTACTCAATTTCTGTAGTTATTAATCATATTTTCTCTCCAAGTACAGAAGATCGCATAACTTGTTTGTTACATCCCTATAATCGATAAATAAGAGCCTGCCTAGATAAAACTTTCCACACTAAAGTGCCTAAAAAGGAATATTGAACTTAGTGATCAGCTACGACTCGGGAGGCTGTGTTCAAACCTCAGTCATAAATCTTAATTAAATATAATTATAGAAAGATAGATAGTGGTCAAGCGCGAGCCTATTGATAATAAAAAAAAAAAAAAAAAAAAAGTAACGAAATTTCACAGAGGACCATTAATTAGTGACTTAATTTATTTGTTGTGGATATTATCTAATATGGTAGAGGTAAAGAAAATAGTAAATAAAAAAACAGAAATAAATTAAAGAAAACAAACAAAATAAAGAAAAGAAAGAAGAAAAAGAAAATAAGAAAAATAAAAAAGACAGAAAGAAAGTAAATTTATTTAGCACAAAATAGGAATACGTAAAAAAAAAATTATGTGTAAGACATAAAATAAAAAAGTTAAAAAAAAATCTTGAGAGAACGTGAGGTAACTAGTACATAGTTACATGACGCTGGTTTTCAACTGAACCTTGCACAGTGCACGTCTACGCTGATATTCTTTATATTGAACTCAACTTTTTTAGGCAGCTCGCTACCTGAACGCCAGAGCGATGATCTCGTGATGGCCAGGATGCGAGAAGCGCAGGACTGGTTGAATTAGCGATACTTTTAGCTGAAATTATAATGTTGAGTGGCAGGTTCTCTTCAATTCTTTCATTTGTATCACAGAGCTTTTTCAATTTTGTAAAATTTTATTAGATATTACCTATATGAATCTGATTTATTTATTCTGTGCCGTAAGATTATATATATATAGATATATAACAGATTTTCTTAAAGTTATTTTTTTTTAATGTGAATCATGAAACACTTTTTGGAACTGCACATGAAGATCAAACCAATACTATATTTCTTATTATCTTGCTAATATTCTTGCTGCGAAAGTTTATGACTCAATCACGCCAGAATGAGTAAAAGGATCTGAATGAAATTTTCTACCGAGAAAGATTCTATTCTGGAATAGAACACAGGCATTTATGCCGTCAAAACTTACGGTTCCCGTGGGTTAATTTATTTTGTTTTATTTTCCGACCTTCACGTGAGTGAAGCCGCTGGCAGAAGCAACTCAGCCAATAAATCGAACACCCACATAAAAATCTACTACAAATTAGAATAACTAAAACTAAAAGGGAAACGATATAAAAACTCCGAGATAAGCCTACAACGATCCATCTGAATGTCAATCCATTAAGGCTGGGCCCGATCCAGGGGATTTATTTCGGCAAAGTAAACGGGATCAATTTTCAAGGCCGGTTTTTATTCCGAACATAAAATATCTATAGACGCAAATTGTATTGATTATTTTTTTCATCGGCGATTTATATAGGGTGTAACGCAAAGGTGCAATCATATTTTAAGTACTGCTTCTGCCATGTATATGAACAATTTTCTTCAAGAAAGGCACTTCTCAAAAAAAATTGTAAAGTTGTCGTCAGCTGACCAAAATTTGTACGGGAGACATATTTATGTAGAGCAGTGGTGGCCCAGTGGTAACAGCCCCGACTTCGTTCTAACCCAGGCCGGCGCATAAATACGGTGAAGGAAAACATCGTGAGGAAACCGGCATATCCTAGAACCAATAATTCGAAGACATGTGACATCCATCAACCCACTCTGAGCCCGCGTGGCCCATTCCCTTTTCATAGGAGGCCTGTGTCCCAGCAGTAGGAACGTTAAAAGGCTGATGATGATGAAGCAATATCTTATCTTACTTCTAACTAATATTATAAATGCGAAACTTTGGATGGATGGATATTATAAATGCGAAACTTTGGATGGATGGATTTTTGTTTGTTACTCAATTACGCCAGAACGGCTGGATGGATCTGGATGGAAATTGACACAGGGATATATTAAAGGCGAAGCCGCTGGCAGAGGCTAGTTAAAGATAAAATCGCCCCTTTCCGTTACACCCTATAGATGTTTGTTATTGGCGAAATATGGGGCAACAGAAAATCGTGTCGTAAAAGTGTATCGGAAGCTATGAAGTGACTTCAGATTAATTACTTATTAATGAATTTTGTGATTTTTATGAAAATCCCCTAAAGGCCTTCTTTTATGGAAAATAGGAGGAAAAACGGTTTTATGCCGCAACTGTACTTCCGTGATCAATTTCATAAAAGCAGTGTATATTTCACGGCAAATATCACCGTAGAAAGCCAACTAATAAAAACTTAACTAACTAAACAATTAAATTGACAGTTTGTCATACAATATTGTCAATTTTATCTCGTGTTAGTAACTAACTCTGCGTTAAGTTTTCCTCCAAGAAGGCCTAAATGACCTACGAAATAACCTTCTACGAGTACTAATCCGTGAAAGTATTTTGGTAATTTATCAGATCAACATATAAACAGACATACCTCTTCCTACTATTAATTTAGATAAGATATCAACTCTGAAGAATACTACTTCCGTTCTGGAAAACATCGTGAGGAAACCTGGACTAATAGTTAATATAAGTATAAAATTGCAAACACGCATTGAGCCCGCATGGTGATTTAAGCTCAAGCCTTCTTTATATGAGAAGATAAATATATTTTTATTTTATTTCACCCATTACTTTTCAATCATTCATCTTTCCAAATCATCATCATTCCATTCAGAAAGACGTCCAATACTCCACATATGCCTCCTCCAATTGACAACACATTGACCAGTCCCGTGCGTCTCGCACTCAGCGGATTCCCGCAACCTTTAACAAGTCATCGGTTCACCTGGTGGGAGGATGTCCAACGCAACGTCTGCCATAATAAACACAATATTAAATATTGCGCAGCTGAAAATATTCCAATCCACTCCGAAATTAATGACTTACCCGAAAGTACAGCTAATATTTTTAGATCCCCAATTAATCAGTTCGTTCATAAATTAATGAGTTTATTCTCAGTCCTCAGACTACCTTTTTGGCTTTGCAGTAAACATAATTAGCGGGTGGTGGCAAGCGTATTTAATTTGTGTGGTAATAACTCCGACTGTAAGGGACCTTCTTGATGATGCAACGTTATTTAAATTTAAAGAAAAGACAGATAGAAAAAATATTTATTTGTGACCCGCACAGGAGACATGTGGGCGAAAAGATAAAATGAAACAAAAAAGAAATTGCTTCGATACGCGATACCGCGCACATATTTTTTTTTAATTTTGCCAAATTTTAATCGGTCAATTTGCATCGCATTGCGTCCATCTGAATTTACTTGCAATTTTACTTTGTAAAAATCGCATATCGGTGTGATATAACACGGTCAAAACGCGTTTTGGGAATTGGGAAAAAAAAACCTAAACCTACCAAAAAGACAAAAGTGAGTAGGTTGCTTCTAGGCAAGGGTGCTTCACCATCGAGAACATTACCTCTTACCACCAGGTCTGGTCAAACGGGAGCCTGTCATTCATACAAATATATATGTCACATAAATCATATCACGTCGAGACATCACGACGGTTGCTAAGGAAACCCGTAAATTTTGTGAAATCTAAAAGTAACTTTATGTTGAAATTCTGCGGGCAAAGGTCAAAGCTTTTGTTCTTCTTTTTGGGGCTTTCCTGTGAGTTTTAACTTGACTGTTCGTATTGTAGACGATGTTTGCATAACAAAAGAATAAAATTAATGCAAACTTATATAATCTAAAGTTCTCTTTACCAAATGTACCACAACGTAACCTAAATTTAAATCTTGACGGCGAAAATCTTGAAGTTATAGCGGAAACTGTATTCTTAGGGATTACTATCGATTCAAAATTGCAGTGAAGAACTCTTTCGGGTAGGTTAAGTTCAACTGCTTATGCAGTAAGGAAAATAAGGCAGCTAACCGATATAGCCACAGCTAGGTTAGTATACTATGCGTATTTCCACAGTATTATGTCTTATGGTATTTTGCTGTGGGAATCAGCGGCAGACGTTGACTCAATTTTCATATTACAAAAGGGGGCAATCCGCGCGATCTATAAAATGGGTCCTCGCGATTCCTTCAAAGAAAATATTAAAGAGATCAATATACTGACTCTACCTTCACTTTATATTTTGGAATGTTAAAATCGAGAACTTTTCGAAGCCATAATTTAAATACACGTAGTTAACACGAAATTATAATACCCAAATTCAGATTAACGAAAAGTAGCAAGTTTTATAACCTGTTGTGTTGCCAAAGTCAGTTATGGAACTGACCGATGGAAAGTTCAAAAATCACATCAAACCTATACTTATTAAAAAAGCATATTATAAAAACAAGCACTACGTTGAAGATAAAATGTTTGGCTTTAGCTCCTTCTGCCCATGCGGCTTCCCTGGTAACTCATAAACGGCAGAAGTGTGTGGATGTCTCTAACTATTCTCAGTCTCATTTTTTCTTTTGTTAAATAGACTTTTTACAAAGGTTTCCAATCATCTTTATAGCCCTTTGCTAAGAATAGTTACAGCGTTGATAACAACATTTGTGCTACAATCATGTTAGATTTAGTCTTGTTACACTTTGTATAGATTCTTTCACCGATTGTTTTGTAAATGTGTGAACATTGTAGGCCTTTTATATTTCTAGATGCTTGTTAACATTTTATCTCGTTTTTTATATAATATTAATATAATATTCATATAAGTCGTAAGAAACTAAAAAAGAAAGATTATTTGTTTCTTACGACTTATTGTCGGGTCTACGTTGTCCCCCCCATCTAAGTACTAATGTAACATGAAAATATTGTAAAACCAAACACTTTTTTAAAAGAGTATCCGTGGAGTTTCTTGCCGTTCTTCTCCACAGGAAACGACTGGGCTGGCATAGTACTTTTCTCAAATAATGCGAGGAAATTAAAACTTAGTACCTAGAACTCATTTTGTCAAATACAATTAATTTTCAAAATCAATGCCGAACAACGAACAACAATAATTTTACCCGCGTTAAAGTGCCCATTTGTTTTTTTTTCAATAAACAGCTTTCTATTTGCAAGCCAGTTCGAAATTTAAATAAAACCTTTGATACGTTACCTCCTTGGTTGTCATTGCTCGGAGTAAAATATCGTTCTATTTTTAAACTGCACGACAGATATGAGTTTGCTATGTAATTTATTTGGCTGCTAAACACGACTGATATGGATTTTCATACAACTTTTGCCGGCCGCTGCTCTCATGTATTTGGCTTGTAGCAATTTCGATTTATCTCGAAGAAGGTTGTCAAAATAATGCTCTGATTTCCAAGCATGTCTGTGAAATATAATTATTTCTGTATTCAACTTTATACCCTCAAGTATCCTCAAGAGCGTTCTTTAGATACTTCTGGATACTTTAATTAAGCTGGAAAGACCGAAACACTGAAATACAAATTATTATTGTCAATTACTTCAGATTTCATTACGTCTTCGAAAACTCCCCCTGCTTCATTACGCACCATCCCTCTCAATAACTTGTCTATTTTGGTATAAATTCCGTCCTTATTCATAAAGGCTACAATAGATACCGTCATGAATATGCGATGGCATTGTCAACGGTTTTAGGCAAGTAAATAAATGGCTCTTAAGGGACAGACATACGGCGTTTAAATTATTTTATATTTAACTAGCTGCCAGCTCCGGTTTCACTCTGGTTAATACAGATTTTATAATTTTCGACATCTTTAAGTTTCTGTTCTCCAGGCAGTTTGAGAGTTATGATTCCACATGCGTTTTTTTCTTCAGGATTCTGGTCCCTTGGTCAGTTGTGGTAAATCTAACTGAGCTCCCAGACTGGTGATCTTAAAATAAAAATGACCATACAAATTTTCATCCCCTATTTCAGCCCTTCAGGGGATGAATTTCAAAAAATCCGTTCTTAAATGATATGGGATGGGAAATTGAGATGAAGTTTAAGGCGGGATCTACACAGGACGTCAGGAGGGCGAGTAAATGAAAAATGGTCGCACCGGTAGCCAGGATATGCAGGGTTAAAAAGGATGTTGAACAGGAGACATAGTATGCGAGTGTTCCTGCGAAGACGGATAGGGAGCCACTTGAGATCCTTGCGGAACTGAAAGACATCGTATTTCCTAAGACCAAAAACAAAACGAATACACAGGTTTTGCAAGCGTTCAAGATTATTTAAGAGCTCCTCAGTAGCATCCAGATAGCAAGCATCGGCGTAGTCTATGATCGGCTGAATTAAAGTTTGGGCTAAATAAATTAAAGTTTTAAATAGTAGGAAACTTTGAAGAGTTTTTAAAAAGTGGAAGGAGAAATGCACCTTACGACTAACCTCATTTACTTGCGCTCGCCAAGTAAGATTGCTGTCAAATAAGACTCTGAGATTCTTTGCTGTATCGGTGTAAGCAATGGTCGAGCCGTTAGTGATAATGGCGTCAAGGTAGAAGTGTTAAGCGCAGTGCGATAACATCGAGTGCCTATGATCATGGCCTGGGACTTGGAACGGTTAATCTGTAAGCCATAAGACTTAGCCCAGTCACTGATTCTCTTCAGGTCACGATTTATGTCATTAATCGCTGAGTCCGCGTCTACAAGCAGGAAGTGTTTATAAAGCTGCAAATCGTCTGCGTAAAGATGGAAGTTGGAGGTGATAACCTTGGTAATAGTATTTATGAAGATAGAGAAAAAAAGAGGAGACAGAACGCCACCCTGACGAACCCCAGCAGTGAGATCACACCAATGAGAGAAGATCTCTTCAAGGCGGACACACTGAGAGCGACCCCAAAGATATGAGTCAAACCAGGCTAATGTAGAAGAAGAGAAGTTTATTTGGATTGCAAGATTCCAAGCAGAATTTCGAAATCCATAGAGTTGAATGCACAACTGAAGTCAAGTAGGACTAACACGGTAAGAGACTTAATGTCCATAGCCATGTGGATGTCGTCAGTGACCTTCAGAAGTGCAGTTACAGTACTGTGACCCACAAGAAAGCCAGATTGGAAAGGACAGATAAGTGCGGTAAAGAATAAGGATTGGTTATTTTGCGAAGTGGAATTATGTTTGCCTGTTTCCAGGCTGAGGGATTTCCTATTTATGCCAGAGAATAGAGAATAATTAACAATATGAGTGGGAATGGGCAGGAGTTGTGGGAGAATAGGTATTATCATTCTCGAAAATAGATTATCATGGCCAACAGCAGAGGAAGAAATATCAAGAAGAGATTTTTGACATCGTCATCAGAAACAGAGTTTAAACTAAATAGTGGGCAATTCGGTAAAGGTAACTCGGAGAGTTCAGTCAAAGTGGAAGTTTTGACACTAGGGTCCAGAAAGACAGGTGGAAGGGAAAAGTGCCTATTAAGAGCCGACAAGTCAACATCTTTACAGGTATTAGTGGGAGATTTGCCGAAACTGACAGACTTAAGAAATCTCCAGGCGTCAGAGGATTTGCGATTGACTACAGATTCGTGGAAATAGCGTCTCTTTGCATCTCGACACAGACGATTGCAGTGGTTACGTAGATCTTTGAAACCAGCAAGATTCTGATCCGAGGGTCTACGCCTGTACCTGCTCTTCGCCTTGTCCTTACTAGCAATAGCGTCTTTAATTTTAGGAGTTATCCAGGGAGCAGGATCATGCTTAATTCGCCGACGCGGTGCATGCTTGTCATAAAGGCTCAACAGTTTGGCATTTAAACAGTTTACTTTTTCATCAACACAAGTGCTTTTGAAGACAAGAGCCCAATCGATATCATCAACGTCACGACTCAATGCCACCAGATTAATTCCATTATAATTGCGCAAATCACAGAGTCGAGGATTGCATTTAGGAGGCCGGATACGATAAGAAAGATAGATGAGGTCATGGTAAGAGAAGGTTGCAGTGAGCTGCCCGAACTCAGCAACATTGTGAGGGGAAGAAACAATCATTAGGTCAAGAAGAGAGGGCGTGCAGTTCGGAAAGTTATAGATCGCAGAAAGAAGTAGTATTTCCAGATTAAAAGAAGATAGGAGAGAACGGAGTTATTGTGAACGAGAATCGTTTTTAATGAGACATATATTAAAGTCACCCATTAGAATGACATGCTCATACGATGGGCATAAATTATTCAGTGAAGTCTTTAAAGAGTCAAAATAGTTGATGTGAAGATTAGTGGAGTAGAATACCGCGAGTAATATTTTAGAATTATTTAAGGTGATTTCAAGGAAAAGGAATTCAGCCGACCCAGAGTACTTAGATGGAGACGCACTCACAATTTTGTGCGGTATGTCAGCACGTATGTAAATCGCAACACCACCACCACCCTTGCCAGTCCTGTCATTTCTGACTAGGACAAAGCCAGGAAGTGCATGGTGCGTAGAAAGGATAGAAGGCTTTAGAAAAGATTCAGATATAAGGAGTGCATCAAGATGAGCACTGCTGAAGGATGCCAGAAGATCGGAGTAGTGGCCAGGAACACTCTGAGCATTAATGTGACATGTAGCCCACATTAATGCTCAGAGTGTTCCTGGCCACTACTCCGGATTGTTGGAATATTTAGAAAAAGAGTGGATATGTTGTCATGCAAGGTAAGAAGCGAAGCCTCACATCGCGCAACAAAACTACAAGTGGAAGAAGCACAAGAGAAAAATTGTCATTTAAGTCGACAGGATCATGCATAGATAAATACGTATAGGTACAATATAAATACCTAGTCTTGCCATAAATATAGTAACAGAGAAAATTTTTTTTTTCTATTGCAAATAACATTTATTACTATTACAATGTGTTCGTTTAATACAAAAATATAAAACAATTAAAAACATAAAAAGCTTATTCGATGTGGTTCCCATTGGCTGCAATACAGTCCTTTAAACGTTGAGGCCAGTTATCAATAGAAGCACGCACTCTTTCCATGGGAAAATTGTTGACTGCCAATCGTATGGATTGTTTTAGGGACTCCAAATTATCATGGCGTTTAGAGCAAGCCGTACTCTCTAAAACTGACCATAAATCATAATCCAGCGGATTAAGATCGGGACTAGACGACGGCCAGTCTTCAGCTCTGATGAAGTCTGACACGTTCGATTCCAACCAAGACTGCGTGGACCGAGCTTTGTGACTCGGCGCCGAGTCTTGCTGGAAAGACCATTCTTGGTTATTGAACATGGTGTTGTTAAAGGGCTTAACTACCGTCTCAAGAATGGTAAATTGATACACTTGTGCCGATGTTTTAATACCTTTTTCACAACAGTATGGCTCAGTCACTCCTTCATAGCTAACACCCCACCAAACCATCACTGAAGTCGGATAATGCCCATGTTGCACTCTGTGGACTAATTGGGAAGCTTCCTTAGAGCTTTGAGCATAAAAACGGTCATTTTCTTTGTTAAAATGTTGCTCAATTTTAAAAATAAACTCATCCGTAAACAATTTTTTTCTGTGACCTCCTTTTGCGTACCGCTTCAGTAGTTGTTTCCATTTTACCACCCTATTCTTTTTTAAATTATCAGTTAAGAAATTACCAGTACGTCTCTTCTAGGCTGCAAGTCCTAAGTCATCTTTCAAAATAAGCGACATGGTTCTAGGTGCTATCTTCATTTCCGAGATAAAATCTTTTGCTTTCGGACGAATTCTTTCCCTTACTGCTTTTAACACTTTTTTCGTACGAACACTACGTGGACGGCCAAATATTTTTCTGTCACAAACAGAGGAGGTGTAATTGTACCTATTGATAGCCCGGTACACAAACATTTGACTAATACCAAGCGTGTGGAAAGTTTTAAAAATTGCATTTGGCTCCATACCTATTTTGTGTAATGCAATCACAGCGATTCGGTTCTCTTTATCCCCCACTCCATTTTAATATAGCAAAATATTGTACAATGTATTGGCGCAAAAATAAGAAAAACAATAAAAAAAATCATATAAAAATGACAGATTCCAAATTCAAATGTAATATTTTGTTTATTTTTAATTCTAACAGTATTTATGGCCAGACTAAGTAGAATAAATAGTACATTATGGTACAAGTGTGTAAAGTTGGTGATTACCGCTGAGGCGCCATTGAGACCCGAGCCGTTAGGTGAGGGTCTTAAGAGAGCCGAGGACGGTAATCATCAATACACACGTGTATCATACGACGTTTTTCAACACACTTGTGAAGAAAATAATACTAAAAAATCATTTCCAACAGTGAAAACGAGTTGTGAAATTTTTTTCGCAATGGCGGGCAAAATTATTCAGTTTTCCTATGCGCGCGCATCTAACAATGGCGATCGGCCATAGACTAAAATTCTAAAAATAATGAGTTATCTTTTTTTTGCTTTTCGCGGATAGCGATTTAGCCACGTACAAAATGGGGAATTTCAAGTTTTCTTTATTACAGACAAAATCAAAAGTTATATTTAAGTGAAAGTTTTATTTATTAAACACGTACAAGTTGAAATTATCTATTTAAATACGAAGTTGCATGAAATGTGTTGCATTTGTACTATTGAGCACGATCTTTTTTGTATCGAAACTTTTTTAAGAACAAAGCAACTCAACCAATAAATTAAAAAAAAAACTCTTTATCTCACTTGTGAATAATAGTAATGAAAAAGTCACAGTTTGATAACAGGTGTCATTATGTGCCTAATTGCGGTGAAATTAGAGCCACTTTATGAGCAAGTGTGTTGAAAAATAAATAATAAACCTATTTTATACAGAACTAAACAAATTCAAACTAAACGAATAGGCTGGTTAATTTCAATACAACCACCCTAACTCACTGGTGAGATGGATAATATAGTACAAGTCGTCCACAAAAAACCAAAGACCTTATACGAATTTCTTGAAGTATAAGGTCTTTGCAAAAAACAGGTAACAAAATAGCAATAAAAATCAGCGTAAAACGAAACACATTAACGAAAAATTACAGGACGATTGAAACGTCAAGGCTGCTGTCAAACTGACAATGACAGTTCAGTTTGGATCGTGGACGACTTGTCGTAAACTAAAATCACTAAATTAATATTATAATTGATACCGACATCTATAATTAGCAATACTGTGATAGGATGAAGGTGAAGCGGAAAGTACAAATGATTAAGTACCGGCACAGAAACAACTAAAAGTGATCGTACACACCGGCTCAATTACGAAGTAGATTGGCGAACGGACCAAACAATAACAATATTAATTACGCCGCCGCGCCATCCTTTGATCCCTTGAGGGTGTAGCAGCAGTCTCAATCGTGCTCACATGCGTTGATGAAGAATGTTCCCCAGCCTGTGTAGCGTTACCAGAGCTAGTAGCCTTGGAGATCTGGTAACGCTACACAAGAGCTTGAAGTTCCCCCGGAGTTTCGATCTTGTGGCGCTTGGTATCAGGTATGATGATCACGATCTTGCCCTCCACCGACCAGCAACTCTGGACCCCAAAATGCTTGCGCGCATCCATAAAAGTGCGGTGCCTTGTGTGTGTCAGGAATTCTGAGATAGTGATGCCCGTGCCTTTTAGGGACTTCTTGTTTTCCCAGATCATATGTCGGTGCTAAGTGTTATAGAGTCTTACTAGTATAGGCCTAGCTTTGCACAGTGCAGAACCCAACCTATGGCAAACATGGCTGCTATCCTTCCTAATTTCAGGCAAGTTTATTTGGTTGGATAACACTTTGTGCACAACTTCAGCCAACTTTTCCCCGGGATGCTCAGTGATACCATGGAACAGGAGAACCTTCCTCCGCATCAAAGTTACATGTCTGTCCAGTCCTAGAGACAACATCTCAATTTGGTTCTTAAATTTAGAGAGTGCCTGCCATACAAACAATTTAAAGTCAGCGAACTCACTTGCTAGTGTTGTTATCTCCACTGCAGGCCGGGTTTCAGAGGACGCATTCTTTAGCTTCTTCTCATACTCTGCCATCCGTGAATTGAACAGCACCACAAGATCTGCCAGACTTGTTGTCAATTTAGTGTCTATGGTATGTGTGAAGAAAAGATAGAAGCAGGTATTTGATATCCAAAAGACTTGAAAATAGTAAGTAGTAAGCGTAGGGTGGTATGTATTAATAAAATTAAATTAAAACATTAAAATTAATAAAAATAATTTATAAACTGGGAGCAGTCGAAAAGGCATGTTTACCCTGCGTCTACCCAGGCAAAGTGTTTGTCATACTCGCGCAGGGTTGCTGGCATTTGTTATCACCTTAAGAGCCCTCTCTAAGGTATGAAGGCCACTAATAGTACCGCCGCCGGTGGTAAAGATGATGTATGCGCACGGGACGTAGGGTTCCGGTGCCGTTGGCTGAAATGCCGTGAGCGTACCTTAGGACCAAGTGACGGAAGTCGTAATAGTTGGCTGGCTAACGATTTATGATTAAGGGACTCTTTATGGTAAGGGTATAGTCATAATGGAAACAGTAGAGGAGTTCTTTGCCAAGGGACGTGCTGAATTAAGAGTTAAACGAGTACTTAAACAACACACATTTATAGGAAAGTAAATGGTAAAAGAGTTTTTGGGCAAATATATACTTTTTTAAGCTATTATGTTATTTAATATATTTAGTAGCGTAAGATTGTTAAATTATTTTATTTTATACATTCAATCTGATGTAATAAATTATTTATCTCTTTTTTTTAGGCACTATGCATAAAAATATGGGAATGAATCAGTTCGTATCTTTTGTGTTTTATCAAATAAGTAAATGATTAATACCGATTAATAATAATAATATATAAGGTCTGTGGCTCGACTTGACAGACGGATGCCAAAATTTTTCTCTACCAAATTTATTACAAAATATAAAATTTCAACCATCTAAATAGTGCAGATATATATATACAATGAAACCAAGAAAAAAAAAACATAATACAATAACATTATCAAAATTATGACCGATTTATAAACTGAATTACAAAATATGAGAAAAATGAAAACTACGTCATGTTGACGAGAGCTGCCGCTGCAAGACGTGCACGCCCACCATCTCCGGCCTCGTCGCCCAGCTCCGCCTCGCCGCCGCCGGAAACCAGCCCCACCGTGAGTGCTGTGACACCGGCTGTGGCAGTTGCGTCGAGCTCGAGCGACGAGTACTTCTCTCCGCCGACGACACCACCACCTGCGCGTCGACGGGGAGGACGCCGGCCGCCGGACCGCTTAGGACCTCGAGGCTTACCGGTCTCTGATAGGGTCCCAGCACCCGGCGGAAGTGTGCAGCGCATGAGATGGACACAATCCATAAACGAAAATGTCATGCGCGCATACTTTGGGGCTACAGAGGGAGGAAACAACCTGACCGCGTACCGTGTCCGGATGCTCTCTTTGTTTCAGGTGCTTGAGCCAGCCGTCAACGTTTCGGCCCAACGACTTTCGGATCAGGTGCGTGTCATCCAGCGTAATCGTATGTTGGATGATACTGTACTTGATCGCCTCCGAACAGAAATGGGTAACCGTGTCACTGCCCCAACGTCGCAGGCTGTGGTGCTACCACAGTCCAACCACGCTGATGAGGAGAGTAGTGACAGGGTTACAAACGTAAGTACCCAGTGCAATGAGGAATTGAGGAGTGCTTTGGAGTGTGCTATTCGGGAGTATCGCAACATGCCACCCGAACTTAGGCCACGATTACCTCGTTTGCCCATGCATAACAAGAATAGGGCGCTGGTGGCTGTTCTGGATTCGCAGTTGTCAAACTATTTTGATGACTGCGAAGACCTCACTGATACACATTCGATTATGTACTGCGCGGCTGTAGCGGCATGTCGTGTAGCTCATGTCAAATTTGCAGATGACAGAGCTACACGACCGAAACCAGCCGTACCGGCTTGGCAGTGCAGGATCGAGCGTCGTATTGGTGGGGCCAGAGCACTCATCGGCAAACTAATTTGTTTCAGGGAGGGCAATAGCCGCCCAAGAGTGATGCGCTTTGTGAGACGGGCGTTTTCGGGGACTGATGTCAGCCCCCGGGACTATATATCCCATGTCACAGAGCGCATCGACTTCCTGAAACAAAAAGTGTATGCATGGGCAAACCGTATTCGTAGGTACAGGCGGAGAGTGGAGCGATACACCCAGAATCGCACATTCCAAAGTAATGAAAGGTGGGTTTATCGGGCTTGGGAGCGACCCAACCAAGGTGTGACTGATACGCGCCTGCCGGATGATGACGCTATGTCTTCATTCTGGCGCAGCATCTGGTCGGTGCCTGTCAGTCACACCGAAGGTGAATGGACTCGGGAGGTCGAACGAGCGTGTGATCCAATACAAGAAATGGGGGCTATCACGATCAGCCCCCAAGATGTAGCCCGTGCAGTCCGTCCGTTGCCGAACTGGAAATCTCCAGGACCGGACGGACTGCACAACTTTTGGATCAAGTGGCTACAAAGGTCACACGCTCGTTTGGCATCTCAGTACCAGGCAGCCTTAGAGTCTGGTTCGCTACCCAAGTTCCTTACGACAGGTATAACCCACCTGCTCCACAAGTCTGGTAGCACCGCGGAACCCAAAAATTATAGACCAATTACATGTTTACCAACGGTCTATAAGGTTCTTACATCCATTTTGAGAGTAAAAATTAATAAACATGTTGACAATAACTCCATCATGTCGGTCTCTCAGAATGGATGTAGGAACGGGTCCCGCGGTACTAAGGAGCTACTCCTTATTGATATGGCCATTAGCCAACAGGTTCGGCGTTCCCGAAAGGATCTGTCGACATGTTGGTTAGATTATAAGAAGGCCTATGACTCGGTGCCGCATACATGGCTCATGAGGGTGCTAGAATTGTATAAAATAGATACAACTCTACGCACCTTCCTGATGTCGTGTATGAGGCAATGGAGCACAGTCCTTCGCTATCCAGGATGTCGAAATATCCAGAGGAATAGCGAACCTGTAAGGAT
Source organism: Orthosia cruda (assembly GCA_964057195.1). Lineage (NCBI taxonomy): Eukaryota > Metazoa > Arthropoda > Insecta > Lepidoptera > Noctuidae > Orthosia > Orthosia cruda. The sequence continues at coordinate 33,558,836 of OZ059825.1, read as the reverse complement.
CGAGCGAGGTATATTCCAGGGCGATAGTTTGAGTCCACTTTGGTTTTGCCTAGCCTTGAATCCTCTAAGCATGATGCTGGAGAATTCAGGGCTAGGCTATCGGTTGAAGAGAGGTGGTCAGGTTATATCTCACCTCCTTTACATGGATGACTTGAAGCTTTTTGCCCCCAGCAATCTTCAGCTGATGGAGCTACTAAAGGTAACTGAAACTTTTAGTAGCGCCATCAGGATGGAGTTTGGTGTGGACAAATGTGCGGTCATGCATGTAAAGCGAGGGGAGATTGTGGAATCCGTAGGAATTCAACTTGCGGATTCCATAAACCTGAGATCCCTCTCTCCAAACGAAACCTATAAGTATTTGGGTATGTCGGAAGCGTTAGGTATCAGTACTATAGACATGAAGCAATCGTTGAGGGAACGCTTCTTTGGCCGCCTGAAGAAGGTATTCAATAGCCTTCTTTCGGGCGGAAACAAGGTGCGCGCCTTCAACGGTTGGGTCATGCCGGTGCTGATGTACTCTTTCGGCATACTCAAATGGACTCAAACGGAACTTGACGCCCTGGATAGGCGGGTCCGTACACTGCTGACTGCATATCGAATGCATCACCCACGATCGTCAGTCATGAGATTGTATATCCCGCGGAAGTGTGGAGGCCGAGGCTTTTTAAATGCCAAAAATCTCCACAACCGCGAGATATGCAATCTCAGAGAATATTTTCTAAACACCGACGTGGGTATTCATCGAGATGTAGTAGCAGTGGACAAGGGACTCACCCCGATCTCCTTGGCGAATGAGAACTGGCGCAAGCCTGTAGTGCTTGACACTAACGACCGCAAGGAGGTATGGTAGAGTAAGGAGCTTCACGGACGCTTTTTCCGGGCCCTACATGGGTCCGAAGTAGATCAATCAGCGTCCGTAGCCTGGCTGCGATTCGGTGACCTCTTTGGGGAAACCGAAGGTTTCGTCTGTGCAATTATGGACGAAGTTATCATGACGAATAACTACCGGAGATTTATTGTAAAGGATGGCACGGTTGACATCTGTCGGGCATGTCACCGTCCGGGTGAATCGATCCGCCACATTATCTCTGGTTGTTCTCGTCTAGCTAACGAAGAGTACTTGCATAGGCACAACCTTGTAGCCAGGATTATCCATCAGCAACTTGCTCTGAAATACACTCTTGTGGCGTCGGAGGTGCCGTACTACAGGTATGTGCCCGACCCAGTTCTCGAGAATGGCAATATCACATTGTACTGGGATCGGTCCATCATCACTGACAGAACTATTATCGCTAATAAGCCTGATATAGTGGTGGTGGACCGAATCGAGAGGCGTGCAATGATTGTTGACATAACTGTCCCGCATGACGGGAACCTCGTGAAAGCCGAGAAAGATAAGCAAATCAAGTATCTTGACTTGGCTCGTGAGGTTGTCGACATGTGGGATGTGGACTCAGCGATCATTGTACCGATAGTCGTGTCAGCCTATGGCTTAATAGCCACGAGCCTCGACCAACACCTTAGGAGGCTCTCGTTAGGCGGCTGGGTCAAGGGCCTGATCCAGAAAGCAGTACTGCTGGACACGGCTCGTATTGTTAGGAGGTTCCTCTCTCTGGAGCCCTGACCGCCGGTAGCTTGGACCCTGTTCCCGATACCGGTGGGCCTCTATTTTTTATATTTTTAAATGTTTTTCTTTTTTGTGTGTTTTGTAAAAATATTTAAAAATGTAATAAATAAGAAAAAAGTTAAATAAAAGACATAATAATAAAATAATAAAAGCCTTTATTCGCTGACCAAAATTCAGTAGCTACAGTTTTAACTTAACTATATAAATCTAATAATTTTAACACTCTTATAATAAATATAAAAAAACTTAATTCAATTGAGTAATTAAGTATTACTCAGCAACCAGTTTGTTGGCCAGGTTGTCCTTCTTTTTGACATAGGCCTCCCCTAGTTTCTTCCACTCATCTCTGTCACGGGCTAATCCTCTCCATCTTTCCGGTAGGACATCTTCCCATCTCTTTATTTGACGACCCTTTTGTCTTTTTCCATTCCTAGGATACCATTCCATTACGTCTTTTGTCCATTTTTCTCTGTTTGTTCTCATTACGTGGCCAGTCCAGTTCCATTTCAATTTGTTTATCTTTTGTAGGACATCGCTTAATTTTGTTTTTTTTCTTATTTTCTTAGATGGTCCATCTGTCTCTTAGTCTTATGTTTAACATATTGAGATGGCAAACTATGAGTTCTCAAAAACTCAAAAACTATTACTACTTCTTTAATTTAGTATTGGGTAAATGGCGACTGATAATTTTTAAGTATCTTTATGGAAGGTAGAAAGTCTGAATTTCAAATATTTAAAAAAATATTAAATGAACTAGGAAACTAAAAAAAAATGCGAAAATACGTCAAATATGTAGGTCCTGTTAAAGTCCTAGCTTGTGTGTTATTATTTTAATTCTTCGCGACTCCCCCTTAATAAAAACACTCAGCAGAGGCTTAAATGATTCTTTGTCGCTAAAAACTTCACTCAAGTTCATGAAAATGTTCCAAAACATTTAAATAATAAATAAACTTAAGATGGCCGGCTGTTACTTTTGGAAACAGTCGTGGTCGAGAATCTAATGGACGGATTAATAATATAATAATCAAGGATTGTTAAAGTAAGGCCCTCCCTAGCGGAAAATTTCTTAGGGCATTACTTGGTACATTGGTAACTGATAATGAAGGTTTGATTATTTTGTTACCTACTAATTCATGATGAACCTGAATGAGGCTCAACTAAGAAGATAAAATTGGCAGAAAAAAAGTGAGGCCTATACCCAGCAGTGTTTGAAGTCATGATGTCAAAGTTCTGAAGTGGCAATCGCGTACCAGAAGACGCAGCGTTGCAAGGTCCCCCTCTGGGTTGTCTAGGTGGGCAAAAAAAATAATTCAGCCAAACCGTGTGTTATGAATTTCCTTAACTAGATACTTTGTACAACAAACCGATTACCAAAAAACTTTTACCGCTGTTACAAAGTCTGCATGGTTCGAAAACAAAGCGTTCTTCTAGTCCCTTTGCAGTAGTTCTTTTTGCGCGCTGTCAAACTTTTGTTAAACGTAACACACCCTGGGGTGTGGCGGGCTGTGAGGATGTATGGTGTACTGCTTTGAGCGGGGACGGTGAATAAGTTGGTGGGGAAAATACACACCAACAACATAGGGCACATTTTTATGATGCGAATATTAATCTGTAATTTTTGAGGTGCTTGTGGCTAACAAATTGAAAAACAAACAGCCGCACGTTTTGTTCTTCAAAAGGTTTTTGACAGTATCATTCGATGTCAACGATGGCGATTATTGAAATGCCAAAATGGGTGAATTGATTTGTTGAAGCGATTGATCAAGTGATATTTTTCCAATGTCTATTGAGGCGATAGAATGTCGCGATCCTAAGGTTCAGCAATGCTTGCCGAGATCGGTTCATGGATGGGACAGTATTAATGTTGCATTCATAATATTAATTATTTTGAATCAGTCCATTATCTCTGAATTCATAAACAAACAGTCTACAAATCAGATTTAAAACTCGCCACAAAGTAACGATGCTTATAAAATTAAACATTCATAATCAATGAGATCGTTCGATGTAGCTGTTTATAGGGAAACCCATATTTACAAAATGAAGGCCTATTTACTGTTATGAATTATGTAAATACATAAATTCACCTGTCAGAATAAACGCCTGAACAAATTAAATTCACTTACCGTAGCGGGCACGTTTCGACATAATATGCTCGCGTATTTTCATTTCTTATTCGAATGCTTAGCTGTGTGTGGAATTATGATTAACATGGTTTTTTGTTTTTGATTAACTGGCTTGTGGTGTTAATTTTTTGGTTTTTATTTCTATGGATTTGTCATAGTGGCCCATTGGCCCTAGCCAGAGGCAAGGTCCTAACCTTGCCTCTGAGGACGAGGATTCTAATCCAGGTAAGTACCAAAGTGGCTTTTCCAATTCATATTTATTTTCTAAATTTATCATGGACATCGGCGACAAAAGTAAAGGAAAATATCGTGAGGAAACCAAGCCTGGAGCTCTACTTATAGTTACTTAATATAAGTCTGAATTTGAGCGAATAATGCTCTTGCCCTCACTGTTCACTGTATGAGAAGAGGTCTTTGCCCTGCAGCGGGCGAGTAACAGGCTGGTATTATTTTGGTGGTTTATGGTTTTTAGGGTTCCGTACCTCAAAAGGTAAAAAAAGGATCCCTTATAAGATCACTCTCTTATCCATCTGTCCGTGTGTCACCACCGATTTTCTTAGTAACAGATGGACCTAGCAAGTTGAAATTTATACCAGATACTGATGTCTATAGTCATTATTAGGTGTCAAGGTCCTGAGTCAACATGACAAAAATATATGGGCACATTTAGGTTTTTTTAGTTAATAGACGCCAGAGGTATGTATAAACTTTAAGCAACTATAAACACGTGACGCTAAATTCTTTCAGATATTTTGGAAAGAAGCCTAACCGCCATCATTTGACTGTTAGCAGACCCTGTTCTTAAATTGGAGCTTAGTTAAGTTATATTAACTCGCAAGGCTGAGGTAATTTTTCGTAAGATTTGTGTGTCAAATAATGTTATCTCAAACTTATTTTACCATTATTTAGGCAAACAATTTATGAAAAAACGCATTTTATATACATTTTAAGCCATCAACCTTCCTGCCCTTGTCCCACGTTACTTGGGAACGGCGCAACACGTTTTCTTCTTCTATACCCCCCGTCACGCTATTACTGAATCCCTTTTGTTTTCATAACACTCCTCACACAATCCACATCCATCTTTTATTTGCCCATCCCCTCCCTTTCCATTCATTCAATTTTAAACCATTGGTCGAGTTAACGACGGATAAAAAAAAGTAAATCAAGCCGTGTAAGTATGTAAAAATACATCGGATATGCGAGCTAAACCGACTTAGCTTGGCTCCTGATCTACAACCTGACTAAAGAATACTTTACATCGGTCAAGACTTCGAAAAATATATTAGAATTGAAAGTGATATATGAAAACACTGTTTCATAATTTTGAACCTAAAAAAAACTTTGACTTAACCTTAACAAATACCCCTGAACAAGAGAAGGTATAACATTTTAGTTTTAATCAAAAACTTAATGTATTATTCACCTTTCATATTCTTCTTTTGGGTACACAACGTATTTCATTACTACCTTCGCCGGGTTTATACCCTTTGTGGCGAACAGTTTTCAGGCTTAATAAAATTTTACCTTGGCTTTTTATATAATTTTCCAGTGAAAATTGTGCAATCAGGTAGTGAAAAAGCCGGCTTGGGTAGTCTTTTTGTGAAAAGTAATTTTTTACCTCGAACAGTCCAGAGTTTGTTAAGTTTCTTTGAACATTTAAAGAAAAAGGTAGTCATATTGCCTAGTTTGTAGCACCAGGTTAGAAAGTTGGCAAATAATAGGAATTTGAACAGAATATTAGTTTTTTATCAGTCAGGTAGATTAATAAAAAATATTGGATGTTTGAAAATGATGCTTTTTTTTGGCACTTAAATATAATGTGACGACGTCATGAGCTACAATATCGTGCGTTTCGAGCGTTGGTATCAAAGCGTTAAAATGGCGTGTGACGTCACGCCGTTAGTATACTTTATACTGACATAGCGACGTCACAAGCCCATACTCCAGAAGTTTAATGCTCTTTATCCTTGTCAATTTTTATTGATTTGGTAAAGCAGAAAATACATGTCCAATATTATTTGATAATAATCTCACTGACAGACTTAATAGCATTAAGCGAGCGTAGTCGCTGGCATAAGGTAGTCTAGTATATTCCAAGGTTTTCAACGACAAATATAAAAAGTACGTTGCCTTCTCACCATAACCTTATAGACAGCTGGCGCCCTTGGGAATGTGTAGAATATTTCTTTTACTCTGTAAGTTCATCACGTAAAGACTCAATCACGTGAAAGAGAAGATGATGTATCGGAGTGTGAAGTGAAAATGAATGATAAGAGTGTGGATCAAGTGAACGAGTTTGTATAATTGGGCAGTGTGTTCACAAGGGATGGCAAGATTGAAAAGGATGTGGAAATGAGAGTGAATGTAGGGAATAAAGAGGATGGTGCTATACATGCGGTTGTGACCATCAAGTCGATGTCTCCGGAAACTTGACTCACCGTTCACAACAGCGTGCTGGTGCCTACACTTATGTACGTAAGTGAAGGTTGGGTATAGCAAAAAATACATGAAAGAAGAATGAATGCAGTAACAATGCGCACCTTGCGAAGTATGTGTGGTGTAACTTTAAATGATGGATTGAGGAATGAGGTAATAAGACAACTTTGTGGTTTAAAAGAAGATGTAGTGAATAAAATTGAAAAGAGTATGTTAAGATGGTTTGGCCATGTTGAGAGGATGAATAAAGGCGACTAACGAAAGGTAGACATAAGGCAGACGTGAATGGAAACGCCGGGAGGGAACGCCCTAGAAAGACATACATAAATCTTATTGGTGATGTTCTTTAGAAAAACGTGCGTGTATGACTAGATGTATGAACGTGATTGAAGCAAAATAAGTATGTAAGGATCGTAGCAGGTGGCGTTTTGTAGTTTCTGCATACCCCCATGGAAAAAGGCGTTAGTTTATGTATGTATGTCAATCACGTCTCTCCAAAGCGAACTTACATATTAATCTCTACAGTGTTTCTCAAAAGACATTAAAGGGATTTTTACTAAAATGTGACGTATATCATGTTAGATTTTAGATGAAATAAAAATTTTACTGGAGTGTTTGCAATTAGAGCAATCTTGTTCAAAAGTTGTGCTTTTACTTTTATCTCATTTGACTGGCATTTGACACACTTATACTATTTTAACATTCATAAATTCATGTACCTTATTGTAACAATGTCTGTAATGTTTATTGTGGTGTGAAAATAAATAAATTCAAGAACCTTTGATAGTCTAAGTTAAAAAAAAACAAAATCCAAAATCGTTTATTCATGAGGCTGAGAAAGCAGCATTTTGGATCGCCAATTTAGGTACAAAAAACGTTCCCCGAATCGCTCGACACCACTTCCTGGTGATTTAGCTGGGATAAATATTTAACACAACTACCTAGCAACACTTATGTCTAATACGAACAAATTGTTCTAACCGACATCGTCTTTAAGAAATTCTCCACTTATTTGCTCTGGCCATGTTACTTGGGATCAATGTAACGCGTATTTTGTTTCCATACATTCCAGTCATCTGTCCCGATCTTATTCACTCCCATTTAGTATATTTCAGTTACTCGCTTTTATATAACATTTCAATAACCAGAAATAAATTAAATAACAAGAAAGAAAGGAGAATCTCGTGAGTACTTTATAACAGCCACACTGGTTGAGATTCATAGTTAAGTAACTGTTGCTGACGTTAGCCCATAGGATGAGGGACCACCTTAACTTACCGAGATTCCTCCTTATCTTGGCAAGAACTTGAGCCATTGCTTGATCCCGGCTATCATTTGAAGATCTTTGACAGTTGTTACAGTAGTCAGAAGCCATAAAATCTGACCCCAGTCTGGCCAAGAGGTATAGTGTTTCTCAGCTAATGGGGAGTGACGTCAGATAGACAGTCTATCCATGTAAAAATTGGTACTTAACTGAATTTGCTAAGACTAGAAGCCGATACCACAATAGAGGAGAAAAAGCTAGTCGGGTTTATTGAACAAGAAATAAAACTGTACTAGGTACTTCTAAAAGCTGTTTTTAGAATTATTCCTTTGTGCCAGTAATCAATCAATCTGCCTAGTCTTTTCCCAACTTCATTGAGGTCAGCTTCCAGTCCTACGGGATTCAGCTGAGTACCAGTGTTTTATATGGAGCGACTGCCTATTTGACCTACACAATCCAGTACCTGGTTAACACGGTATCCCTTGGCAAGACTGGTGTCAGATCTCAAGCTTCTGACTACCCGTAACGACTGTCAAAGATCTTCAAATGACATCCGGGACCAAAGGCTTATCGTGCTTTTCGAAGCACGGGGGAAACTCGGTATGTTGAAATGGTCACCCATCCACGGACCGAACTCGTCAAACGTTGCTTAACCTTGATGATCGACCAATGGGGCTGCTATTGGCCACGAGCTCCTACTTTGTGGCACTAATGTAAGATTAAAATAACACAAAAGTTACTTTTAACTGCTCTAAGGGTCCCAAAGTAATTAAAACATTTAACTACTTTCTCTAAAAGTAATGAAAGAACTATTATAATAGCAATTATATTTTATTATCAAAAGTTTTAAGTATTCAAATATTAATGAGATCGTTAAGAATTCATGCCGTTTTGGTATTGAAACTAAAATAATTAGGAGAGGCAGGCATGGAAAAATATACTAATTGAGTTATTTAAGATTTAAAAGATCTTGTTTCCTATATTCTACATTCGATCAGTGTGGCGACGCTTGGGGGAGGCATATGTCTAGCAATGGACGTCTTTCGGCTAAAATGTTGATGATGATGATGTTGATTCTAACTTGCGTGAAAGGAAGGAAAGTCCACTGAATTTTTCAACTGTATTTTAATAATTTGTGGAATGTCAAATTAATCACTATAAATTTTAAAAGGGTAGTATTTAAACGCAAATCAAAAAATATCCTTTTTCTACGCAATAAGATTCCGAATTCCCATCAAAATTACTGATTGCACAGCAAAATATTCAACTCAAAATATCACTAAACACACTACAATTTATTTTCGCAGCGTACAGCGATTTTTCCTAAAGCAAAAGCTTTTTCATCAATGCAGGGCTAATAATCTTAATACACATTATACATGTTAACTCTTTTTCTTTTAAATATAGCTTCTATTTTTATATTATGTATCAATGTCGACGGAGCCCCGCTGCGCGGGGCTCCTATTTCTGTACGCAGGATCTAAAGTAACCTAACACGAACGAGATGACGGGAGCTGAGTTCGCTCGCTTTGCTCGCTCACTTTAGCTCCCGTCATCTCGTTCGAACCTAACCTGTCCGTGTCGGGGTGCCCTAGGCTCCCGAGCTCGCATCGCTCGCTCTTGGACTGTTGGAATATGGTAAATTTGCTGTGCAGTCAGTATTTATGCTATGTATATAGTATTTTTGTACAAAAATAAATTTAACAGTATTGCATTATGAGGAAAAAAGTAATGTTATATTGATGTATAATTTCGTTTTATCTGCAGTTTGAGTTTTGTTAAACATTTAGTTTATTTGTAGTGAAGTAAGTTATTAGATGTAAATAAGAATATAAATTATGAGTATGTATTGATAGGCGATTATTTATTTGATATGCAATTTATAATATCCCATTAAAACAAAATCATTGAGTGGACAATTGTGGTTCGATTTCAGCGATGGCGATGTTCAAAATGCCAAAATTGATCACGTCATATTTTGATATCGTGTGACATACCCATAAATTTATGATATTGTTACCCGACTATGGCGAAGCAAAAGGGAGGGTTATGTTCTTGACCGGTATGCATGTATGTATGTTCATCTGTTCCCTCATAACCTCTAAACTATTTGTCATAATTTGACAAATGGTCGTATGCCACTTTGAAGAATGTTTTGTTTTGTTACGGTAAGTGACATACGGCCACGGTAAGTTATCCTCTGAACACCACTATGAATATGTATGAAATACAATAAATTATTTCTTACATGTAAGTTGTTTATGTAATACCCGATACATATCGAATAGTGTGTACATAACAATTTCAGATGAGAATTTATTTTCTTGTTTCATACTTTTTAGAGCGTGATTTTTCAGTAGTCGGGTTTTAGTTTTTGAACTTATTTTTTTCCAATTACTATCGCTCAGCTGTTTCCATCGTAAGGCACTTGTCTCACCGCCGGCAACGAAAACGAACAAAAGATACAGGATCCCGTGTCAATAAAAGAGGCGCATATAATAATAGTTGATCGCTGGTAGTTCTCACTGCCGGCGAGTACTATCTCACCACAAGTTTGCAGCGACAAGAGCTATCAAAGTTATACTCGCTCAGCGATACTCACTCAGTGATTCACAATTGCTGGCTTGGCGGTCAGAACTCACGCCGAGAGACCAACCGGCGGTCATTCCCACCTACAGTCAGGCCGTGTGAATGGTGCGAGTAATCGCCCTTCGTCGTATACTCGCTAATAGCCGAGCGACAAAACTATCGGCACTACACACACACTACTCGCTGCTCGCTAACTCGTATTTATTTTCTAGCTTTACTAGCTACTCGCTGATCGTCGGCGGTGGGACAAATGCCTTATCCTTATCCCAATTTTGCTGGGATCGGCTTCCAAAAGAACAGATTATCTGCTAGACGTTAGATGGATACTAGTATTTTACATACAGCGATAGACTATCTGAACACCAAAACCTAGATGCGGGATAATATGACATCCATTGTAAAACTGGTTACAGCGCCCTTCTGTCTGCGATCATATACTAACATCAGATTAAGACCAGAACAATATCTTGAAACGTTCTTCTACTGAATTTTAACAAAGTAATGTAGTATTATGAGCATTTATAAAATGGGCAGATTGCCAAAGTAAAGGATATCGATGTACTACTTTATGTTAGTGAATATTTGAAGGCACATTCGCAAGTTACAGTCTTGGTTTAAAGATCATAAATTTTGTTCAACCACACAAATCATTTTTCAAGAATTCCTATGGAATATTCCTTTTATATTTTTGTAGTTTTAGAAGCGAAGTTAAGCTACGGTTTCTTTCGCTTAAAGATTAATGTACTTGATCCCGATTCCTGCTACTAACCAAACGTTAGTAACAAAAAATAATAATAGTAGTGGAAGTAATATAAAAGGCCTGTCCTACACAGGACAGGGACAGTACGGCCTGGCGGGCGAGCACGGCTTGTGACCTGCTTGAGTCACACATTTTTATTACAGTTTGGGAGCAAAAACCGTGATAAAATGCGTGACTTCCGTTTATTCACAAATCTTTGTGACACATTTAAATATTGGATAGCTTATAAAAAAATGTAGTCCACTGGTGTCGGGAACGCGGTCCGGTCTGGGCTCCATTGAGAGGAACTTTCTAACAATACGTGGCGTGTTCCGCGTCCTGAATCAAGCCAACTGCCTAACGAAGGCATCCTAACGTGTTGGTTAGGGCTCATGGCTATTGTATGTTAGCTGACACGACTATCGATATTTGAATGATGTGGACTCGCTGAGTCCACATCACACATGTCGAGAACCTCATGAGCCAAGTCAATATACTTAACTTGCTTATCTTTCTCAGCTTTAATATATTTTTGTTCTGCACTTAGTGGTTGTCCTCACGTGCAAATATCACAGGTTTTTTCTGTTAGATGATCCAGTGCTGGGATACGCTAGTATGTAAACAAGTTTACATACTGTTCTAGTGAAAAATTGTATTTGAATTTTTTGTGTACAGTAATGAAAGCCCGAAGAATTGCGAAACTTAAGTGGCAGTGGGCCGGGTACATTGCTCATAGAACGGATGACCGATGGGGCTAAAAAGATTTGAAATGGTGACCGCGAATCGGAAGACGATGCGTTGGAAGGCCTCCCACTAGGTGGACCGATGACCTGGTTAAGGTAGCGAGAATCCGCTGAATGCGAGACGCACGGGATAGGCCAATGCTGCGTCGCCTGGGGCAGGCCTATGTTCAGCAGGCTGAAATGATAATGACTAATGAAAAAAGTTTTAGAATAAAACTAGTGGTAAGCGTTCTTCCGGTACACACTCTTTGGCCACTACACGGCCTTGTAGCCGCACTACTTATTTGCTATTTTCCTTTAAATCACGCCATTAACTAATAATTTCCACATTTAATGTTTTGAACTTATACACGACCAACCTTTTATCCAGACACACGAGAAATAGACATACTGGTATTTGTTAAACTTCAAAGTCAAATAAAGTTAAGGGCCAATTAATTTAACTTGCCAATAAACACACATGCGACCAGTTTACAAACGATGTTTATATTTAGATAGCAGACATACATTATATTTGATGTCTGGGTAGAAAGTTAAATAATTATGTTTTGAGAGGAGACATCATGCTATCTTCAACTTTGGCTACGGACAAAGTTACAGGATAATAAAAAGCTATATCTATCGCCTGGCTCTGAAGGGGCAAAAGTTAGTTAAGCTATACAATACCGGCTTAACAAACAACTGGCTGGTGCCCGCGACTACGTCCCCGTCAAACTTGTCAAATAACCTGGGTATTTTTTTGCGCGGAACCCTAAATCTTATTCTGAAATTAAAGTTACTCCTTATAACATCAGCTATCTAGCAGTAAAAGTCTAGTCAAAACTGGATCAGCCGTTTCGGGGATTAGCTAGAACAGACAGACAGAAAGACTTTAGAAAAATGGTTTCTCGGTATAAGTACCGTGTATGACATCATTGTATATATTAAGTAAAAAACTATTATTTTGATATATCAAACAATTTTATTTATTTTCACAGGCTAATAAACCAAGATACACTTCACAACAGTCTAAGAACCCACATTGTTATACGATACAATATTCAAGCGACCAAGTCCCAAGGGTACTATTAATGAAGAAAACTAGAGTTGTTACTTCGACTGCACTTAAATTTAACTGTCGACTTTAACTGCGCAGTTTATTAGCCGTTTATTTTGCATATTAGCTTTGTCTAGTTGAAGTTATGGTGTATTTGACAAACAAATTAGGAATACATTACCAATTACAAAACGAGAACCTCAATCTAAATGCAGAAATAAATAACCCGTTTCATTAACACCACAAAAATCAAATAATTACTACCCATACTAAACACGCTGGTTACTCCATTACGCCTTTAATCGGGCATAATAGCAATACAAAGGCCACTGAATCTGACAGGCCAATGAGTAACCGCTTGACTAGCTCAGTTTGGCATGTTAAATAGAATCACTTTGGCGCTCGGGGCAACTGAAATTTTGGACATTTGTTACAGAAACTGAGTTTCAGATATTGCTGAAAACATTTTGTGATTCAAGTGAAGGCAGTTTTCATTTGATAGTGTCAGGGCTCTTGAAAAGTGATATTCTGTCAACGAAAGTGACGCGATAGCGATGGGTATAAATCAAAATAATATGGGATTGCGAAGCGCTATCAAAATGTTACGTGATCAATCCCTTAAATTTTGGCATTTTGATATTCACCTTTGCTTAAAGAATGATACTTTGTTTAGAGCCAAAGTTTAAATAGGACCGACATCTTACTAATATTATAAATGAGAAAGTTTGGGTAGATTTTCCCGCGGCTTCGCCCACCTGTTAAGTGTTTTATTATCCTAGCGGATAATGATACCGATTATATTGGGATAAAAAGCCTATGTGCTATTTCCACATTGGCATGCGTGAGTAACAAACTATTAAACTTTTGCATTTAATATAAGTAGGAGTCCAAAAACTTTTCTTAAAAAGTAGAAATTTTATATCTCAAAGAATTAAAATTGTAGTTATAGCAGTAGTTAATCGAAATGAATTATAGTTTCCGCTTACCGAACAGCGTAGATTTAAATCGTGCTAGTTGCAACATTACCAGCTCCCGCTGTGAATAAATTCAACATAATAGCTAATAAATAACAACTGTATTTGTTTTCTAAAATTGTATTTAAGGATAATTTTCTGGTTGGTTGTAAAATGTGCTGTTTTCACGAAATGTTTCTGCTTTCTTTATGGTATCGTTCGTAGGTATTGTAAAATATAACATAATCGGTCCTTGTATGTTATTTTACCACAGCTAAAACACAGGCCTCCTCTCTGTGAGAGAGAATGGGCTGAGTTCATAGATATCAGATGTTTGAATTTTTAGTTCTAGGATACGCCGGTTTCCTCACGATGGTTTCCTTCATCGTTTTGAGAGCAGTGGTGGTTAAATCAGTTACACAAATTAATGCGCCGTTATCTCACGACAAACAACGTAAGTCGGGGGCGAAACCACTAGAGGACCTTTGCTCTCGCGTCATGTACTGAGAAATTCAAAAAAGTTCAAAAAATAAAAAATAAAAACTGACAAAGATAAAGCGCATCTAAGTTCAGGAGTGGGGGCTTGTGACGTAATTTGTCAGTTTAAAGTGTAGCAAACCGTGACGTCACACGATATTTTCAAGCACGGTGTCGTCGTGATTTGTACCCGACTGCCAAGGGAGGGTGATGTGCTTGTGATCAGTCTATGTATGTAAGTAGGTATGTTTGTTTATGCTTTCCAGAGACCAAACGCATTGGCCGATTGATGGTTCTTACGACATTCGATTCATCTTAACCTTGCGAGTGTCACGGGCTACATTAAAATTGGAAAATAGAAAAAGTGCACATTTTGAACGCCATATTATGAAAAGGCTTTTTAGGCTCCGTATGGTGTCGGACGTAAAGAATCTCACCATCCCATATCTTCCCATGGGTGTCGTAAAAGGCGACTAAGGGATACACCAGAGGATGGCCAGCAGCGTTCTCTGTGCACTTTAACAACAAACTGCGATCGCCAACCCGCCTGCCAAGCGTGGCGATTAAGGCTAACCCCCCCAAACCAAAATGAAAAGCACAAAGAAAAAACGGCTCCGAGTGCCCGGCAGCCCGTCTACCTTCGACTACGGTAGCGGTCGAGGCGATGGCGTGGCTAGGGGTGAGGGAGAATCCTCGGAGTGGACCCGGCTACCCTAATAAAAACCGACGACTGGACCTGGCAACGTATAACACGCGAACACTCCGGACCAACGAGAAGATAGCCGAACTCGAGGAAGAATTGAGCAGGTTGCGGTGTAGTATTATAGGGTTATCTGAAGTCCGAAGAAAGGGGGAGGACTCGATAATCCTCAAATCCGGTAACCTGCTCTATTTTCGAGAGGGTGACCGGTAGTCCCAGGGTGGTGTCGGGTTTATCGTCCACAAGTCCCTTGTGAACAACGTGGTGAAGATCGAGAGTGTGTCGACCAGGGTGGCGTACCTTATACTCAGAGTATCCTCGAGATATTCGCTGAAGGTTATACAGATCTACGCCCCGACCTCGGCACACCACGACGACGAGTTAGAGACCATGTATGAGGATATTTCTAGAGCATGCATGGTTTCAAAACTCACTTCACCGTTGTCATGGGGGACTTCAACGCGAAACTGGGCAAACGAAACGAGGATGAGCTGCAGTGGGCCAATTTGGAGTTGGACATCGGAACCACCGGGGTCACCTACTGGCCAGCTTTATGGAGAAGGAGGGCCTCTATATGATGAACTCCTTCTTCAGAAAGCGTGAGCACAGGAAGTGGACCTGGCAAAGCCCCGATGGTGCAACTAAAAACGAGATCGACTTCATCATGTCAACCAAGAAGCAAATGTTCAATGATGTCTCTTTGATCAATTCAGTGAAAACCGGGAGCGATCACCGCATGGTGAGAGGCACATTGAACATTAATATCAAGCTTGAAAGGTATCGACTGATGAAGTCTACGCTCCGTCCAGCACAGATCCAGATCCAAAACACCGAGAGCTTTCAGCTCGAACTCCAGAATCGTTTCGAGTGCCTAGGGAGCTCCGTGGACGAATACAGCGATGGGTTCGTGGCAGCTGTCCATACGGTTGGGTCTAAGTTTTTCAAGACCCGCCGTACAGATATAAATAAAAAGCTCTCTGATCCTACTCTCAAGCTCATGAAGGAGACGCGTGAGATTATCCTGCAGTCTTCAGACGATGCGTTGAAATACCGGCAGCTCAATAGACGGATCTCAAAGTCCTTGAAAAGCGATCTCCGCCGCTTTAATACCGAGCGTATTAAAGACGCGATTGAGCGGAATAAGGGTTCCAAGGTCTTTGCAAGAAATCTGACTATTGGGCAGAGCCAGCTCACGAAACTGAAGACCGACGATGGCAGAATCGTATCCGCCAAACCGGAGCTATTGAGAGAGATCGAGAGATTCTATGGGCATTTTTACACGTCAACCAGTAAACCCGTCGCGAATCTAGCAAAAGACCCTAGAGCTAGATTGACCCGGCACTATGCCGAAGACATTCCGGACGTCAGCCTGTATGAGATTAGGATGGCTCTTAAACAGCTTAAAAACAACAAGGCGCCGGGTGAAGACGGAATTACAGCCGAACTCCTGAAGGCGGGTGGAAAACCGGTCCTTAAGGCCCTTCAGAAGCTGTTTGATTCCGTCATACTCGAGGGCAAAACGCCACAGGCATGGTGCAGGGGTGTGGTGGTACTCTTCTTCAAGAAGGGCGACAATGCCCTACTAAAGAACTATAGGCCCATCTCACTTCTTAGCTATGCCTACAAGCTGTTTTCAAGAGTCATCACGAATCGTCTCGCGCGCAGGTTTGACGATTTCCAGCCTCCTGAACAAGCCAGTTTCCGTAAAGGCTTTAACACCGTAGACCACATACATACGTTGCGGCAGGTTATACAGAAGACCGAAGAGTACAACCTGCCTCTCTGCTTAGCGTTTGTGGACTACGAGAAAGCCTTTGATTCGATCGAGCCAAATTGACTACCGGTACATCGAGGTGTTGAAGTGTTTGTACAAAAACGCCACCATATCAGTTCGACTTCAGGATCAGACCTCGGAACCTGTCTTTCTGCGAGGTGTGAGTCAGGGAGATGTCATATCTCCGAAACTGTTCACCGCTGCACTGGAGGATGTCTTCAAGGTTTTGGACTGGAGAGGGCTAGGCATCAACGTCAATGGCGAGTACATCACTCACCTTCGGTTTGCCGACGATATAGTGGTCATGGCTGAGATTTTGGAGGACCTCAATACAATGCTCGATGACCTCAGTAGAGCTTCCAAAAGAGTGGGTCTTAGGATGAACAAGTACAAAACCAAGGTGATGTTGAATGCCCATGTCACACGCACTCCTATCAGGGTCGGAGACTCTACACTCGAAGTTGTGGATGACTATGTCTACCTGGGACAAACGATCCAGTTGGGTAGGGCCAACTTCGAGAAAGAGGTCAACCGTCGAATCCGACTCGGCTGGGCAGCGTTTGGGAAGTTGCGCGGTATCTTCACGTCCAACTTACCACAGTGTCTCAAGACGAAAGTCTATGACCAGTGTGTGTTGCCAGTTATTACCTATGGCTCTGAGACGTGGTCGCTCACAATGGGCCTCATCAGAAAGCTTACAGTCACCCAAAGGGCAATGGAGAGGGCTATGCTCGGAGTTTCCTTACGTGATCGAATCAGAAATGTAGAGATCCGCAAGAGAACCAGGGTTACCGACATAGCCCGAATAATTGCCAAACTTAAGTGGCAGTGGGCAGGGCACATTGCTCGCAGAACGGATGGCCGATGGGGCAGAAAGGTTCTGGAGTGGCGACCGCGAACCGGAAGACGTTGCGTTGGAAGGCCTCCCACCAGGTGGACCGATGACCTGGTGAAGGTTGCAGGGATCCGCTAGATGCGGGACGCACGGGACCGGTCAATGTGGCGACGCTTGGGGGAGGCCTATGTCCAGCAGTGGACGTCTTGCGGCTGATATGATGATGATGATGATGATTGTGAAAAGCGTTAAATCAAAAGTTATAAATAAAAAAGTATATATATTATATATAGTAATATTTTTAGGTTATCTAACTGACGAAAAATATATTTTGGTCAACTATCCTTTTCTATCACTAATATCGATTGGCATAATCATCATCAGCCTTTTAATGTGCCTGACATTGATAGCGTTTGGCAATCCGTTGAAAGAATGTCACTTGTCTAGAGCCTAATGTTGGTAGGCGACGTTAATGGAGGCCTAAGTCCAGCACTTACGTTTTTCTGCTGAAATGATACAAATGCAACAGAATCACGTTCTTCTTCTTCTTCATCGTGTCGATGATTCCATTTTCAGATTTTAATATAGATGTTATGCTTCGACCAGAACTCAGCCACGTCGACAGCCCTAGCGTTGGCCTCGCACAGGTCCTTCATGGTGCAGGTGTTTGTGCACAGAGAGCAGGGCAACAGATGGGGCATCGTTTGTGGTGTGGTTCCACAGTCACTTTGTGGCTGATCGGAGTACCCCCATCTGACCAGGTTGTACCTAAAGCGGCCCACTTGGCTTCGCAGCCTATTTAGGGATAAGGTAAGAACATAACAGAATCACGTTGATACAGAAAGTAAAAAATAAAACCTGTGTCGTTATTATTTATGTTTCCAACTTATATCAAGCATTGAAATTGGGACCATCAAAGAAAATATTGAATTAGAAAACTTCGATATGTCACAGTACTGCATCCAATGAGAATACATAGGGTCTAATGTCAAATAACAAAAACTATACTTTCAAAATACAAATAGGACTTATAGATCTAGGTACAATTACAAATGGCCCTGTCAAACTTGGATGTACACTGCAATCTACAAATGGGGCAAACGGATTTTATTTATTCGAGATATTACTCCGGAACTCTAAAATTAGTTTGGAGTTTTCAACAAATTCGTATTTCTACGGCGAAATACAAACGCTCGAGTGCAGCTTTAGTTTTGCAGTAGTTAGACAAATGTTCATATGTAATACAAGCTTTTCGCTTTAATAAATGAATTAATGTTTGTTTACTTTTTGAATATGTTTATTTTCTGCATTCATTTAATGTTTTACAGCTCAATGCCCGTACCTACCATCATTATTTTATTATTTATTTAATTTTCATGCATAACCGTTGAAATGTGGCTGTGCTAGTAGTGCATCACTTACAATACGCGTTCGACGTACCTGGCGTAGGAAGCGGGCGGACAATGGCCTCGTCTATCCCCCCAGAAAATGGCCTCAGAGTGATATACTTGGAGAAGTCTGTCGTCCAAGTACATCAAGTACGCCCGAGTTGGTGACGTGTGGTATTTCCGTGCGCGTCTCACAAATAAATAGATGAGAATAGAATATACTTTATTGTACACCAAAAAGAGAAATTACACATATATTTTACAGCAACTTAATACTATGGGTACAAAGGCGGTCTTATCGCTGACAGCGATATCTACCAGACAACCTTTGGGTGGCCTAAAGAACTAAACATAAAACAGGGGTAGCCTATGGTGTACTGCTACATATTTTTTTTTATTAATACATAAAAATTATATAGTTATATAAAATACAATACACAAACTTACAAATAAACATACATACATATTATTACATGCAAGAAAATTACAAAAAAGGGGTGAACAATGAAAGAAGAAATTAGATAGAAACAGAAAAATATTAAAGAGAAAGGAAATGGTTCTTAACAAGGTTTTTAAAAGATGCTAGTGACTGGGCTTGTCTTATTGACATCGGCAACTCATTCACACAGCCTGGACCGTGAACGATTTATGGTAAAACTAAGTAGAATGAGCAGGCATCAAAAGTCTCAAATTCTCCGATGATCTCAAGTGTCTAGAATGTGTATCATGAAGGAACTTAAAGCGTTCTTTGAGATACGAGGGGGTTGTAGGAATAAACAGAACACTGTAGAGTAACGATAAAATGTAAAAAAAAATGTGCACTTTGGGGGTTGTCTTCATGCATGCAGGTATAATTAAAAACGGTGGTTTTAATTATACCTAATAAGGTTTTGAGAGTAGACATTATCTTCCAGGAAGTCATGTATGATAGAGTGTTATTAAAGATTATGCTTCGTGACGAAATATTACTCCAGAGTAAGAAGACTTGACTGTATAAATGTACGCGCACATACAATCCTTATCACCACTAAACCTTATTACCATTAAAAACCTTCCTTCCTTGAAATAAATGTTGGTATAAATAAATCTTCAAGATAAAATTATACAGTCTGCAAATAATAACAAAAAAAAATTGAAATAAACTTGCCTAGTATATTTCGAAGTGGCGACTTATGGGGGAGGCTATATCCAGCAGTGGACGTCTTTCGGCTGTAATGATGATGATGATATTTCAAATAACAGGCAATCTCTTTGATCTAACACAAACGCAAAAAAACATACATGAAACAAATAACAATTAACCATGCACAAGTTGACGAGGTTGCCAATTAATAACTTAATGCCAGTAAACAAAACAACACTAAGCACAAAACGGTTATGTTTGAGACAAGGCAGTCTTTGGTGTACCAGACAAACATGAACGGTAACAAATCGATACACTGATGTCAGTGACGGGAAGTGTGTGATGTCGAAAACACAAGTCAAATGCAGAAATTAATGGATTGTGTGTGTCATTATGCGATTTAATACAGGGGTATACTTATTAAGCCGTAAATAACTAATATGTATGAATACGTTACGTTTAAACATCTATGTTTAAACGTAAATGAACCCAAAAAAAATGTAAGGCCCGAGGCAGGTGGCGTTCTGTAGTTACTGTCTATCCCATAGCGAAAGGCCTGAGTTTATGTATTTACGTACTATTCAATCAATCATGACAATTATAAAGCTATAATTGTTGTGACTGATTGAATTTTTTTGGTTGAAATTTTTCTAAATTGAATTGGTTGACCTTATGAAATTTAGTAGATATCGGAAATAGGAAAGCTTCGGGACACCGAACTGTCTCGAATTTATATTTTTGGTAAACGATACCCTAGCAAACTGTTTTTTTGGCATTGGAAAGTTAATAGATTTTGTTGTAACTCAGAAACTGTCGCGTCAGCATACTGTGTCAAAATAATTACGATGTCATTTCGCCGTATATTTGACACTGACACGTATTTTATTTAATAGTCCCGCTAATTATGGCTAGCCCTCAAAAATACATCATGTCTACATGATAAACTTTCATTCACAACATGTACATCAAGCTATCGAGAGAAAGACATTCTACATTCATTGACGTTATTTATAACGTGAGCGTGCCCGTAAACAATAATCTGGGTCACGCTTATGTACATAAAACCAGGCTTTTCGGGTGTTATGTCTTTATTTATACTCCTTATGATTTTTAGTTTTGTTTCTTAGAGAATTTCGGGGGTGACTTTTGACCTTGACATGTTTTTATTTCGAAATTTAAATATTTGTGTGTAATGTTTGACAGAAATTCGTTACTTGGAAGTTTGATGCATTGTTCTTTCTCTATTGTTAGAATGTAAGTGAAAATGGGCATTTATAGGAAAGGCAGGCTTTTTAACGATTATTGGTAAACATTTTAGTCATATATGCATCCGGTTAGATTGAAAACCAAGCACAACATGGCTGGCACAAGGCTAGGTAAAAGATGAAGATAATGCTTTAGATTATGCTCGTACCTGACCACTATCTCACCTAATGGTAAGCGATGATGAGGTCGACGGTGAAGCACTCTTGCCTAAAAGTAACCTATTCACTCTTGGCTTTTAAAAACCTCTAGGTTGTAGCTATCGTAGAACACAGACTTCCACTCCTTAGCTGTACGCACAATGAAAGTATTTCCAAAACGTTTAGTGCGTTTGGGTGGGATATTCACCATGTACCGATGGCGCATCGCCATACGTCTTGTAGACTGATGATGGAATGGGCTAGGCGGAATTAGATCATAATAATTCCATCGCACTCTGCTGGCAATTTGGCAATTAGGCGCCAATGTTCAAGACCCTGGAACTTTGATTCGATTCATTAAAGGTCTCCACAATTTCTCTGTCGCTGCTCGCATCCGGCTTCTGGAATCTATGGCGTATCTTTAATAAAATAATTTTGAGAATAAGCATCCACAATTCGGAAGAATATTTCCATTAAAAGCTAAAATGCTATATTATTCCTGCATAGTCAATCAAGACCCGATCCCGGTCACAGCCTAAATAACACATTATTCTAGACCTAAATGAACAAAATGAATCAGTACCAATTTAATGCTATCACCGTGAACTCCTAAAATAACGAGCTCGCGTTTAAACTGGATGTTTGGCCAAAGGTTACTGAACCTAGATCTTACAAATTAGGGTCCTAAGGTCGTCATTTCGTGAGTAACGGTCTAGCTCAGATGTCTGTAAGAGTAATGATGATGAAGCATATACGTCCCTTTCTCGTAAAGGGAGGGTATTTGCGTAGCTGAGGGATAGAAACGATTTTTGGAAAAAACGTGTTTTGCTTAAATAGAGGAGTAAGAATTTTGGAACATATAGAATGACGGTCTAGTCAGCTCAATTTATATTGATCAGTGAAGTCAGTTAGGTTATTAAATGACTAATTGGGTTTGATGTATGATGATGATGAATTGGGTTGAGGAGGCCAGCTAAACAGTCGCTTCGTATGAAATACTTGTATTCCTTAAGTCGTTATTTTCAAGATTATTTTACAAGCATTTTTTTATATTTAACTCGCAATGTATG
Source organism: Orthosia cruda (assembly GCA_964057195.1). Classification (NCBI taxonomy): domain Eukaryota; kingdom Metazoa; phylum Arthropoda; class Insecta; order Lepidoptera; family Noctuidae; genus Orthosia; species Orthosia cruda. The sequence goes on along the minus strand of OZ059825.1, from coordinate 33,536,550 downwards.
TATGTATGCATGTAAGTGTGTTTGGGTCAAATCTTGCAAATGAATTTTAAAGCAATTATCCTCCACCGATTAAGATGAAATTTTGCATACACCTTTAATTTGGATGCCAATGCGTAGTGTACGTAAGTGACGTCATTCTAAATCTAATATGGCGGACGGCCCAATATGGCGGACTAGTTATTTACTGTATACTGCCATGATAGGTATCAAATGAAAGGGTTTTCTGAGAAGAATTAGAAAAAAATCTTGTTTAAAAAAGTAATATTTTATGAATAATTTTATCGTTTATACGATAAAATTATTCATAAAATATTACTGTTTTCTAGAAATCATAACCCCTTCAATAACAAGTAAAATATCAAAATTAAAAAGACCCCGGACACATTTTTATTTCATTCTACATAATTTATCTAGTATATGGTAGATACGCTTCGATCGGCAATCTATTGAACACGTAATTATGACACGATATCTTGCGAAAACACCCCGATTCAAACAGTTAAACTTTATTATTGTGAATATAAATAAAAGCAAGTGCATGTCGTGGTTGTGAACACAACAACTCGGAAGCCTTCTTGTCACCGTGACAAGAAGGCTTCCACTCAGCCGTGGCTCCATGGTCATTATGCCATTATTTTTAACACATAGAAAATGGCATTATTCTGAGAGAGGTCAATAAAAAAACAGACCCTTTTCTTTACTGCAACGTAGAATTCTCGAAAAACACGCAATTTCGGGACTTGTACTTACCTTCCTTGAAAAAACTGAATTAAATATATTTCAAGAAATCCACCAAAATCTGTAGCGTATGTATAAGTAAGATAATACAGTAAGATTATTTCATCCTAAGGTAAAGCTCAACTCACTGCGAGCTGGCAACGTCTGTCAATTCGAACAGAGAGAGAACAGACGTACGTCGTCGAAGGTTTACTAGGAATCAGAGATTACTCTCAACGCCTGAGTATTATTGACACATTTGGCCTTTTTGGCCATTAGGATTTTCACCGGAAATCATTTGAAGTGCACTATCTGAAATTCAGGGCGTGTTATAGTGTGATGTTAAAGTTTCATTATTTGGCTGTTTTTTTACCGACTTCCTAAAAAGGAGGAGGATCTATGTTCGACTGTATGTTTGTTTTTCTTGTATATATTCATCGATTTCTCTGTCAATTATAACGGGCATTTTATTATTGCTCTTTTTGTTTAACCAACCTCATAGCTCAATAAACAACCGAATGCCTTGTACTTAATTTACTTCAATATCACCGCAATATTTTTTCGTTCAGCCAAATAAGTGCCTTTCTTGCTTCAATTTACCAACTCACATAGAAACTAATTCTATGTATATTTTATTCAATTTGTTCTAACGTTCTGTTTTATTTCTCAAGGGAAATTTCAAAAAGCCACGGATGTTTTATTGTCCTTTTTAATTTCACTCCAACTCTTGAGTTGTGTACACAAAAATTTTTGGAGCAATTTGTTACCCTGAATTTTGTAGTGTGTAATTTTGGTTTAAGAATAGCACAGTAGAGAAGCGACATAACCTCGGTTTTTGCAATGAAAATTATTATTCTAAAATTTGAAGCCTATATTGTAAGTTCTTTTGAGGAAACTGCCTCCACTTCAATTGATCATTCGCCGTGATAAAGAAAAATCCTCGATTAATGTCATTAGGTAACAAACTATATCTATCTATTATATTGAGTCGAGTCGCGAGAATTTCTTAGAATATAGGAGTAAGAATAATTTTTAACGGAACTTTAATGATAAAAGATTGTCGAGTTCTCGGGCTAAACTAAAGTTTGACAAATTAATAATTCTAGATTCAGAAAAGTTTGCCAAAAAAGCTATTATAAAAAAATATATACGAAAGCAATAATAATATGTAAATATTATAATGATAAAAAGAACAAGTTATCAGGTAAATTTAATTTGAACATATTGATTTCTATAAAATTTCCATTTATTTAGTTAACATTTTGCTGTTTTATAAATTCGTAAACAATGAACCACTTTGTAGCGTACCATGAATGCGGGTTTAAACATTCCATTAAATATTTAACAATGTTTAACAGGTAGAAAAATACGCATGGGCGAATTCCTATTACGAGTATTACAAGCTTTTATTTTTAGTTTCACCTGTCCCAGAGTCTGTAATCAAAACTTGCAAGTTAATTTTGACCTTCTGCCTGGGTTCAATTGAGATCCAATTTTGCACCCACGTTTCAAATAAAAAGCTTGTTTAAAAAAACTGCAACGTTCATATGTTTTACTATTTTTGTTATAATACATAGAGTAACAAAGTTCGGCAAAATTTCGATTTGACGATGAAAAATAATAGAATAGTTAGACTACAGCGCGGTGTCAAAGAATCAAGCTCTAAACTAGCCCTAGCCATATCAAGCTCTAAACGAAGAAATTAAGCTGGTGAACCTGTTAACTATATATTGGTATAGCAATGATCAAAAATTAATAAAAAGCCGTGAATGTTATTTTGGAAAACATATAATTAATTATCTAATGTCAGTACAGACAAGGAAGTTAGTTGCAATAAGGAAGACGGTTGGAGGCAGCCTATACCAGGTGGTCTTTACTGCAGCAAACCGCGAAACTAGGTGACCCTTCCTATTTGATCGTGATCCTTAGGAGCGAGGGAATGACGGAGAAGAAGAAAAAGTACAAATACAGACAGAGTTACCTTCAAGTCAGAAGGCTGAATGAACGGTCTAAGCTAAGCTTGTCTCATTTAGCTTTGCAGACACTAAAGCGGTATCGAGAACCCACGTAGGAATGTGTAAATCCAACCTCGTGAAATGGGGCTACCTTGACGAAACAAAAGGAGGTTGTGTATGTGGAGCTGAGACGCAAACCATGCACTACTTCTTGTCCTGCATTCTGTGTTACATGTAGCCAAAGTGATGCATGCGTTGCCACCGATGATGCCGTAGAAGTGGCAAAGTTTGGACCAAACATGATTGCCATGCCAGCGACACGAAGAAAATGATGCGTTATCGATGCATGCTACTTTATCAAATGAAAATAATATAGAGAATGCATAGAATAAAAATAGAAGTCATAAAAACAAATATTTCTAGAATTCAACACTTCAGAGTACAGAAAATCCTGCAAAATTTAAATGCAGGCATTCCAATTTACTAAAACGTAGCAAATCGTCGGTATTTTACCAACAACGCTTATCTATAGGGGCGTCACACACTGAAATAAAATATGTAATGCATTTCGTACCGCCACACGTTGTAATTGAAAGTTGACGCAAGTTATACGCTTGTAGCGGGTAGTGTGTTTCTTTCGCGGTTTCTTGAGATGCAACTGGTTGAATAACCGCTTAGGAAAAAATAAAAACTTGAAATTATTATTAAAAAAGCAGCGTCAATAAAAAAATTAGTAAATAAAGATAAAACTTTGACCTAACAGTAATCCCAAAATATTGAAAAACCTCCCGATGCAGTTAAGGGAGACTGGGGCGACTTAGTTCTACGGGAGACTTGGTGCATATTTTTTATTATTTTTATGAACCAAGTCTTCTGTAAAATAAAATCGCCTTAGTCTCCCCAATAGGGTAGACTGGCAGTAGTGCCAAAAACTAATTAATATATTTGAATGGTATTATAATTGAACTAAAGACGTTCACTACACAAGCTCATCGCTCAACCAAGTCCTAAGTTTTCTGTATCCAACAGCATAATTTCTGGGCTACCCAGGTACGAGTACCTTACTTTGCACTTAAGGTAAGTCGTCCTGTCTCTAGAGCCTTTCAGCCCTAAATTCAGCGATCAATTACGTCTTCGGGCCACTTAAGCGCCGACGGAATTTCCTTAGTAAAAAGTCATAATTCGATGTTTGGCTCTTGCCTATTTCCTCCTCCAATATTGGACCAATTAAAGATATTTCATTAAAAGATAAATACTTTGCCCCTAGTTGGTGTTTATTTTTCATTGATGGTTGTTAAATTTTGTTGTTAAACTCTAGGCTTCTGTTGGCAATGTAATTTTGAGCTTATTTGGAGGGTTCTAGTGCTTCTAAAGATAATGTATCATCAAAAAGGAAAACATAGAGGCATAGTACATGTCTTTTTTTTCAGTTCTTGGAATATCTTTTAAATTGGTCTAACATTGGAGGAGGAAATAGGCGAGAGCCAAACCTCGAATTACGACTTTTTACTTAAAATATTCAGTCGAATGTCTACAAAATGAGTTTGGCATAGTTAGAAAAGCGATAACATACTCGTAGCACAGTTAATCTCAAAGCGCTGACACTAGTCATTAAACTCAAAAGACACGATCATTTCAATAAAGATTATACGGACAATTTCCGCTTATACCTTAGACAGCACAAAAGGAAAGTGGCCATAAAACACGGTGGCTGTTTTGGATTTATACCGGCGGAACAGTCCCGGTTTATGTCCCACGTAATGTGGTCACTTGAGCACTGGATTAGCTGCGTTTACCGACGGTCTTTGGTATTCGGAATTGTGGTGGAAAGCATTTGTAGTGGAAGAAATTAGAATAGAGTTAGAATATGCAGATGAGTTTACCTCATTTTCTTTTAAAATACAAACATTTGTCAGTAGACTAGAAATAGCAATTTACTGAATGATGCATGCAGTTTTGATCAGTAAAATCTATCAAGTGGGCTGATCACTTGGTAATTATAAGGTTGCGGTAATGGGATTAATGCGAAACGCACGTCGGTTTGGTCGATGTGGCGACACTTGGGGGAGACCTATGTTCAGCAGTGGACGACTTTCAGCTGCAATTATATATATGACGCGAGGGCGTAGCGTCGTCATGGACATCTTCTTCTCTAGCTGTAGGTTCTATGATGTAGGGGCACTCGGGTAAACCAGTAAAACTTATGTTGAAGCACAACACAACTTATGATGATACAGAGAGATTATTTACCGTACCAGAGTAAACCGGATCCTTTTGCAATTTTTAATATTTTAATTACTCTATATTTACATCTCTCGTATATATACATCAAACTCTCATACGCGCTTACTCCACATACATCTCTTCATACATCATCACACGCACACACACACCCCAACACTCACCTTACTCACCATTCTTCATCCATACACACCAACTCACTTAGTTTAGTTTTTAGCTTATTTTACTTTATTTAATTTTTCTTCTTGAATTTTATAATGCTGTACTCGTTAGCTCTATTTGTGTATGCAAATAGCTTTCTGAGAGGTTTGGCGGTGTATACCGAGATACAGGTTTTTACCTAGTTCGGTTGCAGATGCTCCTACACTGTATTGAACTTATAATTGATATAGCAATCAATTATAAGTTCTTAAGTTTTTATTTTTTGTACAATCTTTTTTTGGGTAAATAAATTAAATTATTATTAATTAAATTATTATTCATACAAATCACAGTAGTGTTTATTCGGTGATATTTACAGTCAAAGAACAAAGACTCGTATTGTACGATGAACCGATAATCCCGGTCTTATGATCTCAACAATATGGCTTTCACTGCCGATTTTATCCACGTATTGCGTCACATTTCTTAAGTGCCCTCCTGCAGAGTTCATCGAACAACCCGAACAACCAGTCAGAGTAAAGTTTACAGATTGACAAACATTATGAAATACATCGAACAAACCAATTACCAATAAGATTGAAGTTAACAGGTTGACAACATTATGAAATCCACGAGTTATAATGTTGCCATCTGGAATTGCTTGTAACAAAATATAGCTTAAGATATCATAGGATCTATAAGCAAGGACCTTGCTTTCTGCATAGTTTTTATTTTATTTATTTCTTAAAAATATATAATTACCTACAGATAAATTAATGATTACGCTGGAGCAGCGGTAGCCCAGTGGAAATAGCCGCGATTGCAAGTTGTAGGATATGGATTCGAACTCAGACAGACACTTTACTTGCCGTAATATTCCATCTTCACTGCTCTCACAACGGTGAAGGAAAACATCATGAGAAAATATATTTTCTTACTGTGGCCCAATAGAGGGAACATTATAGGCTTATGTTATAAGTAGTCATGACTTGAATTGGTTTAATCTTAACGAACACCCAGATAAATGAGACCCTAATGAGAGCCTCACTACAAAATGTGAAACACAATTTGAGACGGATATAGCTGCATTATGTTCAATTACCAGAATAGTTGGATTGCAAATGCATTTGCAATGCAACTAGCCAAATTAGCATGTACATAGCTGCTGGCAAATCGGCTTACTATGACGGCTTTGCATGGTCGAATGCGTCAAATATTAATTTAATTTTGAAGTTGGAATCATACTTGAAATATATAAAAGCCCTAACTAACCTAATGGCTATTTTCATGAATAAACACAACTATTGCATATAATTTTGGTTGATAATATGTATAACAACGCGTGCTGCAATTTTTCATTATTTTAGAAAAAGTTTACAAGGATTGCGTAGCCATGGAAATAGTTTGTTGTGATACTGATCTCTTGGTAGGTCGTGTGGCTTTGCTACATATGATTCCAGCCATGAAAGTTTTACTGCCCGATTCTAGTCTTCTGTTAATTTCTAAGTCATTATGATTTCAGCTCAGGATTACTAAAATTGTTGTGTTGAATGTTGCGGTCGATTCAGCATGACGTCTCCTATCATACCTTTCCAGCGATACAATATTATAATAACTGTTACCACCGATGACGTGTTATTAAATAGTGTGAAATTAGTTCTGAGTCAAACAAAAACCAATTCGAAATACGTTCAAAAGTAATCCCACTTCATCTACACAGAAACCAGCGTAAACTAAAGCATATCTAAATACTCCAACTGTAATTGCGCCAGCATAAATCCTACTGCGAAATTCGCACCAACTAAATCACATGTGCTCTCGAAATTCACCCCGGAGTCTAAAGTCGGGCTCGCCATCTGTCCGGATTTAACTGTCCGGGTTCGTCCGACTTTCAAAGCGTCCGGATTTAGAAATGCGTTGGTAATAAAAATGGAAAGTCAGGATGAAAGCGTTACTGAATGGTGGATTGAAAGGAATGTTGCGGGTTCGTGTAGTTTTTCGGGGCAAAGTTACATGTAGAGAAGTATTTACGGACGGAAGTGTTTTAAGGGGGTTTCAAACGAATACAGTTGGATACGAGTATTGCGTTTATTTTATCACCGGGAGGGCGCACCCTAGAAGGACATACACGAATCTTATAGGTGATGATCTTCGGCAAAGCCAAGTGCGCAGTACCCATAACCAGCGTGCGTGTATGACTAGATGTAAATGAAGCAAAGGAGTAAGTTAGAATCGTAGCAGGTGGCGTTCTGTAGTTTCTGCTTACCTCCGTGGGAAAAAGGCGTGAGTTTATGTAAGTATTTTAACAGATGATAGGATTACTTATACACAAAGTTTTCTTTTTAAATAAAACGCGCTTTTACATATTTGTTTTCAAGTATTTTTTCAACTTGTGCCAGGTACTCAAAAAGTTTAAGAAGTCAAAGAGCTGTTGAATATTATATTTTCAGCAGTCATTTAACTTATTGAATTAACTTTGATGTATCCCTACTTACTTAACAGTACAATTACAATTGAGAAGAGTTTTTTTTATTTAAATGATCAAGGTTTATCATCATCATCATTTCAGCCGAAAAACGTTCATTGCTGAATATATACCTTGGGTCAACTTGGGAGACTAAGGTTGAGGCCTTATTAGTGCGTTGCGACGTTTTACATATATTTTTTTGTGGCATGCCACATTATGCGTTGTGTTGTTTTCAACGGGTCGACGGATGAGAGACGAAGTGAGGGCAGGATGATTCGCTGCGCTGTCAGAGCTCCAGTGCGATGACGGACAGTGTTTGTTCCACCACCTTAACCAACTCTGCCGGTTCGCGGTCGCTACTCTCGAACTTTTCGTTCCCATCAACCATATAGGAAGGTTATGTTCAAGTTGTTATTAACGAATTGAGTCATCAAAAGGGTTCATAAAACAGTACAATAATATATTTTAAACTTCCTTTTGGTAAAGCTTTATTTAAACTTTTTTTGCCGGAGTTAATTCAAATGCTTTTTGCCGACTTGAACTTTACCTAGTAATGTGAAAAAGGAATAGTTAAATAGTTTACTTTAGTGTAGTAGGTAGAATTATGCAGATTGAATTTTGGCCACGGCGGCCAATCTCTCACGGGGGATATCATAGTGCACAACTACAGGTGTACTCTCTGTTTCCCCACTGTCCGATGGTATTGCAAGCCGATACGACCGGAGAATGATTAGGCATAATTGAAACATACAATTACACTTTGACATAGGACCAACGGCTTGGCGTCCTTTCCAAGGCACGGGGTGTCACACCACCAACTTCCAAACTCAGGGCTACTACTGAGAAATGTATGTTCCAAAAATCCAATATCATGTTTTGCCCATCCTGGGAATGACCGCAAGACCGCTAGACCAACAAGGCAGCAATTGGATTCAAAATTTAGATAAGTTATTTTATTTAGAACAATTAATGAAAACACTAGAGTTCTAAAAGTTGCTTTCCGTGGGTTTGATAAAATTGTTAGAATATGTTAATAATGACTTAGAATAATATTTGAACTAAGAAGGAATGATAGCATTGAAGAACTAACTATCAATTATTGGAAAGTCAAATAACATAGAACTAACATAATTATGTACTTTCAAGTTTGTCTTGGACATCAAAGGCAACGGTGAAGGAAAACATCGTGAGGAAACCTGGACTTATATAGTTAATGTAAGTCTGAAATAGCCAAGTCAGAGGCATGTGGAGTTCCCAGAGGTGGCTTAATTAATTCTGACACCAGAGGTGGCCACCTCACACTAAAAGGAGATAGAAATAACACAAAAACGCCCAAAAAATTAAAATTACATTTTGACATTATTGAGAGGAGCTTGTGGCTAAGTATAAAAAGCAAAACTTGGCGAGGTTGGTGAAGGATGATCATCCACCAGCTTACATATTGGGACTCCTCCGTGCCTCGTTAGCATATTTACCCGTCGGTCCCAACTGTCATTTAAAAATCTTTGAAACTCGTTACGAATAGTCAGCACCCTAGAATTCGGACACCAGTCTAGCACCAAGTGATATAGTGTTACCCAGTAACTGGGTTGTGGGTTGTGGAGGTCAGATAGGCAGTTATTCCATGTAAAATACTGGTCCTCAGCTGAATCCGGTAAGACTGGAGCCGAACCCAACAACTTTGGGCAAAGGATAGGCAGATTGATTGAATGCTTCCATTCTTTATTACAGTTAATAGCACTTGCAATTTATGATGCTAACTAGCTTCTGCCAGCGGCTTTGCCTGCACGAATCTATACCAAGAGAACATATTCCCGGGATCAAAAGTATCCTCTGTGCTATTCCAGACTATAATTTATCTGTGTGCCAAATTTCATCCAGATCCATTAAGTTGTTTTTGCGTGAAAGAGTAACAATCACACAAACACAGACAATCACAAACTTTCGCCTTTATAATATAAGTGTGAAGTAATATTCAAAGTATTCTGTATTAAAACATGTTCACACCTTTCCTAATTAACCCTATAATACCTCATTCGTATCCATAAATAAAAATGCAAGGCATAGAGAAGTTCATCCCTGTATAAATGAGGGGATAAACACAAACTAAGAGTAATAACAGAGCGAGATTAACACGTAAAAAATGACGCTCAAAGACGAGATGCAATGTATCAAGCTTATTTGTGACATACGGGGGAAAAGTTTGAGGGATCATGTTGATAAAATTATATAATTTACGAGTATGGGCCTGTTTCACGATGTCCGAAAAGCCTCTACTTACCGAATGTATGAAAAAATGAACCAAATTGGAATGAAATTGTCTGCCATTTAAGTTATAGCATAAAGTATGTAAGCTGCGTGGCGGTGCGCCGCAGCCAGAGAGGCCAATACGAACAAAGCCCTATTTTGCACGCACACATTAACATTACGATTTTACAGGGATTCTTGGGCAGTATTGGATAGAGCTCAACGGGGATACACCTTAGAGTAAAAAGTGAAAAAAAAAATAGTATGAAACCCATTGGAAATGGAAGAGAATATAACAAAAATGAAAGGAAAAATAATTTACGGGCGATCTGAGATCAGGAAGTGGAAGGGGGTAAGTTTTTAAGGGTAACAACGGTTTATCTCGATTTCCGGCAAAACTTCAAGTCCTATGGATAAAAGGTTAAATGTCCAAATTGTAGGTAATAAAAAAATCTACACTTATTTCACATAACCTCAAAATTTATGTGAAACATACAAAAGTCCATGTTTTTGTTTTTTATTTTATAGCAAGAAACTGTGGCTCCTCAAATACCCCCCTCCAACTGAATATTTTGAGCTTGCAGAAAAGCTCCCAGCGGGCCATAAACAGCCACGGCCCACTTGGAAATCCCTAAACCAGTTACAAAGCCTAGTGGCAAAACTCACCTGCTCCGTATGTAGAAACACCTGCACCATGCAAGATCTTTGTGAGGCCAGCGCTAAGGCTACCGACGTGGCTGAATACTGGTGGAAGTAAATTTTGTGATGGGAATCATCGACACGAAAAAGTAGTGTAAATACAAGCACATGAAATATTTTCGCTTATTTTCGAGCAATAAGATATGGTATAACGATGCTTTACTATAAGGGAATATTGTTTTCCCAGATAATGGAAAGTTTCGAACAAACTGTTGACCATTTTTGGCAACAGTGTATTCATTTGCAGAGAGATTAAAAAGAGAAAGCGAAACATTTTTATTTGTGCAGATATTAAGACTAAAACTTACAGTACATAGTGGATTAAACCGAGTTTGTTTATTAAAAACTAAATCTCTTTATTTACTTTAGCCTGGACTTTGTTGTTTCAGTTAAATTGACAATGTTTTCATTTCATTTAGGATCACCCTAATGTTAACAATATCAAAATCAATCTGCCTAACCTTAACCAAACTATGTTGTTGGACTCTGCTTCCAATCTAACCGGATTCATCCGAGTACCAGTATTTTACAATGAAGCGATTATAGTATGTGTTTTTCAGAAATAAGATAACTGAGTGATACGGTACGGATTTTATTGGTAATATTCTTCAGAAAGACCAGGTGCGCAGTTCTCATCAACCGGCGTGCGTGTATAACTTGATTTATATATGCAGATGAAGCAAAAAAGTATTTTAGAATCGTAGCAGGTGGCGTTCTCTTTAGTTTCTGCCTATCCCCACGGGAAAATGGCGTAATTTTAGGCATGCATGTACGGTATAGATACAAGAAGATCCTCTGATATGCTAAAATCCATACTAAAAACAATACCGATTATGCCAATAAACTCACTGGTTGTATCATTAAAACCCACTTCCCAATATCTAAGCTTTATCCAAATATGTCTTCCAATAACTAAAGTTAATGATAGCCGCCTGCATTCTCCGTGGTTTCTAGCTAAATTATGTACATACACGAGATGCTTATGTAACTAGTTATGTACATATGGACCTAGTTAACGATGCATCGGATATAGATTGACTGTAATGGATTCAGGATATTGAGTGTGTCCATATTTGTGTTAACAGTTTGTTAACCCAAACCGCCCATTGTTTGTTTGCGGAGTAGTCTGTGTATAATATTAGCAGCATTGATTGAGAATAGAGAGCCGAAGGGTTAAAGTCACCAAAAAGGCAATGGAGAGGGCTATGCTCGCATTTTTCATGCGTGGTCGTATTAGAAATAAAGATACCAGCAGGAGAATCAAAGCTGACAAAGCTCGAAGAATTTCATAACTTATGTGGCAGTGGACAGGTCACATCACTTACTACATTTAAATAAGGGATCAACATAATTGTGTTCTTATATAATATAAAACCAAATCTATTGGTGATTGCTTTATGCACAACGAAGTAACAGGAGGTCGAAAATGTCCTAAATGGCTTCGAGAAAATGATGGTACGGCTGTGCCTTTGTTTGCTCAACTTGTTGGTTATAAACTTGACTTTGTTTATTATTATTATTATTGTAATGTGGAGTGAAAATAAATAATATGAGTGTGGAGCAAGTGAACGAGTTTGTAAATCTAGGCAGTGTGTTCACAAGGGATGGCAAGATTGAAGAGGATGTGGAAAGGAGAGTGAATGCAGGGAATAAAGAGGATGGTGCTATACACGCGGTTGTGACCATCGAAAGTCGATGTCTCCGGAAGCTTGACTCACCGTTCACAACAGCGTGCTGGTGCCTACACTTATGTATGTAAGTGAAGGTTGGGTATAGCAAAAAATACATGAAAGAAGAATGAATGCAGTAACAATGCGCTCCTTGCGAAGTATGTGTGGTGTAACTTTAAATGATGGATTGAGGAATGAGGTTATAAGACAACTTTTTGGTTTAAAAGAAGATGTAGTGAATAAAATTGAAAAGACTATGTTAAGATGGTTTGGCCATATTGAGAGGATGAATGAAAGGCGACTAACGAAAAGCATTTATTTACGAGGCAGACGTGAAACGAAACGCCGGGAGGGGACGCCCTAAAAAGACATATATACCTTATAGGTGATGTTCTTCAGAAAGGCCAGGTGCGCAGTACTCATAACCAGCATGTGTGTATGATTAGATATATGAATATGAGTGAAGCAAAAGAAGTATGTAAGGATCGTAGTAGGTAGCGTTCTGTAGTTTCTGCTTACCCCCATGGGAAAAAGGCGTGAGTTTATGTATGTATGTATGTAATGTGGAGCTTAGCGATTAAATTATAAAATTTCAGTTTAAAGTATCCAACAAAAATTTCTTACACATAATTATTATTCGTATTCATAAAATTACAATGAGCTTTATTATTTCAGCCTTCATTTTGAGTAAATTTGTAAGATTTTTTATTAACCAGTTAGTTAAAATCTCATTTAACGTAACAAAGAACATTAGTGATGTTTAATCATATTTCTTACAATTCCTATTCCTTACTACTCCGCAGTAAAATGTTTCAATTTAAAGTAAAAGGGGAAGAAAGTAAAGTAAGTTATCAACCCCCGCTATAAACTCAGCTGAGGTTTACGATCGTACTTAAACGTTGAAAGAACTATCAAGTACACCATTGTAGTGTTTATATTCTTAGTATTAAAGAAAATGGAGATTTAAATGTATATTCAACTCTATTTCGAGAGGGTAATAAACTTATAGTGCCTACAAGCTGGTATAAATTATTCGATTATCATAAAGACTGGTATATAAGACTGTAACTTTTGTATAACGAAATGTAAATGATAATAATTAATAACATTTGCATGGGTCAATCTTTAATGATAAAAAATTCATTTATTTGCAAACAAGTGTGACTTTTACGATCTGCCTCCTGAACTAGGTAGTTAACCTGTATCACAGAAGACAGTTCCTTTCCTGATTACATAATACAGTTTATTTACATGCTAGGTACAATGCTAATTGAAAAAAAAATCTATAAACGTTGGTACAAAAAAACTAAATTAGACAAAAAATATATAAAATATGGTTGCCCGTGTGGTGTGGTGTGTTGTGTTTTTGTATGTATTCGTCAGAATAATAATTACGAATATGTTGGTAGTGCAGTCCTTTTATTTGTTTGAGTTACTGGTGACTAGATTTTTTGTTTGTTCGTAGTCCAATTTGCGGAGCCAATTGAATACACTCCGAAATTGTGATTATTTATATTTTGTGCATTTTTATATTAAGTTTGTTATATATACATGGTGCGGTGGACCAGTAGTGTTGTTACACAAAAGTGGATTTTACTGAAGGTGCTGGACATTTGACGCGTCTCTTGGTGGTTAGTAGCATCTGGGTAATATTGGTGCGGTGGAATCTGCGAAGCTCTCGACTTACATAGAGTTTGCGGACCGATAGGACACCAGTGCGGTTGTATAATTCCGTTGTGGAGTTACGGTACGGCAGGGACATTAGAACTTTAAGGAGCAATGCTGCGCACGTTCCAGTTCAATTATTACTGTTTTAGACGCACCACTCTTTAATCTTTGAGATTAAGCACCGCTTGCCGAGGTCAGTTTGGATGAGTGAATTTATATAGAAAGATACGTAGACTCGGAAAGCACGTAAAGCCGTTGGTCCCGGCTGTCATTTATGTATCTTTGATAGTAGTTACAAAAGCCCGAATCTCTGACACACCTCTTGCCATGGAGTGGAGGTGTTACTCAGTAAGAAGGTTATAAAGGTCAGGTAGGAGATCTATGTAAAATACAGATACACATTTGCATCTAGTTAGAAAAGCCAACTTCATTGTAGCTGAGAGAAATAAATCATACTAATATTATAACGGCGTAGGTTTATGAGTGTGTGTGTGTGTATTTGTATGTTTGTTACTTCTTCACGCTCAAACGGCTGGACGGATCTGGATGAAACTATAGTCAGGCATCGCACATTGAATAATGTTTATCCCGGTTTAATGTTTCCTTGGGCAGATAAATAAATAAAATCTTTATTCCGTTCATATTTAGGTAGTACAATAGTTCGTTTAGTCTACATTTACCAGAATTTGAAAAAGTGAGATAAATAAGGAACGTTGTGACATCAAAAATAATACTGTTTAACCAATAATACATTACAAAGAGGACTTTAATTGCTAGGTGTCTACAAAATTTTCTAGACCCCGCACTAGGATTTCCTGAGTTGTAGGGTCCAGTCTCTTCCTAGCTAGGTAAGGCAGGAATGTTCTCTAGGTAGTTTAAATAATTACACAGTGATAAAACTAGTTTTAATATAAATAATCAGAGGTTATTATTTAATATAAGAATTGAGTTTAAAAGAATACGTATATTAATTGTGAAGGGCACATAAGCAACAAACAAAATATTGTGCTCTAAATCCGATTGAAAGCGCTCACACAATCGGGATCCCATCAAGTCTCGCCTTTGATATCAACGGTCCTCACAAAAACCATTTGAAGCTTCTCTTCAATTGGTTCTTGAGAATCTTGAGGAGCAGAAGTGATCAAAACACTTCTAAGTTTTTGGCTGCTTTTATGTTCGAGGCTTATTTTTGTTATTCTTTACTATCTTCTATACTTAGAGCATTTACTAATCAGTTGACCATTTGTAAAACAAATAAATATTTGTTTTATTGGTATTAATTGTAGCTACAGGAATGCGTCATATTTCCAAACTCATCAAAAATACTTGCGCACCCTAGAAAGTCTATTTCTATTTTTTAAAGCCCTCCATAAGTAAGATTCCATATAAAAAGAACTGTAGTGCATTTCAAGCTTCAAGACCCGGTAGTTTATCCTGTGCGTTATTTGTCACAGAGACATAAAAAATAATCCTACTTAAAGTAGTTTAAAACTTTATAGCAGGCACTACATTTAAATAATATTATTACTTATGTACAGTCCAGGGTTAAAATTGCAGTCAGACCTCAATGTTTATAGTCCCCTGTACGGTTCTGTGCATATAATTGTGTGCGTGATGTTTCAACGCAAACAATAGACATCATACGTGTAACTACGAGGTGAAGGGGCGTGGTCAACGCCACACAAAGATATATATATATATATATACATACTCTTTTCACTTATGTATAAATACAAAAGCCCATGTCGTGCCGGTTCGAAACTAAGTCTAAAATTCGTCTTAGAAGTTATCGTAACTCGTGGCAGACTTGTGATAGAGTGCAACTCTCATACGGGGTCGTAGAAGACGCGAGTTCAAATCTCGGCTGCACAAAGTTCTTTCTGTATTTTTGGTAACAAATAATGACTAGTAAGTTACACGAACGAAATGTTAGAATTTAACTTAGAATAGTTAAAAACAAAAGTTTTTTATACATCCTGTGTTAATATGGTTTATACCCATCCATTAAAAAAGGAAACATGTCGAACATAAAGTATGATTTAATCAATGTTATTATAACTAATTTAAAAAGTAGGCAGATAAAAAAAGATAGATAACTTTTAATTTTTGAATAATAATATGATAACTAATATTATTGAGGCTATAGCTTAATTATTTCGTTTTCTCTAGGAAAAGAAGATTGAAGCTTAACCTCAACAATACAATGCTAAATATTTACTATTGCCAGGGCATCCCCTGTTTCAAAACCAACCAACCATTGATTTAAATAATATGAGACAATGATGTTTACATAGATTACCATTAATAATTAAAACAATAAATTTAATAGTAATAAATAATAATATTGTAACACAATTAAAACTTTTTTACATAATAAATTGTTTCTTAGATCGGTTTAAATATCTTTATTCAGATTAAGACAAATTGTCACTAACATTACAACAATATGCAAACATTTTAGAAGTACTATCCCAGTCAGGGTAAAAGAGAAATAAATGGTTCGTTGTCGGCTAGTTAAGAAACGAATTCAACACATTGCCGAGATAAAGCCGTGGTCCAAGTTAAAAGATTTCAAACACTGATTTAAAATACTACATTAAGTAAATTATTTCCTACGGCATGGAGTGCGCCATAGACTGACAATATATATAGATTGGAGTGCGCGCCGAACAGTGCGCAATGACGTCTCGAATTTACTAGCAAAACGCCTAGTTGGTATAAAACCATTGTTTTCATATTCATTCACCATAAAACTTCATTGAGAATGAATTTTAAGCGGTGGTCTGCCACTGCATGCACGACTCTTGAGACTTACTTCTTCCTCAAACTTCGTAATCCAACGAATAACAGTTCTCATCTAAAAAATAAAAAAACACTAATTAAACATTTCAAAAAAGTGATTTATTTGCTTACTTGACACAAAAATATCATGCACCATATTTAAACAAATCAACACATTATTTTTATAACTTACATATAATCCGGTTTCATCTGAAATTTACATTGTGATTGTATTTAGCCTATTCTTAAGCAAGGCAACAATGTTAGCCCTATTTTCTAAATTTATATTTGCTTGGATTATGATATTCAAAAAACACCACTATTATAATATCTCGAACGCTATGAATAAAGTTCACCAACCAACAACGTCGTACTAAGTATTTCTTCAAACAGTTCATATTGATTGAATAAACCCTCAACTCAGGTGATTTTACCGAATGTAATAAAAAGTTCAACCCTAAAAACTTAAACGCAAATCTTCCGGACAACTGAATACTTACTTCACTGAATACTGATAGGTCATAATATAAAGTAATTAATGCAACGACTAACATAATATTATTAAAAGGATAACAAAATTATTATGCTACAGTATTTAATATTTTTCTATCATTTATGAGATTACATTAAAAAGATAGTTAAGATTATCTTTATTAATATTTAGGCATTTAATTTAAATGAAGATATAGACATTCATAATCATACATTAATAATATTTAAACATGTATAAAATGTGTACAGAAATAAAGAAAAAAAAGAAGAAAAATAAAATAATATTAATTTTATGTGTTACGGGATTCGAAGCAGGCTTTACGTGGTTTATCTAGCAGTGTTAACCGCTAGACCAGATGCACGCTTACGTACGGCAATGAAATTAAATACCTCATTCTAACTTAAAGGTAAATGCGCTCTCTAAGATTCTTGATGAATAGCAAATACGAGATAGTAAGTGCGATCGATGTTGGCGACAAAACGTGTGGGTATTGTGTTTGAAATCTACTCACATTGTTATAAAGTTTAGGTAAACGTTTGTTTGAGATATTATAATATATACAGATGAGGATGGATTGGAAACTCCACCACTTACATGTTTCGTGATTTTAATAAATAGTATGACGTTGTGGCCATGTTGCGTTCTCATTGGTTCATTATGAAAGAGATCGATATATAGGTGTGTGTATGAGTGTTAATGAGCAATGAGTCTATAGAAGAAGGTTGTTAGTGGGACTGATTGGCTATACTATAGCTTCGTGAAGTTATGACTGCGATTTTGACCGTGATACCTTTAAAAATACTATAAATGTACTGTAACTGTCACTGAACAGAAGTTTTGAAGTCCGTATTTTCTCTCAATATAGGGTTCAGTTGAAAACCAGGCACTAACTTCTCTCTACTCTATGACTATTATATATATTTGTAGGAAATATTGTGTAATTGTCAGGAAAAGGCATAATTGAATGGGTTTTTATCGGGCTAGTACGAGTTAGCCAAACCAACTTCTTCACTTGTATGTAGGGTCATAATGTAACTGATCACGTTATGTATTGGCGAAAAACGTAGGTATACGACATTCCACTACGCACGTAGTTTTTCTACACGAACAATCGGTCACTCTTACTGTATTTCTATATAACAAATTAACAACTCAATCCAACCCGCCGTATTCTTACTCGATCCTGCACTCCTCTCCCTTCTTCGCGCCAAAAACTAGTGCCTAGTGTTACGTCAAGTTGACATCTGTCAAAGTCGTTACAAACCATAGCTCTCGTCAGAACGAAATCGTTAGAAGTGCCTACACGGCCTCCTGACTATTGCTAGGCCGCGAGCATTTAGCAATCCTTATATTGGCCCGTCATATCTCACACACCAAAGAAAGTAACATTCCATTTGGATCCGCTCATCCATTCCTGACATGCATTCTCTGCGGTATCATACGGTATAGACCAGGCGCACAAGATCCTTTAGATCAACCAACAATTCATCATATCATGTGTGGAACGGGCGCACAAGGCCCTTTTCAACCAACCAACTATTCACAGTGTGGCATGGACCTAGCGTGCTGGGCCCCTTCGACCATCCATGTGCGCAACACGTGGCGTGGACCGGGCGTACTGGGTTCCTTCGACCACCCACCTACTCCCAGCATGGCATGGACCGTTTACCTGGACAGAAACTGGACTTCAGCACTACGACTGGGCTGCTTTCAGTGGTGAAGCACCTTTCTACAACACATAATGCCAATGCACTTCCACTATAACAAGTACTTTGACTGGCACCATTACAATATCGATTCTCTTTACCCTCAGATATTAATTCAACACACGAACAGTAAGACCCAGAACAATAATTTGCAGGCCACGCAAGTATCTACTACACATCAGAATCGAACCCGCGACACACAGCGCGGCATCCGGTACCTCAGCCACTGCGCCATCAAAACCACATATAGGCACACTACCAATATGAACAAATTACAAGACTTCTGTGATACTGTCACTAAAACACTAACCACTATATTATGTTATGACACATTTGCATACCTATCTTTACATTAAGACAATTTTATAACACAAAATAACTAGTCTGCACTCACCAATCCATGTCTGCAAGTAGAGGTGTATAGCGCACTCTTAACTCACAAACCAAGTTCAAGCTTAAAGCAATAGGATACCACTACATGTTGTCCAGAGATTGTACCTTAGACCCCATGTCTAGCAGGTGCTCCAGCAATTACCAGACCAACAAGTTAACAAACACACACAGCAAATAAAAATCAATCATCACGAGTAAATTGTAAGATGCACAGTCCAAGAGTAAGATACACAGACAAAGAGTCACAGCAAAGATAATCATACTATGTTTCATAAGACAAAACTTAATACTTTTCTGAAAGACATAATTACCCACAATTCGAAACAACCTTGAATCTGCGTACAATCAATTGCTTTTTTTCTTCACTTAATTTATTTTAACAGACAAAAACATTGTGTATTGTAGTGTCTTTGTAGTGTAGTAGAAGTGCAATGGCTATAAAATGTAATTTTTGTTTAACCGACTGCAGTAGGACCACAAAAGGGTGGTAATGTTTATGCAATCAATCATAATAAGAATTAAGTGACCTTACCAGTTACTGTAGATTCTTTCCGTAATCAGATGTTTGGTAAATCTGAACTTTCTCATGCGCAGTACATTCTTTATCTACCACTTTATTACCATTACTTTTAACACACCATACTACCAGGCAGGTAGAGTTAAGAATCCCATCACTTGAGGTCCCTTTCAAACTTGTTAACCATGTTTCCAAAATAATCATGATTCTCTCCGTGCCATGATTTGCAAAATCAAATCTTGATTTTAGTTCCTGGTTTTGTACCAACTTATTGGAATCCTTCCAGTATTCTTACAATTAAACTAAACAGCTGTGCTCAACAGCCTGAAGCATTGATTTAAAACAAACCATTTTCAAGCACTTTTCAACTAAACTAACATTTACCGGCTTTAGTAAAAATGATAATTATGTGAATTTAGTTATCTTCATTAGTTTAAACTAGTTAATATTATTGTAAACTCTCCAAATTTAATTGAGCAAGAAGTAGACCTTTCAGTAAGCTTTCAAACCATCATGACCAAACTTTATGGTTGAGGAATGTTTTTCAGTCAATCCTTGTGCTACAAATAACATTATGTTCTGACCGAATACGCGTCACACTAACTCTTCACGTATTTGAAGTTTTCCGCTACCAACATTCTTTCGGTAGGTAATTTCACTGATCACAAGTTGTTCGATTGTTATTTCACTAGTCTCCTCAATAACAAGCCCCACGATCTGATGTAGAGAATACTGTGTAATCGTCAAGAAAAGCCACTACTGCATGGGTTCTTTTCGGGCTAATACGAGTTAGAGTAACCAACTTCTTCTCTTGTATGTAGGGTCAAAATGTAACTGATCACGTTATCTATTGGCGAATAACGTAGGTATACGACATTCCACTATGCAAGTAGTTTTATCTACACGAACACTCGGTCACTCTCACTGTATTTCTATATCACAAATTAACAAATCAATCCAACCCGCTATATTCTTACTCGATTCTTCACTCCTCTCCCTTCTTCGCGCCAAAAACTAGTGCCTAGTCTTACATCAAGTTGACATCTGTCAATGTCGTTCTAAACCATAGCTCTCGTCAGAACGAAATCGTTAGGAGTGCCTACATATTTATTATAGGAAATATATATGTATGTTTATTTTAACTATTCATAAATTTTTACGTCAATAATTATTTCTATTTTTCATGCATCTCAGAATTCCTAAGGCGTTAAGTCCGCCTATGTACCTTTATGTTGCATGAAGTTTTAATAAATAAATAAATGAGAACTAGTTATCTCGCATTTTGCTGTACTGGACCTATTTGGCGCAGTCGTGAGGTACACGATGATACAGTCTATAATACAAACTGTTCTTAATAGTAATTCATTCATTCATTACCTCGCACTGGAACGCGTTGCAGCAATTACACCAATGAATAATTACCAAAAATCTAGTAATTCTACCTACCTACATTGTGTGTTGCATTTCGTGTGCCGAATAAATACGTTTTATTCTCTACAAGGCGTATATATTCCCCAATGTTAACACAGGCCGTGGCCTGTGATAACATTGGGGAATGGCCTGAATTGGCCATGAATTGGCCGCGTGGCGTGGCCGGCCAATGGCCGTGCGCCCGCTCGGCGCCAGAATTTCAATATTGCACCTTCTTTTGGACGGTTTTGTCCGTTGATATGCAGCTACTTTTTGCTATTTCAGTTAAGATGAAATTCTAGGCATTCATTTTTCTATGTAAAAATATGTTTAAACATTCAAGTCGTTTTGGAGAAATATCCAAAAATAGCCATAAATATCGTGTTCTTTTTTTTAAAGCAACAATCAAAATGCATGTTTCACAAATAATGTACGTGCATAAATGTATTTTTTTAACCTTTTAACTTAGCCAATACTACGGAGTATGCTTTAGGAAATAACCGTTTAACGGCACTAAAGCGATGGGGGCTCTTAAAACGCTAAGGTTAAAAGGCTTGAATCAAATATATATTTATTATTGTTTCATGTACATTATTTGTGAAACATGTTTTTTTCGTATAACAAATAGTTTTGCTTCAAAAAAATAATTAACGAAACGATATTTTATCGATACTTTTGGATACTCCTCCAAAACGACTTAAATATTCAAAAGTATTTGTACACAGTTAATTTGATGGCTAGAATTTCTTCATAACTGAAAAAGCATATGTAAATATAAGAATATTTTGCAAACAAAACTGTCCAAATGCAGGTTCAATATTGATATTCTGATTCCGAGCGGGCGTACGGCCAGTACTGGGTTAACATTGGGGAATATATACGCCTTAAGGCCAAGAACATAATTCGAAGGTACAATTTTTCTTTACTCGTTTCCGCCGCACACTCCTAAACACCATCAAAGCCCATATTTCCCCAGCATTTCACACGTCGTTTTCACTGGCGTTTATAAATCTAATCTGAATGCTGGTTATAATGGCAGAGGGCCCTCGGGACGCATAGTGCCTGCTATTTCATTGCTAACGATTTCAGCTGCGGAGAAATCCTTTGCGAAATTATCTTTGTGTGGTGTTTGTGCTGTATTGGTGTAGATCTCTGGGTACTGAGGTATTTATCTTAATGCTTGTTTTAGAAAGTTTTTAAATTAAGTATTCGAATCTTTTTCGAGGTTATTGCTTGAGAGAGTTGAGCTACATATTTATCATGCAATTATTTGGTTGCACTACGTTACATCCATTCCTGGAAGGATCTCAGCAAGTGAAGTTCTGTAGTTTCTCTGTAACCCCACGAGAAAAACACGTACGATTTTTCTAGGTCCTTATCAAGGAATAATGATAATTTATTACTATTCTCTAATTTTCTCTACAGAATAATTACTATTATTATTTAATAAAATATAACTAAACTGAGAACCATCTCACTTTTTTGAAGTCGTTTGAATGCACAATCTTGGATATTAAAGGGTGTCTGAAATAGGGCAGTCCTAATGTTACAGATCACCCAATTATCTATATCATATCCCAATTTTTTTTTAAATCTTTTTCTTCTTCTGTTACGACCTAATCCCATTAACTATATTTACATTTTCATCATAATAGTCTTTTTCCTATCTCAGTACACGTGGAAGAAATCCCAAGTGACAGCCAGTAACCTACTCAAACCGTTAAAACAAAATAAAACAAATTTCCCTCCATAGCCACAGTCATAATAGCACATTCACAGTAACACGTAACATTCCCAATTCCCCGCGATTCCGTAAATAGCACAAAGTAACACCTCAATGACAAATGCCGAACGTTTTTCATGAACATTAAACAAATCGTCCCATCCGATGTTATGGGGGCAGGCAGGAAATTGTGTCAAGCTGTCCGAGGTAAGTGTCTGTCATATTTAATGGTTAAGGTTATATTGAGATGTGGTTTTCCTTGTTTATTACGGAATGTTTAGCTTCTGGCGTGAGGTATTAAAATAAATTTCTGGTTATTATTTAGATCAATCAATCTGCCTAGCCTTTTCCCAAATTTATTGTGGGTGCTTCCAGTCTAACCGGATTCAGCTGAATTTACTTTAACATTAAAACAGATGCCTGTCTGACCTTCACAACACAGTTACTGGGTAATATGATACATCTTTGGCAACACTGGTGTCAGATTGCCTGGCTTCAGGAAGCATTGGGGTATCTCGGCATGGTAAGATGGTCACCCATCAACGGATGGGCTCGGCAAGTGTTGCTTAACTTTGAAGATCGGCCCGTGCGGTTGTTATTATTTAAAACCACGACCTCCTCTCACGTACCCATAATATATTACGTTATAGTAAAGAAAATTTGAAAGGCGTTAGCTCATGTAAACGCTTACCCCAGTTTTCTGC
Source organism: Orthosia cruda (assembly GCA_964057195.1). Taxonomy (NCBI): domain Eukaryota; kingdom Metazoa; phylum Arthropoda; class Insecta; order Lepidoptera; family Noctuidae; genus Orthosia; species Orthosia cruda. Next base: position 33,513,018 of record OZ059825.1, on the reverse strand, counting down.
TAAATTTTATAACATTATGGCAAATTTTTCGTTTTCCGTTATATAAATTACAAACCTTAATCAGCTATTAAGACAGTCGCCAACGACCTTGAGGGGAAAATCCCGCACACGTTTTATACCCACATGACCCAAAATTCAGTAGTCTTTTTCCTTTCCTTATGACTAGAAAATGGTCTAATGTAAAACAATTTTTTTTCAAAAAAATACGACTAGCCGTTTAGACGTAATTCTCATTTTAAAATCAGCTACTGAGGGGTATCTGTGCCTTAAAAAAAGGTAGATAAACTTTCTGAACATACAAATAATAATCTAAACATAATCTACCCTTCACCACTTCTTAGTTTTTAAGACAGGACGAATAATTGGAGCAACAAACTGCCTAGAAACACACATATCTGTAAAGTTAGAAATACACAAAACTTAAATCAGATTGAGGTCAATATCGAGCTCATCAGGAATAAAAAATTATCTGTCTAGCCCTTTTTCAACTATTTAAGTTGAGGTCGGCAGACTTAGCTGAGTACCTACTAGTATTACCAGAACTCATCGTACCTACTAATATTATAAATGCGAAAGTTTTTACGGGTGGATGGATGTTTATTAATCAATCACGCCAGAACGGCTGAACGGATCTGGATAAAATTTGCACAGAGATAGAATATAGTCTGGAATCATAGAATCACAAATCAGTATTTCTTCTTCCTTTTTTTCTCACTTAGAATACTTTTTATGGCGATAATCTAGGTATAATGGTCCTTTGGGATAATAACACTCCACACGAGAGCGGAGCTGTGGGTTGAAGCTAGTCAGGAATATAAAAACAGGAATCTCTGATACTTCTTTCTCGCGTTTTGTATATGCGACATGTATGAACCAATTTCAGGTACTTTACCTGACCGTTGTGAAGGACCTCTAAGGTTGTATAAGTTTTTATGTCCATCTAGGACATTGTCCAAATCTTATGACCAAATGTAATACAACCATTGTAATAGCCCAACATCAAAATAACAGCTGCCAAACGTTTTTCATAAACATAAAACCGTAATGTGTCGTACAGCCAACTGCATGTTAATGTTAACAGTTTGCACGCGGGGAACATTTGGGTAGCATAACATTTGGTTACAGCTTAGGAGTGGAATTCCCTGCCGGTGTCTTTATTTACAGATAGCTACAACCTAAGCGTTTTTAAGTCAAGAGAGAATAGTTTACTTCTAGGCAAGCATATTTCACCGTCGACCACATCATCGCTTACTACCACGCGAGATAGTGGTCAAACGCAAGCCTATCGATGAATAATAAAAAAAGGCTTTAGGATGTGGCAATAAGAGCGTTTTTTATCACTGATATGGAGGTTGACCGTACAAGGAAAACCGCAGAGACTCAAGGTGAGGATGTGTTGGTATTAAATCATTGTTAATGTCGCGGATTAGCCCGCTATCTTATGGATATTGGTGTAATAAAGCTTTGGCGATATTAACGGTGTTTTCTATGGTGTTGGGCTAAAATAAAAATATTAGCAGCAGTTTGTCCAAGAAATATGATCATGACTGTATGATTGCCTTATAGTTGAATTTGTCGTTGTGCCCAGTGGTTAAGACCTGACATTGCTGACAACAGTGAAGAAAAACATTGATAAGAATCCAGGACCTAGGTCGAGAGTTACAAAAGCCTGTCACAAAATTTTCTGTCTTGTGTAGGTAGGCGCGTAAGTACTATCCTAGCTGAACACGAAGCTGATGTCGTCGCGACGGCTGAAGAGTTAACCCCGAGGCAAGAAAACCCGCAGTGTTGAGATGTTGGGAACTGGGAAGGAACCTCGATTGTTCCGGAAGGTTGGACAGTCCCTGAAAAGCCATTGGGATACAGTTACAAGCTGGTAGTATATTTATGGTTGACTGGCAAAAACTGCTAAAGACATTATGTCCGTCTTTATTCCTTTGTGATGCATGAAGTTTCAATCCTCTGTTATTGGATTTTTATTATTTATCTGGCATTTCTCAGTTGTAGCCTGGAGTCTGGACTTGTGGCCGGTTTATGATAAAGGCTTGCCCCCTATTACATGAAACTTCAATGAGGGTGTATTCAAGGTGCACATCTCTGCTTAACTTCGGGAAATACAGGCGTGATGCTACCTCTTTTTTCGTCTATCCATTGCTGTCCCACTGCTGGGCAAAGGCCAACCTTCCTGCTATTCTTTTACCTATAATTATAAGTTAAGTTTATGAGAATGGATGGATGGATAGATACTCTTCAAAAACTACTAAACGGATTTGTATGTAATTTGGCGCACATCTTACTTAATATTATAAATGCGAAAACTGGATGGATGTACTCGTATGTTTGTTACTTCTTCACGCTCAAACGGCTAAACGGAACTGGATGAATTTATGATTATTTTTATCCCGGTATAATATTCCCTTAGGAGTCTTAGGAGAATAAAACACTTTTCACCGCTGGCAGAAGCTAGTAGTTTATAATTTAGATTTACAGATAGAATTTTAATCCTGCAAAGTTTTTATTCTGTTGTTGTCCGACATTAGTACATAATTGCCTGACGCTGGTTTTCAACTAAACCTTACGTTGAGTGTACGGCGTACGCCGTAAGGATGTAATACTTTATCCAAAACACTATAAATAAGTAATATAGGAAGGAGAGAGGTATGAAATAAAGGCGAAATACATTGTACAAAAAATATACGGCGGCTATAACACAAAAGAAAGAGTCGCCTAGAACAGCCAAGAGTTTACTGCAGAAATATGTTATGTAATACATCGTAAAATTTACTGTTACTCCATCCGCTTCCTTGTGACGTCACGAACGCGTCACAAAATGTGCAAATCACGTGAACAGAGCTGATAATATCGTTTATTTACCGATAGAGACGGACAGACTTACGACAGAATATTGTCGTTCTTCTTCGTCTATATCCAGCGCTTAAGACGTCACCTCCTGTGCTTGAGGTTGTGGGTTCAAAGCCTGGCAAGTATGTACCAATGTGACTTTTTCAACTTCATATATTTTGTAGTTTCCAAGTTTATCTTGGACATGACGGAAATCATCCAACCAGCACCCTTATTGCGAATCTGTTTTAACAGAACGAAACACACACTTTCCTTTCATTGCATGTTTTACGCTGTCGAGTAGACGGATTTTTGAAGATCATGAAGCAATTAATGCAAAGAAAGCATACCGTGCTAATCTTTGAACTTTGACACTTAGCGTGCTGGATTTGTAGTTAATATAGGATTGAAATCGCCGACCCGGGCATACGGGGCCAGTGTTGTGGTCAATTCTAGAGCCTTCTATGTATGAGAAGAGGCCTTTGTTCTGCAGTGGGACAATTACGTGCTGGTATTATTGTTCTTATTAAGGTTTGTTATTCCTTCAAACCTGTCCCTCAGTCGCAAGTCTGCACCGTTCCTTATTTCCACGACGCGCTGCGTTTTGACGCCACAAGACGGATGGTTTGACGAACGATTAATCTTAGTTTACACGCTACCGACACTAGAAAAGTGTTTGTTAATTGTTTACGTCGATAATACTCGGTATAAAGCAGAAGATAAGTAAACATAAGAGGAGATTGTGGGTAAATATCGGAACGTTCGATCAAGGAGATGTAATTCTAGATAATGGCTGGTGGGGGCAAACTTACTGTGAGTTTTCATCTCAGTACCATGATTTACTTGACGTAGTGTCCTATGTCCTCTAGATAGGGTAGAAGGCGTCCACAGAATTGAGACTGCAAAATTTATTTTCTGGAAGTAAAAACTGATTTACATATTTTTTATATTTTGTATTTTGCATTTGACTTAGAACATTCTTAAAAGATAGTTAAGGATACCTATAAAAATTAACATTCATTTAGATATCGCAAAAAACCACATCAAACTACCGATTTTTTTTCTTGACAATTAGTTTTTTGCATTTGACTTAGAACATTGTTATGAAATAGTTAAGGATAAGAATACCTAATTGAAAGTACATAATCTGAAAAAAAGAACATTCATTTAGGTATCGCAAAAAGCCACATCAAACTACTGATTTAAAATTGTTTTTGACATTTTGTTTTTTTTTGCATTTGACTTAGAACATAATTAAAAGATAGTTAAGGATTAAGGATACCTACCTACTTGTAAGTACAGAATCTGAAAAATTAAAGTTTATTTAATAACGCAAGAAGCCACATCAAAGGCTCTACAAGGGTAAATATTCTCCTAAAAAGTTCAATTAAATGTCATGTTTGCTTAAATTTGAGGAAAAAGTAGACTTGCCCATGCAACAAATTACATCACGGCTTTGAAATACAACCGCCACGTGTACCTACCGATGACACGAGATTAAAGAATTATACTATAGAAAACAAAAAATCCTTTAGTATACAGAGTGATTTTATTTATTTAGGTACACTTCATGCACAAATGATACAAAGGCGGCATTAATGCCTTAGCTTAGGCTTTCTCTACCAGTCAAACCAGGGTGGTGAAGAGATAAAATGGCAGGTGCATTGTTTAAAAAAAGTTGGGATTAACACACCAAAATAGGTAAAATACACGTACATTTATATAGAATATAATATATACTCGATTTTTTGTATTCCATTTCACACAGTACTTATGAGAATAAACATTTTTTTACGATGGGATCAATTCGAAAAAATGGGAACAAAATCAGTTTTCCCATATGTTAGGGACTTTCGCGATGGAGAGACGTAATTTAAAATAAATTATGTCGAAAGGCGATAACTCGCACGTATTTTCTTAGAAAATTTCAAGTGCAAATCGGCCGAATTGTATTTCGTTGCGTCCATGTGAATGTACTTGCAATTTCGCTTAATGAAAATCCCTTATCGATGTGAACCACGTCGAGCCATAAGGAAAGAGGGGCGTTTTTTTTCGCGCTTTATGTTTGTTCTCGTAGTTAGTTTTTCATGTCCATGATATTTGGCAATAGTCAAACAATACCAAAATTGTCAAGCAAAAATCCATTTTGGTTAAACCGCCATATTTATTCCTCGGACAAAATTTTTCTGACAGTTGAAAAGTCGGCCTTTAAAATGTATGCAATAATGAAACTGTACCTACCCCAATGTACGAGTATTAATATTTACCTCTGAACAGGACAACATTTTAACGTTGGACAGGACAAAATGTTTACGTTCACATAATGTATAAATAACAAGCTTTTACCTCCGGCTACTACATCCACTGTTGTTACCAAAAAGTACTTTAATTGCCACTAGATATTAACATACATACATAAACCTTGTATGACCTACAGATAGTTGTTCCGGCTCTGGGTGTTTATGTAATTGAGTTTATATGTTTGTAAACGCACCCACGATACAAGAAGAAATTCCTAGTGTGGGGCAACGTTTTTATTTTAAAAAATAAAATAAAAAATAAACTCACGCCACAGGCTACGGCCCTTACATACTTCCCTTGCTTCATCTACGTTCATACATCTAGTCATACACGCACGCGGGTTATGAGTACTGCACACCTGGCGTTTCGTACGGTACATACGGCGATGCGCCATCTCTACATTGTGGTCATCCCACCCATACGTACTAAACATTTAGGGAATACCTTTATATTGCGCACAGCTAAGAAGTGGAATTTTCTCTCGGAGTATGTATTTACTGTCCTACAACCTGGGGGTCTTTAAGTCAAGAGGGAATGGGTTACTTCTAGGTAAGCGTGCCTCATCGTCAACCGTTAGCCTATCTATAATAATAAAAAAATTGCTTCTTGCAAAATTGCATGATTCTAGGTCAACGGGCAGTACCCGGTAGATTTGAATCCCTCGCGAGTGTAAAATATGCGTCATTAACGGCTGTATCTATTGATTACTTTGAACTAGAAGTTTGATTTGAGTACACGGTATTAATTTCAACTCGATACCTCCACGTGTTCCCGAGATAAAGGGTCTTAACAGACAGACGGACGGACAGATAGACGGACAACAAAGTGATCCTATAAGGGTTCCCGTTTTTTCCTTTTGTGGTACGGAACCCTAAAAAAATAAAAAAAAAAGATCCGAATATGTCTTTCAACGGTCTTTCCGCTCATGCCTACCTTGTTAATACCTTTTGATATTGACATAACAAAAAATTATAATTTATTCATACGCTGTATCACTATTGGTAAAACATGAGCCAAAAATCTATCCGGCAAAAGGGAACATGTCTGCCGCGAGGCATCCGTTCCATATTTTGTGTTGAATAATTTAGTTACTAGCGTTGTCAACGCTAAATGAATTGAATATAAAATATAAATTAACTACGGATACTGTAATGGATTAAAATCGACTTATTTTTGGATCCCTTTCTGTTGCTAAGTGGTTGTTGATGATTGTTGTTGTTTTCGGATGTGTTGGATCAGGAACTTCAGCAGGAACTTATCAATGATTTATATTTCATAAAATAATACTAAGTTTTATTTGGCTTTCAATTACAATTTAATAAGCAAATCAGGTATAATGCGACTAGCTCGAAGCGCGGTCGATCAGTATCTTGGTGCCCGGGTCATAGGTTATATTCTCGATGGCCCGCGGCGAGCGGTCGCACGCGCCCCTTTCTCGCCAGTGTGCTTACCTTCCCCGCCTTCGCCCATCAGTTGTTGTAAGTCACGTACATAGGCGCGTGAAAACTGTCAACAGTGGTAACAAACCTTTGGGCAGAATTTTATAATCGTGGCTAGTTCACTTCGTTCTAACAATAATTCTAAGTAGGTAAATTAAATTAATTATTCGAATTCTAGAGTAGTATTCCTTTTCAGGTAGATACCTGAAAAGGAAAACCTTTTTCGTTTCATTGATTGGTTGATGTTTAATCAAACTTCAAAGAGCTTATTAGAATTTTGAGACCCAATACTTTACTTAACGGAAAATAAAAACTACGGCTTTTATTTACCTTCTTAAATAATTTTCGAGCTTTATTTATATAGTTAATAAATATTACTTACACGGAGACCCGTTCGGTCTCCTAATTAACTTTTAATTAATTCATACTCAGATCTTATTACTGATAATCTTCAGAAAGGCCAGGTGCGTAGTACGCATGACCATATGATAACTACCGTGCGTGTATGACTAGACGAATTAACGTAGATGAAGCAAAAGGAGTTCGTAAGGATCGTAGTAGATGGTGTCCTGCAGTTTCTGCCTAATCCCATGGGAAGAAGGCGTGAGTTTATGTATATATATAAACAAAAATTGTTATAAAACAGCAATGATATATATAATTGTTGGACTCGTTTTCAACATGGACTTCCGAAAACAATTACGGGGTTCGCAACAAATTCATTTCCTTTTAGGAAACGATTCATTTATAAAATCTTCGAGGATCTATTGCAAGGCCGTGCCTGATACCCACAGCCGCAGCGATATACCCAAATAAAACCCAAAACAATCAGCTGCCGCTATATATTAGGGGGAATCCCAAACAGACACGATAATATATCGTACGTAAAGTCATAGAATAGTACAGAAGGTCGGCTCCAAACAACGAGTGAAACTCGCACAAATGATATACGCAACACATCTGTATGGCTTAAAGTCATCGCAAGGGCAATGAAGAGGGCTATGCTTGGAATTCCATTGCGTGATCGATTCAGAAATGAAGATATCCACAGGAGTAGGTTACCGCAGAACAGATGGTCGATGGTCGCAGAAAAGTTCAGCACTGGTGATCGCATATCGGCAGACGCAGCGTTGGAAGGCCCTTCAAGATATATCGATGATCTGGCTAAGGTTCCAATGCCAATGCCACATAAATTTGGTGATTCTTCAGGGTATGTCCGTAACCCTGAATCTCCTGCGGATATATTCATTTCTGATTCGATTACGCAAGAAAACTCTGAGCATAGTCCCCTTCAATGCCCTTTGGGTATCTTTAAGCCTTATTTCTTCTTGCATGGATCAGACCTTCTGTATATTATATTATGTTAAAGCTGAGAAATGTTCGCCACACCCCAAGGAAACGGTTGTTCTTAGTCGCCGTGGATCACTTTTTCCTCATAACGGGGAATGGCCGCAATTTTTACCAACAAAAAGTACAATGGAAACATTTGAGTTGGAAATCATGAAGTGACTCCTGGTAAAAAAAATATTTGAGGGTTCCTTAACTTTTGGGTTTTTGGGTCGGTCGAGAGTTTAATTTTGGTTTTGTGCTTTGAAAGTTACATGAATCATAATTGTTTTTGTATCGAGAATATTTAAGACCCGAATACGTTTCTGCCGATTTAGACAAAGTGTCTTTTTATTATATTCTGTCCGGACTTTAATTTTACATTTGATATCTGAAAAACTTATCATTTTGTCATGTCCAAATGCGTTACCGATTCGATTTCTTACAACAATCGCCTTTATTTACGAAGAAATTTTAATCAATTTAACACATTAGTAGTCCCATTTTAATTTGGTGAAGATCTGATGAAGAAGTTCGGCGCAACAGAGCTCTTCAATAAATAACGGCAAATCTCTCGGGATTGCTGCAATCGCATGTCAGTTTATTGTTTATACCATTTCATAACATAACATCACGCCAGTACACTCTTAGGGGGTAAGCAGATCTCTCATTTTATCGGTTATGTTCAAGTTTCATGAAATCTATTCTCGCGTTATAGGTACCTTACTAACTTGCCTATTAGGTAGGTACAACTAAAAAAGGAAATATAAAAAAACTTTTTTGCAGAAAAATACCACCGACCTCTACATACAAAACTACAAAGTGAAAAATAACTTACTGCTATTTTTAGAAGTCGGTGTCCATATCGCAAAAAACTTGGTACATACGAAAGACACCGACTTCTAAAAATAAAGTTATTTTTCACTCTGTAGTTTTGTATGTGGTATTTTTTAGCAAAAAAGTATTTTTATTGCTCAATATTATGTACCGTTTTATAAACATACCCAAGCGTTTTAATGACTATGCTTTATGTATTAGGTCCTTACGTATGAAATTGGCATTTTGTCGTACTGGCCAATTTGATGTCAAATATCTCCTCTTTGGTTTGGAATTCCAATTTTCAATTCATACAGCTATTTACTCATGCTATTGTGTTTGGAATACCGTAATTCATTTGTTTTTACCTCTTTTGGTTTTTTCTTTGCGCCAATCAGTTTACATAATGGAAAACATGAAATATCGCGTTATTTACGACCTTAATCCTTCGAGCCGTTTCTGCACCAGAGCTGCAGAAATGATTTGAAGGATTAATGATATGTATGGCGACGGTGTCGCAAAAGAAAACACAGTACGTTTTTGGTTCCAACGTTTTCGTTCTGGAAATTTCGACTTGCAGAACAAGCCCCGTGGCCGGCCGAAGACCAAAGTTAATAATGAAGAATTGAAGGCTATTGTGGAAGTGGATCCATCGCAAACCACGTCCGAGTTAGCTGCAGGCTGCAGTGTTAGTGATAAAACTGTTTTAATCCACTTGCAGCAAATTGGGAAGGTGAAAAAGCTTGAAAGGTGAGTACCTCATGAATTGAGAGCAGCAAACCGACAAACGCGCGTTGTCTGCTGCGTTACATTACTCAACCGGCATAATAATACAGGGTGTCCCAGAAATCGACGTCAAGCCGTAAATGGGTGATAGACCAAGTTATAACAGTTCTCAGAAAAATACGAAAAAAAATCTATCTCATGTTTTTAAAAATTTATGGTCACTTTAAAAATTTACTAAAAAAATCAATCCCTGTAATGGTTCTTTAACTCCAATTGCTACAAATCCCATAATGAGACTCTCTCCGTCTCTATCGAATTAGAAACGGAGTTTAGCAAAGCTTTAGGTAAGCTAAAGTCATTTTAAGGAAGTATAGACATTTTGGGTAAAAACCGATACTATTTACAAAAAAAAATTTGACCAATTATTGAAAATGTAATCTAGCAAGTGTTACACCATTTTTGAATCCTTATTAAATGCGCCAATTTTTCATGTTACTTGCCAAACTAGCGAAGTACATTTTTTTTTCAGTACAGTCAGTTAAAGTTGGGCGAAACAGTAAATTTGAATAATTTGGTTTTGAAAAAGTTTAATTTTCTTCTAAGTAGGAGGAGTTGGCTTTAAATTTTAGGCAAAAATCTATACAAGCATTATTCAAGATTACATAATGATAAAAAAAAAGATAAATTATGGGATTTGTAGCAATTGGAGTTAAAGAACCATTACAGGGATTGATTTTTTTAGTAAATTTTTAAAGTGAACATAATTTTTTAAAAACATGAGATAGATTTTTTTTTCGTATTTTTCTGAGAACTGTTATAACTTGGTCTATCACCCATTTACGGCTTGACGTCGATTTCTGGGACACCCTGTATAAGGATTATAAATCGAATCGTTACCTGTGATGAAAAGTGGATCCTGTACAATAATTGGAAACGCTCATCGCAATGCCTGAACCCTGGCGAACCAGCCAAATCCTGCCCCAAGCGAAAATTGACTCAAAGAAATTACTTGTGAGCGTTTGGTGGACTAGTGCCGGTGTCGTTCACTACAGCTTTCTTAAATCTGGCCAGACGTTTACGGCGGATGTCTATTGTCAGCAACTGCAAACCATGATGGCAAAGCTAGCTGCTTAACAGCCGAGGCTGGTCAAACGCTCTAGGCCACTGCTGTTTCAGGACAACGCTTGACCACACACTGCACAACAGACGGCTACCAAATTAGAGGAAATTCAATTGGAATGTCTAAGACATCCACCGTACTCCCCGGACCTTGCTCCAACAGATTACCATTTTTGTCGAAATTTGGATAACTTCATGCAAGGGAAAAAAACAACTTTGATAGGCTAGTCCAAAGCGCCTTCAAAGTTTTTATTGATTCCCGTCCGAATGTTTTTTTTAGTAAAGGGATCAATGAACTACCTATGAGATAGCAAAAGTGCATAGAGAGCAATAGTGCATACTTTGATTAAAATTGACTTTATGTTCGTGCCGTACAAAACGCCAATTTCATATGTAATTACCTAATATTAAGACGAACTCTTACATTTTGTATAACTTGTATCTATTTAAATGTATATTAAATCAAAAATGTTTTTTTTCTATATGTCGCATCAAGGATGGCTGATAGATGCAAACCATCGGGAAGTCAGGATGTATTCCCTTAGGTTAAGACATCGTGTGTGGGCAGGTCGGTGGGAACAATCGTGCAAATGAAATCACATAACTTATTCGATACACTGGGTTTATTCAAATATTGACAGTTACGATCTTGCTTACTAATATCAAGGATCGACACTGATTCTACGAAGTGTTAGCTCTAAGGCTGTCTGTAATCAACTGCCATATTCTTCTTTCCCCACCACACAAGTGGTTAGAGAAAGCGCGCCAAAGCGTAGTTGTTCTTGATTTGCCGACAGGTGGCGTGCTTGCGATTTGTTTTGACGTCCGTACTATTGACCAAACCCGACATACATATTTATTTACTTTTCTTTTTTCTATAAATCTTTTTGATAAATTAAATGATTATGGGTTATGTTAATAAAATGAAAACATATTTTATTAAACTGCTTTATTTACTGATAAACAATTATATTCATTTGTGAATTTTAATTCATCGGAATGTTGGGGCTAAAGAGCACGTTGCTACACTAATATAAACGTCCATCATTTTAGTGTCTATGGTTGCCTGTTAATAATTATGGAACTTCATAGGCGAGCTTGTGTCAAATGTAAAATTAAATGCTGGACGGAATATAGCGGCGGCACACACGGCGACAGCATCGAAATGCCAAAATGTAAGTGATTGATCTTGTGACAAATCGATTGCGCTTCTACATATTTTATTTTTGACATTTTACCAATCGCTTTCGCCACGCATTCGTTGATAGAATGAAACTTGTCTAGAGCCACTAGTTAGGTTAAAATTACTTTTAACCATTTTATAGAATACCGTATTTGTTCATTTTACTCAATTCGTAAGACCAACTTTTTCAACAAAATGATTCTGCTGTTTTCAAAAGCAAACTCATCTATAAATTTACTTTTTCCTTTGTTTCACCGTGTTCAACATCCACCAACTAAATGCAATTTGAAACTATCGTAAAGCACTGGTTACACAATAAATCAAGAACCTACTGTACTGTTTAAAATTCATAAAAAAAACCTCGGTTCATTTAAAGTTCTGGATTATATTTGAATTGTAAAACACAAGACTTGTAGCGAAAAATTTCGAAGCAATGAACTTTTACAATTTATTCGGAAGCTGCAGAAATAGTTTTAGGATGGTGAGTGGGGGAGTTTAATCATTGAATTATGTAATTTGTGAAGTTCTTCCTTGATCTGGGCAAGTGGGAATTGTAGAAGTTAGGAATCAGCTGCTTTGAGTCTCAAGAAGTTTATAACCACTTCACACTCCCACACACTTTGGTCTGCTGTACTGAGAGTAGCACACTATCAACTAAAACGAAATATGTTTAGTTAAAGCTGAAACTTTGAACATCTTTGAACAGTTGATTGCTTTTAAAAGCAGGTGAGCTCCAATGTTGGTAATATATACACTAGCTATCAAGTCAACTGTTTAGAATAGCTAAAAATACACAATTTGATTGTGGAAACGCAAATGGTTTGGTTCGTCATGAGCAAGGTACTCGTAATACGATTCAGCAACCGTTGTCCTAAGACCGATTCGACTTTGGAATATTCGCCGAGACGATGATTCATATAATAGTAATAAAGTAACAGTTTGTTACTGTCTCTCTGCGCTGGTGGTGCTTGCGCTAGTGCTAGCGTGCTGGGGTGCGTGTTGTGAGCGGCTTTACAGCTCCGGTACCATTCTGGATAAATGGTAGTGAGTAATCACGATGCGACTCACATTTTCTCTTGAGTACCAGGGGCGAGTACTCTGGAGGCGTGACCTACCGAAGATGGTCCCAGACGCCTCGTAAGGGGTTGCCTGGTATAGTGTGCCGCCTTATATAACGTAAAGCTGGTGAAGATGGCCACTATAGAAATTCTAAGTAGTTTAAAGGGGTGGTGTCCCTCTGCAGGGCAAAGGCATAAATGACAGTGTGCTGTCATACAAAGAACGCAAGAACATTAATCACATCGCTTTATCAAGGTAGCTTGGCGATTTCAGATTGATATTAACTGTAAGTCCAGGTTTCATCACGATGTTTTCTTCATCGTGTCCATCGATATCTTATAAAAACTGAGAAAGTGTAGAGAAAATTAACATGAGTACTTGCCGGGATTTGAACTAATAACCTCGAGCACGAGATGCGAGGTCTTAGTCCTTAATACGAGTACATACTTATACTTAGTGCATACAAGGTTGGTGTGATATTTCTTTTAACCTGAAACGACGTCTGTTTTAATACAAAGATTAAGCCTTTCAAAGAGAGATTAGTTTCAGACTCACCACATATTTTCTCGCAATATTTTATTTTCTGTCGCCTCCAGTATTAATAGAGATAGTTACTAGGTAACTAAGCCCTTCAGAACTTGGCGTGAGGACTCGGATTTAGGGCTTAGGAGTAGTTCTTAATGAACGCAGACTTAGGACTGACTTAATGTTGCTTTACAGTCTAATCTCATCTAAAGCTTTCACCTTGGGAATCTGCTTCAGAGGAATTTGGGAGATGATAGTAGAGATTAACGTTTATGTCACTGTTAGTATAGTGGTTTTTATTTCGGGGAAAAGGTCAAGCAAGTTTGTCTGTGGGCGATTATGGATCCGTAAGACTTGTTTTCCACTCTTATTCAGTACTCTCAAACAATAAAAATTATCTGAAACTTATTGACACAAATCTAATATATCTGCATTTCATACGGAAAACCTTTTTTTGTAAAATGCACGGTTTGTATGAGAAAGGCATTGGACAAAGTTGCTCGAAAAAGCTAGTTATGATTAAGTAAATAAGGAAGGTATTGAAGCACTTTCAGTTAAAATTCCTTCTTTAAAGAATAGGAATGGTATCGATCACCAATCTGTAATCTGAAATCATAACAGCCCAACAAATTATTATACGTATACATAAATAAACTCACGTCTCTTTTCCAAAGGGGTGCAGGAACTACAGAACGCCACCAGCTACGCTACTACTATGAGCCTGTTATGTCCTACTACTTCCACTGCAAGGCAAAAGCCTCCCTTCCGTCTTTCCAATTTTTCCTATCACATGTTACATTTTGCCAAACAATCCCTAACTTCTCCTTTCGTTTCATATACGTTCACATATCCAATCAAGTAATCATGCACGCAAGCCATTTATGAGTAGGAAATACTGACGAGGCCTAGACAAGTGACATTCTATCATCGTAAAGGTGACGAAAGCGATTGTCAAAAAGGTGAAATTGTATGGGATTGACAAGCGATATCGAAAAATCACGTGATCAATCCGTTACATTTTGACTATCACGTTCGCTGACATCGAATACCACTTGTCTAGAGCCTCTGGCCTTTTTTAAAAAAAAACATCAATTAGATCCGTGTATCGTTCGTTCGTTCTAGAGCGTTCACGGGTCTTATTGGTGACTAAAAGGCTCTCGGGGTTTCCACTAACGAATGCCTTGAAAATGGTTTTATCTCACGACATGGTTGGCGCAGTGGTTTATTGATAGGCTGCTGCGCTGCGTGTCGCAGTTACAATGCCCGCTCGGAACAAATTTTGTATGGCCTACAGATAGTTGTTCCGGATCTGGGTGTTTTGTATGTGGGGGGAAATGTTTGTAAACGTAACCACGATGCAAGAGAAATTCTAAGGCAGTGTTATTTTTTTTTTATAAATGAAAATGTATTTTATTAGTCGCCCAAAAACTTACCTAACTAAGATTTTTATGCAATAAAAGTGCATGTTATAAACATTTTGCCCGAAACTACAGTAGATACAAAACATTAGAACTAAACATTTCGCCAAAGTACATTAAACTTAACTACCAAATCCAATTTAAATTCCCAAAATTCCAGTCCGAATTCTAAGGTTTCGCGAACAGATTTACTACAGACTCGAACATGAGGCCACTATTCCGGTAATCCGTGAGGAAACATATGAAGATTACGCAGAAACACCTTCCTACGGTGACGTAGTTTGTGTAGTTAAATATAGTGTTAAAAGATAGTCAGGTGAGTATCTGATGATAATATTGGCATGAAAGTAGGTAGGTACAACAATTAATTTTATCTTTTAAGAATAAAAATAGAATATTCTTTATTATCCAAGCTCAAGGAGTCCATGAGTTTATAATAAAATCCGCGCGTCGCAGGGTCGATCTTCAAGGTTAAGCAAATCAAAAAGCAGGGTCCGTTTACGGATGGGTGACTGAGACTCCTCATTAATGCATGCACGGTTGCATGCTAAGCCGTTAGTCCTAGCTACCTCTTAGATAGTCGTTGGGGCGTATATATTCCCCAATGTCAACGGAGCACTGGCCGTGCGCCCTCTCGGATCCAGAATAGAATATCAATCTATAACCTCCTTTTGAACAGTTTTTTTTGCAAAATATTCTTTGCTTAACATATTCAGTTCAGTTATATATTTCAGTTATAAAGAAATTCTACCCATCAATTTTTCTGTGTAAAATATTTATAAACATTGTGGTACTATATACTTTATATATATATTTTTGTTAAAAATGGAAAGATCATACATAAGTTTAAATACAAAACTATTTTTAGTTTTTTTTTTCGCTGTAATTACAAAGTAATATCAAATTGAATAGTTTTCTTGAATCCAGTACCGAAAACAACTCAACAGTTCCCGAACAAACCCGAGCCCGAGTGACGTCACGACGTTCATTTTTACTCATTGTAGCACATAGCTGATACAGTGTTTTGACTTTTAACCGATTCAATCTTGTTATTATCTTCAATATATTGATGAAAATATTGATCAAAAATATTGATCCTTAAATGTCATCGTGCTTGCTTCATACCATTATGTACAAATACTATAAAAAAATCCCCATCATATGTGAATCGCGTAATAGCCAAGTACCAAGCAATCTATACTTACTTAAGTTTTGAGAAATGTTCTATGTCTTACTAGATTCCAACTAGAATGTGTTGATTATTATGCTATCTTGTTCTAATTTAGTATTAGATTCGTATTAATACTATACTTCGATCATTACAGTATATAGTACCACTTTAGTACATCTTTTAGTATATTTACGTTTTATAGTACTATATTATAGTACTATAAAACGTACCTACATACCTTATACCAAAACCACACCATTTTATCTTTTAAAATTGTATCAACTCACGTGACTCACTTTTATGTATTCTTTGATACTGTTAGCACCTGAAAAACATACTTTTAGTTATCTCCGATTGTTTTAATATCCACTACTTCATTTATACTGCAAAGTTGTAAAAATCTCCGAATATTTTATACTCTGACATTTTCATCTGATCTGACTGTCCTAAAACATTTTTAGGTTGCCGTACCCAAAGGGTAAAAACGGGACCCTATCACTAAGACTCCGCGGTCCGTCTGTCTGTCTGTCTGTCTGTCACCAGGCTGTATCTCATGAACCGTGATAGCTAGACAGTTGAAAAACACAAGAATATAAATATTTAAGTGGGGCACCCATACAACAAACGTGAATTTTTGCCGTTTTTTGCCAATAATGGTACGGAACCCTTCGTGTGCGAGTCCTACTCGCACTTGGCCGGTATTTTTTATTCGTTCTGGTCATGATTACTGTGATTTTAATTTGAAATTCAGAAGATATGTCAGAACGAGGAAAAAAACCGGCGTCAGGTTTTTAGTTTGATTCTGGCAGTGAGCGTCGAAAGTCTGTTGACTACTTAGTACTACCAAGTTTATTTTTCTAATCTGCAAACTCTCAAAACTGTAAATTTCCAGCTTGTGTATGTGTATTACTTTCTGAAGTGCACTAGTTAAATGTATTATGAGTGATATACTGTGTATCATTTGTCCGACGCCTTGCCTACCCCTGTAGGAGGGTTAACTGTACGGCGTGTAATGCCACAGCCCAGTTCCTCGACACTCCTTGCTGCCTGCCTTCCTGCCTACCGTATACCTGCGTATCTATGGCGTGTAACGCCACAGCTCGGTTCCTCGACACTCCTTGTTGCCTGCCTTCCAGCCTATCGTATACCGGCGTATCTGGCTACCAGCCGTTTACTTGCTTGTCCGTCGTGGTGCCTGCTCACCTGCCTCCTCGAGCATTCCACGTCTTGGTGATGGTTCTGTCCGTCCTGCTGCCTGCTTATCTGTCAACCTCAAGCAACCCAAGATGTGCGAAGCCGGCCTTTAGTGTTTATTCGCAATATCCTTTTTCTTATTTTTTTTTTAAATAATTCATATTTTAGTAACGTGGCTTACGTTTATCTCCTCTGAGCTAAACGTAACGTTACAACATCCAAGTCCTATATTATATAGGAGTACCTATCCTATATTTTAATCGTTATAAGTGCTATTTGAGGTATGTTACTATGTCACTTTTATTTCCTGTGTGATTTTGTTTTTCTTTCTTTTGTATGTTGGCACCTTGTTTTTATATACCTCGTACAAATTGAAAATTTAATTGTGATTTTGTGTTTTGTGCTGTGTCTTTTGTGTGCACTAAATAAATGTTTTATCTATCTATCTATCTATCCAAAATCAGCAAAAAACTATCGTGTCGTTAATTATTTTTTTAAAGCAAAACTATGTATTACGCGAAAAAAACATGTGGCACGAATAATGAACCCGTATCAATAATAAATAAATATATTTTTTACGAACCTTTTAACGTAGTAGTTATTAAGGAGTATGCTTTAGAAAGTAACCGTTTTACAGCACTAAAGCGGTGGAAGGCCCTTAACGGATAATCAGAAGTGACGATATCTGACACCAGTCTTGCAAACGATTGTGTAAGTCAGGTAATCAATCATTCCATGTAATATATTAGTACCTAGCTGGGTCCGGTAAGACTGGAAGCCAATAGTTGACAAAAGGCTAGCCAGATTGATTCTTTATTAACCAACTTAAACAATGAGAATCTGCTGGATGCGAGACACACAGAACGGTAACATTTGTGGGAGGCCCATGTTCAGCCGTGGACTTCTGTTGGCTGAAATGATGATAATGGTGAACCGACTTAATAGTGGAGTGGGTTTTCACATCAATTGCATGTTTTCTTGGACACTAACATTACAACCAAGATATGAGACCATATTTTAGAGCCTTGCAGTAAAGGTCCCCAATAATAATTAGTTATTAGTAACCTATAATTTATATCTACCTTCATCGAAAAAAAGGTATGAGTGTATATGTGGCGCCACAGCTACATACAATCCTTACATACTCCATTTACTTTGAAAAATCTGTTAGGTAATATTAAAATAAACATTGTTTACATAATAAACAATATGATTCATAAGTTTACTTAATACAGCAAGGCTACCAGTCAAACTTTGAAAGAAAGAAAGGAAAAGTACTTAATGTCAAATAAACTGGCATGCCAATCCATAAATTATGCTTAAATTAAACCCTTTGAATTAAGAAGACTAATCTGCAAGCTATATCTGATTTTCTAAACAAATTGAACGACAGATTATTTATCGTTCGATTCGAAATTGGAGGACCGCATTAAGTTTGGGCAATTTCAATAAACAAATATACAACATCTAGACACAGGCTCTAAGGCCCTTTTACCAAAATGAAATTCTATTAGATCCATGAAATACCATAAGTGTCAATACCATCCCAGAATATGAAGCCACTACTTCTGTAATCATTGCTGAGCGCAAGCAAACGTATGAAATTACTTCGATACACCTGTGACGCGTTATTGCTGAGGGTTGACAACCCCTGGGTTATCGAGAAGAATAATAATCATGTAAGGTTCTGTTGAATTTGGCAATCCAATTTTGTTTATATTTCTTTGTTGTCTCTGAGAAATGATATTTGGATTTCAATGAGTTGTAATTTGAAGCGATTTTTAACCGACTTCCCAAAAAGGAGGAGGTTCTATGTTCGACTTCAAGTTTGTTTTTTTTTTTTTTTTTGTGTTTGGTCACCAATTACTCCGTCAATTGTGGACCGATTTTGAAAATTATTTTCTTGTTTGAAAAAGTATGTTCCGACATTGGTCCCATTTTAATTTGGTGAAGATCTGATGACGAACTTCGGAGATATACAACAGAACTCTTTAATAAATAACGGCAAATCTCTCGGGATTGCTGCAATCGCATGTCTGTTTGTTGTTTATAACATTTCATAACATAACATCACGCCAGTTCGCTCTTAAGGGGTAAGCAGACCTCTCATTTCACCGGCTATGTTCAAGTTTCATGAAATCTATTCTGGCGAAACAGTTCCCTTACTAACTTGCCTATTAGGTACGTACAACTAAAAAGTGAAAAATAAAAAAACTTAGACTTCAAAAAATTAAGTTATTTTTCACTTTGTAGTTTTGTATTTGGAAGTCGGTAGTATTTTTTTGCAAAAAGTTTTTTATTTGAGCTGTTTATTATCTCATCACTTACTCACTCATTTGTTTTTTTATCAACAGTACCTAATAAATAAATGATTTTATTTGGCTTTATACTGAAAATAGACAAGGTAAGACCACCGGCATGTCCTAGAACCAAACATTCGAAGACATGTGACATTTACCAATCCGTACTGGGCTCATGTGGTGTATTATGGCCCATATCTTCTCTCACAGAGAAAAGGCCTTTCTCCCAACAATAGGAACATTAAAAAGGCTGATGATATTGAAAAAAATCATCAAAAAAATAAATCTTACATGATCCATTAGTTCCAGCTTTTTTTTAACATTCATTGATATTATATATCAACCTGCAGCAAGTAACTCGGTTTTACAAAAAAAACTAAATGACTTGCTGCTAAACCATTTGTTTGCTGTCCTGATAAGTACCTGATTTTAACATACGTGAATGAACGTGACGTATTAGAAGAAGTGACGAAACGTTTAGGATTAAATACAAGCCATTTCGGTGGCACTTTGTTGCAGTACTCTTATTTCGTTCTTGATTAAAAGAAAGGTTATTTATTCTTGAAATAGTACCTACACGTGAACGTCCCAACCCTAAAAGTTATTTCATCCTTTATTCAGCTGCAGATTCACACTTGACTGATCAAAAGAGTTTGTTACTGCGCGTTCTAGTTACTTCATCATCCTAGGCCTTTTTCGATTGTGAATGTTTTTAACCCCGACGGAAAGAGGGAGTGTTTAAGTTTGTGTATCTGTGTATTTGTGAAACTGTCTAAGGCATCAGAGCTCCTAACCGGATTAACCGATTTTGATTTAGTTTTATTTTTGATTGAAAGGTGACTTTATCGAGAGTGTTCTTAGATATGTTTGATGAAAATTTGTTTGGCGATTCAAAAGTTATGGGCGTTTTACTTTTCTTAATCGGGGCATTTTCGTAAGATATCGTCATTACGTGTTTGATCGATCGAAGCGTGTCTACTATAAGATAAATTATCCGATAGCATTGTTTTAGACCACGTCGTGATACGCATCGACAGGCGAATCATAGCAACCCGAAGTCCTGCAACATGATGATCTCGACCGCTCTACCAAGAGTGAAAGAAGATCATAGGTAGAAACTGCATTCCCTGAATAAAACCATGCAGCACTGTGTAGAATTCAAACCCGTAACTTATACGACTAATATTAGTAATGTGAAAGTCTGTATGTTTGGTAATCAATCACGTTTGTACAATAGCTGAACGGGTTGGGCGAAATTAGGCACGCTATGCCCTGAATAAGGACAAAGGGCAAATATATTTTCAACTATTACGCGAGCGAATTATTAAAATGTATAAAAAGTTAACTCTGGTATTACTTATCCGATTAAAAATATTCTTTCTGTGATAAAAAGCTATATTGATGATTTTCGTTTGACAGGACAGAAAGGTAGAAAAACATGTCGTCCGATCCCAAGTGACATGAAACAAGAGCAGAAAGATGATAATGATGATTCAATAGAAATATGCACTATTGTGTCACGGGCAGTCCCGATAAAAATCAAGGATTCTGTGAGGTTATTGGGGTGTCAAGCCACGGGACAAAATAGTTATCTATTTAACAAGCCAAACCTAACTCTATTTCTAGGAAAAAATACTTGCTTCCTGTGGATAATTAAGAGGAACGAAGCCGCAGGTAAACGTAGTTACCTACTAACCACAACATACCTAAAGTACCTATGAACACAAAATAATTACCTCTACCAGTTAACAGATTATACAAATAGGTAGTTACATTAACGCGTGTTCATTACCGATTGTCGGAACACAATTTACTGATGGCATAATTCCATCCTGTTGTGCTAGATACGGTTTTGCTCCATTAATAAAATTAACGTGAGTTTAGATAGAAATGTTTAAGGCCCAGTTATTTGATCCGTAGAGTGACTTAACCAATGTTAAATATGCTAACTATTGGTTTAGTATTTCGGTAAAACGCGTTTATACATCAATTGTTGTCATCAAAAATGGTCAAATAAATTGATGAGTTATTATTTGACCATTTGTTGGACTAAAATTTGATGAATAATCGTATTTATCGAAATTTTAAAACATTGGTTAGCATAACCATTGGGAAACGTAAAGTAATTTTATGATTATTTCATATTGACATATTTTATATACGATTGAATATTCAAAATTTCGGTAAAACACCATTTTTGTTTAGTTGTTAGTCTCACACATGGTCAAATAAGTTGGAGAGTAAATTAGTTCACCATTTCTTACACTAACGATTGGCCAATAATCGCGTTTTACCATAATTTGCAACCGTTGTTAAGAATTTTAACCACTAGTTGAGTTAACTACTGATAAAAAAGTGGGCCTTAGTGTATTAGGCCAGTGACTGTTTTATATCTGTATTGGAAAAGCTACTGGTAAAATGTTTAGTATATTTATTTTAGTTTTTTTCTTCTCTGTACCTTTACATTCACATATTTTTTCTTTCTTTCTGTTTTTAACCCATCTTTTGAGAGAGATAAATTAAGTCTACCACTACGCTTGTTGAGAGTGAATAGTGCTTTGGCTTATTATATTACAGGTATTTTTTGATGTGACGACATTATGACATAAGAAGCAATTTAATAAAAATATCTTATTAGTATGTATGGCCCTAGACAAGTGCCATTCTATCATCGAAAGCGTGGCGATAGAGATTGTCAAAATTGTATGGGATTGACAAGCAATATCGAAATATCACGTGATCAGTTCCTTACATTTTGAGACTTCGACTATCACCTTCGCTGAAATCGAATGCCACTTGTCTAAAGACTGACTGCTGTAATTGTAGATATTTATGTTCTTTTTTTTGAAGATGTCTTTAACAAATATAATTCTGCCAGTTGTCTTATTAATTTTAATATTTTTTGAGGTAGAATTTGCCCAAACTGATATATTTTTATTACATTTTTCCCTGTTTCACCCCAAAATCAAGAAATAAATTTGCATCTCAACCGAACGAAATGTAATAGCGAACCCGATTGATAGAAATCATGGTAACCACTGAACCGGATATCCACGAAATTGTTGATATAATCTAACACAAATGTGGTTTACTACCCCTGTTTGTTATGTTGAATCTTCTTTGGGGAAAATATGAAGGGGAAGTTTACATCAGGAAGTTTTCCGTAAAAAATAACATCTCGAAAAATCTGATTGTAAATATACATTGAAGTATTGATGCGCCGAAACCTAAATTCAAATCATTAAGCGCTGTCCACACATTTCTGGGTTCCCGTCCCTGACGGAACACTTACATACAATTTTTATGACTGACCCGGATTCACAAAAAAAAAAGTATCCTTACCTTTGTATTCCGAAGTCTTTGTCGAAAAACGAAAAAAAATAGGTACCATAGACACAGAGTTTATTATTTTTACCCGACTGCCGAAGAAATGTACCGTGTTTATCAGTCTATGTATACATACTTATATAATCTGGTTTTGGTCATTTAGCTCGCGAATATGTATCCTCCGACTGAACAGCATGATTTTCTTCTTGTTTACGTCTTTTTAGTTTGCTTCTTCAGCAGTCAGGCTTTTGACTTCTTAAATTATTTTTTGTGTGTTTTTAGGATTCCGTACCTCTAAAGGTAAAAAAGGAACCCTTATAAGATCACTTTCTGGTCCGTCTGTCCGTCTGCCTGTCTGTCAGTGTGTCACCACCGATTTTCTCAGGAATGGGTGGACCTAGCAAGTTGAAATTTATACCAGATACTGAGGTCTGTAGTCCCTATTGGATGTAAACCAAGGTCCTGAGTCACCACGGTAAAAAGATATAAGCAAATTTAGTTTTTCGCGAAAACTTGTAAGTACCAAATGTTACCTTTATTTTCAAATTTTTTTTATTTTTCTGCATTTTCCTTTTACTTGTGCTGTAAAAGGAAAATGACATGACAGATGACATGACATGACACAGACACCATCAATATGACAACCGAAATGTTGACTGCTAAGCGCCTCAATCAGGGCATTCATATACAAATTGAAGAGGGCAGGGGTGGTCCATCCCCCTGTCTCACTCCACACTCCAATTGATAAGACTCCGACAGCACACCTGCCCATCGAAGTCTGTTGATCTGGCTTCCATACCAATGCCTGAAGATACTTAAAAGCTCGATAGGCTAGCTTATAGGTTCAAGTTTCCACCATAATATATCTTAGGAAACCAGATCAAAAGCCCTACGAAAACTGACCGAGCAAGCAAGCGAAAACAGGTGTTCATCTTTTTGTGTGGTACCTGACGGCCGGCTTGAGACACAGAACTGCACTCTCTGTAGAAAGTCCTGGCCGAAACCCGAACTGATTGTCGTGCAGCACAAGATGTTCGTTTAGCTGTGTATCAAGCAGACCATCATGTACCTTAGCGACTATGGTTGCTAGAGAAATAGGTCTAGAGTTTCCCCTATCCAAAAGATCACCTGTTTTACTTTTAACAATCGGAACCACGATCGTCCTCATTAGGCAAATATGAATAACCAATACAGCAATTGTACAGCATTGCCAAAACCCTCGGTTAGTGAGGACCGGCGTATTGCAAACGCTCGAGCTACTGAGCCCGTCATGTCCAGGGGACTTACCTCTAGACGTAGACCTGATGACCCTGGCCACATATTTGGCACTGAAACGTGTGCCTACCTTGCCACAACGGGGCTCAGCATCCAGCATCTCACAAGATCTCCCTGGCGATGACTTTAAAACAAACCGATTTCTAAAAAGGTTTGCAAAAATATCCTTCATATCACTCACACTAACAGGCAGGCCTGGCCTAGTGCTCATTTTATTAGCGCTCTTCCAGAAACCGCGAAAATCACGCTTTGAATGCTTAGAGGCAATTATGTCCATCTTTATCTGTATCTTTGTCTGTATAATAGGCAGGTACGGAACCCTCGGCGCACGAGTTTGACTCGCACATGACCGGTTTTTTTTAATTCTGGTATCTCATAATACCATGAAAATCATTTATAGCCAGAGTACATCTTATTTCGATTCCGAGCACAAACACGAGTAGGATACATTGTGTTATTACGGAGTTCCTGTGGCTACCATCCGGCTTCATTATCAGATCGGTTCGATGGCACAATTTTTATCTGTAGATACAAATTATTTATATGTATTTGCATCATCATAGTCGCTAACAATTCGAGATCTCATACCCATGACATACTTATTAAGGAGTTCCAGTTCCACTTACCAAGTGATACATTTTGAGTGTAAATGCGTACCATGTTCATAAAAATACTTAAATCTCTATATGTCTGCCTATAATATTTGAGGAGTTCCCTCTGTTTCCATGGGATCTAATTATCAGGTTCTGACATGGTGACAATGGAACTTACTCCAGGTTAAGTCCCTTTCCAACAAAAATAATATTTTGCATATATGCAAAAACTGTCTTTATTTATGACGGTGTTAAGATAAAAGAAAAACGAAACAAGCTGAATTGATAACCTCCTCCTTTTTGGAAAGTCGGTTAAAAAAGTATAACTTTACTGAACTAGAAAGCCGAAAATATTATTTTAAGAAGAAACTAAGCCTTGGCCCAGTTCAAAAAATGCCCAAATATTTTTTATCATTAATCCGCTAATACACGACCACAGATTATCTGTGTACACGATAGACCAAAGTGTTCTAAATCACCTGCCAAATAAAAACCGACAGCAAATTCTATACTCGCCATCCATACGAATTAGCCGCTCGCTTACATCGGCTAAAGAGCAAAACTTCTGGGAACAGACTTCGTACATCCCTCCAGATAGTACATTCACCTTCTAATGGTTTATCTTAGCCGAAGGTAAGATGCTGCACTCGGCACCACGTTTAAATAGATTAGAGATTTTGCCCCTACTATGCTTGACTTCTAAAATGTCGAAAAAACGTTGCTATGTGGTCTGACTAACGTGGTCTTATAACATTTAAGGGAACTGTTTAAGGGCATTAACATCATGACGGTTCCTTGTCAATATATTTATGAAAATATCATGTACGTGAGAAAAAAATTACATCTTTTTAGTAAAAACAGAGATAGACATAATTACATTACTAGAAATAGGGACCAATTAGTTCAACCAGGTTTCAGACTGGCTAAAGTAGCCTCTTCTTTCATGGGGTACTGTACAAAATGTTACAATAAAATTCCTCCCCACATTCTAGAACTGAATGAGACGAAATTTAAAACTTGTATAAAACGCACACTATGCAGGCAGGCATATTATAAGTTGGGGGATTACATCACTGATAAAAATGCTTGGCTCAATGCTAGTCTTGCTCCACAACCACTAGGGCGCAAAAACAAGTGATATGCAGAACATTATTGTTTTGTAGAATTGTTGGACCTGCTGAAGACTGTATGAATATATTTGTATTATATAGACTCAATTTCTTTTAGTATAGTATAACTGCGCAGCACGTGTGTGAGTACTATGTACCCAACTGTAAATCTACCATTTGCTGTACCATTGTGTCGTTCATTGACTTGTGTTTGCCCTGGCAGTTGAGTGTGTCATGCTCTCTCAAATGTCTCTCTGATGGTGGCGTGTGTGTTGGATCATTCGGTTCCCTTCATGATGGTTGAGCTGGGTGGTGCCGATTCATGCGTCATGTTCGTGAACGGGCGCCGTCAGTTGGGATTGGTCTTAACTTAACTGCTTCGGATGCTAGTGTTTTTCTAGTGCTTATTATGTAACTGCACAGTACATGTGTGAGTACTTTTAATACTTTGTACCTGTACGTAGTATAGTATGTAGTGATTCTGGGTGCATTGTCCTCACTCATATAAATTTATTAATGTATGTACTTATGTACCTAAATATTGTAAAAAAAAGATATTTTTTTTTTAAAAAGAGTAAGTTTGGAGTTTCTTGTGCGTTCTTCTCCATAACAAGCTACTTTCCGAATGCACGGTAGAATCAATTTTTATTCCTTGTAAATTTTAATGTAACTAACGTTCAAAAGTGCCGCTTTGTGGCCTAGTTGAAATAAAATATCTTTGTCTTTAAATCTAGTGAGACCATACCTCATTTTTTTTGCTATGGCATTTTTTCTGGGACACTGATTTAAAAAAAAACCTATCATGAACGTAATTATCTTGTAGTAGTTCCCATTACTTAATTAAGTCAGTTTAAGTCAAGAGTGAATAGGTTACTTTTAGGCAAGCGTGCTTCACCGTCGACCACAACATCGTTTACCATAAGGTGAGATAGTGGTCAAACACGAACCTATAAAAAGAAAAAAAGTGTCCTTTAGTTTCGTTAGTCGAGTGGTTAAGATCCTTTAAGAGCTGGGTCCTTTTTAAGGCCATTTTGAATCAACCTCAATTTCAGCTTACCCCTAATCCAAACACATTAACTTCCTCCCATTGCTTTGCAGGCCCAAATCTCTCCCATAAGAGGCTTAAAGTGATGACACAAAAATCTTTACAAAATAACTAATCCACTAGTAGGGTCTTCTAAGTAACTGCATTACAACCAGGGTCCCGAGTGACGAAGAGATTATCCGGGCTCATTTAATTAGGGCTAGAGGTCAAACGGTGCTGAGAACCAGCTGTCCTAACTGATTTCCTGAAGATCCCCATTAAAACTTAATGAGAACACTCCAGAATATAATTGGAACAGTTACCGATTGTTTGGAGTTGTTCTCTCTCTGATTGCTGTGTTGGGAAAAAGTTCCAGCATCTGGTTTGTAATTTTGCCTCAGTTGCAACCAAGTTTTGCTAGCCATTGAGTAGGTGAAGTTTTCTATGCAAAGCGGATTTCTATCGAAGCTGCTTACTATTCACTTCGGTATACGATAAGTTTTATTAGGCGAAGCAGAAATAAACTAGGATGAAGTAGTTACTGGCTGACAAGTTGGTGGGAAGAGGATCTTGAGATCTCAATATACTGAAAGTTTTATTTGAACCATTAAAAGTTTTCAGGAATGTCATAATTAGTTTGTAACTTGCGAGTCATGAATAATATTAAATTCGTTTTTTGTTGAACCGAATGGGCGAAGTAAGCTTAAACTTTTGGAACTATCATGCTATCAATTATTCTCCTTTTTGAGAAATAAAAAGTGGGACTAACTAAAATGCCAAACAAAATACCAAAACAAAAGAAAACTGCACTTTATTCTAATATTTTAAAGCGAGCGCATAAAATAATGAACTGCCGAGGAATATCGGAGGAAATGCGTACTCAGAGCAAATAGATTTTAATGAAACATTTGAAACGTGTGGAAGATTAATGGCCCCAGAGATGATAATACAACAATTTCTCTGTGTTTAATAGCAGTGCTTTAGGTTGGTAGTCCACTGAAGAAGAAAAGCGATAAATTAGACAGGTAATATACGGAGAAACTTTTGTTCGAGCTGAGATTGTGATCATCTAGGTCTAAAGTGTCTTTGCTGATGCTCCATAAAAACAATTATCAAATGATCATTAATGGTGATGATGAATGATGGTATGCATTCTCTTTTAAGAATCCATACCATAATTATTTTTTTAGAGAAATCCAGGCAACCCTACTTGACAAGGTCTAAGAATTGACAGACTATTTATTCATTATTTGAAGATAGTTTAAAAAATACACTTTGCTAACAATATATTTAATACAGAGTATCATGAATGCAAAATAACAGATTTTTACTTTACTATTATAATTCGTTTTCTCTTTAATATTTTATATAATCAGTCTTGCCAAGGGGTATCGTGTTACCCAGTTACTGGGTGGTGGACGTCGGATAGGCAGTCGCTCCATGTATAACACTGGTAGTCAGCTGAATCCGGTTAGACTGGAGCCTATCATAGTTGTGCAAAGGCTCGGCAGGCAGAATTTATGTCAATAGCCTCGCTTGTACTACACCCAAACCCAACTGTAGTAATTAGACGACACGGCGCGGGGAGAATTTTTTATGATTTAGGTGAAATTTATAATGAAATAATTAATTATGAAGCGGTGACAACACATCTCTGGAGGCGGAACCCGTACAATTATGTTTGGTTCCTGCATATTTTGGACCAAACAAAGGAACCCAGACAATTTTATTCCCCGCTGTTATAGTTTTGGCTAGGAATTCGGTTGATCTTTTTATGTTCTCTATATTTTAAGTCTGAACAGCAAAGACGAAATATGCCTCTAGGGATTTTGTGATTTTGTTATGTTGAGTGTATGAATTTTTCTTTGAGTTGAGAATCTTTTTTATACCTATTATTAGTCATCAGATTTTTTTTTATAGGGCTGTTTAATGAACAGTTTTCAAATTGGGTTTTCAATGAAAGATGGGCAGCGACACTGCTAAAACAATACGACTAATATAAATTATTTTAAAATGACCCTATAGCTTGATCTAAATGTATTGTTGCATTTTCAAAATGTGCCTATCTGCAGGAGCCAATTTACGTTAGAAGAACCAAAACAATATGATCCGCTCCTTTAAAGGTGACTGAGATAGACACGGATTGCTTTCAGTAGCTCGATAAGATTGAGCCATCACTTAACCGTCAGTCCCAAATCTTCACGGAAACCAATTATTCTGCGCACCCATCAAATCCTCACTCACTTTTGTCATATCATTCCATGACCGTGGAATAAATTTGAAGTTTTATAAGACCTTTGCAAATAACACGTCAACCCAACTCAGTATACGTTTTTGTGACTCTCACAGTGATCCTTGAATAATGTTTGCACCTCTAGCTATTTGGTGCGAGTATGTTGGTATTATCATATATGTGTATAATATGTTGCTATATAAAATAAAAGTTTCTATTCTGCTAACTTGAAAGGGTATGTTTTGTAGTGGCAGCAGCTAAGACCTCACCTGTCATGCTCCTCAGTCGTGGGTTCAAAAAAGGGCCGTGATAGCTAAACAGTTGATATTTTCACAGATGATTTATTTTTGTTGCTATAACAACATATACTAAAAATAGAATAAAAATTAATATTTAAGTGGGAGTCCCATACAACAAACGTGAATTTTTTGCGGTTTTTGCAATAATGGTCCGGAACCCTTCGTGCACGAGTCCAAACCGTATTTGGACGGCTTTTTTATGACGATGGAATTACGGTGATAATGTTGGCATGAAACTTCGCCACTTGCACGTTGTCAGTGGTAGCGCAATAGTTATGTTGCCTACTTGTATTTGAGCACAGAAGGCAGGATAGGCGGTAGACATAGTTTGAGACATAGTTTAAATTGGTTTCTGTAAAATAATGTTATTTCAAACCATACATTTTATAGATCATTGTGTCCCTCGTTTAATGCCTTTACAATATATTCCTTTCTGATAAGTTAATTTATCAGCTCGTTATGAGAGCTCAGTGCTATAATCATAGCAATTATGGCAAAAAGCTCCTCACTCTTTGTTGCAGTCAGCCCTTTATGGGGTAAACTATGCTCAAAGCAGGACATTTTACAAAATGGCTATTTATAAATCTAGTATGTTGAAAATTATCCCAAGGGAAGATTATTCCTGGGGTAAAATTATCTTATGTGCTATTCCAGACTAAAAACTATCTCTATGCCAAATGTCATCCAGATCCGTTCAGCCGTTCTAGTGTAATTGTGTAAAAAACATACAAACACACATCCACACACCTATCGAAACTTTCACATTTATAATATAAAGTATGAAGTATGGATTAGTATGGATATACAGTTTTATTAGTTAGTAGTTTAATAGTTACAGCACAACATTTGTGCCACATGTTAAATTTAGTCTAGTTATATTTTTTTTTTTACCTTTGTATAGATTCTTTTACCGATTATTTTGTGAATGTGTGAACATGGTAGGCCTTCTAGATGTTAGTTAACATTTGTTAACTTTTTATATATTATATAATCTTTTTTTTTAGTTTCTTACGACTTAGTGTCGGGCCTACGTTGTCTCCCATTAATGCTTTATTTAACATGGAAATATTGTAAAACCAAACCATTTTTAAAAGAGTAACCATGGAGTTTCTTGCCGGTTCTTCTCCATATGAAACGACCAACCCGAACCGTGCACCTTTTGTTGAAGTTTTATAAGTGCCCATGTAGGCCTATGTGAAATAAAACAAATTGATTTTGATTTTTTTGATTAAACTAGCGTTTCCCACAGCTTCTCACGTAGTCTGTCTGATAAAAGAAGAATGTAAGTCTGACACACAATAAGCGCTAGTGTAGTATTCAGTCGGTAAAATAATTTGTATCAGATTATCAATTCTTAAATACCATCGTTGGACAGCAAACCAGACGATGCTCTATACGACGCAAAGGACAGGAATGTGATGAAAAAAAATGGATGGCGCAAACTGGTGAAGGAAAAGTTGTTTCCACGACGAAAGAACCATGACCCTCAGTAATGAAGAACTCGAAGCAAGGACGAGGATGAATTTTTAAACTGATAGAGAGCAGCAATACCACAGATAACCTGTACTTGTAAATGGAATATTATGATATAATAATAAGCAATCAATTAAACTCTTATCAGTATAGGGTATTCCGCGTTACGAAAGACGCTGCATTAGAAGGCCTCTCACTTATAGACCGATGGTCTGGGATTGCAGGAATCCTGTGGTTGCGAGACGCACGGAACAGTTCAATGTGGTGACAGTTGGGAGAGGCTTGTGTTCAGCAGTGGACGTCTTTCGGCTGAAATGATAATGATGCTGTGTATATGTATTAGTTTTTACTCTCTACAACCAGACAACTTTTTTTTGTTAACGGATAAAAACCTTCACGGCCCCTGGATTTTTGTTGACAAAAACAGGGAGTGTTGGATTTTTACCTCACTAAAACCATTCCGGTGATCACGATCAACAAGAAGAACGCCTGTAACCTCTCAAAAGACCACCCCAGAACCCCCTCTGTGCAAAGCCTGATAAGGGATATCCCTGAGGAGACAAAAAAGCGCCTCCCTTGAGCCTTAGCCTCGTAGCTCGTGATCACTGTGACACCATCTTTCCTTGAGTCACTTGGTACGCGGGAAAAGTCCCAAAACTGAGCGGCCGTGACCAACGGGGACAAGCAGCACCTACACATGAAACATACTAAAAAATATAGCTTTTTTTGGAAACCAGCTATTATGACCTTATTTTCCAGACAATAATTTCACAACGTTTCAGACATTACTTTCAATAAATAGTCTATGTAAATATCGCTTAAAACCCAGCCAACCCTAAAAGGTAAAAACCTTTACAATACAAAACACACTATTAACCTTTCTTGCTTCCAATATTGTAATGTAAATATGAGGGTTAAGTCCCGTATTCACTATATAAGCGAGTAATGTTAGACGAAATATGAAATGTCGGGTTGTGTTGACTGTTATTAAACCTGGCTTTAAGGAGATTTTACGATTGCTTGAAATTATGATTTTGATTGATTTCTCTCGGATAGAAAAAAATCAAAAAGTCCTCAGTTAATTATAGGACAAAACTCTCCGAAATTATAGTTAAGTACTTAAAAAATAATATTTGAATTAAAAATTTAATTAATAATTTTACTTGCATATATCACGGCGAAATACTAAATTAAGAAAATCAAAACTGCAATAAAGGGTATATGTGGGTGCTTTAAGGTAACATTTATAACAAAAGCACTAATTACAATGTGACCGTAATCATAAAAAAATCTAACACAGGCTTAAGACAGACTTATCAGCGATATTTAACGATAAATTTAATCTGTCAGTAACGTTGACTGTTCAACAATTTAAGCCCAATGTAAACGTAGCCTAACATTCGTTCTATAAACACGCAAGCCAAATAGAAATGTTATTTTACTCGCCATTCGAGTAAGCGTTACACTTTATGACGATCGAATCCTTTCCATTGATTGTATATTTTGCATTTTATATAAGGGACCGTTTAAATAGTTCTTTTGTACTTTTACTTTGAATGTATTTAAGGTACACTGTGCCAGTAATGTGGTTAGGTGTGAACTTTATTTAAAAACTTTATGGCACATTTCTTTAGCCTTTTTGAAGTACCTGTTAGAGCATACTTTTTTAGTCTTTATATTAGGCTTAGAAAACACATAATTATAATCAATAGATTCTACAAAAGAATACATTCGCTTTAGTGAAAAAATTACCCAATATATGTGAAATGTGTATTTTTGTCTGCCTAGCATCTCCTACTTTAGGTAGGGTCGGCTTTTGTAATTGTATGTATACTCTCACTTCAATTATCATTCACATGCATGGATGGTTTTGAAGCAATACAATCGAGCAAGCAGGTGTTCATTTTTTGTTTGTATAGTAAGTTTGTTTCTATGTAAATTTTAAATGTTGTTCAAATTATATCTTTTGTTATTGTGCTACTAAAATAGGTATAAGTTTGTATTGTTACCAACACCATTATTATGTATGTTTAGGTTTAAGTTATTTTATATGGGCCTTGTCGCCTGAAATAAATTATTATATGGCTATTAAGCCATCCCTTACTTTGCCCGACCACTGTAACTCCTGAGATCCAGGAACAAGTGCAGTGAAGACAAGTTAAGATAAGTAATGAGTTTATAAGACAATGAAGCTCATCAAGTTCCAGAAAACAATGAAACTGTCCTGAGGCTCACGACAAGTGAAATTCTATCAAAAACAGCATCTTGATAGAGATTGGTAAAATCTGAAAAATGTTTGAGATTCCCAAGCACTATTGAAATGCAACGTCATGAAACTCTTACAATCCCCAATCCTTTTTATACGACTAATCTTGAAACTCTAAGCTAAAACCATTAACTGTATAAAAACAAAGGCCATATAATCTTGTTAAGGAAATTTTAACAATTACTTCATCCTAATTTCGAGATTCGCCATCGCTAGCCCCAAAACGAAATGGAACAGAGAAAAACAGTGTAGGGATAAGTAATACATTGTTTCCACTTCTCTACAAGAGAGAATTGAGCTAGGTTTAGTTACCTCAGTTCATTTAATTCTTCAGAATACTATGTTGGAATACGTGTAAATTTGAACAAAAATAATTTAAAAAAGAAGATATAATACACCCAAGAGATCTAAAACTGCTAACAACTTTGTACTCAAGCAAGCAAGTGCAACACTTGAGAGCAAAATAATATATTATACGCTGAACAGACTTGAACAACGTTCTCTAATTAATTACGAAACTTCCTGAATATGGAACACGTGAGATTATTGCTTTATGTAGCATTAAATAGTATTACAGCAATATTTAGATAGTTGTAGAACTATATGTAAATAAATTTGCCATTCTTCATCATCTTAATTTTAGCCAAAAAACGTCCACAGCCAAGCGAAGATCTGGCTCAGGCGTCTCTCCATTGAGCGGTTCTGTGTTTTTTTGGATCCAGAGAACTTTAGCGACCCTGATCAGGTTATCCGTTCACCTTGTGGGACGCGTTCCAACGAGTATGTAGTTCAAAACAATCTAGAATATTTTCTATTTAGAATTTATTGATGTCTAAATTTCTCTCTATAACTCCCGACTGAAAAAGAGGTTTGTTATAAGTTTACGAGTGTACCTGTATGTTTGTGTAATTATGTATCTGTCTGTGGCATCATATCTCCTAAAAGGATAAACCAATTTTGAATTGATTATCGAGAGTGTTCTTATCTAAGTTTGATAAAATCGGTTCAAAAGTTATGGGCTGTTTTAATCGGGGTGTTTTTGCAAGATATCGTGTCATGATTACGTGTGCAATAGGTTGTCGAAAGAAATGTGTCTACTACTAGATAAATTATGTAGCATGGAATAAAAATGAGACGATGATTTTTAAATTTTATATTCATTATCATCATCCATAAGAGCACTCCGGACTAACGTCACTCCTATCTCACGACGGTTAACTGATAGCTACCTGAACTGATCTTGTCAAATTACCAGCCCAGCGCAGGCCAGCCCAGCCCAGTATCGTCCAGCGTAGCATTTTCTTAGCCTGGTTAAGTTGTGCCGCCCGACTAACCAGATACAGCAGTATAGAAGAATTTTACATGGAGTAACTGCCTGTGTCCCCCACAATCTAGTAACTGAGTAACTCAATTCACTGGGTGTTTTAAAAATGTTGGCTGTCAAAAATCTAAGAATAATGATCGTCAGAAACGGCTTATCGTACTTTGGAGGCACGAAACCTAGCAAAATAAATAACTACAATTTATTTCACCCTTCAAAAAATATAAATATTATGCAAACCAAACAAATCTCGTCTATACTCTAACGAATTTATCGAAAGCAAAAAACAGAGTCCCTTCCCTTCCAATAATATATATCAGGAAGATAACTGCGTTATCTTCAAATGCCTGCGTAAAAAGGGCCGGGTGACATTTTAAATCTATTTCGCTCCACAAGATGGCCGTTGTTTGATTATCGACGGTGATAGTAATGGTACAGGGATGTTTTTTTTGTCAAAGTGTGTTGATATGTTTTACTGAGTTGGTAACTTCAAAAGTGTGGTATTGGTATGTTTTGGAATCATGTTCATTTTTTTGTTGCAGATGACTTGGATGTGTCCGATGACCCAGAACAGAAACGTCGGGCGAAGAATGACGAGGAGAGCTGAACCAAAATAATTGAACAAGGCTAGGCAAAGAGGGATTGAGTTGATGATTAATGAAGAGAAAATCATCACGGCTAATAAGAAAATATAGCAGGTCACTGGCAAATTAATCAAATAGAAGTGAGAGCACCTAAGTTATTATTGTAAAAGTATTCTGTAAATAATTCCAGAAGAGACTTAAAAATACACTGTTTATTATAACTGGACAAGATGCACAAATTCTTTGTATTAGTTGACACGGCTTAAGCATTGTCCATTCCTTACTTAGCCATTTTTCAAGCATTTTTTTTTTATCTGATTTAGGCTCGCGCTTGACCACTATCTCATGTGATAGTAAGCAAAATAGTATAGTGTGTAGTAAAATAATATATTATAATCATGGACTTTAAGAGACACGCATAAGATCCTCTAATCTTACAAGGATTCCTACAACGTTCATGACTATAGGTTGTTCAATTATTTTACATGGAAAAAAAAACCTTGAGTAATTCCCAACCAGCCGGAGAAAGTTCCAACCCCACTTACCATCACTGAATAAATTATCAAACAAGCGACCAGAGATAAGGCGATGCAGAAACTTTATGCCATTTTAAACAGACATTATTATCATAAAAAGGATCCACTTACAAACTCTGCGAATTGCCTGAATTTGTTCCCCTCTCTATTCGACCACAGCCTTAAACAATGCCATCCATTTGTTAAGAAATTCATCCAGTGGTACAATTTTTTGGAGGGATCTTTTTTAGGCTATGACGCAAACAGTATTGAGGGTCTAATATTAATTTGATACTATCATAACAATATCAGTAATTGTTAAAATTTCCTTAACAAGATTACATGGCTTTTGTTTTTATTCAAGGGTTTGATACAGTTAATGGTTTTAGCTTAGAGTTTCAAGATTTGGGGTTATATTCATCGGGGTATAATAATGTGAGTATGCATTAAATTCATGGGGAAAGTTTGGAAGCAAATTGTTTCTTAGTGGAATGATTATTACAATCAAGTTTTTATTCAGTGCCTTAATTTTTGATGAAACATTTAACGTGAGTAATTTTATTTAATTGTTTCTATATTCGTGGTTGTAAAATATAGCAAGCTTCTGCTGCCTACAAACCAATTCTGCATCTTTTCATCTTCACTGTTGGGGTATGTACTACTTGATCAAAGTAACTGTATAACTCGCTAGAATGTGACTCTACTCCCGCCTATACGTTGGGCGGTTCACGTTCGCCTCATGCGCATTAGAGCATTAGTGAGAGTCAAACGTCAGAGTAACTTGACAGCGCCAGAATGATGCACTATTATTTTGATTGAGCAGTAAGTTAAGTTTTCACCTTTGTGGGATTTTTTTTCTAGTCCCTGAATAATAGAAATGATTTGATTATGTAAAAAAATCCGTGATATTAACATAAAGGGCGACAAAAGATATGTGTTTTAGTGAAGTCTGTGTTGACGCACTCTACAATATTATATTTACATTGGGTACCAACACAGAAATGGGTATGTTCTTTACTAAACGGTCACAACAGACCATACTAAATTAGAACAATGTTATACCGCACCACTGATATCGCATTATCTAATAATGCCGATGAGAACAAATATAATACAGCATCTAACATTATTTACACAAAATAGACAAGTACAGAAGGTCGACTTCATAATTATTATACCATTAATCGCCACGCTTGCTCAATGCGGGATGGCGGTATAAAAGTTATAGTATCTACTAGCTGTGCCCACGGCTTCGCTGCCATCAACTGCCTACCCTACTTTACCTAACTTACCTATTCTACCCTACTTACCTACCTACTCAGTAGATGTACGCGAGCTGGCTGACCAAAACCAGATGTATCCTCCGACTGCACAGCATGAATTTTTTCTTGTTAACGTCTTTTTAGTTCGCTTTTTAAGCAGTCGGGTTTTTTGATTTGTTTAATTATCTTTTTTTATTTACAGCATTTTAGTTAATTTTTTTTTAGAATTAGGTACCTCTTAACATATAAGTGTTATATATTTTTGAAATCAACTCTTAAAACCCTTGATTTTGATACCCCATACGATGGATTTGGAAGGAAAAAAATATCCCACAAAATGGCGCCCAAAATCCGCTATTTTATTATTTTCCAATTTTAATGTAGCCAGTGACGCTAGCAGTGTTAAGACAAATCGATTGACATAAGATTCATCAAAATCGGCCAACACATTTGGTCTCTAGAACGCCACATATGAACAAACATACATACATACATAGACTGATAAATACATTACCCTCCTTCGGCATTCGGGTAAAAACAGACTCAGCATACAATAGACTCGTATATGCGGCGTTCTCAAACAAATACAGCCGCGGGTGCACTTGCACTCGCTATATGTGAAACGAGTCAATGTGTGCGTGCGTTTTCACTCTTTGTATGGAAATGACCTTCTGTCTTCTTGTCTGTTGTATCATGATATCCACCAAACGAGTTTCAATGGTCATTGCCATCATTATGGTAATTGCAATTGTGTATTTTACAATTATCTGGATAAACTTAGGTACCTAATGATATTGTACCTAGCACTAACTATTGGTTTTGGCCAATATTTATTTTAAAATGAATAGGAGAGTACATTATTTTAATTTTGATCTAAATATGCATAAATTGATAGCAGTATTTTAGAAATATAATAAACATATATATACGCATGTTTTATCTGTGTGTAATTTTAATATTGCTTTTAATATTTTTCTATGTTACTTTTTTCTTTCTAGAAATCACGAATGCAATTTCGGCTTCCTAAATTTTGACGATTGCGCTATATCCAATCTTCTAACTTTAAGAAACGCCGTCGTAAGGAGTTCAAGAACTTCTAATATATTTTATCTCCGCTTCTTCGATAAAATATTTAAGTTGATCCATACATATTGAACTAAAGTGACATCTAGAACTTTGACCAATCTTATCAAGTTCAAGTCAAAGCAATCTCAAGTTAATGAAGGTAACGCTGTCAATAAATTAGGAAAGTTACTTTCTTCTTGTAATCGCATTAGTGTCTCCCAGATAAGCCAAATAAAAGTTTTGTAAATGCCGGAAGAGACTAAAGTGGGACCTTCGTTGAAAGCTGAAATTTTGTCGCCACTAGGGTTCACAGAAAATGGAATAACTGAATAGAGTCAAATTTTTGATGATGCAAAGGTTTTCTGTTTTTCGTTTTGTGTCAAAACAGATTAGGAAAATGCTTGTTTGTATAATTAGTGTCATGGTTTTCGGGTAACCCTGTTTCAGGCATCCGCTAAAACTTTAGCTATTGTACTGGACCCATTTCTACCCAAATTATGTAAGTAAGTTCGGACTGCATTTTTTAATGCGTTCCTTTGATTTTGAATGTAATGAAAATATATTTTTCTCTGTTTAGCTTTCTTTACAGGTTTTCTTTTTGGTGTAAAATAGGTTTTTAGTTTTTATTTATTCAGCAACAAATTTACATTGTGGTCAATACGATCAACAAGATATTCTTCGAAAAAAACTTCACACACAGATTTGGTCCTTGTATTTTACTTGGTACCGTTCTATAAATTATATTTACTGGATTACGATGGCATTTATAGTAAAATCGTTCGTTTTTCCAAGCTTTAATTCATAAATGAATACTACATAGATAACTTATATACTTATATAATCCATTTTATTATATTTTTTAATAACTTTAAATTTTTGACGTTCAATAGTGCCGTTCAATAGTGACGCTAAATTTTGTTTCCATAAAATGTATTTTCTAAAAAATCCTTTGCACTACCTACTTACAAAAAATGTTTATCAGCATCCGTTAACGTCTTCTATATTTAAACCAAAGTCATTCATTACTTCCCAAACGTAAATTCAGTTAAAGCCCACGTATTTCAACTTGATGTATTGCCCGCACCTCATTTTGGCACCCCTTGGCTCTTATCCGCTTGCACAAAAACACTACTCCGTATTTCGACAAAAGCCTTTTTGACGCGATTACGAGAAGTAGGACATCAAAACACTCTTCAATTTTAACAAAATACGTTCACTTGAAAATTCACCCTCTCGAAGAAATATATCAAAAGATCGTGACAGAGCATCGATCATGCTTAGATGGCGAAGCGGAGACGTTCCCATTTTTGATGTTGATTACTCTAAATTGAGATATCGAATGTGAACGGGGTTCTTGGGTTCTCTTTTGGTCTTGAAAGAACATGGTTGATTGCATTTTTCTTGATTTCATATGGCTGTGTTTTCAATTTGCAGATTACGGTGCAGTATATATCATCACTTTGGATTAGATGAAGAATTCCGTAAATCTTATGAATCACTAAAAGATAGGCACGATCTTCCTACAAACAATATATCCTTCCCAAAAGACCCCAATTTATTTATCAAGCGAGTCGTTCCTTGAAAATCAATACGACGAGCCGTTCCAAAACCAGACAAGTCCCATTCGTTAAATCTAATAACGTTTGTCTTTAAAACATTCTAATCATGTTCGAGTTTCAGAATTATCTATTATGTACAACTTTTACCGGTCTATCGTAGGCGGTGTACATCGGCAACTTTCTTCCTCTTTGTTTCACATAAAGAGACTTTCATTATAAAGTTTTCAGCGAACGAGACTTGTAAAACTTCGGAGCTTTAGTATTTTTTATGTGGATTTCTATTTTGATGGAAGACTTAGTGACTTGCGCTTCAGTTGAGCAGCCTGGCGTTGTAATGAACAGGAAATTAAAGACGACTTTATGAAATGCATTGTTTCGTTGAAGTTTGTTTGAGACAGGTAGTTTAGTCTGGTTCTTGTAGTTGCTAACGGTGAAGGAAAACATCGTGAGGAAACCAGCATGTTCTAAAACAATAAATCTGAAGTCATGAAAAATCTACCAGTCCGTACTGGGCCGGCGTGGTAGAGTATGGCCCATTCCCTCCCACAGAGAGAGTCTCGACAGCAGTTGGAATAATCCAGGCCGACGCTTTACTTTGTATAAATTATTTCATCGCCACTGCTCTCAAAACGGTGAAGGGAAACATCGTGAGGAAACTGGTATGTCTTAGAACCAAACATTTCAAGACATGTGACAGCTCGTGACTAAATAATAACAGCCGCACGGGTCGATCATCAAGGTTAAGCAACGCTGACCATATTTATATAGTGAGATTCTTTCCTGCCTCGGAAAGCACGTTAAGCCGTTGGTCCCGGCAGTCATTTGAAGATCTTTGACAGTCGTTACGGGTAGTCGGAAGCCTGAGATCTGACACCAGTCTTACCAAGAGCTATCGTGTTACCCAGTTTCTGGGTTGTGGAGGTCAGATAGGCAGTCACTCCATGTAAAACTCTGTTAATCAGCTGAATCCGGTCAGCCTGGAAGCCGACCCCAACATAGTTGGGAAAAAGGAGATGATCAAAATCAAATTCATTTTTTTTATTTCACATAGGCCTACATGGGCACTTATAAAACGTCGAAAAAAGGTGCACGGTTCGGGTTGGTCGTTTCCTATGGAGAAGAACCGGCAAGAAACTCCATGGTTACTCTTTTAATGATGATGATGATGACAGTTAACCATTATAGTACATTGTGTATTAAGGGCGGTAAGGAATTACGATCGAGGCTCTAGTAGAACCCCGAAGTCGAAGACTGAGGGCTTTCTGAGTCGAGGTTCGTAATTCCCGTACCGCCCGTGAAACATACAATGTTTTTCATCACATTTGCGAGTAATAATTATGAATTATAGCTTTAATACACAAGTCAGCACAGCTATTATTACGAAATACGTGAACTTTTTTTAAGCGGATGGCGAGTTTTTGCCCACACCACAGATTATACAAATGTTTCGTTCAGAAACGTTAAGGGCAAATACTTACGTGGGTAGTCAGCCATGACGGAGAGTAAAAAATATTGACATTTTGAAACTTTTTTTTTTTTAACCCTGCGCCACACTAGGAATTTATTCCTGTATCGTGGGTGCGTTTACAAACATATACACTATTAAAATCGATTATTAAGAAGATTAGTTGAATATTTAAGTAACATGTAGCGAGATTGCAAAGAAATGCCTGTTTAGACAATTAATAATATGATTAATATGATTTTAAGACAATTTCTCAATTGCGTGTAAACTCCTTGCTTGAACTTGAATGACCTGTGTGCTGTGCTAAAAATTTAAAAATATTACTTACCGCCCTTTGGTTTCATGACAAACAAAGCTCAAGGGTTTTATATGGGGCATTATGGCTAAGTTAACCTGTATGTTTTGGTACTGTTTACGTGCAAGTGTGATGAACAAACATTTATTGAATGTTCCGTATCCATAACATGTCATTGCATGCGTTATATAGTACGTTATTAGTTTATTACGTATAATATAATTTGTATTGTCTCGTCTATTGTTACTCCCTGTATATTGACGGGACAATTTTTTTGTGATACAGGATACACTAGTACAAGAGCCAGAGCCGCACTGGTATTCATGTATTGAACCCTTAATAAATAATCTGAAAAACCAAACCGTTGTACCTCTGTATCCACTGAAATCGTTGATTAAAAACATGAAAGTCATTTTCCTTTGCATTTTTCACCACTATCCACGCAATTTTTTTATTTTTTCAAAATCTTGTTTCCCCAGCATAGTGTTACTTATTTACAACCACTTTAGTGTGTATCGTACGGAATACGGGAGTGAGCTCAGTACAAAAACTTAATTGAAAAATATTTACATCCCGCTTTCAAGGTACTACGTTAGTGCTTTTGGAGCTTTGCCAACTATAAGTGGCATAAACCTGTCTTGCATTATTTTGGTATACCAAGGTTTTGTAGCCAGTAACCAATATTTGAAGTTTATGATTGAGATGCTGCATGCTTTGGTAACATGTCGATTTTGTTTCCAATATTGATTCTGCACTGATTTAATGGACATGTCGACTGCTTCTTCTTTTTGACGGCAAAAATTTGCAAGTATTTTGGGCTCAGTAGATGGTCACGTTAATAGCGTCAGTGGCGTTCATTGGGTTATCCAAAGTGTAGGTGTATGGATACTTCGGGCAATCTAGCAAGCGTGTTATATTCTGCACAGGGGCACCGCACTTGCATTGGTTGCTTTACTGAATTGCCTCATAGGCCACTGCAGTTCACATCTAGGCGGCAGGTGTTCCTGGGGCTTCACATCGAATGGTGGGCAATCGTTAATATGATTTGAAGGTCGGGCTATGTAGTTTAACCATCAGGTAATTCTCGATAACTTCCATAATGCTTAAAATATGCGAATACAGGGTATATTCTAAACCTCTAAATATACCTCAATGGAATGCAAGCGTGATAATATTAAATATGTTGTTTCTCAGTACTCATTAATATTTATTAGTAAGATTTTCAAATAATTTCGTTAGGGACTTTTTGTTTTCGGGTCGAACAACTTTTTATTTGGTCTAACTCTAACCCAATAATAAAGTTATTGTTTTTCTAACTCCAGATTTCCAAAAAGCACTATTTCTGATCGAATAAGTTTTTATCTTGGGAACTAAATCTTTTTGGGTTTTCGAATTATAAAAGTTAATTTGTGGGGGTAAAGCTGCTTACATTTAGGTATTTTTATATTTATTTATTTGTTTATCCTCGCATGGGAACGCCTTGCAACAATTACACCAGTGGAGCACAAACTTATTACAATGTTTCCACTGTTGTCTGCAATTTACAAGATAAACTTAGAACGTACAAT
The DNA here is from genome assembly GCA_964057195.1 of Orthosia cruda. Classification (NCBI taxonomy): domain Eukaryota; kingdom Metazoa; phylum Arthropoda; class Insecta; order Lepidoptera; family Noctuidae; genus Orthosia; species Orthosia cruda. The sequence continues at coordinate 33,470,367 of OZ059825.1, read as the reverse complement.
CATTTTGAATTTGATAAGTCACATTGGCGCTTGCCCGGATTGAAACCAAAATCTCAAGCACAAGATGCGAGCTGTTAGCCATAATGTATATCAACATCAATTTGTTTTTCATATCAAAAAGCATTTCCACTGCTAAAAGTATTGCTAAACTCAGTAATATTTTAGACATTATTCATCTGCTCCTTAGACATGAACAAAAACTTGGACCATGTTTCAAGTAAGTGTCAAACTTTGATCGCGTTTCGCTCGATGTGAAAGAATTCCGCAAAATCTAACATATTTCGGCTTTATTCTATTTATTTGCTGTTGCCCGCGACTTCGTCTGCCTAGGACTAATAATAATATTGTAGGTGTGTGGGCTACCGTACTTTGGTTCACCATTGAAACTCCCGCCCCCTTTATCTAATTTGGTACAGCAGTTTATGCGTGAAAAGGTAATACACAGACAGAGTTACTATCGCATTTATAATATTGCTTTGGAAGAATGGATTGTCAAAATGCGTGAAGTTTAACTCTATACACTTATATACTTCAAAAGTTTTGAGTCACAAGCTGGATACAGTTTATATTTGTCGTGTAGACTGCAGAAGTACTTTGTAATTCGGGCCCTTGTAAAATGTTCTAGATATTTTATTTCTGTGCTTGAGCATAAAGTCTTATTTGAATATACTTTTGAAAGCTTCAATTCCTGAGATGGAGATTTTTGAAAAGACTACTTTCTTGTGTAGCGTTTAAGATGCTTCAAATAATATGTAAGGTGTTTTGAAGGAATCTTCAAACTAACAAGTTTCAAGTTAAAGAACGGGTTTCACGAAGTAAACAGTGAGGGTCGAAATTCTTAAAATTCTTCATCAATCAATATTTAATAATATTGATCATAAAATCATGAATCATCATAAATACATATATCATCAAAAATATTTCAAATAAAATAGCCAGGGTGTTAAAGGATAACCAACAAAACCTATTATCAGCATTTTTTGAATATTTGTCTGTTTAGTTGTGCACGCATCACGTAAATTTTACGAAACAAATGTAGATAACTATTATAAGTGAAAAATGTGCGTTATTTGAAATATTACTTATTTTTTGTTGAATCACAATCGGTTCACTCCATCAATCGATTTGAGAGTTTAAGGGTTCAAGAAGTATACAGTTGAACTCCATATTCGATATATGGCGTTGTGCATTTGTCGTCGTTTTCTGAATGGCGGTGCAAAGATTCTCCGCGGAAGAGTGACTCAAGAAAATAATTGGTAGGTTGGATAGGCAGTTGACGGATGCGAAGCCGCAGGCACAGCTAGTAATATTATAAAATGCAAATGTTTGGATGGATGGATGTTTGTTACTTAATCATGCCAGAACGGCTGAACGAATCTAGACGAAATTAGGCACAGACAAAGATTATAATCTGGAACAGCACATATTTATCCCGGTGGTATGTTCCTGTGGGATATTTGCCGACTACCACGTGGACAAAGCCGCTGACAGAAGCTAGTTCAACATAAAAAAACGCTCAAGTATAATTCTATCTTTAAACCTAACGTCGCGCGTCGCCGCTATTCAAACTCCCAACCACAGACAGCCATTTTCGGTCTCAGCAGAAAACAATTCAAAATTACCACCATAAATCCAAACTAAGGAGATTAAACATACGACCATGAAGATACGTATAACAGCATTGAGAATATCGTCAGATGTAGACATAAATCTAAAATGCACGAATGAGCACAAGCGAAGGGATCCAGTTTGTGCCTGATATATGGTGCCTGGTTAAGAGAAAGTTGAAGTAACATGTGTCATTTTTATGGTCACGAACCGTTGAATTTGTGATAGGAAAAGAACCGTGGGTAATGGTACAGACGGGCATATTTTTACCGAAATTGAACGTTAGAATTGGTTTGGGGCTTAAACCTACGAGCATTGGAACGGGGGATAAAATACCGCAACTGTTAATCAAAATAGTGGGGCTCTAAAATTTTTAGCCAATCTTTGTTTTTGAATCATAATCAATCTGACTAAACTTTACCCAACTATTATTGGGGTCAGCTTCCAGTCTAACTAGATGTAGCTACCAGTATTTTACATGGAGTGACTGCCTATCTGACCTCCACAACCCAGTAACTGTGTAACACGATAACCTTTGGTAAGGCTGATGTCAGATTTCCTGGCTTCTGAAAATCCGTAACGACTCACAATAATATACAATGACAGCTGGGTTCAACAGCTGCAACACAAAATATCCAACATAAGTCTCCCTTTTCATTATGAATGCCCACAAAAATGGCTACAAAAAGCGTTGTAACTTAAAATTCAGCTCTCAAACTTAATCAGAAGCTCAAATAGAAGCCCGCCGCTGGAAAAACTCGCGGTTACAGCATCCCATTTGCAATGCACCGTGTTACACGTACGTCTCACAATGCATTCCGCACATAAATTCCCGTTAATACGCGCGAAGTTGTCACCACCACTGTGTCAAAGAATAGATAGATGACAGAAGGTCGGTCGAAACATAGGCCGAAACTGCACGCACACAGACACGCTTCACGGACCTACAGCGATTGCAAGCGCTCTCATGGGCTTAGTAGGCGTCTTGGCCGCTGATATTCGTCCGATCCGGTCGAAACAGGAATTTCATTATTATTAATATTATGAGTGTTGTTTCGGACTGAACTGTTTTTAAGCTAATTTTGTACATTCAGAATGAAAAACCTTAGGTAGGGTTATATTATTTAAGTAAAAGTCAGGCAATTCTCCGAAAAAGACAAAGCTTAATCTCAGATTATAGAACAATAAACAGATAGAACGTACGGAACAAGACAGCGGTGCCGCGATCTATATAAGTGTGCGTGACAGCGAGGAGCGCGACTTTAGGGACACGTACATATGTGTGCGTGTAAGGATGCCAGATGTTGGGGAGAAACTCCCACATTGTTTTCGATGATTCTCAAGAATATTATTGTTACTTACTTAATTAGTATTGGGACAGAGTAATGGTTATCAAATACATTATAGATAGAAGAAGAATAGATAGTTTTTTTAAAGTATTGATAAGCGATATCATACATGTTAAATAATTACGCGAGGAACTTGAAAATGTGATTTTTTTGTTTGTTGAGATATTTTAATGATGTTGGTGTCAAATGAAAGATCTTGGCCTAGAACCATTTTATCCGTTTGAATCATCTAAATCGGTTCACGCGTTTACGAGATAATCGTTAATAATTACAATTAAAATGTAAACAAACCGGAACTTTTCTCTTTTTGTTCTAGAAACTTTTTAATTAAGGCAAATTGTGCAAATATTATAACTGTAAATAGAGTACGTGTGCAGACACTATCTATTAAGCTAAAATTTGCAAGGATTATGTGAAAAATGAATAAAAAACAAGGCTCCAAAGATTTCGGCTAAGCGAAAATGATCGCAAAAATGGTCAACGAAGGTTCAATATTATCACTTACCCCCTCTAGCAGTGCGACGCGTAGTTTCGTACTAACGCGAGATTGTATTAGCTTTACAATTTGTATTTGTATTGGTGGTTGCACTCTCTTGTTCCGTACGTTCTATCTGTTTATTGTTTGATCTGAGAGCTTAATATACGACTGCAGCACATTAAACATGATAAATCACAGTAATCAGTCTTATATATTAATTAAAGAGCGTACAAAATGGCACCTGAGGTATTCCACATACGGAATCTATCGATATTTTTCGCAGGTGCCAGTGGCAAAATTTATTATTTAAAATTTTATTTCACATTTGGCACCTACGGATCAGTAGGTTCTAGTGTTGAGACGATTTTTTTAGGACGTCAATATCTAAAATTCGATTAAAATCAGTAGAGTTTTAACATGATAAAAAAACTTGACAGGTGTCAAGTTAAGTTAAGTTATATATATATATTGATATATATTTACATTTTTAATATATATATTATGTATCATATATATATATATATATCTCATTTACGAAACGAAAATAATTGGCTTGCTTTCTATGACAGAGAGAGAGAGACAGACAGAGAAACACGCGCACGCCGCACGGCTTACAACTATTGCAAAAAGTGTCGTTACAACTTTTGGTCTTAACTTTTTCCGTCTAGCCCCCTTTCGCAACGCGCGATAAGGAATTTCCTTCCAAAACTTCGTTTCAATAATAACTTATTCTTTTGCTGTTTTGGTTACATGTTGAACATTTATACCCAAACTACCAGGAGTGCAGAATCATAAAGAAGTTTTTGCGGGCCTATAATCATAAGTGGTAGAGTCTAATGGAGTACCAGGAGGTCAGAATCTAAAATTCCCGGTACTCTTTTTACATCTCATAATTCTAGCTTTGGTAATACTGCCTCATGATTATAATCTCCTGGTACTTAAATTAGTCTTTACCGGTTATGATTCCAACCCCGCAAATATAAAGACTTCTTCATGATTCTGGCCTCCTGGTAGTTTGCTTATAATGTTCAAGATCTAACTAAAAAAGCAAAAGAGGAAGTTATATTTATTTTTATCATGTTATTAAACTCTCTACTGATTTTATGTTTCTGACGTTACTTTGCCTCTAAAAAAGGATTCGTTCGGAAAACCACTCAAATATATTAATAATAATGAAATGCCTGTTTCGACCAGATCGGACGAAACGTCTACTAAGCTTTCTCATGCACTACTGTCATTTGTTTCATATAGTTTGAGATTTCAGTACATCGTCATTTATCAACATCTTTTCTTTTTTGCTTTTCTCCTATTATTCTTCCAATTTATTTGGGGTCAGTCCAGGATTTCTTCTGTATACCTCTATTTGCCGTCATCTTGATCATCACATTCTATTTTCTAACTCTATTAAACCATATTTGCATCGGTCTTGTTATACACTTATAAAAGTTTGTATGCGTCAATGTGTGCGTGCATTTTAACTCGTTACATGGAGCTAACCTTCTGTATAAGCTGTGGCACCTCGATGTTATTCTGCGAATTTGTCTTTGCAACGCAAATGTCTCATATTTTTCCACTACTGATGACGTATATCCCTTTTAAGCTTGTTTTGCGGCGAGAAATAATAAGTGAGACGTTTGTCTTCTCGAAATTGGGGAAGTCAGTTTGCATAATATATCGTGAGTCAAGTGCCTGAAAAAAATATGAAAACAGATTAATGAAGACAATCAAAGTCAAGAGTGAATAGGTTACTTCTAGGCAACCGCCGACCATATCATTTCTTACCATCAGGTGAGAAATATAGTCAAACACGAGCATATCAATTAATTAAAAAACATGTACTATTTATAAAATTGAGCAATTTTAGTACCGTCGTGGACAATTAAATCACTTCATAGAAAATTTTATTATTCTTGGGGTAAATCAGATCAATCTGCACTTGGCAGAACAATTAATAGGTAATTATCGGCTATTGGTTTGCAGTTGACAGTATTATTAATCATCGACAAGATGAAAGAACAATCATCAATTTCCTTAATTTCTTATTAAAAATAAAAAATTGGAACCGTGCATTTGGCACATTTTTTATTGTGGTTTTTGATTAAGACCAAAGTTTTCAATCTAGCTGCCGTTCGTGACTGCCACTGACTCTGGTGTGGAATTTGTACTTCTATCTTTATAAGTTACTAGCTTCTGCAAGCGGCTTCGCCCGCGTGATAGTTAGAATTTAGCCCACGGGCACATTCTACCGTAATAAAAATTTGCAAATATGTTATTCCAGACTATAATCTATCTCGGTGCCAAATTTCATCCAGATCCGTTCAGCCGTTCTGGTGTGATTGAGTAAAACCCATCCAGCGATCCGAACTATCACATTTTATTTATAATTATTTGGTTTTATAGTTATTTGGTATTTACAGTTACTGTAAAGTTTTATGAAAACCCGTTCAGTATTTTTTGCGTGAAAGAGTAACAAACATCCATCCACCCATCTATCCATCCATCTTCACAAACTTTCACGTTTATATTAGTAGTAGGTGGGCATAAAAAATATGTTAATAAGTAATTAAAATAAGACTTGTAAGTAAAAAATAATAAGAGCAGGACTAACGAAAAAAAGCCATTTTTCTTTTTTTATTGTTTCGTTTGAAGTCTAATCTCCAGGACCTGAAAAAAACCAAAACAAATCAACATTAGACACACAAAAACTCATGATTTCATACAAAAATAACGCGATTATTACAGTCATTTCTTCACACGGGTCGTGGAAAAATTACCTGTACCCTGCGTACCCCGCGACCCAGTTATACCCAGTTCGTTTAACTGCCTAAATGACGGACGTAAATCGTACGACTAATACACGTGTGGTTAGTATTTGCATGTATATTGCGTACTGCGCCTTGGACTTGTAGGATTTGGATGGTAAAGGTTTATACCCCAAACTTTATTGAGGATGTGATACAGAAACTAAACAAATGTATAAGTTTCCTCTCGTTAATTTTATTGCCTCCCCAATATTGGGCATATCTATCGTGATAACTTACTATAGTTAAGCAGTTAGTCCCGGCTATCATTTGAAGATCATTGACAGACATTATGGGTAGTCAGAAGCCTGAAATCTAACACCAGTCTTACCAAAGGGTATCGTGTAACCCAGATCCTGGGTTGTGAAGGCCAGATAGACAGAGACATGGTGCGACTGCTTCATGTAAAATACTGGTACTCTGTTGAATCCTGTTAGACTGGAAGTTGACAAAAACATAGTTGGTAGAAGGCTAGGCAGATCAATTTATCGTGATACCTTGTCTTTATTTGATGGATCTCCTTTGCAGCACTAGGGCCCTACTATGGCGTCTTAATGCCATCATGATTCCGTTGTGGAAAAGGGATAAAGCTATTTGTTCTACATAACTCCGCCTTTCTCACACTCACTAGAATCGTGATGGCTTAGTATGTACCCAGGATTTAAGTAGATGCTTCGACTATTGTCTAGATCATCTCCTTATACTACAAACTCTTGCCTTCTATTTAGCCTATAATATTAGTCTCGAACTATCATAATCAGTAAACCTTAATAACTCGTGATGCGTCGAATAGAATGTCCTGAAGAGACCTGCTAAGTTTCAACACGTTTCAAACATTATCACACCCGTTTGGTATAATATTATGACATCAAGCTTCTATTTCACATTGACTTCTATTCCATATTCATCTAATCCAAGAGCAAGAAAGAGTACATGAATTTTAAAATTTTCGATATCGCTCTTTGTACTTTATTTAATGTAACGACACCACTCCGTATCGAATTCTGTTTATCGTTGCATATTTTACGTCGCCTCGGCGCGGCGTTCGCCCTGCGTGTTTTTATTCCATCATTCTTTATATTGATATGCCTATACTTCTTTTTTTACTGTAGAATATTGTAACTGCCTCGTTGGTCTGGTGATCCAAGTGCTACTACTGAATATGAACATGGTCCTGGGTTCGATTCTCTAGTCCGGAAAAATGTTATTAGTTAGTTTTCCGTCTGGATTTTTTCAGTAGCAGCCTGGAGTATGGACTTCCCCCTTTTACATGGTATTAACATAACTAGCGAAATTTCGGTGTACTATGGTGTATCATTGCCCAAACCTTCGCGGAAAACAGGCGTGATGGGTTTTGTTACTTTTTCTAATGAATAAATTTTTATTGCTTTCCAAACCAATTCACACCAATTTAATACCAGAACACAATTACTATTGCGCGTTAACGTGTATACGTAACTGGTATTATTACATCTACCTACAAACATAATAGTAGATTCCTATCAAAATTCACCAAACCGTTCGACTATTATTACGTCCAAACAAACATACATTGAACATTCACGCATGTAAACCTTTCGCTAAATAGAACAGAATTAGGATGTTAACCCTGCAATAACTCTGTGTTTCACGAATCATTAGGCAGTGGCCTGTTAGACCCCGGTTTTAAGGTTCCGTTCCTTAAAAGGATAAAAGAAACCCTTAGAGGATCACTTCGTCTGTCTATTCGAAGACCGAAAACTTGTACTGATTTGATAAAAAAAAGCAACCAAGTATCATATAATTGGCATGAGGTAACGTCGCGTCGTAAGTAAAGGATACAATCCGATAACCGTAAACTTCATCCTATATCAACAAAAATAAATATTATTAATTTATTTGTAGTTGGTACACAGACCGCGACCTATGTCGATGTATGGGGGCAATAGTTTGCCAACGGTAAAGTTAATTTTGTCCCTCAATCCAGTTTATCTTTTTGTTAGAGCAATGTTCGGTGCTGTCATTGTTTATAAACTTCAGTTATACTACCGAATTATTTTGGTGAATGTAGCTTTTTGTACGAAACCCCGTCTGTCGACTCTCACTTGGTTGGTTAATTTTCACCGAAAACCGAATTTCGTTGTCGGAATTATAGTTGACGTTTAATTATGCGAAATAATAATAGCCTGATGGAGCGTTTAGATCGGTCGGTTCCGGATTCAATATATCCGACGGTGTTGCTTTAATCGAATTTCCGTAGTGTGATTACGGGTTGCCGAACACAATAGTAAATAAGGGGCTCTAGGCAAGTGACATTCTATCAACGAAAACGTCGCGATAGTGGTAGAATGGCGTTGTACAAGCTTTATAATAATATCACCTTGCTTTCGTATAAGTCCGGCAACTCCTAATTGATTTTTAAGCACTTCCTGGCAACCGTATTAGCTGAAACTTGGCATTACTTATGTAACTTTGAAAACATGGAAATAATATGAACTGGTCTCATGATCGAGCCAGAATTGGCCACAGCATCTCCTCAACCAGACAAGATAGCACCATCGTGTTTGGGCTCATTGGATGTGTATTGGCAAGTGTTATTACATTTCTGTTCAAAAAGCTTGTATTAAAAATACATTTTTACTTATGACTTATGGTTTTTTACTCGGTTTACATATTGTCTGGGACAAACGGTCCAGCGTGTGGAAAGTTGCGCAGTATCTTCTCGTCCGTTTTACCACAGTGCCTCAAGACGAAAGTCTATGACCAGTGTGTGTTGCCGGTGATAACTTATGGGACAGAGACATGGTCGCTCACAATGGGCCTCCTCAGAAAGCTTAAATTCTCCCAAAGAGCAATGGAGAGGGCTATGCTCGGTGTTTCCTTGCGTGATCGAATCAGAAATGAGGTGATCCGCAAGAGAACCAAGGTTACCGACATAGCTCGAAGAATTGCCAAACTTAAGTGGTTATGGGCAGTGCACATTGCTCGCAGAACGGATGGCCGTTGGGACCAAAAAGTTCCAGTATAGCGACCACGTACCGGCAGATGCAGCGTTGGAAGGCCTCCCTCTTAATGCAGCGACGACCAGGTTAAGGCTGCGGGCGTCCGGTGGATGCGAAACGCACAGAACCGATCAGTGTGGCGACGCTTGGGGGAAGCTTATGTATTCTTTATTGTACACCAGAAAATACTGTAACAAAAGAAACTTAAAACTAAAAATATGTCCAGCAGTGGAAGTCTTTTGGCTGAAATGATGACGATGATGTTACAATATGTTGTCAAAATAAAAGTCTGTTGTGTCAGCGATTCGCAATTTTAATACAGTCCAAATTTGCCTACAATTTCGACTATCACCATAACTGATAGAATGATACTTTATCTAGAGCCTCTGGTGCGTAAAGCCTCCCGCAGACAGGCGGGCATATCACTTGGCTAGAGCTCAGGAGATATTAAAGTCCCCTTTAATAAACTCCACCGAAATTTTGTCATAACCATGGAAAATTCAATAACCCGCCTAAAATAAGGTAAAAATGGAATTGAAAAGTCATACCGTTAAACATGGGGAGGCGAATAATGTATGTAAAACAATTTCAGTTGGTTGGAGGCATCTCAGTGGGTCAGATGAATTGCATGAAAAATTTATACGGAGCTGATTCACATCATCATCAGCCTATTAATGTTCCCACTGCTGGGACACAGGCCTCCTCTCTGTGAGAGGGGAAGGGCCATAATCCACCACGCGGGCCCAGTGCGGGTTGGTGGATGTCACATATCTTCGAATTTTTGGTTCTAGGACACGCCGGTTTCCTCACGATGTTTTCTTTCACCGTTTTTGAGAGCAGTGGTGATTAAATAATTTACATAAAGTAAAGCGCCTGCCTGGGTTCGAACCCACTACCTACAACTTGTAAGTTGCAGCCGATACCACTGGGCCACCACTGCTCTCGGAGCTGTTTACACCGCTTAATTTTTGCAGTGCCAATACTGTTAATCCTTGTAATGCTTTGGTAATCATTTGGTAATAAGGCTACAAGAATTTCAATGTCGGAAGTCGGTGTTCCTGGATTCGTTTCATTGTTTTTTGAATCAAACTCCCAAAAATAAATGTATTTTTCACTTTACAGTGTTTTGATTTGGTAGTCAGTTTGTATTTTTTTGTAAAAAGATTTTCATTTTTCACTTTTTGCTGTGGTATCTAGTAGACAAGCTCTATTGTTATGTACAATAAACAGACACGAGATTCCAGTAATCTAAAGAGATTCGGCGTCATTTATTACAGAGTTATTATTTATTTATTTTATTTATTATATACTTTATTGTACACCACAAAAAAACATACAGGACAAACGTTCACAATAACAAGTGTACAATGGGCGATCTTATCACACTAGGCAATCTCTTACAGACAACCTTTGCCAGTTACCCATTCAGATACGGAAAATGCATATGAAATGAGTATTTTTTTTCTATAGAGAGACATAATAATATGTACGTGCCTTACTTTTTATAAAGTTGTGGTTTAGATGGCAGATTTAGAAGACGTATGTACAATCGGCGTCACATCGTTAAAACATTGGTTGAACATCCTAAGAAATCATGAGTTTTCCACCATCAAATATTTTTTTTAAATTAAATGGAAATAGAAGACACTAGTTGTGCCCGCAGCTTTGCTCACGTAAACAGGAACGTGATCCAATAGTTGTGAATTTTGCTAATGTAAACTAAAAACATCTTATTTAGATTTTTTTAGATTTTGCCCCAAGCCAGGATTTATGATCCCCGGATATCGGGTATCGGTCGTGGCTATAGGCTTGTTGCAGGGATACCTTACTCTAAAACATAATTATCTAGTAGAACAGGGATTTCCAAAGTGGTCGACCACTTTGGGGATCTTGGGGTCGAAATTGGTTTTGCAGGGGCCAACATAAACGAAAACTGATTTTGGGGGTCCACGAGGTCTAAAAATCAACCCCTACTAATTAACACAATTTCGTATTTGAAACTTTCAAGATACAGTATAAGTTGTGTTACGTATATCAACTTGTTATAAGAATGACTAATATTTTAGTAGGTAAGTATAATTGTTATACTTTAAAAAAACTCAACAATTAGATAAGTGTGCACAAGTTCGTACAAGATGAAAAACTTGGCAGGTCAATAAGCGGAATTTTAAAGTATTTTGGCAATGGGGTCTGAGGTATCAGTTCATTTTGGAAAAGTGGTCTCTTGCCCAAAATAGTTTGGGAATCTCAGTAGTAGAAGATATTATTCATACACAATTACAGGCATGATAACTTACTACGTTTGGTTTGACACTACAAATTGAATAAAAATATCTACTAAACCAGATTACAACGATGTGTAAGTATAATTACCGTTCAGACTATAATAACGTAACTCTGCAGCTACTAATTAAACCACCTTTTAGCTGTGATCATTTTGGCATTTTGGATTCTAGGATCGTAATATGAGATTTTCATTTAGCATTATCGGCACCGGAAATCCACCGAAATCTAAAAAATGCCTTTTTTTTTTTTTTTATTTAGGTAACAAACAGATACAATAACAAACATAAGCATACAAACACCATGCCAAGGCATGCCATGCTTGCCATATTGAGCTGTAAAGAATGTATAGAAAAAGTTGGCCGAGGCATTCGAAATATTTTCTTTCATTGGTAAGTAAATTTGTTTTTAAATTGTTTGTCAAAAAGTGGCACGCTTGGTTTTATAGATGGAGGGACATGAGTTATCTATTTATATTTATGTCTGAAGTAGCAACAAGTAGCACCCTGATAACTGGCACACGGTACACGTGGGCCAAGCGACAATGCTCTCACACCAACACACAAGCAGCCCTTTTGGTCGCCGGGACGCACGCACGCGTCCTAAAGCGAAAATCAGTACATCAGTCAATCATTTTTTTCTGGGCTTCGTCCCAAAAAGCACGCGGCCAGCCGGGCCCGTTCCTGACCGAACCCCTGCTGCTAAGTAGAAAAAAATAGCCATCCTCTCCAGAATGGCGAAACGTCAAGTTGCGTTTAGCACACATTGCATAAAAATCAAAACAATACTACTATTACAAATAACCATTTCAAGATTTTTAATACTTGAAGATATCACACGGACCAATTATCCTTCATTAAAATACACTATCCCGGGTTTCAATCCCATCCCTCGAGGCATTCAAGTTCAATTTAAAAATTAAATTCCATTAAAACGTTATTAATAAATTACTTTCTGATCTACCATTCACCTCAAAGGAAAAAAAACAAACTTCTAAATGGAATAAATGCAATCCCCCGCAAACGGGGCTTATGAAGTCTTCATTTCACAAATCCAGATTCCAGGCGGCTACTGTAAAATTCCTGATTGAAAAACCCAATAACACTTTGCCCGATCCGGGAATCGAACTTCATGCTCAGCAATAACGCTAGCAACCACTAGACCAACGAGGCAGACAATGCTAAGATATCTTACCACAACAACAGTGGTTAATACTATGACAATAATCCGGCGAGACTAGGGCACGTTACATACGCGTAGGTATCATATTATATTATTCACAGAAATCTTTTTCTTTTCATATTTACGGTCCGAATTTTATGAGGAGGCCTATTCTTTGCGTCCTGACTATTTCGCGATGAATTTAAGGAATAAACTTACAGCGGGCATGTCTTTTCAAACTTTAATTATGATCCAGTGAATCTTTAACATCAAACGACCGCTGTAGGCATCTCACTCAAAGATGAATTCGCCTTGGACATCCACGATGTCTGTCTCAGCATATAGCAGTCCGTTACCAGACATTGAACCGATCCCACGTAACCACTCTCATGCAGCTACGGACTACCACCAATCTACAGCTTGTTTGGTAACAGCTTTAGTCCACCATCATTATTTTTTCAGCGTTAAGGCGACTCTCCAGCAATCACCGCCACATCCACTGGACCTATGATTATCGCTTTCAGCGGACTCACGCGGCACTTACCCGGTTAGGTTACCATAATCATCATCAGCCTTTGTTAATGTTCCCACTGCTGGGACACAGGCTTCGTATTCGTGAGAAGGGAACGGGCCGTAATCCACCACGTGGACAAAGTTCGGGGTGGTGGATGTGTCTATCTTCCAATTTTAGATTCTAGGACATTTTGGTTTCCTCACGATGTTTTCCTTCTCTGTTTTATAGCAGTGGTGATGAATTAGGGCGCTACCCCGAGCAAGACGCCGCGTTTTTCGTGCAGTTTTTAGGAGCTATCTTCTCGTTATTTAAAATGAAATATCAACTAATAAAAATACATCCAAACCAAAACAAATCAACATTAGACACACAAAAACTCATGATTTCATACAAAAATAACGCGATTATTACAGTCATTTCTTCACACGGGTCGTGGAAAAATTACCTGTACCCTGCGTACCCCGCGACCCAGTTATACCCAGTTCGTTTAACTGCCTAAATGACGGACGTAAATCGTACGACTAATACACGTGTGGTTAGTATTTGCATGTATATTGCGTACTGCGCCTTGGACTTGTAGGATTTGGATGGTAAAGGTTTATACCCCAAACTTTATTGAGGATGTGATACAGAAACTAAACAAATGTATAAGTTTCCTCTCGTTAATTTTATTGCCTCCCCAATATTGGGCATATCTATCGTGATAACTTACTATAGTTAAGCAGTTAGTCCCGGCTATCATTTGAAGATCATTGACAGACATTATGGGTAGTCAGAAGCCTGAAATCTAACACCAGTCTTACCAAAGGGTATCGTGTAACCCAGATCCTGGGTTGTGAAGGCCAGATAGACAGAGACATGGTGCGACTGCTTCATGTAAAATACTGGTACTCTGTTGAATCCTGTTAGACTGGAAGTTGACAAAAACATAGTTGGTAGAAGGCTAGGCAGATCAATTTATCGTGATACCTTGTCTTTATTTGATGGATCTCCTTTGCAGCACTAGGGCCCTACTATGGCGTCTTAATGCCATCATGATTCCGTTGTGGAAAAGGGATAAAGCTATTTGTTCTACATAACTCCACCTTTCTCACACTCACTAGAATCGTGATGGCTTAGTATGTACCCAGGATTTAAGTAGATGCTTCGACTATTGTCTAAATCATCTCCTTAGTCTACAACCTCTTGATCTTTTGCCTTCTATTTAGCCTATAATATTAGAGTCTCGAACCATCATAATCAGCAACCTTAATCACTCGTGATGCGTCGAATAGAATGTCCTGAAGAGACCTGCTAAGTTTCGACACGTTTCAAACATTATCACATCCGTTTGGTATAATATTATGACATCAAGCTTCTATTTCACATTGACTTCTATTCCATATTCATCTAATCCAAGAGCAAGAAAGAGTACATGAATTTTAAAATTTTCGATATCGCTCTTTGTACTTTATTTAATGTAACGACACCACTCCGTATCGAATTCTGTTTATCGTTGCATATTTTACGTCGCCTCGGCGCGGCGTTCGCCCTGCGTGTTTTTATTCCATCATTCTTTATATTGATATGCCTATACTTCTTTTTTTACTGTAGAATATTGTAACTGCCTCGTTGGTCTGGTGATCCAAGTGCTACTACTGAATATGAACATGGTCCTGGGTTCGACTCCCTGGTCCGGCAAAATGCTATTAGTTAGTTTTCCATCTGGAATTTTTCAGTAGCAGCCTGGAGTATGGACATCCCCCTTTTTTCATGGTATTAAACATAACTAGCGAAATGTCGGTGTACTATGGTGTATCATTGCCCAACCCTTCGCGGAAAACAGGCGTGATTTGTTACGTTTTCTAATGAATAAATTTTTATTGCTTTCCAAACCAATTCACACCAATTTAATACCAGAACACAATTGCAATTGCGTGTTAACGTGTATACGTAACTGGTATTATTACATCTACCTACAAACATAATAGTAGATTCCTATCAAAATTCACCAAACCGTTCGACTATTATTACGTCCAAACAAACATACATTGAACATTCACGCATGTAAACCTTTCGCTAAATAGAACAGAATTAGGATGTTAACCCTGCAATAACTCTGTGTTTCACGAATCATTAGGCAGTGGCCTGTTAGACCCCGGTTTTAAGGTTCCGTTCCTTAAAAGGATAAAAGAAACCCTTAGAGGATCACTTCGTATGTCTATTCGAAGACCGAAAACTTGTACTGATTTGATAAAAAAAAGCAACCAAGTATCATATAATTGGCATGAGGTAACGTCGCGTCGTAAGTAAAGGATACAATCCGATAACCGTAAACTTCATCCTATATCAACAAAAATAAATATTATTAATTTATTTGTAGTTGGTACACAGACCGCGACCTATGTCGATATATGGGGGCAATAGTTTGCCAACGGTAAAGTTAATTTTGTCCCTCAATCCAGTTTATCTTTTTGTTAGAGCAATGTTCGGTGCTGTCATTGTTTATAAACTTCAGTTATGCTACCGAATTATTTTGGTGAATGTAGCTTTTTGTACGAAACCCCGTCTGTCGACTCTCACTTGGTTGGTTAATTTTCACCGAAAACCGAATTTCGTTGTCGGAATTATAGTTGACGTTTAATTATGCGAAATAATAATAGCCTGATGGAGCGTTTAGATCGGTCGGTTCCGGATTCAATATATCCGACGGTGTTGCTTTAATCGAATTTCCGTAGTGTGATTACGGGTTGCCGAACACAATAGTAAATAAGAGGCTCTAGGCAAGTGACATTCTATCAACGAAAACGTCGCGATAGTGATAGAATGGCGTTGTACAAGCTTTATAATAATATCACCTTGCTTTCGTATATGTCCGGCAACTCCTAATTGATTTTTAAGCACTTCCTGGCAACCGTATTAGCTGCAACTTGGCATTACTTATGTAACTTTGAAAACATGGAAATAATATGAACTGGTCTCATGATCGAGCCAGAATTGGCCACAGCATCTCCTCAACCAGACAAGATAGCACCATCGTGTTTGGGCTCATTGGATGTGTATTGGCAAGTGTTATTACATTTCTGTTCAAAAAGCTTGTATTAAAAATACATTTTTACTTATGACTTATGGTTTTTTACTCGGTTTACATATTGTCTGGGACAAACGGTCCAGCGTGTGGAAAGTTGCGCAGTATCTTCTCGTCCGTTTTACCACAGTGCCTCAAGACGAAAGTCTATGACCAGTGTGTGTTGCCGGTGATAACTTATGGGACAGAGACATGGTCGCTCACAATGGGCCTCCTCAGAAAGCTTAAATTCTCCCAAAGAGCAATGGAGAGGGCTATGCTCGGTGTTTCCTTGCGTGATCGAATCAGAAATGAGGTGATCCGCAAGAGAACCAAGGTTACCGACATAGCTCGAAGAATTGCCAAACTTAAGTGGTTATGGGCAGTGCACATTGCTCGCAGAACGGATGGCCGTTGGGACCAAAAAGTTCCAGTATAGCGACCACGTACCGGCAGATGCAGCGTTGGAAGGCCTCCCTCTTAATGCAGCGATGACCAGGTTAAGGCTGCGGGCGTCCGGTGGATGCGAAACGCACAGAACCGATCAGTGTGGCGACGCTTGGGGGAAGCTTATGTATTCTTTATTGTACACCAGAAAATACTGTAACAAAAGAAACTTAAAACTAAAAATATGTCCAGCAGTGGAAGTCTTTTGGCTGAAATGATGACGATGATGTTACAATATGTTGTCAAAATAAAAGTCTGTTGTGTCAGCGATTCGCAATTTTAATACAGTCCAAATTTGCCTACAATTTCGACTATCACCATAACTGATAGAATGATACTTTATCTAGAGCCTCTGGTGCGTAAAGCCTCCCGCAGACAGGCGGGCATATCACTTGGCTAGAGCTCAGGAGATATTAAAGTCCCCTTTAATAAACTCCACCGAAATTTTGTCATAACCATGGAAAATTCAATAACCCGCCTAAAATAAGGTAAAAATGGAATTGAAAAGTCATACCGTTAAACATGGGGAGGCGAATAATGTATGTAAAACAATTTCAGTTGGTTGGAGGCATCTCAGTGGGTTAGATGAATTGCATGAAAAATTTATACGGAGCTGATTCACATCATCATCAGCCTATTAATGTTCCCACTGCTGGGACACAGGCCTCCTCTCTGTGAGAGGGGAAGGGCCATAATCCACCACGCGGGCCCAGTGCGGGTTGGTGGATGTCACATATCTTCGAATTTTTGGTTCTAGGACACGCCGGTTTCCTCACGATGTTTTCTTTCACCGTTTTTGAGAGCAGTGGTGATTAAATAATTTACATAAAGTAAAGCGCCTGCCTGGGTTCGAACCCACTACCTACAACTTGTAAGTTGCAGCCGATACCACTGGGCCACCACTGCTCTCGGAGCTGTTTACACCGCTTAATTTTTGCAGTGCCAATACTGTTAATCCTTGTAATGCTTTGGTAATCATTTGGTAATAAGGCTACAAGAATTTCAATGTCGGAAGTCGGTGTTCCTGGATTCGTTTCATTGTTTTTTGAATCAAACTCCCAAAAATAAATGTATTTTTCACTTTACAGTGTTTTGATTTGGTAGTCAGTTTGTATTTTTTTGTAAAAAGATTTTCATTTTTCACTTTTTGCTGTGGTATCTAGTAGACAAGCTCTATTGTTATGTACAATAAACAGACACGAGATTCCAGTAATCTAAAGAGATTCGGCGTCATTTATTACAGAGTTATTATTTATTTATTTTATTTATTATATACTTTATTGTACACCACAAAAAAACATACAGGACAAACGTTCACAATAACAAGTGTACAATGGGCGATCTTATCACACTAGGCAATCTCTTACAGACAACCTTTGCCAGTTACCCATTCAGATACGGAAAATGCATATGAAATGAGTATTTTTTTTCTATAGAGAGACATAATAATATGTACGTGCCTTACTTTTTATAAAGTTGTGGTTTAGATGGCAGATTTAGAAGACGTATGTACAATCGGCGTCACATCGTTAAAACATTGGTTGAACATCCTAAGAAATCATGAGTTTTCCACCATCAAATATTTTTTTTAAATTAAATGGAAATAGAAGACACTAGTTGTGCCCGCAGCTTTGCTCACGTAAACAGGAACGTGATCCAATAGTTGTGAATTTTGCTAATGTAAACTAAAAACATCTTATTTAGATTTTTTTAGATTTTGCCCCAAGCCAGGATTTATGATCCCCGGATATCGGGTATCGGTCGTGGCTATAGGCTTGTTGCAGGGATACCTTACTCTAAAACATAATTATCTAGTAGAACAGGGATTTCCAAAGTGGTCGACCACTTTGGGGATCTTGGGGTCGAAATTGGTTTTGCAGGGGCCAACATAAACGAAAACTGATTTTGGGGGTCCACGAGGTCTAAAAATCAACCCCTACTAATTAACACAATTTCGTATTTGAAACTTTCAAGATACAGTATAAGTTGTGTTACGTATATCAACTTGTTATAAGAATGACTAATATTTTAGTAGGTAAGTATAATTGTTATACTTTAAAAAAACTCAACAATTAGATAAGTGTGCACAAGTTCGTACAAGATGAAAAACTTGGCAGGTCAATAAGCGGAATTTTAAAGTATTTTGGCAATGGGGTCTGAGGTATCAGTTCATTTTGGAAAAGTGGTCTCTTGCCCAAAATAGTTTGGGAATCTCAGTAGTAGAAGATATTATTCATACACAATTACAGGCATGATAACTTACTACGTTTGGTTTGACACTACAAATTGAATAAAAATATCTACTAAACCAGATTACAACGATGTGTAAGTATAATTACCGTTCAGACTATAATAACGTAACTCTGCAGCTACTAATTAAACCACCTTTTAGCTGTGATCATTTTGGCATTTTGGATTCTAGGATCGTAATATGAGATTTTCATTTAGCATTATCGGCACCGGAAATCCACCGAAATCTAAAAAATGCCTTTTTTTTTTTTTTTATTTAGGTAACAAACAGATACAATAACAAACATAAGCATACAAACACCATGCCAAGGCATGCCATGCTTGCCATATTGAGCTGTAAAGAATGTATAGAAAAAGTTGGCCGAGGCATTCGAAATATTTTCTTTCATTGGTAAGTAAATTTGTTTTTAAATTGTTTGTCAAAAAGTGGCACGCTTGGTTTTATAGATGGAGGGACATGAGTTATCTATTTATATTTATGTCTGAAGTAGCAACAAGTAGCACCCTGATAACTGGCACACGGTACACGTGGGCCAAGCGACAATGCTCTCACACCAACACACAAGCAGCCCTTTTGGTCGCCGGGACGCACGCACGCGTCCTAAAGCGAAAATCAGTACATCAGTCAATCATTTTTTTCTGGGCTTCGTCCCAAAAAGCACGCGGCCAGCCGGGCCCGTTCCTGACCGAACCCCTGCTGCTAAGTAGAAAAAAATAGCCATCCTCTCCAGAATGGCGAAACGTCAAGTTGCGTTTAGCACACATTGCATAAAAATCAAAACAATACTACTATTACAAATAACCATTTCAAGATTTTTAATACTTGAAGATATCACACGGACCAATTATCCTTCATTAAAATACACTATCCCGGGTTTCAATCCCATCCCTCGAGGCATTCAAGTTCAATTTAAAAATTAAATTCCATTAAAACGTTATTAATAAATTACTTTCTGATCTACCATTCACCTCAAAGGAAAAAAAACAAACTTCTAAATGGAATAAATGCAATCCCCCGCAAACGGGGCTTATGAAGTCTTCATTTCACAAATCCAGATTCCAGGCGGCTACTGTAAAATTCCTGATTGAAAAACCCAATAACACTTTGCCCGATCCGGGAATCGAACTTCATGCTCAGCAATAACGCTAGCAACCACTAGACCAACGAGGCAGACAATGCTAAGATATCTTACCACAACAACAGTGGTTAATACTATGACAATAATCCGGCGAGACTAGGGCACGTTACATACGCGTAGGTATCATATTATATTATTCACAGAAATCTTTTTCTTTTCATATTTACGGTCCGAATTTTATGAGGAGGCCTATTCTTTGCGTCCTGACTATTTCGCGATGAATTTAAGGAATAAACTTACAGCGGGCATGTCTTTTCAAACTTTAATTATGATCCAGTGAATCTTTAACATCAAACGACCGCTGTAGGCATCTCACTCAAAGATGAATTCGCCTTGGACATCCACGATGTCTGTCTCAGCATATAGCAGTCCGTTACCAGACATTGAACCGATCCCACGTAACCACTCTCATGCAGCTACGGACTACCACCAATCTACAGCTTGTTTGGTTGGCTTTGTTGGTTTGGCTTTAGTCCACCATCATTATTTTTTCAGCGTTAAGGCGACTCTCCAGCAATCACCGCCACATCCACTG
Organism: Orthosia cruda; assembly: GCA_964057195.1. NCBI lineage: Eukaryota > Metazoa > Arthropoda > Insecta > Lepidoptera > Noctuidae > Orthosia > Orthosia cruda. The sequence goes on along the minus strand of OZ059825.1, from coordinate 33,449,775 downwards.
GACCTATGATTATCGCTTTCAGCGGACTCACGCGGCACTTACCCGGTTAGGTTACCATAATCATCATCAGCCTTTGTTAATGTTCCCACTGCTGGGACACAGGCTTCGTATTCGTGAGAAGGGAACGGGCCGTAATCCACCACGTGGACAAAGTTCGGGGTGGTGGATGTGTCTATCTTCCAATTTTAGATTCTAGGACATTTTGGTTTCCTCACGATGTTTTCCTTCTCTGTTTTATAGCAGTGGTGATGAATTAGGGCGCTACCCCGAGCAAGACGCCGCGTTTTTCGTGCAGTTTTTAGGAGCTATCTTCTCGTTATTTAAAATGAAATATCAACTAATAAAAATACATTAAATTTCTACATATTATTGATTCCGAAATCGTAGAAATCTTTTTTTTTTAAATGTAGTGTATGTTTCACTAATCTCCTTCCAACAAAACCATAAAAATGAGAAATAATGATTGATAGCATGCATCTCCACGTAAAGTGTTCATTAATAATTTTTTGTACTAAAACTAATGGATAGACAATTTGATAACGAACATTTTGGTAGTTTTTTTTTTTTTCAAAAGACCAATATTCGATTTTATAAAGAAGTTATTCTATAATCTGGGCGTATTCACTACTGTAATTCATGCGCCACGAGTGCCGCTAGGCCAATAGGAATGCTCAAATCTCATGCTGATTTTTTGGTCAGGGTACGGCCTTAATTTAAACAAAGTAAAGTGCCTGACTAGGTTCGAACCCACTGCCTGCAACTTGTAAGTCTTGGCCGTTACCACTGTGCCACCACACCTCTAGGTTTGGCTACCGTTGTACATCAATAATATACCCCTGTTTTGCTTATAACTTGCACCACGATATTACGTCACGTAAGTCATAAGGAGTGGGGGTCCCGCATAAAATGTGCATTAGTCTGAACAAATAAACGCTTTTATCCCCACTTTCAGAGGATTTGTGGTTGCCGCTATGTGCTTGCAATAAACTGTATTGTTGGGTTGGGTTGCAATACCGATCCGTTTAGCAATCGAATCGAGGAATATATTCGCAGTATTTCCTTCGATTTGGTCTGTATAAAGATTTGGTTTAGATCTCTCTCGTTTATTAGTCTTTGTGGATTTAGTCGTGTATTTGTAGGTTTTTTTCTGTCTATAGGCTCGCGCTTGACCACTATCGCACTTGATGGTAAGCGATGATCTGTTCGACGGTGAAGCACGCTTGCCTCTATTCGCTCTTGACTTAAAGATTCCTAGATTGTAGCTGTCGGGAAACACAGTCACCGGCAGGGAATTCCATTCCCTAGATGTACGCATAATAAAAGTGTTTCCGAAACATTTTATGCGTATGGGTGGGATGTCCACCATGTAGCGATAGCGCATCGTCAAACGTTTGGTAGTCCGATGATGATGTTAGGTTATGCAATTCCATCGCACACTCCCCGAAATGTAACCGATAAAAACCGACAAGCTGGCAACTCGGCGACTATGTTCAAGGCTCTGAATCTTTTAATTGACCAGTGCCTCATTGCCGATGAGCCTCTTGGCTCGCTTTTGGACTCTAGTACATCAATCTGGTATTTCGCAGATTTGTCCCACAGATGAGAACAGTTTCGAGTTTATATGATAAGATTCTATCTCGAACTTTACCATGCCAACTAAAAAATCCTTCCATCCATAGTCAGCGTCTTTAGTCAAAACTAGATCAACTTAGCAAGAAGCAAAAGAGGCTCTTAATTTGGTCATATAACCGTCATTAGTTCTACACCTAATAAGTACAATACCTTGCTAACCGTTAAATTAAAAAGAGAGACCATAATTAATTTAAAAAAAATATGTCCGTTGCACTCAACGAACCATATTTCGGAATTTCATAACAACATCCTTATTAAAGTTACTACCAACTTAAAAAGTATGCGAACAACAAGTTTCTACTAGACGGTTTAATAACTATCCCAGTAAGTGTCATGGCTGCTGGCCAGAAATAAAAAATATGAACATAAAGAAAAAAGTTAGCTGGCACTTTGACTTTGGTTGAAAGTTTGCTGTGTATAAATAAATTGTAATTGAAAATGCAGAAAGTTGAATGGCTTTGATCTTGGCGCGGCAAGTCACTTTGCCAATTAAAACAAATACATAACCTGAGGCTCTAGACAAGTTTCAGCGATGTTAGCGATGCCAATGGACGAAATACCAAAATGTTAGGGATTGATCATGTGACATGACGATGGCGTTTGACATTCCCATACATTTTTGTCATTTTCCCAATCGATGATACTATAGAATGCCAATTGTCTCGGGCCTATGTAGGTAACCTTGAAGGGGCAGTTAAGATTGGGTCCTGAGTGTCATCCGCTCAGAGTCATCCGCTATAAATCAATATGCCTAGCCTTTTCTCAACTTATTGAGGTCGGATTTCAGTCTTACCGCTAGCAGCTGAGTATCAGTATTTTACATGGAGCCAATATCTGACCTCCACAATCCAGTGACTGGATGATTTCGATACGCCTTTAGCAAGACTTTTGTGTGAGATTTCCTGGCTTCTGAATATCCGTAATGGTTATCAAAGATGTACCAATGACAACTGGGAATGAAAGATGTACGTACAACAGCCTCATTTCCAATTACATGGGAACATACCTGACGAAATCTGAATGCCACCTCTGCCAGCAATTTTCAATTTAATTTAAATGTTATGTTCGTCATTCGGTTGTTTGTGTTTATCTTTCCAGTTTTTATTTGTGAATCGATAAAACTATCTATTCAACAAGAAAACAATGAAAGTGTCATAGCATACTTTTTAACCGACTTCAAAAAAAGGAGGAGGTTCTCAATTCGTCGGAATCTTTTTTTTTTTTTTTTTTTTATGTATGTTCCCCGATTACTCAAAGATGCCTGGACCGATTTCAAAAAATCTTCTTTTGATTTGAAGGGTATACTTCCTAGTTGGTCCCATAGTCATCAGGTCAGGATCTGATGATGGGATCCTAGAGCAATCGAGGGAACTCCTCAAATATTATAGGCATACATATAGTGATTTTGGTATTTTCATCAACAATGCAATTACTTGCACTCAGAAAGCATAATTTGGTGAAGTGGAACTGATGAAGAAGACCACAGATAGCCACTGGAACTACTTAATGCTAAGTATGTCACGGGTATAAATAAAATATCTCGAATAATTAACCGACTATGATGAAGCAAATACTTATAAATGAATGGTTCTGATGAAAATGGTACCATTGAACTGTTCTGATGATGAAGCCGGAAAGTAGGCACTGGAACTCTGAAATAAAACAATGTATCCTAGTCGTGCTTGGGCTTATTGGAATCGTCATGAGATGTACTTTGGCCATAAATGATTATCATGTTAATTGGAGATACCTACCAAAACTAAAAAGAGAAAAATAAAAACTTTTTAACAAAAAATCAAACCGACTTCCAGAACAAAAAACTACAAAGCAAAAAATAACTTTCTTTTCCGAAGTCGGTGTTGAAAAACTGAAAAAAATGGGTACAAAAGACACCGACTTCGGAAAAGAAAGTTATTTTTTGCTTTGTAGTTTTTTGTTCTGGAAGTCGGTTTGATTTTTTGTTAAAAAGTTTTTCCTTATTTTCTATCTAAAAGCTTATAGCTGTAAAAACAAAAACGGTCCCAACATTTATAACGTTCCAACTTTAAAAAAGAACTAATAAAACACTGGCCAGACAGAAATACCCCGTCTTTATTATTCTTTTAGAACACTTTGTACAGCATGATTTCTTACAGACTCGATTAGAACTCAGATCACGTGCTTCCAAGTAATTTTATATCGAGCCAATATCCGATAGGGTGATGGTACCATCGTTTATTTTGCAGCCACGTGGTGGATGGCAAATATAAGCTTAGTTTTAGCTTAGGTTCTTTGAACTTTAGCTAATAGTTCTGCAGTATTTTCAATACGGTTGTCAACGTTATTAAATGTTCATAGAATATTGTAAGAGTGTACGTAAAACGTGATATCGTTAACTTCAGCCTATTGTTTCATTTTGTTTTATACCATTTAATAATACTTTTTTGATTTATTTTTACCTAGCTCTTAGTAAATGTTTGTATCTTTCGGTTATAGTAAACATTATATTTTGTAAAAAATATATTGTTTCTATTTTCAGTGTCACTGGCGACATTAGCTCGACCTCGACTTCATGAATTACTAATAATTATTGATAGTTAAAGATTAGTCACTAAAAAACTAGTTGGTATTAAGTCATATTAGTAATTTATTTACTTTAACATAACATAACGATCGTTGCTGAAAACAAGTTTTGAACAAAGTAAAGTAAAGAACAAATAACAATGAGATACGTGGCAGTCATAAGCTCATCTCACAATATCTTAGACATACACACCAGATCTTCCATCATCCGCGAACACATCACAATCAAGTTTAGCATCGGAGATGCCCCAGATATTGCAGATGTCCATAGACACGGTGTCTATTATTCATCCAAATTAAAGTCTACGTATATTTACCACTCTGTTATACAATTTACTGAATTCCACCATTACTAACTTCCTCGTTGGTTTAGTGGTCCCGGATCGGGCACGGTGTTTTTGGGTTTTCCATAGGAAATTCTTTAGTGAGTACCTTGAGACCCAGATTTGTGCCCGATTGATGACAAGATGCTTGCCCTCTATTATATGAGCTTTCCAATATAACAGACCAAATGCGGGTTCATTCGCCGGGGAAATTCACCGGGCCTACACAAGTATTCGACCAATTCATCATGTACACGACAAGAATTTTTTCGGAGGTAAGCACGAATCTTGTCTTGCGCAGACAAGATTTTTTCTTGTTCAGCAGCATGGCGAGTACACAGTTCGTGTGAAGAAACGACACGAATTCTTGCGTAGGACTTATCTTAGCGTTTACTAGCGAAACAATAGGTCGATGCGTTTTAGTTTCCAGTATTGTGCCGAACGAGTCTAATCGCCTGGCGAGTGGACTGAAAATATTTGGGATAATTGTGTTCCCGGAATCGAAATCCTAAACAGGGAATAATCTACCTAGCCTTTAATTGCATGCGCACTGACGTCCTATACTTGCAGTTCAGGATCTACTTCACCGGGAACATTTTGAGGTGCTAAGTTGTTTGATTCGATAGATATTTATTATATACTTTATTAGAAAACAGCCATGAAGTTAAGTTTTGTCAAAGTGCCACCACATTTACAACAACAACATGTCTAAGTATGTTTACATGCAGGTTCTATTCTTTACCAAGTCCTTTTTCGGACCAATATCGAATAGCGGTAGTCATCGTGGTTTATTTTGTATCCACGTGGCGAGCATTGCGTCGGTTCACGGGACGCTTTGTTATTTGTGCAAGGTGATTGTTACAAGAGCCTTTGATAAAAGGGAGCTGTGTTTTGTATTAATGTTTTTGTAATGTTTTAGTTTCGCTTTTTGTTGTAGATGCTGTTAGGTTAGTTTGAGAGGATGTTGTTTTTAGCGTTGAAAGGACTTCCACTAGATGGGTTAGACCTGGTTATGGTTGCGGGAATCCAAAATATAAGAATCGCAGAGGACCTGTCGATGTGGCGACATTTGGTCGAGGCCTTAGTTCAACAGTGGCGGTCTTTAGGCTGAAATGATGATGATGAATGATGTTTTAGGTGGAAAAGAACACATTGGTAAGGTTGTCATGAAGGGAGAGGCAAAGTTTCAAAAGAAAAATAATGTGAATGCTTTTAAACTATCATGGTCACTAACACTAATATTAACATTATAAGCGGGATATTTACCATGTTTACTGTTTGTAGCGAGTTTCCGATATTTCGGTGCTGATGCAAGCACCATGATCACGGATAAACTGAAGTCATTGCGGGTGGGTGTTTATGAGGAGACAAAACGGTCTACCCTCTTTCTTGTTCGTTTTTTGCACTCGGTACCGCTACCATTGTCATTGTCTTTCAGAAAAGTGTCACAGATGCTGCGCTCGCCGAAGGACAACTTTCCGCTGGAAAAGCCCGGTGTTTATAAAGTAGATTGTAGTTGTGGCAAGTCATACATCGGTCAGACAAAGCGTACGGTTGCTTGTCAAATTTCAGAGCACATCAGGGCAGTAAAGAACAATGACACACAAAAATCGGCCATGGCTCAACATCTCTTGGAATCAGGATTGAACCACTGGATTGAGTTACATAACCCTCAGGTCATTTCGACAGAACGCCACTATATCCCTAGACTGGTGAGGGAAGCTATCGAAATTACCAAATATAAAAATTTCAACCGGGAGGATGGGTTTCAACTGTCGAGGGCTTGGAATCCAGTGGTCCAGCTGTGTAAACCCCGAAAAAGTGCCGTAAAAAGTTCGCGAGCGGACACAGTGAGTTTCGTGTGTCGGGAACAGAATCGAGTTGTGAGTGACAATGGTAGCGGTACCGAGTGCAAAAAACGAACAAGAAAGAGGGTAGACCGTTTTGTCTCCTCATAAACACCCACCCGCAATGACTTCAGTTTATCCGTGCTCATGGTGCTTGCAACAGCACCGAAATATCGGAAACTCGCTACAAACAGTAAACATGGTAAATATCCCGCTTATAATGTTAATATTAATGTGAATTGCGTTATATCAGTGTGATGATGAATAAAACCACGAAACAAGGGCAGCTAAAATCAATAAGTCTGCCTAGCCTTTCCCAACTATGTTGGGATCGGCTTCCAGTCGAACCGAATTCTCCTAATATTAAATGAACTAATGACAGTATAGCCCAAAAACGAAAAACTAAATGTTATTGCTGACTTTTGGGTAAGTAAAGCTAGGAATTGGTTTCCTCAGTGCAGAAATCGCTACTCTTACAACAATGAAAATCATTGTGCTCAAATATCATCATTATCATTTCAGAAGAAAGACGTCCACTGCTGGATAGAGGCCTCCTCCAGGCCTCGCTCAAACAAAATTCAACTAAAAGCACTTCAAAACCGTTCATCATTTCAGCCTCATATTGGATATAGGCTTCCCCCAAGAGTCATCACATTAACCGGTCCCGTGCGCCTCGCCGCAACCTTCACCAGGTCATCGGTCTACCGAGTGGGAGGCTTTCCGTAGGCAACTTATTCTGGTTCGTGTTCACATCTCCAGAACTTTTCGTACCCTGCCTACTGCCACTTAATTTTGGCAATTCTTCGGACTATGTCGGTAACCTTGTTTCTCTTGCAAATGTGTTCTCCTTTTGGCTGATCTTAATATCATCAGGGGATCTAAGAATAGCTTTCCTTAACGCAGAATTCACTCACTCACCTACAATAACATCTGTAACGCAGAATCGTCTAAAGCTAGGATCGACAATGAAAATCATTATTCTACAGCATAACTCAACTGAAAAGCACTCCAAAACCGTTCACTTTATATTAAAAGCAACAAAAAGACGAGCAAGCAGGAAGGATCATTATAATAACGACAGCATGCTCCTACCATCAATCGCTTGCTGCAAGTAAAGGAAAATGAAGGTCCATTCAAAATTTTGTATAATAGCACCGAAGTTCCGTAACTATAATACATAGGATTCATAGTGAAAAATAACAAGAGATGACGCAGATAATCCTAGTTATGGGGTCTAGGTTTTTATTTACCTGCTTTTTACCCGACTGCCGAAGGAGGGTAAAGTGTTTATCAGTCTATGTATGTATGTATGTTTGTTCCTATGTAAAATTCTAGAGACCAAACGCGTGGGCCGATTTTGATAAATAAAAATACTGCCGCATTTCTTACCTTCTCTAGTCTTCTCTAGTGTCACTTGCTATATTAAAATTGGAAATTAATAAAATGGCGGCTTTTGGGCGCCATATCGTGGGGCACCAATTTTTTATTTCATTTCTTACCTTCTCTAGTCTTCTCTAGTGTCACTTGCTATATTAAAATTGGAAATTAATAAAATGGCGGCTTTTGGGCGCCATATCGTGGGGCACCAATTTTTTTCTTCCATACCCTTCGTGGGGGTATCAAAATAAAGGGTTTTAAGAGGTGATTTCAAAAACATATAATACTTATATGTTTAAATGTACCTAACTCTAAAAAAATAACTGATAAGTTAATTTAAAAACATCAAAAAACCCGACTGCTTAAAAAGCAAACTAAAAAGACGTTAAGAAGAAAATCATGCTGTCTAGTCGGAGGATACATGTATCCTCTGTTATTTTCATATTAGCAAAATAAAGAACCTTTTAAATTTATCTGTTAAAAGTTGTAAAGCTTATGTCCAAAAACGCCTTTGAATCTTCGTATTTGATGTGTACTATTAAAAACAAGTCTTAGCATTATTTTATAACCCTGTCTAACTTCACCGATGATACAGATTTCTCAAAGAAGACTAGAGAAGGTAATAAATGCGGCAGTATTTTTATTTATTTAAATGCATAATGGAAACAAGATCTCATAGAGTACCGAGGAGGCGAGGAGAGCATTCTATGTCAGCGAAGGGGATAGTCGAAATGTTAAATGTAAGGGATCTATATCGTGATTTTTGATATCGCTTGTCAATAGGTCATTAACTCATTACCACTGACCTCTATCATACAAGTACGCTGGACTTCATATTATCGATGACAAAATGAAGACATTTGATTTGCGCCATTTTGGCGCTGATATCAACGTGACTTGACGTGAGAGTCCATGGAACTAATATTAGAGATGGGACAACGCCTTCGGTAAAAATATAATTTTATGGGCTTTATCGATCGTGAGAATAGTTTAATACGTAAGAGAAAAAAATCCCAGTTATTTTTATTATGATTAATTTTTAAGTAATAGAATAATTGCTGTAAAGGTTAACTGAAAAATATTTTCAGTCAGATTGCAAGCTATAAACTAGTGGATAGCGTGCTAGTAAAGTTATAGCGCATTACTGTCAGATCCATAGAAATATAAAATACAGTATATCTATGGTTAATACTTACAATTGTTCGGATTCACTCGGTTGGCGCCCATCGGATTCGTGAAGGGCACATCATTTATACGATAATAATAATAAATGAGATCGGTAATTATTTACAAAGGAGGTATTTCTCGGTCTCATAGCTGAGATCGTGTCTCTGTAGTGTTAAGTTGCAAATAAGAGTGACATCGCGTTCCAGCAAGGCGAAGACTTATTGCTTACAACTCTGTTTCAGATGCAGATAATAAATTGTTTAACTTCAAAACATTTGTTAATAAAATTATGATTATCATGATATTATTCCAGAATTAATTCCAGGCTCAGGAACGTGGTGATTGGTACGTGGTGGTTGGCGCAGTGGTTGAGCGATTGACTGCTGCGCTGCGTGTCGCGGGTTCGAGTCCCCCATGAAACAAATATTTGTATGACCTACAGATAGTTGTTGTGTTGTGGCTCTGGGTGTTGTGTATGTGAGTTTATATGTTTGTAAACGCACCCACGATACAGGAATAAGCTCCTAGTGTGGCGCAACGATTCTTATTTAAAAAAAAAAAAATATAAGGATGAGAGCTAAGGATGAGTGCTCAGCAGTGGGCGAAGTCGGTCTGTGGATGATCATGATGATGATTCCAGAATTTAGTATTACACATTGCTTTTGAACATATTATGACTGATTATTAGGCATTCATATAACATTCATCACCAATACCAATATGAGATATTTAGTTCCAACATACTATGAGAAGTCTACTATTTTGATATTAGTGTAATTTAAAAATATCACTAATACTGATATATTGGTTAATATATTATAATATTTCCAGACGAATATATTAGTATTACCTAATTTTGAAAAATATCGGTATTAACCTATTTCTAACTGTGTCAATTTAAGTTCATGAGAATCTCGAGCGGAGCGCTTTGAATCAGCACAAAAATCAACTGACATTGCATATAGTATGTTTAGTCCAGCGTACTTGTATAATAATAGAGGTCAGTGGTCCTTACCGTATATTTTTACTTTTTGACAATCACTATCGCCACGCTTTCGCTGATAGAATGTCACTTGTCTAGGGCCTCTGATCCAATTTTGATCGCTGAAATAAAGCTATTGAGAGCCATAGACTACTTTTTATTCTCAGAAAAATGCACTGTTTCTGAGGAATATATCAAGAGAATTTATCAAATTAATTGTTATTGTTTGTAATACTATGTACCTATACGTAGTATAGCAGTGTTATTCTAGTTGAATTGTCCTCTCGTATACTTAATGAATTAGTGTCATATATTGTTTTTTTATATTAATTATTGTCGAGTTTTTTGTCCGTTCTTTTCCATAACAAACTACTTTTTCGAATGGTCAGTAGAATAAATTTTTATTACTTGTCATTTTCGCGTTGAAATATGCCTTTTAATGGTCTAATTGAAATAAATTATTTGACTTTTACTTTTATTCAAAACACTAATGTTCAGCATTAGTGTTTTGAATCAAAGTAAAAGTCAAATAATTTATAGCGTCGATTTTGTATTTGTAATTACTTCGTTATCTTTGAAACCTTAATACAAAACCCCACAGATTGTTTGTATTTAAACACCAGACTATAAATACTAAAATCTCTTTGGCCCGTTTTTGCTTCACATACTCGCTTCGTCTTCAGACACGCTAAGCCTAAATATAGTTTTTGCGTCCGTCCCGCCTGTTGCTCCGTTAGTGTTAACTTTTTGCGATGTCACTCACCACAAATGTTCAACGTTGAGTTTTATTCCTTCCTTTATTCCTTATGAGATGAGATAATTTTGAACTTCATTGTTATTGAATTTTAAATTTTACGCGGATTAAATTTTTCGCATGTTTTTTATGTGGAACGGGATAAGTATTAAATTAATTCGAAGTAATAAGCTCTTTAGTGCAAAATAAATATGATGCATAAAAAGATATGATCGGATATTTAGGTAAAGCAATAGGAGAGGTTAAAATAGCAGAATATAAAAAAAATAAGTTACAGTTATATGACTTTGAAGTATAAATATGTAGTCATCATCATCACCACAATTACTGACCATAAGTGAAAGGAAATCAGTTTGGCTGCAGCCATTTTCAACAAGGAGATCACAAAATGTGCTTGAATGGACACCGCGAAAATTGGAAACAGAAAAAGTTTGACGTTCAAAACCAGAAACGCAGCCGATCATAACTGCAAACCGCTTATCAAAACTATAGCTGCAACATCCAACATCCAACAGGGGACCCCAAAAAGCGAATAGTTCCCGATCCGCTCCCAGCCTCGTAAAGTTTAATTGCACCAGTTCGTTTATTTTCGTTTCTCGTGGTTTCGTTCTATAGAAGTTTCCAAAACTGTTTCGGCCATTCTATAGTGATGGTTTCCGCTTCTGCCATTCCAACTTCACCATGTCGGAAAATAATTGAGATGTATTAGGGCCTTAGCAGACACGATATTTTAACATGGACGATTTCCAACTGCGTCAATGCTGCAAGTCTTGCCTTATCCAGTAAATGGGTTGTAGCGGTCAGACAGGCAGTCGATCCATGTAAAATACTGGATTCAGCGGCATCAAATTAGACTGGAAGCCGACAAAAGCGTAGTTAGGATAACTTCGTGTTAACGATAGTTTTGACCGCTGTAAAACAATATAGCATCGATCTATGTTCTTCAGATGCCAAATCCTCACTTGCTTTGTTTATACGTATCAAGTACAACCGGGTTTATTGACTACTCACTGCAAAAATGAAAGGACGAGAACCACTGGTTTGTCTGTCTCTGCCACCATCGCTGTGAGTGGTATTCTAGCGGGAGTGAATCGTTCAGTTGCTATGTCCAACTAACGAAAAGTGACTTAATCGCTTACGTTAAGGTATCGCGTCTGTTATGGCCTTAAAGAGAATCGTTATTTTGTTGTTTTGCGCTTAAAATTTAAGGGTTTGTCTTAATTTTGAGTGCGGTGTTGCCTGATTGTTGTTGAGTTCTAGAGCTATTATTAAACTGTCAAAATGTTGCGGAGTGGTGCTTGCTATGTTTGAAAGTCTGGTATTGATGTTTAATTTTTGGGTCGTTTGCTATTATTGTCGTTTTATTTTATAGAGGTTATGTACAGTTATACTTTGGAATTATTTATTTTTTAACTGCGGTGTTGTTGTGTTCCAGAGCTAATATAAAACTGTCAAAATATTTCAGAGTGGTGCTTGCTATGTTTGAAAGTCTGGTATTGATGTTTAATTTGTTCAGTCGTTTGTTGTTTTATTTTATAGAGGATATGTACTGTTATACTTTGGAATTATTTGTTTTTTAACTGATGACATCACTCCCACACACATATTTTTACAAATAATAAATTTCCTGCTTATGAATAATGCTGTAATCCTGTGCTGTGCGAACCGAGGTTTAGAACCTAACTTGTTTGAAAAGTCATTTTTATCATTGCACATGATGAGATAGGAGCCTTTTTGGTCTCGCACGGGGTTATTTATTTTTATTATTGTTTGTGTTTTGCTTATCTTGTGTCTCCTGTGCGGGTCACAAATAAATATTTTTCTTTCTTTCTTTCTTTATGCATATTCGCAATTCTATATGTTCTTTTTTACCTTTCCTATGCAATTTGTAGGTCAACCTAAGTCTTATATAGCAAATGCCGAACCCAACAATACAATATTCAAAGTCACTTCCCAAAAATACATCACATACCTACATCTAATACTGTATAGACAGAGACATATTGGTAGCTGTGACACTTACTCACGACATTCTTCCCCTCAATCAAGTTTTACGACATGCGGTGAACGAGGCAGCTGACACCAGTGTGTCAGTCACAGAATAGACAGGTACAGAAGATCCGCTTCAAGAGGAGCTCGTAGTTAAATAATAACAGCCGCACGGGTCGACCATCAAGGTTAAGCAATGTTTGACGAGGTGGGTCCATGGATGGGTGACCATTTCAACATACCCAGTTTTCTCCGTGTCTCGGAAAGCACGTTAAGCCGTTGGTCCCGGCTTGAGCAAGCCAGAAACTTGAGATCTGACACCAGTCTAGCCAAGGGGTACCTGTTACCCAGTTACTGGATTGTGGAGGTCAGATTGGCATTCGCTCCATTTAAAACACGGGTACTCAGCTGAATCCGGTTAGACTGGAAGTCGACCCCAACATAGTTGGGAGAAAGGCTAGGAAGATTGAGAAGATCCGCTTCAAACAACGAGCGTAAACAGGCGCACTTAACCATAGACGCATACTTACGTCGACCTCAAAACAAATGACAGTCGCAAGTGTGCTTGCACTCGCTGTACGTGAAACGTGTCTATGTGTGCATATATCTTAGCTTGTTATTTATGTAGTGGACCTTTTGTACAAATCTATTCTGTGATACTAGTGTCACTAGTACAGTTTCTCGTCATTCTGAACAGCTGATGTTGTGTTTAGGTCTGTTAGGGGAGTAGAACTACTGTACTGTCGTTTAGTGGGCTGTTATTGGGGTAGTTAAAGATTGTAATGATAGTAGTGTAGTTGGTGGTTTTGTTTTTGTTATTCCAAAATGTAATTGTAGGTTGTATTGTTATGACACTGGTGTTTGGTTGACAATGCACAGTTAACTAAGTAAAAGTTTTTCAATTAATAATGCGAATGACCAACATATTATCTTAGAAAAGAATAAGAAAAAAAATATTCAATAAAAAATATGTTTTTAAAACAAGTTTTTTTCTTTTTCTTCTCAGCAAACCCTTTCATTTGATACCCATATCATGGCAGTGCACAAAAAATAACTAGCCCGCCATCTTGGGCCGTGCGCCATATTAGATTTAGAATGACGTCACGTAGCTAACCATGCATTGTCATCCAAACAAAACGTGTATGGAAAATTTTATCTTAATCGGGCGAGGATAACTGCTTTAAAATTCAGTTGCAAGATCTGACCCGAACACACTTAGATACATACATATATAATTGCAAGTTCAATAAAAGCTTGTAAAAAACATAACATCACACCTAAATCCCCTGAAAGGTTAGACAAAGGTACACCTATAGTGCATCCACATGTAACCAGTTATGTTTAAGTCCCATGTAACAGGGAGTGAGCCCATTGTCACTTGCCCATTGGCAAAAAGTCCAGAGGCCATTGCTCCCGGACTGCTACTCTTCTTTCTTTTCGTGTGAGATGTGGCCGCCTCTGGTGTCAGAGTTAATTAAGCCGCCTCTGGGAAACCCCACAGGCCTCTGACTTGGCTATTTCAGACTTACATTACATCTAAGTCCAGGTTTCCTCACGATGTTTTCCTTCACCGTTGCCTGTGATGTCCAAGATAAACTTAGAAAGTACATATGAATTTGAAAAAGTCACATTGGTACTTGCCCGGATTCGAACCTACGACCTCAAGCACGACAGGCGAGGTCTTAGCCACTGGGCCACCACGACGTTCGGACTGCTACTGAGAACTCTAGATGGAAAACCCAATAAGAATTTGCCTGACTCGAATCCAGGACCTCGTAATCAGAAATAGCGCTTGTGACACTAGACAAACAACGCAGTCAAAAACCAAAATAATAAATGCAATAATCATCTAAAGCAATTAAAATTCTACTTATTGTAAAAACTAAATTCATTACCATTCCCATAACAAAATAAATTAAATACTTAACACGTACGTTTCTACGGAACACCTTCGGTTTCTGTACGTTTATAGGGTTAGGTAAGGCCAGTGGTTTTACCGACCTTTCCTGATGCTATTTGTCCCTTCGACCTTAATAGTAGGTGCCCAAATTACAGGTGGTTGCGATTTGGTTTTGCATTTTTATGGCTGAGCACTAAAATCGGCCGCTTAGATGCGTTTACGGGAGATAGCAGGAGAAGGCGAAACGCCGGGAAAATAGGAAGACTATGGGGGAGACGTTTGCCCAGCATTGGGATAATACAGGTAAATAAAAAACAAATATAGACTAAACAATAAGGATAAGAAAAGGCGTTAGTAAGCCAAAGGAGTTATGGAGTATATTGTTCATTCTTCTACATTACAAGCTACTTTTCCGAATGCACGGTAGAATCAACTTTTATTACCTGTTTATTTTAATTTTAATTAGTGTTTGACGTTCAAAAGTGCCGCTTATTGGCCTAGTTGAATAAATAAATTTGACTGATTTGACTAAAGTGCCGAAAACAGCACAAAATATTTTAGAAATCGGAATCAATGTATAATTATTAGTTAACCTTTGTTTCTGTGTAATAGAAAAAATACCTGGATAGCTTGGGGAAGGTCTTTGCGTAGCAGTTTGATATTAATGGCTAGTTGAAAAATTGCACATAGAAAAATTGTCTTCCTACTAGTGGCGGCTGGTGGACCATAGAAGTAGGAGTGCACTCTACCAGACCACCGAGCTGTTCAGTTTGAAATTGCGTTAAATTTACTTTAAAATTCGCAGGAGCCCATGTAAATCGGCAAACCATCTCGCTAGCGACTTTTAATTCGACGCCAACGCCATCTAGTTACGTCGTTGTACAACTTAACCAAAAATTTAACGTTAGATTGACCTGATGAGTGACTATTAATCATTAACAAGTTGTATTATAACAACATTTTGTCTATAATAGGTATTTTTATATTTTATAAATTAAATCGATACGCCGATTTAATTTATAAAATCCCCATCATCCCGCCTCATTTCCCACCCGCGTTTCGCATTTCGTTCGTCAAACCTCGCCCGCTCTCGGTAATCTTCGGTTCGCTGGGGCGGCGGACGAGAGTGGTCTTATTTTGCCGTACATTTTCTATTGAACTATCTCTGTCTCACGCGTTTTCGCTCGTATCTCGTAGAAGTTGTATGAGCACTCGCCGTGCGCTCGCCGCTACCGCACGGGGAATATTATAGCAATACACGTCTTATTACTTTAGCAAAGAGCTTGAATAGGTATAAGTTCGTTAATATTGAATAGATCGTTAATCAGATATTATTAAACATTTTTTATTTTTTTCTTAACCTGTTAAAATCTGGCAGTTCAGCGCACGAGTGAACTAAAAGTACAGCCGCCCCTGCTCCGTACGATACTAAAAGATTGACACTTGATTCCCGCTTCAGCTCACATCTTTCACCTGTCAATATTCCGATTAGTCCGTTCCACATTGTCCATTTTAAGGTCAATTCACCGAATCCATTTCGTTGGGTGAATTTGCACAATGAGCTGTACTCAAATTGATGTATTTTTGAGCCGCCTGGATTTTATTGTATCCTCTTATGTATTCTGGTTGAGTGGTTACATTAAATGTTTTTTGGTAAGGGAAGCTCGGGCACCATTACCTTAAGTTAGAATTATGAAAAGGTCTTTATTGCGGCTGTTAACTCCACTACATTTATGTTAACACAGACACGGAATGTGTTTTAAAACTTTTGAAATAACTTGATGAATTCATCATAGCTCACAACGGTGAAGAAAAACATCGTGAGGAAACCTGGACTTAATGATCGTGTCTTCTCTGTATATGAGGTTATTGGACAGTTTTGTTATTATTTATTTAATTCTATTTTAGTTTTTAAGTATTGAATGTTGCGCTTCCGTCAATGTGTCCGTGGCATCAACAGCAGGGCTTATCAGAATTCTAGTACAGTGTTATTTCCCTTTAAATATCGTTTATCGACGATAACGTATTCGTATAATATTTTATAACATTGGCACCTGGCTTGAACTTTGGATTCCGATATTCCTTTATGTTTTGTTTTGATTATTTTGAATTGGTCCCAAATTTTACTGACCCTGGCGTTGGACTTTGGATTCTAAGTTGAATCTTTTATTGAATTTAGTTTGTACAATTCATGATGGCGCTTGACATAACTTTTATACCTAAACACTGACTTATAATTCTAATGTTTCACGCGCATTTATAAAATTTTAGAATTATAAATCACCTACTATAACTCCATTTGCGAAAACATTAGACGTTTAAATTAGCCCATTTTACAGCCCGTCCAACCGATTTTGATATCTATTGTGTTGGTGATACGACAAATGGTAGCTGTAGTAAACAGTTGGTTTTGGTAACAGGTTTATGCTTTTTATGTCATCCTTATGTTTACGGGATAGAACTCAAAATCGGTTGAACGGACTGTAAAAATATTTGGAAACATGTCTAATGTTATTTCAAGTAGAGTTTTAGGATAGTATACCTATCATCATATTTATTTAGAAAGTATTTTTTACAAAAAAATACTACCGACTTCCAAATACACACTAGATAGTGAAAAATAACTTCAATTTCGGCAGTCGATGTTTTTGTTTCACTTTTTAGTTGTGTACATAAAGAGCAAGTTCAATATGGTACTTACCTATAATCTCAGATTAGAGAAAATCTGAGCCAATAATGCCTAAATTTATGCCAGAATAAATTACCTGAATAACCTGAGAGTGTACCTACCAGGGTGAACTGTACATATCTGCGTACCCCTTTAGAGCCTAACGGCTTGACGTTATGTTATGAAATGGCGTAAACAATAAACAGATATGCGATTGCAGCAATCCCGAGAGATTTGCCTTTGTTTATTGAAGAGTTCTGTTGTGTCTAATTAGAGCGTCAGTTCATTATTATGTAAGTACCTATCTGTTATATCGGCTCGGCTTCCGCGGCGGACAAATACAAAAGGAAGCTATTTTTTTACCGACTTCAAAAAGGAGGAGGTTCTCAATTTGACTGTATTTTTTATAATTTGTTGTACCTACCTAAATACCTACTTTTTTAATTAATCTATAATCAATTTAATTTAAAGTTGTTTGTTATCCAAACACCTTTAAATTAAATTGCTCAAAATCATTGAACGCATAGTGTATCACAATCGGTATTGTGATACACTATGCGTAAAAAGTAATCGGTATTACTTTCCCGCGACTAAGTTACTAAGTAGGTAATGAATGAAGCCAAAAATCTGTAAGTTTTATCTATTGTATTGTGATAACAAACAGAATATTTCAAACCGCTATTGTAAACAAACAATCAATTTACAAAATAACATTATTTTTTATAAGATGAATCTAAATACTTACTTACCTAGAAAACAAGTCTTACATCAAACTGGCGCTGTCGAAAAAACCGGTTATCCTGACTCTGGCTGGTATGAATATCTCCTACTTACGGGGAGTCGCCTATAGGTTATAGCTAACTACGAGTAGCTAAGGTAAGTAAATACCTATTTAACATGCATTGTAATATTTGCACAAACTGCAATAAAATACATAAACATGACCTTCACCCATGCGTATAGAGCCTAGCTTTCCGCACGCGCTGGTACGATACCTACAGTCAGCGAAGCCCTGGCCGCTGACCGCTCTGCCAACATAAAATCTACCGACTTGGCGCTCAAACACTTCATTCTTATAACTAAGGGCATAAGGTTCAATAAGCGCGCAAGCGGCTCCCGCTGCGCTGTCGTCACCCCCGCCAAAAATAATTTAAAAGTCAAATCAATAAAATTACTTGTTGATAATAACAATACCTACGTAAATGCACATTTTCGCAAGAGATCTTATTGTCAAGTTGGCAAAGTCGCGGGTAAGTTTGGGTGCATAATAACAAGTAAATTGAGTGCCTTCTAATTACGTTACACACATCTATTTGTATCTATGAGTTTATGTTGTCATAACATGAATTGAAACACACACCGCTATCGGCGCTCTTCAATGAAATTTCGTATGTATGCGTCACACAGCGTTATGAGTGTGTATACGTATGCAAACTAGCTTCTTACTGCTCATCACAGCGTCTATCTCTTTCGTGCGTGATGTCGGATGAGACAGAAAATATTTTAGCTCCGCCGCCAAATAGTTCGTGCCGTTGACTAGTTTAACCTTAAGGGACTGAATACTCAAAATAGGCTTTCTTTTAAACATTTTTTTGGCAAATCTATTGAAGATGTGGCAGCGGAAAAAAGATATGTTAATCTTGATCATTTTTCCGAAAACTTTGTTGTGACCGAAACACGTTTACGCACAAAAACCTCGATACAAAGGCAAGACATGAATGGCAAAGTAACCTCTTACCGTGATCTTCAAAAGATTTTTCCGTTAATACTGACTAGCGTACGTTTGTACAATTAACAACAATAACGTATCATAACAGGACGCAAAACTTCAGTGTCATATATTTTGAAGTTTAATTCCATTGAGGTAATAATGTACTACGCACTAGAGAAGTCACCACACATCACTGCTGTGTTCAGTTCATGTGGGGTCGGCCGGCCGCACTTCACTCAGTTGCTTGCTAGATCTTGAGCGCCTATGTCATTGTTTGTTTTTAAACGAAAAAACGTTCAAACGCATTAAATATGCTGTCGTGTGTTTTAAGATATTGCACTTATAATTCAACTAATACGGCGAAATGCAAAGGAATAACTTTTCGTCAATGAGTAACCAGAAAATCATTTTTAAATTGAAATATTTGGTGGACGCCATGTTGCCTCATTTCTCATATAGACTAAAAAATAAGATGTGACAATTTGTGTAACAAGTGTAGGTAGAATTAGCTGACTTTGGTTTTTATAGCGGAAAATAACAATCTTAAGTATATTCAGAAAGGAACTGACTGTGGTTATTCAAATAAATAGTTTAACAAATTGGTAGTTATGATAGGTGGGAAGGTGTCTAGGGTAGGGTAGGGTATGTAGGTATCCAGTTGATGGGAGCGAAGTCACGGGGGACAGCTAGTACCTAAATAATGGGACGACGTAAATTACTTCAAAGTCAACGTTTAGCTTTGATATTCTTATGCAAAACAAACAGGACGGTTAGTACTGAGACCTTACCGGTACTTGCTTGAACGATGTGCTGCAATGTACTATTCAGCACGAGAAACCATCGACGACGCGGAGTGACCGTGAGAAAATCTCTAGATTATTTGAACCACATATTGACGTCTGGGAGGAACTTTTATCCGAATGGCAATGTAGGTGGGATAATTCCATTAAGGGCCGACACCTCCACCAATTCTTTCCATCTGTTCACGTGCGACTGGCCAGGACGTGGCTGGAGGTGGATCACTGTGTTGCCCAATTTCTCACAGGGCATGGTAACTTTAAAAGTAAATAATGTTCCTTCTAGCTCGTTGCCTCGCCTTTATGTCAGTATTCTACATCTGACTGCGAATATGTACAGTCTGCACATCATATCTTATGGGAGTGTATTCTTTGGCAGAATGAAAGCAATACTATGTTGAATAATGTACAGGCTGCATCAGAAGATTTTTACTATACGGATCTTGTGGTAAATAGAACAAATTTCCGTGCGATCAAGCGTTTTTGCCATACCTATTTTAGTTATTATTGGAATCAAATATACGAGTAACACCTCACAATGTTAGGACCCATTAATATTAATGCTAATTTTTATCCGTGGTGCCAGGCAACTGGGCAGTTGTAAATGTAAATGACCCTTTGTGCCTATTGACCTTGTTTGTTCTGTCTCCTACTTGATATGTAGGGAACTGGAAATTTTAATTTTTTCCTACTCCTCCACTATTCTTTTCTGATTAATTTCGTTGCGGGATCCAAGACAGTTAAATTCATTCTCCGGGACTTCGTCGAGCTTCATTGCCTCGGTGCTTTTGTGGTGGTCGCTATTATTGATTCTGGCTTTCAGGAGTTGCAGTGATTTGGGAATAGTGCAGTGGGAATGTCCCAAAAAAGAAGTACATAAATATAATATTAAATTAATTATTACTTTACTAAGGGTATTTCAACAATTTTTTTTTTGTAAAATGTGTGAATTCTAATGAAGCTTGTTATGTATAAAGCTATGTAGGTACCGCTTCTGCAGTAGTCAGTCAGCAGTTTAGTCTATATGAGTGACAAGTTTTTGCAGAATGTTGAACGAAACGCGTAAGCGCCATGAAAATCACGGCGCTTCCGACTTTTTGATCGCGAGAAAACTATACCTTAGAAGCGCTCTAGCGCTGCGTTTTTACACTGTTTTGTTAGACGGCTAATTATTGTTTCAGCGCTGCAGCGAAGTTTAGTATAAACTCTTGTCAAAATGGAGCATGTCCTTTACTTAGGATAGCTTCTCTAGTACATATTATCTCAATGTTTAATTCATTATTTTTAAACCCATACAAAATCCATCGTTTTTCTCTTTCCATCCAGTGCAATTCGACAGTGATCGCTTTATGGCGTTGCTAGGAGGACGTATGTCGCTTTTTTTCACATAATGCAAAACATATTCGATTTATTTCTCGTCAAAAAATCTGTCAATCTGTCAAAAAAATATCAGGTATAATGCAGCCAGATCATGTAGCCTGGTGGATTTAATTGGAACTAACGAAATCACAAGGAATATTGTCAAACTCTGTATTATTTTTATTCTCTGGCACTAACGCTGTCACTAGCATTTACATTTTTGTCGTATTATAAACGACTCATGTCGTTTAGTTTACTTACTAATTTCATAACTAAAAAGTAATTAAAACTCTTTAAAAATTTTACTAATGTTATCTCAAAAACGGCACCACGTGACCTCCTCACCCCAGAGGATTGGTGTATATCAAAACCCAGTAGGTGCTTTGAAATTATTATATTCCAGGATAGCGCAAAAATATATTATGATTTAAAGTAGGCTATGGAAAGTCATAGTGTAGGTACTAGTAAATAAATGACATCTTAATATTTCAAGAGGATACTAAACAAGGAATATGAACCTATGAATTGTACAAATGATATTAATGGTGACCTAAATTCTGTTAGATATTTAAAATATGCCTCAAAAAGACAATGCCGAACCTAATAAGTTCTGGATATTTGTAAATTTAAGGTGTTTTACAATTTGATGGGACTTTCCTATTGTAAATAATGATTAAATTGATTAATGAAAGCACGAAATCTCAATTCAAATTTAAAGTTTCCATTACAAAGTTCCATTACACAGTCCATTTCAGTATGGTAGAACTCATTAAAATAATATAAATAAAATTATCTGGCTATAAAACCATTATAAAAAAAAAAAACACCTACTGTGTTATTATATGTGGCAGTCGGATAGAAGCAGACATCGTATGACACTAGCCAGATTACCTATTTTAGTGATCTTTATTTTCGTAGCAATAGGGTTGTATTCATTGGCAAAATAACAGTGAATGATCTGATGTCAGATGCTAGCCGCCAGTTTGAAATAAGAACTTGCGTTGTAATATTTTTGTAAAAACCATCGGAAGAGTCCGTTTATGATGTGGGCCTCTGTGGTCGGCCTTGTGTATTTAATTTTCAAATACTTTTCGCTCCAATTTAAGTTTGCCCCTAAACTATCGATGACTGTGGGCGTGGCATAGAACCTCAGATGTCGATTGTCAACTGTTCAACCTAAGCCCCTTAAGGTCCAACAATCTAGGAATGGAACGCCCTGTAACGCTACCTTTGCCAAAATGCGTTCTAGGGCCAGTCTGCTTTACCGCCTATCGACCTTGATGATGTATAGTATAGTATCTTTCTATGAGCAGTCCCCTTACCCCGACGTATCAAATCTATCATAGTTCGACTGTAAAATAGGGACAGGCGTATACAAGTCTTATACATACCCTTACGCACACTCAAAATAACCTCATTCTAAGATTATGGTCAACCCCCTGGCCCATAAACACACAACGCGCGCTTTCTTTTTCTTTCTCTATCCGTGTGCGGTCGGGGATCTTCGTCCGCACACGTTTTTATCTCTAGCATTCTTATCTCTTATAATATATATTACGGATGGATTTTGACCTTGAATTTATCTCCAACAAAAATTCTTAAACTAAATACTTTTCTATTTACAGAAAAAACTGCTATTATCAAGTTACTTAATGCACCATTTGGCCAACAAAAAACATGTTTTGAAAGGTTTTGTAAAGAAACCGAATCTAATTTACGGGCGAAAAATAATTTCGAGGACGTTTGACGCTAAAAAGCTTCGGAGTTTTGTAAAAACAAGCCTCAAGAATTAATTGCTGGCAGATCTTGAAATGTTTTACTTCGTTAGTGAGTTAAGATGATAAATAAATAAAAAAAAAAACGTTAATGAATAAAATATGGCGAATCTTATATTTTTTTTTTGAAAATGTTTGTGCAAACTGACATCATGCATGTTTTCTTCGAGGGGTTGGGCAGCTATAGTACACCTGAGTTTTGGCAGTTATGTTAAAGGTGCATGTTATAGTGGGTGAGTCTGATTCCCACCTAGGGTACAACGGATATATGGTCAAGTCAAAAACAAATAATTAGATACTATATTGTATTTTTCGAAGTATTCCCGTTTGAGTATAAACCTGCTGATTTTTATCGATATGATACAGCCATTATACACTAGAAGCTACCGCACCGTAGGTGCTCAGTGGGGAATAAAGTCAAATATTATTTATTGGTCGCCTTTGAGCACCATTCTATTAAATTGATTGGTGCTCAAATGGGAATACCTTTGGTGCTCTAAGTATAGTTGCTCTAAAAATAGGTGCTCAAACTGGAATACTTCTATTTGTCGGTTTCCTACGAAAGATGTTAGAGCAAAGACAATGACCTCTTTTGCCATACTCATCATCATCATCATTTCAGCCGACATCACCATCATCATCATTTTAGCCAAAAGACGTCCACTACTGAACATAGGTTTCCCCCGAATGACCCCTCGGGTTGCCTTAATCGCCCCGCTTGGCAGGCGGGTTGGCGATCGCAGTTTTTGTTAACGTACACAGATAACACTGCTGCCCATTCTCTGGTATGTCCCTTAGTCACCTCTTGCGACACCCACAGGAAGATATGGGATGGTGAAATTCTTTACGTCTGGCACCATAAGGAACTACCGACATATATCCAATATTCTTTTCTCAATCTTAGGTATCGAACTCAACACCTTATATCAATCAATCAATTATTATATTATTAGTTAAATCGTTCTTCTGAAGTAAACACATAAACACAGCATCTTATTTAAATAACATAAGCCATACATACCGTTACACCTCGCTCCCACTTAAGTTGCTTTCATTCCGATTCGTACGGTTATGCCCAGAACTGCAACCTTATTAACCAATTTGTATGTATGAAGCATCCACTTATTTTCTTTAATGGCACGTGTGTATTGAATTTACAGTTCAAAGTTGTTTCTAAACATCATTGAGTTCAACCATTACCTTTAATGCTTCAGTAGACTTATAAGTGGTGGAAAAGAAACAAAAGGTAAAATTTTTATGATGTTTCCTTTTTTAGTGCAACGTAGTATATGTCTTGCTTAGGTAAATAGTGACTATGATAATTGTTCTGAAAAAAAAAAACATAATTATATAAACTTACGCCTTTTTCCCGTGGCAGTAAAACCCTTATAAGATATATTATGAATTTAATTAGGTACCTGTTCGATCTTCGGGGAATCTTGGAATGCGCGACATTCTCGAGAATTCCCGTAGCTAATGTTCCGTATACGAACAATAGCACCACACAATTCCACAATATGGCGCCCAAAAGCCGCCAATTTTAATGTAACTAGTGACACTCGCAAGATTAAGACAAATCGATTGACGTAAGAATCATCAGAATCGGCAACCGCGTTTGGTCTCTAGAACGCCATATAGGAAACAAATAAATACATAGAGTGATAAATACATCACCCTCCTTGGGCAGTCGGGTAAAAATCCAATAACAAAGCAAAGGGCATCGGATCTAGAACCTCGTGCTCAGCAATGGTGATTGTGACGATTCGACCAACGATGCAGGTTTTTATAAAAATAAAATCATATTCAAACACACTTTTTCTGTAAATCTTGCTAAAAACGTGCCAAGAGTACAGCCTAAAAACAGAATTAGCGCCACAGCAATGTCTTCGCTAAAACGCCCGCCGTTTAACTCAATTTCTGTCTAAAAAGGACACTTAACTCGTTTTTTGTTTGTACAGAATTCCTGTCTAGTTCTCGAGTAAGTTGGCGCAATTCCAACTGTATTCAAGTCCCGGGAATATTACTGTGATATTATTTAAAACGAAGCGTTTCGGGATCTTCTTTTATTCTGTTTTTGAATATTTCTTTGTTGATTTCTTTTAATTTGGGATTTTTGGATCGGTATCCTATTAAAATCATAAACGTGCAAATTTGTATGCGTAGAAAACCTTCTGCCCAAAGCTTCGCCCACGTGAAAAGTTTTATATTATCCCAAGGAACTAATATACCGAGTTTATCGGGACAAAAAGTATCCTGTGTTAATACATGTTAAAAACTATCAGAGTGCAAAATTCCACCAAAATGCGTGTGAAAAGACAAATTACATTAATATTATTAGTAGTATGTGAAAGTCTCTATATTTGGATATTTGTTAATCAATCATAAGTCAATGTCTGGACAGATTTATGTAGGAACATGACTGCGTGACCTATGACCTTGGTTACGACATTTAATACCTTTTCATCCTGGTAATACATACCCAAAGGACAATGAAGCTCTCTCTATTGCTTTGGGAATACTAGGAGTTTCCTTGCGTAATCGAATCAGAAATGAACACATTTGCAAGAGAACTAGTCTTACCGACATTGCCTGAAGGATTATGGGCAGGGCACATAGCTCGCAGACGGATGGTCGTTGGGGCCGAAAAATTCTAGAGTGCCGACCGCGTACCGGAAGACGCAGCTTTGGAAGGCCCTCTTGGTCAAGGCTGTGGGAATCCAATGGATACGAGACTCACAGAACCGATCAGTGTGGTGACGCTTGGGGGAGGCCTATGTCCAGCAGTGGACAGTGGTCTTTTGACTAAAATGATGATGATGAGTACATTCCCACAGGATATTTTTTAATTTTCTCGAAGGCAAGACTGTAAGCAAAAGTAAGTTCCATGATAATTACAAAGTTTGCCAAAGTTTAAAATACCTTCTGGCTGAAGGGGCAAGAGGTAACGACAAGACTTTTGGGTCTCCATCAGGAGTACCTTACTACTTGTCCCTTCAGCCTTATTTGCAAAGTTTTTAACTTATCCTCAATCGGATTGGTGCTTCAATTATACGGATCAGGCACCAAACAAAAAGTGTAAGAGTTTAACTTAGAAACTACAATTATTATCACAGAAAGTCCTTATTCTATTTGAAATAACATTATGTTATAACATTGGAAATTAAAACGTCCGTTATACAGCCCAGTCAACCAATTTTGACTTATATTGCGTTGGTAATATGACAAATTGAGCTGTAATAAATAGTAAAGGTAACACGCTTATGCCTTTAATGCCATCCTTATTTTTAAGAAATAGAACTCGAAATCGGTTGAATGCAGTGGCGTGCCTAGGGTTTCAAAATAAGGCAAGCCCAATTAAATTTTAACCGATTTCAAAAAAAGAAAGTTCAGTTTTCGACTGAGTATGTAGGTACCTACGTATGTATCATCGCAATTTTCTCATAAACTACTGGTTAGGTACAATAAATTAAAAGTGAATTCATCCATCTTCTTCTTTCCTCTTCTTTCTTCAATTTCACTCTTGCTTGTCGTGCGGTGAATGAGGTAACCAAAGCACACTGAAGGCATGCTAGTGCTAGATTAAATATAATAAACATATCAGCTATTGCATACCTCCGGTGGCTTTGAAAAAGCCGTTTGGTTTGCTTCATTGCTTGAGGGAACAAAGTTATGGTAAGTAGTTGCTTGCTTCGTAACAGTACTAACAGGTTAAAGACGAAAAAAAAAACAAAACAGAAAGTTACAAAACGAACGTTAAAAATAGCTAGATAGAATGTAATAAGGAATTTAAATAAATTATTTATATTCTAATTGGAATCGTCTATCTTTCTTAAGAAATGATTTAATTACATCAGAGTAAAATGTTGGTGATCGTTTTAATTCTACCAACAACTGTTTTTCAATAGCTATCATTGATAATTCGGAAAGACGCTCTTGACCTTGTGTATTTCTCAGATAGGTATGGATACGTTTAAGAGACGAAAAAGCACGTTCCGCGGAAGAACTTGTAGCCGGAATAGTTACAACAAGATACGCTAACAGCTCGGGAAAGGCATCTTCGAGGTTATTCTCATGAATGAAATCAATTAATTCGAAAACATTACGATCTTTCAGATCAGGACTAGAATACAAGCAAATCAATTGGCTTTTTAATGTTTGTTTGTCGAAATAGTTTGCGTAAATGTCAAATAATGAATCTAATTCCTCTGTAGGAAAATGTGAGTGATTTATTAGTGTGCGAACAGCCAACAATGCAACTAGTTTTATACACTGATCTATTAAATTTTTGGTTTATGCGATTTACTAGTCTGAGAAATACACAAATTAGGCGTCGGTTTTAATGAAGAAATTAGCTGTTTTTTCTAAGCAAAGTTTAAAGATTTTACCTTATCTTCGCCAATCAAAACTTGAACGCATTTTAAATCCTCACAAGGTTAAATTACCTCCATTGTTGTAGGTAAGTCACCAAAACAATTGTATCACTGAGAAAATCTAAGAAAACACACAAAAAACTTTAACAACAAAACTTTTCCCACTCAAGCAAATTAAACTGAAGTGAGTTGCACTCGGGTGAGTCGGGTGTCGGGAACAACTTACGCAGAGTTGCAGTGTTGTCATTTAGGCAAAAAAAGTCGCCAGGTATATGAAAAATCTAGCTAATTTCACAATTTTTATTTTTTTTGATATTGTTTTTTTTTTTTTTTTTTTTATTTTTTTTAATTTCTTTATTTTAAAGAGTTGCTAGTTTTTTATTATTGCTAAATCTTAAAAAAAGTCTCCAAACTCGTTAAAAATCTCCAAGATCTCACAACGTCGCTAACACGGCAACACTGCAGAGTTGCCAAGGTGACAAGGTCACGCATACGCGTGCAACTTCATACGCATGCACGGCTTAAATCTTCCAAACTGATCGATTTGTAGACGCACAAGGTTCTAACTCGTTATACGGCACATCGCTATAAGTGCGAAAGTGACAGAGATAGTATTTGAAAGCCCGGCAAAAGCCGGTACGTGTAAGCGAGATCGCTATATGTAGATGCTGCAACTGCAAATGCGAAACTATGGGCGCGAACAATCGCGATGAGTTGTAGTGTGGCATAGGTAGATACTTTGTGTTATTTTGATAAGAATTAAGCGCGCGAACTTTTAAATAGTTCAGGTTTGATATTGATTCTCTATCGAGCATTTTATTAAGGCATTTGGCTTTTGTGCTTAAATGAAGATACCGCTACTGGTTGAATGGATATAAAAAACGGAGTATTCCCGTTTGAGCACCTATTTTTGGGCACCTATGCAATGAGGACCAAAGGTATTTCCATTTGAGCACCAATCAATATAATAGCTTGGTGCTTAATGTGGAACAATAAAAAAATATTCAATTTCCTTTTTGAACACCTACGGTGCGGTAGCTTTTAGTGATGGGGTGTATAATGTAAGAAATGGATAAAAAAATGGCAGTGCAATTAATATGATAATGAAAGTTCGTTATCATATTAATTTTCATTAGGAGTTTTTCGACGCCATATTTTAGTTGAGTATATTTAGGTTTAGTTAGTGAGTAGTTTTTGGCTTAAGTGTATATGTTTGAAGTCTTAGTTATTTAAGTTTTTTTACACTGTATATACTTTTATCTATGTAAATAAAATTATAGTAATCTAGATTATGTATATTTCTCTAGCAGAAATAGAAAAATAAAAATGAAATGTAATGTAAAGTTATCGTTCAAGAAATCTCTTATATGGTAATTACAGTTTAAAATATATAATTTATTTATTATATTATTTTTCAAATTTTTAATCAGAGAAATTATAAATAATTGTAAATTGTGAGATGAACTGTATGGTGTGCCTAGGTTATCTAGTGGCCTGATGAAATTGTCAGAGGCTTGAGTTCAGGAGACGCACAGAGTTTCGGCTAGTACAAGCTAGGTGGACAATATTCATTTCTGAATTTCCAGAGACGGATAATCAATTAATGTAAACAACACCCCAAAACTCCCGATTCCAGTATTTTTTTGTGTCTAGCATTCCACAGTGATGAGTCGTAGGGTTTGGAAGTCAACTAAGAGGGTAAGTGCAATAAATTAACTAGTTAATTCGCATTTTCGCGATACGTTTGACAACATTTTGTTATTTTGTGAAAGTTTTTAGTGACGGATCTGAATACTGAGGGTAAGTACTATCTTTTTTTGATTAATTTGAGTCTTTAATTTTAATACAATAAAAAGAAATATATTTTTGAAAATGTAGGAAAGCTATGTGTTATTTTTCTTTGTTTTTCATCTTTCAAAGCCTGGAAGGAAGACGTCCCCACTTGTCCCCAGGCTGGATTATAGATATATCTTAGCTATAACATTCATGTTTATTCCAATATATATTTTAAACAGCACACTCGAGTACAACTATTTTTTTTATTTTTTTTTAGAATATTTTCACTCTATTTCAAAAACAGAATATTTCGAAGAATGGCTTAAACATGCAAAAGATGAAAGAAACATTCGTCTTTTTGACTACATTGCATCGAAATTTTACTTTCATTATGTATGCTGAAGAATCTGAATGAGGAATAAGGAAAAATTTGCCAAGATATTCTTCAAAAAATGCTGCCAAAGGGGTTGCTGCTTGAAAGTCAAAGGAGTGATGCTTGACTAATAATAAAAGCTGGTTGGATGCTGAGGATATTCTATTCCGCATATGTACTAGGTACCCAATCGCGGCCTTCTACTACTTCTGTAGATGCTACTCCTGCAAGAAGAGCTAGAAAATATTTCGAGCAATCATCATTTAAGACGAAGAAGCGTCGAGTTGCAGATCCCGTTCAATCGCGTAGTGTTGCGGAGTAGCTGTGCGTTCGACAGGAAACAGGAGCATTGCCAAAGTTATTAAAGATATAAGCGAACTAATTTTGTCGTTTTTCTTTGTATTTAACTTTTTACGTTTTATTTGTTATAATTTATTTGTATATTTTAAGTTATTGCACTGTTTTTTTTTGTATATTTGAATAATTGTATAGATAAATAAATTAAAATAAAAGCTTTTTTTATGGCAACCCAGCGTAATTTTGAGAATTATAAAAAAAAATGCTGCATGTACTTACAATAATTATTTATCGAGGTAATACAATCCAAAAATACAATAAAATAATTTTGTCCATCTAGCTTGTTCTAGCCGAAACACTGTGAGAAGGTTAGGCGGCGAAGCAAGATATTCCTTGAGTGCACCTTTCTGTAATTGAGGGGCCTGTCCAGAGTAATGCCGCGGTATTTTGGGTGGAAACTGTGGACGATTGTCACACCCTGCCATGAGATGTTAAGCGTTCGGCCCACTTGTCTATTACGTAGGTTAAAGGCGCACGACTGTGTTTATAAGGACTTTGGTTTCAGCGCGTTTTCAGCATAATATTGGCTGAGATCTGGAAGGGCGGTGGAAAGATTAGACTGCAGCGTCCAACCTTTTTGTTTTTATCCGCACTCAGGTTGGTCGTAGCAAGGATAATCGCCACCGTTGGGGCTTTTCTGATGGCTCTAGTCTTCCGTGCTTGTACAGCAACTCTCGGCAGGCTATGGTCCACCCCTCGAAGTGCCCTGTGACCTGAACTTGCGAGGACCTTCTGACTGCGTCAGCGAATGGTATTGCCGTGGCTGAATTCTGGGCCAAACAAAATATTTTTTTTATATTTGCCATCGACACGGTAAAAAGAAGAAAATCCTGTGCTGGTGCTGGGCAACCGCATTACCGCTGCGCCACGGCGTGATTGACTGCTTGGCTCTTTTTAGATAATAGAGTGAACATTTTCAAACACCGATTTCTTAAGGTACAGATAGACATTACAGCCAGCCTATAATTGATTTGAGGTTGGATAAAATTGAAGTTAAGGCAACTTATTTTAAATAATAATAAATTAACTGTTATGTTAATGATTATATGTTTTTAATAAATGATAATATTCTGCAATAAAACTGCTGATTTTTTTCAATACGATTTAGCTCCACCCCATTACTAGATGATACGGCACAGTAGGTGCTCAATGGGGAATAAAGTCTAATTTTATTATTTTTTCCCCTTTGAGCACCACGTTAAAATATTAAATGGTGCTCAAATGGGAAACGGCACAGTAGGTGCTCAATGGGGAATAAAGTCTAATTTTATTATTTTTTCCCCTTTGAGCACCACGTTAAAATATTAAATGGTGCTCAAATGGGATTACCTTTGGTGCTCAATGCGTAGGTGCCAAAAATAGGTGCTCAAAATACTCCGTAAAAAAGAATCTTATTTCTAATGTTATTTCAAATGGAGTAGATCTTTGTTTCTGTTTGCACTTTTTCTCAAATAGGTACCTTTAAAATAAAAACACACAGACATTCTTTTGTGTTTCGTTTTCTGGTTTTATCATCATTTGCCTAGCACCCTTTTCCAAAATATTTTGGGACCGGCTTCAGTCTAGCCAGATTTTACATAGTGAATGTTTATCTGACCTTCACAACCCGCTACTGGGCAACCCGATACCCCTTGACAAAACTATTTGTTAGGTTTTCGGGCTTCTGAAAATTCTCGTTGCCGGCGCCGATCTGCCAGCGCGAGTTGGTGCTGGTCGCAGTTAGTGGGCGCAGGCAGCCTCTTTACTGTGTGGCGAATCAGTGCCGACAAGCTCCGAACGTTGCCGATAAGGATCAGCGCTGGTAGGCCGTTATTTGTTGTTGTATTTGCAAGGCGTTTTTTGTAAAAAATGGATATTAACTATTTGATTGCCGTAGTATTTAGTAAACAACCTGTGTGGGACAAAAGAGATAAAAACATAACCCTTTCCTTGCAGGCAGAACAGGTATGTGGTTGATAAATTTTGGAGAGAAATAAGTGCCGAGATGAAAGAATCTGGTGAGTTTTATTTATTGGTCTGAAGATGGTTCATGGAATCATCCATAAAATACCCTTAGTACTCGTATCAATTTTTGAAAAATATCAAAGGAGAAACCCAAAAGTTCTCAAATTAGAACTCTATTCCTTCATTTTCTTGTTAGTGCAGTGGTCGCAAGTGCTACTGCTGACCACGAGGTCCTGGGTTCGATTCCCGTGTCGAGCAAAGTTGTTATTGGGTTTTTCCATGTGGTATTTCTTAGTAGCTGTCCGGAGTCTGGATTTGTGACTGGTTGATGGCATCAGTGGGATAGAGGGCATCCACAGAATTCCTCCATTGCGAACGTTCTTTAGATTGACGCTTCACCTGGCTTCACGCCATTCCAATGCTCGCCGCTTCTGCCAACACGGTGCTAAACCAAGTTTGACGGGGACTGCCACGCATTCCCTCCCCTGGTTTTTGCTAAGTAAAAAATGTTGAGAAATTTCATAGATGTCAATTCATGAAGTCGTTATTATAATACCCGTTTTTTACAAGTTACAATCTTATATTTTTTTTATTATCTTGCAATTTATGTACGTATAGTGTTCGGGTCAAATCTTGCAACTGAATTTTGAAGCAGTTACCTTCCACCGATTAACATGAAATTTTGCATGCAAGTAGTTTGGATGCAAATTTTAGCTAAGTGACGTCATTCTAAATACAATATGGCGGACGGCTCAAGATGGCGAACTGGTTATTGTGTGTGCACTGCCATGATGTGGTTATCAGATGAAAGGGTTTGCTGAGAAGAATACGAAAACAGTCGGTTTAAAAAAATAAATCTAATTAATATTTTTTTGATATTAAGAAATGCAATGAAAATGAACATGCTACCACACAACAACTATAGTATCTTTAAGGAAGAAACATTATCTTCGACATTTGCTAAAAGAAGATTTGCCTAAACTCTCAACTATATTTGCTATCGAATCGTTAAGAAGAAGAAAGCACAATAAAAATTTAACTAGACAATTCAGACATCTTAGATTTTCTACAATCCACTAGCCGGGAGGAGAATATAGCCCTCGGAAATACTGTAATAGTTGAGTCTATTTAAGTTTTTCACAGAAAATACTCAGATTGTTATCAGATGGACAATGAAAATAAAATTGTCCTGCGTAGGAATAGAACAGTCACAGACAAATGAAATTGTTTCTATTTTTGTGTCGTTCTCTCAGGAATTGTCGCTAAGGTCCACTATTCACTGCAGCGTAATAAATGTTTAAAGGTGCTTAGTTTACTTTAGTGTCTAACTTAGCTTTTTGTTAGATGTTCTGCTCTAATTGAATTTTCTTTTTAGTGGTCTTTACTTGACATAGGTACCACTGCAGTAATAAAAGAGATAGGAGAGAATTTTGACGTTTCTGTAAAAATAAAACTTCTTCTTCTTTTCGAGTCACTGGCAAACTCTTTAGATATTTTGGGACCAGTGGGTAGCCACACCAATAGCAGCGTCAGTAAATGATAAATGATTTTATTTCTGTAAGTTGGTTTATACAAACACTTTTACATGTCGAACATATTTTTTATGCCGCATAAACTACTCAAACTGCCAGACCATGATTAAAAACTAAGATAAATTTAAATTAAAATAAAAAAGAATGATCCACATAGTCTTCACACTCACAATAATTAATATAAAATAATATAATACTTTAAAAAGTAAATATTCTTGTCATTGCAAGAAAACCAAAAAAACAACAACAAAATTCACGGTGCAAAATATAATAAAAAAAACAAAATTAATTGGAGCAGCTCAATCCCAAGCCTTTTTGTCTTCAAGGTATTCTTTAGTTGTATAAAACGCTTTCTGGCACAACTTACGTTTAATAAAAGATTTGAAACAGTGGCGTTTAGATCCTCCAAAGTGCATGTTTGTGGGCACTTGGGGCACTCCAGCATGATGGATACCAATCCGTTCATCACGATGGTAAACTCAAACTCAATTATAAACTTTGGCTTGTTAATGAATTATGTAGTTATCATTTACTAAAGTTAGTTCATATTGCCTCGTTGGCCTAGTGGTAGCAAGGCAAATTTCTCAGTAGTACTCCGGTGGAGCCTGAACCTGAGCCCGGTTGATGGTAATAGATTCTATTGGATGGGGCATAAACATAACTGCTGAAATGTGGGAGTACTACTCGGCCAAAATAACTGTGCACTTGGAGCTGTCAATGGCACTATGACATTCTCTCTCACTATTGATTCGAAAATCCGAAGAAATGTGACATTCACCAATCCACACTGGGGCCGCGTGGTGGATTAAGGTCCATTCCCTGGTTCACAGAGAGGAGGCTTGTGTCTCAGCAGTGGGAATATTAATAGGCTGATGATGATTATGATTGCTGCGCGAGTAAAACGCGGGGCAGTGCGCGGGTAGGCGGGAGTGAGGTTTCCTGACACTTGATGTGCACTGTTATTTTGATCGTCTAGTACTATAGGTGCACCTAGCTGTGCCAAGCCCTTAGTGGAATACAAGCGTGATGTTATATATCCAATCAAAATTCAATTACACTTCCATGCACAAAAACCCTAACCCGCCACCAAAATAGGTACCTACAACGTACGACTAACACACGTGAGAAAAACCGTTCAAGCGAAAGCCCAGCGAATATGAGCGAGAAACTCAATTACGACACCACGTGGCCTTCTCAGAGATATGTCAGCGTTTTTATTTTAACTTCACCCGTGTCTTACATAAATATAAGGAGCTTAGGACGGTCTCAGGATCGTATGTACGAATGTTACTGCACAATTTGTGGGTAGGATATTTTTTCTTGTGTTTTATTTTTGGGTGTAAGTGATTCTCTGGTTTTGGGTTGGACAGTGTAACGTTTTTTTATGAGATATAATAGTTTAGGAGTTTAACAAAAACAAATTAATATTTCTTCAGGACTATAGTCTTCTCTGTCTAACTATAAGTAATACAGTTTATGACTTCCCTTGTCAACACTTGCGACTGAAATTCCTAGCTGATCACGGCACAATCCCGTCAGCCTTACTAGGTACCGCACGGCCTACGTAATGTTATTGAAAAACCTTTCGGTATATAAAATATAGTGAATGGTTACAAAACAAATAGAACAAAGCGTGGTGTATAATGCTCCTGCCTTATCTGTATGAGAAGAGGCTCTTACCCTGCAGTAGGCTGCTATTTTTTTTTTGTAGTAGCCGCTTCATAATTTCAGCCGAAAGAAAGACGTTCATTATGGGCCATAAGACACTCTGAAGTGTCACCACAACAGCCAGTTCGTAACTTCTCGCATCTTGTGGAGTACCGCAACCCTCACCTGGTCATCGGCCAATGCAGTGGGAGGCTCTTTCCAATACTGCGTCTTCCGGTATGCAGTTTGCATCTAGATGTATTGATGGAAGCTTTAGTGAATTGCATTGAAATTGGCATTTAAAAAGAAATACATTTCTTTTATTTGTGACAAGAGACAAGGAGACAAGCTTTCGAAGGTCCGTATATCGTGATTATTAACATTCTCAATTAAATAATTCGTCATAGCATACTTTCTAACTTACGTAAATCGTACGTTTAAACTATACGAATACGAGTATAGTACATCGATATTTTAAACTTCGAAGTTCAGTATCCGATACGATACGATATTCCGTCTCTTGACAGACCGAATATCGTATTTTTGTTATTTTTTGTTGTAGGTACTAATTTCACAGTTTTCGGTGTTTTTCTTTAGTTATGCTGTTTTTCTTGCCAAATTTCATGATTTTACGTAAACGGGCAGTACCCTATATGTTTTGATTATCTTTTGATTCGTCAAATATACAACATAAACGACCGTATATTTTGATTGCGTTGATTTATACGTTTGATTTTTTTTCAGAGCTCCATGGGGTTGCAGACTTTTGTATACGATATTATTTTTAACTTGATACCTCCAGGCCTTCCAGAGCCAAAGGTCTTGACACACGGACAGACAGATAGACAGCGAAGTGATACTATATGGGTTCCTTTTTTTTTCGTTTTGAGGAAAGGAACCCTAAAAACCACACACACATTTTGTATTTAAATCAGATCCAACACATTGCCTTCATTTTAGTTTACAAACACGCAATTTCACATTTTAATCAGCATTATAAAAACCAAGCTTCTACCAAAGTAAATTTTGAAACTAGGTCAATTTTTCGAACACATTATTGCACTGCTTCGTCCGTGTGAATGTGAACCTAAACACTCAAGCCCGAACAAACAGAGCCGGTTTCCAGCCCGGTGTTACCCGGTTTTATTTGACACTCCAAGGTCGTGATCTGCATAATACATGAAACTCAATCTCGCCAGGTTTTACGTTTTACAATCTAATGAAATATTGATTCAAATTGAGAAGATTTTATTGTATAGCCTTGCGAGATTTGGATCGTTATCTTTTTATAGAAGGTGAGGAAGCAATTAGGGGTTTAATTCGATGAACGGT
Source organism: Orthosia cruda (assembly GCA_964057195.1). NCBI lineage: Eukaryota > Metazoa > Arthropoda > Insecta > Lepidoptera > Noctuidae > Orthosia > Orthosia cruda. Next base: position 33,413,601 of record OZ059825.1, on the reverse strand, counting down.
GAAAGGTTTTAAATGTTACCGGTTTCAGGGTACACTTTTGGCTATCTTCTACTTTTTGTGTGAGGATGTGGTCATTTTTGGCTATTACGGTGTGGTATTGCCATGGTGATGCAATGCAGAAGTTTGATTATTAGTAGTTCTATGAAAACAATCTAAAAAACTCAATCTGCCCAGGCTTTTCCCAACCATGTTGAGGTTGGTTTGGCCCAATAGTGCTGAATACCAATATTTTAGGGAAACGGCATATCTTACCTAGCCTAACCTGATACCCATTGGCAAGACTGAAATACAAATATTTTAAATGGAGCTACTGCCTATCTGACTTGGAGTAACACGTTACCCCTTGGCAAGACTGAAATACCAATATTATAAATAAAGAAACAGCCTATCTGACCTGGGGTAACACGTTACCCCTAGGCAAGACTGAAATACCAATATCATAATTAAAGAAACGGCCTATCTGATCTAGGGTAACACGTTACCCATTGGCAAAACTAAAAATTTCAATATTATACATAAAACTAAGGCCTATCTGACTTGGGGTAGAACGTTACTTACCCCTTGGCAAGACTGTAATACCAATATTTTTACATGGAGCTACTGCCTATCTGACTTGGAGTAACACGTTGCCCCTTGGCAAGACTGAAATACCAATATTATAAATAAAGAAACAGCCTATCTGACCTGGGGTAACACGTTACCCCTAGGCAAGACTGAAATACCAATATCATAATTAAAGAAACGGCCTATCTGATCTAGGGTAACACGTTACCCATTGGCAAAACTAAAAATTTCAATATTATACATAAAACTAAGGCCTATCTGACTTGGGGTAGAACGTTACTTACCCCTTGGCAAGACTGTAATACCAATATTTTTACATGGAGCTACTGCCTATCTGACTTGGAGTAACACGTTGCCCCTTGGCAAGACTGAAATACCAATATTATAAATAAAGAAACAGCCTATCTGACCTGGGGTAACACGTTACCCCTAGGCAAGACTGAAATACCAATATCATAATTAAAGAAACGGCCTATCTGATCTAGGGTAACACGTTACCCATTGGCAATACTAAAAATTTCAATATTTTACATAGAACTAAGGCCTATCTGACTTGGGGTAGAACGTTACTTACCCCTTGGCAAGACTGTAATACCAATATTTTTACATGGAGATACTGTTTATCCGACCAAAGGATAAACAAGGATTTAACATGTTACCCTTTGGCAACACTTCAGTCTTCAGAATACCTATATTTTAAATAGAGAATCGGCCAATCTGACCTGGGCTAACATGATACCCCTTGGCAAACTGAAATATCAATATTTTTCATGGAGCTACTACTGCCTATCTGACCTTGGTTAAGGGCTTCTGATTACCTGTAGTTCATTATCCACAAAATACCAATATTTTACATGGAGCTACTGCCTATCTGACCTGGGGTACTACTTCAAGCTTCTGATTACCTGATGTCAAGAATCTACAAAATGCAGCCAGGGCTAATAGCGTAACGTTTGTTACTCACGTAACGTAATACGCCACAACGGCTTAGCTCTCGCGCTTGACCACTATCTCACCTGATGGTAAGCGATAATGTGGTCAACGGTGAAGCATGCTTGCCTAGAAGTAACCTATTTCCCCTAGATTGTAGATATCGAGAACCCAGACTGCGACAGGAGATTCCACTCCTTAGCTGCATTCATAATAAAAGTATTCCCAAACTTTTAGTGCGTATGGGTGGAATGGTGAATTTACCTAATTACAGAGAATGACTTTCAAACCAACATTAAGAGAAAATGCTTTAAAATACAAACATTTAAGACCATGTTTTCCAGAAGTTGGTGGTAGAAAAAGGTTACAAAGTAGATTCTCATAGGAATCATTAGCTGGAAAAAAGTGCAGTGAGAGAGCGGTCGGGTCGAGTGGCACGGTGGCCGTGGCTTTGAATATGTTTGGACAAATCGTAGAAAGGTTTCTTTTTTTTTTGGGTGTGTATAGAGACATAATTTTGTGACTGTGCTTTTAAAATTAAGGGACAAAGTCAAAGGTTTTTTAATAATATTTTGCATCATATTTGTTACCCATATAAATCAGCAAAAAAAAAATGTCCGCTATTGTGCCTTTTTGCTAGAAGTTTTAAATAAATTAATAAATAGACTGGGTTTACTTGTCATTTATGATTCAATATAGACAGCTATGTAATAAACAGATGGGCAGACAGATGGTGTAACGATATAGTCTAGTTTGTACTCTTTGGGTTCGACAATCTAAAAATAAGTAACTAACAATGTATTGCTATAGAAACCGTCTGCTTGGTGTGTCCCATACCGTCCTGTCCACCGTCATGCTAATACTGACTCCCTTTTCTTCAACATCATTGCTTGATTGCGCAACCAACATTTTCTATCTTTGCCACTTTACAAATACAGAGAAAAATAAGATATTTTGTTACAATCCTAGAAAAGTCCTTAAAGAAAGAAAAATTATGGAGTTTCCAACGTGAGCCTCGTTCACGTCGTTAAAACAAGTTAGCGACACGACGAGATACGTGACGCGTCTGGGATTTAAACTTAGATTTAAACAGGGACACTATCACGCTTGTGACCTGACGGGGTAAAGATTTTAGGGCTCAGGGTAATCTAAGGCCTAATAAAACTGTTTTCGTGAACAGTAACATATTTTAATAGTTATATTAAGAATATGATTTGAGGAATTTGATATTTTAACTGCCAATCCAATAGAATTTAATTGTATTGCTTACTTTTATTATTATACTAGCTGACCCTCGGGGCTTCGCTCCCGTCAATTGCCTACCTACCCTAGCTACCCTGCCTACCTTGCCTATCCCGCCTACCATGCCTACCCTGCCTACCATGCCTGCCCTGCCCCTACCCTGCCTACCCTGCCTACCCAGCCTACCCTGCCTACCCTACCTACCCTGCCTACCCTGCCCCTACCCTGGCTACCCTGCCTACCCTGACTTTCCTGCCTACCCTGCCTACCCTGCCTACCCTGCCTATCCTGCCTACCCTGCCTAACCTGCCTACCCTGCCTACTCTGCTTACCATGCCTACCCTGCCTACCCTGCCTACCCAGCCTACCCTGCCTACCCTGCCTACCCTGCCTATCCTGCCTACCCTGCCTATCCTGCCTACCCTGCCTATCCTGCCTACCCTGCCTACCCTGCCTACCCTGCCTACCCTGCCTTTCCTGCCTTTCCTGCCTACCCTGCCTTTCCTGCCTACCCTGCCTATCTTGCCTACCCTGCCTACCCTGCCTATCCTGCCTACCCTGCCTACCCTGCCTACCCTGCCTAACCTGCCTTTCCTGCCTACCCTGCCTATCTTGCCTACCCTGCCTACTCTGCTTACCCGGCCTACCCTGCCTTTCCTGCCTTTCCTGCCTACCCTGCCTATCCTGCCTACCCTGCCTACCCTGCCTTTCCTGCCTATCTTGCCTACCCTGCCTACCCTGCCTTTCCTGCCTACCCTGCCTATCTTGCCTACCCTGCCTACCCTGCCTACTCTGCTTACCCGGCCTACCCTGCCTTTCCTGCCTACCCTGCCTATCCTGCCTACTCTGCTTACCATGCCTACCCTGCCTACTCTGCTTACCCTGTCTACTCTGCTTACCCTGCCTACCCTGCCTACTCTGCCTACTCTGCCTACTCTGCCTACTCTGCCTAACCTGCCTATCCTACCTACCCTACCTACTAATTTGTATCTATCATCAATAGTTTTCTCAGCGCACGCCAAATAATGTATTTTACTGACAACATTTTGCTACCTTGGGTTACATTATTGCAATTTTCATAAGGATCTCTATTTTTTTTGAAAATATTTTATAGCCTATGACACTCAGGAATAATGTAGCTTTCTACCGGTGCAAGAATTTTCAAAATCGGTTCAGTAGATCCAGAGATTACCCCTTACAACGTCACAAACTCACAAACTTTACCTCTTTATAATATTAGTATAGATTATTTGATTTTAATTATAATTAAATATATTAGCGATTTGCTGTTATGTACTTAATTTAATTTATAAATTTAGTAATGTTGTTTCAATTGTTTTAATTTTAATTAAATGCTTTAAATTGTGTATGCTGTATGTTGTTTTATAATTTAATATCTGGTATTGTTTTAATCTTAATTTAATGTTTTTAATTATATAAGTTATCTGTTGTTTTAAAATTTTACTTAAAGCGTATTTACTTATTAAACAGAGTTTTAAATACTAAGTACCTTTTATAAACTTGCGTATTTTTTTATTATTAATTACTGTTGTTAACTTAGTTCTTGAGTTTTATGATAAAACAATGCCTTCAAACAATATAATACGTTATAATAATGTGTATAACCACAAAGTGTGGATGTGGTGTAAGCCTGTAATTAATTGTTACACTTACAAATTAAGGTAAAAAGAAACTGTAAAAGTATTGTGTTAACCATTATTGGTTAAACAAATAAGTTAATAAATAAAAAAATTGACATCAAGCACTCCAGCATGCGTGTAATATCTTTTTCCGTCGGGAGTTTAAAACTCCATTTTAAACTCCCGACGGAAAAAGAGGGGTGTTATAAGTTTGACGTGTATACCTGTGTATTTGTGTATGTGTTTATTTGGGTCTTTGTGTATTTGTGTATCTGTCTGTGGCATCATAGTTCCTAAACGAATGAACCGATTATGATTTTGTTTTTTTTGTTGAAACCACTATTTTTATGTGTAGTTTACGGTGAAGTGGCGAAAATGGCGTAACGAATTAAACTGCTTCTAACCTTTTGGAAATAGTCGTAAGAAATAAATATAATGCTTTTGATTAGCGGTAAGTTAGTACGAGCTTGGGCTTTAACCAAAATGAAATTCTATCAGCCAAATTGTAAAGGACCAATGACCTTAATAATATAGTGACATAGCGCATGTCCCGTAAATTTTGGCATTTGTGAGTATCAGTTTGTCTCGACCCTTAGATTGGTAGAAACTAGATTTTTCCGTAGCTGTTTTTCACTGATCCACTGACCATATACCCACTAGGTGGACTGATGACCTGGTTAAGGTTGCGGGAAGGCGCTGGATGCGAGACGCACGTGATCGGTCAATGTGTCGACGCCTGGAGGAGACCTATGTCCAGCAGTGGACGTCTTTCGGCTGAAATGATGATGATGACTGATCATATTCTTTTTGAAATTGGTTAGTAGGTCTGAACAAAAAAAACATTTCTCCTAAAAACAGAACGATACAAGTAGGAGGACATTTTGTAAATAAAGTGAGTAAGTTCTCGCAGTGTATTTGCAACGTCTACAGTTACCAGCTCTAAGTAAGCGAGCGATAACGACTACTGCTGCAGGAAGCAATAACGCTCGCTCGGGATACAGAACTGAGTTCTTTTAATTTTTTATTGCAGTTGGTGGACAAATTAGTGACACAATTTTTTTTTTAATTTGGTTTTAGTTTGTATTTAGAGTTTATCAAAAACATTTATTTCAATGAAATCATTTAATTTTAAAAGGTACTTTTGAATTATAAAACCTGATGCCAAATGTGTTTTAAACTCTGTACCTATTGGATTGAATTGTAGTCGATGACGATTAAACTAAATAAATATCCATGTGTGACGAGATTTACAAAGTTGATTCACAACCGAAGACGTGTTAAGGCTTGGCGAACCGTCAACGTATAATAATTAAACACACTAGTTTTAGTGACCTAGTGTTATTAATGCAGAATCATTTAACAAAATTGGTCAAATAAAATTTGCCAATTTTAAATGTTAAATGGACCTGCATTTTATTCAAGTCCGTCAATGCTTTGAAGCTAACTACGCATCTAACGCGATTATGTTTTGTGTGTTATATTTATGACCCATTTTATATTCTTTAGCGTTTAAAGTAATTGTGGATTAGGAACTCTATTTCTCATGCATATTGTCCTTTGACTTAGTATTAACCAGCTAGGTCAACCAAAATAACAAAAAAACACAACAGTAATCTTCAAAATTTTATTGTTATGAATAACAACACCACATAATTAAAGAACAATATCTCCATAACAGTATCCATAATACGGATCACTGAAACAAAACCCATGGCAATAAAATACGATCTCATTAAAAAATAATTAGGCCTTTAACAAAAATTTATATCCTTACAAAATCCTCTTTCCCCTTTTAATAAGGCTTGAACATGAACAAGAAACCGAAAGTAGGAAAATAATTCTCATTTTGCGTGTACAAGTGAAATTGGCCCGCAGTGTACCACTGAGGTTTTGTCTTAAAATTTCGTGCTTTCGGTTGCCAGCCTTTTGTTCAGAAGGATGAGAATGGCAATTAAGGAGTCTCATATGAATTAAAATAATCTAGCCATTTTTTATAGATGCTTGGTCGGGTTATTTATGTCATAATTTCGCTGGAATAACAATGATGCAGTTCAAGTCTTGGATGGAAACTATATTTGCAAAGTTTTTATTTAGTTTAACTTATAATGGTGATATAAGTTCTAGGGAAAGGGCTATATGCCTGGAGCCTTTCTCAGAATCTGATCTGGAACAAACTTTGGTTCTCGGAGGATTACCCACCAAATCCACCAGATAAACAAAGTCGTCAAATAGCTCTCAATATAAGCAACCTGAAGTAGCAATGGACCTGCACGGTGTGGCTGGATAAGAGTAGCTTACAATCGAGAAAAATAGCGAGCGATTGGAGACACCTGATGACGATCATTATGATAACTTCAAAACAACGTACTTCTCAGTAATGTAACCATAATGATAACCAGCCTTAATAAGGGAACCGGCAATCTAATTTTAATAATGGCCACTGGTACTACGTCATTGATATGACTTTGTATTTTCTCCTAATTTGAAGAGCCTTGTCAGTAATGCGATTATATTGCCCAATTTATTTTACAATATCTTGTTTTGATTTTTTCAACCGTTGTTTCTACTCTGAAGGTACTCGATTTATAGGATTGCCAACAATTTCTAAAAAACTTTTTAACAAAAAAAATAGCCGACTTCCAAAACAAAACACAATAAAGCGAAAAATTACTTTCTTTTCGGAAGTCGGTGCCTTTGGTAACATATTTTTTCGTTTTTGTCACCGACTTACAAAAAAAAGTTATTTTATGCTTTGTAGTTCTGAGCCCAATAGCGCGCGCGTCGGACACGTATCTCTCAGCAACAGTGCTGTCGACGGCATACCCAAAGGATTTTGGCAGATCGTTTAAGTGAAGGTTCAGTTGAAAACCAGCATCAGGCAACTCCCAGTTATCTGGCATTTTGGTGAACTGGACCTTTTTGGCGCAGCCGCGGGGCACACTTTGTATGTAAATGTTGTAAAATTGACTTTTTGTTGTTCCTACATTGTGTGTATCTGTGTGTGCCAAATAAACTAGTTTTCTTTCTTTCTTTTTTCATTCTTTCTTTAAGTAAAAAAAAATGTTGCTGAGATTAATGACCCCTGAGGAACCCCGGCATTAATACCCAGTTGGTCAGATGAGCGGCCATCAATAACCACCGACATACTCGTTTCGCATCCATCAGGAGAAGGAGGGAGCTGTGCGTCACCAGAATCCAGACAAATATTCCGCAAAAAGAGAGGCAAACAAGTTTGCTTTCTCCTCAGCGGAGTGGGCCAGAGACCCGCCGGGTTTCAGCAGTTACGGTTGAACCGAATTTCTGCCGTCGACTTAGCCAGGAACCAAAACGCTAAAACTACCAGCTGGTTATGAGGCAAGTTTGGTCCCAATACGGCTTATGTGGTCAAACCAAGCCCTTTGCATCACCTTCTTGCAGGACTTGGCAGCCCTATTGAAGACTCTCATCCGCTGATTTACTTCGCTTGCTTTGCGCATCCAAGCGTCAACCCATGTCAGGTACGCCTCATGTTTAAGCGAGTCGGCGGGTTTGCACTCGGCGCCATACCATGGCCGGTCAACGCTAGACATTGCTACGTCAGAGAACGGAATAAAATACTCCATTCCCCTACGCAACATATCCATCACGGCGTCTGCGCACGTCGAAGTATCAGCCGAAGTGAAGCAAGTAGGCTGCCAAGGATAAGATGCGAAAGAAATTGCATCCCATCCCAATCTGCTACCCTTTGAGTGCCTCTTGGGCTGGGATCGGGTGGGTATGGGCGGATACTGACTTCACCAGACAAAGCTCGGAACTAAACAACGGTGAAGATACCGACACCAAGTAGTAGTCTGGATCTGTTGTTTGCAGAAGGTCCAAGCAATTGGCTGTATGCGAATTAACGAGGGTGCTCGTTGCCCCCTGGACCAGCTGGGCAAGAATTTAACGTAAGCGCTAGCTTTCTCATATCCCGCCCAGCATGATCAGTGCACTGGTACGGGAAGAGCCACTCCTGGTGGTGGGCTTTGAAGTCCCCCAATAACACTGATTGGGCGGAAGGGTACCGCTGCTGCGCTCCGCCTTACTAAGGTATTCTGTGAACCTGGTTGTCTCCTTATCTCTGCTATGCGAAAATACGCATTATTAAGGATAACTTAAAAACTGCTCGTTCGATCTTGATCAAATTTATATGGGACCACATGAAAAAAAGGACCACTTCCAAATAAAACAAGAATCATTAAAATCAGGCAAAAATCGTTAATTTCGAATTGTCGTTGTAGTTGTCTTTTGTTTTGTTTCAGTTTTAGGGTTCTGTTCCTCAAAAGGAAAAAAAAGAACTCTTATTGGACTCCGTTGTCTTTCTGTCTGTCGGTATGTTAAGACCTTTTTCACTGAAATGCCTGGAGGCATCAAGTTGAAATTAATATGGCATACTCTGCATCTTCTTGGAGCTGTGAATAATCAAACTTCTAGATTAACTCAATCAAAAGATACAGCCGTTTATGACGCGTATTTGAAACGCGCAAGGGAATAAAAACCTTTAGGAAACTTATCGTTGACCTAGAATCCTGAAATTTGGCAATAGCAATGTCTTATAGCACAATGTGAAGTGAAGGAAAATATCCGAAAACCTTAAATTTGTACTTAAATAAAAAAGGCTACTAATTTATATGCAATTGGTAACCTGACCGTATGGGGACAACAATTTTACAAAGAAAAAGATCATTTTGTCTCTTATTCCAGTTTATTTTTGGACAGAGCAATGCTCAACGCTTTTTTTATTCTTATGAACTTCTGCTGAAGTTTTGAAGTGACATTACTATGTTACCTAATTATTTTGGTGAATAACTAACTAACGGTAACGGTCCTAACTGTTGGTACTGAACTCTCGGTGCGCGAGTCCGACTCGTACTTGGCCGGCTTTTTTTCCACGGACTTGAATTTCTACTTTGTTTAGATTGATAAACCAAACAGAAAATAATATACGAGTACTTTATTGTACACCAAAAAAAGTTACTCATCGCCAAAACTATATTTTTTTGTATTTATAGTCAAGTTTCCACTGTTCAAGGCTGTTTTTGCCACACAAACTTTGTGATGATTTACTCTTTGTTGATGTATCCTCTTTACAAAAAATATTATTTTGTTCTTCCACTCATTTAATTAAATTTTTTAGGTGCACCTCTAACTTTACGCTTCAGGAAACACAGGCGTGGTGTTATGTTAATGTATTAGAACAAACAGATAGAAAAAAGAAAAGAACGAAAGAAAGAAAAAATATTTATTTATTACCCGCACAGACCAAAAAGGCTATCTATCTGTCTCCTAAACACATAGTTTTGAATCTGCAACCCTTTGAAACTTTTGAAACGGCACGATATATCACTAGTAAACCAAATAGAATGTTGACAACAAAACACTGCACTAAAAGATCTCCTATTATGTTCAGAAATAAACGGATTATTCGTGCACAAGAGAGTTCCATACACAATCCATCATACAGGAGATAGTGTCACATGTATTTCCTTTAGTAATAATAAAATACAACGCCGGTTTGTCTGTATGTACTTACGTAATTGTTTGATTAACAGGAAGTTATTGTGACATCGGGATATTGATTTGTGTTATTAATAATAAATTAGGTTCACGTACTTGTTAATGTTAGATTTAATTTGGTGTCCACAAGTATTTTGTAAGATAAAAAAATATATAAATAAGAAATATAGTAACGTTTGAGATAACGGTAAACAGAGATTTATGGGCGAATGAATCAACATAAAAAAAAAACTATTACAAAGAGAATTACAAGGGAGTTTCGATACATATTATTAGAGATCACCTTTTAAGCAAGGAATTGCTTGTATTAGGAGACTCCACGCATCCACTTATCATTATTGTATGCAATTGAAATATAGACAATGTAAACATGCAAGAATAAAAATAAAATGGTGACTTAAAATTATATAAACAGCTCTGCAAATGATCGAGTGTTATACATAGAAAAAGGTCAAATTGCGCATTTTCGTGTGGTGTGTGTGTTACGAGTGAGTGTGTAAGAGAATGCGTGAGTATGGGTGTGAGTATGTGGTGTGTGAGTTATAATTAGCAAAGATTAGTTCACCTATCCTAATTAAGATCCTGTCCAGCATTATACATACGAAAGTGTGTCTGTTTATTTATTTGATTGTTTATTATTTAAGCTAGGTAACGTCTACGGCTGAACAAATTTGAATGAGATATGGGACTTTAGTAGAACATGTCCTGGGTTTAGACACGAGATACTTCCAATCGACACTTCATGGGATCAACATCATCATTTCAGCCAAAAGGCGTCCACTGCTGGACATAGGCCTCCCCCAAGCGTCGCCACAATGATCGGTCCTGTGCGCCTCTCCTCCACCGGACTCCTGCAGTTCTCGAAAAATACATGTTGGAATTATATAAAAGGGGCAAATTGATGAAAATTTTTTTTAGAAGTCTCCTTTTTTTTAATAATGTAGGTAATGAAACAAACACCGTGGCAAATACTTGCTACAAAAGGCCAAAATAAAAAAGGGAACACGGTATAACACTTTTGTCTCTAAAACAAATAACATCGAGAGCCGAGCCGGGAGCTACGCTAGTTTACGCATAATTCTCACATGAACCACCCTTTCATTTCTTATCTCTTGCATTCAAGCACCGCATTGTATACCCACCCCTTTTCTTTAGACGTTTAACGGTTTCTCAAGATGGGAGTTGTGATTTTGGATTACTATGAGGAGGTTTCATAACTATAGCAATAACAACAGTCTTAATCAAAACTTTTGAAATGTGGTGCTACAGAAGGATGCTGCGTATCTTGTGGACGGAATACAGGATGAACATCTCCAAACTGCAGGAACCCAAAGTAGAAAAAGAGGCCAAGATTATCGAATGAGTGCATTTATTTTTGCACCCCAAAGAATGATCCTCAAAGTCAGTTTATCCAAACCACGTCTATTCTCCACCACTACACTTTATAAGGAAGTGCAAGTGCTAACGGTACGCCAGCTGTACGTACTGCTTATTGCAATGCTCCAACGATCCAACTTACCCGAAGAAAGAAGAAAGCGCATAGTCCTCTCCAGAAGAAACTACGCAATATGTAAGACGACTGCGGTAAATACTTCCTTTGCGCAAAGATTCTTCCCGCTCCGTGAAGGTGAATTGTTTAATAAGCTAAATAAAATTATCAATATCATGAGTTGTCACAAAATTGAATGCAAAAACAAAATAATGAAATGGTTACTTAACCTTAATTATGAAGAAACAGAAAAGTTACTTGATGAAGCAAAATAGCAGGGTATAACAATTGTTTGACTATTCTTACTTTTTTTAACTTTTATATTAATTTGAACTTCTTGCCTTGTTTGACAATTGATTAATTAATCAATAGTTTGTGTCACATTTGCAAGTGGGTTTGATTTTGCGAGATAAGATGAGCGTTTTGATCCGCTACTATTTTACCTACTAGCCGCAGGCGGAGATTTTTTCCCCTCAAGGTTACGAGGGTTAGACATAATAGTATGCCTGATATTAGATTTAGAAGATAACTGACTATTTTCTATGACTTTTACGTAGTCTTGAAGAAACTTTAACAATTCACAAAAAGTGGGTATTTGTGAAATGTTTTGAGATTCGAACCGATTGCGCGTGTCCGAGTCCAGCATGCGCGAAGTTAAACAAAATAAAAAGAAATCACCTAAATTTTCAATTTGAAAGCTTGGAGTGCATGGTATGCCTCATAAATTACGTTTGTTAAAATTTGTAAATCTTGGAAGTTACCCGATTTTAAAGCTGGCTGATCTAAGAATTTATCTAGATATGTTAAAGCTATAATACGCTTGTTTTGATAACGTTCGATCAAACTATTAAAAACAACTTCGTAATTATCCGCGGTCATCGGGACCCCTTTGTCAATAGACAAAGCCGGGCCTTGTAAACAAGACGCTAAATAGTGATATTTTTCTATTTGAGAAATCGAAGTGTTATCATGAATCAAGGTTTTATAAATATCATAAAACGTTTGCCAATTTTCAATTTTACTATCAAATTTAGGTAACTCAAGTTTAGGGAGCCGTGCGTTACGCCCTGATTGTGCGAGGTCGTAAGCCCCGGCAAGCACGGGCGGCGCCGTCTCCTGCGATGCCCCGGCGACGTTCCCGCTCTTATCAGTACTCTGTAACTCAGCCGCAGCACTGATTACGGCATAGTACAAATCATCAAACGAGCTCAAAGACTCTTGGCACACCCGGGCATCGGGTTTCATGGCTAACTCCAAAGTCTGTATTTTACCACATATCAAAACAAATTCTTCGCGAATTGAATGTATTCGAGTATATCTCGCCTTGAACGAGGATACCTTTGAACGATCTTGAATCATAGTTTTTGATAAGTCATAAAGGATTTGGATATCACGGTAAACATATTCGCGTTGAGATCGAAGAAGTTTAAGTTTGCCTTCCTCCATTTTGTTCTGTGTGTAAAAAATAGGTATGAAAATACGAACCTAAGTTGAGATTTTACTAGGTGTTTTTCGATACGTTTAGGTGAAATGGTTGTGAAATAATGTTTATAAGTTAATAAATATGTTAAATAGCTATAGATAATGTAATTACTTGCAATAAATTACGTAAAATACATAAGTTATTGAAATATAATACGGATGAAATTAAGATGACCTCTGAATCCGTATAGGTTATATGGAAAGTATGACCAACGCAATTTTAGTAGGATAATATTTGTAAAATGCAAATATCTAGCCAATCTCAGTTTTTTATTGAAATTGAACCTGAGAATGCCTGAAAAAACTGTAATCTACAGGTATCCGGCTCGAAGGACCAAAAATATGAATGTGCTTCACGTCCAACCAAGGACGTGGCTTGAAATATTTTTCCTACAAAAAACAGGCTTCTAAAGGATATAATGAGGTAATGAGGTACTTACAGGATACTTGGAACACTGCATGGAGTCGGGTGATCACCACACTTGCCCTTTTAGTCTTATTTCACGATAGTTTTTCTTCGCGCACGCGACAGTTAGCCGGCCGGCATTTTTATCGAGTTCTTACTCAATAGTTTTGTTACCCGCCGTCAGATGGCGGGATTGAGGTACTGTCTTTTATGCACTCGCAGATGTAGGAGTGAGTTTTTCCGGCAGATTTGAAATACACAGATAAAGGAAAGGAAGGGACTAGGGAATTCATCCCAAAGCCTGTTCAAAGAGAAAACGACCCAAACGTAGAAGCCTATGCGCTTGTCAGAACAAATCTGAACCTCGCTAAATATTAAAGCCTCAGAAGCCGTGCATGTTGCGGCAAGTAGGAGCAAAGAAGAAATCATGATGCGGTCACGACTTTGGGGTACCGACGCAAGGAGGAGGAATAATCACAACTAGCAAAACAATCCAGGTATCCACACAGTACTAGATATTCAAAGAGGCTATAACTTAGCGATATTCCTGATGAGTCGATGCGATGTATATGACACTGATAAACGATTTTTACGAAGAGAAATTGCAAGTACGTTCACATGGACCCCATGCAATGCAATTAGACCGATTTTCATTTGAAATTTTCTTAGAAAATACGTGCGTGATATACGTGGTGGTGTATCAATAGGCGACCATATAATTTGATTGTGTTGACTTAGAAGTTTGATTTTCTCACAGCTCAAGGGATTGCAGACATGAGTGTTTGATATTAATTTCAGCTCAATACCTCCACGTGTTCCTGACAAAAAGGTCTTAACAGCTAAAGAAAGTCAACGAAATGATCAAATAGTAGTTCCTTTTTTCTTTTTGAGGAACTGAACCTTAAAAATAGTGTCTAAGTATCGACGTAGATTTGAATGCTATTACTGTGCAGATATTTTTGGTATCCTTATGACTGTAATCACTTTTGAATACATTGTGTACTTCTATATAATATCTGCTGTTGATTATACCTGTTTGTATATATGTAGGACAAAGCAACAATTTAGTCAATTTGTCGATATCGGATTAAATAATTATGTAAAAGCTTTCACGTGGCTTTGATCACGTATTTGCAATTAACATCAGTACCACTAACCAGTTTTACAATAATGTCGTAATAATCCAATTAGTAGCAACTAAAGCATATAATACGTACTTAATTGATTAAGTGAAATCCTACATCAACTTTATTAGCATTGCCATTATTTACTAGCTTTTCAGGCATAACATCACGTGTGTATTCCATGAAAGGTTGGGCAGAGGTGTTCTTACAAGTGCACACACATTGCGCCACTAATGAAACCCAATGTAAGATATTGAAAAAAAAAATTAGGCAAAATTATGTTGCATATTTTAAAGAATGCGTAAAATAAATAATATGAGAAATTGCGAAATTTGGATTGTGGCGCTGACACCAATATAACATACTTTTTTTGCAAAAATATACGGCTAGCCGTTTAGACGTAATTGTCATTTTAAAATCAGCTACTAGGGGAGATACCCCTAGCGCCTTGGCTAATACAACGCCACACTATCGCCAAAGAATACTAACTATTACTACGTAGAGAAGCGACAATCACCTAACCCCGTCATTTCACCGTATAGGCTCACCCCCTTATTACGGTGTCAGCTCCAAAATCCAAATTAGACCATTTTCTTAATAATTTTATCTAAGAACATTTTGAGATATATTCGTATAACATAGTGTGATTAATTTGTATAGTTACGTCTAACAAGAACAAAAACACGACAATCGCACCAAAACCACCGGGCGTACCAAATCCTTTGGGGTAGAATTTCCAAAAACCAATAAATACATGATATTTTTATCTACTAAAATTCACGTGTCCATCTCACAAACTGTAGATTTTCATACAAACTTTCAATACCTACATCTTGAACATCTTCGAACTCACAACCTTCATCTTGTAAGTCGCGACTATTACTACTGGGTCGTAAGTTATCTAGCATTGAACATTCAGCAGCGGTTGCTGACTGCTCAATGCTAGAAAACTTTAAGTTTATTACAAAATGCACGAAACGTCGTCGGGTCGTGATGATCCATCTCCAAAACTTATCATAAACATTTTTTATTTTTTTACCTCCAAGTATTCAACCCGCATATAAGATAAAAGTTAGTAAGACCAATGTTACTGAAGACACCGCAAGTTGGTCGAGGTAACGGGCTGTTGCATTGTTGCTAACTAGTTTCTAAGTCATGTACTAACTATTTAAGGAGAGCATACGGGAGAGAATTTTGTGAAGCCCGTTGGTTACCATATAATTATAGTCAATAGATGATAGCAGTTTGATATGGATGGATGGGGAGGGAGAGGAAGACCAAAGAAAATAGATAGAATGTGTTAGGAGTGATATGATAGAAAAGAGAGTCAGTGATAGCATGACGGTGGACAAGACAGTATGGTAGATGAAAACGTATTGCGCCGACCCCAAGTAACACGGGACCAGGGCAGGATGATGTTGAGATGATAGCAGATTGGAAAAGCCTATGTACAGTGGTGAACTGTTGTAGGCTAATATAAAAGACTGTCAGATAGACTGGATTCGCCATGTGACAACCGCATCCAAAAGTTTTCTCTGGCTGTATTCGTGTGGTGCTAGTAATACAAGAACTGTACAAAGCTATAGTTATAAAAAATAAAAGGCCCGTTTTGACAGCTATAAAAATACTTAATAATAATTAAACTAGATGCTTACGAATGATACTCGTTGTTATAGTGTACGGGTTACATAGTAATACATTAGGATTATGAATTTGATTTTTCAATTTCTTACGTAGAAAGTTATCACGGCATGTAAAATGAGAAACGTCAACGGACTTTAAGAAGTTCGTTGACGAATCAAAATCTGCATATCAGTTGCTAAACAGTGTCGAGATTTTATAATTAAATTTATTAAACTGTCTAGTTGCCTAATGGTATAATTGTATGTTCTAAATCCGGAAATGCATCGGTTACACTGAATACTTCATATTTAAATGGACCTTTAGTAATATTTCCACCTATTTGTCAATATTTCTTGTGGTTTAGACGTGGATCCACGTGAGACACAATGGCCTTACTATTGTTTCGGTAATTACGTCCACAAGAAATTTACAACACATTAGTATTTGGTCAAGATATTAGTATTTGGTCACATAACCCAACATGATCGCCACAATAAACCATCGTAAAAAATAATCAAAGAGTAATATATTTATTCAGTATAGCATAAACGTGTAAGTCTCACGCATCGCTCAACTTTGTATGAGCTAAGTACGAGGTACCAACTTATGAAAACTGTACCGTAATCATTTTACTTGTAAAGTAAGACGTGATATTAGTTTCCAAGCTGACGTGGCTGTACATATAACCCGAGAGCCCACCGCAAAAATCTACAGGTAATGGTACTATTTTTGATAAAACATGATTTTTATTAATGATACTAATTATTAGAATAGATATTTGCAGGGTTGCCTGGCTGCATCTAGCCGCAATTTTTTTTTTTTAGTTTTTCCAGGAAGAATTTCTCCTGTATCGTGGGTGTGTGGCAAGAGGTATAAACATATAAACTTTTTTCCTATTTACTACATCACCTTCTTTCAAATGACATTAGGTTCACTTGAAAACTTATATAGGTATCTGTGGTCTATAACATATAAATTACAATGCACTTAATTAGGGTAATTGCTACTTTTGTTTATTTATGGTTACTATCTTTAGTTTGTTTATTTTATTCTAATGTTTTTATTTGCTGTTATGTTTAAAAGGAGGGTAGAAGCGAGTCAGGCTCAATACAAATATTCGTAATAACTCACCGGGGCTGCCCCAATTGTATATGTTCATTCTTCTGCGACCCGTTTGAAACTGTTATCATTTCTGGCATCTGCACCGGCTTCGTTCTTATTCAGTTGCTCTGACAGGCTCTATAGTTATAATTCAAATTCTCCATAGAAATTTTGAATTAAAAATCTGCATATTCGTAATAACTCACCGCGGCTGCCCCAATTGTATATGTAACTATAAAAATTCGAAGCACAATAAATATTTTATTATTATTTATATTGCCAGACAACCCTACAGAAATATATTGTACCTAATACCTATCAAGTATCATAAATTTATGAAAAAAAGTTTTATCAAAAAAAAAAACTCAGATTAATGCAGTGCGATCTTAGGCTAATAGTTTCGCACGTAACGAGAATCTTTAGGAAGTTGAAATATAGAAACAAATCAAATAATGTCGACTTGACATTATGAAGTTGGCGACGCTATGAGATTTAATTTTGACTTGGTTTTCGAGGTTGTCGATATTGTGAGATGTGGTCTTGTCTATCATTGTACCTATTAAGGTAATGGCCAATGAACTGCTATACAAGGCGATAATCAAAATGCCAAAATCTAAGGGACATTTCGGAGGCACTTTACATTTCTATACATTTTCCATATCGCCGTAATCGTTGATAGAATATCTCGAACGCATCACCTAACGTGAGCCTCTGAGCTTCTAGACATAGCGATCGTCAAAAAGTCTAATATATATAGCAGGGATGGCAAACCAACAGTATGCTTGCACGCAACAATATAATTTTGATTATATTAAGCATCTAATTTGCAACAGCAGAAATCACAGAAACTTTTTATTCTATTAAATCACTGGGTTAAGATTTTTTGTTGATACGCCGTGGCCACAATACTTATATTTTCTATAAAAAAATATATATTCATTAAAAAAAACTTTTTTAAAAACAAGCTTGTTTCGTATTCTACGCAGCAAACCCTTTCATTTAATACCCAAATCATGGTAGTGCACAAAAAATAAATTGTCCGCCATCTTGAGCCGGTCGCCATATTTGATTTAGAATGACGTCACTTGGATAACCATGCATTGTCATCCAAACTAAACGTGTATGCAAAATTGCATCTTAATCGTTGGAGGATAATTCTTTAAAATTCATTTTCAAGATTTGACCCGAACACACCGTATGGTGTCGGACGTAAAGAATCTCACCATCCCATATCTTCCCGTGGGTGTCGTAAAAGGCGACTAATGACTACTGATACACCAGAGAATGGGCAGCTGCGTTCTCTGTGCACTTTAACAACAAACTGCGATCGCCAACCCGCCTGCCAAGCGTGGCGATTAAGGCAAACCCCCCCAAACCAAAATGAAAAGCACAAGAAAAAAACGGCACCGAGTGCCCGGCAGCCCGTCTACCCTCGACTACGGTAGCGGTCGAGGCGATGGCGTGGAAAGGGGTGCGAAGAATCCCCGGAGCGGACCCGGCTACCCTAATAAACACCGACGACTGGACCTGGCAACGTATAACACGCGAACACTCCGGACCGACGAGAAGATAGCCGAACTCGAGAGAATTGAGCATGTTGCGATGGAGTATTATAGGGTTATCTGAAGTCCGAAGAGAGGGGGAGGACTCGATAATCCTCAAATCCGGTAACCTGCTCTATTTCCGAGAGGGTGACTGGCAGTCCCAGGGTGGTGTCGGGTTTATCGTCCACAAGTCCCTTGTGAACAACGTGGTGAAGATCGAGAGTGTGTCGACCAGGGTGGCGTACCTTATACTCAGAATATCCTCGAGATATTCGCTGAAGGTTATACAGGTCTACGCCCCGACCTCGGCACACCCCGACGACGAGGTAGAGACCATGTATGAGAATATTTCTAGAGCCATGCATGGTTTCAAAACTCACTTCACCGTTGTCATGGGGGACTTCAACGCGAACTGGGCAAACGAGACGAGGATGAGCTGCAAGTGGGCCAATTTGGAGTTGGACATCGGAACTACCGGGGTCACCTACTGGCCAGTTTTATGGATAAGGAGGGCCTCTACATGATGAACTCTTTCTTCAGAAAGCGTGAGCACAGGAAGTGGACCTGGCAAAGCCCCGATGGTGCAACTAAAAACGAGATCGACTTCATCATGTCAACCAAGAAGCAAATGTTCAATGATGTCTCTGTGATCAATTCGGTGAAAACCGGGAGCGATCACCGCATGGTGAGAGGCACATTGAACATTAATATCAAGCTTGAAAGGTCTCGACTGATGAAGTCTACGCTCCGTCCAGCACAGATCCAGATCCAAAACCCCGAGAGCTTTCAGCTCGAACTCCAGAATCGTTTCGAGTGCCTAGGGAGCTCCGTGGACGAATACAGCGATGGGTTCGTGGAAGCTGTCCATACGGTTGGGTCTAAGTTTTTCAAGACCCGCCGTAAAGATATAAACAAAAATCTCTCTGATCCTACTCTCAAGCTCATGAAGGAGAGGCGTGAGATGATCCTGCAGTCTTCAGACGATGCGTTGAAATACCGGCATCTCAATAGACGGATCTCAAAGTCCTTGAAAAGCGCTCGCCGCTTTAATACCGAGCGTATTAAAGACGCGATGGAGCGGAATAAGGGTTACAAGGTCTTTGCAAGAGATCTGACTATTGGGCAGAGCCAGCTCATGAAACTGAAGACCGACGATGGCAGAATCGTATCCGCCAAACAGGAGCTATTGAGAGAGATCGAGAGATTCTATCGGCAGTTGTACACGTCAACCAGTAAACCCGTCGCGAATCTAGCAAAAGACCCTACAGCTAGATTGACCCGACACTATACCGAAGACATTCCGGACGTCAGCCTGTATGAGATTAGGATGGCTCTTAAACAGCTTAAAAACAACAAGGCGCCGGGTGAAGACGGAATTACAGCCGAACTCCTGAAGGCGGGTGGAAAACCGGTCCTTAAGGCCCTTCAGAAGCTGTTTGATTCTGTCATACTCGCAAAACGCCACAGGCATGGTGCGGGGGTGTGGTGGTACTCTTCTTCACGAAGGGCGACAATGCCCCACTAAAGAACTATAAGCTCATCTCACTTCTTAGCCATGTCTACAAGATGTTTTCAAGAGTCATCACGAATCGTCTCGCGCGCAGGTTTGACGATTTCGAAGCCGGTTTCCGTAAAGGCTTTAAAACCGTAGAGACATACGCTGCGGCAGGTTATACAGAAGGCCGAAGAGTACAATCTGCCTCACTGCTTAGCGTTTGTGGACTACGAGAAAGCCTTTGATTCGATCGAGACTTGGGCTGTTCTGCAGTCTCTCCAACGGTGCCAAATTGACTACCGGTACATCGAGGTGTTGAAGTGTTTGTACAAAAACGCCACGATGTCAGTTCGACTTCAGGATCAGACCTCGGAACCTGTCTTTCTGCAGCGAGGTGTGAGGCAGGGAGATGTCATATCTCCGAAACTGTTAACCGCTGCACTGGAGGATGTCTTCAAGGTTCTGGACTGGAGAGGGCTAGGCATCAACGTCAATGGCGAGTACATCACTCACCTTCGGTTTGCCGACAATATAGTTGTGATGGCTGAGACTATGGAGGACCTCAATACAAAGCTCGACTACCTCAGTAGAGCTTCCGAAAGAGTGGGTCTTAGGATGAACATGTATAAAACCAAGGTGATGTTGAATGCCCATGTCACACCCACTCCTATCAGGGTCGGATACTCTACACTCGAAGTTGTGGATGACTATGTCTACCTGGGACAAACGATACGGCCAACTTCGAGAAAGAGGTCAACCGTTGCGAGGTATCTTCACGTCCAACTTACCACAGTGTCTCGAGACGAAAGTCTATGACGAGTGTGTGTTGCCAGTTATGACCTATGGCTCTGAGACGTGGTCGCTCACAATGGGCCTCATCAGAAAGCTTACAGTCACCCAAAGGGCAATGGAGAGGGCTATGCTCGGAGTTTCCTTACGTGATCGAATCAGAAATGTAGAGATCGGCAAGAGAACCAGGGTTACTGACATAGCCCGAAGAATTGCCATACTTAAATGGCAGTGGGCAGGGCACATTGCTTGCAGAACGGATGGCCGATGGGGCAGAAAGGTTCTGGAGTGGCGACCGCGAACCGGAAGACGTTGCGTTGGAAGGCCTCCCACCAGGTGGACCGATGATCTGGTGAAGGTTGCGGGGATCCGCTGGATGCGGGACGCACGGGACCAGTCAATGTGGCGACGCCTGGGGGAGGACTATGTCCAGCAGTGGACGTCTTGCGGCTGATATGATGATGATGATGACACTTACATACATTGCAAGTTAAATGAAAGCTTGTGAAAATGGCACGATTACTAATAAAGCTTCGCCATCCCTGATGTATAGGATTGATATGTGCTATTCAAGTCGCTCATCCGTGGACCGACCACTGACCGGCAATTATTATTTAGCTACGAGCTCCTCCTTATCGTACACATACCAGCTAAAACATATCGTTTCCATTTCAAATGTAAAGCAAAACTCAAAAGTATTACCTTCTTCCAAAATTGAACAAAAATGCATCCAAGTTATTTTCACTTAGGCAAAGTTTCCCAAACAGTTGATGCTGCAGAAGAGAGCAAGGCGCACTCGAGTCGAGACGGCGGTGTCTAAGGCATTCTACTTCCTTTATGAAATCCTACGTGGGTATTTTGGGAAACTGTTATTTCAAGTTTTGGTGGGGTCCCAGTGAAAGGTCCCAGGCTAAGGCGATTTTATGTTTGGAATATCTTGAAGTGACAGAATAAAATACAAGTCTGAAGGAGATTTTAAGTAAGATTAAGGATGTTTTGTTTGTTGTCTGGTAGTAAATTTTTCGTTCCATTCGCTGAAGTGCCTTCAGAGTCTCCTACCCTTAAAGACTAAAATTTCTTTAGCGCAAACACTTATTCAGCCGATTATAGATTATGCCGACGCCTGCTACCTGGATGCTACTGAGGAGCTATTAAACAAACTTGAGCGCTTGCAAAACTTATGTATTCGCTTTGTATATGGTCTACGCAAGTATGATCATGTTTCTCACCTTCGCAAGGAACTCAAGTGGCTCCCAATCCGTCTTCGCAGGAACACTCGGATTTTATGTCTCCTCTTTAACATCTTACATAACCCGTCCTATCCTTCCTATTTGCGTGAGCGATTCTCTTACGCTCGCCCTAGAGATGCACTGTGCAGATCTCATCTCAGATCTATCCTTAAATCCCAACCACATAAAACCAGCTATTATTCCTATTCCTTCTCTGTCCATGCTGTAAGATTGTGGAACTCACTTCCGCCTAGCATCCGAGATTTAAAGACTATCTCACTATTTAAAACACGTTTAAAAGAGCATTATCTTTCCTCTCAAATCTGATCTTTATAATCATATGTATAAATATTAAGAATCGATACATTTTAAAATATGTATTTATGTAAGTATATATGCACCATTACATTATTGTGTAGGTGCCTATAGTTTAAGTCGTTCACTTTTCTTCTCTTCCTGTTCTCACACACTATTGTCTACATTTCTTTTTCATTTTTCCTTTTCGCGGGTCTGCTGGTAGAAATTTCTTTAGAAATAAGCAGTTCCTTTGTACTCTATTGTATTGATGTGTTGTCTTTATGTATTTACTGTGTGTACATTAATTATAAAATAAATAAATAAATAAACCTTCAAAAGGTGGCTAGACGTTTGGAGAAAAGACCAAAGAGTATGGGATTTTTACCTCGCTAGAACCACACTGCTGATCACCATCAGCACATTGAACCCTTAAAAGTCCACACTAGAACCCCCTCTTTGCAACGCGGGTTAGGGCACACAGACAGGGAGACTAAAAAGGTACAGCTACATTTTATTTTTATGCCCATGTGCCGTCTTCCTGTTAAAGTGTTAATTGTGAAAATATTTCAGATTTTTCCATTGATACGCATGGCAGCCTTTCAGGTACCTGACTGAACAAAACTCCAGAATTCGAGAATCTGTTCAAGAACAACACTGCCTGGCTCAAGAATTAAAGTTTAAAACATCATCATTAGCCAGTCGTATTCCGAAATATTTTATTAAGTTGTTTTTCACTTAACTGCCTCGTTGGTCTAGTGGTCACAAATACTACTGCTGAGCATGGCATCCTGGCTTTGATTCCCGGATCGGGTATGATGTCATTGGGTTTTACCATCAAAAATTTCTCCTACTTTTGCCCGTTTGACGGCAATAGAATCGGCTCCTGTAAAATAGGACTTAAACGTAACTGGCAAAATGTGGGTGTACACATCTGCCTTACCGTTTGGAAAATATGGCCGTGATATTATGTTTTTTATGCTTTTCATCATCATCATCAGTCTATAGCAGTCCACTGCTGGACATAGGCCTCTCCAATTGCACGCCTTTTGGTTCGATTTTCGGCAACTGTCATCCAACTGCTACCAGCCACCCTGCGAAGGTCGACGCACCACCTTACGTTTACCAGTTCGAGGTCTCCACTCAAGAACACGTTTACCCCAACGGTCATCGGTTCTACAACTTATATGGCCGGGTCATTGCCACTTCAGCACTTCACCTCTCAAAAATCTTCATTTTGATAAAGCACTCTATGGGTTTGGAAGGAAAAAGTTGGTAATCGCACAATATAGCGCCCAAAAGCTGTATGTTTTTTTTACTTCATCTAAGAACACTTGGGCGGTCAAGACGTATCTAAATGTCTAGACAATATAAATCCGTCTAGTGGTTTGAAAGATATGAGGTAATAAAGAATATTACATACATACAAACAAACATACTTACAAGATAAGCGCGAAAAACCTAACCCTTTCCTTGCAGTCGGGTACAAAATGTTATGAAACAAATGTAAATACCTAAATATAAACTTTCCTGTTATATTCTTGTTCATGAACACTTTCCTCACTGCAAGTGGCAACATACCCTGTCAGTATAGGAATGTGTGAACAATATTAAAAGTTTGTACGTTTAACAAAACGTGGCTCCACAGAGATACTCTGTTTCCTCGCGAACAATTTGTATATTATTGTAAGTTTTACGTTCGCAAAAAGAGGATTATATACACGAGTTTGTGTGTGGGTAGTAACTTTATTCTAGGGTCGTAAATGTAATTTGTAGGAATGTAATGGCATAGAGTTTTTGAAAATACTTATAGAAGCTTTTAGAACTATCACAATGCAGAAATGCCTGCTCATCGTAATCAGCCATTGTTCCCGCTGTATTGATAAAACTTTTAAGGTTCAAGAAATAACCAAACAAGTTTTGTTACTTTATATTAATGCAAAATTTAGTTATTAAAAATAAACTTTAGTAAAATAATACAAAACTTAAATTATCAAATAGTAAAACTCTGTTTTTTTTGCTAATCAGACAACAGCGAAAGTTTGTAAGTGTTTGTGTGTTTTTATGTTTGTTACTTATTCATACTCAAACGGCCCGACGGATCTGGATGAAATTAGGCACTGAGATAGATTATAATCTGGAATAGCACATAGGATACTTTTTATCACGGGAATATGTTCCTTTGGGATAATTTATAATTTTCAGGCGGCCGAAGCCGCTGGCAGAAGCTAGTAAAACATAAGTTCGCAAATCTCACTTATTTTTCCAGTGTTATTGTGCAGGCCAGAGAAGTATCTACAAGGTTGCAGGTTAACTTCATATCATAGACAAAGTTTGCATGTACAATTTTATTTTACCTAGGTAACATTTTTTTTTGTGAAAAGCCTTTATATAGACCAGTAGCGTAATTGACGGGAATCAGCACACCATAGGCGGAAATCCACATCTCGTCTTTCATCTCGCATGTGATTGATCGATTGATTGGGTCAAAACCGAAGCCTCACCTGGCCTTACCGAATTCACTTACGCAATAAGGCTCCTGGTCTTTTTGAACTGATCTTTCTATACTTTGATTTGGAGTAATACGTTCAAATACATAGTTACTACAGAAACATCAAAACCCTATGAAACTAATGAATACCTATATAATTTTTGAAAGAAATAAAAATGTATAAAGTTTATTTGAACCTGTTATTCCAAATCAAACTGTAGTCACGAGTATGTATCACAGTTCAAAGTTACCTGTTTAAAAATATTGGAATTTATAAGTAGGTACTTATAAAAATATTTACCATATTATTACACTTTACCACAACTGCTACTTTGATTTTGGGATTTTAAATCTCTTTAAATTATATTTTCATTGTATTTAAATGGAATTTAATTGTGTTCATCTTTAAATTTAAATTTCGATTTTGTAAAGACTACACACCGTTCAACTATTTCATGGTTCCATTATTACTTCCTTCCTTCCGTTCAATTATTCCTTTATGTAAAATGGGTGATCTGTAACACTGGGCCTTACCTATCTCAGACACCCTTCTCCAAAGAAGGTTACGTATTAAGAAAGTCACTGTATTTTGATGTCGAGAAAAATAAAGAATCTTTATTATTAAAAAAAAAGCGATCTCGTCACCTAAAAAAGGAGCGAACTTCATACGAAGTAGTGACACTTCCGCCACGAAGAAAAAAACTATTCTATCAAAAATCGACACACGCTCATACTGAAAGCAAACAATAATAATAATAAATATTTGCATCAAAGCAAAAACGTTTCTTGTACTACAATATTTGCTTTCCCTATGAGGTAAACATTCTCCAAAGAAAAGATTCCAGTTTAGCGTGAAATAGGGAAATTCCTTATAGAATGTTCGTGGGCGGGTCGACGTTGATACATCGTAAAGAAGATGTGAATGCAATCTTGAAAGTGTATTTACTTAAAGGGGTGTTTAAGGGTCTATGGAAGAATTACAATAGGTACTAAATAAGAATAGAAATGGGTCGGTAAGTGACGGGACAGTATTTGTTTATTCCTTTTTACACTTACTTGCGTTTACAGGTGACTTAATATTAGGTCCTTACATAAATAGGTGGGCTGATGATGTAGAGGAAATATCAGGGAAAGACTGGCAGACTGTTGGCAAAGACAGATACGTATGGAAGAAGTTGGAGAAGGCCTTCGCCCGAAGAGGAGCCCATACTCAAAAAAGCTAACCCGTACTAAAATTTAGATAATAAGCGAAACTACTAACAAACAACTTCTTACAACATTTCTAATGTAATTTGAGGGTATGAAAATATAAAAATTATAGGATCAATTCGTTGTCTGTCTGTTCATGTGTTGTCAAATTCAAACTAATATAATATACTCAGTTCTATAATCCCTAGGAGCTCACAAACTTCTAAATGAACGTAATCAAAAGATACGGCCGCTCATGTCACATATTTGATGAATCGCAAGGGAACCAAACCTAGTACCAAAAACCCGTACCCTTTCCGAACCGGGAATCGAATTTAAGGGCCCTAGCCAAAGATAATATAATACTACAGTACAGATACCCAATCCCATACAAAGAAATGTCACCTCCATAAGTCGGGCTATTGGTCGGGCTATTTTTTCTTTCTCCATATTTTTAACAGGCGGCAGCACCAGTGACTCTTTAATAGCCCGAGACTGTGGTTTTCTAACGCCATCTAGTAGTTTGCCTAGATACTAAATCATATGGCAATTTGAGCGAGGAATCGTATCATGTAGGTACTCAGACACGTTATTTGCCAGTTGTCTTGTCCTTGAACGCTTACTTCGTATTCGTAATAATAACATTAGGTATGTTCGTTTCGGGACAGACTCCGCTCAGACCGCGGTAACTTCTTAAATCTAAGTGGTCGCATTGTGTAGCGAATTTCACAATATTCACGAATATTCCAAATCAATCAAAACTGTAGAATCCGTTGTAGAATTAAATGTAGGTAGTTAGCTTGCTTCCGCGGCAACGGAATGACACGAAGTAGGTACCTACTTCATGTTATTTTATTATTCACTATAAGGGTTATCTTTTTTTACCCGGCTGCAAGGAAAGGGTTATGTTTTTCGCGCGTATCTTGTATGTAAGTATGTGTGTAATATTCTTTATTACCTCGTATCTTTCAAACCACATGACGGATTTTTATAATTAAGACATCGTTAGATAGGTCTTGGCCACCCAAATATTGTTAGATAAGTGCCATTAAAAAAAAATGGCGGATTTTGGGCTCCATTTATAGAGCAGAGAGAGTAAAGTAGAGTAGAGGAGTAGAGTAGAGTAGAGTAGAGGTTGCAATTTTTTATCTTCGTAACCCGTCGAGTGGGGTATCAAAATTAAGGGTTTTTAGTGGTGATTACAAAAATACATACCACGTATATGTTTAAAACAATTTATAAAAAAAAAAAATACTTAAAAGTTGTAAATACAAAAAGCTAATTTAAAAATCAAAAAGGAAGCGAACTCAAAAGCTGTAAACTAGTAAAAATCGTGCTGTGCCGTCGGAGGATCAGGCAGTTCGCGAATATGTATCCTCCGACTGCACAGCTAGTTATTTTCTTGTTTACAGCTTTTTAGTTCGCTTTTGAAGCAGTCGGGTGTTTGATTTTTAAATTAGCTTTTTTATTTTAGGTTGGTACTTAGATATATAAAGAACAAGATGTTTTTACAAAAATGATTACTTTTAATACTTTAGTTAGGTACGCAGCATGGCAGTACCTACCCTACCCCTCACCCCCGCTGTCACATGAAATTGCTAGCGCGTAGTGGCTCACGAAGTGTTTCGAGCCGTTATTAAGTTTGAATCAAACTGTACCTACTATGCGACACGTAAACTAGGACGGCAAGCGGCACACGCGTCGCGTTATCTCTTATTTTAGTACCCGTGCGATTTGAGTAGGCCCTAGCGCGATACAAGCCCTGTTCCAGCGAGGTATCTAGTTAATTCGACGTGTAAACAAGCTTCACAAAAAAGTGATTTTAAATAATAGACCAAAACTTTAATATTTGAAATTACGCCTATAATAAATAATATCTTTTAAATTACGCCTATAATAAATAATAACTTCCCTATAACAAAATGAATCTTGCGATGGATATATAGTTTAGGACAAATTGTGAAACACGCCATCTATTGCAAAGAACTCAAAACAAAACGAAAAGTCGATGGCTACTTTCAACTAATTTAACATACAAAGTCTTCACTTATCTTTTTTGTTCAAAAAACCTGATTAATGAGTGTAAATGGATAAATTAACATTAAAGAAGCAAGTTTTGATTTTTACTAAACTTATTTCAGCCTGAATCTGCTGTTAAACATTTTTATTTGATTGTTACTTTCACATTTGTTACCTATGCTGCCATCTATGATCTTTTTTTAATACTAATTATAATTTGTATGAGTTGATACCCCATGGCCCTAGCCAAGTGACATTCTAAACCAAATCGAGGATATAGCCATTTAAAAATGTATGGGAATATCAAACGCTCTTGAAATGTCACGTGATCAACTTAAGCTCCCTTACATACCAGAGGCTCTAGAAAAGTGTCTGTCTTTCATTTAAAGCGTGGCGATAGCGACTGTCAAAAAGGCAAAATTGTATGCGATTGACCAGCGATATCGAAAAATCACGTGATTAATCCCTTACATTTTGACATTTCGACTATCGCCTTCGCTAACATCGAATGCCACTTGTCTAGAATCTCAGAGGCCCGAGACAAGTGTCATCATATCATAGAAATCGTGGTGATAGTGATTGTCAAAAAGGCAAAATTGTATGGGAAAATCACATGATCAATCCCTTACATTTTGAATGCCACTTATCTAGGGCCTCTGAGGCTCCAGACAAGTGTCATTCTATCATCGAAAGCGTGGTGATAGCGATAGTCGAAAAGTCAAAATTGTATGGGATTGACAAGTGATATCGAAAAATTACGTGATCACTCCCTTACATTTTGACATTTCAACTACCATCTTCGCTGACATCGAATGCCACTTGTCTAGAGCCAGACAAGTGACATTCTTTCATCGAAAGCGTGGA
Source organism: Orthosia cruda (assembly GCA_964057195.1). Lineage (NCBI taxonomy): Eukaryota > Metazoa > Arthropoda > Insecta > Lepidoptera > Noctuidae > Orthosia > Orthosia cruda. The sequence goes on along the minus strand of OZ059825.1, from coordinate 33,384,552 downwards.
TAGAGCGATTTTCAAAAGGGCAAAATTGTATGGGATTGACAAGCGATATTGAAAAATCACGTGATTAAATCCTTTACATTTTGACTTTCGCCTTCGCTGACATCGAATGCCACTATTCTAGAGACACAGGACCTCTTGATCAGCAGGTACCGATTAAGTTATTTTCTATCAATTTAATGCAGCCATATTTATTCAATCAATATTAATAAGTCTACCAACACACCAAAATAAACTCTTATCCCAATTCAGTACTGTAATTGGTTTAAAATTTTAATAAGAGACGCTGAAGCAGCTATCGTCCGTAGCTATCTTCTTACAATTAATTTATGGCCCAAGTTTACCTTATGTAAACTTGCCGAGGGAAACAGCGGATAAGGGTGTGTTTTGTAGGGGATGAAAGCGGAAAATGTAATTTAACTTTGATTGTGGTTGTGCCATTATCAGGTGTATTGCTAGGGGTTTGACGGAAGCTTCTAAAACAGAAAAGTTGTTGTCTATCGTGTGTTTACTGGTGGCTTCAAGTCGGTTAGCATATTTCCTTCTCCAATTTTGTTTAGATTAAATTAATATGAAAATAACTAGGTGCCGCCCGCGTGGTATTAGTACTTCACCCAATATCTTTATAAATTATAGCATATAGTTTTTCTAATGTTTAGGCTATATTTCTGTATACTTTCATCAAAATCCGTTTAGTAGTTTTCGCGTGAAAGAGTAACAAACATCCATCCTCACAAACATTAACGTTTATTAGTAGTCATCATTGCTGCATTGGTATCTAAAATATATATTTGAGCTAATGCCGGTAACAGTTTTTTAAGTCAAGGATCTTGATTTCTATTCTTTATAAATATAAACATAACATCACACCTTATATATAGAGGTATACATATAGTAAAATTAAACTTCACCAGTTATGTTTTTAAGGTGCATGTACCACCTAGGGTGAGCCTAAAGTTGAGTATAGACTAGAGCATTTACTTGTAACAGAACACCGAGCATTTGCTGTTTTTAAATTTACTCGAACCCCATTTTGAACATGACGCTCGATTTTTTTTACAACCTGATTTTAAAAAGCAACGAGCGTTTTGGTGTTACATTTTATCAAGTGAAGGCAAGAGTGACGTAAATATAGAACGCATGGTAAAATAAATGCTACACGTACGCATTATGCCGAAAACAGCGTCGAACATTCGAAAGAATGTTACATTACGTTATAATGCTCGCGTGCTAAAATGCTCTAGTGTATTGTTGTTTACTTTCATGCCATCAAATGGGCACAAAGTCCAGACTAAAAAAGTTTAGTATCATGAATGCACCTTCATGGTATTTATTCACAAAAATATTCGCTAACACGCTCTTGCCCACCAAATCTCATTCTTCGTGTTACTCATTACTAACATCGACGTTGGAAAATTTTCACAGCCCTTACAATGAACGAAGATAATGATATTTTGATCAAAGTTAAGCCTTGTATCATTATTTTAATAATGTCTATTATGCGTTGGCATTTAATAACTTTCCATAGAATGTTATAATTAATCTTATATTTTAGATGCTTTGATGAGTTCAAATGATATTACTGTTCGAGATAAAGTTTATATTGATAAGTATCTGATTGAAATTGTTACAGAAACTCAGATGTTTAATTTTCGTAGATGGTTAGTCGGTGCCAAGTGATTTAATTTTTATATTCTTGTGATACGTTAAATCAGGTTTGCCATTCGAATGTTTATTTGAAAGAAAGAAAGAAAAATAACGTTTATTTGCGCCAGGCACGACGCATACTTTAAAAAAAAGGAAAAACTTAAATACAAGTACAGAGTATGCCATAACCACGCAGAACGGTCATCACTCAGCATAATACTGGGACTCGCGTGCAAGACAGAGCCACAGCGCTGGTTTTCAGCGATAGCTGGTGACGACTAGGTGACGCTGAAACCGCCGCCATATTTGGTGACTTAGTAAGTAATTTTCCAATAAACACCTCAACAATGATGTTCTCAAAACTTTAAGAAAGCAATCATCCTACTTTCCAATCAACTAAAGTTATAAATATCAAAGTCTGTATGTTTCGAATTGAACATGATTGAAACTTGGGTAGACGTATGGCTTAAATTCAGACTAAAGATGATATTTCCCTTATCTATTTCAACATGCACAATGTTTTATTTCGCTGCATTTCCTAAGATGCAACATGACGAGCTCTCGTACATGTTTTCCCCATATTCTAATGTAAGTTGCGCTATATCAACGACGTCAAAATGTTTCGCCCAGGTATGTCTTCAGGCAAAGTTGTGTTATCCTTAGAAACTAGTGACGTCATGAAACTAGCAAACAGAGAACAGCATCTTTAAGTTACTGAAGACAACGTCATTCCTGTGGGGAAAGATGTTGTTTAAAATAGCAACATAATTTAACATCACGACTGTATTTCACAAAGAGTTAAGCAGGTGTGTACCTATAGTATACCTACACTTCGCCAGTTATTAGTCCCATATAAAAGAGGATGATCCTATAGCCGTCAGCCGGGCACAAATCCAGATACCAGGTGGGTACTGAATCGAACCCAAGACCTCATATTCAGTAGCGCTTTTGTCCACTAGACCAACGAGGCAGTCAAAATATTAATGTGCATTATATTAGGTCATTACATATGAAATTTTCGTTTTTTAAGGGTGTTTTTTTTTAAATAATATATATATATATATATATTTAATCAAAGTATGTACCAATGCTTCTCATAGATAGTTCATTGATCCCTTTACTAAAAAACCATTCGGACGGGAATCAATAAAATCTTTAAAGGCGCTTTGGACTGCCCCATCGGAGTTGAAATTTTTCCCTTGCAAGAAGTTATCCATTTTTTTTCATTACAATTGAAGCTCCTCTAATTTAGTAGCCATCTGTTGTGCAGTGTGGGGTCTAGCGTTGTCCTAAAGCAAGTGGCCTAGTGCGATTGAACAGCCTCGGCTGTTCAGCATCTAGCTTTTCCATCATGGTTTGCAGTTGCTGACAATAGACCGCCCTAATAGTCTGGCTAGCTTTTAGAAAGCTGTAGTGAACGACACCGGCACTAGTCCACCAAACGCTAACAAGTTCATCATCGCTTACCATCTGGTGAGATAGTGGTCAAGCGCGAGGCTATTTTCGATAAAAAAAAAATCGCTTGGGGCAGGCTTTGGCTGGTTCGCCAGGGTTCAGCCATTGCGATGAGCGTTTCCGATTATTGTACAGGATCCACTTTTCATCACAGGTAATGATTAGATTTAAAATCCCTTCACTATTGTGCCGGTTGAGTAATGTAACGCAGCAGTTGACGCGCGTTTGTCGGTATGCTGCACTCAATTCATGAGGTATCCTTGAGAACCTTTCAAGCTTTTTCACCTTCCCAATTTGCTTAAAAAGGATTAAAACAGTTGTATCACTAACACCGCTGCCTGCAGCTAACTCGGACGTGGTTTGCAATGGATCCGCTTCCACAATAGCCTTCATTTCTTCATTATCAATTTTGGTCTCCGACCGTCCACGGGGCTTGTTCTGCAGGTCGAAATTTCCAGAACGAAAATGTTGGAACCAAAAACGGACTGTTTTCTTTTGGGACACCGTCATCATACACATCATTAATGCTTCGAGCCGTTTCTGCAGCACTGGTGCCACGATGGAACTCGTACTCGTAAATAACGCGATATTTTAAGTTTTCCATTTTTAAACTGACTGGCCCAAAGAAAAAACCAAAAGTGGGAAAAACAAATAAATTACGGTTTTCCAAACATAAAAGCAAATAGCTGTATAAATTTAAAATTGGAATTCCAAACCAAAGAGGAGATATTTGAGATCAAAGTGGCCAGTACGAAAAAACGTCAATTTCATAGGTAAGGACCTAATAATTAGACCTCCTACCAATATTGTAAAGGCGAAAGTTTGTGAGTGTGTATGTATGTTAGTTACCCTTTTACGCAAAAACTACAAAACGGATCTGGATTAAATTTGGCACAGAGGTAGATAATAGTCTGGAATAGCAGATATGATACTTTAACCTCGGCAGTATGTTCCCTTGGGATAAGATTCGCAATTCACACCAGCAAAGCAGCTGGCAGAAGCTAGTAAGGTATATAAAGATTAGGTACATGAACTACCAAAATATCATCACACTGAAAAAAAAAATTGTGACTTTTTTCTTACAAGCAACAAAACTAGTTTCGTATAATTTTACTAAAGTTTATTTTCTAGTAACCAAAGTTTCTTGTTGTCATCGGTTCACCTAGTGGGAGGCCTTCCAACGCGATGTCTTCCGGTTCGCGGTCACCACTACAAAAAATTTCGGTCCTATCGGCCAATCCCAGGATACTCCAAGCATAGCCCTCTCCATAGGCCTTTGGGATATTTTAAGCCTTTTGATGAGGCTCATTGTGAGCGAAGTCTCGGTCCCATACAATACTGACTGGCAATACAGACTGGTCATAGGCTTTCGACTTGATACACTGCGGTAAGTTGGGCGAGAAGATACCGCGCAACTTCCCGAACGCCGTTAAACTTTGCTTGCATCATTTTTATTCAGTTATAACACTTTCGGTTATAAATTTTGTGACTTTAACTTCCTTCTCCATAGGAACCGATAGAAATGTGATACATTTTTGCTTTTAAAATAATGTTTACTAATTAGTTCGAATCTCGTCAAGATTTCATTAGCCCCGCTATTTGTAATAGGTAGCCCGAACTGCTTTGAAGTTAGTCATTATTAAACCATTCGATTTTATGGAGCACGACATCTGGTCGGCCACTATACTGACTTATTTATCACCACATTATCCAAAACCCATATCCAGAGTATGATATCAAGACCCAACCAACATTACGATAGAAAATTTACCACGATAACCATACAGTCACATACATCGCTTTGAATTTAAATGATAATAGCTCAATGACCATAAATACATACAAAGTATAGAAAGCGGGGTAAAGGGGTCAGTTGGACCATAACCCGAAGAAATAATAATCAATTTTGATTGCTTATGGCTACTTGCATCTGTCCCCGCACTATCAAAATGGTCTCTGGTGATGTGTCGTTGGTTGGAATGGGTATCGTTGATACTTTACGTTTGTTGTATGTTATTGCCGGATGATGTTAAAAGGCAAAACTGTAGATTATGTATAGAAGGGTATTGGCATTAATACATGTACCCTTTAAGTAACTACACCATAAAGTCAAGAGTGAATAGATTACTTCTAGGTAAGCGTGATCATCATCGACCACATCATCGCTTACTATCAGGAGGACTAATGGCCAAGCGTGAGCATATCAATATTGAAAAAAAAACATTTTTGAGAAAATGAAGTCATTTGAAGATCTTTGAATGTTGGTACAGGTAGTCGGGAACTCCAAAGTCTGAAACATCAAAATTGTTGTAAGGGCTACATTAAGGGCTAATTTAATCTACTCTAGCGAGCGACAGCCAGTCGTGTTACCCGATAGTTATCTGGGAGTCTGGATGTGGAGGTTAAACATAAGCATAAGCTGCATCTGGTTAGGTTCGAAGACGATTTCAACATAGCTGGAAAAAAAAAGGAAAATTTGATTGGGAAATTCATAGTAAGGAAAACATTGATTTTATTCTTCCTAAGGTCGTTAAAACTGTTATATCAGTTCAAACTAGTGTCAATCTGATCGAGATTGATAATTTGAATCATTTAGTCATTATTTTTGCAAGAGTTTGCTTGATCAACCTGGCATAAACTTGAAATCAAATAGAACTAAAATCGTGACAGCTATATAAATGAAATTAGCTATAGAAATGTTATAGAAGTTAAAAAAATAAGTTATCATAGTGTACGGGTAGCAGTTAATTAGGATTATAAATTTGATTTTTGTAGATGTTCATACAAAGTTATCGCGGCATGTAAAATGAGAAACGACATCGGAATTTTTAGATTGTCAGGATTATAAGTGCAAGGACCAAACTGATGCCATACAAGCCAACTATAATAGATAGCATAAATAAAAACATTCAATAGACTCGTTATTTCAAACGCATCATTATATTCTTTTCCTTGTCCCATGTAACTTGAGGTCAGCGAAATACGTATTCTTCCTCTATTCGTTTAAATAGAACAAACTATTTCAATGAACTCACGCTTTTTCCCATAGAGGTAGGCAGAAAGTACAGAAATCCACCAACTACGAATACTCCTTTTGCTTCAGTTACGTTCATGCATATAGTCATACACGCACCAGCCATTAATGATTACTGCGTACCTGGCCTTTCTGAAGAACAAATTATCACCAATAAGATCCGTGTATGTCCATCTAGAGCAACCCTCCTGTGGCGGTTCCAATTACGACTGCGTTGAAATACCTTTTTAGTCGCATTTCATTCATCCTCTCAACATGACCAAACAATCTAAGAAAACTATTTATCCCTTCATCCCCCCTCTTCGCGTCATGTTTCTCATTACTGATGGTCATGATTCCCCCGTCGAAAGATCAACAATTACACTAAACCGAACTAACTACACTAACTTTTAAACTATTTTATTCAAATAATATACCAATTTTGGTAAGCATAGCTGTAAAACATGTATTTTAAGTTCTAATCAGTTAGACAAACTTTGACTTGCAACAATCAGAAGAGCATGTCTCAAATCCAAAACTGTGGTTTCAATTTCAAAACTTGCACATTTCGCCAGCACCAATCCCGCTAGTGTATCTATGAAGTGGAAGAATCTTGTGTAGTGTGTGCCTATCAGGAATTGAACCAATAAACGTTAGATTCAATGCAGTTCAACTGTCAGATACTCTAAAGTAAATAACTGTAAGATACGAGTAGCCAAAGTCTTGGGTGAAACTTGTACTGCTTCGGCGTATCGATGGAAAACACAGGTCATCGTGTGAGATTTGATTTTGTTCGCCTGACACAGCGTTTTTAGCTTTCCATCTTGTCTCTACCTGTGTTTACCTTTACCTTGGTATTTTATATAGATTATAGTAGGTATATGTATTTGATTCTGTTTTATTTTAGAACATACCCCTATTAAACTACTTAGATTTTCTATAGTGGCCACCTTCACCAACTTTACGTTATATAAGGCGGCACACTATACCAGGCAACCCCTTACGAGGTGTCTGGGACCATCTTCGGTATGTCACGCCTCCAAGAGTACTCGCCCCTGGTACTCAAGAGAAAATGTGAGTCGCATCGTGATTACTCACGATATTTATTTTAGAACAGTATGAAAGTACGATTTTAATTAATAAAATTTAAAATAAGGTGGTAAACGATGTCAACAACTTAAACTCTGCTAACCCGCTTAGGCCCACTTGCAAGTAAAACTTAATTCAGAGTTAGGTGCTAACATAAGATTATATTGACAATATTGTATGACAAACTGTCAATTAAGGCTCGTGTCAATTAAACATTTACAAATTTTAACAAAATCGTTATTGGCGGTGTACATAGACTTTCCTTTATTTTTGCACATGCAAAAGATAAATAAATGCAAGCTACAAAATACAGCCAAACGAAACTTAGCAAAACTAATTGAATGTAAAACCAACCAGCTTTAAAACAGTTCTACAAAAGCGCACCACATTACAATTAATTAAAATTAGTTCGATTTACATTTTGAAATGCAAACGCATTTTAATTACCTGACAATAAATCATTAACAACGGCTTTCTGAACTAAATTAAAGTACAATCATGAATTATCCACTAGAGTTAATTCGTGCTCATATTTTGCACTTATTAGTGAAAACCTCGTTGACACCGTGTCAAAATGATTTACAATCCTATTTCGCTGATTGATTTTTGTTAAGTTTGTTCGTATTTAGTGATGCGATAATAAAAATTATGTCGAACAAGCAAGCGTATCTGGAAATAAATTAAAGCCACGACAACAACGGAACTCAAGTGATGCGACTGTCGATTTATAAATATACATTCAACCTGATACAGCAGCAGATAACACTCAATTTAACGACAATTTTTGTTTTAGAAATTTATCACTTCTATTACAAGTGCTTAAAAGATAAGCCAATCAGCAATGTTGTAACTTAGCGTAAACGAACTTACACATGTAGAAACGATGCAATACCACTCAAGGAGGTTCTTTTTTGATGTTTTGTTGTATAATACCCACATATAATGCAGATCGAAAAAGAAGTAACCTGAATTAAGAAAGAACATTTATAGACCCAGTCCTTTTATGTTGTTTTGATATAGCTGCCTGCGTTTTAAAAAAACACGGAGCTATGGTACGAGTATTTAGAAAGTTGCACTAGGTTGTACTTACTTCACTGCATTATACATGTGCACTAAATAACGTTATATACAGAAGGTGGAATGCATTCCAAAACAAACATCCAAATATAGACCACACACATTCTTCAAGCTCATATTTCAGCCGGTTTAAAGTAAGCACTCCACAGTCGAACCCTTTAAAGCCATACATCATAGTGACGGGGACAGACTTGGCACAGAGCCAGCTGATAGCAATGCTGATTGACTTATTGCCCGAACGTAATAGAGCAACGGAATAGTTTTGTGTGTGACTCGGGTTAGATTTCGTTTAACTTTATCATAGAGCAGAGAAACACAGCGTGTGAGACGCATTACCTAATGATTCCAAACTTTATGCACCATCATCACCATCAAGACGTCATCACATCATCATATCAGCGGAAGGACGTCCATTGCTGGACATAGGCTTCCCTCAAGTGTCACCACATTAACCGGTTCCGTGCGACTCGCATCCAGTGGATCCCCACAGCCAGGTCCCCAATTTTCACCAGGTCATCGGGCCACCAGTTGGGAGATCTTTCAACGTAACGTCTTCCGGTTCGCAGTTGCCACTCCAGAACCTTTCTTCCACATCAGCCATCCGTCCTGCGAGCAATGTGTCCGGCCTACTACCACTTATGTTTGTCAACTCTTCGGGCTATGTCGGTAACAAATCGCAAGAAAACCAGGGCAGCGGGAGACGCAGCGTTGGCAGGCCTCTCTCTAGGTCAAGCAACGAGCTGGTCAAAGCTGTAGGAATCCATTGGATGCAAGACGCACAGGGCCGATCAGTGTAGCGAGGCTTGAGGGAGACCTATGTTCAGCAGTGGACGTCTTTGGCTGAAATAATGATGATGATGTTGTAAAACGATTCATAGTTTAATGTAAGGTTGAGTTCTAACAATCAGTATCGGCCACCACGCTATCTCTACCTTTCCACTCTTCATGCATTCTCCTATATATTGGTCTTGCTCTGTGAGCGTCCTGCGGCTGTTTTGCATTTGTTGTTTTTCTTTATGGTCGCAACGAAAAATTTAGTTAGCACTGATGTCGAAAATTGAAAGTTGTGAGCTAATTAGACCTAAAAGCGTGGCTGTTATGAATCTCTGGCAAACAACGCTGTTTTGTTGTTCTGCCGAAGTTGAAATTGGGACGTAAAACAAATACTGGAAATCGTTGTTTGGATAGACAAAATTGGCAGACTGGAATTCTAGGGAATTGCTGCCGTGTTGAATAGAAGCGTAATTTATTTTCTGGGATAATAGAAGCTTTCCTGTTTTTCTATTTCATTGCATTTATAAACATCTTATACATATGCAGAGTTATTGGAAGTGTGGACAGTAATAATAATAATAACGTTTATTGTGTCAAAAAAAAAATAAACAAACAATTTTGGGTTTGGAGTCTTCATTTAAGCAAATAATGCTTGTATTAAAAGACTCCGCTCCTTCACAACAGTAGGTACTTACTTAAAACACAATAAAAACGGTACATGGGAGTAGTTAAACAAAGTATAGTTATGTAAACGTGTGTGTGCGTATGCATGAGTGTGCGTGTGTTGTTGAATGTACATGAGTGTTGTGGATGTGTGGTTGTATGTGTATGCGTGTGTGAATGTACGTGTGGCTATGAGAGAGTCTCAATGAGTGTGAGAGTTGGTCGTGCACTTGTATTAAGTTACGTTTGTTGTAGGAGAGTCTCAGTTTTTTCATATGTCAGTGGTTTTAACCAGTCAGTCAACATTTCTTTACATATATGATAAGATTTTGAATATACGAAAATTGCTTTATTTATTTTGTTATATAATTGAGCTGATCGTTTACTAAATTGCATAGATCCGAAATTGGTCTTGGTTACAGGTAGTTGAACTATATTATCTTTTCTTCTCCTAGCGTGTATATCCGCATTATAAGGTAACGTTTTGTGTTTTTTTTTAATTATTTATTAATTATTTACAGTATAGACATCGTTCAATTTTATAAACACTTACATAACATCACGGCTGTATTTTCCGAAGGGATTGGCAGAGGTGCACTTATAGTTCACCTACTATTATACAATACACCAAATGCTTATCAGCTTGATGCACTAAAGTCTATCGTAAAGATGCCTAGAGGCTTATAGACATTGAGGCACTGAACGATTCAAAGTCCAGAGCCTTGAAAATCGTTAACGAGTTGCCAACTTGTAGGTTTTTTATCGGCTGCATTTCGGGGAGTGTGCGATGGAATTTCATGATCTTATTCCGCCTAGCCCGTTTAATTATCGGACTACAAGACGTACGGCGATGCGCCATCGGTGCATCGTGGACATCCCACCCATGCGCGTTAAACCTTTTGGAAATACTTTCATTATGCGTACAGCTAAGGAATGGCATTCCCTGCCGGAGTCTGTGTTTCCGGATAGCTACCACCTCGGGGTATTTAAATCCAGAATGAATAGGTTACTTCTAGGCAAGCGTGTTTCACCATCGACCACATCATCGCTTACCATCAGGTGAAATAGTGGAACCGCACAGCACAAATATTTTTATGACCTACAGATAGTTGTTCCGGCTCTGGGTGTTTGTGTTTGTGAGTACATATGTTTGTAAGCGCACCCACGATACAGGAAAAAATTCTAGAGTGGGGCAAAGATTAAAAAATTAAATAAAAAGATTGGTCAAGCGATTGCCCATATATAATTTAGAAAAAAACACATAACACCAGTTATATTTAATTCGAGCGCGCCTATTGCCATTAATCTGGCACAAATCCAGACACGAGCTGCTACTAAGTCATTTCAGATGGCAAATCCATAACACGTTTCCCGATTCGGGAATCGGACCCGGGGGTCCTCCCCGGGTCAGCAATACCGATTGCGAGACTTGTCACTTTAAAGTTTTTCTGACCGACATTAAAATGTTTCCATAAAACACGGAGACCTTTTAACGACACCAAAAACAATTCCTGCAAATACTTGGCAAATAAATTACATACTATAAAATAAAACTTCTACCAGTGCATGCCATTACTTCTAATGACCAGTAGAATACAGCGAGATACAATTTTTTCATGGGAGTTAAGCCAAAAAAACCCTAAAATCCACCCATAGCTGTCAACAGTCCGACAATAATAGCAGCATATTCTTTTTTGACTCGGCACTGCTGTCTGTAATCTCGACACGGTCAGCAAAGGAGGCTGGCAGAAAGCCAAACATGCACATCATTTTATCAAGATCTGTTCAGGACGTGTTTTTGGAAGTTTCCGGTACGAATAATGAACAGGCAGGCCATTGCAGGTGGAAATTTACAGATTTGTTATTGACTAGTTGCTACGGTTTGAGGGAGAACTAACCCTGCCTTCAGGTTTTATCATCAGATCAGTTTGATGGTACCATTTTCATAAGTACCATTTTTTTATAAATATTTGCTTCATCATAGTCGGTTAACTATTCGAGATTTTATCTTTTACCCGTGACATACTTACCATTAAGGAATTCCAGTGTCTACCTGGGGTCTTCTTCATCAGTTCCGCTTCACCAAATTATACTTTCTGAGTGCAAATAATTGCATTGTTGATGAAAATGCCAAAATCACTATATAATATTTGTATATTTATTTTTTTATTTCCATGGGATTCCGTCATCAGATCCTGATGTCCATGGGTCCACCTGTAAGGTATAACTCTTTCAAACAAAAAATAATTTTCCAAATCGGGCCAGGCGTCTTTGAGGAATCGGGGAACATACATTAAAAAAACAAATTATTACAAAACAAAAAACCCGCCTTTAAAAAATTATGAACTGAAAGAAAAACAAGTAGGGTAGGTACTAGTTATAATTATATACATATATGAGGTGCTGCCAGCGGTGACAAACGAAGTTTTGGTAGGTTTTTAGGGTTTCGTACCCAAAGGGTAAAAACGGGACTCTATTACTAAGACTCCGCGGTCCGTCTGTCGGTCTGTCTGTCTGTCTGTCACCAGGCTATATCTCATGAACTGTGATAGCTAGACAGTTGAAATTTTCACAGATGATGTATTTCTATTGCCGATAAACAACAAATACTACAAACAGAATAAAATAAATATTTAAGTGGGACTCCCATACAACAAACGTGTTTTTTTGCCGTTTTTTGCGATAATGGTACGGAACCCTTCGTGCACGAGTCCGACTCGCACTTGGCCGGTTTTTTTCTATATTTTTGTTTGCCTGCTGTTTTGTAAACAAACACGATGGACGCGAAATTTCGACTTTGGATATCAAAGAACTTCAGTATCACGAAAAAGTCGGCATCTGTGGAGCCTTTATTTTATTAATTTATGCATAAATGCCTTATTTTAATCTATATTATACATTTACACTAAAAAACTTTGTATAAAAAAACGTGTAAATTATAACTCGGTACTCGGTACCTTACACTAAATCTTCAGTTAGTATATCTTAAATGCGTCGTCTGATTGTCAAAATTCAAACTAAAATATAAACCTTTAAGACGTTTTTTAACTTTTTTTTTTTCTATTTCACTATTTATTTACATAGATAAAAGTATATACAGTGTATAAAATACTTAAATAACTAAGACTACAAACATATACACTTTAACAAAAAACTTCTTACTAACTAAAACTAAAAATATACACAACTAAAATATGGCGTCGAAAAACTCCTCCACATCGTTGCCCACTGGTAATGTACCCAAAAGGCTGGCAGCATTGCCACGTTGTATGGCAATGCTAAATCTCTGACCAAGATAAAAGCCAGCCCTTGGGTCACGCGAAGTGTCAACTAGGCGTTTGGACAGATCTTTAAACAAAGCGTGAGCATAAATATAATAATATAATCATAATTTTAATAATAATAATATAATAATAATTTTTACCCTTTTTTAACTGACTTCAAAAAAAGGACAAGGTTCTTAATTCGACGGAAACTTTTTTTTTTTTTCTCCGGTTTCACAAAGTCACCTGGATCTATATTGAATTTTTTTTTTGTTTGATAGGCTATACTTCACAGGTGGTTCCATGGTCATCAAGTTAGGATCTGATGATGGAATCCTAGAGAAATCAAGGGAACTCCTCAAATATTATAGGAATACATATAGCGATTTTAGTATTCGTATCAAAGATCCAATCATTTAGACCTTAGAGAGTATCATTTGGTGAAGTGGAACTGATGAATAAGATACAGATGGCCACTTGAATTCCTTAATGCTAATTATGTTACGGATATAAGATATCTCGAATGGTTAATCGAGTATGATGAAGCAATACTTATAAATAAATGGTACTGATGGAAACAGTACCATTGATCTGTTCTGATAATGAATCCGGAAGGTAGGCATTGGAACTCCGAAATAAAATAATGTATCCTAGTCGTGTTTGGGCTAAGTTGAATCGTCAAAAGATATACTTTAGCTATAAATGATAACGAGTATCATGTTAATTTATGGAGTTTCTTGTACGTTCTTCTCCACAACAAGCTACTTTCCGAATGCACGGTAGAATCAATTTTTATTCCTTTTGAATTTTAATGTATTAAAGAAATCAAAATATCTTTGTCTTGTCTTGTCATTGGAGGTATCTAATAAAACTAAATAGAGAAAAATATTAAAAAATCAAACCGACTTCAAAAAAAACACTACAAAACGAAAAATAACTTATTTTTCGATTTGCAGTGTTTTGTTTTGGAAGTTGGTTTGATTTTTTGATAAAAAGGTTTTTTGTTTGTTTTTTTTAGTATTTGTACATAATGGTACGAAGCAAGCACGATAACTTTTAAAATTCGTTATTATTGATATATTCATCATTTTTATGATTACACTTAAGTGTTTAGTTTCAATGAAAGAATCATCATTATCAACATTTCAGCCGAAATACTTCAACCACTGAACATAGGCTCAAGCATCACCACATTGACTGATCCCGTGGGCCGTGCGTCTCGAATTCAGTGCATTCTTACAACCAGAAACTAAAAAATACATTATATTGGTTTAGATAGATATATTAGATCACTAACATATATAGGCAAGCTATTTTATCTATTCTACTATAAATAAAAATAAAATATGAGAATAAAAGTGATACCTATCAACTATTATTCTCTTATTTTGTTTCGATTTCCTTAAATAAAAAGGCTACTACATGCCTTGTATTCAAATTTACATGGCTACTACCCACTTTGAATAGTTCTCTTTACTAAGATTACAAAGTAGACCAACTGTGTGTGGTTACCTTTGCGCAACTTCGTTCTGAAAGCCAAGGAACATTCAAGTTTAAATCAAATCATGTGAACAGTTCAAGACAGAGGGAAAGTCATAAGCCAAAGCGGGTCCCACGTAAGAGGCGGATATAAGCCTCTTAGAAACTAGAAGCTAACGTTCATCTTCGTTATAATCTGCAAAATATAGGTCACCTCTGTGAAGACAGATTCAGGCCTTCAGGTTAACATTATTATAGGAGTGTCAAATAGATAGCAAGTCAATTCTGGAGCGTGTGTGTTGTATAAAATCGATTTTTATTTGTGTTGTATTTCAAATAATGACCCGAATTATTGACGTAATAATTGTTGTTTCAAGATAATAGCCGGAAATTAAAAAGTAGTCTGATTGATATTTAAGAAAAGAAGAAAAAGTCGCAAGTGAAATACGCGCCATAAAGCAGTAAAGCAAATTAATTGGTATAAAGACAGGAGACAGTAAACAATACGCACATAGAAACTTAAAATAATCTTAAAGCTAAATGTAACACCATGACATGGTGATAATTCTAATTCAGTTATGACAACACCCAGAGGCAAATTTCACAAATCTCATCAATAATTATTATAAGAGAGGCAATTTCCATATTAATTTAAGAAACGTTCGGTTCACTAATGTTTCACCAAAACACCATTGACAAATTTTTAGTTTACAACCAACGTTTCGTATACTATTTATTTCACAAACAACTTATTCCGCAAATGTTTTATTTTATAAACACACGCTTTACAAATTTTTTTTTGGCAAATTCTTCTCTTTACGAATGTTTCAGATGATATTTATCCAATAAGTATTTAAATTCTTTTGGAAAATATTGATTATGGTAAATATCATTTTACAATACATTTTCTAAAGCAGTCACAAAGTGATCATAAAGATATAGTGTTGCAAAATTTTATTGATCTTTAAAGTTGTTTATGCATCGTCTCCGGCGCTGCGGGTAGTGCAAGCCCTTCACCCTTACGTAACAAAGGATAGGCACCCATGCTCACCTCCACAGCTTCGGATTGCTTGTTGTCTCCGATGACCAGAGTGAGCCGCTACGGCTCGCACGGGTGCCTATGCTTTGTTTCAGCAGACGGTAGTTGCTCTACCTTCGCGGCTCCGGTTTTTATATACACTCTAGGGGTACCAGTCAAAAGACTACGAGAAGTCGGGGTGCCCCGATTCGGTTTTGGAACAGATTTGACTAATTTTTGGAGGGTTATTTTTTGACCGGTATGGGTGTATGTATGTATATTTGTATGTTCATCTGTTCCCTCATAACTACTAAACTACTTATCATGATTTAAAAAATGAGGGTCGTTGGTTATGGACTATGTGACGTCACATTACATTGAATATGGCGGCCCCTTTAGGAGGCACGAAGTCAAGATAAAAAAAAATGTTTTCGCCCCACCTCATCCCTCTCATTGCACAGGGATTATAAAATGAAGGTAGGGTTAGGTACATCACATTGTTGCCAAGCTAACGGTAACCGTTACCGCTACATTTGCATGTAGTCCGTCAAAGTCATTAAAACTATTTTTTTATCCGTCTACGGCGTTTGTTGATCGGTATGTAAGTATGTATGTATGTTTCCTTAATTTCCTAAATTAAGTACGATATTTATAGTCCACTCTTGTATCTTATGCATTATCTAGACACGTGTAAAACAACAAAAATAAATTGCCAAACTTAAGTGGCAGTGGGCAGGGCACATTGCTCGCAGAACGGATGGCCGATGGGGCCGAAAAGTTCTGGAATGGCGACCGCGAACCGGAAGACGATACGTTGGAAGGCCTCCCACTAGGTGGACTGATGACCTGGTTAAGGTTGCGGGAAGGCGCTGGATGCGAGACGCACGGGATCGGTCAATGTGGCGACGCCTGGGGGAGGCCTATGTCCAGCAGTGGACGTCTTTCGGCTGAAACGATGATGACGATGATGTGTAAAACAACAAACCACAAACAGAAAAAAAATGTGATGTGGCTCTGTGAAAATCCCATATTACTTTAAATGAAAAATAAGTTCAAAAACTAAAACCCGACTACTGAAAAATCACGCTCTAAATGGTATGAAACAAGAAAATATTCGCATCTGAAATTATTATCTACAAACAATCTATACCAATATTATAAAGAGGAAAGATTTGTTTGTTTGTTTGTTTGATTGTTTGTTTGTACCGAATAGGCTCCAAAACTACTGAACCGATTTCATAAATTCTTTCACCGTTGGGAAGCTACTCTATCCCCGGGTGACATAGGCTACTTTTTATCCCTGTATTCCCACGGAGAATTTTCGAGGCGTCCTCTAGTTCGATATATATCGGGTATTAAATAAACAACTTACATGATATATATATTTTATTGTATTACATACATATTCACAATTACGGTATGTCGCATACGACCACGGATATCGTCTTTTTTCATACTTTTTATTTAGAGCGTAATTTTTCAGTATTTGGGTTTGAGTTTTTGAACTTATTTTAAACATAAACGTCATTAACTACAAGAAGAACGGAATGAATGATGTGATATCAGGTCATCAACAATAAAATGGCGAAAACGTTCCGTTTCATAATCGTACAAAGTAATAAGACAATATGTAAAACGTTTTTATTACAAACGTTGTTTTATGAGAAAAATGAAAAAAAGGAATGAATTGTTTGACAAATAAAAAGAGATTTAAAAAAAATCCGGATTATTATTTTCTCAAGTTAAAATTATTATCTAAATTTGTAAATACATTTTTGGTGAACTGACAGGACACCGAAACGTTCGCTTTCCTATGGCAGTCACAATCTAATTGCCCTATATTTTGACGAGTTTTTAACCCCCGCTGGAAAAAGAGGGGTGTTATAAGTTTAATTGTCGCTACGATGATATCGTATTCTGTTTTTACATGGTCGTTTACTTTACTTTTAGCATATAATTATAACAACAGAAGTAGTATGTATTGTTTCGACTACAAAAGCGATAACTATAGTAGAACTTTACTTCCTATATCCTGGACGGTCCGCAAACGTACACATCACAATATTATTACTAAAACAAGGACCCAAATATGAAGGTATCCTCAAAGTCAAACTTTTAGTAGCTAAACCCGAAACACAAACGTTTGCAACAAACAGACTGGAACTTTGCTATGTTCGGTACGGTTCTGTGGCTATCGTGGTTGGCGGATAACTCGATAGGTAGCAGGAAAGTTTGGTATTTGCGCAGATTTGAAATATAAGCGATGCGTTTGGTAGATATCGGGCAGATGAATCTGCGTCTTTATACAAGGTGAAATTCTATCAGCCGGTGTCAAAAACGAAAAAAATAGGTACCAAAGACACCGACTTTCGAAAAGAAAATATTTTGCTTTGCAGCTTTGTAGTATTTAGTGGGTGGAGAGCAGTGGTGGCCCAGTGGTCTCGGCCGCGACTTACAAGTTGTAGGTCGTGGGTTCGAGCCCATTCAGGCGCTTTACTTTGTGTAAATTATTTCATCACCACTACTCTCAAAACGGTGAAGGAAAACATCGTGAGGAAACCGGCATGTCCTAGAACCAAAAATTCGAAGAAATGTGACATCCACCAACCCGCACTGGGCCCGCGTGGTGGATTACGGCCCATTCCCTCTCACAGAGAGGAGGCCTGTGTCCCAGCAGTCGGAAAATTAATAGACTGATGATGATGAGTATTTTGTGTTAGAAATCCATTTTTTTTTGTTATAAAGTTTTTTTTATTATTCTCTTTTTAGTTTTGGTACCTTATATTACCATTAAAATACGCATTAGGATAACTTAAAACAACTACTCGTCAGATTTTGATCAAATTTGAATGCAACCACATGAGAAGCACCAGCCTTGAAATTAAAAGAATCATCAAAATCGTTTCATAATTGGCGGAGTCATCACGTAACAAATACACAAAAACATACAGTCGAATTTAGAATATCCTCCTTTTTGAAGTCGGTTGTAAATTCAAAATGTAAGAGATTGAGCAGAGACAAGGAAAAATTACAAAAATATATGGGATAGTCAAGTTATCGAAATTTTACGGAAACAATGCATTAATTCACTTTCCATTTTAGAATTTCAACCATCGCCATCGCATATCATATAGAATTACAATTTGTTTAGAACCTCAGGAGGACTAATTCCGCTTAGCAATCCCATACATCGAATTTGCCTTTGGTAATTTGTATATAACCAAATGTGCTTTACCACGACTGTGACTGTTTTGTAGGATGTTAAAGACAATATAAAACGTAGTTTGAGGGCACTTGGAATACCTAGAAGACATATATCTTTACTTCTTAGAACTGACAGTAGTATAATTTTTATAGATACCTAGTTGATTTTAGTAACAACATCACAATTTTACTCGCCCTTTCAAAACCTTGTGGGTTGAAAAAGGTGTGATTTTTCTTTACCGACACGGGGCTAAGTTACTAAAACTATACAAACCTTTTTTTAAAGCTTTTAACCTATTCAACGAATATTTTTGAATAATTAAATTGCACAGTTTTGTTCCTAAGCACAATGATAATGCAGCAAAACAATAAATAATATTAATGCCTCAACTAGCTTTTATGTTTTTCACAACAATATCCCCATTCAGTGACCCGACCCGTGCGATATAAAAGGTCTCTTTGTGGTGGAAAACTAAAAAAAATAAACAATAACTGCGACAAGGACTAACTTTGTGTGGGAAAATGCTTTTAGAAGAAAATTATATAATGCCTAGTATTTTTAGGGTTGTTTACGATATGGTTTTTTGTTTGTAGAAATAAAATACAGAGTTTGAAAGTGTTCTAAAGTTGTAATTTTGAGTTAAAGATGTGTTATGTTTAAATAAAAAATAATTTAAGGCTTATTCTGACCACCGAGCAAAGCCCTCTCCATTGCCCTTTGGGTGACTGTAAGCTTTCTGATGAGGCCCATTGTAAGCGACCACGTCTCAGAGCCATATGTCATCACTGGAAACACACACTAGTCATAGACTTTCGTCTTGAGACACTGTGGTAAGTTGAACGAGAAGATACCGCGCATCTTCCCGATCGCTGCCCAGCCGAGTCGGATTGGACGGTTGACCTCTTTCCCGAAGTTAGCACTACCAGACCGGATCGTTTGTCCCAGGTAGATATAGTCGCCCACAACTTCGTGTGTAGAGTTTTCGACCTTTATAGGAGTGGGTGTAACATGGTGTAACATTCAATATCACCTTGGTTTTGTCCATGTTCATCCTTCTTTCGGAAGGTTTACTGAGATCGTCGAGCGTTGTTCTGAGTTCCTCCATGGTCTCAGCCATAACCACTATATCGTCGGCAAACCGAAGGTGAGTGATGTATTCTCCATTGACGTTTATGCCTACCCTCTCCAGTCCAGAACCTTGAAGACATATTCCAGTGCAGCGGAATAGTTTCGGATAAATGACGACTCCCTGTCTCACATCGGAACCCATCCTTTTGCACCCATCTGTTCCTGAAGTCAAACTGCCATGGTGGAGTTTTCTTGCGTGATCGAAAAGAAATGTAGTGATCCGCAAGAGAACCAGGGTTACCGACATAGCCCGAAGAATTGCCAAACTTAAGTGGCAGTGGGCAGGGCACATTGCTCGCAGAACAGATGGCCGATGGGGCAGAAAGGTTCTGGAGTGGCGACGGCAAACTGGAAGACGTTGCGTTGGAAGGCCTCTCATCAGGTGGACCAATGACCTGCTAAAGGTTGCGGGGATCCGCTGGATGCGGGACGCACGGGACCGATCAATGTGGTGGCACACGTCCAGGTGCACAGTACTCATAAACAGCGTGCGTGTATGACTAGATGTATGAACGTAAATGAAGCAAGAAGAGTATAATTATAAAGATCTTAGTATTTGACGTTCTGTAGTTTCTGCCTATCCCATGGAAAAAGGCGTGAGTTTATGTTTGTTTTTTTGCTAAATAACTGCTGCTGCTGGGCAGGGCATATTGCTCGAAGAACCGATGGCCGTTGGGGATACCTGTAGACGCAGTGTTGGAAGGATTCTACGCCCCCGGCCTCCTGCCTCTAGGTGGAGCGACGACCTGTTAAAGGTTGCGGGAGTCCGGTGGATGCGAAACGCACAAGACCGATCAGTGTGGCGATGCTTGGGGGAGACCTACGTCCAGCAGTGGAGATCTTTCGGCAGAAATGATAACGATGATGATGACCTGCTAAATAAGTTAACAATAGGAACTCATCCGGAGCGTCGAAGAGAACAAAACTTGTTATACCTAGTATTTTTTAGTTAAATAATTTTTCTTGAGCCCTTTTCACTGATTCCCTAGGTTAAATAGGATCGAAAAACAATATATCACGGGTATTTAACGCGATGATTTCGATTATTCACGTATTATTTACGTGGGGTGAAATAGGTAAATAAATAATCGATATCAGCGCGTTCAATTCCCGTGATATATTGTTTTTCAATTATGAAACGCGAAAGTTTTAAAGTTAATAAATAGTGTCGTGTTCTTACAAAACGATAGAAATAAAATTAACCAAGATTAAAGGAACTTGATATTACATACTTGTGTTGTCTTTTAACGTGCTTTTCAATAATTCTCTTAATCCCTTGAGAGCTCGAAACTTAGATCCACTCGAGACACAATGCCTTTTTAATTGCTTCGGTAAATACGGCATTCAATCGACGTCTTGGAAAACAGAAATAAAAATAGCAGCCCTAAGCAGAATATGCTGTTGAAAACGCAGTCTAGTGTAGTCTCTTTGTAGTTAAGTCCTTAGTCAAACAAAGTAATCATGTAGGTAGTATGTAGCGTATAAAGCAGATAATTTTCTCTAGTTAAACTACAAAAGAACTTGCTTTGTTATGAACTGCCAGAGATTTTTCATATGAGTATGAATATTAGTCGGGAGTGTTTCTTTCAGTATTACCAAGGGATATTGCGTTTACTCTGTAAACTAGATTGTGAAGAAAAGCAGTCGCAACATGTAACATATTTTCCGCTATATTTTTATTCCGGTGCATCTGATCGCGTTAGACTGGAAGCTAACCTGAACATAGTTACGAACAGGGGGGTTACCATAAGCTCTTCGGGCATGGTTATTTCCATTGTGCGTAAGGGACAGATGTAATATGATTTGTATAGATAGTTCAGTTCTCTAGAGAGATCATGCGTTGGTAGTGATCATAAAACTGAAATTATTGAATAGGGTCTTCATTATTTTAAAACTTAATATAAAAAAGTCTTCTTTCGAATATATTACGTAAGATTTCCTTACGATCTTTTCCCTCACCGTTGCCAGGGTTGTCTAAGATAAACTTAGAAAAAACTAATTGATACAAGTGATAATGATATTGATAGTGTTAATGATATGAAAAAGTCACATTAATAAAAGCGCCCTGATTTGAAACGTGAGTTCAAATCAGGGCGCTTTTATTCAAAGCACTAAACGAGAAATTTAATAAACGAAATACACCGTTATTTTGGACACTTTCAATACTGCTTTTCTGAGTAGACATCGAACGTAAAAAATCAATATAAGCTTTAATTTCAGCACTCTCAGTTGATTAATTAAAATGTGACGGGATCAACTGTCGCTCAAAGTGAAACGGCGACACCCGATGTTACTATATAACTACCTACACTTGTGTCGTATTATTTCTCAGTAAATCCATTTAAAAAATGGTCATTCTGCCTTTTTGTAATTATTTCAATATAGCTATTGAGCCTTCTTCTGACATAAAATTGCCACGTTTCTGAGGCTTTAAATAAAACTTCATTCCATCAGAGTTGTCGATTCTCGAAATTCCATAATGTAAGGGATTGATCACGTGATATTTTGATAGCACTCGGCATTCCCATACGTAATTGACATATTGTAGCTGTCTAGAGCCTCTGAACTTACGTATGACGACAGAGTAAAAAATTCTAAATCTATGCGTATGACCATATACGCTGTCATATAATTTTTCAATAAAATTGATTTACTTGACTTAATGTCCTATGTCCCCTAGATGAGGCAGAAGGGGTTCACAGAAGCGATCCCTTCACAATTCACTTCATTCCGATGCCCCCCGCTTCTGTCAATACAGTGCGATGCCAGACTTTTTTTACCTTAGTGATTCCAGTCCAAAATAAATAACTGCCTATACTTCTGTCACGTTATTTTTCAGTGATACCATTGCAAAAATTGCCCATTCTGTCAGGGCTTTAACCATTTTGTAATTAATTCGATATAGCTTTTGAACTTTCCGCTTTTGAACTTCCGATGTGAAATTGCATAGCATGGAATACAGTTGCATGGGTAACTATACACTACCGTCGAATTATTTCTTAGTAAAACTATTACATTAAAAATTGGTCATTCCGTCTGGACTTTTTGCAATATAGCTTTTTAACTTTTAATGATACAAAGTCGTCGTCCCATTCTACTTTTGTATTGTTTCTGAGTAGGACCGTTATAAAAATGTTGTTACAATTTTGGCCTATAGAAACAAAAATGTTTATTTTTTTGCTTTTGCGTCTTCGATGGCTGCTCCCTGATCTTTCGCAACCCACTAAACTGGACAAGGGTTATCAACAAACAAAATGCACTGCAAATGGGCATTTCAAAAACCATTATAGGTAAATAGACATAGAATATTTCGTCCATCCATGAGAACTATCCCATGAGATAGTAAATTACCGTCATCATCTGTGAAACCTTTGTCTTTTACGTTGACGTCAACTTCGGATGGAATGACTGCCTATCGGACTTATTTTGGCAATAACCAGGGGGGTGACCACAAGCTCTTAAAGTAAGGTTATTTTGAGATCGAGTAAGTGACAGATGTATACACATCATATTCATCTGCCCCTTACTCGATATCAAAATAACCTTTCTCTAAGAGCTTGTGATCACCCCCCAGGAAATGTCCGATTTTTATTATTTTCACCCGACTGCCGAAGGAGCGTAATGTGTTTATCAGTATATGTATGTAGGTATGTATGTTTGTTTCTATGTGGCGTTCCAGAGACCAAACGCGTTGGCCGATTTTGATGATTTTTACATTAATTGATTCGTCTGAACCCTGCGAGTGTCACTACTACATTAAAATTGTTGCTTTTGAGCACCTGTATCCTCTGCCTGCACAGCATGATTTTCTACTTGTTTACGTCTTTTTAGTTCGCTTTTGTTTTTAGATTTTTTGAATTACCTCTTTTTTTATTACCCTAAAACTACCACTGACTGTAATCACCATTGGCACGTAGAAGTGGACCGTGACCTCTTAAAAGATCACCGGAACCCTCTCTATGTATTGCTTGTTAGGGCAAATCCCTGGAGAACCCTGCGGATAATGATAGTGCCTATCTGATCATGTTCGACTATTAGCATTTTTATACTGCTATACCTATAACGTTCTATAGAAAAAAAACAAACCCAATCATACTAACACTGACCACCAAACAATTAAAACAGATCCCCGACCAATTTCAACTTCTCCCTAACATTTTGTTACTTTCCCCGCGTTTCGGAATCAACTACATTTGTACTGCGTTATCAGTTTGTGTACTAGAGAATCTGTCCTTATGCGAACAAAGGATAATACTGACGATTACAGTCCACCCGCTTATAGTGCCACGCTTTAAACTCTACCTCAAATTAAGTAGGTACTATATCTCATGAGATTTTCAATATCGACGAATTAAAAATATCAGTTTTTTACAAAAAAATACAACCGACTTCAAATAAAAACACTACAAAGTGAAAAATAGCTTCAAATTCGGCAGTCGGTGCTCCTGTTTCTTGTTTCTTTGTTTTATCACGAAATTTGGAACCCGATTGTAAATTTTCTAAAAATTGTAAATTTGCTTATAACGCCCAAAGTTATGCCAAAATAGTTTTGCCCGAATAACATAAAACTTGAACATAACCGGTGAGATGAGAGTGTACCAGGGTAAACTGTAGGTACACATCTGCGTACCCCTTTTGAGTGTTGTTATGAAATATAGTAAAAAATGAACAGACATGCGATTGCAGCAATTCCGAGAGATTTGTCGCTGTTTATTGAAGAGTTCTGTTATATATAACTCCGAAGTTCATCATCAGATCTTAAGTTAGTCTCCATTATTAAGCGTAATTGTGAGATAGCTAAGTTACCGCTGATTACAAAGTCGATTACTAGCAGTAAAAATATGTTCTTTAGAATGAACTTAATCTTCCAATGCATACTTAAGCAGAATAAAACGACTCCTCAAAAATCAAATGAAACTATGAAAACAGTATTTCAGTCCACCGTGTGTCATCTACACAGCCATGTTTACAATACATCTATTATTGTCATCTTAAACCGGTCATCTTACGAAAATAAAAAGCTAAGTTAACAGTAAATATTTTTAGGACAATAATCAAAAACGCTGGCCTTACAAACTGGACTCGTTCCTGCCGGATTGGCCAGGAAAGACTGGAGAATAAGTTACCTGGAAGAATGTGAGGTAGGCTTTTGCCCAGCAGTGGGACAACATAGGCCTAATAAATGATAATAAATAAATTATAAAAATGCAGATCCTTCATAAGCCATTTACATATTTTTCTCTCTTCTAAAACCAGAAAGGTTATAATTCCCGCAATCCATTTGGGTACACCTTTACAATATAAGCGAATAGACTTTGCTAACAATACCGACTATTAATTATTAATCCTGGTCAAATAACAGCCAGTAACAGAGATAGCGGCTTCCTCAAAATAGTACCGTATAATAATAATGGCGTATTCAGTGTGGTGGAAGGTGTGAAGATTAGCGGAGTTTGGACAGACTGACAACAGTCATTATGTATATACTAAGTATTGAAAGAGATTATCTAGTGCGACTGGCAATCACCGTAGTTTCTCTGTAGACTCTGAACCGGTGACGAAACCAAGTGGGCGGCTGTACGCATAACTTAGTCAGATGGGGGTTCTCTAATCAGCCACAAGTGACTGTAGAACCTTGCACCAGCGCTAAGGCTATCGATGAGGCTGAGTACTGATCGAAGAAAATTGTGAAAAAGGAATCATCGACATGAAGAAGATGAAGAAGTAGCTCTGACATAACACAAGCATAGCTAAGGTAATCGCCTTATAATGTTCCTGATGTTGGAACGCAGGCCTTCTTTGTTGCTTCGGTTTGCGTCTGATGACTTCATCATCTGCCTGGGTTAGAACTCGCGATCTACATCTCGTCAGTTACGGCAGTAACCGCCGGACGTAACAATCTGCTGTTAGACTACCAACGGCTTATCTAAAAAAGGTAAGTAATTTTGTTTCCAAAGTTCCGTACACTCGGTAAATCGACGAAAAAAACATAATAAATTTAGAACAAATCTATTGGTTAAGGTCCAGAATTTTATTACTCTAAAACATAAAACAAAATTTACAAAAGGTTGATGATTCTTTTAAAAGTTTGATACCCTCCGATTATTTTGTCTGCTGCAGTCGTTAGTAATAATAGTAGAACACTCATAGGTATTAGACAAAACCGAGCAAAAACGTTGATAGATTGCAGTCATCATCGTTAAGTTCTTTTATTTGTGGAGCAAAAGGAATTTAATTCGAAGCGGCATGGATATTTAATGCATTTGGACTGTGTAATGGAGAAAAATTTGAATACCAACTTCGAAGTATTCAATAAATACTTTAATTTTGTATTTAATATTAAAGCAGAAATAATTTATAAATATTTCAAAAAGGTATTCTAAAGAGTCTTCAAGACGACCGCACCTCAAAAGGAAAAAAGGAAACCTAATAGAATCGCTTCGGTCTCCGCCTGTCTATTCTATCTGACATGTAATACGCGTTTTCTCAGGAACTTGTGGAGGTAATAAGTTGACATTAATCAAATATCTAGGTCTACAATCCCTTGGAGCTATGAAAGATCAAACTACTAAATCAACGCAATAAAAATATATTTTGGCTTTTCCCAGTTGTAAACGACCCTTTGATTGCTCTTGGCCAGTTATTTTTACCCGACTGCCGAAGGAGGGTAATGTGTTTATCAGTCTATGTATGTATGTATATATGTATGTATGTATGTAAGTATGTATGTTTGTTCTTATGTGGCGTTCCAGAGGTCAAACGCGTTGGCAGATTTTGATGATTCTTACGTCAATTGATTCGTCTTAACCTTGCCAGTGTCACTGGCTACATCAAAATTTGAAAATAGAAAAATGGCGGCTTTTGAGCGCCATATTGTGGAGTTCCAAATTATTTTTTTCTTCCAAACCCATCGTGTGGGGTAACAAAATAAAGGGTTTTAAGAGGTTATTACAAAAATATAGAACACTTATATGTTCAAATGTACCTAATTCGAAAAAATGTTGACAAACAAGTTATAAAAAAAAAGTTATTCCAAAAAATCAAAAACCCCGACTGCTTAAGCGAACGAAAAACTTTTTTTTTCTAGTTGAGTACCAATTTTAGAACAATTTCTATCAAAATTTGTTGTCACAATGTAGCGCCTGTTTACGGGAGTCTTTATCAAAAACTTTTATTCACGTTATTACAATTTTTTTTTTTTTGAAAATGTTATGATTTTTAATTAACTCCTTCTGAACTGCTCGCCGAGTAAGTTCTCCGAAGCTCGCCACTCCAACACTAAAGATTTCAACTGCCGATCAAAATTATGGACCAACTTTACCAAATCCTACAGCTTAGACCATACCAAAACTCCAAATATATTTAGAACTTAGTCTTAAACCGTTGCTGGACTTAGATAGCGGCACCCAGACACCGTTGGTGTCCGGACTCTAGATCCTTAACTCCGAATGCATGGAAGTTATCTTAGTTCCAGACATCTGGACCAGATCCCTTGAAATGCATTCAACTAGGAAGTAATTGAAGATTAGTTCGCCTGTAGGAATAGATTTCTTAGAGCTGGAATTGTTAGTTACAGATTTAAGTGAATATTTATTGTGTTCTTTTTAACTAGGCCATTACAGTACCATTTTATTATTTTACTTTTTAATTTCAGTTTTTCTTGGACATACAAAAATCCAAAATTTTTGTGTCTGATATTGTCAATCCGACTTGAAATAGGGTCGTTATTAATGCTCATGCCTTCTCTGTATAAGAACCTGCAGCCCTCTAATGGGACAATGATAGGCTAGACGGTATTATAACATGTGCATTTATGATTCCTATCGGTAAAGTTTCGTGCATGAAGGGAAGTATTTTGAACATTGAATAAGATTATCGCAAAAAAGTAATGGGCAATTAGGATCGTGCCACTCGTGGTCCCATAGTTTAAAAGTTTTAATATTCTTAGTATTCCATTTATTATTCCATTTATTCATGATATATACATATTTTTACATTTTTAAATATTATTCTATAAAAAAATAAAATAAAAAAACATTTAAAAATACAAAAATAGTAGCCCACCGGTATCGGGAACTGGGTCCAAGCTACCGGTGGTCAGGGCTCCTGAGAGAGGAACCTCCTAACGATACGCGCCGTGTCCAGGAGTACCGCTTTCTGGATCAAGCCCTTGATCCAGCTGCCCAACGAGAGCCTCCTCAGATGTTCGTCGAGGCTCTTGGCTATTATGCCATTGGCCGTAACGACTATCGGCACAATGATCGCTGTATTCACGTCCCACATGTCGACAACCTCGCGAGCCAGATCAAGATACTTGCTTTCCTTATCTCTCTCAGCCTTCACGAGGTTCTCGTCATGTGGGACCGCTATATCAACAATCATTGCGCGACGCTCTAGTCGGTCTATCACCACTATGTCAGGCTTATTGGCAACAATAGTCCTGTCAGTGATGATAGACCGATCCCAATACAGCGTGACATTGCCATTTTCGAGAACTGGGTCGGGCACATACTTATAGTAAGGCACGTCCGACTCCACAAGATTGTATTTAAGAGCAAGTTGCTGATGGATAATCCTGGCTACAAGGTTGTGTCTATGCAAATAGTCTCCGTTAGCCAGACTAGAACAACCGGAGATAATGTGACGGATTGATTCACCCGGCCGGTGACATGCCCGACAGATGTCAACCGTGCCATCCTTCACAATGTATTTCCGGTAGTTGTTCGTCATCATAACTTCGTCCATAATCGCAAAGACAAAACCTTCGGTTTCCCCGAAAAGGTCACCAAATCGCAGCCAGGCCACGGACGCTAAAAGATCTACATCGAGCCCATGTAGGACCCGGTAGAAGCGTCCGTGAAGCTCCTTGCTCTGCCAAACCTCCCTGCGGTCATTAGTATCTAATACTATAGGTTTGCGCCAGTTCTCGTTAGCCAAGGAGAGCGGGGTAAGGCCCTTGTCCACCGCTACCACATCTCGATGCATACCCACGTCAGCGGCCTGGAAGTATTCCCTAAGACTGCATACCTCGCGGTTGTGTAGGGTCTTAGCATTTAAAAAGCCACGACCCCCGCACTTCCGAGGGATATACAGTCTCATAACCGATGAACGTGGGTGATGCATACGATTTGCGGTAAGCAGCGTGCGGACCCTCCTATCCAGGGCGTCAAGTTCAGTCTGAGTCCATTTGAGTATGCCGAAAGAATACATCAATACCGGCATGACCCAGCCGTTGAAGGCGCGCACCTTGTTACCGCCCGATAAAAGACTATTTAGTACTCTTTTCAGGCGGCCATAGAAGCGCTCCTTCAACGACTGTTTCACGTCAGTAGCATTGATGCCTAGTGCTTCCGACATACCCAAATACTTGTAAGTTTCGGTTGAGGAAAGGGATCGAAGGTGTATGGAATCCGAGAGTTGTATTCCCACGGATTCCATAATCTCCCCTCGCTTTACATGCATTACTGCACATTTGTCCACACCAAATTCCATACGGATGGCGTCACTGAAGGTTTCTGTTACCTTCAGTAGCTTCATCAGTTGCAAGTTGCTGGGGGCAAAGAGCTTCAGATCATCCATGTAAAGGAGGTGTGATATGACTTGACCACCTCTCCTCAACCGATAGCCCAGACCTGAACCCTCCAGCAGTGTACTGAGAGGGTTCAGGGCTAAACAAAACCACAGAGGACTCAGACTGTCGCCCTGAAATATTCCGCGCTCGATCCTTATAGGTTCGCTGTTTTCCTGAATCTGTCGACATCCTGGATAGTGAAGGACCGTCCTCCACTGCCCCATACATGACGTCAGGAAGGCGCGCAGAGTTGCATCAATTTTATACAACTCCAGCACCCTCATGAGCCATGTATGTGGCACTGAGTCATAGGCCTTCTTGTAATCTATCCAACATGTCGCCAGATCCTTGCGGGAACGGCGAACCTGTTGGCTAATGGCAATGTCTATGAGGAGCAGCTCCTTAGTACCGCGGGACCCGTTCCTACATCCATTCTGAGAAGCAGACATGATGGCGTTATTGTCAATATGTTGATTAATTTTCGCTCTCAGAATGGATGTAAGAACTTTATAGACCGTCGGTAAGCACGTTATCGGTCTATAATTTTTAGGATCCGCAGTACTACCTGATTTGTGGAGCAGGTGGGTTATTCCTGTCGTTAGGAACTGGGGCAGCGATCCTGACTCTAAGGCAGACTGGAACTGAGTTGCCAAACGAGCGTGCGACCTTTGGAACCATTTAATCCAAAAGTTGTGCAGTCCGTCCGGCCCTGGAGATTTCCAGTTAGGCAACGCACGGATTGCACGAGCCACATCTTGGGGGCTGATGGTAATTGCCTCCATTTGTGGTATCGGATCGCACGCTCGTTCGACCTCCCGAGTCCAGTCACCCTCGGTGTGACTGACAGGCACCGACCAGATATCGCGCCAGAAGGAACACATGGCGTCATTATCCGGTAGGCGCATATCAGTCACACCTTGGTTGGGTTTCTCCCAAGCCCTATATACCCACCTTTCGTTTCTCTGGAATGTGCGATTCTGAGTGTATCGCTCCACTCGCCGCTTGTACCGACGAATACGGTTTGCCCATGCATAGATCTTCTGCTTCAGAAAGTCGATACGCTCTGTGACGCGGGACATATAATCTCGAAAACTGATATCAGTCCCTGAGAACGCCCGCCTCACAAAGCGCATCACTCTAGGGCGAGTGTTGCCCTCCCTGAAGCAAATAAGTTTGCCGATGAGTGCTCTAGCCTCACCGATACGACGCTCAATCCTGCACTGCCAAGCTGGTGTAGCTGGTCGTGTAGCTCTGTCAGTTTTGGGAAACTTGACGTTAGCTACACGACATGCTGCTGCAGCCGCACAGTACAAGATCGAGTGGGTGTCGGCAAGGTCTTTGCTGCTATCAAAAACATTTGATAGCTGCGAATCTAGAGCACACACCAGCGCCCTATTTTTCTTATGCATGGGCAAACGAGGTAGTCGAGGTCTAAGCTCAGGCGGTGTGGAGCGATACTCGCTGAATGCACATTCCAAAGCGCTCCTCAAACGTGCATTGCATTGGGTACTCACAGATATAGCCCCGTCGTCGTCATCCTCGCCAACATGGTCGGGTCGCGGTGAAACACTGGGTTGCAGTTGCACCGCGGCCGGTGGCAAGGCAGGCGAGACACGGCTACTCTGTGATTCCTCACGCAGTCTATCAAGTACGGCGTCATCCAGCATACGGTTACGTTGGATGACCCGCACCTGATCCGATAGACGTTGGGCCGAAACGTTGACAGCTGGCTCAAGCACCTGAAACAGAGAGAGCATCCGACCACGGTACGCAGTCAGGTTAATTCCCCCCTCTGTAGCCCCAAAGTATGCGCGCATAACGTTTTCATTGTTCGATTGCGGCCATCGCATGCGCTGCACACTTCCACCGGGAGCGGGGACCCGGTCAGAGGCCGATGGGCCTCGAGATCCCTGGCTGTCCGGCGGCCGGCGTCCTCCCCGTCGACGCGCAGGTGGTGGTGTCGTCGGCGGAGAGAAGTATTCGTCGCTCGAGCTCGACGCAACTGCAGCGTCCGGGATCGCTTGACTTACGATTGTAGATGGTCCCGGCGGCTGCGAGGCGGAGCTGAGCGACGTACCCGAAGATGTTGGGCGTGTGTTCTTGTCACGGGCCTGGCTTCGTGTGAACATATTTTCATTCTCTCAGCTTGTCATATAATTTTTCATGTTGATTTTGTCGGGTTACATGTTAACTATTGTAGTTTTACATTATATTTTTTTTTCTTCTTTGTTTTAGCGTGTTTAGTCATTTTTCTATTGCATTATTCTATATTAATATTGTATTAGTTTAAATTGGAAAATTGAGAGAGAAAATTTTTATGTGTCACCTTGACACGTCAGGCCACAGATTCCATTCATTCATTCCATTCCATTTATTTATTATTATTTACTTTAATGTACACCACTTAAATAATTACAGAACAAAACATTTATAAAGATAAGTGTACAATGGGCGGTCTTATCGCACAGGGCAATCTCTTACAGACAACCTTTGGATGGACTGAACGGGAGGAGGTAGACATAGGGTTGTCATTGTACATAAAGTATCATGAAATAGTATAACTTAGACATTACATAAAATACATACATACAAATAAAATAATATACTAATAAATATCAAATTTAGAACAGAGAAAGGAGAAGAATAGTTACTTGGTACTGTTCGCTAAAATAATAATACTGCTTTCACGAGAAGACCGTACTCTTTTGTGACTACTTTTTATATTCCCATTGCATAAATACATAATTTTCTGTATCACTGTATAGATTTTATTGTGTTACAGCACCATTCAATCAAACGCAATGCCTTCGTCAATCATATCAGTGACGTCATCTCGGCTTAGATTTATCATTTGTATACTTACGACCCGGTCTTCCTTTGCGGATACACATTACCTTATCGTAAATGAGAGCAGGCTGTATGTGATGTTCATATATTATATGTAGAATGGGGAGATAATCAGGCAAGTATACGGGTTTTACTTTGAATTTTGCTTTGGGAAGATTTGAGAATGTTAATTTTAGCAGGAATTCATTCCAAACAGATTTTATACCCTCATACGTTTTTTGAAGATAAGATAGCTGTGTGTGTTGTTGTAGTTGTGATCTATGTTTGTATAAATGTAAGTTTATAATGTAGAATTTTATATAGCTTTTTAACCGGAGATCGGTTCTTTCAGTCCATCCAAATCTTATCTGGTAGATATCACTATAAGTGATAAGACCGCCATTGTAGCGATAGAATTAAGTAAATTTGTAAAATAGATTTTGTTTTCATTTAACTATTTTGGTATACAATAAAATATATTATATTCATAATTCATTGGTTAACATAGGTACAACAAAAAAAATGTTGTTATAAAAATTAAAAGCGCGCTATGTTTTGCCAGAAGGCATACAAATATTGAGGATTACATTGATAGATAAACACATTAAAAAAAATTACTTGAAAAATAATAATAAACAAATAAATGTTACCAAATATCAAAAGGAAAAATGTAAAAAAATAAAAAGAAAACTACAAAAAGGTCAAATAAAAAATTATATAGGTAGGTACTTAGCGTGTCATAATCTTACACTATTATATTCTATAGTTCTGTAAATATATTAATATCAGTATTTAATTTTATGTATTTCGTATATCTATATCTACATTACAAAGTTTTCATTTGATTTAATTGGCATTTGGCCAGCTCGGCATTTTTTTAATGTTTCTATTAATATTACCTACACAATGATCTACTGACATAATAATTTTATAACGAATAGGTTACTTCTAGGCAAGCGAATTTCTCCGTCAACCATATCATCGCTTATCATCAGGTGAGATAGTGGTCAAACGCGAGCCTATCTATATCTATACTTCTATATCTATACTATTACTATAATAATATTATAAAGAGGAAATATTTGTATTTTTGTATATTTGTATTTTTGTATGTAACGAATAAACTTAAACACTACTGGACTAATTTCAAAAATTCTTTCACCGTTGGGAAGCTACATTATCGCCGGGTAACATAGGCTACTATATATACCTGTATTCCCACGGGAACGGGAACTACGCGGGTGAAAACGCGAGGCATCCGCTAGTCATTCATAAAAAAAACTTCAGGTATTGTGTTGGTGAGGTGTTGTGTGTTGATCCTGATTTACTAACCATATCAATAATTTTATACAAATGTTTCATCCCATAACAATAGACTATGTACTTATAAGATAATTTCATTATTCTTGCTAAATGGTTAGTTTTGTCCAAAAAACTAGCAAATACAAGAAGAAAATGGTTTATCTGAATAACAGCAACAACAATTGACAAGGTGACAGAAACTAATGGAAAAGTAACATAACACAAATACGTGTATATAGCGATAGTAATTATTGCAATAAGTCACCGTCGTCCCAAGATTAACGACGAGGAATTATGATTTATTATAATGGGGATTGAATCGCCGAGAAAAGAAAGTATTTGGTTTGTCGCTTTGTCGTGCTAGTTTTATGTACCTGTGTTTTTATGTCTGCACGAGAATCCAAAAAATCTTATCTTATATCTTACTAATCTTATTACTATTATAAACGTGAGATTTTGTGAGGATGGATAGATAGGTGGATGTTTGATACTCTTTCATACAAAAACTTCTGAACAGGTTTTGATGAAACTTTCCAAAAATATAGCTTATACATGAGAATAACACATACGCTATAATATAATATATATATTGGCAAAAGTACTAATACCACATGGGCGGCAGTTAGTATTATAAATGTGAAAGTTTCAATGGAAGTTTGTTACTCAATCACGCCAGAACGTCTGAATGGCGGGCTTATTACGTATCTTACAAGAGCAAAACGATAGCTATTATTGCGCAATAGTTGCTCATTAATACATAATTTTTTGCGTTTTTTTTTATAAATAAGTGCTTTTGACAAACAGCGAGTGATCAAATGATTGTGTAAAACCTACTATACGTAATACGAGGACCTACACTATAGGTAATTCCGACTTGTATGACATAAAGCGTTTGATCGCGCGATGGTTGCTGATTGCTGTTTCTTACGTACTGAGCCTACCGCTCTGGATGAAATTTGGCATAGAGATATTATGTTATACTGATATATATTTTTTGTTCATCTTTTATCCCGATAGTATGTTCCGTGGGATAATTCCTGACACTCACGGTAGCAATGCCGCTGGCAGAAGCTAGTATTATCATTACAATGGTGGATTTTGGCGATAGTATGCATCATTCCCTCTCACAGAGAGGAAGCCTATGTCCCAGCAGTGGGAACATTAATAGGCTGATGATGATGATGCATCATTCATAATTATTTAATCTAGTTTTTCAACAAGCCCATTGATATGTCTAACTGCTAAACAAAGGTCAAATTATCTCTCATTTTCTGAATCACCTCGAACCCCGAAGTGAAAGTAGGTAAGTCCTACTTTCACTCTCACTTCGTTACTAGTCTCTTTCTTGGACGGCTTTGATCCATTCGTCTTGTGGTTTACAAAATTTGATACTCTTGTTAAATTTTATGGTTTTTTTTTTAGACTGGCTTAACTTTGGTCTTGAATATGAATAAAAAACTAATAGGCACAATTTACCAATTTGGGGGCACCGCAGTGCGGGCCAAGATGAATTAAGCGAAGCGCAAGGGCACTATCTACCTTCAGAAGCTTCGAAGCGCTTCATCGTTATTTTGGACCCTCATAACTTGGGTTTGGATTATTCACATAATTCTCGGGATATGATGTCAATAGTGGACTTCTTAAACATAAAGTTTCAATTGCATAGCTCTTATACTTTAGATTTTATTATTATCTAAAAAAAACGGATTTCGTCATAGACTCACTCACTCACTCACTGACGATCATCAAAATTAGGCATTAAGTCCGCCTTTGTACCTTTTGTGAATGAAGTCTAAATAAATAATAAAATTCTTAGGGTACTTCCTTCCTGTGTCCTAGAAAGCTGAAATTTGGTATGTAAGCTAGTATTAGTACAAAAATTCAAAAAATTGGAACTTTACCCCCAATCCCTTAAACTAGGGGATGAAAGTTTGTATGAAACTTCCGCAAATTTTGATGCTAGAGACCTGCAAATTGATGGACTCATTGTTATAAATAATAAAATACATATTGCAGGCTTTTTTAAAATCACCCTTTTGATTAGAGGAGGCAAAAAATGAACAAAATAAAAAAAAATGTCATAGGCAACTTACAAAAAGAAGTGAAATCCTACCAAAAACATTTTCAAGTAAAATGTTGCCAAGACGAGACCATAATATGGCTCAAACTGACCAAAAAGTTATCAGATCTCATGGAGAGCCAAGTTTCTAACTCTACACGCCCTAACTCTACAAGCCCTGACTTCACAAACTCTACACATTAGTCAAAATATGTGGCTTGGCAGTTTCACTACCGCATTTAAATACCTCGTTACTAGAAATCGCCACTTATAGGTTTTACGTATTTCGTATGCGCAACTTCACAAATGCTACATTTATGACATTTTTAATTGTTATGTCAACGCTTTCGTTTATAGAATGTATATGTAATGAGGACATCATGCCAAATGTCAAATGAATTCTATATTAATTTCTGTAAAAGGAAATTAAAAAAACATCTAAATAAAAACACTACAAAATAATAAAAACAACTTTGGTTTCGGCAATCGGTGTTTCTGTTTTCATTTCTTTGTTTTTTGACACCGACTTCCGAAATTGAAGTTCTTATTTAGTGTAAACAATAAACAGACATGCGTTTACAGCAATCCGTAGAGATTTACCGCCATTTATTGAAGAGTTCTTTTGTATATTGCCGATGTTCTTCATCAGATCTATCAATTCTTTTTGAGAATTAACAAACAGAATTTTCAAAATCAGTCCTCAAATGATGGAGAAATCGGTGATCATACATAAAAAAACAACTATCGAACATAGAACCTCCTCTTTTTGGAAAGACATTTAAAATATGACAAATTCAAATTCGAATCTATATTTTATACTCGTATTTACAACCTCTTCGAAAGTCAGCGAAAGTGACAGATGTAAACTGAGGAAAAGCACACCTCTTGCCCCAATTCATCATTCTGGCAGTCCATCTGCCTCTTGGACACGAACTGCAGTAACCCAATCTGGAAATTTCTAAACCTATTGCGGGCCCAGTTTGGTCGCTATAGAAAAAACCTGGCCAAATGGAGTCTCATAGACCCATCTCAAAGATTTACAAAGTTCACTTTTAGGTAGCAAGATGTAAAGTAAAATATAATACAACTATACTAATATCTATCGATTTCAGTCTAGTATCAATAACTTAACAAACACCAAGCCCAAGTATCAAGTAATAATAGGCAAAGTTAACTAAACTATTATTTGCTGTAGTCACTCAATTTGGTCTGCCGAAGTATTTCATCACTATCGGTCTACGTAAGTTTTGTTTGTGTGTCGGCCCCAGCGTTTGGACTACGGTAACTTTCTACTTTGTAACTTTAGATTTATTGATTGGATGTAAGTGTGTTTATTGACGTGGTCTTCTTCATAATAATTCTTACGATTTGTTTGTGTTTATTTATTTAAACTTCATGCAACATACGGGTACAAAGACAAAATTAATGCCTGAGGCATTCTCTACCAATTAACCAAGGGGTAGAGATAACATGACAGGTGCAAAAAAAAAAGAAATCATTACTAAAGTAAACTGTGTATACAAATATTTATATATAGATTAAATAGACATACACTTAAACTAACCATAATAAATACACAAATATCTATATATATATATTAAGTAATAGAAAGGAGTTTTATTGAGACTACTCTGCTATTGGTGTATAAAATAATTCCGTAACTTTCGTAAATGCATATTGGCTGGTGGCCATCCTAAAATCGAGAGGAAGCGCATTCCAAATAAGAAAGGACTGAATGTGAAAGGAAGAATGAATAAAATCAGAAGTATGAGAAGGAAAAAGCAAGGGAAGATTGTGATACGAACGTAAACGTGTTTTTCTCTTATAAAATGACTGTACTCAGTAAGATCTGCTACCGATTATGTGATGATGAGCAAAATTAACTACAAGTCATTAGCATTTAAAAAACTTTTCATTATGTTACAATGGATATTCTCTTCTTCTTCGCTCTTATAACAGTTTTGTCTTTCGTCAAAATGAATTCAACTTAAAGCATTATTTCAAATAAAAAATAATTTATTCAAATAAGGCTGATATTCGGCACCCTTTGAACATCAAAAAATTAACCCCAAATATAAAAGGTTTTCAAGTGAATCCAACGTCATTTGAAACAAACTAGTGCAGAGAATAGGAAAAAACAATTATCAATATTATTGTAACCCCAAATATAAAAGATTTTCAAGTAAATCCAACGTCATTTGAAAGAAACTAGTGTAGAAAATAGGAAAAAACAATAATCAATATTATTGTTTTTTCCTATATATTTTTTATTATTGTTTTTAGCCACCAGCAATGGGTTATCATAGAAAATAGGAAAAAACAATAATCAGTATTATTGTTTTTTCCTATTTTCTATGATGACCCATTGCTGGTGGCTAATTGAGAGCTGGCAACTTTATTTTTTCCTATGAGTTGCCAGTTTACCTGAAAAACCTGGCAACCCATAGAGGATGTCTAACTAGGAGCTAGTTGATGTAGCATACGTTCCCACGATACAGGGGAAGTTCTTAGTGTAGAGCAGATAAAAAAAAGACGGTTTAGTTGCGGCAAGATGCGGCCAGGCTATCCTGCAATAATCTATTCTATTGTCAAGAATCATTCACAACAATCAAGTTTAATCAAAAAAAAATACCTGCAGATTTTTGCAGCGGGAACGTGGGCTATCTATTGA
This sequence comes from Orthosia cruda, assembly GCA_964057195.1. NCBI lineage: Eukaryota > Metazoa > Arthropoda > Insecta > Lepidoptera > Noctuidae > Orthosia > Orthosia cruda. The sequence continues at coordinate 33,346,315 of OZ059825.1, read as the reverse complement.
AAAATTGATATGGTATGTATAATATAGGTTCTTAGATATATTGCATAATTATTTAACATTATCACATTGCAGCTTGATCCCAACAAAAGAAAAAACAGTGACATTGGCTGGCCAGCATGTAAAACAAAAAAACATCTTTCATTCCTTTATGAAAAAAAAATACTGTGGAATTCTTTTAACACCATCCGAGAACATTGTACGGACGACACGTTTCCCTCAAGGGAAATTAATAGATGTATCAGAGACTTCCAACATGCGTTACAGCCAATAAAAAAAATCTTCCTTGTCTTGACTATGAAAAATGAATGGGGATACAGCGAATTTGTTTTGACAACCTTTGGATGATTTACTTACATGGATTTAAACATTCGCATTTGTACGTGTACTTTATTATCACACTGTACTCGTGTGTTATGTTGTTTTTGGTGTACAATAAAGAATTAGAAATTGTTATAATGTTGAGTTAGTTTTTTTCAACAACCTGTGTTTTTTTCAACTAAATGAAAATAGTACATTGTGTATTGAGGGCGGTAAGTAAGGAATTACGATCGAGGCTCTAGTAGAAGGCTTTTTGAGTCGAGGTTCGTAATTCCCGTACCGCCCGTGAAACATACAATGTTTTTCATCACATTTGCGAGTAATAATTATTATTGCTTTAATACACAAGTCAGCACAGCTATTATAACGAAATACGTGAACTTTTTTTTAAGCGGTTGGCGAGTTTTTGCCCACACCACAGATTATACAAATTGTTCGTTCAGAAACGTTAAGGGCAAATACTTAAGTAGGTAGTCAGCCATGAAGGGGAGTAAACAAAAAAAAGTGACTTTTTGATACAAATAACTGTTAAAATCGATTATTAAGAACATTAGTTGAATATTTAAGTAACATGTAGCGAGATTGCAAAGAAATTCCTGTTTAGATAACATTTTAAGACAATTTTTTTCAATTGCGTGTAAATTTCTTGCTTGAACTTGCATGACCTGTGTGCTGTGCTATAAATTAAATAAATATTAATTACCGCCCATGGGTTTCATGACAAAAAAAAAAGCTCAAGGGTTTTATATGGGGCATTGCGGCCAAGTTAACCTGTATGATTAGATACTGTTTACGTGCAAGTGTGATGAAAAGTAAAAAAGATTCGAAAAAAAAAGAATGAAAAAGTATGCACTTTTTCATTCTTCTTTCCCCTCACCAATTGCACGCCATTTGCTTCGATGTTGAGCAGCTCTAGCAGCTACCAGCCAACCTGCGAAGATTATCGCTCCACCTAGCCTGAGGGCGTCCTAACTTACGTTTGCCAGTTCGCGGTCTCCACTCAAGAACACGTCTACCCCAACGGTCATCGGTTCTACGGATAATAAGGCCGGCCCATTATTTTATACGTATTCAAAATATACAGAACCTCTACGATATAAAGGTTTGCAACCCATGCGACCTTTTTCGCAATATCAATTACATGTTTTCCCATGCTGCAAACTTTTTCACAATGGCTCAACGTCTCTCCTAAGATAGGGAAAAAAACTATTCAGGTAGTACAAACTCTAGTCACTTCGCTGGTTTTCTTCATTTAGTCCTTACCATGCACTGAGTTTATCCAAAGTAACTTAATTTTTTGAGCTAATAATTATATTGATATCGGTAACCTAAGTGACTGAATTTGGTGCTATATATATATAAATATATATATAAATATATATATATATATATATAAATAAACTACAGACTCATAGGTTCTGCTTTGCTACAAAATGAAGATACCACTCTATGATAATTGTATCTATAGTTAATTGGCATTCCTTAATTATGTCGTTAATCATGGGTACAATATTTAGGAAGCTGCTATATACTATGTTATCATTTGATGTTAATACATACACATTCTGGGCCCTGGACAGACACGAACATCAGCAGCTACATGTAGCTGGCCGTAGGTAAAGCATGGCTTTTCCAAATGCACCCCTGCTACCCTTGAGCTTTGTTAATAGTAATAGCAAAACTAAGTTTGATTAGAACCTGGAGTCTTTTGAATTTAAATGATAGGTCAGTGGGTATTATTGGGATTTGACGTATGAACATGCTTTCCCCTTTTCTCATATCTGTTAATATATTGACACCTATTAAATTTTGCACATATTGTCTAAAACGAAACCTCATCCCATTACATAGTCTAAATAAATATGTAGATCTCAATCATTTGTTATGAAAATCATGCCTGCAAAGTTTCAACCAAATCGGAAGCCGCAATAAAAAGTTTCATACAAAGTTCAGCTTTCCCATTTACCCCCTTTAAATTAGAATTTACAAAAAGCTTTTCTTAACTAACGTTTACTATCTTTATACTACCACCTGCCAAAATTCTGCTCCATGAAGAAAATTTGTACTTCTTATCTTTACAAACTCGGGTTGGGTTTGCACAAATTTACTTGGTATTTACATGTGTACAAATTTATTGGTACAAATTTACTTTTAGAGGTGATAACAAAAAACAATACACATTAATTACTTGTTACGGAAGTATTTCCGCAAAATTTGAAGTGAATCGATCACCATTATAAGAAGTTTCATACAAAAATAACCCCTCCCATTTCTCCTCCTTCGATTTTTAAGCACAAAGAAGTAGCCTATGTCCTTTTCAGGGTCTCAAAGAATCTCCATACCAAATTTAATCTAAATCGGTTCATGATAAGAAGACGTTGCATGATAAGAAGTTATATAAAAAGTTAATCCCCCCAAACCTTCGTGTTTTATGCAAGTAGCAAATCATATATCCTTTTCAGGTTCACAAACTATCTCCATACCAAATTTCATCTAAATCGGTCTATAATAAGAAGAAGTTGCATGATAAGAGGTGACATACAAAATTAACCCTCTCTCCTATATCTCCCTCTTCGTGTTTTATGCAAAAGATGTAACCTAGGTCCTTCCCAAGGTCTTAAACTATCTTTATACCAAATTTCATCTAAATCTCTTCTGCGGTTTAAGCAATAATAAGAAGTTCCATTCCAAACTATTTCACCCCCCCATTATCGTGGCACCAGTGCTGCAGAAACAGCTCGAAGGATTTATAATGTGTAAGGCGACGGTATCGCAAAAGAAAACACAGTGTGTTTTTGGTTCCAATGTTTTTATTCTAGAAATTTCGACTTGCAGAACAAGCCCCGTGGACGCCCGGAGACCAAAGTTGATAATGAAGAATTTAAGGCTATTGTGGAAGCAGATCCATCGCAAACCACGTCCGAGATGCGGCGATGATGCAGGCTGCGGTGTTAGTGATAAAACTGTTTTAATCCGCATGAAGCAAATTGAGAAGGTGAAAAAGCTTAAAAGGTGGGTACCTCATGAATTGAGTGCAGCAAACCGACAAACGCGCGTTGACTGCTGCGTTACATTACTCAACCGGCACAATAATGAAGGTATTTTAAATCGAATCAGTACCTGTGATGTGATGAAAAGTGGATCCTATACAATAATCGGAAACGCTCATCGCAATGGCTGAACCCTGGCGAACCAGCCAAATCCTGCCCCAAGCGAAAATTTACTCAAAAATAAATTACTTGTGAGCGTTTCGTGTACTAGTGCCGGTGTCGTTCACTACAGCTTTCTTAAATCTGGCCAGACGATTACGGCGGATGTTTATTATAAGCAACTGCAAACCATGATGGAAAAGCTAGCTGCTAAACAGCCGAGGCTGGTCAATCGCTCTAGGCCACTGCTGCTTCAGGACAACGCTAGACCACACACTGCACAACATTAGACGAGCTTCATTTGGAATGTTTAAGACATCCACCGTATTCCCCGGACCTTGTTCCAACAGGTTACCATTGTTTTCGAAATTTGGATTACTTTTTGCAAGGGAAAATATTAAAGTCCGATGAGACAGTCCAAAGCGCCTTCAAAGATTTCATTGATTCCCGTCCGAGTGGTTTTTTTAGTAAAGGGATCAATGGGATTGTGGAACATCTTATGTCATATTTATCTCACGAAATTTGCTTCGACCAAATACCAAAGAAGCAAGAAAGTATTATTTGGTCGGCGTTCGGTTGGAGCTCCTTTTGTATTTGGTTTAAGCAAATTTCGTGAGTTAAATATGACATAAGATGTTCCACAATTACCAATATTGTTACAACTCTTCCTAAGTTTGAGGTTTCAAGAGTTCTAGCTTCATTTCCCGGGTCAGGTTAAATGTTATTGGTTTCTCATCTTGAATTTCTCAGTAGTAGCCTGAAGTCATCCAACGGTTGCTAGCTGTTCATACATTGTTTTGGCTGCGATTAAATTCCTACGTATTTAAATGAGAAATATCTGGTTTAACTCAGAGTCATCTTCTGATTTAGTCTGTAAGGAGCTCGTGGCTAAATAATATCTGCCGCATGGGTCGATCTTCAAGGTTAAGCAACGCTTGACGAGGTCAGTCCGTGGATGGGTGACCATTTCAACATACCGAGTTTCCTCCGTGCCTCGGATAGCACGTTAAGCCGTTGGTCCCGGCTGTCATTTGAAGATCTTTGACAGTCGTTACGAGTAGTCAGAAGCTTCAGATCTGACACCAGTCTAGCCAAGGGGTACCGTGCTACCCAGTTACTGGGTTGTGGAGGTCAGATAGGCAGTCGCTCCATGTAAAACACTGGTACTCAGCTAAATCCGGTTAGACTGGAAGCCGACCCCAATAAAGTTGGGAAAAGGCTAGGCAGATGATGATGATCTTCTGATTTAGTCTGTGCAAGAATTTTTGTTCGAGAAGCTCGAGAATAATAGATATTCAATCATGAACTTTTGTAGGTTATGTCTGTCAGGAACTTTTAATGTGTTTAATAGGTAATATTCCTCAAGTTCGAGGCAGTAAAGGGGCAATATCGCATTAGTATTTCACTTCTCAACTTATTTCAGAAAGAAATGTAAAAAAAAAAATATACTCTTTGGAGAGATTATAATATTATTTATTTATACTATTCTCTTCCCTATTTATTTATACGATTCCATGGTCAGGATAAATGTTATTGGGTTTGCATCTTAAATTACTCATTAGTATCCCGAAATCATCCGACGGTTGCTAGCAAAAATATAGGCGGAACTTTCATTTCTCTTCCTGAAACACACATAATTTGATTTTCATCCGAAAAGTAGGTATCACTCTAGAAAACAATTCTGCAACTTGATCAATTCTTGCAAAATATATGAAACTAATCGACACCGGAAAACGCAACACAGCAGTTTCTAAACACACAAACAAAGCATACATAAACTGTGTATTTACTGTGTGTCCCAACTTTTGCTGAACCATTGATATCTTGCACAATAATAGTTGGAAAACCACAATTGAAGCACCGAATTATCTACCTTACCGTGTGAGAAATTGAGTTCTAATTTGTTTACCAGTGGTCATCAAAGGGAAGCTATCGGGAGCACCATGTTATGTATAGGTATGCATGTGGTAAACTATTCGGAATCACGTGACTAAAGTAGGTGAAAATGAGGAAACGGGGTGTAGATTATTCAAATGTTTTTATATATATTTTTGTATAACTTCTTCGTAGTATTGCGGTGTTTGTGTATATTTCATAGTTGCATATCAACCTCTCAATATAGAGAGATAGGAGAGAAAATAATAGGTATATGGGAACACCCTGTCGGTCATTTCTGTTTAAAACCAACCGTCGTCGCTTGAAAAAAGAACTAAAAGTATAATTACTGGTAAACAAACTTAAATTATTAGGTCATAACATATAAAAATTGTCGTTTTGTAAGGGAGGAACATAAAGTCGTATTTTTTTTAAATATAATATATTTATTTAATCAAAGTATGTACCATTGCTATCTATGCACTTTTGCCATCTCTTAGGTAGTTCATTGATACCTTTAATAAAAAAACCACTCGGACGGGAATCAATAAAATCTTTGAAGGCGCTTTGGACTGCCTCATCGGAGTTGATTTTAATCCCTTGCAAGAAGTTATCCAAATTTCAAAAAATATGGTAACCTGTTGGAGTAAGGTCCGGGGAATACGGTGGATGTCTTAAACATTCCTATTGAAGCTCCTCTAATTTGGTAGCCGTCTGTTGTGCAGTGTGGTTTGCGTTGTCCTGAAGCAGCAGTGGCCTAGAGCGATTGACCAGCCTCGGCTGTTTAGCAGCTAGCTTTTCCATCATGGTTTGCAGTTGCTGATAATAAACATCCGCCATAATCGTCTGGCCAGATTTAAGAAAGCTGTAGTGAACGACACCAGCACTAGTCTACCAAAGGCTCACAAGTAATTTTTTTTGAGTCAATTTTCACTTGGGGCAGGATTTGGCTGATTCGCCAGGGTTCAGCCATTGCGATGAGCGTTTCCAATTGTACAAGATCCATTTTTCATCACAGGTACTGATTTGATTTAAAATACCTTAATTATTGTGCCGGTTGAGTAATGTCACGCAGCAGTCAACGCGCGTTTGTCGGTTTGCTGCACTCAATTCATGAGGTACCCACCTTTCAAGCTTTTTCACCTTCCCAATTTGCTTCAAGTGGATTAAAACAGTTTAATTACTAATACCGCAGTCTGCAGCTAACTCGGACGTGGTTTGCGATGGATCTGCTTCCAAAATAGCCTTCAATTCTTCATTATCAACTTTGGTCGCCGGCCGTCCACGGGGCCTGTTCTGCAGGTCCAAATTTCCAGAACGAAAACGTTGGAACCAAAATCACTGTGTTTTCCAATCCTTCGAGCCGTTTCTGTAGCACTGGTGCCAGGATAGAACTCGTACTCGTAAATAACGCGATATTTCAAGATTTCCATTTTGTAAACTGACTGGCGCAAAGAAAAACCGAAAGAGGAAAAAACAAATGAATTACGGTTTTCTAAATACAAAAGTTTGAGTGAATAGCTGTATAAATTTAAAATTGGAATTCTAAACCAAAGAGGTGATATTTGAGATCGAAGTGGCCAGCACGACAAAACGCCAATTTCATAGGTAAGGACCTAATATTTAGTAATTTAAAACATACGTATGTTCGAAATGGATAAAATAAAATGTTTGAGCAGTTTTCGTATTAATAGGACACGCCATATTCTCAATTATCTGATTAATTTTAATAATTTGTATTACAATTTTAGAGTCCAATAAATCACTCTGAAAATTAATAAATTACTGTGACATGTTTTGTATTTACCTGTGTATTTAACACAACATTTTAATGTCATTATCACGCTCATTCATTGCCCATCAAATTGCAACAAAAAGGCTTAAGTAATCAGAACTTTTAATTAACGTATTTTAATTAATTCCAGTGTAATCATTATACATTAATACTGAAATTTCATTTCGATACCGAAACCACAAAGCCACCACTTTAATGGTTTATTAATAAAGCGGAAAGCCAATATACATGGATGATATAGGTACTCACAGGTTTTTGTTTGGTTATTGAAATGTGTATAGTGGTTTTTCGTTGATTGTTGTTGCAAAAATAGTTTTTATTAACTATGTATAGACAACAATAAATGGGCTTACAATAGGTCTCACCAGGGTAATGTTCAGAGTTTGCTTCCGTGATCGAATCTAATAATCTAATCGAAAATGTGATACTGGCATACGGTTAGAAACAGACTTAACACAATTATTTAGGAAAAGGCTATGCAGATTGATTTATTACATAACATGCTATCCAACTACAATAGGAATTTTGTAGTTTGCGTAGATTTATCCAACGTTTATTTTTATAGGAACATCCTGTTGTTATTAAACTAAATATTTTGCCTGAGGACCCACTTACTTTCACAAACGTATCAACATTAAATTACATAAACAATTTACACTGACAATCCCAAAGTAATGGACTCACTAAAGGCACTCTCATACTCATTACGCACTTACCGCGCGTATAATTCTGCAACATACCAATAATACATTAATGTAAGTACAGCATAAACGGGAAACGTCTCATTATCACACCTCAGAATGGTTTAATTGTCAAACCCTTTGTTTGGCAGACAAAAGCCTCGAATTAACGGTGGGGACCGAAATGTTTGAGGCGATTGTGTCGTGTGAGTGACGGCGTTTTGAGTCTGGGCGTGTGGAGTGTCTCTAACATGATTATTTTATGTGTCGATCTAGACATCAGTCATAGGCCGTTTTATTGAACGCTGCTCGAGTGTGAATGCGGACTAAAATGAGGTTGAATTGGGATCTGTCTTTGAATTGCTTGGACCTTCTGCTGACAACAAATCCAAACAGATACTCTGCGTCGATAGCTTCACCTTTGGGTAGTTCCGACCACTGTCTGGTGAAGTCTGTGTCCGTCGATTCTTCGCCCGATCCCAGCCCAAGAGGCACCTGGTGGGTTTGGCGGTACAAGTCAGCAGATTTGGATTGTATACGATCTTTCTTCGCATTCTCTTTGGTAGCCTACTTGCTTTTCTTCGACTGATCCATCGTCGTGCGCGGACGCCGTGACAGATGTGTTGTGTCAGGGAATGGAGTACTACATTCCTACATGTTGGCTAAGAAGCAAGTTTGGTCCCTATTTGGCCAATGTGGTCGAACCGAGCCCTTAGCAACACCATCTTGCAGGACTTGGCAGTCCCATTGAAGGCCTTCTTCTTTTGACCCACGTTACTCGCCTTGCGTGATTGTGCTTTGACTCAAGCCAGGCACGCGTCATATTTAAGCGCGTCGGTGCGCCTCATTCGGCGCCAAATCATGGCCGGTCTTAGACATTGATACGACACCTAGTTCTAAAAAAACGGGCTCTCAAACATCACTGGCGCAATGTAGGTGTCTAGTATGGATAAGTATATCAGGCTCCAACTTACCCTTCGGGGAATACAGGCCTGAAACGAGCGAGTATTATGTCAGTACGACACACCTTTAATACTGTTTCGGAGTCCCTTGGTTTGATTCCCGGGTCGGGTGATGTGTTATTGGGTTTTCCATCTAGAATTACACTGGGGCAGCTCTCAAAGACTGGGTTTGTGTCCAGAGTCTGGGTAACATAGGCGTGATGTTATACTTTTTTTGTTTCTTTTTTCTAATTTACCTTAGAGGTACTTTCAAATTGTGAAAAAAAAGATGAATCTAGTTGCAAATTCGCAAGCGTCAATGGATCTCAATGGATGAAAATTTGCAAGAAACTCCACGGATACTCTTTTCCATTAATTTGAATTACAAGTATTTCGTTTCATCATTCGTGTTTAAAAGTACATATATGTGAGAACAATGTAAAAAGTCGTGCACGTAAAAGTGTCAAGATTAACAAACAATTAAAAAAATATACAGTAACAAGCCGAGGCAATTAGTTAGGTTATGCAACACCGTTTCAGACCGTTCTTCTAACAACCTATTATACTATACACTAAAGACTTATAACAAACACGCAATCTCAACCGAAAACCTATCGTAAAAACGCCTACATTACTTAGTATCATGACTTACGTACCCTGAAGTACTCCCCAGAGCAGAAACACCATTCCGCGATATTTTCCTAAGTCGTAAACCAACTGATAAATGTATATATCGGAACATAGAAACCGATTCAAATCCCAAAGGACGCGAGGGTTTACAAAATGTTGGCCACCGTTTTGACTGATTTCGTTCGCAATGAAACGGATATGTTTGCTCCCCTTTTAATTTGACTTTTATTTGAACGGTTCCGTTAATATTTGGTGTTTCGAATGATCTTTTATTGGAGATTTTACCGCTGTTGTTATAGAAGATTATCCGGCTTTGTGTAGGTATAGAAACGGATGCAGGGAAAATGAAAGCGTTTCGTGGAAGAACACTGATTATTTTATCTGTTAATTCCTCGCATCTGCCTCGCCTTTTCCAACTTTGTATATTGGGGTCTGCTTGCAGTCACACAAGACGCAGCTAAATAGCAGCATTTTAGATGGAGCGAAAACCAATCTGCCCTCCACATCCCAGTATCCGGGTAAAATGATGAATACTAAATAAAGTCTGAGAACCAAGGGTTCTCAGACTTTTAGGCTCCTAACTACCAATAACCACAATCAGAGATCTCCATTAATATACCAGGTGCTTATCTTCTTTATGAAAAATCTTGGTATATTGGGTAGTCAGTCATCTAAGAATCGACCTAAGCCGAAATTGCTTTACTCAAGAAGATCGACCCAATAGGTAACAGCGGCAGGACGCTACAAGCCCCTATCTTTACATATCTATGTCAAAGAATTAAAACATTCAATTTTGTAGATATATATAATACATTCATAATACTTGTTAAGACCCTTTTAATGATATGATACTACAAAAGTAATAAAACATTAATAGTTACGCAGTATAATAATTTTACCAATCTGATTACCTAGACATGACACGTCATCTAGCTCAAAGAATGGGGTGCATGAATGGAGCCTCCCCGAGCGGCGTTAATCTAATCGCATTGCGATTCTAAACGTCCGGCGCACCCTGGACAGCTAGCACACGATAACGCAGAGTCTAGCTGACCAATCCTTTCACCACGATGGTACATCCAAACGGTTCTTCTCAGAACCAAGATCAACGGCCGCTGTTGTTAAATTTTGGCCTAAATACGGCCAAAATTTAACAAAAGCGTCTCCTTTATTAGATAATGCCACTTTAACTCGATTTTACACATTTCATTTTCTTTTACCTTTCATTATTTTAATAATAACAATAATCCATTTACTATGTTTACACCTATCACCGGCTTTCTAAGTCCGCCCTCATTATTACCTCAATAAATATCGAAGGGCTCTCGGAAAATAAGTCTCAGTTTCTGTCTCAACTTTGCCAGAATACAAACTGTGACATTTTATGTGTTCTGGAAACGCATCGTGGCACCGAAAATCTAAGGCCACACATCTCCGGAATGAACCTTGCATCAGAGATACCTCACGCACAATATGGCAGCGCTATTTTTATTAAACCATGTGTAACTGTATTGTCTGCAACCTGGACAAATGAGAGCTCTATTAAAATTCTAACAATGGATTTGGGCACTTGCTCAATCACATCCTTATATAAGCTTCCTAACCAGCCGTTTGAGTTCCATAAGCCACCTAACATTGATAGCCAACAGACTAAAATAGTTGTTGGTGACTTTAATAGTCACAGCATATCCACGGCTATATACCGTGATTCTAACGTAGATTTAGTCGGGGAGTGGGCTGATGCCTCTGAACTATTCCTCGTACATGATGCCAAAAAACCTGCATCCTTTAATAGTCGACGTTGGAAACGTGGATACAACCCAGACTTAATGTTCGTCAGTAATAATATTAACTCTTTGTGTTCAAAAGTCGTCAGCCAACCGATACCAAACACACAGCATAGACCCATCACGTGTGAGGTGAGAGCGGCAATTAAGCCCCGACAGGTTCCCTATAAACCGCGTTTCAATTTCTTAAAGGCAAACTGGGTAAAGTTTTCTGCTGATGTGGATGCAAATCTGCGCGACATAGAACCTACACCTACTAACTATGAAAAGTTTGTAGTAAGGACTGTGTCGCGTCAATGCATACCTAGAGGCTGTCGTACTTCTTACATACCCGGCCTTACTCCAGGATCTTTAGATCTTCTTAAGACCTACGAAGATCTCTACCAGAATTACCCCTTTTCTGAGGATACAATTTCTGCTGAGGATGCGTTGATATCCATGGTTGGTGAAACCGTAATTTATAATGGATCACTACAGTAACAAACACCAACATGACCCACAGCAGTAAGGAAGTCTGGTCCACAATACGTAGACTTACTGGAGACGCACTGGACCCTGTAAAACAAGGTTACGTTACAGCCAATCAAATAGCCCAAATACTGCTCCTCAACGGCAAACCTCCCCATAAACTTACAAGAGCCAAGGGTCCTGTTTATACCTGTGAAAATTCCACCGATATCAGTAAGCCTTTTACTCTCACAGATATCATTCCGGCCATCAAGGCACTAAAGAATGGCAAGGCGGCTGGTGTCGATGACCTAACTGTCGATCAAATTAAACACCTGGGGCCTTTGGCTGTATCGTGACTCTTGAAATTCTATAACAAATGCATGGCTACCGCAAAAATGCCTAAATTATGGAGAAGGAGCAGGATCATTGCACTGCCAAAACCAGGTAAGCCCACCGACGATCCCAAAAGCTATCGGCCTATTTCTCTGTTATGTCATACACACAAGCTGTTTGAAAGACTCCTACTTAACCGCCTCACATTAGACTTTGACTATATTCTAATACCTGAGCAGGCAGGCTTTAGATCTGTCAAGTCTTGCTTCAGTCATGTCCTCCGACTGACATAGTTTATGAGAATGGATACGAGGCTAACAGAGTCTCTGGTGTCGTATTTGTTGACCTCTCGGCAGCTGACGACACCATTAACATCAAGAGACTGCACGGCAAAGTTAGCAAACTTACCAAAGATCAGGGTTTTGTGCAGATATTGAGCGAACTCTTGCGCAACCGCCGCTTCCAGGTGTGCTTTCAGTCCACCAAGAGCAGATGGCGACGGCAAAAGAACGGACTTCCCCAGGGTAGTGTGCTGGCGCCGACGCTTTTCAACATCTATACGAACGAACAGTCCACCACCCAACACAAGGTGCGGTTCTCGTACGCGGATGTCTTGGCTCTAGCGACACAGGCAGCGACTTTCGAGGATGTGGAACGGACACTGACAATGGCACTCGACCTACTGGGCGTCTACTATGATCACTATTCTCTGCGACCAAACCCATCGAAGTCGTGCGATTTCCACCTTCGCGACATGCACGCAAACCGGACACTCAACATCACGTGGCGGGGAACTAGGGTGGAACATTGCTCGAACCCAACATATCTGAGTGTGACGCTGGACATGGCTTTAACTTATAAATCACAATTTACATTAACAAAGCAGAAGGTGGGGACCCGGAATAACTTGCTCCGTCTTCTTATTTCCACTGGGGGGGGGGCAACACCCGATATCCTCCACACAACCGGCATGTCTATTTGTTTCTCTGCTGGCGAGTTTGCGTGCCCAGTGTGGCACCGATTCACCCACGCAAAGCAAGTAGACACCGCCCTAAATGAGACGTGTCGGTTAATATCGGGCTGCTTAAAACCCACTCCACCAAATAAGCTCTACCCACTAGCAGGTATACCTCCTGCTGTTCAAAGGGATGTCGCATGCACGATGGGAAAGAAGAACCTGGAATCCGATTCCCGACATCCCCTATACGACCACTTAAAAACTCGGGGTAGACTAAAAAGTCGAAAGAGCTTCCTGCGAACCACACAGGCGATCCAGAACAGGCCGTCTAGGGAGAGGAGAAAACTGTGGTTAGAGAAGTACCCACCACCTCTTGACTTCATTGTCATGAACTGCAGTGGAAAGCACTGCAGGTAGGCCGCTGCAAATATAATTTGGCAAAATGGGGGATCATTGGTCCATTGCACGCTGGGTGCGAGTGCGGTGCTCCTGTACAGACCATGCCCCACTTGCTGGAGTGTCCCGACTGTCCATTCACTTGCACCTTGGATGACCTGTATAATGCATCTGACGCTGCAATAAACGTGGCTACCTACTGGGCTCAAATAGTTTGATCAAATGTACCATCAAAACGAAAAAGAAAATCTCAAAGAAGTCAACTTGTCAGTTATCATTTAACAATACATACACACTTCAACAGCTAACCGAACCAGACATAGGTTTAATACAGCTTTACATACTACATACAAATTAATTCGCTACCTAAATCGGATTACGGTCTACTTTTGTAGGTAAATTTACAAAACAACCCTCTGGGGTATCAAATTGGACACGGATTTAATTTACCTACACAAGACGTTTGATTAGAAAAATGCCGTCTGATAAAATTAATTGGAAGCTTTTAACTCCCGTTTTTTCGGGGATTGAGGTCGCACAATGTATAGTTACGCCATTACCTTTATGGGTTCGGCAGTGATATACGTTTTTACGCTTGATTTCTCACACGGTGTAAGGGGGAAACTTGAAGCTATTGTAAGTAAGTTTGGAGCAGTATTTTGCTGTGAAGTCAGAGATATCTTCGGTGGTAATAAAATGATTTTTAGAAGTAAGTAAATTGGAAACCGGCTTGAAATTATTCGGTAATGTTAACGGAGTATCAAAATCAACCCGAATATTAAAGTTGTCCTACCCTATATTCACCGAAATTATTGGGACAAATGTAGGTACACCTAAAGCTCTAGACAGATCCTAGCTACCTAGATCTCTTAGGAACCTATTTAAAAAGATTAATATTATGACAGTTTCTCGCCAATTCCTTTATAAAAATATTATGTATGTAAGAAAAAATATATATCTCTTTTGTAAAGTTAGTGATAGACACAATTGTAATTTTAGAAATAAAGATAAGTTAGATCAACCACCTTATAGATAAGCTAAAGTACACACATCTTTCATGGGGTACTGTGTTGAATTATGTAACAAAATACCTTGTTAAATTAAAACCACAGAAAATTTAAAACTATTGTTAAAAGCACACTTTATAAACAAGTATATTACAAATTAGATAATTATATTCAAGATAATAATGTCTGGAAACATGCTGGTCCTGCTCCATTGGGCAATCTTTAGTGTAGACAAAATCAAACTGGTTAAAATTAAAATGTATAATAATATTGTATTCATAATTATAGTAATGTTTTTGTTCCTCTTTTTCTTTAAGAAATTGACTCGCACACTGTTCCGTTGTTGTTTAATTCGGTAATTTACCTGTGTTTGCAATATTTGTAAATATTTGAGAACCATGTTCCTATTTATCAAATGAATGAATTTACCTGTTAGTGCTTGTAATACTTTATATATATATGTAGTATTAGTTTGGGTGCATCGTCTTCACGTATATGAATTAATGTGTGTTTATAAATATTGTAACACACTTTTTTTAAAAGAGTAAGTGTGCAGTTTCTTGTCCGTTCTTCTCCATAAAAAGCTCCTTTCTGAGTGGACGGTATAATCAATTATTATTACTTTGTTTTATAATTAAAAATTTTGACGATCAAAGGTTAGAAATAAACAAAAATACTTTTGACTTTGACAAGTGACATTCGATTAACGAAAACGTCACGACAACAGCGATTTCATTAGTAAAATAAAATGATTTCATCGGTAAAATGTCAAAAACGTATGGGATTGCCAAGCTATATCGGAACATCACGTGAACAATCCCTTACATTTCTGCCATTTCTACAATTACCATCGCTGGTAGAATTATACTTTATCCAGATTCTCTAGTCAAAGTTTTCCCAGATCATACACCTGATTGACGGAAACTTATCGCATAGGTATCTAATGTGTAAACTCCAAGCAGTTTCTGCGCAATTCCTTATGTCTGATCCTTTATTTTTTTTCCTTCCTTTCTAAGAGCGTATACATAAAGGAAGCAGGCAACCAGCGCCGACCTACCAGCGCTTAACGGAACTGCTCCGTGCAAGTATCTGCGACATAAAGGAAGCGGGTAGAAGCAGAGGCTTTCTCAGTAGTGTGCAAAACATTATATAGTACAGTATATTATGTATAGTAGCTTCTGTCAGACTTCGCCCACGTGAAAGTAGAAAATATCCCGAGGGAACATAATGCCCGGGCACAGATAATATAATACTCGCATACAGATGCCTCATCCCATACAAAGAAACCACGTAACTAGCGTTTTTCACCTGATTAAACATTTTTTTTTGTAAATCGGTCGCGTTTGGTTCCGTTCCACGGCGATAGATAGATCACCATCTGATAATCAATCGATATCGATAGATAAATCAAATAATCTGTATAAACAGTAAAGTACGTCGGGACAGTATCTTTGTATGGGATGAGACCCCACGGCCCGGGATAAAAAGTATCATATGTGCTATTTCTGAATATAATTTATATCTGTGCCAAATTTCATCCAGTTCCGTTTATCCGTTCTGGCGTGAAGAAGTAACAAATATAAACACTCACAAACTGTCACCTTTATAATATTAGTGTGATACAGCAACAACTGACGGCCTACCAGCGCTGATCGGTCGGAATCGGAAGTTGGAACTTGTCGGCGACGTTCGGAGCTTGTCGATGCTGGTTCGCTACACTGTATAAAGACTACCTCTGCTGACTACATGCACAGACCAGCACCGACAAGCGCTGGCAGATCGGCGCCGGCAACCCGCTTTCTACGTGCATACGCAAATACGTACTAATCCTTTTTAATTTTGGATCTAAATTGTAAAGCTTCTCCTTTCAAAAGCCTTGTTATCCCTCATCAAAAAACTTCAAAACTTTGACAAGATCAGGAAACACTTGATGCATTTATTTTCCTTTTCATCTAAATTTGTGAAATAATTGAACGAAGTTAATTGTCCAGCTGAAATGTCTGAAAGGATTAATTGAGAACTTTTTAACTTGCCTTCTTTTTTTGTTCGAAATCATTAATTGTTTTTAATCGCGTTCCGGCTGTCAATTTAACCCGTAACAATGAGTGTAAAGAGAAGTAAAAAAATTTATGTTGTTAGCTGAAAAAGATTTTAATTAGTTATTAGATCTGTAGATGTAGTTTAATGTAGGCAACACCTATACTTATAGGTAAACAGTTTTTATGATTGTTAATTTTATTGTGTTTGTGGGGATCTTTAAGTCAAGATTGAATAGGTTACTTTTGGACGCATGGAAACTCGCTTGCCTAAAAGATGTTTTCCTTCACCGTTGCATATCCTAAAAAAAACAAAAACCATCTACGAGTACAATTTGTTTAGAAAGGAAATATAATATATCCATGTAGTCTGTGCCTACTCTCTATAGTTATCAACACAAGTCAAAAACATGCCATCAACTACTCAAACGTCACCCAGTCTATTCTTTAGACATCTCACCGTGAAAACATAGGTGGAGTGAGCTTGAAATGAACTGACATTCCATATTGATTGGATGGCTTGACAGCTCACCGTAGATTTTAGTTGAAGTGAATATTAAATTCACTTCACCTAAGATCTATTATAGAATACTGAGGTGAGACTTTAATAGAATACCATAACAGTTCCGTTACACCGCCTCACATTCACTTAGTCTTCTTAAAGCTTAGAATCATTCCTCTAAATAAGGCTAAGTCCTCACACATCTCATTAATTGCGATTTCAATATTTACGTAAGGTACGATGTGTTATATTTATAAACAGTTTGATTAAAATAAAAGAACTGCAAAGTGAAAAAAATAATTTCGGAAACCGGTGTTACTGTTTTCATTTCTTCGTTTTTGACACCGACTGCCGAAATTGAAGATATTTTTCACTTTATGTTTTTGTGTTTGAAGTCGGTAGTATTTTTTTTGTAAAAAAGTTTTTTATTTTCACTTTTAAGTTGTGGTACATAATGAACCAGATCTATAAGTATTAGTAAGTTTTTTATAATGCTCAAATTGATGCCAGAATAGATTAACCCAATAACATGAAACTTGAACAAAACCGATGGAATGAGAGTATACTAGGGTGAACTGAATGTGATGTTATGTTATGAAATTATGTAAACAATAAACAGACAGGCGATTGCAGCTATCCCAAGTGATTTGCCGTCATTTATTGAAGAGTTTTGTTGTAAATCTCCGAAATTCTTCATCAGATCTTCATTAAATTTATATGGGACCACAAGACAAGCACCAGCTTTCAAATAAAAAATCATCATAATCAGTTCAACTAGTAAAAAGTTCTGATGTAATACACATAAAAAAACTCCTCCTCCTTTGCGAAGTCGGTTAAAAATAGTCAAACAGTTAAATTAATTTAACGAAATTATTAAGCTGATGTCAATACAAATAGCTGAACTCTGTATTAATGCTAGTAAGGCATAGTTCGCAAGATCAAAAAAATTGTAACCAGCAACCAAATTTTTGTCATAATTTCAGCCGAAAGACTATCACTGCTGAATAGAGGCCTTCCCTAACTGTCACCACATTGACCGATCCCGTGCGTCTCGCATCCAGTGAACTCCGCAACCTTAACCAGGACGTCGGTCCACCTAGTGGAAGTACTTCGAAAGCAACTTTTTCCGATCTGCTGTCGCCTACTTTTCGTCCCCATCGACCATCCGTTCTGCGAGCAATGTGCCCTGCCCACTGCCTTAAAAGTTTCGCAATTCTTCGGGCTATGATGGTAACTTTGGATATCCTGCGGATGTCCTGACTTCTGATGCGAAAAGGCAAGGAAACGCCGAGAATTGCCACTCCATTGCACTTCTGGTGACTTTTGAAAACCTTTTGATGAGGCCAAAACTTTGGGAACTGTTAACAAACATATTTTAGTGCAGACACTTCACAATTTTAAAGTAATTCAAAGGTCAGAATCGTTTCTCTAAGTCAGTCCAAGTCAAAATACATCTCATTCATTGTGATTACAATATTTACGTATGTGGTTCAGTACGTGTTGGATATCGTGGACTTTATTCCGTGCAATTTATTCTGCGTACACTCTCGGGGCCGCATTATGTACGTGACGGGGGCGTGGTCGCGGTGTGTTTGTAGTTTTGACTTTGACTGTGTGTTTGTTTGACTGATATATAAGTGTTTCTTGTATCAAAAAAGCCAAATACTTGTCCATCTCAATCAAACATAAAAACGCCATTGTATTAAGTACAACACTATGTATTATTTGAGACAGAGTGGATGTCTGTGTCTGTGTTACAGACACAGGTGCCTTCCTCTTCCAGTTCATTGACAATTTGCTGCACTTTGTAGGAGCTTTGTTAAGTAACTTAGTTTAACATAAGTACTTAACACTTTTTAAAATTTATGTAAGCAAGGAACGGGTGTGAGTTGTGTAAGCATATGTGTGTGTGTGTGTTTAGTGGTTTTGTTGAATTTTTTGTGAATATTTTTAAGCGCGTACCTATATACAGGTACGCGCTTAAAACAAACTTCTTAAATTAGTATGCATAGTCGCCGTGAACAAATAAACATCATAGATAATTTATGTCTACAATCTTACTAATATTATAAATGTGAAAGTTTTGATGTATGAAGTGTTTGTTACTCAATCACGCCAGAACGGCTAAACGGATCTGGATGATTTTTGATAAAGAGATAGATTGAGATTGATTGATTGAGATTGGTATTGATCTGGAATAGCAATTAGGCTACTTTTTATCCCGGTAAAATGTTCCCTTGGGATGACAAAACACATATCACGTGGGCAAAGCCGCTAGCAGTAGGCAGTGCAAAGTTTTTAAAAAAAATTATAGTTTGTAGAACATAAAGTGTCTGTGGGAGGGTTGTAATTTTAATGTCTAAAGATTTATTCATCGATTCGAAAAGAAGAAGGAGAACCACAATATTCATTATTCTAATTTATTTTCAGTCTGAATTGTCCCACTGCAGGGCAAAGCCCTTCCTTTTTTCTTTCCATGTCTTCTGGTGTTTGGCAAGTATAGACCAGACTTTTAACCAAACTGCCAAAATAAAAAAATATGTGTGTATAACTTCTTCTTTTAATAAATCGTATACAATACAAGCAAAATAGCAGCCACCTAACATTTTGTCTCATAAATAATGGATCACCCAAAAAATTTTTTGTTCTGTTTCCAGACAGCGCCGCGTGCCCTCACTAGACCAACAAAATAAGCCGTGGCAATATTTCGTCATTAACCGTGA
Organism: Orthosia cruda; assembly: GCA_964057195.1. NCBI lineage: Eukaryota > Metazoa > Arthropoda > Insecta > Lepidoptera > Noctuidae > Orthosia > Orthosia cruda. The sequence continues at coordinate 33,326,735 of OZ059825.1, read as the reverse complement.
AGAATGGCCGCTGGCCTCCTGTTCCTTTGCAGCTAAATTCTCATTACGAAGAAGTAAATATACTGAACTGTCGCCGTAGCATTATTAAGATTTTTTATTATAAAGTTGTTAGCATAAAGGGTGAGAGTACTTTTTTTCAGTCTGCGCTATTGCAATTTTGCTACGTGCATCGCTGCCTTTATATTTTGTACGACAGTTTTTAATATTGAAATTTCATTAATCTAATTAGATTAATGGGAGTCTTTGTTTGGGCTTATGACACATGTACACGCTTTGACGTTTTGCCTTATTTGGTTAGTTAGGGGTCAAATCTTAATAGTAATAAAAAAAACTTTGAACTGAATTTTAAAACAGTTATTCTCAGTCGATGGATATGAAAATTTATTTGGTTTGGATGACAATGCACGGATGTCATTCTAAGCCCAATACTTTGGACAACCCTATATGGCCCCTCTTGTTTGCTCAAGGAAATACGAATTAATTTAATTTTGTTGAAGATTTTGACATAAAATTTTTACCAACCTGTGATTGTACTGCCAACATTCCTGGATTACTCATATTTTCCTTTTAGTGTGGAAAATCCTAATGGATGTTCTTTAGCCTCAAGCAAGAGTCTGTCAGACCCTTATTGACTTAAACTACACGGTGTTCTGCTGCAGCTACCTTTGGCCGGAGTGCTAGAGTACTTGCAAATTTCGGCACGGTCCTCCAGCCACCATATAACCTAAATCTATAAACAAAGACTTAGGTCCACGATTAATCACAAACCTTAATTTCACCCACCACTTTCAGCCTATATACCTTTATTTAAGTTCTAGACCGAACTCAAACACGTGAACAAAAGCAATCATCTAGTAGAAATCTAAAAAGAATAAAATATTTTGAAATCCAATTTTCAGTCTCAGTCCACAATTTCAGATACACAAAGAAAATTCAAGAGTTCTTTCATAGTCTTTTATAGAAAGTGTATTTTTTAAGCTGTTTTATTTGATTTCGTTCGGGCTATAGCGTAATTCGGTTGGGTTTAACAGAAGGTACGTTAAAAAAAAGTTTGGGATAAATATGAAGAACTTAGGAGACTGTCATTAATTTTGTGCCCTTTTAATTTTGCATGTTAATTTCGTCCGAAAGATTTTTACCCATATTAGGATCGATAGGCATAAAAAAATTGTGTCAATACATTTTCTTACTGACTGTATTTTTTTGTCCTAAGCAATTACTCAAAAACTTATGGACAGTCTCCTGCGACATTTGCCTCTATTATCTACATTTCTACAACTAAAGAGCCTGGTTTTACTGTCCCTGCTCAAATATTCAACGTTTATAAATGCGAATCCTTTTACATATTGCATGTACATATATTGTACCAGAGTGTAGACACATAATCTTCTTTATTAACCGACTTCCCAAAAAGGAGGAGGTTCTATGTTCGACTTCAAGTTTGTTTTTTTTTTTTTTTTTTTGTTTATCTCCGTCAATTGTGGACCGATTTTGAAAATTCTTTTTTTGTTTGAAAATGTATGTCTCGAAATTGGTCCCATTTTTTTTTGGTGGAGATCTGATGAAGATCTTCGGTGATATACAACAGAACTCTTCAATAAACAACGGCAAATCTTTCGGGATTGCTGCAAATGCATATCTGTTTATTGTTTATACCATTTCATAACATAACATTACGCCAGTACGCTCTTAAGGGGTACGCAGATCTCTCATTTCACCGGTTAAGTTCAAGTTTCATGATATCAATTTTGGCGTTATAGTTACCTTAATAACTTGCCTATTAGGTAGGTACAACTAAAAAGAGAAAAATAATAAAACTTGTTTGCAAAAAAATACTACCGACTTCCAAATACAAAACTACAAAGTGAAAAATAACTTTATTTTTTGAAGGCGGTGTCCATAAAGCAAAATTGGTACCTACGAAAGACACCGCCTTCAAAAAATAAAGTTATTTTTCACTTTGTAGTTTTGTATTTGGAAGTCGGTAGTATTTTTTTGCAAAAAAGTTTTTTTTAGAGTTTTCGCTCTACCTATTTAAAAAAAAATATCCAACGCTCGAAAATCACACCAAGCATTGCTTGTCACTCCTTTAACCTAAGCCTCTTAGCATCGTCCATCAGATGAAACACTGATATTTGGTCCACCGCAGTATGGTCGTCGTTAGAACGGAAATTGGATTCTGATTCTATATGAACCACAAACGTCATTTGCATTCGAGCAATGGCTGAGGCAGCTTTGCAGTTGTGGCTGACACTAAAAGTGTGGTCTCTTGTGAGATGACAGGGGCCTTTGTGGTGAACATCGATCGAGATTGGTAAGTTAATAAGGCACTTACTTTAAGGAAAGGTATGAAAAATGACTTCAAGGAAACAAAGTATATTCTATTCAGTTTAAATGTTATGATTGATTTAAAATTTGACGACACGGTTGGCACAGAGGTTGAGTGATCGGCTGCTGCACTGCGTGTCGTGGGTTTGATTCCCACACGGATCAAATTTGTATGGCCTATAGATAGTTTTTCCGGTCTGGGTGTAGGGCAACGTTTTAAAAAATAAATAAACGCAAAGTAAATGCTTTTATCAATTAGAGTAATATCATAATCAGCATATAAGGATCCCAGTGCTGGGACTGGCTTTTCCATTCTTTGGTAGGTTATGAGCCATAATCTAACCCGCGCACTCAGTGTGAGTCATATACGATGTCATATGTTTCGTATTTTTGGTTCCTCCATCGTGAGAAAACCAGCATGTCTTAACCTTCTCACGATGTTTTCCTTGACTGTTATGAGAACAATGATGATTAAATAAATTATACATACTAAGATATCTGCTGGGTTCGTACCCATGACCTACATACAACTTTTAAGTCGTGAACTAATTTAAAGGAAGATATGGTGTATCAGATAAGGTTTAAAAGGTTTTTTGATACCGGTAATCGAAAGCTAGTTAATCAATTTTAACATCATATAAAAGAGTATTTGAAAAATCTCTCAACGTGTGGTGGTAAAAGTGGGCATATATTAATCACCTTTTTGCGTTTTCTTCAATAATAAATTGACAGCGCTGTGTTACAATTTAATAAAAGATATTAATATATTTAAAGCACCTTAAATCCATTTCGTTGTTGGTGTTAATGCCATACGTAAGTAAGATACTTTTTCAATTTTATTTACACCAAAAAGATTCTATTCATATTAATATTTCAATTTAACCTTCAATCTAAAGAAGAATATACATATTTTCAATTTACGCCAAAAAAAAACGTGCATTCACGTCTAAATTCATTTTAAATTGAGTTCTCACAAATAAAGACATATTTTAACACTTTGTCCAACATTTGCTATAATTGTTATTCTGTCTTGAGCCAACTCCGTTGCTTGAGTTTAATAGTATAGGTGAGTACCTAAGTTACATGACTTAACTGAATGCGAGTGTATTCAGTTAACTTATTATTTAGAATAAGCTATAATATATACTAATAAAGTTATAAAAGCGAGCCAACAGATAATAAATAGTACATTGTGTATTAAGGGCGGTAAGTAAGGAATTACGATCGAGACTCTAGTAGAAGCCCGAAGTCGAACACTGAGGGCTTTTTGAGTCGAGGTTCATAATTCCCGTACCGCCCGTGATACATACAATGTTTTTCATCACTTTTGCGAGTATTAATTATGAATTATAGCTTTAATACACAAGTCAGCACAGCTGTTATTACGAAATACGTGAACTTTTTTTAAGCGTTTGGCGATTTTTTGCCCACACTACAGATTATACAGTGTTTCGTTCAGAAACTTTAAGGGCAAATACTTACGTAGGTATAGCCATGACGGAGTGTAAAAATAATTAAATAATTTCGAGGTTTTCATACTATAACTATTAAAATCGATTATTAAGAACATAAGTTGAGTATTTAAGTAACATGCAGATTGCAAAGAAATTCCTGTTTAGATAACATTTTAAGACAAATTTTCAATTGCGTGTAAACTCCTTGCTTGAACTTGCATGACCTGTGTGCTGTGCCATAAATTAAAAAAATATTACTTACCGCCCTAGGGTTTCATGACAAAAAGAAAGCCCGAGGGTTTTATATGGGGCATTACGGCCAAGTTACCCTGTATGTTTAGATACTTTTTACGTGCAAGTGTGATGAAAAAAATAATAAAGGCGTACCAGGGGCCGAAACCAACTGGCAAAGGCATTGTTAGACATGTAGCTTGAAATGTGACACCAATCGACAACTATCCCTGTATGCACAAAGCTCCAGAGCCATGAACATCGTCGACGAGTAGCCAGCTTGTCAGTTGCCGGTGTCAGCTGCCAGTTTTTTATCCGATACATTTCGGGAAGTGTGCGATGAAATTGCATCATCTAATTCCACCCAGCCCTTTCCATCATCGGACTACCAGACGTACGGTGATGCGTCATCGGTACATGTTGGACATCCCACCCATACGCACTTAATGTTTTGGGAACACTTTTATTATGCGTACAACTAAGGAGTGGAATTCCCTGTCGGAGTATGTTTTTCCCGATAGCTACAATCTAGGGGTCAGTCTAGGGGTTTAAGTCAAGAGTGAATAGGTTGTTTCAAAGCAAGCGTGCTTCACCTTCGACCACATCATCGCTTACCATCAGGTCAGGTAGTGGTCAAGTGCGAGTCATATCTAGGCATATCTGCTAATTTATTATACCATTTTATAACATAACATCACGCCAGTACATTCACACTTTGTTACACTTCCGGTTATGTTCAAGTTTCATGTTATTCAGTCAATCTATTTTGGCATAAATTTGGGCATTGCAGGTACATTCATTACTATAGAACTTGTTCATTAACCACCACAATGATGAATTTCAAAAAACTAAAGAACTTTTTTACAAAAATATTAAACCGATTTCTAAAGAAAAACCCTACAAAGCGAAAAATAACTTTATTTTCTGTAGTCGGTGTCTTTGTTACCTACTCATTATTTTCCTTTTTCGACATCATCTACCTATATTACGATAAAAATGATTTATAGCCAAAGTACATCTCATTATATGCTAATAAGCTTTGACATGACTAGAATACATTGTTTTATTGCACTGGAATTCCGTACTTTTTTTACTATTTCAGCTTCATCATCAGATGAAGAAACTGGTACCATAAAGATACCATTTTCATCAGTACCATTTATTTATATATTATATCTGCTTCATCTTAATCGCTTAACTATTTGAGATATCTTTACCCACGACATACTTATTAAGGAGTTCCAGTGGCTATATGTGGTCTTCTTCATCAGTTCCACTACACCCAATGATACTTTCAAAGTATATAAAATAACGAAATCGCTGCCTATAATATTTGAGGAGTTCCCTCGATTTCCATGGGAACCCATCATCAAATTCTTATTTGGTGACAATGGAACCACCTTGAACACATTAAAAAAGAAAAACATGCTTATCCGTCTATATATAAACGAGTAATGCCCGTACATACGTTAAAAAAATATCCAGATTGCCAAATTGATAACCTCCTCCTTTTTGGGCAACCGATTAATAAAAAGTTAATTTAAAGAATCAAAAACCTGCTTAAAAACCGAAATAAAATGATGTAGACAAGAAGAAAATCATGCTATGCAGTTAAAGAAAACATTGATTTACGAGTTACTCATCCAACCAAAACCTATTCTGCACCTCCACCAGTTTTCATAGAATGCACAATGTAAGATTCAAAATTTAAATTACATTTCAATTTCTAGTCTTATAATTTTAAAGTCCACTGACTGAAACTATTTGCGTAGCACCCTATATCAACATCGAGTTTGCTCTCTTCCCAGAGTAAAATACGTAGTTTGTCGCAGATTCTAAGTCTCAGTTACTTGTTGGTTCTAACGAGTAGAATCAGACTTGGCTTCTGACGATTCGAAAGTGCTTGAGAAGGAAAAATTGTGTAAAAAGTAAACAATTCAAGTTGCTCTGTAATCCTGGACTTGACTAGTTGGAGCGTAACTTGAACAAGTTATGAAAGGGTACTTGAAGTTGTAATTGGATTTACGTCTGTATCTTTTTAAGGGTAGGTAACATCTCATTACCTACACACAAAGCCCGAAGAATTGCCAAACATATGTGGCAGGGGGCAGGGCAGATTTCTCGCAGAACGGATAGTCGAGGGGGCCGAAAAGTACTGGAGTTCTAAGTAAGTAGGAATCCGGCAGATGTTGCGTTGGATGGCCGCCCACTTGGGGGGCCGATGACCTGGAGAAGGTTGCAGGAATCCGGTGGATGCGAGACGCATGGGACCGGGCAATGTGGCGAAACTTGTGGGAGGCCTATGTTCAGAAGTGGACGTCTTTCGGTTGAAATAATGATGATGATGAAGAACATCTCATTAAATCATATTATATCTACCTACTCACCTATAACGTTACAGCATTCATTCTTGTTGGATTCCATACTATTAATATTCATGTCATGTTGGCCTTAGTGGTCGCAAGCGCTACTGCCAAGTTCACACTTACGCTCACGGTCCTGAGCTTAATTCCTAGGTTGGGCAAAATGTAATTGGTTTGTTTTTATCTCGTATTTTTTGATAGCAGCCCGAAGACTAGATTGAGCTTTGTTGATGGCAATAGACTTAATTTTTATTTGATACGGGACTTAACATAAACATAACTGGTTAAAATGTGTATATAGTATTGGGTTAACCCTTCCTAGCTCTTTGGGAAAACAAGAATTAGGTTAACCTAACGAAATTAGGATCGTGGATGCACTATTATTTGTATATTTACTCGTTTATCCTCGCACTGGAACACCTTGCAGCAATTACACCAATGGAGCACAAACTTATCCTTACTATAAGTCTAGGTTTCCTTACGATGTTTTCCTTCGCCATTCTCAGCGATGTCCAAGTTAAACGTTGAAATTGAATATTAATTGAAACAGTCACATTGGAACTTGCCTGGTTTTGAACCCACGGCATCAAGCACAAGAGGCGACGTCTCTAGCCACTGGGCCACCACTACAGTCAAATCCATTCCTAACCCTTCTGAACCCTTCTGAAAAACAAGCCTGATGTAATGACATCTCCATTTAAGAATTGTATTCCTAAGCAACCACAAAATTAATATCTAAGCCGTCTATCAGTAAGAACTCTGCTGAAAGTAGTAACTGGCGAACCCTGAGCTAGAACATTTCGCAGAGTGTCTCATTTATATCTGTTTTCCGGGTGGATGCGCTAAATAACGCAGGTAAAGTGGAAAAAGCGCCCATTAGCACTCGAAAGCGCTTTCGACGGCCGATAGGGTTCTACGAAACGTTGAACAGAGAAGGTTCAAACTAAATAAACAAATCCCTGGGTTTTAAAACTGAGAATTTGAAATAAACAAACACAGCAAAATATTAACAAGTTCTCACGCTGGATATTAACGTTTGGAAATTTACCAACTTCAAATTCTCAATTTAAAACTGGAGGTCAAACTGAGTTTCAATTGTGGTATTGCTATTTTCCCTCTGTATCGTCGTTGATTGGGGTTCTATATTCAAAAAACTGACATCTATATGTACGGACTGACGGATGGATTTTTGAATTCACTAGTTGCAACTAGACTCGAAAACCGTCTCCAAGAAAACTGTCACGGGCTAGCACTTGCTGGGTCACGGATAAATTTTACAAAGTGTTACCGCAGCCCTGGCTATAGTAACTGAAGAAAACGGGTGAGTTTTAGACAGTAATAGTCTGACACGCCTTCTGCATCACCCAGAGCGGGAGAAGCCATTGGATGATTACCATACCGGAAAAAAACTTTCTAGCGCTTGCTGTTTATTTATTATTTATATAATAATCTTCTACTGCCCTATTATTTATACTTTGGTAGATTCCTTTAGTTTTATTTCATACTAGCTGTACCGGCAGCTTCGCTCCCGTCACCTACCTACCGTCCTAACCAATTATTTTTCAAGGTGATTTTGCGGCGAAGCATCTTAGTACCATTCAGAAAATGACGTTAAATGCACAATGCCATCTATCGAATATGGAGTTTAACTGTCCAAGTATCTGTTTTGAGTGTGTTGTGACATTTAAATTCTTGAACACATTACAATCATCTAATTTTTCATAGAGTGAACCGATACCGATAAAACAAAAACTAAGTAATACTGCAAGTGCGTAACTTGCAGTATTACTTAGTTTTTGTTACAATTTTTATGTAAAAAACTTATCTTTATTGGTTTTGTTCATTTTACATTATGCGTGCACAACTATACAGACAAATAGATAAACAGACAAAAAATCCAAAAATGCTGGCAATAAGTTCTGTTGGTTATCCTTTAATATCTTGGCTATTTTTTTGGATATATTTCGATTTATTATATGTAGTGATAACCGTATAGCACCATATACCGTATATAACCAGCTTTAGGATACCGCTATATAAATACCGATAAGTATTGACACCTCGCAACCATTTTTTTTTACTTTTTACACGGAGGGCGTCTTTCGGCTGAAATTATGATGATGATGACGACCTTTACATGTGCTGTTCTTTGGAGAGGAATAAACTTAGTATCGGAACGGACCTTCTGTTTTGTCCCTGTGTGGTTCTACGGTTTCATCGATTTCGTGTTGCGGTTTTAGAATGTAGAGGCCTTTTGGTGCTGTTATGGTTTCCTAAAATGTAACAATGTAAATTGTGGTTCTCTATCCAGGCTTGTTATATGCTTCGATAGTAAACTTGACATATTTTATTCCAACAATCTTTTAAATTTTTTGCTTTCTAAAAATCTTTTTTCAAAAACACAAACACAAAGTAAAAAATATCTTCAATTTCGGAATTCGGTGTTCCTGTTTTCGTTTCTTAACACCGACTTCCGAAATTGAAGTTATTTTTCACCTTGTAGTGTTTCTATATTTTTTGTTAAGAAAGTTTTTTTATTTTACACTTTTTAATGGTACACAATGGACAAGTTCTATAGTAAGATAACTATTTATGCCCACAGTGATGCCAGAATAGATTACCCGAATAACGTGTTACTTGAACATAACCGGTGGAATGAGAGTATACCAGGAAGAACTATACACATCTGCGTACCCGTTTAGTACGTACTGGCGTCATGGTATGTTATGGAGTGGTGTAAACATTAAACGGACATGCGATTGTAGCAATTCCAAGAGATTTGCCGTCATTTATTGAAGAGTTATGTTGTTGTTCTCTTGTTGATATGACGGAGTTATGCCCGAACACAGATACAAAAAAAAATAGGTGTCCAAGTTGAGAAACTCCTCTTTTTTGAGCAGTCGTTTAAAAATATATTTCATCATCTTCATTTAAACCGAAAGATATTTACTGCTGGACATGTGTTTTCCCCGAGTCAGACGCCACATCGACCGTTCCTGTGCGTCTCTCATCCAGCGGTTTCGTCTCGCATCGAGCCTTAATCAGGTCATCGGTCCACCTAGAGAGAGGCCTTCCAACGCTGCGTCTTTCAGTACGCGGTCGCCACTTCAGAACTTTAGCCCTTTCCCATCGACCATCTAAAAACATTTATTCTGTATCGTCAAACTTATAAAAATATTATGTTCAATATCCTCACGTCAAACAACTATGAGTCCGATATATGGATTGATATTTAAAAATGTATTGTGTATATTTTTACGTAATGCCATTCTAAAAATGCTTCCTATACCATTTACCGGGTATCTGAAACCTTTTATCGCTATTTTTCGCATTTTTGTCTCGCTGATCAAAATCAAATTATCTGTCACTGAAAGCAAATACGTAGCGTAGGATTCTGGAGTGAAACCTAAGTACTTACCTGACTATATAAATGAAATCTCGCGACGTTATAGCTACTAACTTTGTTAAAAACATGTCTTAAAAAATGTTTCAAAGGCCTTTGGCCGTGTTAAGATAAAGTAAAAAAATAACACTACCTAAGTTAACAAGCTCGTCTAAGGCCCAGGTTGTGGTACAACAATTTTTTTAAACAGACTTTAGGTGCCATGATTGTATTGGTTGAATTAATTTTCAACAGCCAGACGCATCACTTTCTTGTGTTTAATTTGTGACAAATGTCGATATATTATTTTGTTCTGGAAACCCTGGCTTAGATCTCTTATTTACAGAAAGCAAGTTCGTTGAATACTGCTCTCTTTTTTTAATGAGTTTAGCTTGTCATTGGAACTTTTCATTCCCTACCCCTAGGAATATTATCTTATTTACTAATATTATAAATGCAAAAGTTTGGATATGTGTATGTTTGTAACTCAATCACGCCTGAACAGCTAAACGGATCTGAATGAAATTTGGCATAGAGATAGATTGTAGTCAGTAATAGTACAAAGGAAACTTTTTATCATAGGATGTTCCCTCGAGATAATTTTTGCCTTTCACGCGAATGAAGCCGCTGACAGAAGCTAGTCACAAATATACGTTCCCCTCTTGCCGCTTAATTGCCAATATCCTGAAGAAACTCAATAAAGATGGCGGCCAAAATATTTCCACAACGCAATCCTATCGGTGACATCAGAGAACTACTAACATTTTGTATGCTTATTAAATTCCGGAGATAGTTCGTGGTATTGAGATAATATTGTTATTAGAATATTACATTATTGTACGTTGAAGAAAAATATCTGTAGTAGTATATACTTTGTGGGTAACGAATATGAAAATGATTTGGAGTGTAGATTTTTCTGGTTTGTAATGTTTTCTACAGTTCATTGATATGCCTTATTTAACCAAGAATGGAGAAAAAAATTAACATTATTGCTGTAAATTCATTAAAAGAAATAAACATAAGATGGCCATGAAATGACACACAAAACATGGTTTTCTTCTTCGTTTTGCTGTTAACACACGATGAATAAAACTCACCTCAATATCTTGCTCCATTTGGTAGCGTTAGACGGCAAAACATGACTTACTTATTCTAGGTAAATTAAAACTTTCCATCCTAGAAGCTTAAACATACCAGAAAAAAGTCTTACTTGAGAGCGAATCTAACATATAGAGGCAGACGCGTATCAAACAGTTTTGATCCAAACTCTTAAATTGATAGATGGTTGAAAATACAAGCGTGTACCGAAAAGAGCGCAGCGAAAGATCGGTATAACGCGCCGGGGAAGTGTCATCGCCCGTCGAGCCAATCCATAGGTGCTAGTTTCACGGAATCAAATCCAGGGATTTTTTCGGGAACAAACGAACTACTGTGTGGAGCCCCGAATGTAGCGGTTTATGTATATCTAATATTAAAATTATTACATTATGCAATCATTGTAAAGAGCAGTGGTAGCCCAGTGGTAATGGCCTCAACATTATTATCCTAGGTCGTGGGTTCGAAGTTCAACCCACGCAGGTGCTTTACTTAGTGTACATTATTTCATCACCTCTGCTGTAAGAACTGTGAAGGAAATCATCGTAAAGAAACCGACATGTCCTACAAATGAGAATTCGAAAACATGTGACATCTACCAACCAGCACCAGGCCCGTGTTGTGGATTAAGGCCTAGGGAATAGGCTCTCACAGAGAAGAGGCCAGTGTTTCAGCAGTGGGAACATTAAAAAGCTTATGATGAATATTATGCAAAAGAAGTAATGACAAGAAAGGAGGTGACTAATGAGATGACTGCAGATATTGATCTATTGAAGAAAAAGAAAGTAAAAGAAGAAGAAGAAGCTGCGACGACCCCAAATAAATACCGATGAGCAGCACGATGATGATTATTAGGGAGATGAATAATTTCAAAAAGATTTCAAGGCGAGCGAGAAATAAGACTGAACCCAGATAACATACCTACAGATAATAATTCTGTGAAATAAAAGCAGATGAAATCAAGCAACATTGTAAATAGCTCGGTACGATCAAAACTGATATAAAAAGGACGTTTATTAAAGAATAGCTGTTGTCTACGACTTAGTCCACGTCAAACTCTTAAAATAACATATATAACTGTAGTAGAGTAAATTAACAACACGATATTTTTTTATTAATAATACATCCAAGTCGTTTTGGAGGAGTTTCCAAAAGTTGCGAAAAAATATCGGGTTGTTAATATTTTCTTAGAGCAAACTATTACACGCTACACGAAATAATATTGTGTTCAAAATTATGTACATGAATCAATAATATATATATTTTTTTTCAAACGTTTTATAATTGTAGAGTATGCTTTGGAAAGTTACCGTTTTACGGAACTAAAGAGTATGTAGGTCCTTAACATTGGGGTGTATATAGTGCCCTAAAGGATTTTGATGAAACTTTACAGAAATATAGCTTATACATAAGATTAACACACGTAATTAATAAAGGTATTGGGCGAAGTACTAATACCACGCCGGCGGAGCCGCGGGTGACAGCTTGCTTTACATTATGCCCCGTAGCACCTACTTTTTTTCAAAAGTATTCAATGTACAATTTTGACGTCTCTACGATTTATTATGTTTATAGATAATATAGAACACAATTTAATCATTACAACAATAATATAGTCTTGTAAATTATTATTATGTCTATTGACAGTATAATAATTTCTCGATCAGAAGAAAACAATACTATTCTAGATAACAATATCTATAAAGTAAACTAAATGGGTACTTACATATTTGTAAATGTGTATGCGGCATATTGGACTCCCTTTTAATATTAAACCCGTGGTTTGTGTAATCTAAGTAGGTACTTCTGAGACCGAAATATGTGACGTAATCTCTGCATAGCTACACATAAAATATACTTCCATGATACACTAGTATTTGTATAAGTCATCAGGTTCAACTATAGTTTATTAGCTACTGGCGACTCGTTTACCCGTTGCATTGCTTCTGTAACCTATCCAAGAGGAAAAATATAAACACTGGATCCGGACTTGTACCGTGAATTACCTAATTTTATCGTTAAAAACACCTAACATAAAGGTTGCAATCACCACACACTCAAAGATAGAGTAATTTTAGTACCTGTCTTACTTATTACGATAGCCGCATGGTCCAACCATAACTTTGGACGTAGGTCTCATAGAAGTGTATATTTAATGTTATTTTAACGACCATAGCATAGTAAATCTAAAAAAATATTCAACTAACGCACAAATGGTAAGATATTTTTATTTTAAGCCACAAAAGTCAATCCTTAAAAATAATTTCACACGAAATTCTGCATATTTTTTAGGGATTTACATAATTATACCTTCTAAGGGCTTTTTTGTTAGTATTTGCGTAGTTCTTCATACTGACATAAGAATCAATTATTTTAATTTGATTGTTGCCTTAAAAGAACCCCTGTGCATTTATGCCTTATATTGTTTGCAGAATTTTTGAAAATGCAATGAAAACGCTTATATGCGGAGTTCTTATCGGAAAAATTAAGTGCATATAGCGGCCTTAATATTGTATTACTACAAGTACGGAAACATTGTATATTTTATCCTAGGAAGCTCATCTATAACTTAGAAATAAAGGGAGTCAGTGGTAGTGTGATGGTTGACAGGACGGTATGGAACAACAAAACGTGTTGCACTGACCCCAAGTAACATGAGACAAGGGCTGGAAGATGATGATGATGCTCTGCTTTATAGTAGCTCTCTATCAGTGAATTCGAATTTGAATAATTAAATGAATTTATTGCAGATATCACCTTTTAAAATAATTTAAACATACAAACCATATTTTAAGCTATTTATAATTATTCGTTTAGATGACCAAATACAACGGTGGCCACAGGCTTTAGACGAGTGTCATTCGATGTCAGCGATGTTGTGAAATGCCAAAATGTGGATTGATCACGAGGCTTTTCGATATTGCTTGACAATCCCATAATTTCTTATAATTTTTTCAATTGCTTTCAAGACGCTTTCATTGGTAGTATGATATCTGTCTAGAAACTCAAAAGGCATCGTGTGGACCACTTGCAATTTACCACGCCATAAAACTATAATCTTTCGCTACCATCATTCGAAATCGCGATTTTTATAGCCCTATTTATGTCTCGGCATCACCTGCCGCGTTCGACACCTAGCTACCTACCGCGCTAAAGAAGAATGTATTGTTTTTGCTCTGTATAGATTTCTGAAGATATTTTTTTCTTTTTTGGATTTTATTTCGCTGTCGATTGGATTGGTTTCGATTCCTTTGTTTTGGTCTTTGTTGATTCATATTTTTTCAGAGTCTACTGTATTGTTAACGTTCAATGGCATTTTGTTTTTGTTGACACTGAGTTTTGCTTTAGAACTTGGTGATTGATTGTTTTATACATTTCAGTATAATGCGTTTTGGTCTAGAACATATTGATTTAGGAAACTCTTTAAGTTCTATTTCATCGTAAGACGAAAAACTATTTAAGTTAACAGCCCTATTTTAGTGTCATCCCGTTATCCCTGAAATTTGTTTGCTCTATAAGTAACCTTTTGTGTATGAATCACTAGCTTGTATTTGCTTCCATGGAAGAAAGAGAGGCCATTAGTGTGGGTCGCTACTTGTGTCACTATTCTTGCGCCATCCCATTTTCCTAGCTCGTCGTGCTGTGCTGGCTTCGTCGCCACGTCGCTACAGCTGCGGAGAACTAAAGCGGTGGCAATATAATAACCTCATTGGAAGTTAAATATTCAAGCCGTTTAGGGTTGACCATATGGCTCGCACTGTCAAAAAGTTATCAGATCTCATGCATTGCCAAGTTTCTAACTCTACACGCCATAACTCTACAATCCCTAACTTCACAATCTCTACACCTTAGTCAAAATATGTGGGTTGGCCGTTTCGCGTACGGAGAACCTCAAGCGGCGGCAATATAATAACCTCATCGGAAGTTATATTTTCGAGCCTGTTTGGAGTTGAAACTCTTAGTCCAAGGGGACCGAGTGCTCACGTTTTATTTAAAAAACTATCTAAACGCCTAGTTGACACTTAACGTGAACCAAGAACTGGCTTTTATCTTGGTCAGAGGATAAGCGTAAAACACGGCAATGCTGCTAGTCTTTCGGGCACATCATTACCAGTGGGCAACGATGTGGTGGAGTTTTCCAACGCCATATTGAGATTAGTTTATTTTAGATTTAGTTTTGTCAGAGGATAAGCGTATAACGTGGCAATGCTGCTAGTCTCTCGGGCCCATCATTACCAGTGGGCAACGATGTGGTGGAGTTTTCCAACGCCATATTGAGATTAGTTTATTTTTAGATTTCGTTTTGTCAGAGGATAAGCGTATAACGTGGCAATGCTGCTAGTCTTTCGGGCCCATCATTACCAGTGGCCAACGATGTGGTGGAGTTTTCCAACGCCATATTGAGATTAGTTTATTTTTAGATTTAGTTTTGTCAGAGGATAAGCGTATAACGTGGCAATGCTGCTAGTCTTTCGGGCCCATCATTACCAGTGGGCAACGATGTGGTGGAGTTTTCCAACGCCATATTGAGATTAGTTTATTTTTAGATTTAGTTTTGTCAGAGGATAAGCGTATAACGTGGCAATGCTGCTAGTCTTTCGGGCCCATCATTACCAGTGGGCAACGATGTGGTGGAGTTTTCCAACGCCATATTGAGATTAGTTTATTTTTAGATTTAGTTTTGTCAGAGGATAAGCGTATAACGTGGCAATGCTGCTAGTCTCTCGGGCCCATCATTACCAGTGGGCAACGATGTGGTGGAGTTTTCCAACGCCATATTGAGATTAGTTTATTTTTAGATTTCGTTTTGTCAGAGGATAAGCGTATAACGTGGCAATGCTGCTAGTCTTTCGGGCCCATCATTACCAGTGGGCAACGATGTGGTGGAGTTTTTCAACGCCATATTGAGATTAGTTTATTTTTAGATTCAGTTAGTAATTATAATTTTTGTGCAATGTTTGTAGTTATAGTTAATTAAGTTTTTTATGAACTGTTTAGTTATTAATAGTTATATCACTAGTTTTAAATTACAATATTCATCATATAATATTTTCATTATGTAAACAAAGCGATATATCGGTCACTTTGGTTTTTATCTTTATTATTAGTAATTTAAAACAAAATGATACACTCTGTTTATTTTATTTAACATAATCCTATAGATCATTGCTTACCAGTAATAGAGCATCGAAGCGTGAATATAATTGCCTGTAACACGTTTAATAAGCGTATTGATGGCTTCGGTTACGTTAGTGATCCCAGGAGAATCTGTTAATGGTATTGCCAATTATATAATGTAAGCTTGATTAAATTATTATTAGTATGTTTTAGATGTGTTCGTTATTCAAATGGCTCCAGACAAGTGGTATTCGATGTCAGCGAAGGCTTTAGATTTTTTTTTCATTTTTGACTATCGCTATCGCCACGCTTTCGATGATAGAATGTCACTTGTCTAGGGCCTCTGGTGTATGATATAAGATCTTTTTTTTATATATAACTTAACACCAAGCCTGAGATCCCCGAAGGTTAGATCAGAGGTGCACTTAGAGTGGTTACGCACTACACCTCTGTGTCTGGGATCCACTCCCTATCTCCGTCAATGAAATTACGGGAATCGTCCGCAAGTACTCCGAAACTTTGGAGTGAAAAAAACAAGTGTTATCTGCAATTTTTCGGACGGGTGAGAACACATCGGGAGTAGGTATACTTGTCAAATTGTGTTGTCATTCATTCTTAGTTCGGGGCCTGAACGAATCATCCGTCCATAGGTGATACGGAATAGGCAACGCCCGTAACAAAGGCTGAAAGTAAGGACTTCGTGCTTACGTTGTAGACCCCCTGACATCCAAGTCCGTGAAATTTTGGCTACGAAGTTAGCTGTAGTGCTTCTTGTAGGGAAGCTTACTTACTCCATCTGAACTCTATCCGTCATGATCTGTCATAATTCAGAACATTTTGAAATCGGAACTCAAATTATGGACACGGATCATGGACACGGACGCGTATTGGATAACCACCTAAAACACATCTTAGTAAAAACACATTTCGCCAGTTATGGTTCAGTCGCATATAATGGGTGAGGCTGTTGCCACCAACCGCGCACAAATCCAGACATAGGGTTGCTTTTGAGAAATTCCAGATAGAAAAATAAATACATTGCCCAACCCGGGCATGTAACCCATAACTTTATTATCTATAAGTAGTAGTGCTTCCGAGTACTAGAGTAACAAGGCAACCCCGCAGTAATCTATTCTTCAGAAAAATCAACACAAGTCTCGCGGCGCAGTTCTTCTACCGCAAAAATCAATGAAATCAAATGTAAAACCAATTCAAATCAACTATTCAGTATGTAGGTACCTTATTAATTAGGTTACAAACAAAGACATTAACCGATTTAGTTTTACTTTTACACTAGCTTCTGCCAGCGGCTTCGCCCGCGTGAACGTTGAAAATTACCCGAGGTAACATATTCCCGGGATAAAAAATCCTATGTGCTGTTCCAGACTATAATCTATCTCTGTGCCAAATTTCATTCAAATCCGTCCAGCCGTTTAAGCGTGAAGAAATAACAAACATACAAACTAACTCACAGACTTTCGGATTTCAGACTTTATAATATTAGTGTGATATTTAATATATAATTATATAAAATAAAATAAGATAAAATAAGAGGTCGACAATATTGTGTTCTTCTAATGTAAAACCAAGTACCATCTAATGTTAGCTTTATCCACAACGAAGTTACAAAGGGGAGTAGAAAATGTCGTGAATGGCTTCGAGAAAAGGTTGGCACGGCTGTGCCTTTCTTTGCTCGACTTGTTGGTGGCACTGCCGGGCCCAAAGATTTTTTCCAATAAAAACAGATACCTGCAGATGAGCAGTGTACTTTGATACTAATTTATTTGTTACTGAAACAGAAAATACGATCAAACTTACTTATTTTTGACAGTCGTTATTTCTGAAAGGGATCCCTTTCTCTAGAACCTAATACTGATTAATCGTACCGAAAGTCCTTAGTCCTTAACCCTAACTTCAGAAGTAATCTACTTCAACAATATCAATAACCTCCTGATATCGGTCGTACAAGTGACGTCATTACAGGAACGAGGTCAAAATGTGGATTAGTGGGCAATTTATCATCTTGTATGGGCGCTAATGGCGGCATCGGGTAAGGTGGGCATAATGTGTACCCTGTACAGTGAAGGTATGGTAGGTAGTGTTAAAACCAATATAGATAGGTATGTATCGCCAATTTTTACAGGTTAAAGCATAGATCCATACTTTGTACTATAATCCAGAATAATATTAATGCGAAAGTAACTCGTGTCTGTCTGGGTGTCTGTTATCTTTTCAAGCTTAAACAACGGAAATGATCGAAAATACATTAAGTATAGAGATAGTTTGAGATTTTGGGTATTATATAGGTTATCCTTAAGGGTGTGGAAATGGTGTTGGAATTTTGTATGGTGAGCCAATAATTTCTCAAGTAATAAGCTATTCGAAGTACTAATGCTACGCAGACGAAGTCGCGGGTAAAATTCTTAATTCTTTACAGTAAACAAAAGAAAATCATATACAACATGAGTGATTATAAAGTTGATGTACAAAGGCGAGCTTAACTCAAAGAAGAGTTTTCTACCAGCAAGCCTTAGAGTGATAGATAGTCTACAAAAGGAAGAAGATAAGTAGTCCAGTGTACAATTTTAGAATAATATAAAATAAATCATAAATATACATAAGTACAAAATATACATATACTAAAAAATGCTGGTTTATTTAGGTATTAAGTAAAAGCTGGTTTATCATAAAGAAGACCCCATGACTTAATAATAACTGTCGCACGGGTCGGTCTTCCAAGGTAAAGTTACGCTTGCCGATGTCGTTTCGTGGAAACCGAGACACTTACGTGCGTCGGAAATCACCTTGAGCCAATTGCCTATTATTTGTAGATATTGACAGTTGGATGAGTTGTCAGAAAGTGACAGAGGTCAGAAAATCTGACACCAATCTAACCAAGGTTACACTCGAAACTTCAGTGTCTACAAGTTACTCGGCAAGCTATCATTGTGCCTGGGTCTAAAACATTACCAACCGGTAAAATATGGAACGTATTAAGTTTAACACCTGAGGCAAAAATAGTCAGTTGACTGTAAAACCAGACAACAAATAAATACCTTATAAAAACTTTTAAATTAAATTTATAATTTATGAACAGGAAAACCCTCTCAGGTTAAGGCCTCTACCAAAGATTGCCCTTTTTCTCAGCCTTTAGCAATATGATACCAATATTAATTTGTACTAGATATTTTTTTGATATCATCTTCCCATTGTGAAGTCTCCTTTTTGGCGTTTGCCCTGAAATCAACCAATAATTTTATGAAAATACAATCATGATAAACACAAACTTCTCTTGAATTATCAGATCAGTTAAAAATAACAATTATTACCAATTAATATTCAAAGAATTATAATTTAAGTAAGAGATTACGATTAATAACTAGAGTTGAACGTAAATAAGTTTATAATATGACAACTCCTGTCACTGTGTTATTAACCGACTTCGAAAAAAGGAGGAGGTTCTCAATTCGTCGGAATCTTTTTTTTTAATGTATGTTCCCCGATTACTCAAAGACGCCTGGACCGATTTCAAAAATTCTTCTTTTGTTTTGAAGGGTATACTTCCTAGTTGGTCCCATAGTCATCAGGTCAGGATCTGATGATGGGATCCTAGAGCAATCGAGGGAACTCCTCAAATATTATAGGCATACATATAGTGATTTTGGTATTTTTATCAACAATGCAATCACTTGCACTCAAAAAGTATAACTTGGTGAAGTGGAACTGATGAAGAAGACCACAGATGGCCACTGGAACTCCTAAATGCTAAGTATGTCACGGGTATAAAATATCTCGAATAGTTAACCGACTATGATGAAGCAAATACTTATATATGAATGGTACTGATGAAAATGGTACCATTGAACTGTTCTGATGATGAAGCCGGAAGGTAGGCACTGGAACTCTGAAATAAAACAATGTATCCTAGTCGTGCTTGGGCTTATTGGAATCGTCAAGAGATGTACTTTGGCCATAAATGATTATCATGTTAATTGGCGATACCAACTAAAAAGAGAAAAATAAAAAACTTTTTAACAAAAAATCAAACCGACTTCCAGAACAAAAAACTACAAAGCAATAAATAACTTTCTTTTCCGAAGTCGGTGTCGAAAAACTGAAAAAAATGGGTACAAAAGACACCGACTTCGGAAAAGAAAGTTATTTTTTGCTTTGTAGTTTTTTGTTCTGGAAGTCCGTTTGATTTTTTGTTAAAAAGTTTTTAACAGAGCTTAGGGCAAATGGGATGTCTGGTCCTGTTGTCCAAGGATCTATTCGTTATGGATACGAATGCGAATAAAAGGTTAGAAATTTGAAATTCTACTGAATAAAAACTGTAGAACATCTAAGGTCTCTTGTAGAGCGTGTTATAAACAACAGTTTATAATTTTTGGGCAAGGCTTTGTTCTAGGATTTTCTTTTTAAATATTCATGAGAAAAATTGCTACTATTGTCGTTACAGCATTTCGGCGTAACTGATCTTCTTTATCTACCTCATTCTTAGTATTTATTAGGTACATTTTTATACATATTTGTTACATTTTTAAATATTAGCTTATTAAAATACAATAAAGAAAACATTTAAATATATAAAAAATAGTAGCCCACTGGTATCGGGAACAGGGTCCAAGCTTCCGGTGCTCAGGGCTCTTGAGAGAGGAACCTCCTAACGATACGCGCCGTGTCCCGGAGTACCGCTTTCTGGATCAAGCCCTTGATCCAGCTGCCCAACGAGAGCCTCCTCAGATGTTTGTCTAGGCTCTTGGCTATTATGCCATTGGCCGTCATATTACAGTCATTATTATGGCGAAAATAAATTTCTGAACAAAATACTAGAAACACATGGTTTTAGTATATCCCTGTATTAAATGGCAAAATAAGTACGCCAATCCCAGCCCAAGGGACACCCGGCGGGTTTGGCGGTACAGGTCGGCAGATTGGGATGGCATGCGATCTTTCTTCGCATGCTATCCTTGGCAGCCTACTTGCTTTTCTTAGACTGATCCATCGTCGTGCGCGGATGCCGTGACGGATGTGTTGCGTCGGGGAATGGAGTACTACATTCCGTTCTCTGACGTATCAATGTCTAGCGAAGACCGGTCATGGTTTGGCGCCGAATGTAAGCGCGCCGACGCGCTTAAACATGGGGCGTACCTGGCTTGGGTCGACGCTCAATCGCGTAAGGCGAGTGACGTGGGTCAGAAGAAGAAGGCCTTCAACAGGGCTGCCAAGTCCTGCAAGATGGTGTTGCGAAGGGCTCGGTTCGATCACATTGGCCGAATAGGGACCAAACTTGACTCTTACCGAGCAGGTAGTAAAGCGTTTTGGTCTCTGGCTAAGTCGGTCGAGTCGAACTTCTGCCGTCCCTCACTGCCACCACTGCTGAAACCCGTTGGGTCACTGGCCCACTCCGCTGAGGAGAAGGCAAATTTATTTGCCTCACTTTTTGCGGAATCTTCACGTCTGAATCCTGGTGACGCACGGCCCCCTCCTCCTCCTGATGGATGCTAGACGAGCATGTCGGACATTCGTATCCATCAAAAGGACGTTAGTAGGGTGCTGCAAAACCTTGACGTGAACAAGGCTAGCGGCCCTGACGGAATACCAGCACTTGTTCTTAGAACCTGTGCGCCTGAACTGTCTCCGATCTTGACACGCCTATTCCGTCTTTCGTATGAGGCTGGAAAAGTGCCGAATGCTTGGAATCAGGCTAACGTACAGCTCGTGCCCAAGAAGGGCAGTCGAGCTGACCCGGCCAACTACAGACCCATATCTGTAAACTCCATACTCTGTAAGAGTATGGAACGTGTACTCAATACTAAGCTCCTGGCATACCTAGAAGCAAACGATATCCTTAGTGATCGCCAATACGGCTGCCGCCGAAATCGGTCTACTGGGGATCTTCTAGCGTATGCCATTCACATCTGGAGTGAGGCCATCGAGAGGCACGGGGAAGCGCTAGCCGTCTTCCTAGACATCTCGAAGGCTTTTGGTAGGGTCTGGCACGAAAGCCTTATTGGCAAGCTTCCTTCATTCGGTTTGCCCGGTGGTCTGTGTGATTGGATTGCAGACTTCCTGAGAGATCGGTCCATTCGAGTGGTTATCGATGGCTGCTCGTCGGACTACTTGCATATTAATGCCGGGGTCCCTCAGGGGTCGGTACTCTCGGCAACTTTATTCTTGCTGCACATTAACGATCTGCTAAAACCCGGCACCTTTGGGTATGCAGACGACAGCACTGTTACTGAGAGATACTTGTCCAACGCTCGTGCTACCGGGCCTCAGATCCAGTCTCTCCGGGAGGCCATGGTGGAGCGCTTAAACCTGTCCTTGCAGGCAGTCTCCGAATGGGGCGATGCCAATCTGCTCAGGTTTAATGCTGCTAAAACCCAGGCGTGTCTTTTTTCCGCAAAAAAGAGTCAATTTCACCCGGCTCCAACTTTCCGAGATATGACCGTGCCAATAGCTGACCATCTTGAGCTTCTTGGCGTTACGTTGACATTGACTCTCAATTTTGACCCATACATTGAGGCAAAGGCTCAGCTAGCCGCCAAAAAGCTGGGGATCCTTGCAAAGGTGAGAAGGTATTTCACGCCAGAACAGCTGCTCAACTTGTATCAAGCACAAGTTCGATCATGCATGGAGTACTGTTCTCATATCTGGGACGGATCTGCCAAATATCAGCTTGATGCACTAGAGTCGATCGAAAAGCGGGCCAAGAGCATTATCAGCGATGAGGCACTGGTTAAGTCAAAGCTCCAGAGCCTTGAACATCGTCGCCGAGTTGCCAGCTTGTCGGTTTTTATTTATTAACACGTAAGTTTGTGAGGATGGATGTCTGTTACTCTTTCACGCAAAAACTACTTAACGGTTTTTAATGAAACTTTATAGTAATATACCTTATACTCGTACATCAGAATAATACATAAGCTAAAATTGATTAAAACCGAAAACATTACAATTCCATGCGAGCCGAGCCACGGACAGCAGCTAGTCGAATTATATTTCTTTCTACTACGAGATATTAATTTTTCGCGTCTGTTTGACGCGAAAAATTACCTTAACCTTATCCATAATTAAAAATTCCCGACTCCTATCTTGTTACAAAAGCTGAACTGAATGGTTGCGGACAAATTAAAGTTTGGTTAGGATAAACGCAAACGTTCACGTTATCGTCAAACATATTAAAATATACATTTTAATTTACTCTTTTTTTCGCAAAGCGATTTTAATTTACTTGGGTGATGGTGTTTTGATGTTCAAGATAAAAGGAAAGAAGGGTTTTGTAGCCGAGTTTGGGTTAATAATGAGTTTGGGTCCTTGCTGTTTCAATTATTATGTTGACTGTTGCTCTGGGGTACTGGATTCGGTTGTTAGGTAAGGCAAATTGGCAAAAGAATAAATTAACTGCAATTAAAGATGAAACAATATGAAAGAACTTCTGATCGTCTTTTCTTCGTCTCATAACAATTTTACTTCATACTCTTATTAGACAGACATGCAAGTCTGTTTTTACACGCTTTTATTTAACTTGCAATGTATATATGTTCGGGTCAAATCTTGCAACTCAATTTTAAAGCAGTTATCCTGAACCGTATAAGATGAAATTTTGCATTCACGTTTAGTTTGGATGACAATGCATGGTTAGCTAAGTGACGTCATTCTAAATCTTACAAGACTAGTTATTTGTCGTGCACTGCCATGATATGAGTATCAAATGAAAGGGTTTGCTGAGAAGAATACGAGAAAACTTGTATAAAAATATCTTTTCACTAATAATTTTATTCGGGAAATTATTAACCGAGCGAAAAATATACTGAATGGGCGACTATTAAACTAAGTAACTAACTATTTATCCAGTTTGAGTAATAACTTTTAGGAGGATTTTGTGAGCTGCGGTAATAATATTGATACATACTTTAATTGTATTTGGAGTTCTATATTTCTAGTTTAGCACGTTATTCTTTCGAAAGTAGCAGAATAAGCGACGAGGCGACATCGCTGTGTAGCGCGGGAGTTCGGATGTATTCGTGTTTTTAACGAATTAGTCCAAGAGCGAGCGAAGCGAGCTTGGGAACTTAGGGCACCCCGAAACGGATAAGTTAGGTTTGAAGGTGATATCGGGAGCTGAAGTGAGCGAGCAAAGCGAGCGAATTTAGCTTCCGTCATCTCATCTCCTTCATGTTAGGTTACTTTAGACCCTGCAGACAGAAAACGTAGCCCCGGCTCAGTCGACCAACTTTTATTTGTCGCACACATATTATTTCAGTAAGCCATATTCAGTATTTTTTACAACTTTTAATTTATATTTTTTTCGCTCGTTTAAATAATATCCAAAATAACCCCCGACGGAAAAAGAGGGGTGGTTATAATTTCGACTTGTGTATCTGTGTTGTTTGAATTAGTCTATATGATTGTCAATAAAAATGCTTTAACAGTTGAACAGATTTGGATAAAATTTGACGACACGACCTGGATCAGGACAGGCT
Source organism: Orthosia cruda (assembly GCA_964057195.1). Taxonomy (NCBI): domain Eukaryota; kingdom Metazoa; phylum Arthropoda; class Insecta; order Lepidoptera; family Noctuidae; genus Orthosia; species Orthosia cruda. The sequence continues at coordinate 33,302,278 of OZ059825.1, read as the reverse complement.
ATCCCCATATTAGCTCCTATTATTATATACGTAGCCTGTTTTACCCCGAGAGGAAGTTCCCGTGGGATAATTTACTACTCACACGCGGACGAAACCTGGCAGTCGCTAATCTCTCTTGATTTTTGTTTCCACCCAAAATTCTAATCAGAACAACCCCATGTTTACCAACAATACAAAACACGCAAATAAATTGAAATTTAACCAGACACATCCAACAATTCCCCTGACCCCATCCTTTTCAGCATTCACACCCTTTGGGATATTAAGTCTACCTGTAAGGGCTTAATGTCGTATTATTACTACCTCCAGGCCTTCTGCTCAAGGTTCGGTCCCGAGACGCAATACATTTCGGACCACTAAGTACCCTATCTGATTAGGGCCCAGGTGTATTGCCGAATTAGTTCGTCTGAAAGGCCGGTGAATTATTTTGTAACTATTTGTGTGTAGTTGAGATGGAGTACTAATCTTGATCGGCTTATCTGTTTGTATCATGAAATAGAGTAAATAGTAAAGAATGACTAAACGTTTTGGAAATACTTTTATTATGCGTACAACTAAGGAGTGGCATTCCCTGCCGGAGTCTTGTTTCCCGATAGCTACAATCTGGGGGTCTTCAAGTCAAGAGTGAACAGGTTACGTCTAGGCAAGCGTGCTTCACCGTTGATCACATCATCGCTTCCCATCAGGCGAGATAGTGGTCAAGCGCGAGTCATATCTAGGCATATCTGCTCATTTATTATATCACTTACTGAAATAATATGTGTGCGACAAATAAAAGTTGGTCGACTGAGCCGGGGCTACGTTTTCTGTCTGCAGGGTCTAAAGTAACCTAACATGAAGGAGATGAGATGACGGAAGCTAAATTCGCTCGCTTTGCTCGCTCACTTCAGCTCCCGATATCACCTTCAAACCTAACTTATCCGTTTCGGGGTGCCCTAAGTTCCCAAGCTCGCTTCGGTCGCTCTTGGACTAATTCGTTAAAAACACGAATACATCCGAACTCCCGCGCTACACAGCGATGTCGCCTCGTCACTTATTCTGCTACTTTCGAAAGAATGTAGCAGAATAAGCGACGAGGCGACATCGCTGTGTAGCGCGGGAGTTCGGATGTTAGGTTACTTTAGACCCTGCAGACAGAAAACGTAGCCCCGGCTCAGTCGACCAACTTTTATTTGTCGCACACATATTATTTCAGTAAGCCATATTCAGTATTTTTTACAACTTTTAATTTATATTTTTTTCGCTCGTTTAAATAATATCCAAAATAACCCCCGACGGAAAAAGAGGGGTGGTTATAATTTCGACTTGTGTGTCTGTGTTGTTTGAATTAGTCTATATGATTGTCAATAAAAATGCTTTAACAGTTGAACAGATTTGGATAAAATTTGACGACACGACCTGGATCAGGACAGGCTATCCCAATATTAGCTCCTATTATTATATACGTAGCCTGTTTTACCCCGAGAGGAAGTTCCCGTGGGATAATTTACTACTCACACGCGGACGAAACCTGGCAGTCGCTAATCTCTCTTGATTTCTGTTTCCACCCAAAATTCTAATCAGAACAACCCCATGTTTACCAACAATACAAAACACGCAAATAAATTGAAATTTAACCAGACACATCCAACAATTCCCCTGACCCCATCCTTTTCAGCATTCACACCCTTTGGGATATTAAGTCTACCTGTAAGGGCTTAATGTCGTATTATTACTACCTCCAGGCCTTCTGCTCAAGGTTCGGTCCCGAGACGCAATACATTTCGGACCACTAAGTACCCTATCTGATTAGGGCCCAGGTGTATTGCCGAATTAGTTCGTCTGAAAGGCCGGTGAATTATTTTGTAACTATTTGTGTGTAGTTGAGATGGGGTACTAATCTTGATCGGCTTATCTGTTTGTATCATGAAATAGAGTAAATAGTAAAGAATGACTAAACGTTTTGGAAATACTTTTATTATGCGTACAACTAAGGAGTGGCATTCCCTGCCGGAGTCTTGTTTCCCGATAGCTACAATCTGGGGGTCTTCAAGTCAAGAGTGAACAGGTTACGTCTAGGCAAGCGTGCTTCACCGTTGATCACATCATCGCTTCCCATCAGGCGAGATAGTGGTCAAGCGCGAGTCATATCTAGGCATATCTGCTCATTTATTATACCATTTTATAACATAACATCATGCCAGTACATTCACACCTTGGTACACTATACAAACTTACGTTTCACAAGACTATACAAACCATCTCCATGTCTTTAGATATTATATCAGTTTTTATAACTCTTTTTATGTATTCTTTGATATTTTTATTACCTGAAAAGCACATTTTTTGTTATCTCTGATTGTTTTAATATCTTAAACAAATTATATTGCTAATTTGTAATTTTTTTTTTTTTTTTTTTTTTTTTTCCTTCTTTGGCAACTGAGCCGATGCCGACTATTCTGCCAGTGTCATGTAGAGACGACAGCACAATGACGCGAGCCGTCGAATTGAGCTATTCTTTCGGTGTCATGTGGAGTCGACAGCACGGTGAGTCGAGCCGTCGAACTTTGTTTATTCTTCCAGTGTCATGTAGAGGCGACAGCGCGGTGAGATGAGCCGACGAACTTTGTGGTAGTTAACAAAGATAGACATTGATAAAAAATAAAATAAAAAAAAAAGTAACTACATTTTGATGCCATTGTCAATTATAAATTTTGAAAGGAGTTTGATAACTTTAGGAGAGAAATTTGCTAAAAGGGAATGGAAGTTGATAGGGAGGGGGATTTTAATGTTGGGAAGCATATGGTACAAGTCAAAGGAGTGGGAATACGAAGGACATGAAAAAAAGATATGGTCTAATGTACCATCATCAAGGCCGCACTCACACAAGGAAGAGTCACGAACACGGATCTTATTTAGGAATACTGGACTACAGCAGTGACCGAGTCTCAGCCTACACAAGGATGAAACAGCTCTTCTAGACATTTTAGGGCATTTGAAAAACCAAGGTTTCCGCTGGATGTCAGGTTGAATGTTGGCATAATATGCCCCTTTGAGTTTCGACCTTGCTTGCCACTCCGCTGACCACGAGCTGAATAATTTAAGTTTGGTGTCTGAGCGCAAGTCGTAACTATGAAGCAGATAGTGTTTTCTATCCACAGGTTTGGATGTAGCAAATTTTGCCAGAGAGTCAGCACACTCGTTGCCACATATACCCGAATGGCTGGGAACCCAAACTATTTCAATGTTTAAACCATTGTTGTGACAAGAGAAGAGTAAATTACGTATATCTACAATAATCTTGCTGTGAATTTTAGATTTTAATTGATTTTGTCCTAGAGCCTGGATGCTACTATGCGAATCTGAAAAAATAACCGAATTTTGGATATTGTGCGATAATATAAAATTGATGGCTTCTAGGATACCGATGCATTCCCCTGTAAAAACTGAAGATTCTGGCGGACATTGGAATAAAAGAGCTATTTTAGAGTTCTGGAAGTATGTTGAAACACCTGTACACCCCGTTGATGATAATTTAGATGCATCCGTATAGAACAAATTCCAACCCTTCCAGTATCTCTGAATAGCCCGAGCAAACTCTGCTTTTACGTCCTGGGAGTTTTTAGTGATACCAAGGCCCAAGACGATCTTTGGCTTGAAATGGACCACCTCATATGGGGAAGCAAATACTGGAAGAGAAGGGTATTGACAAACAGGCGAAGAGAGTTGTTTAAGCTCCCTGTACCTATTCATCAATGGAATACATTTATTATTCCAGTAAGAAGAGACATTAAAAGAAAGGTTGATTTGCTCCAAAATGGGAAGTAAGGGATGGGATGAGAGGGAGAAAACTTTTGACAAGAAACGATCTGCTAAGTATTGTCTACGAAGGGTAAGGGGAGGATCTGCACATTCAACCTGGAGAGCGTTAATGGGGGAAGATTTCATGGCGCCAATAACTATTCTAAGGCATTTGGCCTGGACTGCATCGAATTTACGTAGGGCTTCTTTATTACATGGCTCAATTAAGTAGCTACAGTAATCCAACACGCTTCTAACCAGAGCATTGTATACCAGTTTTAAGGTGTATGGGTGAGCCCCCCACCAGACACCTGCCAGAGCCTTAAGAATCGAAACTGAGCGCTCACATTTTTTAACTGTATTATTAATGTGGTCCACACCTGACAATTTAGAATCCAGGATAACTCCCAGAAACCTAGCCTGTTCTTTGACTGGTATAAATTGGCCATCTATACTAATGTCAAGTTGAGGGATAATACGTCTGCGAGTAAACACAACTGATGTACTTTTTGGAGCACTTAAAGATAACCCATGATCTAACAGCCATTGGTTTAATGAGGACAAAGAAACATTCATAGATTGAGCAGCATCCACGATGGAATTGCCACAGACCAATAACGCAATATCATCAGCATACTGAAGGATTTTACAATTAAGATTTAAACAGGAAGGTAGATTGCAGGTATAAATATTGTATAAAGGGGGACTAAGAACGGATCCCTGAGGAAGGCCCCGCCAAGCTAATCTTGATGCAGACTCCTCCCCAGGAATTCTTAATTTAAGACTACGGTCTAAAAAGATATTTGATATGGTCTGACGAATTTTAGGCGGGATTCCCAGCTCTTTCATTTTCTGCCCAAGAACAGGGATGAGGACAGAATCATATGCAGCTGAAATGTCTAAGAAAACGGCTACCATAGACTCATTCCTACTAAGGGCCAACCGGATCTCTGATGTGAGGGTACCCACACTATCAGCTGTACCCAGACTTTTCCTAAAGCCAAATTGAGATGTTGGTAGCAATTTCCTGCTCTCCACAAACCATTCCAGACGGTTTTTAATAAGGTGTTCCAAGAGTTTAATGAGTATGGACGATAGAGCAATTGGTCTGTAGGAACAATGATCACTAGGATCTTTACCAGGTTTTAATATTGGAATAATAATTTGAACCTTCCAATCAGGAGGAATATATCCAGAGGAAAAGCAGTAATTGGCCAAGTCCAGGTAATACTGGTGGGTCTTATCTCCAGCTTTGGTTATGAAGGAATATGGGAATCCATCCACCCCAGGGGCAGAGTCCCTTACATGGGCAAGGACAGATTTAAGTTCCTCCAATGTAAATGGTCTGTCCAAAGGATCATCTGATGCTGTTTGGTGCTTCATTGAGACACATTCATATTTACCAGGAACATAAGCTGGGGCTAATTTAGAAAAAAACTGGTGACTAAGCTCATCAGACATTATGCTCCCAGAGGGAGGCCTCAAATTATTCCTAAAGGATTTCAACCTACGCCATACTACTGAAACTGGAGTGGATGGACTCAGTGAATCACAATACCTACGCCAACTATCTCTTTTTTTTTTCTTAAGTAATTTTCTGGACTTAGCCAATATATGCTGAAAAGCTATGATGTTCTCCAGGTTCATATTTAAGTTAAAATTCATTTCAGCCTCATTCCTAGCTTTGATCACAGCAGAACATTCCCTATCCCACCATGGCGGAGATGGGATTTTGCCCTTTGGCAGTTTTTTGGCAGGGAAGCAATCATCTGCTGTAGCAGATATTATGTTGGAGAATGACAAAAAGCATTCCTGAGCATTTTCATCATTAATGGAAGGAAGAGAGGAGACGCGCAAATCTATAATTTTTGAGTAAAGGTCCCAATCAACTGAGTTTAGTTGATATTTTAAAAGAGGAGCACAGATTCTATCAGGGATAATTTTGGAAGGTATTTCCACCATGATGGGATAGTGATCACTCCCATAGGTCATATTCAAGCGACTCCAATTAAAAAGGCTGGCTATATTAGATGAACAAAATGTCAAATCAACACAACTGTTATTTTGCCCAGGCACAGCCCGACGTGTGGCAGACCCATCATTTATCACACATAAATTAAGTTCATCTAATATATCCACTAAGCCTATACCAAAATTGTCACAGGTTTCTGACCCCCATCTATAGTGGTGACCATTAAAATCACCCATGACAAGTAATGGACCTTGTACATTACTTAACAAACTTTTTATGATATCAAGATCATCAATTTGTGGGTATGCAATATAAAAACTAAAAACAATTATATCCTCAGCCTTAACAGCAACAACATTGATGTTGTCACCTACAAAGGGTAGAGGAATTGGGGTGAATGATACTTTGTTATTGATGAACAAAGCACATCCCCCATATCCATCTGATCTATCATGTCGAACACCATTGAAACATGGGATTCTGAAATTACTTTCAGAACGAAGCCATGTCTCAGCAATGCTGCAGATTGATGGTTTGAATTTATTAATGAGGAAAAGTAAATCATGTTTCCTGGGAGTAATACTCCTGACGTTCCACTGAAGAAGGTGAAGGGGGAGCATTGTGAATATAATTCATTATAGATGTCAATTTGTTGGCAACGTGGTCAGGTAGTGAATGAGCAGGGTTTGCTAATATAGCCATTAGCATACTGGATATAATATTTAAAATACTTTCTGAAGAAATAGGACTGTTAGTACTTGCCCGAGGGTAAGCACCACCATTTTGGACAGGAGTGAATGAATAATCTTGAATAAGGGCTTGGTGAGCTTGCTTATCATAACTAGGTGACAGGGGCGCATGGGATTTTGGTTTGATTAATACAGTTTTGCGGTGTGATTTTGGAGTTTGGGGACTTGATCTGGGGAACAGAAGAGGACTGGCTATAGGTTTGGTTTTTGGAGATGATCTAATTACTTCAGCATACGATCTTGAAACTTGTGGGAATACCTGACTTGCTTCTGCATAAGAGATTGATTTCTCAGCCATCAGTGCTTTTATTCCTTTTTGCCGACCCAACTCCGGGCAAGACTTGTCGGTGGCATAGTGACTTCCAGAGCAGGAAACACAAAAGCCAAATTCAGTGGGGACTTGGCAGCCATCACCTAGGTGGTCTTCACCACATTTAAAACAGCGTGGTTGTGAGCGACATACAGTGCGTGTGTGACCAAAACGACAACAGTTGAAACATTGAATAGTTGGGTACATATACTTTTCAACTGGGAGAGTAGAGTAGAAGCAATATACACGATTTGGCAAAACTTGGCCATCAAAGGTAAGAATAACGGTTTGAGTGGGCTTCCACTCAGTAACGCCCGGAGAACTCACCTTTCGGTTCATTCTCCTGGCCTTAATTACTGGACCGCATCCAGTGGGAACCCTGATATTTTCAATGACCTCTTCCTCTGTCCACTCGATAGGTACGTTATATATAGGGATAGAAGTAATGTATCCATGGGATGTCAGTATTGGGCTTATTAGAAAACTGTTTGCATCCAGGTGAGTCTTAAAACTTACTGCGAGTCTATTTCGCCCCAAACGTTTCAAGCTTCCGAGAATAACATTAGCAAAGTTATTATTTGTGAGGAACATACCAAACTTAACAGGATGTAGAACAGTGCCAGAGGTCTGTCCATCTTTTAAGGACACGTGAACTACATATGGTGCGTTATCTCTCGAGTTGTATGTGTGTCTGCCTATCGTATGCTTGGATTGTTTCGGAGGATTGATAGGAGTAGCGGGGGGCGAGCATGCGGGTCTTTTTCTTTGCGCAGATTCGGAGTCCATAGCGTTATCAATTTTGTCATCGGGGAGAGTAATGGTTAGAATCGGACTGTAATCAAAGGGATCGGGAGGGTCAGGGGGTTTCTTGTTATCCATGACGGATACCGGTTGAAAAAATTAAATCTATTAAAGAAATAGATTCATACAAACCCTGGATGTTAGAACACAAACACCAAGAAAAATCTTGTTTGAAATTCACACTAATAAAAACACTTAACTCAAGAAAACTCGTAATACCAATAAAACTAACTGCTAACCCAACAACACTACCAAAGAAAGACTAAAATTATCAACTCTATAGTGAAAAACTCTTAAAATCAAAATAAGACTAAAAAAATGTTGCCGCCATAAGTTGACTTGACAATGACATCCCTAATTTGTAATTCTTGCAATATTTTTCTACTGTGTCATTTTCATCTGACATGAGATCTGTCTGTCTATTTTATTTTTTTAGCCATAGACATAACATAGGTACCATGGACTACTTAGACCTTTCCTTAAGCTAGTCAGCCTTTTTAGTTTTGGAATCGGGTCTGAACTCCGAAACTCGGTTGACTACTTAATACTACGAAGTGTACGATCGTATCTGAAAACTCTTTAAACTATTATATACGGCTTGTGTAATAATATCTCAAGTGCTGAAGTTTAATATATATATATATATATATAAAAATATAAAGTGTTATACTGAGTATAATTTGCCTACCGGTGTACCTGCGTATCTACGGCATGTAACGCCACAGTCCGATTCCCCGACACATCTTGCTGCTTATCTACCGCACGTGGTATATGAGCTGTGGCAGACAAGTATACAGAGACGCGCGCGGCCACAGCGCGCTCGTTTCAGCACTCGCAGATTCCTGCTGCCTACTCATCTACCTACCTGCCCGATTGCATACTCATTTGCCCACCTGGGGCATACGACCCCATCCTGCCCGTCCTGCTGTCTGGGTGCGCACGCTGGTAGCACACCATCAGCCTTCTTATCACACCGTGCCTCGTCTTCCTGCCCTACCTTCTGCCCGGTTAGCGGCCAACGTCGTGCGATTTTTTTTTTATACTTTGCGGCCAGGCTTAAAAGTTCTAAACCTAAAGCGACAGCACTAAGGGCTACCCCAGTTGGGGTCGGACCTCGGCTCAGGGCGTCGCTGGGGGGATGGCAAAGGCCGGATCTAATAAAGTGATTCTACCATCCGTTCGGAAAAGCCTACGTGGAGAAGAACGGACAAGAAACTCCAATAATATCTGACTGGCATTTAACTATGGCTCAGCACGCGGGCTGGCTTATATGAATCGAAAAAGATTACGCGACGAGCCTCTGCGGTGAGGACGGAACGAATATGTATGTGAATTTTGTATGAACGGAGGGTTCGTACTATTTACGAACCCACTGACCGTCCTTGTAGACAAGGCTATCGAGCTCCCTAGTAATGGACTCATACCTCGAAAAGAGGTTGGCGCATTCAGCGGGAAGGAGAGAGCCCGCATTCCGGATTTCAGTATCCAGAGCACGGGCTTGAGGGGTCATATATATAGAGTACGCGCTAATGATATTTTTAGCGACGCATATATATGGCTTTTGCCCGGAGGGGGCGACAGGGGGCTGGCACTTAGCAGCAGGGGTGGTGGAAGCCACCTTCTTGCTTTGTGCGGTCATAGGGGTGGCGGGGGGCATTGAGTCGGGGATAAGAATTGGCGCTGCGATGGGAGTAGCCATCAGCGCTGGAATCGGCTGGGAGCAAGACTGAGGAGCCACACTTTGGTGGTTTAGCTTACCCCAGGGTGAAGGCCTCTGAGGGGCTAGTCTGGGGGGGGGTTGAGAGGTAGGGGCTTGGCGCGCTTGGCGCGCGTCATTACGCTTGGCCATTTTAGGCGCAAGTTTAGGGGCTTTTGGGCAATCACGGTAATTAGCCGGGTGCCCGACTTGTCCACAAAGCACGCAGCTGGGAGGCTCCGTGCATTGTGATCGGTCCTTTGGACGGGAACAGTCCTTGGTACTGTGCTCTCCCATGCACTTAACGCACCTGGGAGGCGCGAAGCAATTAGTCTGAGAGTGACCGTAGAGTTGGCAGTTGTGACACTGATCAACGAGATGGGGACGGTATGGCTTTTCTATGGAAATGCCTGATAAGTTGCATACGGTCCTGACATTAAAGATGGGATTGTGACCCTCGAAGGGGAAACACACGACAAGGACCATGTCGTAGAGATCTCCGCCTCTTGCTTTATGCAATCGGTGGACCTCTGACACAGGGACTTTTTGCGCTAGTAAATCCTTTCGGATTTCTTCTGTCGGGATCCCCTTCGGAACGCGCTTTATGACTACTCTTGTATACTTTTCCTCCGGAAGGGAGTAAGTATGGAAAGATACTTTCCTTTCTTTAAGAAAACGAGTTAAATCTCGATAATCACGGGGAGTGGGGACTTGAATTCTGATGCCTTGTTGGCATGCAGTGTCCTTGGTATAGTTGATTTTACGCGCTTCACAGGCGCTTGAAATGTCACTCCATTTCCCTTTATCTTGAAGATAAATGGGTGGAGGAGGAGGGGGCTTCCTAGTGGTAGTATTTACTACTACCATAGGGCTGGGCGAACGGTTTAACCGCTGAGAAGGACTAGCGGGGGCGAGGGCGGGGGAGGGTTGCCTGTCGGGCAAGGCCGGCGGCAGAACTGGCTGGGGAGAGGTTTTGGCTACTGGCTTTTTGGCCTTGGTAGCGTGAGGGGGACTTTTCCTCATCTTCCTCTTTCCTCCAGAGTGGACAGTGAATTCTCTGTCATCAAAGTCACAAGAAGAGGACATAGTGGCATAGTCCTCTTACAAATCGGGGTTATTGGGGTCAACTGGGGGATTTTCTATAACCTGATCGATGTGGTCAGCTACTGCTGCCCATTCATCGTCGGTACTGAGGGCTGTGTCCATATCGATGGGAGAGTCACCTTCCTCATCGACCCAAGATTTGGATCTGGACCTAGTATCTGCGTGAATAGCGGGTACGCGCTCCTTGTACTTTTTGTACTGAAGACGGGCGGACATCCTACGAGGAGGAGGCTTAGTAGCCGAAGTCTGGGGCTTTAGAGGGCTACGGTCTCTCTCAGAGAGAATTAGATCTGGCTTTCTAAGAACCTCGCCCTGGGAAAGGGTGGGTGATCTAGGCCCGGAAGTGGGCCTGACGGGTGGGGAGGGTGATCTGGGAGTGTCCTTCTCCTCACATGGCACGGGGGCCATGCTAGGTTCGGGTTCCAGTACATCCTCAACGGTCGGATTTATGTTAGATAAGAGGGCTTCTAACACTGCGCCAAAAGGAGTGGAGAGTCTCGCTCGGAGATGACAGTCCTGAGCGAACCTCTCCTTTATGGTCTTTATAGCCGCTTGTACATGGGCTGGGAGTTGACTTATGTCAGAATAGGGCGGGGGGACAGGGGCACTGTAAGGTGCATATCTGGCAAGGGAGGCAAGAATAATTTTGAAACGGGACTGGTTTTCATGACGCGGACTGGGATCGTCCGATATCAAGTCCTTGACGAGCTCTATTAACACCTCAACGGGATGCATCGTTGTCAATAGAGCCAGAAAAAGGAGAAGAGAAAAATCTAATTCTACTAAGGGGCTGATAACCTTATTCCCCGGGTGGATGGGCACGGGGATGTGTGAATCCTACCCTCCCAGCCGGGTTAGACTGGGAGGTAAATATCTAGTGAGCCCTAAGCTTGTTATCCTGCCACCAATCTTATTGGGTGGCAGGAGTCCTAGGGTACCGGTGAACCCACCGAAGGTGGGCTACCCTCCTCCTGTGTACCGAAAGTCTGGCACGTCGGGGTTGAGACACCCGACCGTGCCAGGTGAATCGCTGTGGGGCAGAGACAGGGGTTGACTAGGCTATCTACCAAGGCCAACTACCCTGCTCCCGACTCCTTCTGACTGCCGTGTCCAGACGGGACTTGGCGAGTGGGCGGGTTACCACTCCACTTGGCTTCGTTAACACCGTTAGGTATCCACCAAGGACCACTAAGTCGTGGTTTTAACCCGGAAGGGGCCAAAAAAGATGTCCGTACTAGTAACCGAAGTTACTAGTAGCGACACATGTGGGCGGCGCGCGGAGACGCGGCGACCGCAGTGACGTCACGCAGTGGCGCGACGAGTTGGAGAGAGGGGCGCGGTGGGGGCGGCGAGAGTGGCAGGCGGCAGCGAGACGTCCGCTCGGCGGCGATGGCAGGCGAAGAGTGACGTCGTGCGATGCCGGAACTTAATTTTATACCCTATATCCTTTTTCGTAGCTTTATATTTAATAACCCTATTCTTATGTATTTTTTTTATTAACGTAGCTAACGTTTAGCTCGTCTGAACTAACGTTACGCTACATATGTTATACGAATAAAAATAAACTTAGATCAAATTTTTAAGAAAATGGTCTGATGTAACATATATATTTATCAAAAAAATACAACTAGCCGTTTAGACGCAATTCTCATTATTAATCAGCTACTGAGGGGTATCTGCCCCTTAAATCTAGGTCAGATAATATAAGATATCTTTCTTTATTACTTATTAGCTTCTGCCCGCAGCTTCGCCCGTGTAAATTATGTTTTATCATCCCAAGGGAATACAAACTATTCTGTGTCCTTTCCAGGGTCTCAAACTATATCCATGCTAAATTACATCTAAATCGGTTCTGTAGTTCCAGAGATTACCCCCTACAAGCTCACAAACTCATAAACTCTACCTCTTAATATTGTAGTATAGATGAATCCTAACAGTTTCAAACTACCGGAAAACCAAAAGAAAATATTGAAGAGTTTTTATTCGGTCCCAAGAAATTATTTTGTAGACGATTATTTTGTGTGTTATTTTTCCGGACATTTTAAAACATTTATTTTTCTGTAATGTTGAGTATCAAAGGGAATTTCTAAATTCATGGTCAAAGTCGTCTCATTTCTCATTCTCAAAGCGATAAATAAAAACAGAAATCATAAAAACTAAGTGCTACATTCTAACAGCAATACAATTTACCATCAAAGCTAATCAGAATAAAAAATCTTAAAACGTACATAAATAATTTATGAATAAAAAAAACGCCGCGTTAAATTATTTTATACTTCGCGAAGCAAACGAAACATGGCGTCGCCGGCGTTAAGTCATTTACCGCCAATTTTACGGCCAGTGACATTAAAATGTGTTTTATACAATTCTGCGTCAAAAATAAAAAGCGGCTGATAAAAATCCATTCTTCCTGATGAAACGCAGTTACGTCTAAAGTATTTTTTTTTATCTCTGAGACAAAAATTGACACATGCAAATGTCAAATTACTACATTTAGGGTAGGGTTTATTAGGCCTTCTGAGTTATAATAAATATTACTCTATAAAAAGCGGCTGATAAAATCCTGTCTTCCTGATGAAATGCAGTTACGTCTAAAGTATTTTTTTTATCTCTGCGACAAAAATAGACACATGCAAATGTCAAATTACTACATTTAGGGTAGGGCTTATTAGGCCTTCTGAGTTATAATAAATATAAGTCTTGTAGTCACAAATACCGTAATAGGCCTAAAAGGAGTTATAAATAACAATACCCTAGGAGGACTAATAATCTCTAAAAGAACTAATTTGACATTACATGTGTCATTTTTGTCTCAGAGATAAAAAAACAGACTGTAAGGCTATGGAGGAATATAAAACGGTTAAAAATACAAATTTCTCTTGACTAGCGATTTATGTCAAAACCATCATCAGCATCATCTGCCTAGCCTTTTCCAAACTATGGGATCGGCTTCCAGTCTAACTGGATTCAGCTGAATAATAGTCTTTTACATGGAGTGACTGCTTATCTGACTTCCACAGCCCAGTAACTGGGTATCACGATACCTCTTGGCTAGACTGGTGTCAGATCTCGGGCTTCTGACTACCCGTAACGACTGGCAAAGTTCATCAAATGACAGCCGGGACCAACGGGTTAACATGCTTTAACAACACAAAACAAACATGCGGCAAAACATGGCTTTCTTAATTACTATATTTAACGCCCCGCAAGTTTGTTCAAAGCAGAGGTGTTCCTAATAATACACCATCATCATCAATTCAGCCGAAAGACGTCCACTGCTGGACATAGGCTTTCCCCAGGCATCACCACATTGGCCGATCCCGTACGTCTCGCATCCAGCGCCTTCCCGCAACCTTAACCAGGTTATCGGTCCACCTAGTGCGAGGCCTTGCAACATATTGTCTTCCGGTTCGCGGTCGCCATTCCAGAACTTTTCGGCCCCATCGGTCATCCGTTCTGCGAGCAATGTGCCCTGCCCACTGCCACTTAAGTTTGGCAATTCTTCGGGCTATGTTGGTAACTTCAGTTCTCCTGCGGATATCATCATTTCTGACGAGATCACGCAAGGAAATGCCGAGCATAGCCCTCTCCATTTCCCTTTAGGAGACTTTAAGCTTTCTGATAAGGCCCATTATGAGCGACCACTCTCTCGGTCCCATATATCACTGGCAACACACACTGGTCATAGACCTTTGTCTTGAGACACTGCGGTAAATTGGACGAGAAGATACCACGCAACTTCCCGACCGCCGCCCAGTCGAATCGGATTCGACGGTTGACCTCTTTCTCGACGTTGGACCTACCCAACTGGACCGTTTGTCCCAGGTAGACAAAATCGTCTACAACTTCGAGTGAAGAGTCTCCGATCTTGATAGGACCTAATAATACATACACCCACATTTTGTCAGTTATGATAAGTACGATGAAATCGGGCACAAACCTAATGCCATCAACCAGGCTCAAATTCAGACACAAGTGAGAACTTATAAAATTATAAAAAAAACACTTTTTTCCGACCCGGGTAACGAACCCTGAGTGACTTTATTCTTAATTATTGTTTCTTTAAATATGTCTAAGCAAGAAGAGCGTTTATCAGCAGTAGTATAGTCTCGAATACTGAAATTCTTTGGCCATGTCTCGAGGCGGAATAACGACTACTTTGAGCGCCTAGTGGTACAGGGCAGAGTGGACGATAACAGGCCACGCGGGTGATCACCGATGAGGTGGACTTATCAAATTAAGTCCACCGTTGGTGGTCCTGTAAAGGAATACGCCAAACTTTCAAGTAACCGGGCCAGATGGAGAGAGATCGTACGGCGATTTACCACATCAGCGATTGGACAAATTCATCGTGACCACGACCACTCTATCAAGAGCGAAACGAAGAAGAAACTTATAAAAAGGTCATCATCATCAGCCTTTTTTTAACTTTCCTAATGCTGGGACACAGGCCTCCTCTCTGTGAGAGCGGGGATGGGCCTCAATCCACCACGCAGGCTCAGTGCGGTTTGGTTGATGTCACTGTCTTCGAATTGTTGATTCTAGGACATGTCGGTTGCCTCACGATATTTTCCTTCACCGTTTCCAGAGCATTGGTGATCAAATAATTTATACAAAGTAAAGCACCTGCCTGGGTTCAAACCCACGACCAACGACACGTAAGTCGGGGTTATTACCACTAGGCCACCATTGCTCTAAAAAACTCTGTAAAAAGGTCTCTAAGAATGATATTCTGCTGCTAAGTTCTTAAGTCCATGCAGTTCTGTACCAATACCTTGCACTCATCTTTATTTCAGCCAAAAGAAAAATTATGAGTAGTGCCCACTTCTGGTAATTTGTTTTGCCCAAACTTCTTCACCACACTTATCGGTCATGTGCGCCTTGCATCCATCGGATTCCCACAGCCTTAACCAGGTCACCGTACCTTGCACTGCAAACGTACAAACGAATTCCTACTATGTACTGCTGTCTACCCAGTCACGGTTCCACACGACCATCTTCATTTAAATACATTAAAAAAGCGACAAGTCTCAACTAGGACATGCTTGACATGTAACAAGATTAAGTGTCGCAGCTTCAGTTACCATGGTTACGGAGTGCCTTTGAATATTCAGCGTCTACAGCGTTTGCAGAGAATTAACTGAGCATCAAACCCGTTTGTTATAGCATGAGAGCCCACTGCAAAAATCTGCAGGTATATTGTTTTTAATGAAACTTGATTTTTATGAATAATTCTTTATAGGAGAATAGATTACCACAGGGTGCCTGACAGCATCCTGCCGCAAACGGTTTTTTTAACTTTGCTCTACACGTGCGGTGCGTATGGAGAAAATGGACAAAAATAAGGTTGTCAGCTCTTAGTTAGCAGCCATTCATGTGTTAGCAGGTAAATTGGCAACCCACAGCTTGCGGCTAACCTTATTTTTTACTATTTTCTACACTACTTTCTTTCAGATGGCATTGGTTTCTCTTACATTTTCTTTATATATTTGGGATTACGAAACATAAATTTTATTTTTTTCAATTAAGGTAATTGCGGCTAAATTTTTTCAGGCAACCCTGCAGCAATCTATTCTACGATCAAGTATCATTCATGAAAATTAAGTTTAATCAAAAACCCTGGTTCCTGCAGATTTCTGCAGTCGGATCTTAGGCTATTAACCCTCGGAACAGCACTCGTTTTATGTCTAAGTGGATTGTATTATTTTAAAAGGCACACCTAGAGGGTTAAGTTTTGGGCTTATCTGTAGAATGTGCACTTAAGATTTTAGCACTCAGGCCTCTTTATGCGTCATATTTTGCTAAATTTATGGGATAAAACCACCATTCTATTATCCTTTATCTAGCTAACATTTTAAACATGTAAGTTGGGGTTTTTAAACATGTAACAATCTGTAAGTTGGGATGTTTCGATATTTGGAACTTAGCAAGTTAATATATGCTTCTTATTTTATTTATTTAATAATAATTAATGAACACACACAGTATAATACATAAAGACAACACATCAAGACAATATAGTACAAGTGCACTGCTTATTTCTTAAGAAATTTCTGCCAGCAGACCCGCGAAAGGAAAAATGAAAAAGAAATATAGACAATAGTGTGTGAGAATAGGAAAATAAGAAATGTGAACGTACTTAAACTAAGTTATAAAAATTAGCGCACCTACGCAAATAGTGTAAAGGTGGATATATACAAATATATTTACATAATTGTAAAATATATAGATACTTATATAAAATATATATATATATATATAAATAAAGATCAGACTTGAGAGGATAGGTAATGCTCTTATAAACGTTTTTTGAATAGTGAGATAGTATTCAGAGAATTCACTCACTCACTGATGCTAGGCGGAAGTGAGTTCCACAATCTTACAGCATGGACAGAGAAGGAATAGGAATAGTAACTGGTTTTATGTGGATGGGATTTATGGAAAGATTTGAGATGTGATATGCATAGTGCATCTCTGGGGCGAGCGTTAGAGAATCGCTCACGCAGGTAGGAAGGATAAGAGGGGTTATGCAAAATGTTGAACAGGAGACATATTTTCCTACGAAGACGGATTGGGAGCCACTTGAGTAGTATTAATCAATTAGGTTCCTAAAAGTCTGAACGGATTTGGATGAAATTTGGTGAATAGATAGATCATAAATTGACATAGCAAACTTTACCGTTTCCGCAGGATAATTGTCAACTGTCACGTAGGTGAATACGTTGGAAAAACCTTGTTTTGCATATAACTACGTTGTAGTCGTTATCGGTGTGTTTAAGACAAATTTGCTTGAGTGAAAGTTTTTTGGTAGGGACAAAACTTATAGTTGACGCGTCGATATATTTTTGAGGCGTGTTGAGCCTATAAAGGCCACAGCGCGTCTCGTTTACTGTTACAGTAGCAGAAAGTTATTTCAAAGTTTTAAATTTTCACTTATGTCGACAGCCTTCATAACTGCCTTTTTTTTTTAACTTGTGCATAGCAAAATGACTAGATTATGTACGCATTGTTTCTCGCTGCAACTTGGTAGTTATCGCAAATGAGCGTACACTACTATTAATTACTACTAGTAGTAGTATTACTACTACTAAAGGCGAATGTTTCTTTCTTGTTTGTGTTGACTGTATTGTTGATAGGTTGGTTGGATGGAAACAACTTCCTAGATTCAATGATCTTTACTTTCACTGGTACAGAATATAATTTATTATCGAAAACGTGTTGGCGCATGTAGCAACCAACGGTAGAGACAGCTTGACATATCTTTATAACAGATTAAAAAATACAACAGTGAAAAGAAAATATAAACTTTGTGTTGCCATAAACTCGCATATCACATTCTGTAGATATAGGCATAAGATGAGTATACCAGCATTAATTGCGTCATTCAGATCAAAACCCCCTGAAAATTGACGAACCGTTTAAAAAAAATTGCGAAACATTTTTCGCAGGCCGGTACGAGTGTCGGAAAACAAATGACGTGCGAATTCATGGAGCAGGATGGCGATAAGTGGGCCATATATTGGTTTATGTCGTTTCATTTGCCGCGCCGTTAGCCGTGCCATCGGGCTGTCACCGTAAGCGAGACTGTGCCATTAGATTTACACTTCTGAACCATTTTGGGTGTTTAAACTGCGAGAATTTCTTGTTACGAAATTGGTAGAGGTTTGTAAAGTGAGTTTCAGTTTTATGTGATAGGATTAAGGTATTTTATTGTTTGATGATTATTTTCAGGCTGACAAATCTCCTTCTTTTTCTTGCCCTTATCCCATGTTACTTGGGGTTGGCGCAACACGTTTTCTTTTGCCCCGTCACGCTATCACTAACTCCATTTTCATTCATGTCACTCCTTATACAGTTTATCCATCTTACTACCACTCTTACGTAAGAATTTATCGAAAGGACTATCTACTGCCAGTGGCTTAGCTTGCGTGAAATTATTCCAAGGGTATATACTCCCGGAAGAAATTATATCCTATATCCAGGATATGTGTGCCAAATTTCATCCAAATCCGTGAAAGCATAACAACAAAGAAACTCACATTCGCATTTATAATATTAGTGAGGATATTAATCCTCACTAATATTATAAATGTTTAAAGGTTTTTTTTATTATAAAAGTCAATATTTTTGACAGTCGTTACGGGTAGTCAGAAGCTTGGGATATGTCACCAGCCTTGGCAAGGCGTACCGTGTTACCCAGTTACTGGGTTGTGGAGTCACTCCATGTAAAACACGGGTAATCAGCTGAATCCGGTTAAACTGGAAGCCGACCCCAATATAGTTGGGCAAAGGTTAGGCAGATTGAATGTCTCAAAGTCATTATTTTCAGTTTACGATATTATATTGTACTTTTAACTAAGCATAGCCGATTACACATAATTTTTCCAGTTATTCTCGATGATTACAACACAGATTAGTAAAACAATTTAAAAAAAAAAGCTACGTATACTCAAAAGCAAATACTAAAAGACTTATGAAGTCGCAGCCCTTTTTATTATTATTGATAACGTTACGCTTTTGACCACTATCTCACCTGCACCTGTGGCCAAATTGAAAATCTACAATCGATAATGCTAAAGTCGTCACAACCTAAGAAGTCCGTTGACGTTTCCGATTTTACATGCCGCGATAACTTTCTACGTAAGAAATTGAAAAATCAAATTCATAATCCTTATTAATTACTATGTTACCCATACACTATAACGACTAGTATCATTCGTAAGCATCAAGTTTAATTATTAATAAGTAGTTTTATAGCTGTCAAAACGGGCCCTTCATTTCTTGACAACTTTAGTAGAAAACAAATCAATGTATGGGAATGACACATCTGAACGTTAAGTCACGTGGTCAGACCATACAAATAGAAGGCGTTAACGATTGTAATAAAAAAACTTTTTGCAAAAAAATACAACCGACTTCCAAATACAAAACTACAAAGTGAAAAATAACTTAATTTTTTGAAGTCGGTGTCTTTCGTAGGTACCATTTTTTTGCGTTATGGACACCATAAGTTATTTTTCACTTTGTAGTTTTGTATTTGGAAGTCGGTAGTATTTTTTTGCAAAAAGTTTTTTTATTTTTCACTTTTTAGTTGTACGTACCTAATAGGCAAGTTAGTAAGGGAACTATTTCGCCAGAATAGATTTCATGAAACTTGAACATAACCGGTGAAATAAGAGATCTGCTTACCCTTTAAGAGCGAACTGGCGTGATGTTATGTTATGAAATGTTATAAACAACAAACAGACTTGCGATTGCAGCAATCCCGAGAGATTTGCCGTTATTTATTGAAGAGTTCTGTTGTATATCTCCGAAGTTCTTCATCAGATCTTCACGAAATTAAAATGGGACCAATTTCGAAACATACTTTTTCAAACAAAAAAAGAATTTTCAAAATCGGTCCACAATTGACGGAGTTATCGGTGAACATACACAAAAGAAAAAAAAAACAAACTTGAAGTCGAACATAGAACCTCCTCCTTTTTGGGAAGTCGGTTAAAATGAGGTTCGATACGAACGTTTGTAACTTGGCTAGGGGGTTGATGGTTAGCGATGATGTAGTTGACGGTGACATGCGCTTGTCTAAACCTATTCAGTCTTGACTTAAAGACCCCCACGTTTTAGCAATCAGGAAACACAAGACTACAGGGCATTTCATTCCTTAGCTGCATAGCGAAAGATAATCCTTGCATGCGAATATTGCTACTTATACATCTTTGTCAACCCCACCCCAACACAGTGCATGCGCCTTTAGAATGATTAATAGACCAATTAGTCTTGTTCGGCGCCTGACATCGGCGCAACGTGCATACAAGTGCCATTCATAATCTTAAGTGACTATTAATTCAATGTGTATGCTGATTTTGTAAGAGTATAATTTATTATCGTATAATTAATGATGGCGCTGCGTTAGGGTCATCCTGAGCGATGGCGATGGCCAAAATGCCAAAACGTAAAGGATTGACCACGTGAATTTTTGAATGGCTAATGTTTTAGATATGTAGGTAGTTAAACCAATTTTTTTAGTTCATCATTCAACAGTTCATGTTCTAGTCGAAAAGTAAAATAAAATATTGTAAGTCTCGGTCGAAAAAAAATTAAGTTCTGATCAAAATATTTCTTATTGATTTTTGATCAGCACTTTTATAAAGTAATCAATCGTCGTAAAGTAATCGACGTAGTAAGTAATCGTTCCAACTGAATACCAACATATAACATGTTGGTATTCAGTTGCATCCAGTTTTACAGAAATATTATCCTAATATAGTTGTAACAAGGCAAAGATGACGATGCCATTTTTTTTTTGTTTTAAACCAACACAACATTCCTCGTTAGACAATTTTGAGCTTCTCTACATAGCTATCGATGTATCTAATAATTATATTCAAATTAAGTATTTTACATTTCATGTAAAGTGCTATCTAATAGATTATCAAATAATCCAACCAATAACCCTATTTTATTTATCTATTCACCACAAAAACAGCATCTTCGCACATATTTAGAAAACCGATCTCTCACAAAAATAACGAGATATTGCCTTATAAATGATAATATTTCTCCGCGCCCATCAAGAAATTCTGAGAGCACGACAGATATAAATCTAACTAGATGACGCGAATGTATGCACTTCGTGTCTTGAAAAAGAAAGTGAAAGTGAGGGCAATTGAACTTTGAACTGTTTCAATGAGCGTTATCGGCACCGGACATCAACCTTAATCCAGAAAAATGCCTAACTATTGCGTATTAGGCTGTAAAAGCTGTACAAATAAGTTGGCTGAAACAATAGAAACATTTCCTTTCATAAGTAAGAAACATTTTTCCCAAATTGTGTGTAGACCGCTTAGTTTTCATACAGTCAATAGTGAATAGGTTAGGCAAGCGTGTTTCACCGTCAACCACGTCATCTCTTACCATCAGGCGAGATAATGGTCAAACGCTATCCTCTCAAAAATAAAAAAGTCGGGAAACTTGAGTTATTTAGTTAGTTTTATGTCTGTGTCCGTAACGTCAAGAAAGTCCGAGCGCGCAGTTGATGGGAAATAAATATGATTCCATTTCGTTTAGTTTGTGTTAGAGCACGATATCATGAAAAACTAGAGGAAATGGGTCAGCGGGATATTCTTTTAGTGTCTATTGAAAATATTTTAAGTTTGGTTTCATAGGGATATTTTTTAGGGGACTTATGCCCGTTTTCACCGACATCCCCTATGTTTAAGGGATCCCCTAAGAGTGGTTAGGGGGCTGTTAGAAGGTGGTTTCTGTTTCAGCAACAGTAAGGGGTCAGTTAAACGCTAAAAGGTCCCCTAAATTTAGGTGGCCGAAATTTGGGCACATAAACCGCCACATACGTAAGTGATCTCTCAAACAACGAAGATGGTCAGTAATTTATTTTAATTTGTTGAAAATTTAGTAACTGTTTGTACAATATTCGACGTAACGTATTTTTAAATGTTATTTTTATGGATTAAAATTTAAAAAATGTAGGTACAGATTATAAATGAATTATTAATAAAATCGTATATTCAGGTAACTTAAACCCTACATTAAAAATAAAATCAAAATAAAATCAGTTCCAAAAAAAGATCAAATCACAAAAAAAAACAAAAAAATACGTATATATAATCAATAAAATCAATTAAGAGCAAAGGAGAATGCTCATGGATGTATGGAATCCAGTACCATGATGCATCAAAATTAAACTTTGTTTTTTATAGACTACATTGATCATGTTAACTCTTACAAAGATTATTTTTGAAAACAAAACCCGGCTTTCGGAGATTTTTTTATAAAATCGAAAATAACCTAAAATTTGGTCTATTTTGTACGACGCTACCAACGACGTAATTTATATAGACACGATATCCATGGCTGTTATAGTTATTTATTATACAAAAGAAACGATTACTGGTTCGTCTTTTCATCAAAAATCGATTCTATTAGATACATTCTATCTACATCTTTATGACCGGCTGTGAACGGCCAATTAACCATAGATAAAATAATGATAATCTTTTAAATATAGATTATATGAGATTCTATTATATTCTAGTTTATTTTTAATTAATGTAGAATCGGCCAATTATATTTTTTTAAAGTGATCATGACTCTTTCAAAAATCAAGGGTAGGTAAGTTAATCATATCATGTGAAACGGAACGTCATTTAAAGGGAGTAGTATAACAATATCCATACTTTTAAACTCAACATTAAATTCCCTATTCAAAAATCAAATCCCCAACGCGTAATGTCGTAAAAAAATATGAAACTAATTACTATATAATTTTGGTTTTGATGCGTGAGACTTTTTGATACCACTTTTGGTCATTCTCCTTTAAATTCATAATAAAATTAAATAATGTAAATTCATACAAAAATTAAATAAAGCCAATCAAAAACTACAATAAAAATAAAATAATTAATAATTTAATTAAACACATATAAAATAAATCAAAATCAACTTGCATTAAAACCAATGCAAACGACCAAATCTCATCTCAGGTCAGTGCAGTTCCTACTTATGTCACAAAAGAGAAGTGTCAAATACAAATACCACAGATAGCACGCGAAGTCTCGTGATAATACATAGAGTAAGAAAGCGAGAAAATATGAAATTAATTAAAAATATGAATGAAATAATATTTATTATTGCTATAAAAACATGATTAATGAATAACAGTATCAATATAAGTGAATACTTTAGAGAATTTCATAAAAATCTGTCTTGTTTTAAAGTATCGATAAGTTCAAAGACAAAGCAGTCACTATTATCGAAAACAAAACGTCACATAGCTATGTGTCCCCTAGTTAGGTGACGGAAATAGTGGTGAAACGAATTTAAACTTAGGGGCCAGTTTGGGGGAGCTTTTAAGCTAAAGATCCCATATGTAGGTGGTAGTATAGGGGATGTCGGTGAAAACGGGCATTAGTGTCTATTATAATTTTTCTATAAGGTTTAGGTGGTCAATATAGTTGTTAAAATGTTAATAATTTTGTTTTGGCACTTGCGACTAGCAAAAAAAAGCAATAATTAAATCATTTGAAACGAATTACTAATAAAAAACTTAATCTATTATTGATTTGCAAAATTTCAACCTTTTATTTTCAACTCATGATGTCCCACTTCTGGCAAAGATTCATTACACCATTCATTTTTTTTATTCTTTAGCCTCTTCATTTTCTCGCATAAACTCTTTTACATAAGTCACCATTCCAGCTCTTCCTACAATATTAAAACAAAAATATTGTCGTGCACATTTTAATTTATAGGACTAAAACCTTATTGAGAACATCCTACTGTTACTTTACTTTACTGCACCAGAAGTATAGTAAATATGTTACAGTTATTACGATTAAGATATAAAAACTTTGTAAAACTTAACACGTGCTGTTATTCTTTATGTAGCACGTAAATGTTTCACTATAATCTAAGAATAGCCCTGTTGACACGGCAATTATTAAGGTTATTCTGCCAGGATAACATGTGCAACCAGAAAATCTCGTCGCATTATCGCCCACTGAAATGAGATGCGAATGATATTTAAACGCAGAAGTGTGGAAAGAAGTTCGTGCCAACATGCGAATAGCAGCACGGTTCCGTCTTCAGGTTAAGTATCACTTCCCGAGTTCGATCCGTGGATGAGTAACTATTCATTACATGCAGAGATACTTTTGTGCCTCGGCAAGCACTTAACGGGTAGTTAGAAGCTGTATATAAATCATGGACCAAGTGATTAATCACGGCACTGTGTATAATTCTCGGGCATTATGAAGCTAGTCAAGTCAAGTCTTCAATATTTATCACATTGTCTTGTCATTATGAATATTGCTACGTAAAGGTTGGGCAATTCGATAATTATGAACAATGACTTAGTCCTAGAGTGAGCGAAGAAATTTAACCAGAGAGTTCAAATGTTATATTCATACATATAACAAAATTAAGTCCAAGAGCGAGCGAAGTGAGCTCAGGGGCTTTGGGTATTCCGATACGGATAGGTTAGGTTCGAAGGAGATGACGGGAGCTGAAGTGAGCGAACTCAGCTCCCGTCGTCGCCTTCATGTTAGGTTACTTTAGATCCTGCAGACCGAAATAGAGACACCGTGCAGCATGTTTTCGTCGAATTTGTTGCCTAAATAGTAATTGTTCTTAACTATTCTATATTAAAGCCATTTTGTCAACATTTCAAATAATTAAAAAAACATTGTTTTATTACCTGGCCCAATATGTGATGGGCATTATTCAGAAAGCCCGGTAAACATAATTATGCCAATAGTTTTTATCATATTGCCCGGGAGTTTTGGATAATACCGTATTTAACACATGGGCCATAACATATCTATATATATAAAAGCGAAAAGTGACTGACCGACTCACTGACTGATCAATCAAAGCACAGCCAAAACTGCAAAGCCTAGAAGCATGAAATTTGGCAGAAAGGTTCCTCAAGTGACGTAAGTGTGCATTAAGAAAGGATTTTTGGAAATTCCACCCCCAAGGGGGTAAAAAGGGGGTTGAAAGTTTGTATGAAAAATCTAATTCCTTCGGCCAAAACTCTTGAAACTTAGTTAAAATATTATTATTTGTAAATGATAAAGATTGACATTATTAGTATTTCGAAACTACCCCCAAATAATGATTTAGGGGGTGTTGTAGTTTGTAAGAAAAAATCTGATTTCTTGGGTTAATAAACAAGAAACTTGACATAAATACTAACCTCAATAAACAATAAAGGTTATCATTATTAATCTTTTGAAACAACCCCCAAAGTCGATTTAGGGGGTGTTAAAGTTTGTATGGAAAAATCTGATTTCTTGGGTCAATAAACTTGAAGTTTGCTACAAATACTAACTTATATGAATAATAAAGGTTGTTATTGTTATTATTTGAAACTACCCCCAAAAGATGATTTAGGGGATGTTATTTTTTTTTGCAGAATCTTATGTCTTCGGTTAATTAGCATGAAACTTGACATAAACACCAACCTCAATAACAATAGAGGTTGAAACAACCCCCAAAGTCGATTTAGGGGGTGTTGAAGTTTGTATGGAAGAATCTGATTTTTTGGGTAAATGAACATGAAACTTGACATAAATACCAACCTAAATAAACAATAAAGGTTGTCATTATTCGATTAAGGGGTGTAAAATCTTTTTTGAAGAATCTTATTACTTCAGTTAATAAACATGAAACTTGACATAAACAATAAAGGCTTTCATTTTTAGTTTTTCGAAACTACCCCCGAAAGATGATTTAGGGGATGTTAATTGTTTTGCAGAATCTTATATCTTCGGTTAATAAGCATGAAACTTGACATAAACACCAACCTCAATAAACAATAAAGGTTACGTTATTAGTTTTTTGCAACTACCCTCAAAAGACGATTTAGGGGGTATTACAGTGTTTTTGAAGAATCTTATTTATTGGGTTAATACATTTGAAAGTTGACATAAATACCATACTAAGTAAACAATAAAGGTTGTCTTTATTAATTTTTCGAAACTATGCCCAAATGATGATTTCGGGGGTGTTGAAGTTTGTATGGAAGAATCTGATTTCTTGGGTAAATAAACATGAAACTTGACATAAATACCAACCTAAATAAACAATAAAGGTTGTCATTATTAGTTTTAAATACGGTTAAGGGGGTGTTAAAGTTTTTTTGAAGAATCTTATTCCTTCAAAAAAAATAATTTAAAACTTGGCGCAAATACCAACATAAGGATACAATAAAGGTTGTCATTATAAGTTTTTCGAAACTAACTCAAGCTAAGAATCTTACTGGACAGGGTTTCGTTTTTGACGTGGGGTTCTAGGGGAGCACTAAGGCGCAATCTTGCGGCCATTCAAACCATAAGGAGCTGAAAAGGGTAAAAATTAGTTTGTATGTAAAATCAAATTCCTTGGGGATAAGGTTGATACTCAAAATTTACATAAAACATTTTTTAAACTTTCTCCCAGATAGGGTTAGGGGTTTTAAAGTTTTTTTTGAGGAATCTCACTGCGCTATCTGACTAACATAAACGATAAATAAAAAAGAGAAGAAAAGAGTGAATAGCATATTTAGGTTTTTCAAAACTCGACCCCCAACGGGGCAAAAAGGGGTTGATAAGTTTTTAGGGGAGGATTTTACTTTGTGGCGGTAACTTAAAATTTATTATTCTTTAAGTCAAATAACGAATCGTCCCAATCCAATAAACCCTGTATATCTACGATACCCATTTTATATTGTTTTAATAATAGCTAATATTTGGTTTCCTTCACTAACTGCATATAAGAATATCATTTATAGCATAAACGAAATCACGCGAACGAAGTCGCGGGCAGTGTGCTAGTTATATATATTGAGTCGAGTCATGTCTTGTTTTGACGCGAGAGAAACCGATGTCACCAAAATTGTATCGTGTTTTTTTTCCCAGTGTGGCTTTCCCACCTTGTTTGCTACCTTTACGCACCCCTTGTTACTTCGCGTAACTTTATTTTTTTCGAGAACACTTTTGAAGCATCGGGAAAAAAATCACCGTGTTCGAAAAGTTTGAGACATGCAAAGTTCTTTTTCAAGCGTTGTTACTGGTTGGAATTTTTATTTTTCTAATTATGTGGAATCCGGATTGTGGTTTTCTTTTACAACTCGAAGGTTTTAAAAGTACTACCGTGAAGAGTAGTTAGTAGACTGCTGTTGAACGAATAAATTATACAGAAGTAACTTTTAAGCGAGATTCTAATGACACGCAGCTTACAGCTTATACCTTTAATTTATTAACAATGCATGTCCTCGAAAAGAGCGTTTTCCAAGCAGCCAAACTGTGCGGTAAGTGTCACTTTTTTAAGTTCTTGCTTGGTTCAGATATATTTTTTTATTTCCTCGCACACTGCAAAGTAAAATGTTGTTTGATACACGTACGTAAGATGATTCCTGACTCGTGTCGATGTATTCACTCAAATGCTTCACTCGCTCGTGAATAAAAATGCCCCTCATCGGGAATCACTTACCTTCCGCACTTGTAGCTTATAAAACTATTTCAGCCTGCCTTACTTCAGATTAAGGCCTCCATTTCTTAATTGTTAATGAAACAGGTCGAAGTAAGAGCATTGCTCTCACTTTTACTCCGTGTTTTTTTAAAGTGAAGTACATACATTCGCGTCATTTAGATTTATGTTTGTGTTACCTATATACATTAGATCATTGACCTCAAAACTCGGCCAGTAGAAGCACGCCTGGAATGCGAGCAGATCTATTGCAGGTATACGCAACACTAATCTTACACCGGTCGCGGATTATATTGTAATAGCGATGACCTATGACATGTAGTTGTGTGGAGGTTATCGTTTAATTAATTTTGTGTCGAGCAGTACTTGCTGTGTGTACATTTGTATCAACATAATGATGCTGGCGTAATTTCAGATGGGGATACTTTAGTTTTGTCTCTACTTCGGGTGTGCTATAACGAACCTGCAATTGTTCAATACCCAATCATCCAATCGCTAAACCACCGCTAAACGGATTTGGATGTTTGGCACACATTGTCCTAATAGTAGATAAGTTCATGTCAGATAATTTTCAACGTCGGCAAAGCTTTCTTAGATTTTAAAGGCAATAACATAACTTCACAAACAAAAATAAACCATAAATTTTTATAACTCCTGTACTTAAAACTTATAGCGACTAAAAACAAATTCAACAAAAATTTAAGCGGGAGAAAGGTGTCTGACGACATCAGGGGCATATAAAAAATGAGAAAACTTCCCAATCATCCAATCTCGAAACCACTCATCGGATTTGGATGTTTGGCACACATTGACCCAATAGTAAAAAAGTTCATGTAAGATAATTTTCGACTTTTACGCGGACAAAGCTTTTTAGATTTTAAAGGCACTGACATTATTTACTTCACAAGCAAAACATAAACCATCAATTTTAAAAACTATTGTTATGGATCTTCCTGGTTATGGCCATGACGAAAATTAAATTGCGTCGATAGAAAATACTGCGCACGCATTCTCTAAGAAAATTTGAAGTGCAAATTGGTCAAATTGCGTTTCATTGCGCCTATGTGAACGTTCTTGCAATTTGCATATTATAAATCGTTTATCGGTGTGATATAAATCGATTCGCGTCGAGCCATCAGGAAGGTTGTGCTTTCAATCTTTTTGCGGGCTTACGTGGACAAAGCGTTCTTAGATTTCAAAGGTGAAATAATAATAAATTTGCGCAAAAATAACAAACCATTAATTTTTAACATGCCAGCTACTTAAAACTTACTTGACGACTAAAAACAGCTTCACGTAGCTCCTTAAAATTTAAGCTCACGTTTAATTGTACTATTAAGGAGTAAACTGCAACTTGGGTGTAATATAACTTGATACTTGATACGATACTGTAACTACCCTATAGGTATAAATGTCGCTGGGATATTGTTGAAACAGGAGCATTATTAACCCATTAACGCCCGTGATAAAATCGTAGATATTTATTTCTTATAAATGTAATTAATTAACTGAAAGTACCGAAGTATTTTTCTTTCTTTCTTTCAAACAAAATTACTAGTTACTGCACTTACACTAAGACTCAATTGCATGATTGGTTGCTGACACGAGATTAAATTGACAGTTTGTCATATGTACAACATTTTCTCAATTTAAACTCGTCACCATCATCATCATTTCAGCCGAAAGATGTCCACTGCTAGACATAGGCCTCTACCAAGAAACAGCAAGTGGGCAATACAGATTAAAAAAAGAATTGGTGCTATACTGACGTTTTTTCCGTAACGTGTTTTACAAACCATGTAATTGGTTAATTTTACGCAAACGTGGGCAGAGTTGTTATTCTCTTAATTACCTACAACACAAACGAAGAATGTAATAGACACTAATTAGCTGTGATATCATAATGTGACGTCATAATCCTCAACTTGGAGTAATATGAGGTGGATAATACTGAGGTGCTAGTAAAATTTGTTGCCAATATTATAACTTCATTAATTTGTGATAATACTAACAGTCATGCCTTAACCTTTTCGATTTAACCCGGTTGCATCCACTGGTCTACGAGAATTACGGCAGGTAACACACATTTATGATAAAATCTTATAAAAATAAATACTAGTTTATTTGGCACACACAGATACAATAATGTAACTGACCATTTAATTTTAAAATAATTACATAGTGTGCCCCGCGGTGCCTTACTTGGCTATACTTTGGTTATACTTGACTGGGGAACAGTTCAAATATGATAAACCATGGAACTAGGTTTGTATGACACGAGCTGTATGGCTGAAGAGGCTCTAGACAATGAAACGGTTACGATAGATATCATTGCCGTGACAATGGCGATGGTCTATACCAAAATATAAGTAATTGATCACGCGTCATTTTTGTAGCGCTTGACATGCCCGTACATTTTGTATCGCGACGCTTTCTTTGATAGAATTAACAAACAACAAATATGCGCGATGAGACAACGTGTATTTGTAGAAATTGTTCTGCTACTGCTCTAGAGAAAAAAAACCGGCCAAGTGCGTGTCGGACTACGCACATTTAGGGTTCCGTACCAAGAAAAACATATGAATTATCAATATATTGGTATTTGTTACTAAAATATACGCAATAGACAGCATTATTACCAGATTTAAAATTCATAGGTCTATGGGGAGTTAAAAATTCTTCGGAACAAAATTGTGTGACAGACGACAGACAGGCGGACAGACAAACAGACAGACGGACACGTGTGTGACAGCAAAAGGGCTCCGTTTGGACCCTTCGGGTACGGAACCCTAAAAAACTGAGTAAACGCTTTGCAACATCGTCGCCGCGCGCCAGTTTGCGGTAACTACTGGTAAGGTAAGCGACAGAGACAACAAGCGAACTTTAACCAACAGTTGACTGTCTCCGGAACCCTAAAAATGGTGCTACTGTCCCTTATTATGCTGATTAAAACATTTATTTATTTTCTCAATATCTGGATTTGCTTTTCCGACTATTAAGAAATACCGGGCTCCAATTTTCTTCCCCAATGGTACATTTAAGCAAGATAATAAACAATTAAGAGTCCAAACAGGCCATCCATATAATTTACTGTTGCTTTAGCTGAATTAAAATAGGTTAATTAGCCATTATAAATTTCTTATAACGACTATGCTTTACAATTTGCCCAATGAGTTTTGCCCGTTTTGCCCACCCTTAATACTTTAACGGCCCATCAACAATTTCATTAAATGTTACGATTGTTGTCTGTGAATATAATTATAATGTTTTGTTTACGGTTTTAATCATGTTTTTGTCGGAGAAAGGCTTGACAAGTTTCGGATTAAAAGACTGGTCATTTTAATCATGTAATTTTATCTCGTACCTTGTGATAAATGCAGTCAAAGGTAGGTTTTTCGTTTTTTGTTAGACTTGATGTTTTACTTTTAGATACATTGGGCCCATTAGGTGACCAGGCGACCAAGCTAATAGCAGGGTAAATCGCATTTATTAAGTCCCCAAAAGTGTAGGTGTTCGGGGAGTTAGGGTTGTAACATACCATATATGCCTAAAGCATTAAGTCCGCCTTTGTACTTGTGAATAAAGTTTTAATAAATAAATATATGGGTGAGGTTCTGGACAAAGAAAACTCACTCATATTGGGTATCAGACGGCACTATTAATAAAACTTTGGTCTTTGTATTGTAGCTAATGTGCACTAACGAATATCGACTGGTCTCTGTCAAAATTAACTTAATATTTCAAAAACAGGATGTTAAAGAGCTCCACCAATAATAAACTTTAAAGGTGTCAAAAGAAATTACTGTTCCGTAAAAATTACTTCACCATGTTGACACAAAATCAACAACAAAATCACAATACCCTTTCCGTATTAAAATGAGAGCACCAAACGCTGGCCAGTGCTGAAAAACAAAAAAAAAACAAAGCATTTTAGAGAAATTGTCGACAGCATTTTTTAAACATCAAATTAAAATACATACGTCGCTTTGCATTTTTATGCAGCTTTTGATATCGTAAAAAATACTCATATTTTTTTGATCTAACGTTTGCATCGGACGAGTGTGTGATAAAAGAGATGTTTACAGGGTGTTTTATGAACGATAAGGAATATTGGACGAGGTGTGAGATGAGGAATTTTAAATCCGGCCATCCTAGATTGGCTACATCGCAGGTAATGGATGGTCAAGATATATCAAACACTGAAGTTAGTGACGTGCAGTTGTTTGATTCGTGCTTTTATGTCCAGCAGCTTTGAGATAAATATGTATGGCTATAAGAGTAAGGAAAGATAAAAAAAGAGGAAAGTTCTGTGTGAAAGATGATGAAATAGGTAATTGTCTGGAAAGAGTGAACAACGACTTATAAAGAAAAAGAAAACGTCATGTTGCGCCAACCTCAAATAAATTGGAAAAATACAAGACAATGATGGCCACACGATCTGAAGGCGCCCCGATCACATATCCAGACAAGCTTTGGACAGGCTTCCCCAAGGCAAAAATAAGGGTGGCCATCCCCGTCAAACCTGGTTTCGCACCGAGATGGCAGAAGCGGCCAGCATCGGAATGACATGGAGCGAGGTGAAGCGTGAAGCTTAAGATAGATCGCGATGCTGGACTTCTGTGGACATCCTCTGCCCCATCTAGGGGACATAAGGAATTAAGTCAAGAGAATGATGATGATGATAATAGGATGTTGACAAGAGATATCTATTTATTCCGGCAGTTAGATAGCCTCAAAATATTGGACACGTAATTTTTTCGTTTGGCACGTAAACATAAGATTATGACGACACAGTGCGTCGAAATATCGTGTGACTTCACGTTGTGCTACACTTTATACTAACAGAGTGATGTCACTAGCACTTTCTCCTAAACTTTGATACGCTTATGTGTATGAGTCTTCTTCTAATCTTTGTAAATTTTTATTTATTTGATAAAGCAAAAAATACTAATTTTTGACCCCAGCATATTATATCTCTCAGGTGAAAAGTGAAAATGGTGGTAATTATTATTAATTCATTAACAGATACTTTCGAATTACTATGTATTAATGAATGAATTACTTTGTTTAAATAACTGATCTGACTAAATAACTGAGCTGTATTGATATATTTTTATTCATTGTCTTCAATGCTGAAGGTCGTGTCGTCTTGCAAAGCTTTGACAGAGTCACTGACGAGCTACTTTCAAGCCATTTTGCTGCTGTTGCGATTATCAAAATGCCAAAATGTAAGGGTTACTTGACATTTCGATAACGCTACGCATTTCCATATTTGTTTGGCTTTATCCAAACACCATAGCGACGCTACATCTGATAGTATGCCACTTGTTTCGAGCCTATTGTGGTAACATTTAAGTATAAACTAACCCTCACCTTAGAAACATAACAAGATAAATTTCAGAAAAACTTCGATAAAGTTCCGCTGCAAGGAAAAACTTGATATTCCTAAGCACACTTCCCTGTACATTCTCATGTCACAGTAAAATATTTCTAGAACCACTTTAGCTGATGCACTTGTGTCAGAAACACTAATGTATTACCCCACTGCGGTTTGATTTATTGCATACAGATATTATGTTAGGTCACAAATGTAAGAATGGAAATGGTTTGAAAAATGCATAAAGAATTATGGAACTACCTTGGTGGATTCAGGAGTGCAAAACAAATAAAGGAAGGAAGAAGAACATTTGCCGGGTCACTATCCGTTTGGCTGTAGGGACTGCGGTGGATAAGTTTTGTGTACGGTGTCGGGTGAAGGATCATACCCTTCTTGAGTGCAAGGCGCCTCGCATCATGATCTGTTATCGCTGTGGAGAGAAAGGTGTTATCACCAGGAATTGTCAGAAGTGTTCTCTTAAAAACAAAGCAACTCCGGATGCGAATCAAGTAGCGTCGGTGCGTTCTTCTGGTACCCATACGATACCCGTCCTTATTTAAATGTAGATATTTGTGGTTTGTCTGTTGCCGGCCTTTTGGATTCAGGTTCGGAAATTTCGATTGTTGGTGGTTCTGCTGTGGATTATTTTGCCGAGATGGCACAGAGCCATAGTTCAGATGATGTAGATGTTGTGAGGACCGCTAACTGTTCAAATTCCCCTGTACTTGGGTATATGTACTTGCCAGTGACGGTGAACCAGGTTTTGCGGGTGATAAAGTTTTTTGTGATTCCGGAGGTGTCCACCTCTCTGTTGTTTGGGATAAATTTTTGGAGGGCCTTTAATTTTGCGCCTGATATATTGAGTCTGACGGGTCGGTCCGATTTGATTTATCGGAAACCCAATGAAGTTGTGGTGTCCCAGGTGAGTCGGTTGCACCCTTTTGATGCATTGACTGAGGAGCAGAATGTGTTCTTGGTTCACGGAATCCCTCTAACTTGTATTGCGGATAATGGACCGCAATTCATTGGAAATGAGGTCAAGTCATTATTTAACAAATATGACATTCCCCAAATACACTATACTCCGATTTATTAACCCCAAGTGAACACGGTGGAACGGTATAACCGCCCTCTTGTCACTGCGGATTGGCGTAGTTGGGATTACAATGTTTGTCAAATTCAATTTGCGCTGAACACAGCAGTGACTTGTTCACTACGTTCATCCCTTTTCTGATTGTGCATGGGCGTGAAGCAGAAGGCGAAGATCTTGGTGAGAATGATCTTACGCTTTGGGCGTTTTCTTTTTTTCTTGCGTTGTCGTCATCATGTTCAGTACTGTGGACCTCAAGGGGTGTTGATTATTTTTTGGTATGTATAGCAGAGTGGCTGGCATGGTGGCTACCCTTAAACTCTCGTGTTTGTGTGTGTGTATCTAAAGACGGGCTGAAGAAACAGTCCCGCAAAATCGCAGAATGCATTCTGGCTCTGCCATGCATTATGCTCCGACCTGGCTATATAGTTCTCTCGCGAAATTCTGGTGGGTGACGGGATATTGTAACACCTATTTTTGTGGTGGAGTGAATTCTTGTTAGAAGAAAGTTTGTTACATCGTTCATCGCTCAGTTTCACTGTATTTTATCAATTTGCAACACTTCCTTGTTCTCAGCGCCTCGCTGGACTGTAGAACTACACTTTGGGTTAGTAATTTCACTCTGAACACATCAATTTCACTAAAATTACTTTGATAACATTTAACCTCAAATGATTTAATTACTTAGATTTGTTTTGACAGGTTGACGTCTGATATTTGGCTTTCGCGTTCGGAAACACGCAAATAGTTAGCGAGCCGGGTGCATATTTAAAATCATTATTATTGACAGGCGATCGGGTGGAGTTCGAGTTTTGTGTTGGGGATTACGGGATGTTGTCCCGTCTCCCTTTGCGTGCCCCTCCGGGGATCGCTCATATTTAAATTTGGAGCTTTGGTTTGGAACCTTCGAGAAAAATCAGATTATCTGGGAGGAACAAAGCGTCAGGGTGCGTTCAAAATCACCATGCCGTTGTTGATTAATAGTGTTTTGATGTACCTTAGTTATAAATTGGCCTTTAGATATTTGAAAGTGTGAGATTTGGACCTAGGGGAGTGTATTTCCTTGGAAAGTAATTGTTCCGTGTAAGTTCTTCGAGAATAGAAGTTATTGGAAAAGGTTTGTTAAGATTGATGTTTGAGTTTTCGAAGCTGGTGTCGTGGTATGAGAACGCGCCGCAGCCGCATCTTTTTTCTCTCGGACGAACTGCGTAGCGTTGGCGTGGGTTTTTGGAGAACGATTTGAGTGGAGCCCTGTGATTGTGAGTGGACTGAAATCATCACCGGAGTGACAGGCTCCGTGTCTTAGTCACGGTCCCTATACTGGGAAGGGTCCAGGCCGTGTTACGTCAGGCCGTAGTATATGAACGGTGTAGACGTGGTGTATCCCGGGTTATAATATTCTTAGGTCGTGCCACTCTCTATGAAGGGTGGCAGACGGCCCTTTAATTATGTTTGCCTATGTAAATCCCGGTGTATAAGATATTATTTACCATAGTTTTAATGACTTGTATGTTCGGTAAAACATGTGTGTTTGGTTTAAGTTTATTCTCTAAAATGTCTTTGTTCTGTGACTTCAGGAGGTGTATGGCGGGGACCAGAGACTGTCTGGCTGCCTGTTGTTTGCCTGGCTGGGGTAGACTGTCCAGCTAAACCGACTGTTCGGCTAAGACCGAGTGTTCGGCTAAGACTGAGGCGGTCCGCTCTAGGCATGGCGTCGCAGATTGGAGTTGGCTGGCTATGCAACGGCGTGCAGAGGAACAGGCCTATTGTCTTTGATTTTTATTAGTCCTCCCTCAACCTTTAAATTAATATAATATAAAAAGTTTGACCAGCCAACTGCAACCAGCGACCCTTCATTTACAATTTTTTTTATTGTGACGTGTTTCGGGGGTACCGCGAATAAACTGTCATTCCAGTATTTGGCGTATTATTGTTCCCGAACCGATCCTACGTTACATTGTGGAACACATGATAATTGAACTGACAAATATAATTATCTAGTGGCTAAAGAAGCATTCAGGGAAAGCTACTTTTTATATGTTTTACTTGTGATTTGGTAAAACAAATCAAATCTTTATTATTGATAGGCTTGCGCTTGACCACTATCTCACTTGATGGTAAGCGATGATGTGGTCGACGATGTAGCACGTTTGCAGCATTGAAATTCCCCAGTATTACATAATTGGGCAGAAGGGTACCGCTGCTGTGCCGTATCAGCCGCCTCACACAGATGTTCCGTGATGCAACTAACTAATTAGAATAAGGTAACTTATCAAGAATTAAATCATGAAGATGAAACTCAGCTCAGCTTAATGGTCTTGGAACCGAAATATGAATGATCATAGTGAGTTATAAAATCAATCGCTAATAGAAAAAAAAGTTAAGAAGAAAATCAAAAAACCCGACTGCTTAAAAGGCGAACTAAAAGACTTAAACAAGAAGAAAAGCATGCTGTGCAGTCGGAGGATACATCTGGTTTTGGTCAGCCAGCTTGCGAACATAATATGTATCCTCCGACTGCATTGCATGCTTTTCTTCTGTTTCAGTCGGGTTTTTTGATTTTCTAATTAACTTTTTTTATTTATAACTTTTTAATCATTTATTTTTTAGAATTAGGTAAATTTAAACATATAAGTGTTTTATATTTTTTAAATCACCTCTTAAAACCCTTTATTTGATACCCCACACGACGGGTTAGGAAGAAAAAAAATTAGGTGTCCCAAAATATGGCGCCCAAAATTCGTCATTTTTTTATTTTAATGTAGCCAGTGACACTCGCAGGGTTAAGGCGGTACCCCGAGCAAAACGCCGCGCAAGCCGTTTTTAGTGCAGTTTTTAGGAGCTATCTACTCGTTATTTAAAAAGAAATATCAACTAATAAAAATACATTAAATTTCTACATATTATTGATTCCAAAATAGTTTTTTTTTTTTTAATGTTCTATATGTTTCACTAATCTCCTTCCAACAAAACCATAAAAATGAGAAATAATGATTGATAGCATGCATCTCCTCGTAAAGTGTTAATTAATAAATTTTTGTACTAACACTAATGGATAGACAATTTGATAACGAACATTTTGGTAGATTTATTTTTTTGAAAAGGCCAATATTCGATTTTATAAAGATTTTATTCTAAAATCTGGGCGTATTTACTACTGTAATTCATGCGCTGCCAGTGCCGCTAGGCCAATAGGAATGCTCATATCTCACGCTGGTTTTTTGGTCAGGGTACGGCCTTAAGACGAATCGATTGACGTACGAATCATCTAAAACGGCCAAGGCGTTTGGTCTCTGGAACACCACATAGAAACAAACATACATACATAGATTGATAAACACATTACCCTTCTTCGGCAGTCGGGTAAAACACAGAGAGTTCTGTATAAACAGCCACATTCACTAAAATTAATAGGTAACATTACTAACGTTCATAAACAATGAAAACACCGAACATTTCTCTAACGAAGGGACAAAATTAACTTTGCCGTTCGAAAACTGTTGTCCCCATACATCAATATAATATTTTGTTGTACTTTTTAGTTACTTTTTATAAGTTGGTCGACTATTACCTACTTAGCTGTGATAGTTTTCTTTTAATTTCGTTATACTCGTATATACTGTCGTGATTTTTTCACATATCCAAACTCTAACAAAAATTAGCCGTTTAAAGCTTAATTTTACGCAAACGCATCCCTGAATAAAAAGGTTGTTTTCACAGACCCGTAATATTTTTGAATGGCTTATCCAACGATACCCTACACCATGGCATAGACGAGAAAAACAGTCGCCACACTTGAAGTGTACAGGAAGTAGCCAAAAAAAAATGCGTTCTTATTTTGTTGGCGTAATTAAATTGTATATCAATGCCAAATTATAGCTTTTTAGTGCTAAGAGTCTCTGTGGTAAGCTGTGGACAGACCGACGGACGAAAAGAAAGACGGACATGGCGAAACTATAGGGTTCCTTGTTGACTACAGAACCATAAAAGTCTATACTAATATTATAAAGCTGAAGAGTTTGTTTGTTTGAACGCGCCAATCTCAGGAACTACAGGTTGGAATTGAAAAATTATATTTTTTTGGATAGTCTATTTATCGAGGAAGGTAAGGTAAGGTTATATAACATCACGCTACGACTAATAGGAGCGCAGCATACATTTTTATGAGCTTCCGTTGCGTGAGCTGCGTAAACGGTTTCAGTTACGCAAATATCATGTAAGATGGAATTATGCCGCAATAAAAGTTCTAAAAAAAATCTGCGACAGTATCTATCTATCTTTTAAGATTGACTCACTATAACCTTTTTTATTGTAATCAAATTTGTTCATTAGCGAAGGAGTTTTATCAACATCTATACTAATATTATTAAGCTGAGGAAGAGTTTATTTGTTTGTAGGGTACCTACCCTACCTAGATAGATAGGCAATTAACGGGAGCGAAACCGCGGGGGTCAGCTAGTTAGAATGACGCCGTTTTGCACCCTTAAAAGTTATAACAACCATTTAGAACATATAGAATAATTGTTTGTACCGATGAGGGTGGCATAGTCACTCTTTGATTTAACCCTCTCTAAAAAAAAAGTAGAATAAAAATTAACCCGGTAGGTAACAAAACGCCACTTTGAATTTCCGTAGCATTCGGCAGTATTCGTACTAGAGCTACAACATTTACAAAATCCTCATAATGTTCATAACATTAAAATTCCTCCGCAACACTGCAAATACCACGTTGGTGCATCGTTTATTACATTTCTCATTAACAGAAAAAATGCTCGCCTTGGTTTAATAAAAATACATTAAGTGTTTGTATAACACAAACTGTTTGATATGCTCTTAGTATGCGAATAAATCTAGAGATTCCGTTTCTTTTTGTGTTACACGTTCTTTCAATATTTGCATGAACACTAAGGCTACCAAAGTCCCTGTGCAAAATCATTACAATTTATGGTTTTTATTTAAGGTAAAATTTTAATTGCATAGCAACATAAGCAATGAATTAAGTTATGTTAAATGCTGACTTAAATATAACTGGTGCTATATTGGTGTACTATAGGTGCAACTCTAAGGCTCTAGACAAGTGACATTCTATCAACGATAGCGCGACAATAGCGATTAGATAAATGACAAAAATGTTTAGGAATGTCAATCGCTATCGAAGTGCCACGTGATCAATCCCTTGCATTTTGGCTTTTCGACTATCGCCATCTGCTTCCGGAGAATACAGGTGTATATAAATGTAAAAAAAAATTACATACATCGTACATACATAATTAAAAAAATATATTTTAATTTTATTATTATACCTATTATTCATTTTATTTTATTTTTGTGGACGAATGTTTTGGCACCCAATGACCCCTGCCCTTTTTACACGCGTTCGTAGTTTATCTTTATTTTTTATTTAAGTGTTATATGTTATGTTGTCATTGTTGTGTGTAGGTGTTAGTTCAGTACCACCGCTGATGACTGATGACATTCAAATATATTTTTTATATAGTACTATTACGTAATAAAGAAAAGCTCTGCAAGGTACTGACTTAAACAAAATCTACACACACTAATGTAATAAATGAGAAAGTAAGGGTTACTGTCTGTCTGTTTTTTAACATCATCATCATCATGATTGCATCTTCAAGAAGGCCAGGATACTTTT
Source organism: Orthosia cruda (assembly GCA_964057195.1). NCBI lineage: Eukaryota > Metazoa > Arthropoda > Insecta > Lepidoptera > Noctuidae > Orthosia > Orthosia cruda. The sequence continues at coordinate 33,262,760 of OZ059825.1, read as the reverse complement.
TAACCCTGGTGTATGTTTCCTTGGCATAATTTTCGACTATAACGAAAGTAAAGCCACTTTTAGATGCTGCATAAAAACAAGACTAGGTACTCAGCATCAGACAGTATTAGCCAATCCCCAAACCGCTCACCATTTGTCCTACAGCTCAATTTCCCAACATGCATGACGCAGTCCGATACTCTCCCAAGTGATTAAGCTCATTATCCATAACTACGCCATATTAGCCACTAGTTAGCTATCCTACAGACAAGTAGGTATCTAACTATACTGCAGCCATTTTGAAGATACAATGTTTACTAACAAAGTAAAACAGAATATTTTTAGGGCTATCCTCTACGTAACAACAAATATTTTAAAGTAGTAAAACAAATTCGATATAGAATATTGTATTTGTTGGGTTCGGTTCAGATATCAGGCGTAAAACTCAGATATGGCAATACACAAATTTATTTTAGTTGAATAATCAGTTATCTTAACCTAGAAAATAGAGAGTTAAATCCAATTAATTAAATAACTAATAATGGTAGTGAAGGCGGTGACATAGAGCAGTACTGGCTGTCAGGGACAGTGTTCCGTGCACCCACCGCAATAAGGATAGTACTATTTATCGGAGAGACAATGTTCCACATCCAATTACTGGGCAGTACTGACTGTCGAGAGACAGTGGTCCTTGCACCAAGACGCATCCGTTCGAAATGCTTACCGACTGAACCACAGATTAATGGGAGGTAATCTGTGGACTGAACAGTACAGCTCTTATAAAGGCGATCACCAGTGGGAGGGTAAACGTCACATTATTTTACTCGATTTAACTTCAAGTCTTTTAAGCCAAATGACAGATTGAATGATTTGTCCAAGATGCGTCCGGTGCACGTTCCACTAGCACCATGTAGTCATCATCGATACATCGTTATACATCAATCGAGTTAGTTATCGATTGTACATCGATATGAGTAAGTAAAGATAAATTATAGTTTGATAACTTAAAATATCCAAGGTCATAGGACTAGAAGATTACATGAGAACGAACCCAAAAATAAAAATGATTTTCTACCCTACAGTCAGCTGATTGAGCTGTCTGTCAGTGCTTTGTTAGTACATATTGTACCTTCATGTTGGCCAGAGTATAGTTAGCTATTCTACAGGCTAGTATCTAACTAGGGATTTTCGCTTCATTACCTGACCTACAAAATTGCTAGGCTAATACCCGCTTGATGTTCGAACGGCTATCATGTTGTGTCTCACTCAGTGATACGGGAATAGAATCGGATGTCTCGTTTGGGTTTAAAATTGCTGCAAGCGTTATTCTGAATGGATAAGTAGGCTTCATCAGCATGTTTTGCTTTAGCTGGAAATGAACAGCGAATATTATGATTGCTATGGGGAACAAGCAATCTGCCTTTAACTAGCTGCAGTTTCATCAAAATCCATGGGCTTATATAGTTAGGTGCGCCGCTAAACGCACCGCAGAAAATGGCCACCGACTTGGCCGGTGACCCGCTTGCACTAAGGTTAGGGAATTAGCACAGTACCTTGCGTTATGGATGCCCAGATGACCTCTCGATGTGGCGGCTCGATTTGAAGAGATGGTGAAGAATTGCTGGCTTTACACGAATTGCAACGTTATTCTACATTAATGCGCGATTTGTATTTAATTATTTTCAAGGCCATGGTTAAGGAACAAATGACTAAGTATATAGCCTATAGGTCTCGCTATCCTCAGTCTCAAAAAATAGTAAAGAGATGCAGCATTCTTGCTCACACCCGTTGCGATGGCACTGTGCAGGAATGGAAAGGAGAGAGGGTTTGAACACATAAGCTCTTAGAGTAAGGTTATTTTGAGTGTGTGTATGGGACAGATGTATATGACGTATATACATCTGTCACTTACTCTATCTCAAAATAACCTTACTCTAAGAGCTTATGGTCACCCCCCAGCTTACTACATATTTCCTTCCATCCGCACAACCATTACAATTATAGCTGAAAATCAGCGCAAACAATATTAGTAGAAAGAAAAACAGAAAAAAAATAATAATCTATTAGTTGTTGCATTAAGCATGGCAATTGCGGTCTCTTTTTAACCGACTTCCCAAAAAGCCTCCTTTTTGGTTCTATGTTCGACTTAAAGTTTGTTCTTTTTTTTTTTTTACCGATTACTGCGTCAATTGTGGACCGATTTTGAAAATTCTTTTTTTGTTTGAAAAAGTATGTTCCGAAATTGGTCCCATTTTAATTTGGTGAAGATCTGATGAAGAACTTCGGAGATATACAACCGAACTCTTCAATAAATAACGGCAAATCTCTCGGGATTGCTGCAATCGCATTTCTGTTTATTGTTTATACCATTTCATAACATAACATCACGCCAGTACGCTCTTAAGGGGTACGCAGATCTTTCATTTCACCGGATATGTTCAAGTTTCATGACATCTATTTTGGCGTTAAAGTTACCTTACTAACTTGCCTATTAGGTACGTACAACTAAAAAGTGAAAAATAAAAAACTTTTTGCAAAAAAATACTACCGACTTCCAAATAAAAAACTACAAAGTCAAAAATAACTTAATTTTTTGAAGTCGGTGTCCATAACGCAAAAAAATTGTACCTACGAAAGACACCGACTTCAAAAAATTAAGTTATTTTTGACTTTGTAGTTTTGTATTTGGAAGTCGGTAGTATTTTTTTGCAAAAAGTTTTTTATCTCAGATATTTTTGCGTAGAAATCCGAAAACTAACAAAATTATGTTGCTAGCTTATTTTCCATATTATTTAATTTAAAAACTAGCCTCATTTATCAATAGCCGCATGCGTTATTGCTGAGCATGATGTCCTGTGTTCCATTCCAGAGTCGGGCAAGTGTAATGGGTATGTCCATCTGAAATTTCTCAGTAGCAGCCTTGAATTAGGTATTTTCCTCTTATTTCCTAATATAATACAATAAGTTATATAAATTTACATAGAAAAAATACTTAGTTAACAAGAAGTACCTATATATACACTTAAATAAAAAAGAACTACGATCGCGTATAAAAAGGCCAGGGGTCATTGAGCGTCAAGTCAAGATTTGTGTAGCATGGGCCATTAATAAAAAAAAAAAAAATTGGTGCAATGTAGGTGTGCATAACCCTGCATAACCCTTCGGGGAACACAGGCGTGATGTTATGTTATGAATGCGAACACTAACTAATAATTTGGTTGCACCGATTATGCCATATTTTTAACCACTGGCGGAAAAAGTGGAGTGTTTTAAGTTTGACGCGTGGCGCTGTGTGTTTGTGTATTTTTCTGGTGGCATCATAGCTCCTAAACGGATTAACCTATTTTGATTTGGTTTTTATTTTGAAAGGTTGCTTTATCGAAAGTGTTCTTAGCTATGTTTGATGGTAATCGGTTCAGCCGTTCTAAAGTTATGGGCGTTTTTCTGTTTGAATCGGTGTGTTTCCGCAAGATATCGTGTAATAATTACGTGTTCAATAGATTGTCGATCGAAGCGTGTCTACTACTAGATAAATTTATGTAGCATGAAATAAAAATGTGCCGGGGATTTTTTAAATTTTTCTTTTTCCTATTTAAATACGAGCCTTTTCCAGTATTCACAACTCCAAGAATTCATCAGTACTGAATTATCGCACTTTTACCAAGTAGCAAGTAACTCTCAACAATACTGTAAGAGACACAAAGTACAAAACGCAGGCTGACACAGATCTCGTCAGGCAAAGTTCAGCAGTTCCGAAGTTCAAAAGTTTAGACCGACAGCCAACCTCCATTAGTGAGCGGTATTGAAAATTTGCATCTCGCATTATTTAGCAGTTGCACCGTGTTTTGCTATTTATATTATGCAATTAAAGTGAGTAAAATTATTCTTAAAAATTTAAATGAAAATGAGAATAGCAGTGTTTTGATAGTGGTGTAAATGATTTATTTTTAGGGTTACGTAGTCAACATGGAACCGTTATAGTTTCGCTATTTCCGTGTGCCCGTCAGTCCGCAGCTTAGATCAGAGACTCTTAGTAGTATAAAGCTATAATTTGGAACATATATACATATTAATTACGCCATTTTTTTTTTTTTTTACCTGTTCACGCAAAAGTGGGGATGTTTTTTTTCTCGTCTTTCCCGTGGTGTGGGGGTATCGTTGGATAGACCATTCAAAAGTATAACGTATCTGTGAAAATTATTTTTCGATTCAGGGTTTTTAATTTGCGTAAAATTCAGTTTTAATTTTCTAATTTTTGATAGAATGAAGTGTCCCCACCCTGCCAGTAGTTGCTTTTGGATATGTGAAAAAAATCACTGTCGTAGTATTTATAACAAAATTAAAAAGAAAACAAATTAAAATGTTTTCGTATAATGAATGTTCGGTGCTTTCATTGTTTATGAGGTTCAGTATTTAAACAAATCAATTTTATAATTATGTTGGTGTATGTAGATGCTTGTAAGGAACCCACGGTGCGCAAATCCCCACGCACTTGGCCGGTTTTCCATTCATTTTTCATGAAAATATAACGGCTTTTTAGAAAATAATATCCTAAACCGACATTAAATCTTTCAAAGCTAAGGGTCGACATATCTCACGTTCACTACTTAACAAAGTTAGTGCCACTGGTGAGAGCATATTGAGAGCATTGTGAACTTGCGCTAAGCACGGACCTGGACCACTTGGCCTCGACAATGTTAAGTGGACGGCTCGCAATGCCTGCGATTGTGTAACAAGGCGCTTTTTACGGAAGAAAATATTATTTTTATTTATTTTAGTTGCTTTTTTAGGGTTTCGTATCCAAAGGGTAAAAACGGGACCCTATTATTAAAACTCCGCGGTATGTCCCTCTTTCTGTCTATCACCAGGCTGTATCTCATTAACCGTGATAGCTAGACAGTTGAAATTTTCACAGATGATGTATTTCTGTGGCTTCTATAATAACAATCTAGCACTTTAGTTACGTAGCGCCAAGGGAGCAACATATCCGGAGGTGCTTGAGGAGTGGAGAGGTATACCACGGCTAACAGGACAATCTCGGGAGTGCGGTCAAGTAACCTACCAGCATCTTACAGGGTTAACTTCCTACCTCCGAGCACGTTTTGCTCTTGTGAATCCCCACTCAAGCCAGCCAATTAAGGCAAGAGAGAGGTGGGAGCACTAGTCCCCGTCAGTTTTCATTCCATCCGGCCAATAAAGGCAAGCCAGAGATGAGAAACAAGGCTTCTCCCTGGAGATCAGTCTGTGGGGTTGCCACTGCCCACCAGCTCGTCACAATGCAGCCCTTAAGATTGTATCTCTCTTAGTCGGGCCTCTCACCCTAAGCATATTGCGGCAAAGCAAAATCTACTGGCACAAACCTAGAGATCATTGAAGTGCGCAAGCCCCACCACGAAGTCAACGTAGAGATACTGCTGTGGGGTTATTATATTATTTATAATTTTGCATGCCTAACTTGGTGGAACATGCATGATTGCGCATTCACCTGACATCTGGAAGAGTATTTTTATGTACTGTGTTGAGCAATAAAATGAATTTTAATTTGAATAGCCCACTGCTGGGACACAGGTATCCTATCTGCAAGAGGTAGTAGGCTGAAATACAACACGCAGGCCCGGTGTGCATATATCACAATACTTCAAATTTACAGGTTATAAATTGTAAATAAAAAAAAGTCCTAGGTCAACTGAGTAATCGATATTTCGAAAATATTTTATTTAAATATTTTCTTAAGTACCCACAACAAATACTATGATTTCCTCCAATAACCAGGTAAAAACATTGCTTACATACTAAAATCCCTTCAAATATAAAAGTGTGTTTTATCACTCGTGCAATGGCCTACCGGTATTAGCAGATGATTTATACGGTTATACCCCAGGCTTAACCCTTGAAAAATTACTTACACCCCAGTTTTAGGAGGCGTGATAAAATGTTAATGTTGGCCCCATTTATATTGCCAATGCTACGGTTATCAATTAAATGTCGTATGGGATTGTAAATCAAGATTTCTAATAAAAATGCTATTTGATTTTAGCGTGATTCATGTGAAAATTATTATTGAAGTGTCATTCATAAATCAAAATGAGGTACATGAATGAAAAAGTAGAAAAAAGGACTGCCTCGTTAGTCTAGATGTCGCAAGCACTTCGATTCCCGGATCGTTTTTCATCTGAAGAAGACTCGACAAATGTGACCCAAAACTCCAAAAGCTCCGGCGCAAAAATAAAGAATACCATGTTTTTTATTATAATGTCTAAAATATAATGCACAGTACAAACATGTTCTTAATGCCCCTCAGCAAACTTCGTGTTTCGTCGGATTTTCATCATTTGCCCTTTGCACTTGGTGGAGACTGAACGCTCTCAATCAACTGGGAAGTATATAGAGTTGTTAATACTCTTTTAACATAATGACTGTATTTTTTTTAATGAAGGGAATGCCGCTATTTTTGCAGCATCACATATTTCATACGGAAATCAAAACAAAACAACTATAAAGTAATTAGTTCTAAATTCAAATTATTATACACGATAAATCTAATAATTGATGGACATGGAAATTAGCATTCGTTTGTATTCGGAAATGCGATGATTGCCGAGAGACATTAAGAAAATAGTAACTGTTCTTTTTTTGTACCTAGTATTTTATTTTAACTTCAATGGTTATCATAGAAATATTGAAACAAAAACATGCAAAAAATCGGCAACTAAAATCGCGGAAACAACCCGTTTTGTTTACAAAACACATGTCGATAGAAGGTAATTTTAATATGTTAGCCATTATTTTTGGGAATAAAGAATGTCGGTAATTTATTTGCGTAATATATTTTATACTAAACTAGTTTCTGCCAGCGGCTTCGCCCGCGTGAATGTCGAAAATTATACCAAGGGAACATATTTTCGGGATAAAAAGTATCCTATATTGTTATACATCAAATCGACTGAATTTTAAAACAATTATCCCCAACCATCATCATCATCATTTAAGCCAAAAGACGTTCACTGCTGAACATAGACCTCCCCCAAGCGTCGCCACATTGACCGGTCCCGTTCCCTGCAACTACCTCACCAGGTCCGCAACCAATTGAGCTGAAATTTTGCATACGCGTTTGGTTTGGATGACAATGCACGGTAAGCTGAAAAGCTTCTAACAAAAAAGTTTTTTTTTAACTATTCCTCACACAATCCTTCCAGTCCAGTCATTCGCATTTAAATATCCATCACTCTTTTAGTCACATGCATTATTTTTGAATGTGTTCAACTCAGTATAAAAATGCACTTATCAAGTTATTAAATACTCTGTGCTTTCATTTTGATTGAAAAGCGCAGAAATGAAAGTTGAAACCGGCATTGAATTATTACTCATAAAATAAACTACTCTGATTGTCAAGCAAAAAGCTTTCGTACAACGGCTTTTTATTTTTGACAATATTAATGAGTGTTTCGAGTGGGTTTCGAATTCTAACTTTTTTGTCGGTATTCTATTGTTGAGTTAAGCCTTCATCACACCAGTGTCCTTTATTCCCCGAAGAGTTGGGCAGCAGTGCACCTACAGTATACCAACTTTTCGCAAGTTATGTTTAAATCCCTTGTTATAGGAGGCAGGCCTGTTGCCATCACCGGGCACAAATCTAGTCTCCGGGTTGCGACTAAGAAAAAGGACTCTTCACGGACCATACAAAATTTACCCAGCCCCAGCACAAAATTTTGTATTCTCAAAATCACATCACACTAATATTATAAAGGCGAAAGTTTGTGAGTGGCATAAGCTCTCCATAATATAGAAATACTTTTTTTAATTACCTACTTCCTTCTTTTCTTTATTTTCATTACATTATTAATATAATTGGTATGTATTATATTAAATATATATTATGAAGTATGTGTTTTTAGGCAACTAGTTTTTTTTTTTTTACTTTTCACTTTTTAAACAATGCACTTGCCATGTTCTCTCTTCACCACCCTTGGCTGACTGGTAGAAAATGAGTAAAACCTTTGTGCATAAAGATTTAAATGATTATAATAAATTAATGTAGTTCTCCCATATAAATGGCAATGTGGGTTCTGCCACATCTGCCTGTCTTAAGCTTCTGGGCATACAAGTATGGTTAATCCTTAATAGGTAATTTTATGTTGGTTTTGGTTCTCATCTGGTAATTTATACAGATCCTGTTTGTGACTGTCTGACATGGCTTTGAATAATTAAATATCAAGTTTAATATTTTGACATTTAACGTTTCCAAATAACTGTCGAGAGTGGCATTTGATGATCATTGGATCGTAATAGAACTTCAAAATTGGGAATTCTGTAGTAATTTCCTTAAATTTAATATTTAAACTATTTGTGATTGCCATAATTATTTTATTTAATAAAATACAGGCGTCAGGTGTTTCTCTGGAGTTTCTTGCACATTCTTCTCTATAGAGACCTAATGACGCTAGCGAATGTGCCGTAGATTAATCTTTTTGACAATTCAAAAGTACCTTTTAATGGTTTAATTGAAATAAATGATTTTGAGTTTGAGTGTAAAGATGAGAAGAGAGATAAATTATATCATAGGTAAATAATAGGAAATATAAACCTAAAATCTCACAGATTCTGAATTCAAATTAACTATTAATATTTTGGATTAAAACCTACTAATCAAGCAAATTCTTAATTCAAATTTTCTAGAGAGACTTTGAATTTAGAACCTGATTAACAGATTTTTTATTTTATTTATAATATTCGCGTCACACACAGAAGCCTTATTTAAAATCAAATAAAAGGAACAAGCAAATATTTACCCACCACTTAACATCATTAAGTGAACCCCAAAACCGACAGACACATCTAATTTGTAAAACTTAACACCAAAAGCAAACGGTCCAAAACCGCGTAAGTACCAACGTTATAATTGCATAACCTAATAACTAAAACGTTGGTGTGTTCGGTTGTTAAGTAATTAAAATATTCAACAGACTGTAAGAAGCCCTATATTGTATGGAAAAATCAACCGGTCGTGCGCAGTACGACGATTTGGCTTCACACGTTCACGCAGTTTGACGTTTGGTTTCGCACCAAAACGTCAAAATTGAAAGAGCCTTTCAAATTCGCTTAAAATAGTTGTAGATTGCTGTACGTGTGCGTCTCTTTTCAATGTCTGTATGGTACCAAGCTTCTGTATCTATCTATTTTGCGATACTAACCAGAAAAACCGCGACAACACTCCACGGAGAAAATTACCTGAAAGTTGTAGCAACTGCGTTGAAAAGTTCCACTACAGGTAGGTAGTGGGACTAGTGACGACTTGTACGTTGTGAATTATGAATGATGCAGCCAGCTCCTTTGGATTTTTAAATATATATTGAACACACTGTTTCAACACCGCGTTTTGGTTTAAAAGGTAGTGCTGTCAGTGTAATCTCAGGCACGTGATATTTCAATGGAGAGTGGTAGGATGTTTAGAGTGATTACAGAGCCAAAATAAGCAGAAAATAACAAGTAACTGAGTCATCATTTCTACCAAATAAATTATTATAACAATGCTAGCTTCTACCAGCGGCTTCTCCCACGTGAAAATTATCCCAAGGGAACACACTCCCGGGATAATTATTCCATATCTTAATCGTAGACAGGTTCTATTGGTGTGCCAAGTTTCATCCAAATCCATTCAGCCAATAATACATGTAAAGATGACAAACAGACAGACGGAGCTACATTCATATTTATAATATTAGTATAGATTACAATTTATATTATATCTGCCACATAATCAACCAGATAACTTGTCTGGAATTGTTGAAGCAAGCAATAATTATGATCTTGTGATACACGAATTCAAAGTTTTAACTTAAACCCTTAAAGGAATAACGACCTTTCTTTGTAAACTTCTCTAATCCTATTAAATTTATTACTATGCTATCAAATTAATTCCATTTTGCTTCAATACGTTCTCAGAAATAGGAAAATATTTTGGCGTTTCGGAGTTCCTTCAAGCAAAGATCCTTTGAAACGTTCATGAATGCTTGACAGACTATTTGAAAGGTTGTACTTGTAAAGCCATGACGACAGAATACGAAGCTGAAGCCATGAAGTGAATGCTGAAATTTCTAGATCTTTTATTAAATAAACTGAGAAGCCAGATGTTCCAAGATACGTTTTCAACAAGATGGTATACCTTTCATTTTCATTTATTTATTTCCAAACAATTTTCACATCGTATCGAAATTACATACACCACAACTCCGAAAACATGAAGATGTATTAATTAGAAGGTGTATAATTGTGTTGTTACGAAGAATTTGACGTCAAAGGCATAGATAAGAATATCAAGAAATATGAAACAAAGTTTGTCTGGCGAAATTGGTACTTACCTACTACAGTAATCTAAGTTAAAACTACTATGGATGGCTATATTGGGTAAGTATGCTGAGCTTTGTAATCAAAAATAATCATTATCATTAAAACAATATTCTTTATGATGCTTCTACTATATAATATTTTCTGTATACTCTGGTCTGGCTCTTTTGGTACTGGATTTCCTTAAAGAAGACACAAGGCTGCACTGATATATGTCTCTCTAAGTGTGTTAAATGAATTATCTTTAATTCTGCCCTTATCCCATGCCCAGTGTTCGGCGCAACGCGATTCCTTTCATTCATTCTCCTCTGTCAACGGTCACGCTATAATTTACCCCTTTTCTTTCATGCCATTACTTACACAGTCCAACTATCTTTTCTCTGGCCTTGTTTTCCCTTTCCATCATCATAGTAAAATTTATGTCAAAGTCTTATCACACTAGCAAACCTATAAAAGGTGGTGGTTTAAATATTAAAGCTATTACTATCTAGTTGTCACTTTCTCGGTTTCATGTTAGTAGTCAAAGTGATACAGTAATAACAACTCTCTTAGAATTTGTTTCTCATTAAAATCTGAACCAAAAGCAATTTCAGTCAAAACAGTGGACTAAGATCAATTTTAAGCAATTTTTATTATTATATGCCTACAACCAAATTCACTTCTGCCTAAATTTCGAGATTGTTAGGCAACTTAAGAAGTATATTTTAAAGCCAAAGACTAAGCCTGATTGATAATAATTAGACGGTTGGATAAAAGTTTAACTTGGAACTTTGTTTGGATAACGACTGAATTCGTTTGTCCTGGGCTGCTCGAAGACTGAGTCAAGACTTCCAATTAGACATACTTTTTCTTTGTTAAAACAATAATGATCTATTTAACTTTCCCGTTTCTATCTTATATTCGTCATTGTCTTTTCAGCTGATAGATTTCCGCAGCTGAATATAGGCCTCATCCAAGCGTCGCCACTAAGAGTCCTATGCTTCTGGCACCCAGTCCACTCCCGCGGCCTTCACCAGGGCATCCAGTCCTCTCCCGTGGCCTTCACCAGGGCATCCGTCCACCTTGTGGGAGGCCTTCCGACGCTACGTTTACCCGGTTTCCACTCCAGAATATTTCTGCCCATAAGCCACCGTTTTACGAGTAATGTGCCCACTGCCACTCATTCACTCAATATCTAAGTTCTACTAGTAAATGCTGAGTTGATAACCTTTTCGGTATGGGTAAGCAGTACGCACCATTCTATGTTTGCTTGATTTTTTTTATTATCTCTTATACTCACTCGTTGTTGCTGTTGTATTGTGTCTATGTCGAATATTTTTGGAACGGAGTTCCTTATTGCACGTTATAGTTTTGATTTGTTTGCGGGCTGAGGGGGCTAGATTGAAAAAGTAAAACCATAAAAAAACGACACCAAAACTGACACCTTTTTGCAGTGATTTTTGAGACACTTCCCGATCACCTAGGAAACTAAAACTTCTTTCGAACGATTCAACTTGCTGTAGATTTTGAGAATATGCAAAACTATTTTTAATTTGTATGTTTAAATACTGTTCTCAAAATATAAAAAAGAAACCCCTAATGAGATCACTCTCTTGTCCTTGTGTCACCACCGATTTTCTCAGGAACGGAAATCACGAAATTTGGCAAAAAGTAAGGTATTACAGTACAAATAAAGGAAATATTCAAAAAAATAAAAAAGGAGATAACTAAAAAAAAAAATATTTAAAATTATTATTTATCTTCCTAGGCAAAAATAACAATTGTATTCTTAGCTAATTTTTTCTATCATCCACGCCCTGTACTACCACACGTTAGCAACTCAACCATTACAGCACACACACACACTTAAAACTTAGCCACCAATAAATTTTATTATTGCGGTATAATGGGTAGGTACGGAACCCTCGGCGCACGAGTTCAACTCGCACTTGACTGTTTTTTTTATTAATATAAATAAACAGTTTTGCGTGATTAATTGTATGAGGCACAGCTTGCTGCATGCAGGATAGTACAAGCGAAGATAGCACAAAAGGGAGACGCCGAGGCTCTCCTCGGCGTCTCCCTTTTTGTGTTATCTAGCTGGAGGCGCACGAATATAACCGAAGACGTACGAGCACGCGCTGACTAGACACATACAGTAACTACGCTATTGTGTGTTGACACTGAGCATCAGCTGTGTTGTTGTTATTTCAGTTTCGTCATATATATTACGAAACTAAAAGACTGTAAATTTAATCAGTTTTTAATTAATGACGTCAGAAATAAAAGAATAATAATTATCACAACATACATCATTTATTCTAAGAACATAATTTGCCTTGCGTTCAAGTTTTAAATATGCTTGATAATTAAACTCCACAATTTTTCCAATAAACAAGAATAAGTAATTTTCCTCTTAAATTTTCCGATAGCACGAACTTGATTATTCAACTTATTCAAGCCTTTTGCTGGTAGCTCATCCATAAATAGTTCATGCAAAGCTCATCTTGATAGCCTGAGGCTGTGAAGGAAAAAGCACAACCGCGCATAATAACCTAAAGATATTAAGGCAATAACAATACCGCTGTTCATTGAATTTTTAACTCTATTCCTAAGAAGCTAAGGTGTAAATTTCTTCGGTAGTTAATCTAATTAAAATGTAATTTGATCGACGTGTGCTGAAGGCAAATGTAGAGAAATTTTATTAATTACAGCGAACAGACGCGTTATCTGAAGTATTTAAGAAAATGGAAGGTCTTTTGTAATTATAAATGGCTAAGTTTTTATGTGATGTTTGATAATGGTGAACGAAAATATAAAGATAATAAAGAGAAGAAGATTTTTATGTCTTGGTATGGCTTTAAGCCTAGTTTTGTCGAGAAATTCCTTTGTTTATACAAATAAAGTTACGTGTTTACATACATTACTCACACAACTTTATTTGATCATATTTCTACTTTTATAGTAGTAATACAAGGTAATAAGTACGAAAATAAGTTTTTAAATAAAAATTTGAAACATAAAAGCAACTTCTACAGCAAATAACAAAGCAACTTCTTTTTATTTTTAGATTTTGACAGTCTTTATATAAATCATAATACAAAATCTTACATAACAAAAACTTTAAAAATACTCTTCCATGAGATCTAGACAATGATAAATGTTCGGTGCATAGTAATTGATGGGAGCTTGATGAGCAAATTACCGCAAGATGGTACGCGCCACAAACACTTCGCTGCGCGGTTGCAATAGAACTGACCGACATTAGAGTTGCGTCAGAGGGGAGGTGATGAATAGTTAGGAACTAGGCGCTTGAGACTTTAAAGGGTAGGTATTTAAAAAAAATGCATTCAATATTTGTGTTAGTAAATTGCTCATTGCGCGCCTTCTCACGGGTTAGATAACATTTGCTAAACCACAGCTCAAAAGCTAGGCTGAATCAGTAATTACTTAACAAGTCTTGATACAATATTGAGTAATTTTATTCAGTAAAACTAAGCGAATAAAACCAAGGCAAGTTGCGTTAATTCATAATTAACTTCAATTCAGCTTTAGGCTTAGTAAAATTTCAGGCAACCGAGACTACTCAGCTAATACTTTGAAAGTAAACACGCTTAAATAAAGTATTAACTTAGTTAAACCATTACTTGAAAATCTGTTCCGTTTTAAAACTTGATGAATAAGGAATTTGAAGCTAATGATTTGGATGAAGTAACTCTAGGGAATTCTCAGAAGAACTCTGAGGTAACCGAGGTAGGCACTCAGTCTGGGACATAATTTAAAAGTATCTAACATAGAAAACTATTTTGAGGAAACTCGTTCAATGAACTAGAGTACCACATCCTGTTTTTCGACAAACATAAATAGGACAGATTTACAGACAGAAAAAAATAATAATAATTAAATTACAATTATACGGATAGGGTGAGACATCTAAAAAACTTTTAATGACGACATTTTCAATTCTTATCGTTCGGTTTTCCTTTCTTTCCTCTTAATATCGAAGTTACATAAGACAATTTAATATGTTCATTATAAATATCATAAATATATCATTATCATCATCATCAGCCTTTTAATGTTCCCACTGCTGGAACACTGGCCTACTCTCTGTGAGAGGGTATGGGCCGTAATACACCACGCGGGCAGAATGTGGGTTAAAGAATATCACATATCTTCGATTTTTTTGATCTAAGTCATGCCGAAATAAATATCTATAATAATAAATAATATCTAAGTGATAATATATTCAAAGTTATATAAAAGAAAATTTGTGTTGCAATACACGACGTGCCCGTTTTCAGCGCCTAGCCACAAAGAGAGCGTAATATCTTAAATATACTTGACACGAAAATCGGTACCTCAATATTTCCTCACGAAAATAAATTACGCATCACTTGCCTTACAAGGAAACTTCAATACCTCCCACAAATTTATGTTCGTATAACCATAAAGATACCGGAGAATATGATTAAAACACCGCGTTTGAGGAGACCGAGTAAGGAGAAGCCTCGGCGGCTATTGGTAGTGTCAAAACTTTCTATAAAAACAAAGATAAGGCCCTTTTAAAACTTTTTTAACATGATTATAATTAAGCCATTTATTGCCGAAATTTGGGTACATATGCATATTGTTTGTTAATAAGAAATGTTTAGAATAATGCAATATAGGATGTTACGCAGTTCGGTATGCCTGTTGGCATAGGCCTCCTCTAACTCCCTCCATTGTGCTCTGTCATCTGCAACTCTAGTCCAACAAGGCCCCAAAGTTATGTCGTCTTCCCATCTTGTTTTTGGACGTCCCTGTTTTCTAGTTCTGTATCTTACCATAGGGTTACTTGTTGCTCCATTTATTTATTTTAACTATAACAATATTTGCTAGCACTGTATTAAAAAGTTTGGGTGATAACGGGTCTCTTTTTCAGGCACCTCTGTTTATAGGCAAAGGGTCTCCTTTCGTTCCCAGTTTTGAACAGTTCGATATAGGTATTTTGCACTCCTTGTTCTCTTAGGACACACTTCGGGACTGACGAGAAGGTCACCGAACTCGAAGAGGAATTGAGCAGATTGAGATGGAGTATTATAGGGTTATATGAAGTCCGAAGAGATGGGGAGGACTCGATAATCCTAAAAATCCGGTAACCTGCTCTATTTCCGAGAGGGTGACCGGCAGTCCCAGGGTGGTGTCGGGTTTATCGTCCACAAGTCCCTTGTGAACAACGTGGTGAAGATCGAGAGTGTGTCGACCAGGGTGGCGTACCTTATACTCAGAATATCCTGAAGATATTCGCTGAAGGTCATACAGGTCTACGCCACAACCTCGGCACACCTCGACGACGAGGTAAAGACCATGTATGAGGATATCTCAAGAGCCATGCATGGTTTCAAAACTCACTCTACTGCTGTCATGGGGGACTTCAACGCGAAATTGGGCAATCGAGACGAGGATGATCTGCAAGTGGGGCAATTTGGAGTAGGACGATGGAACCACCGGGGTCATCTATTGGCTAGTTTAATGGAGAAGGAGGGCCTCTATATGATGAACCCCTTCTTCAAAAAGACTTCATCATGTCAACCAAGAAGCAAATGTTCAATGATGTATCTGTGATCAATTCAGTAAAAACCGGGAGCGATCACCGCATGGTTAGAGGCACATTAAACATTAATATTAAGCTTGAAAGGTCTCGACTGATGAAGTCCTCGCTCCGTCCAGCACAAATCCAGGTCCAAAACTCGAGAACTTTCAGCTCGAACTCCAGAATCGTTTCGAGTGCCTAGGGAGCTCCGTGGATGAATACAGCAACGGGTTCGTGGAAGCTGTCCATACGGTCGGGTCCAAGTTTTTCAAGACCCGTCGTACAGATAGAACAAAAAGCTCTCTGATCCTAGCCTCAAGCTTATGAAGGAGAGGTGTGAGATGATCCTGCAGGCTGCAGGTGAGGCGTGCAAATACCGGCAGCTCAATAGACAGATCTCTAAATCCTTGAAAAGAGATCTCCGCCGCTTTAGTAGCGAGCGTGTTAAAGACGCCATCGAGCGAAATAAAGGTGCTTTCAAGGGATCTGGCTATTGGTTAGAGCCAACTCACGAAACTGAAGATCGACGATGGCAGGATCTTATCCGCCAAACCGGAGCTTCTGAGGGAGATCGAGACATTCTATGGGCAGTTGTACACATCAATCAGCAAGCCCGTTGCGAGTCTAGCAAATGACCCAAGAGCTAGATTGACCCGACACTATACCGAAGATATCCCGAACGTCAGCCTGTACGAGATTAGGATGGCTCTGAAACAGCTCAAAAACAACAAGGCGCCGGGTGATGACGGAATGACGGCCGAAATCCTGAAGGCGGATGGAAAACCGGTCCTTAAGGCCCTTCAGAAGCGGTTTGATACCGTCATACTCGAGGGCAAAACGCCACAGGCATGGTGCAGGGGTGTGGTGGTACTCTTCTTCAAGAAGGGCGACAATGCCTGGCTACAAGTTGTTTTCAAGAGTCATCAAGAATCGTCTCGCGCGCAGGTTTGAAGATTTCCAGCCCCCCGAACAAGCCGGATTCCGAAAAGGCTTAGCACCGTAGACCACATACATACGCTGTGGCAGGTTATACAGAAGACCGAAGAGTATAACCTGGCTCTCTGTTTAGCGTTTGTGGACTACGAGAAAGCTTTCGTTTCGATCGAGACTTGGGCTGTACTGCAGTCTCTCCAACGGTGGCAGATCGACTACCGGTACTTTGAGGTGTTGAAGTGTTTGTACAAAAACGCCACCATGTCAGTCCGTCTTCAGGATTAGACCTCGAAACCAATCCTTCTCCAGCGCGGCGTGAGACAGGGAGACGTCATTTCTCCGAAACTGTTCACTGCTGCGGTAGAGGATGTCTTCAAGGTTCTGGACTGGAGGGGGCTTGGCATCAAAGTTAATGGCGAGTACATAATTCACCTTCGGTTTGCCGACGACATAGTGGTCATGGCTGAGACCATGGAGAGCCTCAGTAAAATGCTCGATGACCTCAGTAGAGCTTCCGAAAGAGTGGGTCTTAAAATGAACATGGACAATACCAAGGTCACGATGAACGCCAATCTAACACCCACTCCTATCAAGGTCGGAGACTTTACACTCGAAGTTGTAGACGATTATGTCTACCTGGGACAAACGGTCCAGTGGGGTAGGTCCAAGAGAGGTCAAGCGTCGAATCCGACTCAGCTGGGCGGCATTCGGGAAGTTGCGTGGTATCTTCTCGTCCAATCTACCGCAGTGTCTTAAGACAAAAGTCTATGATCAGTGTGCGTTGTCAGTGATCACCTATAGGACCGAGACGTGGTCGGTCACAATGGGCCTTATCATAAAGCTCAAAATAACCCAAAGGGCAATGGAGAGGGCTATGCTCGGAGTTTCCTTGCGTGATCACGTCAGAAATGATAATATCCGCAGGAGAACCAAAGTTACCGACATAGCCTGAAGAATTGCCAAACTTAAGTGACAGTAGGCAGGGCACATTGCTCGCAGAACGGATGGCCGCTTGGGCCGAAAAATTCTGGAATGCCGACCGCGAACCGGAAGACGATACGTTGGGCGGCCTCCCATTAGGTGGATTGATGACCTGCTTAAGGTTGCGCGAAGGCACTGCATGCGAGACGCACGGGATCGGTCAATGTGGCGACGCCTGGGGGAGGCCTATGTCCAGCAGTGGACGTCTTTCGGCTGAAATGATGATGATGAATGATGTTCTCTTAGGCTGGACCATATGTATTTGTGATTCGGGCTGTCGGACGCCTTGGTATAATCGATAAATGCGATAAGGCTTCTGATATTCGTTGTACTTTTCCATGACTTGCTTAATTGTATGGATATAATCAATGGTACTCAGTGGCGGTAGCTTCATAGAAGCCCAAAAGCCTGGCTTGCCTTACTAAAATGCTCGATAGAGAATCAATATCAAACCTGAACTATTTAAAAGTTCGCGCGCTTAATTCTTATCAAAATAACACAAAGTATCTACCTATGCCACACTACTTCACATAGCGATTGGTCGCGCGCAGAGTTTCGCATTTGCAGTTGTAGCATCTACATATAGCTATCTCGCTTACACGCACCGGCTTTTACCGGGCTTTCAAATACTATATCTGTCTCTTTCGCACTTATAGCGATGTGTCGTATAACGAGTTAGAAACTTGTGCGTCTTTGTAGACGTTCAGTTTGAAGATTTAAGCAGGGCTTTGCATGTGAAGTTGTACGCGTATCCGTGACCTTGTCACCTTGCCAACTCTGCAGTGTTGCCGTTTTAGCGACGTTGTGAGATCTTGGAGATTTTTAACGAGTTTGGTGACTTTTTTAAGATTTAGCAAAAATAAAAACCAGCGACTTTTGAAAATAACGAATATAAATATTCAAGCAATATCTTAAAAATAAAAAATTTGCGACATCTAGCTAGATTTTTCATATAACTGGCGACTTATTTTTGCCAAATGACAACACTGCAATGACCCGAGTGCAACTCACTTCAGTTCATATCTCTTAGTACACGGTTACCAACTTAGGGATTTTGTCCCTAAATTTAGGGACTAGAAGTGTTAAAAGGGAAATTTTTGGGGACTGGAATATTTTGGGGATTTTTTTAGGGATTTCGAACAAAACTTACCAAATCGAAAACAAAGCGTGTGTTTTCTGTTTTGTGCGTAGAAAGGAACGCACGATATGTAATTCATATCCCCTAAAAAGGTACATAGTATCATGATGGTACGATTTTCCTTATAAATCGGGATTATGGATCGTGAGTAAAACTTAATCATACTGTGGACACGATCAAGAACTTCATCGTACATATGTATGACTTCAAAAATGAGACGTCAAATGAAAGGAGCAACAGGATGATGATGTGGTTCTAGAAATAATTAACAAGTTTGCATAGTTGTATTTTTCATTTTTTTTTATCAACTTAATATGTAACGTTATATTTACCTACGAAATAATTTAGGTACTAAATAAGTATGTAGGTATAACACATATAAAATTCTATTTAGGGATTTTTAGGGAAATTCGGAAAAATTGGGGAATATTTTTGTTTATAACACAACAACACAGGTAACACTGTCTTAGTAGTCTGTGCCATTGTCATTGTCAGTTTCATTTGCTTGAGTGGGAAAAGTTAGAGTTTTTTGTGTTTTCTTAGATTTTCTCGGTGATACAATTGTTTTGGTGACTTACCTACAACAATGGAGGTAATTGTACCTTGTGAGGATTTAAAATGCGTTCAAGTTTTGATTGGCGAAGATAAGGTAAAATCTTTAAACTTTGCTCAGAAAAAACAGTTAATTTCTTCATTAAAACCGACGCCTAATCTGTCTATTTCTCAGACTAGTAAATCGCATAAACGAAAATTTAATAGATCAGTGTATAAAACTAGTTGGATTGTTGGCTGTTCGCACACTAATAAGTTGTATTGCTGGTGCTGCATATTTTTTTCGAATGAAGATTCCGTTTGGAATACATCTGGTTATAATGATTTAAATAACATATCTGGCGCCATTAAAAGGCACGCAAATTCCCATAAACACCTGTGTGCAATGGTTTCTTTCGGAAATTTTGGTAAACAACGAATTGAGACATCTATATCACGCCAGATATCTGAGGAAATTTCAAAATATAACACGCGCGTTGATAACAACCGTAGTGTATTTCAAAGATTAGTCGATATTGTTTGTCATTTAGCACAACAAGAACTTCCTTTAAGAGGTCATGATGAGTCCAAAACTTCATTAAATAAAGGCAATTTTTTAGAACTGGTCTCGTTAATTTCAAAATACGATGTCGTTTTAGAAAAGCATATGCAGCATCAGGAAACTGACAAACCGGGGCCGAGTTATTTATCTAACAAAATTCAAAACGATATTATTCATTCCGTAGCCGATGTGATGCAAACTTGCATCGATTACGAAGTTAGGCATACAAAATTTGTTTCAATTATTATTGACGAAACCCCCGATGTTAGTCATAGAGAACAACTGTGCTTGATTCTGAGATATTATTATAAAAATGAAATTCATGACCGTTTTTTGGGCTTTCTTAATGTTTCGGAAAGTCGCACAGCAGACTCACTCTCTAATATTATTTTAGAATTATTGAATAGACATGATTGCATCGCTAAATTAGTAGCGCAAAGCTATGACGGTGCTAGTGTAATGTCTGGTGTAAGAAATGGAGTGCAACAAAAAGTTAAAGATGTTTGTCCACAAGCAATTTACATTTGGTGTAATGCACATATTTTGGCCTTAGTGTTGTCTAAATCATGCAATAGAATTCAGGAGGTTAGTTTATTTTTTTCAGCCCTTCAGGCTTTGTGTAATTTTTTTAGTAATAGTACAAAACGAGCTGCTTTTTACGATACTCATTGCAGCAAAAAATTGCCTAATGCTCCCGCAACTCGTTGGACATACATGTCGCGAGTTGTAAACACGGTTTTTGAACAAAAAATTAAACTTATTGAGTTGTTTTCTGATCTGTGCGACAATCCACAGAACTGGGACGGGGATACGATTTTAGCTGCGGAGAATTTTGAAAACACTTTGCGATCTTTTAATTTCAATTTTTTTCTTTTTATTTTTCATCGGATATTTGAAAAAACTGACTGCTTGTACAATATTCTACAAAAATCACAAGTTGATGTCGGTTATTGTATTAATAAAATAAAGGATTTTCAGGCATGGTTACGTGCTGAATTTCAATCCGAATTTGATCAAATTTATGAGAATACTTTGCAAAATAACTCGGCTCCTCGTTTGAGACGCAACGTACGCTGTGCAAAAACGGAATACAGACGACTTTTTGTAGAAGTAATTGATAACATTAATACCGAAATTACTGACCGATATTCTGAAATTTATAAATTAAAGTTTTTCCAACTGCTCAACAACAAAAAATTTGACAATTATCACTCACATTTTCCTACAGAGGAATTAGATTCATTATTTGACATTTATGCAAACTATTTCGACAAACAAACATTAAAAAGCCAATTGATTTGCTTGTATTCTAGTCCTGATCTGAAAGATCGTAATGTTTTCGAATTAATTGATTTCATTCATGAGAATAACCTCGAAGATGCCTTTCCCGAGCTGTTAAAGTTAGCGTATCTTGTTGTAACTATTCCGGCTACCAGTTCTTCCGCGGAACGTGCTTTTTCGTCTCTTAAACGTATCCATACCTATCTGAGAAATACACAAGGTCAAGAGCGTCTTTCCGAATTATCAATGATAGCTATTGAAAAACAGTTGTTGGTAGAATTAAAACGATCACCAACATTTTACTCTGATGTAATTAAATCATTTCTTAAGAAAGATAGACGATTCCAATTAGAATATAAATAATTTATTTAAATTCCTTTTTACATTCTATCTAGCTATTTTTTAACTTTCGGTTTTGTTTTTTTTTTCGTCTGTAACCTGTTAGTCCTGTTACGAAGCAAGCAACTACTTACCATTACTTTGTTCCCTCAAGCAATGAAGCAAACCAAACGGCTTTTTTAAAAGCCACCGGAGGTATGCAATTGCTGATATGTTTATTATATTCAATCTAGCACTAGCATGCCTTCAGTGTGCTTTGGTTACCTCATTCACCGCACGATGGCGTAGAGCTAAATTGTATAAATAATGGGTGGCTTGCTGCAAATTTGTCATTCAACATTTCGTCACTCAACCATCAGCAGCAAGCCACTCCTGGGAATAAATTAAGAAACAAGAAGCCCGAAGTTTTACTCATCAATCAACAATTCAACATACATACAGTCCACCCTGACCCAGTAGTTTATGAGAAAATTGCGATGATACATATGTAGGTACCTACATACACAGACGAAAAGATTTTTTTTTTTTTTTTTTTTTTTTTTTTTTTTTTTTTTTTTTTTTTTTTTGAAATCTTTTTAAATTTTAGTGGGCTTGCCTTATTTTGAAACCCTAGGCACGCCACTGATGGTACTGTAGTTCTTTCAGAAACCTGCCTGTTCTATCGGTTGACTTCATCCAACGTGTGTGTTATCTTAACATGATTAGTAGATCCAAATTCAAATATTCTATGCAGAATTTGAATTTAGAATCTCTAATCTGTATTAAGAATAATCATGATTATGTGGTAAGATGTTTTTTTTAATAAATAATGCTGTAAGTGTGCTGTAGCTGCCAGTGAGTGTCACCGTTTACTCAACTTATACCAATTGACGCACCATGATAAGTCTAACTAAGGATATAAACAGCCGAAACTTTCACGGGCACGAATATAATTTTATTAGTAATGACGTGTGGCGTCTTTAATTGCTGCCGATGCGTGGATTCCGTACTCTGTAGCAGAAGCAAGTTTATGCGTGCAGCGAAATGACTGACTGTAGTAAAATGCCACGCATACTCTTAAGTTAAGTCATACATTTTCGCAAATCGGTCGAAATAAACAAGTATAAATGGAAACAAACCGGCCACATTAGCCGTAACCGTTGACCGAGCATTGGAGTAAGTGTGTCATTGAGTGGAGATCTCGAATGGGCAAACGTAAGCTGCAGCGAAGATTTTTACTGGATGGCTGTTTGATACCTGAATGAGAGTTGCTGCAAATCGAGATGAATTACGTGTAATTGGGAAGGCATAATATATCAAGCAGTGGACTGCTGTAACCTCATGTAATGCTAAAGTTCTACATCTGACTGCGAATATGTACAATCTGCACTTTATATCTTATGGGAGTGTATTCTTTGGCAGAATCAATGTAATATTATGTTGGATACTTTACAGGCTGCATCTAGACTTATTTACTATATTGCCTTACCTATTATTGGAATCAAATTTAATAT
Source organism: Orthosia cruda (assembly GCA_964057195.1). NCBI lineage: Eukaryota > Metazoa > Arthropoda > Insecta > Lepidoptera > Noctuidae > Orthosia > Orthosia cruda. Next base: position 33,239,625 of record OZ059825.1, on the reverse strand, counting down.
CACGCTCACAGTGTTAAGACCCATTAATATTAATGATAAGTTTTATCCGTGCTGCTAGACAACTGGGTTTATCCCAGTTGTAAACAACACTCTGTGCCTATTGGCCTTGTTTTTTCTGTCTACTGCATGATATGGAGGGAAGTGGAAATCTGTATTTTTTTCTACTCCGCCGTTATTCTTTTCTGATTAATTTCGCTGAGGGATCCAAGACAATTAAATTCATTCTCCGGGACTTCGTCGAGCCTCGGCGCTTTTCTGGTTGTCGCAACTGTTGGTTCTGGCTTTCAGGATTTGCAGTAGTTTGGGAATAGTGCGGTGGGATTTGTTACCTGTTGATGATATCGCCAAATATAACTAAGAATAAAATTAAAACAAAACGTTTATCAGAAGCAAGCGAACAGGTGCAATAAAAACGCTCGCTACTGTAAAATATTTCGATGGAATTCCATTCCGTTACGTAAAGTAATAAATTTACGCAAATCAGTCAACTGACGCGCATTTATGCAACAAAACGTTATATATATATTTATATTTTAAATTTATTTGTAGACCTACACTTTCGAGCGAAACAGCTTCTGTCAGCGGTTTCGGTTGAAAGTTTCGCATGTTAGTTGGCAATAATGGGACATGCTACAGGTATATAATGTATTCTATGACCTAATCTGTTGAACATGATCTGCTTGTCCACATGGACAAACTCTATTCAAATCCGATCAGCTGTTGAGGCAAATTTGTTCAATCGACATTAAAACATACATACGTTCACATTCATAATATCACACTAATATTATAAAGGCGAAGGTCATAGGATGCTTTTTTCCCGTGTAAATGTTCCCTCGGGATAATTAACGACTTCCACGCGGGTAAAGCCGCTGGCTGAAGCTAGTTAGTAGACTAAATTGTAAATTGAATTAGTAACCAATCTAACAGGAATTGCGTTTCTGCGGTATAGTAAACTACATAATTATGTCACTCAGGGCCGATTTTTAAATTAAGTATTTGAGGTTAAGAATGAGTAGTTATAGTTCCAAATTTTGACAGGTTTTCAGGCTAAAGTACGTATAGTTTGAGAAATACTCAACTTGAAATGCTTATGTAGTAGTAGTAGGTTTCTATTAGCTAAAGATTTTTTTTCAATTCCGTCAGAGTTTTACTCTAAGTGAACTGCCTGACAGTTTGAGGCAATTCGATTTATATCACACCAAAACGTAATTTTTATTTAATTGCAAGTACATATATGCAATTTGATATAATTCGACATAAAAACGACGTGAAAGCTTTTAATTGGCCGTTTTTTGCATGTTGTTTCTGCGTATTTATTTTATTCACTGTAAGTTTTCCTAAGATTAATGAAATTAAAATAAAATAATTACACTTGAAATATTCTTAGATAATACTTGTACGATATCGCCTCTCGCAGGTTTTAAGTCGCGCCATCAGGAAGCTACCTTAAAAACATATTATGAACGAACCAACCTACATTTTACTGCGTTAATTATATTTACTGTACATTTCAGGCGCAAGCGACAAATTCGTTGCTGTTGTTGAGCAATTAATTGATTAATGAGAAATGTATCGAATTCCGATTCGAGTGTGTATTTGTAATTATGAACAATTGTGTCGCGAGTCGCTACTCGTGAATGTATTTACACATGCGTTACCTTATCTTATACACGTCTGGTATGGTCTCTGTTAAAGGTTTATTTTACTATGATTACTTTGAGCCATTCTAGCGTGATTGAGTCACAAACATCCATCCATTTATAATATTAGTAGAATATGATATAAATAACATTTTATTTTATTTTTGACTTATTTTGTTATTACAATGCACCAATATAGCCTCGCCCGCGTGAAATTTCTTCTCATTCGTTGTATTCATTTCTGAAGGTCGTGTCTGCCTTGTAACCCAATATAATTATAATCAATCAAAAAGAATACCACCAGAATAAAACTTATTCTATATCCAAATTCAGGTTATCGCCTATTCGGGTTCCAAATGTTCCAAACATTAATTAATTGATTAACAAACACACAAACCTTCATAATAAAATTGTAGAACGTATCGTTGTTACACATATTATTGTGTTGAGTTATCAAGCATACGTGTAACATGTTCTCTGTTCAAATATTTATTTCGGTTTAATTTATGAAGATTGATGAACGATGCTAATCGAAAATGTTGGTTTGTAAAGAATGAATACTCTAATAAATAGCTTTCGATGTGCTGATTTGTAGGAAAATTGCTAATAATTTACATTTAACTAGGCATTCGGCTTGTGATATCAAAAATCATTACATAGTAGATATCATATGACTACCACAGACGAAGTTCCATCTCCTATCCTGCTCCTTATACAAATACACCTGCACCATGTGAGACCTTTGCGAGGCCAGTGCTAAGGCTTTCGACGCGGCTGAGTACAGCTCTAGGCGCAAAAACATAAATACCTGCAGATTTTAGCAGTAGAGTCTTATGCTATACTCTGTTCAGTGGATGAGAATGTGAAAGACCTTGAAAAAAACTTAAAGAAAAATATTGATTCTTTAAGTTTTGAAAAAACAATGTCTATCACACTTTTATCCCAACTAACTATATCAAAAACTAAAAAAAAAAACATTTCAAAATTTAAAATATTTCCCCATCGTTATTGGAAACTGGGTCCAAGCTACCAAGCGGTCAGAGCTCCAGAGAGAGGAATCTACGAACCATCTACGAACGATACGAGCCGTGTCCAGGAGTATTGCTTTCTGAACCAATCCCTTGACCCAGCTGCCTAACCTCCTAAGGTGTCGAGGCTCGTGGCTAGTGAACAATGATCGCTAACTCCACGTCCCATATTTCGTCAACCAAGCCAAGATACTTGAAAGGACATAATAAACGATACTTCCGAAACTCACATACATTCTAATAGCAACTCTCACAAATAAAATCTGTATACACCTACAATAAGTAAAATTCCACCGTTCACTGTTGTTTGTTGCCTTGCATTTGCCGACTCACATTAGTCGCGAGTAAAAATGCAAAATCATCGATTCGATTACATGAACGCGATCGTTTACATAAATGTAAAGGTGAACTTACACTGATATGCTTTTTAGTGATAAACAACTTAATAGTACATTGTGTATTAAGGGCGGTAGGTAAGGAATTACGATCGAGACTCTAGTAGAAGCCCAAAGTCGAAGACTGAGGGCTTTCTGAGTCGAGGTTAGTAATTCCCGTACCGCCCGTGATACATACAATGTTTTTCATCACATTTGCGAGTAATAATTATGAATTATAGCTTAAATACACAAGTCAGCACAGCTGTTATTACGAAATATGTGAACTTTTTTTTAAGCGGTTGGCGAATTTTTGCCCACACCACAGATTATACAGTGTTTCGTTCAGAAACTTTAAGGGCAAATAAATACTTACGTAGGTATACAGCCATGACGGAGTGTAAAAATAATTAAGTAATTTCGACGTTTTCATACTATAACTATTAAAATCGATTATTAAGAACATTAGTTGAGTATTTAAGTAACATGTAGCGAAATTGCAAAGAAATTCCTGTTTAGATAACATTTTAAAACAATTTTTCAATTGCGTGCAAACTCCTTGCTTGAACTTGCATGACGTGTGTGCTGTGCCATAAATTAAAAAATATTACTTTCCGCCCTAGGGTTTCATGACAAAAAGAAAGCCCGAGGGTTTTATATGGGGCATTACGGCCAAGTTAACCTGTATGTTTAGATACTTTTTACGTGCAAGTGTGATCAAAAATAACTTTACGCCTGTATTCCCGGATAGGTTAGGCAGAGGTGTTCCTGTCGTATACCCTCACTTAGCCAGTTATGTTTAAGTTCCATGTAATTAGGGGTGAGCCTATTGTCTTTAACCGGGCTGCTACCGAGACATTTCAGACGGAGATACCCAATAATACTGCCTGATCCGGGAATCGAAACCAGGACCTCATGCTCAAGAGTAGCGCTTGCAAACGCTACACATAAGCTCAAACCTTATACAAAAAGATATACATTTCAGTCGGCGTATTTGAGTACACACCGCGTCCTCTCGTGTATTGCTCGACGCGAGTCGAGGCGCATTTTGACATTTTGGTTTCTGGATCAGAACGTCCAATGCTGCGGTATGCAGTATATGGTGTCGGACACATCGTATGAAACGTCTAGAATGGGCTTCTGTTCCATCGCAGTATGCATTATCCGTGAGGAGGCCTTAGCTTTGCTGTCTTGATCGAAACGCACACCGCTGTGGTATGCTGTGCCGGACACTGTAGCGTAACGTTACATCCGGAGAACAATATGTAAGCCACGTTAATAAAATAAAGATATAAAGGTTATTAAAATTAAAGCTAAGAAAATAAAAAGGATTTAGATAATAAAACTAAGTTAGGGCTTCGCACGACGTGGGCAGCTAACCAGGCAGCAGCTCGGGCAGGAAGTCGTGGAATGCCCGAGGTAGGCAGGTGAGCAGCGGACAAGCAGACGGGTGATAGCCAGATAAGCGGGTAATCGGGCAGGTAGGCAATGGAGTAGGCAGCAGGACGGAAGCCGATTGGATAAACAGGCAAACGGGTAAGTTCGTAGGCTCCAAGGGGTGTGGAGGCCGGCTATGGCTCAATACGCCAAACAGCGAGGCCTTTGATGCCAAGAGATGACCGTTGAAGGTGTTTCCAGGAAATAATGCACTCGGGAACCACACAAAATATATTTAATTGGAGCACTTCAGATAATAATAGTTTACATAAGCTGGTAATTCACAGTTTAGAGTTTTCCAGGAGTTTTTAGATCAGAAAATACACTTCGTAGTATTAAGTAGTCAACCGAATTTCGGCGTTCAGTCTAGATTCAAAACTTAAACGCTGACGCCCGTTTTTCATCGTTCAGTGTCATATCACAAAGTACGTAGGCGGCGGCGCGCCGCAGACAGAGAGGCCACTACGAACAAAGCGTCATTTTGCACACATACATTGACAATGCGATTTTATAAGGAATATTGGGCAATATTGGACCCAGCTCAGTCGCGGCTGTCACGAGTGCTTTTTGCGGGCGTTTGTCACGTCATTCATACATAAAGTTCTGTAACGAGGTTGCATTGGCTGGGTTACCGTTAATAATTGTTACAGATCGATTATACTTTAAATAAATTCGTTAATTTCGTTCTTTCTAACATTTTTAAGTTCTAAAGGTTTTTAAATTTTCAAGATGACAAGTTAGAAATTCAATATCTAGGAAAATAATAAATGGTTTAGTCCATAGACGAAATTGGCAAGGGTGTGAAACTTGTCATAATTTGGTTTAAGTCGTCCACTCACAAATATGTTTCCTCCGACTGCACAGCATAATTTTCTTCTTGTACTTAATTATTTGTTTGTCGATCTTGGTGCTTTTTACATTTTTAGGTTTTTGGTGGGCTCATTATTACACCATTGTTCTTGTTACCATCCAATCTTCGTCGTTTGAGGAGTCGTGATCTTTAATGAATATTTAATGCTCTGTCTACCCTCTAAGGCATTTAAGCATGATATGATGAATGTTAAGACGAATCGATGTATTTTTGTTTATAAGGTCTTATACAACCTACTCTTTTTTAAATTCGTAATCAATATAGTAGCAACCTTAGTGAATCTGTCAAGTCCGGCTGTCAATTTTCGAAATGGCAGCAGTGGCCCTGCTGTATACTTTCTATTTTGTGGTCATATCGCCTAAATTTCAAATTCAAATTTAAAATAAATTAACAAATCAAGACCAGAACGAATAAATATGGTTCACAGAAGGGGTCGGTCTATGTTGCCCTTATAATAATGTACACCTAGCTTAAATAAGGTATAGTACATGTTACCTATGTTACGGTGTATGGTTTAAGAAAATAAAAAAGACAGAATCAGCTAGCCTATTCAAACACTGTAGTGTTCGTCAGTGTGAGCTGACCCTTAGATTGTAAACGAAGCTGCGTGACGTGAAAGTAAGATGTTGGGAACGTTTCAAATATTCAGAGGTGTGCCCTTTTGGTACACGTGGCGAACCTTTTAAATACAAACATACGTAAACTGACGTCATTTTCTCATGGGTTAGATAAGTACAGGGGACCGGCATATGATTTTATGATTCTTATACTGGCTGTATAAGAATATATAATAGATGTGATTATATTTTCAAAACTGCTTCTGCCCGTGTAAACAAATAACTTTCTCCAAGGAAATCATAGAGAGTCAAAATTTGTATGGGATATAGGTATCCGCTGGTTGCGAGACGCATGGGACCGGTCGATGTGGCGACGCTTGGGGGAGGCCTATGCCCAGCAGTGGATGTCTTTCGACTGATATGATGATGATAGATATACACAATTTTTCATTTTGAGAAATTACTAAGTATTCGTTAGAGAAAGTTGTTCATAGACGTGGGCAGATGCAGTTTTTAGAATATGATCACACCTACCCGTTTTACTCTATATACATAATCCGTTTGATTCGTCCAGGCAGCTAGTATGCTAGACCTTGTAACAGCGGGTTATCAGCACGTTCCGTGTTTGCTCCATTTATCCGTCATACACTTTTAATCCTAATGACTTTTATTTTGTTATTTCAACAACATTCATTGCAGTATTCAAGGAAAACTCGCGCCAATAACTTACTCAGACTTAGTTGCTAACACGAGGTTAAATAACAAATATGGCATACATAATTGACCGTTTTAGCTTCTAGTTAGTACGATATCCCAGAATGATCAGAATGGCATCTCATTCTTGGACACTAAAACGGCCGCGACTGTTGCTATCAAATGAGATTACACAATGCCAAAACCGTCAGGCGGATATCGGGATACAGGCGTGTTATTCATCATCATCATCAGCTTTTTACTGTTCCCACTGCTGGGACACAGGCCTCCTCTTGTGAGAGGGAATGGGCTATAATCCACCACGCGGGCCCAGTGCGGGTTGTTGGATGTCACATGTCTTCGTATTTTTGGTTCTAGGACAAGTCGGTTTCCTCACGATGTTTTCGTTCACCTGTGGTATTATGTTGTCATAATTTGCCACTAGTATAAAAGCGACAAAAGTTAGAAGTATTTTTTTTCTTATCTTTGCTTTCAAAACTACGTGTTGAAATTTTCGAAATCTAGACTTAAGGTCAAACTGAAACAGGACTTTATTCTAAAAAAGTACAATAGCTAATAATGTTTACTGCCCAAAGTACATGTTACTCACATAATAATTTCTTCCCCACTAAACCACACTACTGTGCCCACGCCAATAATGTGGCGAGCTCAAACTAAGTCTTTCATGTAATATGTATGTAAAATACTTACTACCGTCCTATAGCTAGAGTGTAATAATATGTGATTTGGCGGCTTTCGAGTTAATTATAACTCAGTAAACAGCTCAAAATTCTCTATTATAATTGCTCTACTATCAAATGATTCTGGATAAAAAATAAAAACACCCCAAATTGCTCTGTATTCTTGCAATTTTATTTTTGGCTAGATTTAGTTATTGATTTAACCGGCTGTGTGCAATAATTACCGAAACAATTAAAAAGCTATTGTGTATCGCGTGGATCCACGTTTTAGCCGCTCAAGGGCTGAAACTAGCAATGCACCTATTCGAAAGTGTGCAATAAGATACGGAACGAATATTTGTATGATCTACAGATAGTTGTTCCGGCTCTGGGTGTTTGTGTATGTGAGTTTATATGTTTGTAAACGCACCCACGATACAGGAAGAAACGCCTAGTGTAGGGCAAGGAATAATTAAAAAAGAAACTATTTTTGACACTAAAAACTCTCACTTATGATTTACATTCGATAAACAGCATCGAGTTTTATTTCATCTGTAACTCAAAATATGATTTTGTAAGATAGTGACACTAGCTATATTACGGCAGCGTATAAGAAGCTCACAAGTGGACAATGGACAGCCGTTCTCATAATCTCTTTGATGTCATATTCAAACTTGTTTCCACCGACTCCCACGTACCAAGAGAATGTGGGCAAGAAATTATATTCTACTTACTTTGGTTAATAATAATATGACTTTGTTTAAGACTGCTTTGAGCAATTTCCTTATTAGTCTCTTGTAAATATTTGAAAGTGTTTTGATCTTAATAAGTGTCTTACAGACTTTAAAGTCTGTAAGACACTTATTAAGATCAATAAATAAATAATGAAGAAGAAAAAATAGATTATGAAGGGGGTATTAAGGTATTTCTCTCAATATTAATATAAACATTAGAAGAAAGCAATAATATCGACATCTAATGTAAGTCTAATCTAACCAAGTCAGTATTTTTTTTTGTTATCTAACTAGTAAGTTACTTACTTACGACTTGTTTTATATTCGATCTCACAATTTTTTGCGGTAGAAGAACTGCTTTGTGAGACATGTTTTTTTTACATTTTATGTTTTTACGGCTGCGTCTTACAAGTTGTTGGTCGTGGGTTTAAACCCACGACACGCTTTACTTTGTGTACTTAAATTATATTCATCAAGACAGCTCTAAAAACGGCAAAGGATAACACCATGAGGAAACCGTCATGCCCTAGGAACAAAAAATCAAATTCATATGTGACATCTACCAAACCGCACTGGGCCCACGTGGTGGATTACGGCCTATTTCCTCGCACAGAGTGGATGCCTTCTCTGACTCACATTAATAGGTTGATGATGTTTTTGAGATCATACATTTTGATTTTGTTTTACGGTACATAATTTTTCGAACACAATTTCTATAAAAAAGAATCGCTCGTGCCCATCTTACAGAGCTTTGAGTCTTCAAAGACGAGTCAAAGAAAATTGCTTTTGCCACCCTACGACCTCACAGTTTGAACGACGGGCGTCGAATCAATCACTCGTCATAATCAGCAATCTACTATTAGTTCTCGTTCGTCATTCATCACGTAGTAATTGACATGTCAGAGGCAACGGTTTTTGGTATCTTCTTACGAACGGGTATTACTTACTTAAGATCCTATGTCCTAATACTCCATCGTGACTGATTTTGAGCTTCACGCTTCACCTCGCGGAATAGAAGACAAACAGTTCCAAATTTCGGTACAGTAATACCCGTTGATATTATTTGAAACTATTGGTAACTACTTTGAACAATTTTTACATCTTTAACATCGTTTTTATCTCTGTGAAAATAAGCTTATGTCCTGCGTTATTTCAGGCCTGGTTATGTAAAGCCTGCCAGTAATATACGATCACAATGTACACTTATCCCCAACAATTAATCACAGTGTATTTGTCTACTAGATAAGTTTTACAACACGATTTATCTTCACAGTAAATCACTGGAATGTTTTGTAATAATTTCAAACGGGCGCCACCAAGATATGTGGGTACAGTCGCGCTCAATATGATAACGTAAAACAAATTGGTTCTGTTTTTTGAACCTCAGTTTTTTTTGTAAATAGAATTCCGAATCGGTTTTCAAAAGGTTTTATTTATTTATTGTACTGTTTCAGTTTATTTAGGCTTGTATTACTTATTTTTATTTTTTGACAACATCCGTTTGTGTTTTTTGTGACTTTCTGATTTGGGTTGTAAGCTGAAATTGTTTTGTTATTTTTGTTCAAGTTTTTGGCTGTGACATCTGTTATTATTTATAGTAAAAAATAGTGTGGTTAGAAGGAAACAATCCGTAATAATCTGCCAAGTTCTTTCCCGACTATGTTTAGGTAGGGTTTTACATACATTATACCGATCTTCTTCATGTTCGTTTCGCTCTTGACAGAGCGGTCGATGAATTTTGTCCAATCGCTGGTGTTCTTGTTACTCGCCTCACAATCTTTCTCCATTTGGCTCTGTTAGATGAGAGATTGGCGCATTCATTTACTGGACCTCCTATCGCAGATTTAATTTGGTCGGTTCACCTCATCGGTGACCTCCCGCATGGCCTGTTACCGTCCACTCTGCCCTGCACCACCAGGCGCTCAATGGAGTCGTTATTCCGCCTTGAGACATGGCCAAGAATTTCAGTATGCGAGACTGTACTATTGCTGATAGACGCTGCTTGATGCCGAGTTCTTGGAGAATGGAGACGTTAGTGCGGAATTCTGTCCAAGAAATGCCAAGCATTCTTCTCCAATAGCACATTTCTAAGGCATATATCTTTTTCCTTTCCAGTTCTCGTAGTGTCCATGTTTTAGCTGCGTACAGAAATATGGGAAAAACAAGCGCACGGACGAGCCTAATACTCCTCCGCTGGTCGGGACTAGAAAGGCTAGTTCTGGCTGTTTTTTCGTGGCCTGAGAAATAAACGACGTGGTTGCCAGTTACGAAAGGTCCGTTGTTTTTCCAGTGTGTCTCGTCTTACAACTTCTGTTTCCAGGATGGTGAGTTTGCCGGGACTTAGTAGGCCGCGTACATTCCATGTCCCTATCGCCTGGGTTTGTGGCAGCTTGATGGAGATTCCTGCAGTTTGATTTTCATGGAGAGCCTGGTCTCCTACTACTCCATGGCCGGTAACCCACTTCACACCGTGCGCCCCGGATGCAGCATGGTGCCGGTTGCTAAGCGGCTCGCATGGCGATCGTTTTCTTTTTAGTGCTACTTTAAAGAAGACTCTCTTGGGAACATAATGCAGTGGTTTCCCCTTGCCTTCTGAATCTGACGTTTTTGAGGATATTTGGGCCCCAAGGCTGCAGAAAACCCTTCTACCTGGTAATCCAAGCAAGTGAGTAGTTATGCCGCTTCTATTCTATCGATAGACAACAAAAAAAATCATGAATAAATATTGTTCAAATGCTGGTGAATCAGAACAAAAGTTCGCTGCAGCACTAAAATGTTTATGTTGTCTAAACAAACTATTAAAACATGCAGCGCTAGATCGCTTATAGAGTTTAGTTTACTCGCGATCAAAACGTCGAAAGCGACATGTAGTTTATTACGCCTTTCATTCAACATAGTTTAAAGTAAGGTGTACGGATTGCAGTACAGTTCAGTCGATCAGAGTGAACTGTAGTACATAATATATATTTATCGATTGTAGCGTTTGTAAATCTGCCCTAGTCACAATCCAATTACTGGGTAGCCCGTAGCACGAAAGCCCATGTGGAGACTGATTGTAAGCCCTTCTGGCCTTTGTCTGACTAACTGTAACGACTTTATTGGGCTTTTGGTTGCGGGATAGTCCATGTTAAGGCTGACTGTAAGGCCCCTTGTTCATGCTATGAAAAGTCGCCGCAAGAATCCGTGTCGTTTCTACACACGAACTGTGTACATTGCCACGGTGCTGAAGAAGAAAAAATCTTGTCTGCGTTAGACACGACGCGCCCTGTATTGCTGCGGTCTACTGCAGATATAACAAGTTTCCGTGCCTAGGTCCTACAAACACTGACAACTTCTTGTCTTGTTCATGATCAATTACTTTGGTATGCAGCAGACACAGTGCATTTCCTTAGCGGCCTAAAGCTGACTTCTGTCCGACTGTCAAATAACTAAAACCAAACATTACATATTTAGATCTTGTGTAATAGCTCTAAACGGGTATCATGAGACACCTACTAAATAATGCACGTGTCATGTAAGTAGGTACCTGTATAGGCTACAAGCTTGGTTTGAGTTCAATCGTAGCACGTAATTCAAGTGAATTTTGCCGAGTATCGAGTTAGAGTATACGGGCGTGTACACATTTAGGCAAAAGCGTTAATGTGTATTCACCCTGTATGATGGGCATCAAAAGAGAGATGAATGATGATACTGTCGTACGTCTAACAAGCCTTGGGCAGTCCCGCGGGCTATGTACTACCTACTTCACTAAGGGTTATTTTTTAACCATGTCGACGCCACGTTGCGACATTAACATCTGTAGTACATAGTAAGTTGTTCGTGCCACACTGAGTTGATTCATTGACATTAGATTTGTATGTATGTAACAGGGTTGGACTATGCATTGAACAAAAATAAATTAAGGACCTACCTGTGGGTCGTTTCAAGTCTATCTTGTTGTGTCTGTGCAACTTTATGTTAAAATAGCATTTCATAAATGCAGCTCAAATGAAATAAATTATTGAAACTGATACAATTAGGTATCTCGCCGTTACAAATACGTAGATGTACGTTAATGTAGATAGATTTCTTTGACTAATATTGCAATTCAAAGCTCTTTATGATGTTAATAACACATATATATTCATTATTATTTTGTAATATTACTTAAGACAGACAACCTATACCTGAGATATTTTTTTATATGTTGAAATAATTAAAATTTCTATTAGATATTGTTGCAAAACAGAGAGACGACTCCATTATATTATCAAAGTCAAAATCAAAGCCATTTATTTTTGTATTAAATGCGGTACAAAAGATGGTATAAATAAGTTATTAGCATTATGACACATTTTGCCATAAGTTGGCATGCAAATATAATATAAAGATTGAGTTAAGGTGCAGATCCCTAATATTTATATTAGGGATCTTCTTATTTATATATGAATGCAAAGAAAGTAATTATTAACAAATGTAATTTAATAAGCGCTATTCACACTGACTGTACTTGTAACATACTCGTATATAATTCACTTCAATTATGCTCTACTTTAATGATTACGCTGAATAAACTCATTAACATTATGTACAGTAGTAATAGCAAGATAATGTTCTCCGCAAGCACTTAATTTTCTAATTAAACGTTGTAATAGCTTGGTTACTTGTTTATTTATTTCAATTAATAATGGAGTCTGTTTCATAACAACACCAAAGTGTTGTTTCAACTGCTTTTTGAACATATATACTGGGCCGTAGAGCATCTTTTAAAAGATGGCATACGCCCCTGTACATTTATTTTTAGTATATCTGACAAACAAATAACTTCACCCAGGACCCTAGGACCCTCTGTTGATGGACACACTTACAGAAACGGAAAATACTTGTCTATAACGAGACACTGGAGCTTGATGCTCAATAAAACGAAGGAGTTTTACTTTAAACCTTGAATTTAATTTAGACAACAGTAGAAAACATTACACTTCGTTCTATTATAATTATTATCAATTTTTACATAAAAAATGTGCGGACCGATGTTCGTCCGTATTAGAGATATATTTTGAATTGATATATTCACAAGTCAGGTAGAAGTTTTTCCTTAGCTGATTTATTTGTTCGTGATCTACCGTCACTCAGGTGCGCCTGATCCGATACGGTTAGCAACAGCTTGACGTGGACACTAAAGTGACTAAGACCTTAGGCGCAAACATCTTCCCCCCCGTTAAAGGCCTCCAGCCTTTAACTCTCATTCAATAAGATGCTCCGTCGCAGGCAGAGGGCAGAGTCGCTTGAAGGGCCTCCGGTAACATCCATGTGTTGTTTGAACATCTGCGACCCGACATACTCCATCAGGACCCGGAAAGAGTTTGCTGATTCGGCCCGTACGCCAGCACAATGGTGGTAAGTTGTCTTCCTGAAGCAGTACTAGGTCGCCAACGTTCAGTGGAGTACAATTGGTGTGCCATTTTGACCTTTGCTGCAGCTCAGTCAGGTACTCCCTCTGCCATCTCCTCCAAAAGTGCTGCCGGATTTGTTCAAGTCGTTGGTAGCGCTTCAGTTGAGTGGACGTGCAGTTCTCTAGGCTCGGTGAAGGCAGCGCAGTCAGCGGCCGTCCAAGCAGGAAGTGCCCTGGGGTGAGGAAAAGGAGGTCATTTGGAGACGAGGACATGGGGTAAAGTGGGCGGCTATTTAATATGGCTTCCACTTGTGCAAACAACGTGGATATCTCTTCAAAATTTAAATGCGTGTTGCCCATTACACGTCTTATATGATGTTTAGCGGATTTTACCCCGGCCTCCCAGATACCACCAAAGTGGGGAGCGTAAGCAGGTGAAAACAAAAATTTAATCTCTTCTTCGTTGGAGAAATCTGTTAAAGCTTGGCGGTTACATTTAAAAAAATTGCCAATTTCTTTGGCAGCGGCCACAAAATTGCGGCCGTTGTCACAAAAGAATTCAATAGGCTTACCCCGACGGGATACGAACCTACGCACGGTAAGAATAAAAGCGTCCTTTGAAAGATCACTTACCGCTTCCAAGTGTACGCATTTGTACCTTAAGCAAACAAAATGCATAAATAGCATTTTGTGACCCTTGATCCGCGACCCTTCCTATTGGAGACATAAAAGGGCCCGGCAAAATCTACACCAACGCTTCGAAATGGGAAATCCACCGTAACGCGCTGTGAGGGCAAGTTCCCCATTAAGGGTGTTAAAGTCTTGCCCTGTACCTTCCTGCATGTGATGCAGTTGCGCACAGTCCTCCTAGCGAGTTGTCGCCCATTAATAGGCCACACGTATTGCCTGACACTAGCGAGGAGAAGCTGTGGGCCAGCATGTAGCTTGTGTAAGTGTTCCCGCTCAAAGATTAATTTTGTGAGATGGTGTGAGGAATGTAGTAGTATAGGGTGCTTGCTGTCAAATGGAATAGCCGAAGCATCCAGCCGGCCTCCTACTCGTATCAACCCATTTGCGTCCATGAAAGGTGTGAGCGCTATGATGGTTGATTTTGTGCTAATTGATTTTTCCTTACTTAACAAATCATACTCTACAGGAAAAGATTCCTGTTGAGCCTTACGGCATATAAGATGAAATGAATTTTGTAATTCTTCTAAATTAAGGTCATCGAAACGCCGAGAATTGGGATTGCGCAAATTATAAAAATATCTTAATGCATACGCGTAATCTTGTTTAATCTTATTTAATTTACTATATTTATTAAATGGAATGACTGAAGGATTATCTATGTTAGCAACAATGTTTGACTTCATTTCAGGAATTTCAAACTCATGTTTATTTGGTAAGGTAGGCCAAGAAGATTCGCCCCGAAGTAAATATTCGGGCCCTGACCACCACAGACTACGATCTTTTAGCTCTTCGGGATAAACGCCGCGCGAGACAAGATCAGCAGGATTCTCAGAGGTAGGTACATATCTCCAACAAGAAACATCTGACGATTCCAGTATTTCTGCTGTTCTATTAGCCACGAAGGTCTTTAATCTTCTAGAGCTAGCATGCAGCCAAGCAAGGACTACGCTGGAGTCGCACCAATATAATTTACGTGCTACTGGGTACCTCAGTGAATCGACAACGACCCTACAGAGTCGAACAGCTAGTAAGGCGGCACACAGTTCCAAACGAGGTATAGTACAGGCCTTGATTGGTGCCACCTTTGACTTGGAACACAAAAGGTTAACATGCACGATACCTCCTTTATCAATAGATCTTATGTAAACGCAAGCGCCATAAGCTCTTTGAGAGGCGTCGCTGAACATATGTAGCTCTGTAACAACTGGTGAGTCACATAGAACCTGCCTCGGCAGTGTGAGCGTAGCTAGACAAGATAGATTATTGGAAAACTTACGCCAAGCCCTTTCTATTTCCTCGGAAAGAGGTTCGTCCCAACCAACTCTGTCAAGCCAAAGTTGCTGCATTATTAATTTAGGAATGATAATACAGGGGCTGACAAAACCGAGTGGGTCAAAGACTTTAAACGATGTTGATAAAATATAGCGCTTTGTGATTTTGTCATTGATAGGGGGAATTTCGAAAGAATAATGTAAACTATAAGTTTTAGAGTTCCACCCTAAGCCGAGAGCATTTGAGGACTCACTAATGATAAGCGTGTCCGTAGAGTTTTCGGAGCAGGCTTCAAGAACGCTAGACGAATTAGACTTATATTTTCGTAGATTAAAACATGCTGCCTTAAGGGCTTCTGATACAGATTTTTGAATATGTATTAGTTCTTCCTCAGAATTACATCCCGTAATTAAGTCGTCTACGTACAGATCGTGTTGTATAATAGTTCTTATGAGTGGATCTGCGCACTCCTCACCCGACTGCCAAAGACACCTCGTACTCAAAAAACTAGCGCTTGTGAAACCATAAGTCACCGTATTTAAACGTAACGTCTTAAGGGGCTGACGCTCGTCTTCTCTCCATAGAATAAGCTGAAGATTTCGATCTGACTCGTCCACTAATATTTGACGAAATAATTTTTCTACGTCTGCTGCTAGAAGATATTTGTAGAAACGAGCTCGAACTAATATGGAGAAAAGAGAGTCTTGAATTTGAGGCCCAACCATTTGTATGTCATTGACAGAGAGGCCTGAGGAAGTGCGAGCTGATCCATCGAAAACGACGCGAATTTTTGTCGATTCGCTGTTCTCTCTGAACACAGGATGATGAGGTAAGAAATAGCATAAATTAGAATTTAAGCTATTCATCGCAATTTCAGAGAGATGACCTAATTCTGCATATTCTCTGATAAATTCAATGTATTGCGACTTAACTTCAGGCTGTCTTCTAAATCGCCGTTCTAAATTATAAAACCTTTTCTTGGCCATTTTGTATGAGTCACCGAGACAATCCGGTGAGTCAATAAGAGGTAACTTGACAGAGAATCTGCCGTTTCCTAAGCGGCAGGTGTGCTGCAAAAAATGCGTTTCACATGCCTGCTCGCTTTCACTTAAATAGGATTTAGATGGGATTTCTTCAAGCTCCCAAAATCTATTTAATTTTAATTCTATGTGTTCATCATAAGAAAAATGGGTAAGTACATGATTGCATTTAATATCCTTAGGTTGTTTATATTGCAGGGGGCCTCCAATCAACCAGCCCAACTTTGAGCCGTGCAACTTAGGATAATTAGGGCCTAATGACCGCTGCTCACAACCTATAATGTCCCAAAATAAATCTGAGCCTATAAGAATATCTATGAAAGAAGGCTGATAGAATTTTGGGTCTGCTAAGATAATATCTTTAGGAATATTAAACGATCGAATATCAATTACCGCATTGGGAACTGAAGCTGTTAGTTCCTTCATAACGTAAAAGTTAGAAAAGACGTTGAATGGTGTATTTAACGATTTTAATTGGGCAATGCAATATTCAGTTATCGTACCTGCATTATTGTTGCCAAAACCGATTACCTTTGTAGCATTGATACGGCAGTCCTCTAATGATAACCTTTGTTTTAGGGCTAGACTTATGAAAGAGGATTGGCTGCCACAATCAAGCAAGGCGCGCACCGTATCAGATTTACTAGTCTTAGGATTGACTATTTCAATCAAGGCAGTACAAAGAAGAGCATGTTTGTTACCTTGATTGTTACAGTTAGCCAACGTCTCAGATGGACTGTCGGTACTAGTATTAAGTAAATTGTCAGCCTTGCCAGTAGGAAGGTGCAATATAGAATTGTGCCTCTTGTTGCATTCACAACAACGGCTTAAACGACATCTAAATGTAGGGTGACCCGACCTTAAACAATTAAGACACAATTTCATTTTAGTTGCCTCGGCTATACGTTCGCTTATGCTCTTTGCCTTAAACGATGGACAATCGAATATTTTATGATCAGCATTACAGCATGGACAGCGGTATGACGAGGATGATTGTGTTTGTGGTGGGTTACTACTAATGTATGCATGTGCTTTATTATGACGTATGTTGTCCGGTTTCTTTGAATGGCCTTCTGGACGCTGTTTATCATGATTAGGTTTGCAGGCATTGTCTGACTTGCTGCGGTGCAAGGACTCAAGCACGGTTGCACGATCGTTCAAAAATTTATAAAATTCCTTAAGTGTAGGGGTGTCTGATGACAACGCGTTAAGATGTTCCTCCCATTTCACGAAGTTATTATTGTCCAACTTGGAAGCGACTAAGTGAATGATAAGGACATCCCAGTGCTCAGTGGCTTGTCCTAAATTCGAGAGAGCACGTAAATTTTTGGTCACGTGGTCCACCAAGAAACGCAATGATTTCTCAGACTCCTTATTTACAGAATTAATGTTAAATAATGCGCTGAGATGATGATTTATCAGCAAACGTTTATTGTCGTAACGTTCGAGCAATAGGTTCCAAGCTTCCCGATAATTATCAGCAGATACTTCTAGATTCGAAACGGTTCGTGCTGCTTCACCTTCTAAATAAGAAATTAAATAATGAAACTTGTTCACTGAACTAATTCTACTATTTTCATGTATTAAGGATCGGAACGTGTCACGAAATTCCATCCATCGAAAGTATGATCCGTCGAATCTAGAAATCTGCATCAAAGGTAGCCTGAAACCCATTTCATTATGATCGACAGCGCAATGAGTTATATTATGAGAACTGCTTGAGTCGTGGACGCTTTCATCCCTACCGTGCATTTGTAACAACTCTTGAGCCGTTACAATACTGCTAGTGAATTCCTTCTCAATACTTTCTCGTTCTTCAAGTTCATCCTTCAACTCACTAGAATTAACAATTTCGATCTGACTTTGTAAGTCATCGAACCTTGAAAATAAGGTTTCAAATTTACTTAATTTAAGTGTAAGTTCCGCCCTATGTGTTGTAGTAAAAGTATCTAACCGTGATATTTTTTCTAAATAATTTTTAAACTTTGTTACTTGGCCCTTGATGGAACTACGTCTAACGTTTAATTCCGCCAAGTTCTTGGCATCATCACCTAAACCCATTATGATCGTTTATTTCACACAAAATTCTCACGAAAAAGAGATTAAAGTTAAGTAAGTAAATATGTAAGATTGATATAGACTCAGAAAAAACTAACGTTAAAATAAACCAAATAAAATGATAAAGGAATACGCTCACGCCCCTGGGTTGGTGGTCTCTGCCGCACGGGAAGCCGAAGTTGCAGGCAAGGCACCGGTCTGCGGACAGCCTTGACGTTGCGCACTGCGGCAGCGACGCGACGCTCAGCGATGCACGGGCAACTTGGCAAATCTGAAATGTTCGGCGGAATAATTACTTAACGGAACTAAATAGGCAGGGCAGCCTTTGGAAATGATTTCCTAAAAGAAATTGAACCCAAAGTAAAAGTTTGTAATAACGTCAGGTATGTAGGTACTCGGAAATCCGCTTGGAAATCCACCCAAAACGGTTAAAATATTGAAATATCCAGGCGTAACGAATCGATACTGATACTAAACAATAGCGAACTTATGGAAATGTATAGGAAAACATGTTTTGAGAAAGTATGACGCAATACTGTAACCTTGACAAAGGTGAACCAATAAAAAAAAAATGAAATTGCACAAGTGAAAAACCATACAGAAATTGGATAAGGACGTGGGCTACGTGGTTTGAAGGGAAGTTTAGGAATTAAGGAAAGGCACTTAGCTGCAGAAATGCTGCTGGGCTGCGGTGTGACGCTGAATTTAGCATCAATGTCCGGCGGTGCTAAGTACTGCTTATGTTCTGCCGATGCACGTGCTTCTCCCAAGGGCTGGATGCGGCGCGGTGCTGACCGACTGATGGCTGCGGTGCGGTGCTGGCCAACTCCAGTTAGACCTTGGTACTCCGAATTGCCTTTCCGATTCTGTCCTGTCACGGTCGCCAACTATGTCTATAACGAGACACTGGAGCTTGATGCTCAATAAAACGAAGGAGTTTTACTTTAAACCTTGAATTTAATTTAGACAACAGTAGAAAACATTACACTTCGTTCTATTATAATTATTATCAATTTTTACATAAAAAATGTGCGGACCGATGTTCGTCCGTATTAGAGATATATTTTGAATTGATATATTCACAAGTCAGGTAGAAGTTTTTCCTTAGCTGATTTATTTGTTCGTGATCTACCGTCACTCAGGTGCGCCTGATCCGATACGGTTAGCAACAGCTTGACGTGGACACTAAAGTGACTAAGACCTTAGGCGCAAACAATACTTAAATAATATATAAATAACAAACAAAATAGAATAAAGCATATAATAAATAGTAAATAAATTGAAGTTAATAATAAAATTGATTATAGATTGCATCATGATTTCAGACGTGCAGTTCTGGGTATAGGGTTCCCCAAGCGTCGCCACATAGACGGGTCCTGTTTTTATCACATCCTGTGGACGCATCAGATCATCTGTTGAAATGTGAGAAGTCTTCCAATTCGTCCCTTTTAAAAATTGTGTTAAAAGTTTCATAGAATCACGTGTGCGTCGTATAGTATGTTATTCGAGGTATATATATTGCTGTCAAAACATAAGAACATACCAGAAAACGTCAATTTGAATTTTGGACTGGCTGGCTCTCTTGCGCATAAAAACATCAGTTAACTAGCCTAAATTACCACACGCACAGATTTAGTACATAATAGAACACAATATTAAATTGTTTACCTAGGGAGCAAACAAATATTTTAAAGGCAAGTGTGTTTTTTTGATCCAGAGCGGAGCGAAGGATTCTACAGTAGAATCCCGAGCGCAGCGAGGGCTTCTAAAGTAAAATCCTGAGTGCAGCGAGGGATTCAAAAAAATTCGAGCTGAAAATAGTGTTGCTCCCGAGGTCACTCTACTTTTTATCACCCTCTATGAGAACAAGAACGTTACGTTTATTTATTTACATAAAATTAAAACCCATAACACATAAAATAAAATAATTAGACGCTAATGTTTATATTTGAACAATTATGGAAGTGCATCGTAACACGTTTATTAGTACCATCCGTTACAGTTGTAGATTTATTTACAGCTTGGGAATTATAAATAGTCTCGGCAAACCGAGTCTCAGGATGTAGTTTTTGAGAAACTTGATTATAATACTCTCACTTGAGGAAGGCGCTCTCATTTTTTATCATACTAAATCTGAATTTGGAACAACTACGAACGAAGGCAGAATGCTTAAATGATTTTGTTTATTTTTCATCAACTTTTTTTTATTTGGTGCCCTCGCAGTTTTTCAGCCAGTCACATATTCAATACATTGTTTCTGCATGGTCTGTGATTCACCTCTTTGCTGATTGGAACATTTACTAACAATATCCACATTCCAAATTCAAATCTATTTTGGTCCCTAAGGGGTTAATGAGCTATTTTGATCCCTGTTTACGAGGAATAAAGTAGCTCTTTTGGAATAGATGTGATAAAAAATGTATTTTGGCTCATATCTCAAAAACTAATGAACATAAGTGAATCTTATGCAGGCCTTTTTTGTGCACAATTGAACAAGGAACAAACTTGCACTGAGCACAAATTGAAGTAAAATCAAAACTTACCAAGAATTATACAAAATACAAATTTTTGCTCCCCTTGAACTTTAATAACTTAAGACGTAGACACTAGATTTTATGAGACTTTTGAGACAAGTTTAAGAACGCTCGCTATAATGAAGGTGTATACGAGTTTTCAACTTATTATCTCTCATTCCGAGGTTGTATGCTAAAATGACTGGGCTAATTAGTTTTCAAACCTAACAAAAACACGTATAGTCCTAGTTATCTCATAATATATCGACACGATACCTATGCAAACGTTTGAATACTAAACAAAGCCGTATATCACAATGATTTAAACGTTTTAATAATTTAAATGTACTAAATCACCCCTATGATACCAAAAAGGGATGAACAGATAGAGTGTCTACAATCTGATATAACGAGCGGTTGGGGAAACCATACCTACATTTGATATTTTGTTATGATTCTGTTACGTTTTGTTAGAACTCACCTTCGGTATGTTAGCGACCAACGACCTTCGCGTTGGCTCGACTCGATTCGATTTATATCACACCAATAAGTGATTTTTATTAAGCGAAATTGCAAATACATTCACATGGACGCAATGCGGTGCAATTCGACCGATTTGTATACTTGTTTAAATTTCGTCGCGCTATCAGGGTGGTTCCTTTCTATGAAAGCTGTATTGTTTTCTCATTTTTATGAGTTATTTTATGTCAGTTAAATATTAATTACTGCTTACTATTGAAATACGTTATGCATTGTCACTGCTGGGCAAAAGGGATCTCCCATAAGTTGTTCGACCCAGAGCTAATGTGCAAAAAATGTCGTTGACGTGCATTTGCCGGATTTAAAAGTAGTAAATACTTTCATTGGAAGGGCTGGTATTACCTGCCGGAGTCTGTGTTTCCAGATAGCTACAACCTAGGGGTCTAGGCATCCTCGTGGATGCGATCGGTGATGGCGACCACTCGCGTCCGGCCCTGGTTCAGGTCATGGTACGGAGCGAGAGGGCATGGGAAGCTGTCTCCTCCTTCTGCGAAGCAGTAAAGCTCGCAAAGTAGGAGGCGGAACGCGTGAGAGAGACGTAAAGGAGAAGCCCTCGCGCCCCTAGCCACCGCAGGAGATGGCAAGTAGTGGCTAGCTCACCGTCCGAAAATGACCAGGCCCGAGGTTACGGCGCGTAGTGTTCCACACGCGCCTCAAAGAGATGTCAGCAAAAGTGACGGGGCCCGCTAGGGCCTATGCCTTTCTGGGACGCGGATAAATTTGAAAGAGAGTTACAGCGGCCCTGACACTAGCAACTGAAGAAACATGGGTGGGTTTAAACCAGTAAAAGTCTGACACGCTTTCCCGCTTCACCCATAGCGGAAAAAGTCATTGGACGATTTCCAAACCAATAAAAATAAAAATTTAAGTGGTCTTCTAGGCAAACGTACTTCACCGACGACCACATAATCGCTTACCATTAGTTGAGATGGTGGCAAGTACAACATCAATAAAAAATCACACAATCGTACAATCTGCCTCTTATTATTGCTAGTCGTCACTACCTTATAGCTAGTTCTAAGTAATACCATCAACAGACACCTTGGTATTTTTGGCTTGAGCTACTTTCACTGCAAAAATACATTGCAGACATGGTTGCTCAGCCTCAATTACGATGAAACGGAGGACATCTTAGCTGAACAAATAAAACTTAAATAGAACATCTACATACATTAATACTGACAGACATACATACATATATACATACATGCACAGCTCTACACACACGAACTACACACAACTTACTCAACATACGCAATGAACACACACCCACACGCCCTGATTCCAATAATAACACTCTTCTCGACCATATTAATCTATCTTCTATATCTATAAAAGCGAAAGGTGACTGACTGACTCACTGACTGACTGATCAATCAACGCACAGCCAAAACTGCCACGCCTAGAAGCATGAAATTTGGCAGAAAGGTTCCTCAAGTGACGTTAGTGTGCACTAAGAAAGGATTTTTGGAAATTCCTCCCCTAAGGGGGTAAAAAGGGGATTGATAGTTTGTATGAAAAATCTAATTTCTTCGGCCAAAATTCTTGAAACTTAGCACAAATAGTATTCTAAGTAAATGATAAAGATTGACATTATTAGTTTTTCGAAATTACCCCCAAATGATGATTTAGTAGATGTTGAAGTTTGTATAGAAAAATCTGATTTCTTGGGTCAATAAACATGAAACATGACATAAATACCAAACTAAATAAACAATTAAGGTTTTCATTATTACTTTTTCGAAACTCCCCCCAAAAGACGATTGGGATGTTATTTTTTTTTTTAATCTTTTATCTTGGGTTAATAAACATAAAATTTTACATAAATATCAACCTCAATAAACAATAATGGTTATTATTATTAGTCTTTTGAACCAACCCCCAAATTCGATCTAGGGGGTGTTGAAGTTTGTATGGAAAAAGCTGATTTCTTAGGTCAATAAACTTGAAACTTGCCACAAATACTAACATAAATGAATAATAAAGGTTGTTATGTCTTTTATTTAACTTTTTTCTAATTAATTACATTTTTAAATATTTTTACAAAACACACACAAAAAAGAAAAACATTTAAAAATATAAAAAATAGAGGCCCACCGGTATCGGGAACAGGGTCCAAGCTACCGGCGGTCAGGGCTCCAGAGAGAGGAACCTCCTAACAATACGAGCCGTGTCCAGCAGTACTGCTTTCTGGATCAGGCCCTTTACCCAGCCGCCTAACGAGAGCCTCCTAAGGTGTTGGTCGAGGCTCGTAGCTATTAAGCCATGGGCTGACATGACTATCGGTACAATGATTGCTGTATCCATATCCCACATGTCGACAACCTCGCGAGCCAAGTCAAGATACTTGATTTGCTTATCTTTCTCGGCTTTCACGAGGTTCCCGTCATACGGGACAGTTATGTCAACAATCATTGCACGCCTCTCGATTCAGTCCACCATCACTATATCAGGCTTATTAGCGATAATAGTCCTGTCAGTGATGATGGACCGATCTCAGTACAATGTGATATTGCCATTCTCGAGAACTGGGTCGGGCACATACCTGTAGTACGGCACCTCCGACGCCACAAAAGTGTATTTCAGAGCAAGTTGCTGGTGGATAATCCCGGCTACAAGGTTGTGTCTATGCAAGTACTCTTCGTTAGCTAGACGAGATCGTTAGGGATCGATTCACCCGGACGGTGACAAGCCCGACAGATGTCAACCATGCCATCCTTCATAATAAATCTCCGGTAGTTATTCGTCATGATAACTTCGTCCATAATTGCACAGACGAAACCTTCGGTTTCCCCAAAGAGGTCACCGAATCGCAGCCAGGCTACGGACGCTGATTGGTCTACATCGGACCCATGTAGGGCCCGGAAAAAGCGTCCGTGAAGCTCCTTACTCTGCCATATCTCCTTGCGGTCGTTAGTGTCAAGCACTACAGGCTTGCGCTAGTTCTCATTCACCAAGGAGAGCGGGGTGAGTCCCTTGTCCACTGCTACTACATCTCGATGAATTCCCACGTTGGTGTTTAGAAAATATTCTCTGAGATTGCATATCTCGCGGTTGTGGAGGTTTTTGGCATTTAAAAAGCCTCGGCCTCCATACTTCCGCGGGATATACAATCTCATGACTGACGATCGTGGGTGATGCATTCGATATGCAGTCAGCAGTGTACGGACCCGCCTATCCAGGGCGTCAAGTTATTATTATTATTATTTGAAACTACCCCAAAAGACGATTGAGGGGTGTTAAAGCTTTATTGAAGAATCTTATTACTTCAGTTAATATACATGAAACTTGACATAAATAAACAAGAAAGACTTTCTTTGTAAGTTTTTCGAAACTACCTCCAAAAGATGATTTAGGATATGTAATTTTATTAGTAGAATCTTATTTCTTAGGTTAATACATTTGAAAGTTGACATAAATCCCATCCTAAGTAAACAATAAAGTTTGTCATTATTAGTTTTTCGAAACTCCCCCAAATGATGATTTAGGGGGGTGTTGAACTTTGTATGGAAGAAACTGATTTCTTGCGTCAATAAACATGAAACATAACATAAATACCAACCTAAATAAACAATAAAGGTTTTCAATATAAGTTTATCGAAACTACCCCCAAATGATGATTTAGAGGGTGTTAAAGTATTTTTGAAATATCTTATTTCTTGGGTTAATAAATTTGTAAATTGACATAAATACCCATCCCAAGTGATTAATAAAGGTTGTCATTATTCGTTTTACTTATCTACTCCCAAAATACGTTTTAGGGGGTGTTAAAGTGTTTTTGAAGAATCTTATTCCTTGGGTTAATAAATTTTAAACTTGGCACAAATACCAACCTAAGGTAACAATAAAGGTTGTCATTATTAGTTTTTCGAAACTAACTCTAGCTAAGAATCTTTCTGCACTGGGTTTCGTTTTTGACGTAGGGTTCTAGCGGAGCACTAAGTCGTGACTTTGCGGCCGTTCCTTTAAGGAGGTGAAAAGGGTAAAAATTAGTTTGTATGTAAGATCAAATTCCTTGGGGATAAGATTAATACTCAAAATAAAAAAATAAAAACATTTTTAAAACACTCTCCCAGATAGAGTAAGCGGTGTTAAAGTTTTTTTTGAGGAATATCACTGCGCAATCTGATTAACATAAACGATAAATAAAAAAGAGAAGAAAAGAGTGAATAGCATATTTAGGTTGTTCAAAAATCAACCCTTAACGGGGCAAAAAGGGGTTGATAAGTTTTAAACGCGGTAATATAAAATGTATTATTCTTTAAGTCAAATATAGAATCGTCCCAAACCAATAAAACCTGTATATCTACGATACCCAGTTTTATATTGTTTTAATAATAGCTTATTTTTGGTCACCTTCACTAACTGCATATAAGAAAATCATTTATAGAATAAACGAAAACACGCGAACGAAGTCGCGGGTGGAGTGCTAGTATTGTATAAATTTGATTTTGATTTTAATTATGGTTCTCATTTTTAATTTTAATTTAAATAATTCTGCAATTGTAATCCATGTAATTAATTTTATTTTGTAATAAGTTAGATATTACTATAATTAATTTATTGTTTATACAGTATTAAAATGGAGACCTCCTTGGTGGAAATATTAATAAATTCATGAATTTAATTTTATTTTAATACTTTATTTTTATTTCACTTCTTTAATTTAAGGTTAACTTAGATTTAGTTTAAACTCTATTTTCTGCAACAAGACTTTGACTATTTTGCAGTGAAAATTGTAAAAATTGTAAATGCATGCATGCTCTATTAAAAAAAATATCTTTCTTGGAGGGGACTGACTTCTAAGATACTGGCATCTGCCTAGTTTTGAAGTCAGGGTTCCATCTTTTGTATTTTGCCTTATCGTGTATTTATTATTTGTAAACAATTTTGGTATGGCTTGATGAATGAATACATTATTATTATTATTCGTTTCAATTCTAAACCAAAGTGTGTAAACAAAGCAAATGTATCAACAACTATTGTGTACATGTTCTATCAAATATATTCAGTACTACAGCGGAGTTTGAAATAGTGACAAATTGTTTTCATGCACGCCCATTTAAAACTAACAGACAAATTTTATTGGAGTTGCGTGAAGCGTACTGCCGTTTCAATTTGAGCTAAAAATTAAACTGTCTAGTTATTTATGGGGCGCGATTGTGATGAGATTTATTTGTTTGTTTTTTTACCTAAAGTGTGCAAAAATGCAACGACCTAAAAGCTAGACCACCAACAGCTACCACTTATCATTTTGTCACGGGTGTTCTGACGCATCCACTGAGATTTCGACCAAAGTTAGATACGCAAGTCACATAACATAGCAACAAATAGCTCACAACTACAATGAGGAATCAAGGAATGCAGTTGCTGTGGCCAAAATTGCCATCGTATCATCATCAGCAGTTATACAGTGGTTACGGTCTCGACTTAAGAGTTGAAAGTTGTGGGTCCAAACCCAGCCAGGCATGTTCATCATCATCATATCAGCCGAAAGACATCCACTGCTGTTCATAGGCCTCCCCCAAGCGTCGCCACATTGACTGGTCCCGTGCCTCCTGCTTACAGAGGCTCCCCGCAACCTTCACTAGGTCATCGGTGCACCTGGTAGGAGACCTTCCAACGCAATGTCTGCTGGTTCGCGGTAGCCACTACAGAACTTTTTTGCCCCATCGGCCATCCGTTCTGCGTTCATTGTGCCTTGCCTGCCACTTAAGTTTGGCAATTCTTCGGGCTGTGCCCGAACACATGTGACATGGATCACAGCCATTTCCCTTTCTTTGAGAAGAGGCTTGTGTCCTAGAATAACACTATGGAACATTCTTCTTCTTTGCCGTCGCCTTTTCTCGTTACCGTCGACTTTATCAATCATGCGACGCCGTATATTTCGGTCATGTGCATCATCTTCCGTAAGTACCATTCCCCTTATGGTCTTCGTCTACAACACGAAAAGAAGCTTTATGGACAAAAGACTACATCTACAACAGGTATGTTTACTGGAAATAAAAAAAGTTAATTAAAAACATCAAAAAAATCGACTGCTTAAAAAGCAAACTAAAAAGACGTAAACAAGAAGAAAATCATGCTGTGCAGTCGGAGGATACATATTCGCGAGCTGGCTGACCAAAACCAGATGTATCCTCCGACGAAATTACCTCTTAAAACCCTTTATTTTGATACCCCACACGATGGGTATGGAAGAAAATATTTTTTTTCCCTCCACAAAATGGCGCCCAATTTTATGTAGCCAGTGACACTCGCAGGGTTAAGACGAATCGATTGACGTAAGAATCATCAAAATCGGCCATCGTGTTTGGTATCTAGAACGCCACATAGGAACAAACATAAATACATACATACATACTTACATACATACATAGACTGATAAACACAACACCCTCCTTCGGCAGTCGGGTAAAAAGCGCTAAATGCGCAGCCTAATTGCGTAAGTGAATTCAGCAAGGCAAAGGGTTTGACTGCCAAAAACTGACCAATCACATAGACGAAAATCCACATCGCGTCTTTCATCTCGCCGAATTTACTTGCGCAATTAGGTTGCAGGACTGGGGACTCGTAACGTCCCTTCTAGGTAAATAATGAAGGAAGGCGAGACGTCGTCGTCTTTATCAACGTAATAAAAAATGTGTCCATTATTTTTTAGTTATCTTAGTGGACAGATCAAATTAAAACAAAACAGGAAACTACCCCGGCGCTTAGCGGTATAATTTAGGTAAATATAGGGCAATGTGGGTTGACCAATTCTGCGTACTCCTTCGGGAAATACAAATGGTATTTAAAAACTTTTTCCGATAAACTTTTCAATCATGAAAGCGAATCAGCCGGATAACAAACAAAAAGTAAAAATGTTTTACCAATTTCACTAAAAGCTAAATTTACCAATACTTTTGTTGCTTTGTCAATACCCAATGAGCAACAATTCATTCAAAAAGTGTACAACCATAGGCTTTGCTACTGTTTTAAAAACTTTTCTAAGTAGTCTGTGGTCGTTTGCTGAAATTTTATTATGTCCAATCCTTCGGAGAATATAAATCCTTGCCTTCTCTTTAGAAAGTCAGGTTTTGTGTACCTTTAGTTCACCTATATTTCGCCGGTGAAGCCGCAGGGGAGGAGGAGTGTTGGTAAATCAAAAAAAAAAAACAATATACATTTATTTGCATAAATAAGGTACAGAAACTTGGTAAAAAGTACAAAATTGTTCTCTTATTCTGCCTTTAATTTCGGCGTGCAAATATAAAATAGAGTGACACATTTTATTAAAAATTGTTATTGACCATAATCATGCAGTCACTAAACAGATAAGCCCATTAAAATCGTATTATTGAATTAAATAAATGTCAATATAATATGAAAAAAATTATAAAGATAATCACAAGTGTCAATATTAATAATGTCAATAATGGGAGAGATTCACCACACAATAATAATAAACAAACACAGAATAATAACAATCACAATTTAAATAATAATAAAGATAATAATCATAAATGTCAATAATGGGCGAAATTCGCCATAAAATAATAAACCAATGACAAAATAATAACAATCATAATTTAAAAATTACCGAGCAATATAAAAAAAAAAAAAAAACTTACAATTTATAATCCAAAAACTCATGCACACTATAAAAGCACTTTTCAATTAGAAACCTCGTCAAATTATTTTTAAATCTAGAAAATGGTAGCGTTTTTATGGAGTTTGGTATTTTGTTATATAGTTTTATGCACATAATGTAGCTATTGTTACTTGTTAATGTGAGATTCGTCCTCGGTTTAAGTAGCTTATTAGTATACATAGATCGAGGGGCATAGTAGTTCGTCGCCTGCTCAAAAAGTCTCTTATGTTTGAAAACAAATATACAAGATTCTAATATATAAATACATGGAAGAGTTAGTATTTTATATTTCCTAAAGAATGGACGACATGACTCTATTTGCTTCAATCCAAATATAGCTCTTAGACACTTTTTTTGCATTACGAATGCTTGATCAATCTCCACACAACGACCCCACAGGATAATACCATACCTTAGAGTGGAGGTTATGTAGCCATGGAAAGCCGTTATTGCGGCACTTCTAGATACCTCGCAGCTAATACGCCTCAAAGGGTATATGAATTTATTTATTTTAGAACAAATGTCATTTATATGATTTTTCCACGAGCAAAATTTATCTAAATTTATTCCAAGAAACTTAACAGAATCAGTTTCTGCCAGGGCAACCCCTTTATAAAATATTTTCAGGTCGAGCGGTTTTGATCGGTATGTGTGAAATTGCATAAATTTTGTTTTATTAATATTAACTCTTAAATTATTAGTTTCTAGCCACTCTATAGTTCTTTGAAGAGCAATATTTATTTCTTGTTCGTACGAACTTTTATCATAACCTTTGATTATGATTGTAGTATCGTCGGCAAACAGTACACATTTATGATTTATAATTTCTGGGAAATCATTTATGTAGAGCAAAAACATTGGTGGTCCCAAAATACTTCCCTGTGGCACACCATATCTATTAAACATAAACGAAGATTGGGATGATTCTAAGGTTTTAGTTTCGTCATTATAATTCGTTACTTCCACTGATTGTATTCTATCTGACAAATAACCGTAACCGTATAATCCGTTCCTCTGATTCCATATCTGGAAATCTTTTCCAATAATCGTTCATGAGAAACGTGATCAAACGCTTTACTCATATCCATGAATAAAACTGTAACCGGTATTTTCTTGTCAATACAGTCTGTTATTTCTTTTATTAATTGAAAGGCTGCCAAAGACGTACTTCTATTTTTACGAAACCCATTTTGTTCATCCTTAATAATCTTGTGCTTTTCAATGAAATTCGCTAATTTGTTATGAAAGGCTTTTTCAAAAATTTTAGAAAATATAGGTATCAAAGTCACGGGTCTGTAATTGTCCATTTGAGTGCTATCCCCTTTTTTAAATATTGGTTTCACCACTGATTTCTTTAATAAATCGGGAAATATTCCTTGTTCTAGAGAGAGGTTAACAACATGTAGAAGTGGCTCTAGAATTATATTGACTGACAGTTTTATGATGTCAGTGCGAATATTATCATAACCACTAGCTTTGGAATCATTTAGAGTCATCACTATTTTTTTAAGGTCACTACCATCCAGTGGGTACAAAAATATTGAATTACTGATTGACTCAATATGATCCATTTGTTTTAATCTTGTATCTTCTTTATTGTTATGGCTATCATTGGAAACCGAGTTAATGAAAAAGTTATTGAAATGATTTGCAATAGAGTCAGGACTTACACAGTCAATGTTGTCTATAGTAATTTTTGGAATACAGGAGCGTTTTAAATCTGTGCCGGTATGCTTTTTTATTACATTCCACGCTGCCCTACACTTATTTTGAGCTTTATTTATGTATTTGGTATTATTATTTTTCCTAGACGTTAAAATGCATTTTTTCAGTAAATTACAATAACTTTTGTACTTGTTTTTATGGGATTCATTATTTTTATATTTTAATTTATAGTGTAATTTACTTTTATTCTTACAGCTTATTTTTATACCTTTAGAAAGCCAGTTTAACTTATTTGATGCTTTATTTATAACTTTTACACGAATCGTAGGAAAACATAAATTATAAAATAGCAGAAATGTATCGATAAATTTGTGGAATGCTTCGTTTGCTGAGTTTGCATCAAATACGTCACCAAAGAGATAGATAGAGATAGACATGAGATTGAGTTTAAAAATATTTCCTTATTGTCATTACTGTAGTCTCGTTTAAATTGATACCACCATTTTAAAGCTGGTTGATGTATTTTTGTAACAGCCCAAGAATATGATTGGGCTGTGTGATCCGATAAACCTAAATTATGTATTTTTGCACACCCTTTTTCTATGCTGGTTATGATGTGATCAATGCAAGTTTGTGTCTTTTCTGTTACTCTAGTTGGTGTCAAGATAGCGTGTTTTATGTTGTAACTATCTAGCAAATAATTATATTCCCTACTTTCTTTTGACTGTTTCAAAATATCGATATTTGTATCCCCACATATAATAATTTTCTTTCTTGTATTACAACACAACGTCCTCAATAGACTCTCGAGTTTATTAAGAAAGATCGTTACCTTCGACGAAGGGGTTCTATATAAACATATTAATAATATACCGTATTTAGTAAGTTCTAAACCACAACACTCAAATACACATGTCTCGCTTATTTTTTGTATTTCCTGTATTATTTTAAATTCAATTTCGTTTTTTATAAGAATAATAACACCCCCTCTTTTTGAAGTTTTCCTTGAATAGTAAGCTGCAGTCGTAAAGCCTTTTAGGCGAAAGTTTTTTTCCGTACCTTCAAGCAAGAATGTTTCAGTAAGACACAGTACATCTACACTGATCTTGTTATTTAGCAAATCTAATATGGCAATTGAAATTTCGTCACGTTTGTTTAAGGCGCCGGCTATATTTTGATGTAGAATTGTTAAGCGTGGCTCATTTTCTGTCACGAAAAAGGTCATCTGGGTTTTGAGTTATTATATTAATATTATCCGTTTGTACACTAATATCGTTTAAACTACAGGTCTGTACAGCAACATCCTTGGTGCATTTTTGACTATTCTGAATACATAAGATTTCGGTATATTTTTGAAAATTACTTTTATAATTTACACGCAAAATTTGCCTGTGGATTAACCTACAAGCATTTAACCTTGTGATATATTTTATTGACATATTAAAATCATTATGAAAATGTATAAAAGATGAATTCTTACAATTATAACACACAAATCTTAATAAATTATTAACATTTTTTTCATTTAGGGTCTTATTTTTGTAATTTTGCCCGACTAACACATTGGTGAATTTAAGCTGGCATAGTGTATGGTGTAAATACGTCTGAATGTCCATAGGGTTTGTGTCATTTGAACCTGCCAATATAATTACAAAATCAGATTTGTTAAAATCCTTACACATATTTGCGCAGTTTTTTAATACTTCGTCAGTGGTTGCATTCGGTTTTACGAATGACGTCACAGCAAATTTCTCCCCAAGATAAAACTGCAGAATGTTTCGGACACAGTGTCCAGATTGGTCGGCAAAGATCATAACTCTCTGAATATCATCTGACTGAGATTGGTGTTTTAGTGTTTCCTGCCCTTCGTTAGATGTCTGTATATTACCTTTTTCCAACTTCTTATCCGAGGTCAAAGATGTCTGTTTAATTCGTTCGTTGTCGTCAGCGTCGTTGTCTATTCGATTCATGCACATGCTGGAATTTTGAACGTCATGAATCGATTGCGGTTTTGCATGAAGTATTCCATCAGTACCGCAGATGATCCTGCTGTGTTAAACAAGGTGTCTCCAACGTCTATCTCGGTCGCGATACTGTCAGGTTGATGAGTCGTAGGTGAAGAACTCTTATTCGGGGTTGAAACACAACTTGTTTTTATACTTCTTTTTTTCCGTGCAGAAAATGGCGAGAACTTTTTTGCATCAATTAAATTCACCTTTTTATAGATTTCGATAATTTTCTGGTATTGGCCTATATCCATTTTTAAACGAAAATTTTCGCTATTTAAGTTGTCGATCTCTAGATGAGCACTTTCCAGTTCCATTGTTAGCTTTTTTATTTCATCTTTAAGGCTTGAATATTCGCTGCCATTCAGTGAAGCATTCGGTAAGCTCAACATTGTGGTGTCTAATAACGTAGAGCTAGTGCTTAAATTATTATTTAAAATATTGTCCACTGACTTTGCTCTTGATGTTTTACGGACAGTAACATTTTCATTTTCAAAAAAAATAGCATTGGCAGCTCTCCCTATCCCCTGCAGCCGAAAAGTGGTAGGTGGCGGGGCCACTGACCTGTCACAGGGGGACCAACGGTGCCATACACTGGGTCGTCTCGCACCGATGTGCTGGTTTGGTCCTTGGGGTGGTCACGGCGTGCAACGTGTTCTGGTGCGTCGGTAATGAGGGGTACTCGGCGGCTTCGTGGATGTATGCTTACGCGTGCCCGTGTTCCCGCCATAAGCGGCACAGGAGGACACCGCGGAGTATGCATGAGCATTTAGTCACGCAAAAAAAGAAAAAGAGATTGAAGACTCAAAAACTCACTGACCCTTTACCCAACTTAGCAAAATAATCCAGAGCCCCTAGACAAATTACATTCTATCAACGAAGGCGTAAACAAAAGGACTATGTAAGGATCGTAGCAGGTGGTGCTTTCTAGGACATGACAACTTTCATAGGAAAAATGCACGAGTTTATATGTGTGTATCTATTTATATTACTTTACTGATGGCGTGATGCATTTTAAATTGCGTCGACAGGCGATATCGAATACGTATTTTCTTAGAAAATTTCAACTGGAAATTGGTCGATCGGACTTGCAATTTCGCTGAATAAAAATATATCTACACGATGAGTGGTGATTTAAATTGAATAGCGTCGAGCCATCAGAGGCTCTAGAAAAGTGTCATTTGCTTTTAGTGATGATGATAATTGAAATGCCAAAATGTAAGGGATTGATCACATGACATTTCGATTGCCTCTGAACTTTCCACACATTTGGGACATTTATCCAGTCAATATCATCACCCATTTGTCTCAGGAAGATCACTAAGAGAGAGCTCAAGCAAAAACCTAAAACACGAAACAAAAGTACTACACATAATCTATAACCTCACCACACATGCATATGAAAGATACGGGCCACAAAAAAAGAAAAAAGCAGCCAGTAATAATTTTTCACCCTAATAAGTGGTTCTCGCTTCCAACCGCTTGCCCCCATGATGAATTGAAATGATTCCACACGACACCATCAAATCGCCTGACAAATGGTCTGCTATAGAAAAAGTTGTATATTTTTAACCCCGAAAGGTTTTTTTCCTATTCTTTTGTTTGAATATCAAATTGATTTGGTTGAACGTGACCTGCGTGTATGGAAGTGCTTGTAATATCCATAAAATTTTATGGGATTGAGTGGGAGTTACTGAAGTAAAAGATATGGGGAGTCTTAAGTGTTTTTTTACCAACTTCGCCTTTTTTTATAAACCTCTCCCTCTGCCTTTAATAATGCTAATACTACTAATGCTACTTCGAACTAATATTGTAAATGTAAAATTATGTAGGTATGAAAAGATAAATTTTAAACGAATATGAATTTAGACATTGGTTAAGAAAGAAGTAGAGTTTATTTGCGCCAAATATGCTGCATACGATAAAAAAACATCGATTTAACAAAATACAAATAGGCAAGTATACGTTACAACCGTGTAAAACTGCCATCACTCAGCAAAATCCTGGAACTCTGCACCGGCAGAATGTTTATGTAAGTCAACTTTTGACTTTCACCGATCTGTTAAACTGTTAGAAGTTAGTTTATATAAAGTAATTATAAAATCAAACCGATACAAAGGCCTCTATATAAAACATGGAGTTTATTTCAAAAGGTTTGATTATATTCAAAATATTCCATTTTATTCAGGATCGTTGTGAAAAAAACTTTGAAACATCTGTTTCAAAAACATTTTTTAATTAAAACATTCTGAAGGTCATCCAATAAGCAATTATAGAAAGATATTAATTTGATTGACGATTTCATCCGTAGTGTCCTTCAAAAAGTTCGATCATAAGTTCGTCCATTTTGTAGGGAATTTATCAATTTGCGACCAAGGATCATTGATCGGGGCAAAGTGTTGTGAAACTATTTTGTTGAAGTGATTTCATTTCACAAATTGATTATAAAGTGATTAAATTGTTTTATTGTTTGTTTGTATTTTTGTAAAGTTTAAGCTAATCATAAAAATTGTATTATTTTTATTATCTATAGACATACGTGTCCATGCATGACCACTTTGTCCTGTTATGGTCATGTGATGAGGAGGGATGAAATGTATGTTATGCATGTTACTAAAAAAGTTATGAATATAAATGTTGATGTATGGATGGAGAGGGAGAGGAAGGCCAAAGAAAATATGGATGGACTGTGCAAGGAGTGATATAAAATAAAAGGGAGTCAGTGATAGTGTGACATGGGACAGGACGGAATGGAAGAATAAAACGTTTTGCGCCGATCCCGAGTAACAAGGGATAAGGGCAGGAAGATGATGACGCGTTTGACCACTATCTCGCCTGATGGTAAGCGATGATGTGGTGGACGATGAAGCAGGCTTGCCTAGAAGTAACCTATTCACTCTTGACTTAAAGACCCCAAGAGGCTATACACAAGTGTCATTCAATGTCGGTGAAGGCGGTAGTCAAAATGTCAAAATGTGAGGGATTGATCACGTCATTTTTCGATATGGCTTGTCAATGCCATACAATTTTGCCTTTTTGACAATCTATCATCAAAAGCGTACCTAATTCTTATAGATACCCGAAAAAGTCACGGTTTTTGCGAAATCAGGCACGGAAGCGAAGCCGCGGGAAAATGCCATTAATGGTTTATAAATGATCTCTTTTTGGCGCAACCGTGAGGCACACATTCTCTCATGTTTCTGTTTTACTATTTAGGTTCTGTTTTTTTTTGTCCTAAAATGTGTTGTGTGCGTATGGTATAATGTGCTATATAAAGTTATTATCTTTCTTTCTTTACTTATTCTTAGTCTGTTGAAAATTTTGGCTAACTTCAATCAGTTTTTATTTTTCTTTTTGGATAGTTTAATTAGTGTTAGTAATACTCATAACCGGCGTGCGTGTTTAACTAGATTTACCTATGAACTTAAATGAAGCAATACTCCTTGTGTGTAAGGATCGTAGCAATTAGTGTTCTATTATTTCTGTTCTGCCTACCCTCATTTGAAAAGGGCGTCAGTTTATGGATGTATATAAGTTACCCCTCATATTTTTCTCAGACACGTAGTTACAATAATATGTATTGTGTAATTATACCAACTGCTCATAAAACGGTAACACATTCAAACAGCTTGTTGGAAACTTGTTCAATGTTGAAATTCAGAATTGAAATGGAAACCAAACCAGACTAGACGTGTTATGTTTAAACTTTTAGTTCTAAATGTAGCAAAAGGACACACGTTTTCACACGTAACGTATTGTTGGGTATTCAATTAGTTTTACGTTCTAAACTTTTGGTCCTGTGACCGAAAGTAGTGTTTCTGTTTTGTGTTTTTTGTTTGTTTAAATTTCTTTAAACTGCTTTAAGCTAAGCAATGGATCAATGCCTAAGTTGTACTACGACTGACGAAAATTAGCATACATTTCATATAATATACTATATTTACCTTCATTAAGGTTTCATTATTTTACAACCAAATGGCTGTCCATTTGGTTGTAAAATAATGAAACCTTAATTATAAATGCTGAAAGGACTGAAAAGTTTTTATATAAGAAATTGCAACGTAGGTAGGCCTCAGAGGAATCAACAACTGATTGAAGGTCTCGAGAATTAGCTGGATGCAGTAAATGCGGGTCTGCAGCCTTATTGTATAATGAATTCGGCAAGGCAAAGAATATGGACAATCAACCAATCACATAGACTGAAATCCACATCGCGTTTTTCATCTTGCCATGATATTGGTCGATTTTTCATACTCTTTGCCCTTTGCGTTGCCGGATTCATGACTTAATAGGCTGCCGGTCGGTTTGGTGATGCTTGGGGGTGGCTTATGTTCAGCAGTATTGCGGACATCTTTCAAACGTGACAATGAAGTAGCAATGTGCGTAGCAATGTGTAGCAAGTAGTGTGTGTAGCGTGCAATGAAATAAGATTAGATAAAAATATGATTCAAAAATTATAATAAATTAAATTAAATTACATTTCTAAATTCAATTCTGTTTATTCTTCCAAAAATATATATTTTGGCATCCGATCGAAACAATAATGATATTCTGAGTGCTATTAGTCCCGAACTAAACTGGGCTAATCCTGCATCTTCAGATCCAGTACGGAAATTTGCATTAATTTCCATTGAGAACAAACATACGCTACCGATACTTCGCTTTAATCTGAGGATACATATTATGCTATTAGTTTGAGAATATGGCATGTGTCAATCAGGAAATCTAAGGCAAATTGTGTTGCTAACATCTTGTTCAAATTCAAAATATTTTGTTTTATTTCATGTATGCCTACACGGGCACTTATAAAACGTCGACAAAAGGTTCGGTTCGGGTTGGTCGTTTTTTTATGGAGAAGAACCGGCAAGAAACTCCACGGTGACTCTTTTATTTATTTTTTTGTTTTGATAATATTTCCATGTTACAGCATTAGTACTTAGATATGGGGGGACAACGTAGGCCCGACATTAAGTCATAAAAAAAGATTATATATTTCGGGTTTAGTCAATAGTACGAACGTCAAAATAAATCGCAAGCACGCCATCTGGCGGCAAAGCAAGAACAACTACGTATCGGCGCGGTTTTTCTAACCACTTGCGTGGTGGGAACAACAGAATATAGCAGTTGAGTACTGACGGCTTTAGAGCTAACATGTCGTAGAATCAGTGTCGATCCGTAATATTAGTAAGTAAGATTGTAACCGTGAGTTGTGACTATTTGTATAAACCCAGTGTATAGAATAATTTGTGTGATATCTTTTTCACGATGTACCCACCGACCTACCCACACACGATGTCTTAAACTAAGGGAATACATCCTGACTGCCCGATGGTTTACATCTATCGGCCAGCCTTGATGCGACATATATTATATAAAACAACAAAAAAAATAGTACAACGAGATAAAAA
Source organism: Orthosia cruda (assembly GCA_964057195.1). Lineage (NCBI taxonomy): Eukaryota > Metazoa > Arthropoda > Insecta > Lepidoptera > Noctuidae > Orthosia > Orthosia cruda. The sequence continues at coordinate 33,201,409 of OZ059825.1, read as the reverse complement.
GTTAACATATGTTAACAAGCATCTAGAAATCTAGAAGGCCTTTAGTGGGATAACCGCCTATTTAACTTTAGCTGTTTCACCCGTTTTCGCTCCTGTGGGCACATTTTTCTGGGACAAATGTAGTATAGTCAGATCTACACCTACAGACATTGCCTTTAACAAAAAATGATCGAACAAATAATTTTAATATTACTCTTACTAATATTATAAATGCGATAGTTTGAATGCATGTATGGATGGTTGGAAATTTGTTTGTTACTCAATCACGCCAGAACGGCTAAATGGATCTGGATAAAATTTGGATAAAATCTGTAATAGCACATAATCTACTTTTTACCATGGTATGATGTTCTCTTGGGATGATAATACACTTTTCACGTGGGCGAAGCCACTAGCTGAAACTAGTTTAGAATAAATCGATTTATATGAAATTGTGGATTCAAACCTGACGATATTGTAATTTGACTTTCAATTTTATATTCTGTCTAAGCCAAACTTCGACAAAAAAGTTATCATCGTAAGAAATCCAAGACTTTACAAAACAAAACCACAAACACCAAGCAAGCATGATGATTAATGCTGCCTTATCAGTATGAGAAAAGGCCTTTGCCCTGAATTGCGACAGTTACAATCCAAACGAATGTCGATCATAATTCTAATCACGTATCACAAAGCTCGCGTGACCCACATTCTATTTATACCTTGTCGCCAAAATAAATGATATTTTTTCCGGACCAATAAAAGGCTGTATGCTTTTCCAATAAATTAAAAGGGGAAAATATTTACCGTGTTAATGGTGGATTATCGAGCGAAAACGGTTTTGATGCGTCTTGATATTGAGTGTAAGTCATGAGTGATGAGCGGGTGATTTAGTTTGAATATACATTCTAATAGAAATGTGCAAGCAGTTGTTGCGTCTTGTTATACTTATTTTTATTTACCTTTGTATAGATTTTTTTACCGATTGTTTTGTGAATGTGTGAACATTGTAGGCCTTCTAGATGCTAGTTAACATTCGTTAACTTTTTTACAAAATTTATAATCTTTTTATTTTATTTTTTTAGTTTCTTACGACTTATTGTCATAAGTCGGGCCTACATTGTCCCCGCATATCTAAGTACTAATGCTGTAACATGGAAATATTGTAAAACCAAACCATTTTTAAAAGAGTAACCATGGAGTTTCTTGCCGGTTCTTCTCCATAAGAAACGACCAACCCGAACCGTGCACCTTTTGTCGACGTTTTATAAGTGCCCATGTAGGCCTATGTGAAAAAAAAAATGATTTTGATTTTGTTGAGAACTAGTATAAACAGGATATCTGAAACAAATACATGAGTATGGATAATAGTTACTGTCAGCCTGAATCATTCTGTAGGTGGACAAATGATATAATTTTCAGAGCTTTCAATCCAGGCTTTGTAGACCACTGGTCGGTGGTTTTTTTACAGTCAGTCATTTTCTGATGATCTGATGTGACGTCTTTTGTCTGTGTCAGGGCTTAGTTAAACTGATTAAAAATTGACGATAGTGATTGACGGATTTAAGGCAAATTGAGACGAACTCGCAAAATGCGGTAAATCAAGATATAATTAATGGAATGGAACTGAAATCCACAGAGGAGCAAGCACTGATGTATTTTACAAACCCTCATCGCTAGGCCAATAATGCCGTCAAAAATGTGTACTTCAAAGATCAAATCAATAAGGTCGTTGCTGTTTAATGGAGTACATAACCTTGCATGAAAAACAATATGGATTACATATATTATTATGATTGAAGAGAGATTTCACCTTTTTGAGATAAAAGATACATGTTTTGATAAAATAATGAGAGAAATCATCTTGTCTGTACATAATTCAGAAGCTTAGAAAATGTTACAAATTATGATAAAGTAAGGATTCTCAGAAGAACATAATATTTCATCGTATTTTGATGTTTACTAAATATGACATATTAGAGACTTTGATCTTGATATATTAATTAATCTAGCTACTTATAATTTGTTTACTACGCCAATGTAGTATTAGTAGTCGGAATAAACATAATTATATTTATGTGATTTTTAGTGATCTTGAATTTGAGTTTCCTTATGATTCGTTTGATCGTATAGTAAAGTAAAATATCGAATATGTTCATTTTGTCATGGCGCGTTTCATTCGGAGCCCATGTCGTTCAATTTAGATGCGTTCATACACTGTTTGCAATAAAAATCTAGCATTACAAATCTCGTTGTTCTCAAAAGTTACGAAAATTGCCTTAAATATAAAAATTACTTACATGTTACGCGAGGGGGTCAAAAGTTACGAAAAATGTAAGAAACCTGGCAACGCTGTTCGGATCAATTCTAATGACGTCATGCGAAACGCAGCACTGGCATACATTTATCTACCGCCGCATACGTTCGGAACCATTTAGAACCCACAGACTTCTTAGAGAGATTTATTCGCGGGCTGACGGAAAAAAACCGAAGTGTGCGGCAGTCAGTGTATTTTATTAGCGTACGATCACTGACCTCTATTATACAAGTATGCTGGACTAATTATACTATTTGAAATGACAGTTGATTTTTAATGATGATGATTTGATGGTAATTAATTACCCATAAAACTCAAAGAAACGTATCTTCATCAGTATAATTATGTTTTGGTCTTAATAACTTGGTACGTTCACCGTCCCGGTAAAACCCAAGTAAGAATTCAATAGGTTTTAATTAAGAAATGATACATTTATCAGATTTTATCGAGGTTTTTTTCGTTTTATTTAAGAACCCGTTATGGTATAACAATCTCTATCAGTCTAAATTGTTATAACTACTTCTTCTTTTAGAGTGAAGATGTGGCCGGGTCTGATGGCAGAGTTAATTTATCACTAATACAGCTATAATATTACCAAAGCCCCAATATTATTCCATTACACACTAAAATTACTATCATAAGTGACCAGAGGCTGATAAACCGACATTCTATCAACTATTAAATCGGCTACGAACTTCGAGGCTCGGGCTAGATATCTTCGCTTGAAGATAAGTAAGTTCGCTTAAGTAAACAATCTGACTGTATTTCTCGAAAACAAAGAAATGAAACAGATGTCATTTTACATTTAAGTATCTTAAAAATATGTTTGCATACGTCATGGCATACGGAATATAAAAACGAAATTTAATATTAGAAAAATACAATTACTGCTATATTATTATTAAGTCTCCTAGCAATCTCTCTGATGCCAACATTCTCCTCGTGTAAATTGATTATTTTGCTTTAGTTGTATTGTCACGGTTCATTTATATTTTCCTACCCTTAACCTCAGTAACATTTAATTACCAGTATAACCTTCCTAATGAATACGCATATTTGTCTTTCACCTACCAACTTATTGCAAGTTAGGCGAAAATATTACCAATTAAGAAATTTTATTGTTGATGAATGTGTCCGTCTATAGTACTTTACAATAAAGCAAGAAATACTTATTGAATAGATTCTCAATTGAAAGCAAAACAATATATCATTGACGTAGGATTGTTCAAATCGTATCTTGTTCGTCTCATCCTTATACACGAACCACAACACAAGATCTACTTGAATATAATAATTAAAATAAGTACTAATACCTGTACTGACAAATGTTTAGTCTTACAGCATAAAAACAAAAATCGCATAACAATATTATTGTTGTTTTTGTTATTGTTGTTTTATTATTATTTATTATCTTCGCTGTATTATTATTGTTTTGCTCATCTAGTAGTGCTAGTCTGATAAACTCAAACAAATTAAATAAACCGTAATGTTACAGGCAGAGGGTTCAAATTCGTTCGTTTTTAGGGTGGGTCTGATAACAGCTATTAATGACTGTGGATTGAACAGCATTTTCTTGATACCGCGCAATAATATTGTAGGTGTGTGGGGCGCCTTACTTTAGAAATTATTAGTTCACCATATAAACTTCCAACCCCTTTTCCGTTTCCTTAAGGATGATTACCGGGATAAAAACTATCTTATGTCCTTCCCAGGGTCTCAAAATATCACCTTTCAAAATTGGTGCAGCATAAGCGTGAAAAGGTAACAGACAGACAGACAGAGTTACTTTCACATTTATTATATACTAGCTTCGCCTTAGCCTGCGTGAATGTCGAAAATTATCCTAAAAGAACATATGCCCGGAAACGGCTCGTCTACATATTTATTATGAGTCTAAAAATTAAAGGATTTTACGTACAACAATTTGATGTATGTCCCATAGCAGCTATTAAATTTGATCGCAAAAAAAAGTATCTACCTACCTACCAGATTAAGTAGGTACGTAGAAATTGTATGAAATTTGTTTTTTATAAATTTTTACAACTTCTGCTGTCCCGATATTTTTCTTCCAGTTAAATAAAATTATCGATAACTGAGTTAACAAAACCTTCCTCCTTCCTTCCTTCCTTTCTTCCTTTTACTCATTTACATGGACAGTTCACGCTTAACCAAAATTTTTTGGCAAAATTGATCTCATAACAAAGCACCTGAGGTTCCTCAGACAGATGCCTGGTATCACCTATGGATTTCGATTTCCCCGTACTGACCTGGTCAAGGAAAATACAATTTCGTGCAGCAGTTTTTGAGTCGACCACGTACAAACATCCTCCGTGACAGACAAACAAAAATTCCTTAAATATATTTTTGGCATCTATTGCTGATATAAAGACACCGTATAAAATTTTCTTAAATATATTCAAGACACAGACATCGTCCATTACAATTTTATTATATGTATATAGAAGAGATATAAATATTCTTTATTGTACACCACATAAAAATTACAGGACAAACATTTATAAAGTTAAGTGAGCACAATGTGCGGTCTTATCGTACACGGCAATCTCTTACAGACAACCTTTGGAAGACCTGGACAAGAAAAGATAGACATAGGGCAGTCAGTATACAAAATATATTAAATAATATAACAATACATAATAACATAAAATTCATACATACAATACAAAATAAGAAACTAATAATTATCAAATATATTATAACAGAGAAAGGAGAAGAAAAGTTATAGTGAAAAGAAATGCTCCTTCACCATTTTTTTTAATGTTGTAACGTTGAATAGTAACGATCAACGTTCCTAACTAAATCACCATAGCAAAATGCGGTAAAAACATGCACAGATCAACAAAAATCTTACAACCTAATAATTTAAAATAAGTGACAATCAGATAACAAACATATTGTAGGCGATAATATCATAATAGGATAAATTAAACCTAATATATAACTATATATATATACATTTAACGTAAAGATATTGAAAAATCGACTAGTCATTGCACTACGTTTCGACTCGATAACTTCTCGTGTGGCGGTAGTCACACATATATATAAAAAAAAAGGAATTATTAAGTTCCAACACCACTCGGGCTTTTATCAACGCACCGGACGGACATTGACGATCGGATATCTTAGCTGTTTACACGTACACTCGCTCCATAGTATCATTCCTACATACTTAGCGTGTCATTTTACGTGTACTCTTATAAGAAAAATAGTTGAATCCTAACCACTGCGAGTGTGTTCATTAAAAATAAATCTAGCTTTAGTGTTAACCCCGTATTGGGTAAGTGTTGACAATTACTTTTTGCTTAATCATGCTGGTTACGGCCATCACATGACAAAATATCATCACCCTTCCTATAATTTCTGTTTGTGTTTTTAGTTAGGTACGCTTTAAATGTTTTTACCGTAACAAATTTAAAAAAAGAAACTCTAGAGCTCCGGTTCTGATTGTGACAAGCACACATTCGCCTTAAGCGCCGTAGTACATCCTCTGCCCGCTTACGCTGTTGCGGTCACAATCAGACAAGGATAAGCTGGGAGACAAAGGAACTTATACGACGATTGGAAAATTCCAGGGTCCAAAGTCCCGGTTCAACCACCTGGGACCTTCATCGGAAGAACCGACATCAAAGATCATCGTCAACTCTGCGGGACGTCATCCTGCTGGTGCCTAGTCCTCAGCCTTCCACGTCTACGAGACCGCTTCTGCTGCCAGGCCAGGATAGTACTTAGCGCCTACCTCCATTTTTTAAAGAAGGAAAATATATTAGAAACGGCTTTTTGTACCTGCGACCTTTCTTATTAAATTGTATGTAGATAGTGCTGCGTATTATTTATCTCTCTTAGATAATCAACCCGCACGCCTTATTTCAATACATGCGATAGAATAGCGCTAGGAAAAAAGGAAAAATGTATGCGAATGTGTATGATGTAGATAACAGATGTGTAATTGTTTCCAAAAAATGATTGACAAGTGCTGTTGAAATGTCACTTGATGAAATTCTTATTTTTTTGCATTTCGTCAATCACAATCGCTTATAGCATGATACTCTGTCTAGAGCCTCTGAATATCATAATGTCTAAAAATAAACACAGTGATATCATTAAATTTTTCATTTCACGATAAGTGCCGTCCTCCTGCCTCTGAAATCACTGAACCTTCACAAAACCATGATAAATAGACACTTATCTCTTATAATTTAGGGCCGCGCATATCAAAGCGGTCTCAATTTCTCTCATTGATTGATTACATCTACCAGGGACACCCCTAGCCGGATTCGCACATTTTTAAAACGGTGACGTCCCTGACAATGGCTTTATTGAATGACGGTATCTAAGATTGATAGTTTTGTTAATTTCGTACTTGTAGGTTGAATGTTTTTGAATTGTTTTAAGGTTGAACGTAGACTCAGGTTAAGATGGGTTTTAGACTGACTATGTCTGTCTTCACTGTCTTAGACAGAGCATGTAGTGTAAACAGTTTTGGATTGTCTATGCTGTGGCTTTAGACAAAGTAAAATTTAATCTGCCTAGCCCTTTCCCAACTATATCGGAGTGCAGCTGAGGACCAGTATTTTACATAAAGCGACTGCCTATCTGAAATCCAAAACGCAGTCTTCTTCTTTTTCGTATCGCTGGCGTCGAGTCGAGTAGTCGTTCAAATTTGTTTGGCCCAAAACTTAGCCACTTCCACGGCGTCTTTAGTGGCTGCGCATAGATCACCCCGATAGCATATTTTGGGGCACAGAGGACACGCCAGGAGATGGGGCATGGTTTTGCAACTGGACGCCACATATACACACTACTGCTGCTCTGTCGAGGTAGCCCCATTTTTCGAGGCTGGCGTTATATGTATAACGCCAACCTCGCAAAATGGGAAGGGTCCTACTTGAGTTCTGAGGTGGTTCAGGGAGATCCATGTAAACCACGGAAGTGCCGGAAGGTTAAACCCTGCGGAAAATACTGAGTGGGTGAGTAAAAGTGTCCTGTCGAAGTTTGCAGAGTGCATCGGCTGGGTCCTCTGAAAGGGGAACTACCGATTTCAGAAAGCTTTGTCTGCTTTTCAGCCGTTGCGTCGGTATTTGTGCACCGATAAGTTGTTGCCAATGTGTCACCCTCCTATTTCTTCTCGACTGCACTCGCAACTTCCCTTCGGACGTGTGGCTGTGGAGGTCAGTTTGAGGCAGCCGGCGATTGTACTGCATGTTGCGTATTCGCCTGCAGAGAAGTAGAGTGCTGGGCCAGTGCTGGGGTTGATGTTAGGCGCTTGAGTAAGTTGTTGCGGGAGCCGATTATCTTAAATGACAGTGCTCTGTCAAAGATAACATCCAAATAGGTCAGTTTACTGCAGGGATCAATAGTGATTCCTTGCCAATTGAGGTTCAGAGTTCGTCTGTCTGAATTGTTGCGGAGATGGAAAGCGCATGCCTGTGTTTAAGAAGGGTTCGATCTAAGGACGTTATCTGAATAATACTTCTCAAGGACTTCTAGACCTGCCTCTAGAGTTTTTTCGGCGTCTTCAAATTTATTTGTTTGGGTTGCCAGGGCGAGATCACTAGGTAATACGAAATCCTTCTGGAAATACTGAGTGCCAGATTACCCGGCTTCTAACAATCCGCAACGACTGTCAAATTATATAAATGATAGCCTTAGCGTGCTTTCCAATCTTGGTGTTTAAGATGGTCGGTTGATGACGGTATGTTTAACCCTTTGAGTGCCCGAAACGTGGATCCACGCGACACAATAGCTTTTTAATTGTTTCGGTATTTACGGCATTCAACCAATTAAGTGACATGTAATAGGGGGCGAGCCTATTACCATGAACTGGGCATAAAGCCAGACACTGGACTGCTACTGAGATATTCCTGATGGAAATCCCAATAACAATTTACCCAACCCGTTAATCAAACCCAGGGCCTCATGTTCAGTAATGTATCTTGCGACCATTAGACAGATAGAATGGTCCTGCCATTTCTTTTCCCTTATCTAGGGCCTATAGACAGGATCGTTTTTTCGTTGTAAAATATGTCGACTACTTTACCAGCTAGCTTCTCACGGCACGTGATATCACAAAGTGCGCCGCATCCGCTTGCGCTTAACCCACCCAAACGTATTAAAAGTTTTGGGAATACTTTTATTATGCGTACAGCTAAGGAGTGGAATTCCCTGCCGGAGTCTGTGTTGCCCGATAGCTATATTCTGGCAGTCTTTTAATCAAGAGTGAATAGGTTACTTTTAGGCAAACGTGCTTCACCGTAGACCACATCATCGCTTACCATCAGATGAGATAGTGGTCAAGCGCGAGTCTACAAACAATAATAAAGGCGTATCATTTCAGGTTAGACGAGATCTATGTAGTCTTTCTATTAGACTGTATTTTCTCAAACTACGTGCTTAAATGTTTAGAGTTTTCTAAGAAACTAGGCTTGAGGGAGTTCTAGAGTACTTTATTTACTCTGTAAATAATATTTCTCTAGGGAATAAGTTTGTGTTCTACTTGCAATGCTAGTGTAGTTTCACTTGTGAATTTGGTTCATCTTTGCGTTTTGCGTCGAATATTACGTTACGTTAAGTTTTATCGAATGGTGTAATATTACAGCATGTGTATTCTTTTAAATCAACTGTTTCGATTCCTGGCTTGAAATATATATATATATATTTTTAATCCTACGTTGTAATTATAGTTTTCATCAAAATCGGTCTCGTGACTCCTTTGAATGTTTTTTACTATGCCTCATAGTTTTGGATTTGGCCATCTACGCCCGCTTGAAGAGCTCATCCTGTATACCATAAATTATAAAAGAATACTAAACACAAGAAAAATCACCACAACACAAGTTACATAACATAACCTATAAATCTTATACAATTCACCCTTCTTTTACTACTGTTAACAATTTTTACGAGTCTTGGAGTCAAGGCTCCGTAAAAATCTTCACATTAATGACCACTCAAGCCTTTTATTGTTCCTATTAGTAAAAAAACTCTGTCTTTTCCTCTTCGATGCCGCGATTGCGACACTACAGAATAATTGCTGCTTCTAAGAGTTCAGTTCGGAAAGCGAGGTCGAATGAAAAGTCGTGAATCGAAACGTTTTGTTGCAGTCGTGTTTTACTTGAAAGGCGATTTGTTTGATATGGACCCCAGTAGAAATTGAATTCGGGTATGGGAGAGATGAAAACTGATTTACAATTCATATTACCCTTTGCTAAGGAAAATTAATATACAATTACAGTTGTACTTTTATCTTTTTTACAAGCTTCTATTTAAATTGCCTAGTATGTTAGTATGTGTTTATCAATTCTCGCAATTGATTGATTGAGCTTAGTGCGTATAATATTCTCCAATGTTAATGCGGAACTGGCCGTGCGGCTCGGTGCCAGAATATCAATATTGGACCTCCTTTCGGACAGTTTTGTTTGCAAAACATATTTTTAGTTACATATCCTATGTAGGTTAGAAGAATTACGTTAGAACCATCAAATTTTCTGCGTAAAAACAATTTTTATCATCCAAGTCGTTTTGGAGGAGTATGCAAAAAAGCGAAAAAATATTCATACGAAAAAAACATGTTTCACAAATAATGTAAATTAATCATTAACAAATATTATATTTTTGCTGCAAATAAAAAATCCTAGCCGTTACTAAGGAGTATGCTTTAGAAAGTAACCGTTTAACGGCACTAAAGCGGAGACGGGCCTTAAGTTTTGCATGTAATACGTGGTTTGGATGATAATGCACGGTAAGCTAAAAAGCTTGTTTAAAAAAAATATTATTTTCTTGTATTTTTTTAAGAGATGTATTGTTGTATGTATTGTTGTATGGGCCTGCCCATACAACCAAAAATTATTACTTACACCCAGAAACCTCATGAAATCTTTATTACTTGATAACAAGACGATAACAGCCAATACCATAAAATGCGGTCGCAACACTCGCAACATCAAAACCACACCTTAACATTTTAGGGCCCCGCATCGAACAGGAAAACGGTCGTCCGTCAGTTTTGAAGTGTGTCAGTCACACAGTTGCTACCAAATTGAGTCAAGATTTATTGGAATTGGGCCCAAGAACTTTGATCGTAATCTGATTTTATTGTCTATTTGCTTGCAATTTGGGTTATTTGTGAAACAAAAGGTGTTGTGTTTTGTTTTTGTTTACGTACAAACTTTGACAATGACGTTGATTCAAATGTGACTGTAGAATGCATAGTGCTTCAAAACAAATGATTTTGTTATAAGCTGTCTATTGAAGGGTTCAGCACTCGGGTTCATAAATTTGAATACTTTAGAGTTTGGCACTTAAGAGGAAATACGGGCGGAGAGACTTTTGAAAATTAGGTATATGAAAAAACTATCGGCCGCCATATACATGTGTGTGTAAGTTGACAGTGTATGCGTGCCTTCGACGAGCTCCCGGCAGCGGCTCGCGCATTTCATAAAATCGCCCCAGTCACTCGTTCGTTACTTTTGTTGTTGTGGATTTTGGACTGATATCCAACAATCATTGTTATTCATGCAAATGTAGAAAATCTTATTTTGGATGTGACTAATAATACTGTAGAGCAATTTAATAATGTAATTGCCAAATTTATTGCAGGAACTGGCTCATATCATATCAGACAAGATGTTATGGAGCAGTTACGTCATGGAATAGTGAAGCGGATAATCAAACACGCATATAAAAAAAAAATTAAAAAAAAAATAGAACGAAAGCAGCGTTTGAAAAAATCACTGATATTTTCCGAAAAAGAAAACTGACGTATCCCAAAGACGGGACGAGCAAAATAAAAAGAACTACAGAACCTGCTGAAAATTACGGTCGCTTAGAGTGGCAAGATGATATGCCTTTGGATTGATATAAATTAAAAGAAAAATTATTTCTTGAAAGATTGCTCTCAACTAAGGAAGTTGACAGATAAACAGTAGGGGCCAAACCAATAATAGCTGGGCAATTGAAAATTGGCAAATTTTGGGCGAATATGTAAGATGCGACCGAAAACACCGGTTCGCAAAATATTAGAAACGTTATTATATAACAAATTTAAGGGAACTGTGGCTACCAATTATGGCAAGGAAAAGGAATTTGAAGTGATCGATAAATTTATCAAGGACACGGGGCTACAGGTTTAAGAGTGTGGACTGTTTATCGATGAAAACAAACCCTTTTTAGTGGCTAGCCCGGATGGTTTGTTAGGTGAAGACTTGATAATAGAGGTGAACTGTCCTTATGAAATTGCAAGTATTTTACCTGAAGACGGAATTAAACAAAAATAAATAAATTTAGAGCTGTTTTCAAGAGTCATCACGCGCAGGTTTGACGATTTTCAGCCTTTTGAACAAGCCGGATTCCATAAAGGCTTCAGTACCGTAAACCACATACATACGCTCCGGCAGGTTATACAAAAGACCGAAGAGTACAACCTGCCTCTCTGTTTAGCGTTCGTGCACTACGAGAAAGCCTTCGATTCGTTCGAGACTTGGGCTGTACTGCAGTCTCTCCAATGGTGCCAAATTGACTACCGGTACATCGAAGTGTTAAAATGTTTGTACAAAAACGCCACCATGTCAGATTGACTTCAGGATCAGACTTCAGAACCCGTCCTTCTGGGGCAAGGTGTGAGACAGGGAGACGTCATATCTCCGAAACTGTTCACCGCTGCACTTGCGAATGTCTTCAGGGTTCTGGACTGGAGAGGGCTAGGCTTAATTGTCAATGGCGAATTTATCACTCACCTTCGGTTTGCAGACAATTTAGTGGTCATGTCTGAGACCGTGGAGGGCCTCAGTACAGTGCTCAATAACCTCAGTAGAGCTTTCGAAAGAGTGGGTCTCATGATGAACATGGACAAAACCAAAGTGATGTTGAATGCCCATGTTACACCCACTCCAATCAAGATCGGATACTCTACACTCGCAGTTGTGGGCGACTATGTCTACCTGGGACAAAAGATCCAGTTGAGTAGGGCCAACTTCGAAGAAGAGGTCAACCGTCGAATCCGTCTTGGCTGGGCAGCGTTCGGGCAGTTGCGCGGCATCTTCTCGTCCAACTTACCACAGTGTCTAAAGACGAAAGTCTATGACCAGTGTGACCAGTGTGTGTTGCCAGATGACATATGGCTCTGAGACATGATTGCTTACAATGGGCCTCATCAGAAAGCTTATAGTCACTCAAAGAGCAATGGAGAGGGCTATGCTCGGAGGTTCCTTGCGTGATCGAATCAGAAATGTAGATATCCGCAAGACAACCAGGGTTACCGACATAGCCCGAAGAATTGTCAAACTTAAGTGGCAGTGGGCAGGACATATTGCTCGCAGAACGGATGGCCGATGGGGCAGAAAGGTTCTGGAGTGGCGACAGCGAACCGGAAAACGTTGCGTTGGAAAGCCTCCCACCAGGTGGAGCGATGACTTGGTGAAGGTTGCGGGGATCCGCTGGATGCGAGACGCACGGGACCGATAAATGTGGTGACGCTGGGGTTAGGCCATTGTCTAGCTTTCACCTGAAAAGATGACGATGATAAAATAGATTTCTGTACGTTTAAAGGCAAAATGTTACAATTAAAACAGAATCACAATTACTTCTACCAAGTACAAGGCCAACTACAACTCAACTAAGTCGTCGAGATTTCTATTATTTTATTTTATGGAGTCCCAAAGGCTTTCATTTTTCAAAAAAAATAGATCCAGTGAGAGAAAGCACGTCGTCATAATCTGCCTAGCCTTTTCCCATCTACGTTGGAGTCGGAGGCAGTTGAATACCAGTATTTTACATGGATCGACTGCCTACCTGACCTCCACAACCTGTTAATGGGTAATATGAAACCCCTTGGTAAAACGGGTCAGACTTTCGGGCTATCAAAGTCGAAATTTACAGCTAGGACCAACGGCTTAACGTGCTTGCCGAGACACAGACAGGTCTTGGTATGTAAAGATGCTCACCCATCCACAGACCTGATCGATCGACCCGTGCGGCTGACGTTGACATAAGTTTTATTTGGCTGATGTACCTAGTAGGCGATATATAGACTGCGGATACCTATCCTATATATAATTTACTGTTTTGTATTGAATTTTTTTTGTTATAAACATTTATAGACATACACTTAATTTTATTTTGTATCCATTACTTTTTAAAGAAGTATTTGTATTTCCCACTAAAGAGCACATGCAAAAAATATAAATGTGTTTATCGATAACTGTTTACCACACTAGGTTATCGATATTATTTTCAACTACTACGCATCACCTTTCCGTCTGTGTACGTAAGCAGACTCCTCGCCTCTCTTAGCCCCGTCCCCAAAAACGTGCGATAAGGACAACTGCAGATCCGACGAATATCCTAAGTAAAAAGTCATAATTCGAGGTTTGGCTCTCGTCTGTTTTCTCCTACAATATTGGACCGATTTAAAATATATTTCATAAACTAAATAAAAAGGATATATACTATGTCCCTGTGTTTTTATTTTTCATTAATAGTTGTCAAATTTGTACACTAGGGCTCTGTTGAGAGCGATCTTTAAAGACAATTTTGAGCATTTTGTGAGAGTTCTAGTGCTTATACGGATAATATATCACCAAAAAGGAAAACATAGGGACATAGAAGAAGTTGATGCTTATTTTATTGTAAAAAATCATTGCTTTAGTGTCATAAACCAGAGAAAAAACAGACGAGAGCGTTTGTATGGAGAAAAGACCACCCCCGTTTCCTCTTAAGTCGTATTTTTTACAAAAAAACAGATTTTTGACACGTAGACCCTTTTTTACCTTCTAATTAGGTTATGATTAATTATAGGCCAGGTAAAATTAGTGTGCAAGTCGAAATTAAGTAATTAGGGGCTAATTATTCAATAGTTTGAAGAATTAGCTCCTAATGACTATATTTTAAAATTATGAAGACAAAGTTTGAAAAAATCAGCCATAAGTTTACTTACGAAAATGCAATGAGTGCAATGAGCATCTCTCAAAACGGTTTTTATTATCAATTTTGTAAAGAACATGTTCTCAAATTAAAATTGCCAATAACCTTATAGCAAAATGAATGGCCTGTCTATAGTTTTGATATAAAATAATTGCTATTTGTCCTTTGTTGGCTTCAGGAAAATTAGATTTGCGTTGTGAGGTCAGTAAACTTCCTTCACCCTTATCCTAAAAAGGTAAGGGCGTGGAAAGTTTTTGTTTTAGTTGGCGAATACTTCAATGGGCAACGGTTTTGTTTTAGAAAAGTATGTATTGCTGCAAACCGCAATGTAGTCATAGTATTTTAGCGGTAAAGAGTTCTTACAAGACATTGCTGATAATTATCACATTCCATATACACATCACATCACTTCTGTAGTCCCAGAAGCGTAACCTGATGTGTACCTTTTAGTACAGATTCATCATCATCATCATCAAGCTGAAAGACGTCCACTGCTGGACATAGACTTCCCCCAGGCGTCGCCATATTGTCCGATCCCGTGCGTCTCGCATCCAGCGCCTTCCCGCAACCTTAACCAGGTCATAGGTCCACCCAGTGGGAGGCCTTACAACGTCGCCATTCTAGAATTTTTCGGCCCATCGGCCATCCGTTCTGCGAGCATTGTGCCCTGACCACTTAGTACACATTAGTAGTATGTTTATGTCTGGATTAAGGGGCGAGCCTATTGCCGAAAACAAATTCAGACTCTGGGCTGGCAGCTATGGAGAAATGTGAGCAAGAAAAACTACTTTGGCCGACCCGGGAATTAAAGCCAGGACCTCTTGCTCAGTGTCGCGCTTGGGACCAATAGTGTAATGAGGCATTAAGACTGTGTTTTCGTGGGTCGCTGTTGTGCCATCTCACATGGGTTGTCGCAACGGTGATCCACTGTTATTTGTTGTTTTGTTTTTGTAGTGTCAGTTTGTTAAAATGTGTGTTAATAACACAGTTGTAAGCTTTACTAACCATTTTTTGACTACATGGATACTCGAATAAAGAGAAATTCTATTTTATTCTATAAAATATTAGGGGATAAAGTATGAAATTGCCGATTTGTACGGATTTTTTTTATAGTTTTACATATTTATTTAATCAAAATAATTACTATTATTATCTATACATTGCCGCCATCTAATAGGAAGGTCATTTATGCCTTTGCGATAGAACTCTGGTGATCTAGATTCGACAAACTGTGTGAAAGCATTTTGTACTGCCTCCTGAGAAGAAAACTTTTTATCACGTAGAAAATTGTCAAATCACGAAAAAAATGGTAGTCCGTTGGAGCAAGGTCTAGCGAATACGAAGGGTGACGAATGGTTTCTAATTGCAGTTCCTGTAGATTTCAAATGGTTTCTCGTGCTGTATGAGGTCTCGCGTTATCATGGAGCAATAATGGTGAAGATCGATTCATGAGTCGAAGCTGTTTCACTGCTAGATTTGCTATCATTGTTCGGAGTTCGGCACAGTAGACATCTGCCGTTATTGTTTGACCAGATCGGAGAAAGCTATAGTGAATAACACCATGCTGAGACCACCAAACAGTTATCATTACCTTTTTTATTGGTAAGCTTTGCTTTAGGACACTGTTGCGGCGTTTGACTTGGGGTCAGCCATTGCGTTTTTCGCTTACAGTTATTGTAAAGAATCCACTTTTCATCACATGTCGCAATTCGATCCAATATTCCTTCATTTCTGTATCGATTTAATTATGCAACACAATTTTCAACACGCGTTTCTTTCTGCAGATCAGTCAAATCATGAGGCACCCATTTTTTATTTTATTGATTTGACGCAAATGAGTCAATATTGTTGGTAAGGTAACGTTAAACCATGCCGCTAATTCTAAATGGGTAGTTTGCCTCGGATCGGCTTCCACCATCTCTTTCAATTCATTTTATTCACCTGTGTGGGGGCGGTCTTCCGCGTGGTTCGTTCTTCAAATCAAAGTTTCCATCACGAAAACGTTTAAACCAAAATCGCACGGTGAGTTCATTAGCAGTCCCCTCTCCAAACGCAACATGATATTGCGAGTTGTTTCTGCCGCGTTAGTTACGCGTCGGAACTCGTATTAAAAAATCACTCGAATTTTCGAAGTATCCATCTTTCTTGTCTAAGCTGAATAAAAAAAACAATTGCAAGTCGATAATCGAATGTTGCGCATTTTTTAAAAGAAGAACTTCATACGTACCATGTGAACAAAGTTTCACTCAAAAACCTCAAACCATGAAGGTTCTATTTCAATTCGAATTAATTATTACAATAAAACGGCAATTTCATACTTTAATCCTTATTAATCATAATACCTTTATTTTTGTATAGGCCCGGAATGGGTACATTCCGGGCCTCTACTTATTCAGCCTTTGCTGGGCTTAGCTTTGTGCCCTAGTACGCTTTTCAAAGGACCAGATCTTGTGATTGTCAGACATAGTAAATAAACAATATGAATTATTTAACATATTTATACATTTTATTTACTGGTCTCAGTGCTGGATTAAGCAAGCGCGGGGCCCGTAGCCACTTTAATAATTTTTTCAAGACTTTGAATTTTATTAGTTAAGTAACGACCCAACCCGGCTTCACACAGGTAGCAGAGATGCCTACATGTGTTTTTCTTAAAATAAGTACCATATCTACCATACATAAAACAAAAATGCGGGCTTGAAATTTTACTTTAGAATAATTCACTATGTATACAAAACCTACGTAATTGCAACCTTCCAACAACACCCAAAAAGCAAAACAAACCCTACGCAATTGCAACTTTCCAACAATAACCAAAAAGCAAAACAAACCCTACGTAATTATACCTGCAGTCATCACCTTATTGCATTTTTTTTATTTTTTACCTTTCCTTTCAAAAGTTGTTTTATTAGGCGATGAGTCCCGCCATCGGTGTGAGACCCGCATTTGAATTTATTTTTGCGCGTATTAGTTTTCATTTACCTCAGATATTCATTTAACTTATAAGGTGTAAAAGATGCTCATAATGTTCATGAAATGCTTAAGGTTACTAACGTTTTTAAGTTGATAAGGAGTAATACAGAATCCGTCTAAATAGCTTTCCAAACCAAGCTAGAACGATAGCCTGTACGCTTGTCCATCGTTCCATAAACACAGCTTTTAAATTTAACCTCACAGCAAAAAACAAATACAAAGATTTAATACTATGTTAAATTATGCAAGACTTTGTTAGCGGTATCAGACCGTGGCTAATGTCGCTAAGTGTTCTTAGAGTTTTTACCTAGCATTCATATTAGAACTAAGTGCTTAAAACCAACACTAAGTAACACTGAGGTAAAACATTTTACAGGGATTTTTTAATTTACTTATCTAGGAGAAAGTGTCGGAATTTTAAGGTACGCTGCTCAAAAGTAGATATGTTTTCTTCTATTTTATTCGAAAAGAACAAATGCCGTTATTCAGAAAAGAATCTGTTTATTTTACTAGCGGACGCCTCGCGTTTCATCCGCATAGTTCCCGTTCACGTGGGAATGCAGGGATAAAAAGTAGCTTATGTCACCCGGGGATAGTGTAGCTTCCCAACGGTGAAATCATTTTTGAAATCGGTCTAGTAGTTTTTTTGTTACATACTAAAATACAAATCATTTTCTCTTTATAATTATTATTATTATATTATAGTAGGTATAGATGACAAAACTTATAATTTGTTAAGATTAATATTGATGTTTTTTTTAGCCGACGTTAAAAATGCCATCAATATTAAAGAATAAATTTTATATGATTTTTTATCGACTCGCTCAGGAGTCACGACTGAAAAAAAATCATATAAAATTTATTCTTTAATATTGATGTTTTTTTTAGCCGACGTTAAAAAAGCCATCAATATTAAAGAATACATTTTATATGATTTTTTTTCGACTCGCTCAGGAGTCACGACTGAAAAAAGAAGCTGTTAAATATATGCATTCTTTGAGTATATTAAAACCAGCTTTAGTTCAACACCACAAAATTCCAAAGCTTGAATATGTATGAGACAAGTATTACGCCATGCGAATAGAGGGCACAGCTGACCGCCCTCGCCTCCCAACGGGTTAATATTTTTGCATTCAACTTCATGTAGTGGCGGCCGCACTCGGTGGAACAAAGTTCTTAATAATGTGGTGTAGTTAGGTATGTGTTACAACGAAAGTTTTCCTGTAGTCTCATCAAAGTTGATTTTTTAGTTAATCCTACTACTCAAACAGATTAAAAAAAGGTTTTCAAAAAATAAAAAACCGAACTGCTTAAGAAGCGAACTAAAAAGACGTAAACAAGAAGAAAATTATGCTGTGCAGTCGAAGGATACATATTCGAGAGCTGTCCGGACAAAAACAGATGTGTATGTATTTAAATTAACTTTTTTATTTATAACTTTTTAGTTAATATATTTTTGTTTCGAATTAGGTATTTATATATAGACTAATAAACACATTACCCTCCTTCGGCAGTCGGGTAAAAAGCAAGCACTTCATTTCTGAAAGACTGATCAACCAAACGGAAGACGCAGCGTTGGAAGGCCTGTTTCTTGGTGTACCGATGACCTGTATCCACTGGATGCGAGGCGCACAGCGCCGATTGATGTGGCTACACTTGACAGAGGCCTATGTCCAGCAGTCCTTAGCAAGCCTTAAGATATTTGTACTTGTATAACATGTATAATTAGGTATTGTATTTTATTTGTAAAGTGCCTCACCCGTGCATTAAGGTTTAATAAATAAATGGCAACAATTTCAAAAGGCTTTCAGCGGAAAGATTCTGAAAAAAAATCCCGAGAAAACGTTGGTGTTGTGAGCATGAAGTGAGTTGTTATTGCTGTTGATTCTAGGGATAGACTTCACTTTACCTAAGTTATCACGGTAATATGTTATAGAATAGCACACCAGAAGTCCATTGCGACTGTCATGAAATACATAATCGTCATAATCAGCCTATAGCAGTCCACTGCTAGACATAGGCCTCGCCAATTGCACGCTATTTATCTCGTTTTTCAGCTGCCCTCATGCAGCTGATGCCAGCCACCCATTTTTTTTTTCTGTAGGAAATCTTCCAATGACTTCTCCCGCTCTGGGTGAAGCTGGAGGGCGATTCAGACTTTTACTGACTAAAACCCACCCATGTTCCTTCAGTTGCTTGTTCCAGGACCGCGGTAACTCTTTTACAAATTAATCCGCGACCCAGACAGGCATCGGCCTAATCGGGCCCCGTCACTTTTGCTGACATCTCTTTGAGGCGCGCGTGGAACACTACGCGCCGTAAACTCATGTTTGGTCCTTATCGGACGGCAAACTGACGTTCGCAAGCCTGCGCCTACGGTGGCCGGGAATCGGCTTGCGACTCCCGAAGCCCGGGGCGTCACCTGCGGTAGATAGGGGCGTGAGAGCGTCTCCTTTGCGTCTCTCTCACGCGTTCCGCCTCCTCCTATGCGAGCATTACTGCTTCACAGAATGAGGGGACAGCTTCCCATGCCCTCTCGCTCCGTACCATGGCCTGAACCAGGGCCGGACGTAAGAGGTCGCCACCACCGATCGCCTCCATGAGGACACGGCGGTGCTCCACCCAAGCGGGGCAGATCTCCACCGTATGCTCCACCGTGTCCTCCGGGAGGTCCACACAATGGTGACACCCGGGCTACCAGCCACCCTACGAAGATCATCGCTCCACCTACCCTCCCGCTTTACGATTACCTATTCGTGGTCTCCACTCAAAAACACGTCTACCCCAACAGTCATCGTCAGCACTTAATTCATCCCAATAAACGGCTGGAGGGAAATCTACACTACACCATATACTATTCAGGAGCCATGAGTGTGCACGTTTATTTATTTCAATGAACATCGCAGTGCACATGAACATTTCTCACTGTTAATGTATCTCCCGACCTGTGAGATACATCTCCAGGCAGACATTCTGCATGCTGACACAAAGGGAGAGGAGAAGGCCCATTTGATACAAAAAGTGAATTTAATAAAATTTGTATGTACTAAAAGAATTGGGATGACTGATAAAAACTGGACAAAGTACGAAACTAGCATATCTGTATAAGTATTGATATAATAATATCAGAGACACTAACTGATCAACGGGGTGGTTTTAGTGAGGTAAAAATCCTACACTTCCTGGTCTTTTCCCCAAAATTCCAGGCGGCTTTTGAAGATTTGCAAAAGGCGTAAACAAAATAAAAATTCTGAATGGAGAAGAACATGCAAGAAGCTCCACGGACTCTCTTTTTAACCGACTTCCCAAAAAGGAGGAGGTTCTATGTTCGACTTCAGTTTGTTTTTTTTTTTTTTTTTTTGTATGTTTACCGATAACTCCGTCAATTGTGGACCGATTTTGAAAATTCTTTTTTTGTTTGGAAAAGTATGTTTCGAAATTGGTCCCATTTTAATTCGGTGAAGATCTGATGAAGAACTTCGGAGATATACAACAGAACTCTTCAATAAATAACGGTAAACCTCTCGGGATTGCTGCAATCGTATGTCTGTTTGTTGTTTATAACATTTCATAACATAACATCACGCCAGTTCGCTCTTAAGGGGTAAGCAGATCTCTCATTTCACCGGTTATGTTCAAGTTTCATGAAATCTATTCTGGCGAAATAGGTCCCTTACTAACTCGCCTATTAGGAACGTACAACTAAAAAGTGAAAAATAAAAAAAACTTTTTGCAAAAAAATACTACCGACTTCCAAATACAAAACTACAAAGTGAAAAATAACTTAATTTTTTGAAGTCGGTGTCCATAACGCAAAAAAATGGTACCTACGAAAGACACCGACTTCAAAAAATTAAGTTATTTTTCACTTTGTAGTTTTGTATTTGGAAGTCGGTAGTATTTTTTTGCAAAAAGTTTTTTTTCCATTAATACAATTTAGTTACAAGTATTTGGTAACACCATTTTTGTTAGCAAATTACCTAATTATAATAATGTGAGAACGATGTAAAAAGATATGCACATAAAAGCGTCTAGAGTAAAAGTAAATTCTACGTGTGCACCTATAACTTTATCTTATTTTTTTCGATCTTGTATTTCAGGTTTTTGTATTGAAACCAAACAAAACGTCACACCAGTTGATTGGGCCTTCTGCTACTATCTCCACAGCACATCCTTTGTTTGGCGTCCAGCTACTGTCTCAAGTGGTAGTCTAACTTCTGATATGCGACTAGATGCAACAGTACTGTATGGAGAACGAGTGTGCCCGTCATTAACGAAGGAAACTGTGGAATATTGTTAATCTAGCCTTGAGTATGTTACTGTCTTTGCTTGGATATCGCAAAACCAGATACAGAATAATGGGTATACTATACCTACAGAAGGAAAATAAATAGTATTTACTGTCACAGAAACTGATATTCATATTATGAATTGCCTAAAGTTAATTAAACCCTTCAATGCACAAAATAAGGATCCAGGCGAGACACAAAGGCTTATTAATTGTTTCGGAAATTACGGAATTTAACCGGTTAAGACTAAAACTAAGATAGACACACAGGATTCTAGGAGCGAGGTGCTTAATTAATCTCCCCAGGAATGTTTCCTAACAGGTGTTGCACAGAGGGGGTTCTGGGATGATCTTTTGAGAGGTCACTGGATCCCTTAGACGTGCTGATGGTGATCACCGGGGTGGTTTTAGTGAGGTACAAATCTCACAACCCCCTGATAAAGTAAAGTATACTGGTGGAGTAGCATAAAGTTTACTGGGTTTAGAGGCATACTGGGTTTTACAATCAATACTCCTCCTTTATACTGATTCGATGACCTATAAACAGAATTCAAACACATCGCTTAAAGAGCTTATAATATACAGTTTGACAAGCGTCGCCACATTGACCGGTCCCGCATTTTTTTTTCTTGGAGAAATGTCCATGCATACTGCACTACCACTGGGAGATAGTGCAGTTATGTGGGACTCTAACCCACTAAAACTCCACGGTGTCCTCCTGTGCCGCTTATGGCAGGAACACGGGCACCTGTTGGCACTCATCGCGAACCCGCCGCGGCTGTCCGTCACCGAACCCTCCTCGGGGGATTACCCCCCATCACCGGCGCACCAGAATACACTGTTCGCCTTGAACACCCCAGGGACCAAATCAGCACATGTGTGCCAGACGACTCTGTGTATGGCACCCTTGGTCCCCCTGTGACGGGTCAAGCTCAATGCCACTAATAGCTAGGTATTATCTTAGCATGAGCTTTTCCTGCATATTATAATTGCGAAGGTTTAGGTTTGTATTTAAATTTATTTATTTATCAAACTTCTGTAATTAAAACAATTTCTAAATATCAGTGCTAGCCTTGCTCTTAAACTAGGAAAACCTGTATCACCTCTTAATCTACAGAGAGACTTATTTTATGCGTACAGCTAAGGAGTGGAATTCCCTGCCGGGGTCTGTGTTTCCCGATAGCTACAATCTAGGGGTCTTTAAGTCAAGAGTGAATAGGTTACTTATAGGCAAGCGTGTTCCACCGTTGACCACATCATCGCTAACTATCAGGTGAGATAGTGGTCAAGCGCGAGCCTATATAACATAAAAAAAAGAAATCATAATAGACTAAAAACATATAATTATAGCAAGCCCACATATGTTCATGTACAGATCATCAATATCCTTTTAATGTCCCCACTGCTGGGACACAGGCCTCCTCTCCTTGAGAGAGGGAATAGGGACTTAATCGTTTGGTAGATGTCACATGTTTTAAATTTTTTAGTTCTAGTACATGCCGGTTTCCTCACGATGTTTCCTTCACCGTTTTGAGAGCAGTGGTGATAAAATTAATTGCACAAAGTAAAGCGCCTGCTCGGGTTTATACCCACGACCTACAACTCTTAAGTTGGAGCCTTAACCACTGGGCCACAACTGCTCTCCATGTACAGAAAGCGGTACATTAAATAAAACGAATTTCTAGTGCCACCGGAATCGTTATCCATAAAAATACGTTGTTACTCTTTTACGCAAAAGCTACAGAATGGATTTTGATGAAACTTTAGTTACGCTTATGCATCAGAGTAACACAAAGCTATAACATACAACGATTGAATTCATTTCCACGCAGGCGAAGTTGTGGGGGCCGGTAGACTCAAATTATTAATATATAGTGCCAAAAAATTAATGCAGGTAGACAGTACGAAGAAAAGTTAAAATAAAATCTCTCTGTGCGCCAGTCAGACTCACGCAAAAAGGGTTATAGGGTTCCGTATTAACAGCTACATTCACAAAAATAAATAGGTTACATTATTAACGTTCACAGAAAACCGTGAAAGAACCGAACATTGCTCTAACGAAGGGACAAAATTAACTTTGCCGTTCGACAACTGTTGTCCCCATAGAGCAACACGGTCCGCCGGTGGTCCGTGTTGCTCTATGGTTGTCCCTATGAATCACTATGCAAATTTTTTACTTTTCCAAGTACATTTTATAAGTTGGTCGACTATTACTCGTAAACTTGTTAGCGATCTTTATATTTAATTGAGCACACTAAGTGATTTTTCTATGTTGGCAATAATTTGTTTGATATTTTCACGCTTGCAACAAAGATGGACTGTTTTTTGTCAGGTTGGTAAACGATAAGCTTGAACGTCTCGTTTCCCGCTCATTCCGAGGTTATACGAGTAAATAGAGTGGCTCATGCCATCAAAGGCAGTCTATTTTTTTAACTGTATTTTATAAACTGTGTTCTATAAACTATTTTACATAAACTGTGTTCTGTGTAACTGTGTATTTGATATGAGAATACACTGGGTGAGTAAACCCTTTTAAGCATTTTTATTTGCTTCGCCATCCCCGCTGAAATACCCAAACGAGATTTTATTCTTTTGAGTAAAAGACGACACTGGTAAAGCCTATTTAGCTGTGATAGTTATCCTTTTAATGTTGTTATATACAGGATGGAAATAATCAATGGGCCCTGAAAGGAAACCTTTCAGGGCCCATTGATTACACTTACCACTTTAAATCCTTAAAATTGATTACTTTACCTAAAGGAAACATTCCTTTATTTTTTAAAAGAAACAAAACTGAATTCGCAGAAGTTTCGACCAGCTTACCTAAACCGGAAATCGAACTAGCACAAAAATCAAAAAAATAAACACTCTCTATTTTATTCAGTAGTCGATACAGTCAATGTTAAAGATAAAAAATTCACCAACAACAACTCGTTCAATATATTCAACATTACCTAGACTAGAACTGTTCACTTTCAACAAGTAAAAGACTCGTTATAATTTCCTTATATCTTACCAACAAGTACCTTGTTGAAGACTTGGAGAAGAAAATCGTTTAGTTGGTAATAATAATTATATGCACATTTCTTCCTTAGAAGAGTCGTCCTGAACTTTGTTTGCGGTGCGGCTACAATTTTGAAATTCGTACAAACATTTTGGACATTTTAACCCCCGACGGAAAAAGAGGGGTGTTATAAGATTGATGTGTGTAGCTGTGTCTATGTATTTGTAAATTTGTGTATTTGTGTGTGTGTCTGTGGCATCATAGCTACTTAAGGCAAGAACCGATTTTGATTTAGTTATTTAGCTATTTTTGATGAAAATCTGTTCCGCCGTTCATAAGTTATGGGCGTTTTACTATTTAAATCGGGGTATTTTTGCAAGATATCGTGTCATATTTACGTGTTTGATAGATTGTTCGTCGAAGCGTGTCTACTACTAGATAAATTATGTATTTTAAAAAGTAAGAAATAAAACAAATTGTCGGATTTTTTAATTTTATCTTGCTATCGATTTGATTATTGTTTGGATCCATTTTTTAACTGACGCACATTTCGTGCAAGACAAGCATTAATACAAGAACAATTCGATTTATTAGACGCTTGCTTTCCAAATAACAAGAATTGCAATTTAGCTCAACAGTGGTAAGGTGAGAGGTTCCCAGACAGACAAATACCGTCAAGTAAAGTTTTGTTGCGTATGGTGAAAATTTTTGTGCATATTGGAAGTTTCAAAAAACGTTTAGAACACCCATAGCAACAAAATCTAGACTTTTTCGATTATGATCTAAACATTTTGACATATTTTGAGTGTTATCCGAAAGCTTCTAGTAGGGAAACTGCTTAAGACATAGGCACCAGCCATACTCGTGTACTTAGTGTTTTGAAAAAGTCAAATGCAAATGTTATCGTCATGAGTCGGTGCGTGATTCTGCGGATTTTATCACGCACAGCCGACGACCACGGACAGCCACGCACCGTGCACCAATTGTTTTCCACGGTTCGTGTCGGTCTGTGTGGGTCTGGCTTCGAGCCATTTTGTCATTTCAAAATGAAACGTGAAAGAGAATGTATCGCTGCAGCTGCGGCTCTTGTGATATTTAGTAATAATTATATCATGTGCTCTAATAAAAATAAAGTAAAGAGAAAGAAACCACGCTGGTGGATGTCGGAGTACAACAAAAGCCATTCAAGGTATGCAACTATAAAATTATATTGTTATTAATTGTTATTAGTTGACAGTTTAGTTCCGTGTTTATACAGATGGCGTCGGACCGCATCGTACCGCACCTTTACTCGCGGCGGATCCACACGCACCGCTACCGACTTGTAAGAGCTTCCACAGACGACACTCTTTCCACGGTGCATCGGTGCGCGCTGATCTGCATTCGCCTTCAGAATCATGCACCGTGGAATACCGGCTATGGACGTTTAGTGCAGAAACTACATCCTGGAGATCGTCAAAGAAGGTTATAGTTCTGTCTGAATATACAAACAAAAAAAAACTTTTTGCAAAAAAATACTACCGACTTCCAAATACAAACTACAAAGTGTAAAATAACTTAATTTTTTGAAGTCGGTGTCTTTCGTAGGTACCATTTTTTTTGCGTTATGGACACCGACTTCAAAAAATTAAGTTATTTTACACTTTGTAGTTTGTATTTGGAAGTCGGTAGTATTTTTTTGCAAAAAGTTTTTTTATTTTTCACTTTTTCGTTGTACGTACCTAATAGGCAAGTTAGTAAGGGAACTATTTCGCCAGAATAGATTTCATGAAACTTGAACATAACCGGTGAAATGAGAGGTCTGCTTACCCCTTAAGAGCGAACTGGCGTGATGTTATGTTATGAAATGTTATAAACAACAAACAGACATGCGATTGCAGCGATCCCGAGAGATTTGCCGTTATTTATTGAAGAGTTCTGTTGTATATCTCCGAAGTTCTTCATCAGATCTTCACCAAATTAAAATGGGACCAATTTCGGAACATACTTTTTCAAACAAAAAAAGAATTTTCAAAATCGGTCCACAATTGACGGAGTAATCGGTGAACAAACACAAAAAAAAAAAAAGAACAAACATGAAGTCGAACATAGAACCTCCTCCTTTTTAGGAAGTCGGTTAAAAATAGCTCGCAACCCAAAATTCTTAGACTTAGACTACATTGTATGGTCTTTTAAAACAAGTTTCAGTAATAATGGAATGTAAAGCGTAACAGTAAAATAAAATTGTTGTTAGATTATTTTTTTATTTCTAAGACCAAATGTCTATTTAGAGCGATTTTATTCTAAATGATAATGCTATCGATTAGTCGAATAAAACAGCAAGTGTTTATTTTTTTACTGGTGCGGTCCCGGTTCAAGTAATCTAAGAAAAGAAGCTCAGAAATGAGTAAATGCAGTTTTGTTTCTTTATAAAAATAAAGGAATGTTTCCTTTTAAGGGATTTAAAGTGGTTTTCCTTCGGGGCCCATTGTTTTTTTTGAACCCTGTATACTACTGCCGGGAATTTTTACACATATCCAAAAGCACCCATTAAGCTGGCAGTGGGAGGGACACTTGACTCTTACAAAAACTAGCCATTTATAGCTTAATTTCACGCAAACGTATCGCTGAATCGCAAATGGTTTTCTGTAATTTGGTTGACTCGTAATATTTTTGCCTATCACACGATAACCCCACCATATAAAGGGGATAGACGAGAAAAAAACACCTGAGAGAAAAGACTTTACGTAAACAGGAGGTACGCAAAAAATTGTTTAATTTTACTACTTTGTCGGCGTGGATAATATTTATGTCCATTCCAAATTAAAGCTTTCTAGTACTAAGAGTCTCTGAGTTAAGCTGCGGACGGACCGACGGACAGATAAATGGACAGGGTGAAACTATAAGGATTCCTTGTTGACTACGGAACCCTAAAAACTGCAGTCGCAATGAAACAATTTATATTGTAATAATCCTCACCCACACATGGCCATACGTTCTACATAAATGTTCTTATATTTCAGCAGAATTAAATATGCTAAAGCAAAGGTGAATACCCTAAAGTTCAGTACTCTTGTCGCAGAATTGTGCATTGAAAACATATTAGATACGAATAAAAAACCACTCAAGTGGCTGTAGATCGAGTTGGTAAAGGAGAATAAATTGCTCTTTCAAGTAAATGATACTGCATTCCAAAAAATATACATCGCCGATTTCTCCGGTGTCGTGATTTCAGTCACTTTAATTTGTGTATATCAAATTTCAATACGTTCTTGGTGTCTAGTTATTAGAATAAATTATCGATATTATAACTACAGGTATACTACAGGTATCGGTGTTATATTTTTAACATTATTGTATTTTAAAATACTTTTTTACAAGCTTATATTACAACGTACGTAAAGTTCTAGATGGAGTAAAGGTAATTTTATCCTAACCATCTTAATTATGTACCGTTTGTTTATCATATGAGAGAATGAATGAAAGGCGACTTACAATAGTACATTATTGCAAAGGCCGGGCAATAGGCAATTGCAGGACGAGTATGAGTTTGAAGGCCGAGCCGTAGGCGAGGAATTCTATAATACGAGACAGGCAATTTCCATTGCCGCCGAGGCATATATAGTGCTTTTCTCAATATAATGCAGGGAAATAAAAAAGTAGTTAAATTTCCATAATTTTTCAAGTTAATGTCGTTTTCATCATGAACTGTCTATTTCAGCATGGAATAAATTGCCCATAATGTAGATGGCTTTTTAGTTTTAGCAATCTCATTAAAAAACGCCAAAAATACTGTTTCGGAGAAAATCTTCACTTTTTTATCGTTTGTCCAAATCATACAATTCTCATATACTTTCATTGCTTTCATGTATTTATCTATATTTTATTGTATTTCATGTATTTTTATGAATTTTTCTTTTGACTTCGCTGGAAGCAGGCTTTCCATTACCAATTTGGCTTCTGATTTTAAATCTGGTGGACTAAAATCAATCTCCAGTTCACCCTCTGAACCGTTGAAACTCATTTTAATCATTAAATTTATATCTATTAAAAAAATAAATAAGAAATGAAGACGAATTGCCAGCTTTGCCGCCGATTTTCTATTTATCATCTGTGCCGAAAGGCAAACGCATTTATGGCTATACAGCCACGTGAACGCAATTTGTACTAAGCAAAGAGACTAACTTTGTTATGCCAAGAATGGTAACAGAGATCCAATCAAAGGGTATCTAATAACCCCAGCACGCCGTTTCATACAACATTGCTGGAGCGTTGTAATGTTCCAAATTTAAAAAACACTCCAGCAATGGATTTGATTTTCTTTGTCCGTAAATTCGGTACTTCGCGTGTTCTTTTTTCTAAAATAATGACGATATTTCCATGCATGTTTGAGAAAAAGATATTCACGTGGCAGATTTTAGTGTAACACCGGGAGGAGACGCCCTACAAGGATATAAACGGATCTTATTAGTGACGTTATACAGACAGGCCGGGTGCACAGTACTCATAACCGGCGTGCGTGTATGACTAGATATCAATGTGTTATGGACATGAATGAAGCAGAAGGATTATGTAAGGATCAGCAGGAAATATTCATTATTTTCTGCCCACCCTTATGATAAAAAGTTAATTCAAAAATCCCGACTGCTTAAGAAGCGAACTAAAAAGACAGAGAACTTCTGATTTTATGAATTAACTATTTTATAATTAGAACTTTTTTTTTTTTTCGAATTAGGTACATTTAAACATATAAGTATTATATATCTTTGAAATCACTTTAATTTGACATCCCAAATGATGAGCCTAAAAGCCGCCATTTTTAACCCCCGACGGAAAAATAGGGTGTTATAAGTTTGACGTGTGTTGCTGTGTATCTGTATGTCTGTCTCTGGCATCATAGCGTCTAAACGGATGAACCGATTTTGTTTTAGTTTTTTTGTTTGAAAGGTGATTTTGTCGAAAGTGTTCTTAGCTATGTATGAATAAAATCGGTTCAGCAGTTCAAAAGTTATGGGCGTTTTACTGTTTGAATCGGGGTATTTTCGCAAGATATCGTGTCATAATTACGTGTTCAATAGATTGCCGATCGAAGCGTATCTACTACGTACTAGATAAATTATGTAGCATGAAATAAAACAGTGACGGGGGTTTTTTAAATTTTGAAATTTTACTTGTCTATTTTCCAATTTCAATGTAGCCAGTGACACTCGCGAGGTTAAGACAAATCGATTGACATACAAATCATCATAATTGGCCAACGCGTTTGGTATCTAAAGCACCACATTGGAACAAACATACATACATACACTGATGAACACATTATCCTCCTTCGGCAGTCGGGTTAAAAGCCGTGAGTTAATGTATGTATGTAGCTTAATCTTTTCCTATTATAATAACACTTTTACATACACACTTGAATTTCAGTAATATTCCGAATATTAACTTTTTACATAAGTACGTAGCGAACGTTAAGAAGATTATGTGCAAGGCTAAGTGCCTCGGTGTTTAGTACAATGGCGTGCAAAATAAATGACCCACTTTAAGAGCAGCTGAATTGCCGGTGCTAATAAAAATATTTCATTGGGAAGCTAATTACCTGCGGTTTTAGTTAGCGGCACCATAATAATTAAGAAGGTAATAAAGATGTGCTCAAGTATTTTCTGTTAAGAACTCTAGCATTTCAAGTCCGTCGGAATCCTCAAGAAACTTTTCAAAACTGTCTTGAGGATTCCGCTTATAATAAAGCAATATGAAAGGGAAAACCTTTGTATTGTTTTACTATAATAATAATAATAATAGGAATCTGTGGCCTGACGTGTCAAGGTGACACATAAAATTTTCTCTCTGAATTTTCCAATTTAAACTAATACAATATTAATATAGAATAATGCAATAGAAAAATGACTAAACATACTAAAACAAAGACAAAAAAAAAAAGATAATGTAAAACTACAATAGTTACAATATAACCCGACAAAATCAACATGAAAAATTATATGACAAGCTGAGAGAATGAAAATATGTTCACACGAAGCCAGGCCCGTGACAAGAACACACGCCCAACATCTTCGGGTTCGTCGCTCAGCTCCACCTCGCAGCCGCCGGGACCATCTACAATCGTAAGTCAAGCGATCCCGTACGATGCAGTTGCGTCGAGCTCGAGCGACGAATACTTTTCTCCGCCGACGACACCACCACCTGCGCGTCGACGGGGAGGACGCCGGCCGCCGGACAGCCAGGGATCTCAAGGCCCACCGGCCTCTGACAGGGTCCCCGCTCCCGGTGAAAGTGTGCAGCGCATGCGATGGACGCAATCGAACAATGAAAACGTTATGCGCGCATACTTTGGGGCTACAGAGGGGGGAATTAACCTGACTGCGTACCGTGGTCGGATGCTCTCTCTGTTTCAGGTGCTTGAGCCAGCTGTCAACGTTTCGGCCCAACGTCTGTCGGATCAGGTGCGGGTCATCCAACGTAACCGTATGCTGGATGACACCGTACTTGATAGACTGCGTGAGGAATCACAGAGTAGTCGTGTCTCGCCTGCCTTGCCACCGGCCGCGGTGCAACTGCAACCCAGTGTTTCACCGCGACCCAACCATGTTGGCGAGGATGACGACGACTGGGCTATATCTGTGAGTACCCAATGCAATGCACGTTTGAGGAGCGCTTTGGAATGTGCATTCAGCGAGTATCGCTCCACACCGCCTGAGCTTAGACCTCGACTACCTCGTTTGTCCATGCATAAGAAAAATAGGGCGCTGGTGTGTGCTCTAGATTCGCAGCTATCAAATGTTTTTGATAGCAGCAAAGACCTTGCCGACACCCACTCGATCTTGTACTTTGCGGCTGCAGCAGCATGTCGTGTAGCTAACGTCAAGTTTCCCAAAACTGACAGAGCTACACGACAAGCTATACCAGCTTGGCAGTGCAGGATTGAGCGTCGTATCGGTGAGGCTAGAGCACTCATCGGCAAGCTTATCTGCTTCAGGTAGGGTAACACTCGCCCTAGAGTGATGCGCTTTGTGAGGCGGGCGTTCTCAGGGACTGATATCAGTTTTCGAGATTATATGTCCCGCGTCACAGAGCGTATCGACTTTCTGAAGCAGAAGATCTATGCATGGGCAAACCGTATTCGTCGGAACAAGCGGCGAGTGGAGCGATACACTCAGAATCGCACATTCCAGAGCAACGAAAGGTGGGTTATAGGGCTTGGGAGCAACCCAACCAAGGTGTGACTGATATGCGCCTACCGGATAATGACGCCATGTGTTCCTTCTGGCGCGATATCTGGTCGGTGCCTGTCAGTCACACCGAGGGTGACTGGACTCGGGAGGTCGAACGGGCGTGCGATCCGATACCACAAATGGAGACAATTACCATCAGCCCCCAAGATGTGGCTCGTGCAGCCCGTCCGTTGCCTAACTGGAAATCACCAGGGCCGGACGGACTGCACAACTTTTGGATTAAATGGTTCCAAAGGTCGCACGCTCGTTTGGCAACTCAGTTCCAGTCTGCCTTAGAGTCAGGATCGCTGCCTCAGTTCCTAACGACAGGTATAACCCACCTGCTCCACAAATCAGGTAGTACTGCGGATCCTAAAAATTATAGAACGATAACGTGCTTACCGACGGTCTATAAAGTTCTTACATCCATTCTGAGAGCGAAAATTAATCAACATATTTATAATGCAACATATTATTTAATGGAGTTGTAGAAAATTGATGCAACACTGCGCGCCTTCCTGATGTCATGTATGGGCAGTGGAGGACGGTCCTTAACTATCCAGGATGTCGACAGATTCAGGAAACCAGCGAACCTATAAGGATCGAGCGCGGCATATTTCAGGGCGACAGTCTGAGTCCTCTGCGGTTTTGTTTAGCTTTGAACCCTCTCAGTACACTGCTGGAGGGATCAGGTCTGGGCTATCGGTTGAGGAGAGGTGGTCAGGTCATATCACACCTCCTTTACATGGATGATCTGAAGCTCTTTGCCCCCAACAACTTGCAACTGATGAAGCTACTGAAGGTAACAGAAACCTTCAGTGACGCCATCAGGATGGAATTTGGTGTGGACAAATGTGCAGTCATGCATGTAAAGCGAGGGGAGATTATGGAATCCGTGGGAATACAACTCTCGGATTCCATACACCTTCGATCCCTTTCGTCAACCGAAACATACAAGTATTTGGGTATGTCGGAAGCACTAGGCATCAATAATACTGACGTGAAACAGTCGTTGAAGGAGTGCTTGTATGGCCGCCTGAAAAGAGTACTAAATAGTATTTTATCGGGCGGTAACAAGGTGCGCGCTTTCAACGGCTGGGTCATGCCGGTATTGATGTATTCTTTCGGCATACTCAAATGGACTCAGACTGAACTTGACGCCCTGGATAGGAGGGTCCGCACGCTGCTTACCGCAAATCGTATGCATCACCCACGTTCATCGGTTATGAGACTGTATATCCCTCGGAAGTGCGGGGGTCGTGGCTTTTTAAATGCTAAGACCCTACACAACCGCGAGGTATGCAGCCTTAGGGAATACTTCCAGGCCGCTGACGTGGGTATGCATCGAGATGTGGTAGCGGTGGACAAGGGCCTTACCCCGCTCTCCTTGGCTAACGAGAACTGGCGCAAACCTATAGTATTAGATACTAATGACCGCAGGGAGGTATGGCAGAGCAAGGAGTTTCACGGACGCTTCTACCGGGTCCTACATGAGCCCGATGTAGATCTTTTAGCGTCCGTGGACTGGCCGCGATTTGGTGACCTTTTCGGGGAAACCGAATGTTTTGTCTTTGCGATTATGGACGAAGTTATGATGACGAACAACTACTGGAAATACATTGTGAAGGACGGCACGGTTGACATCTGTCGGGCATGTCACCGGCCGGTTGAATCAATCCGTCACATTATCTCCGGTTGTTCTAGTCTGGCTAACGGAGACTATTTGCATAGACACAACCTTGTAGCCAGGATTATCCATCAGCAACTTGCTCTTAAATACAATCTTGTGGAGTCGGAAGTGCTTTACTATAAGTATGTGCCCGACCCAGTTCTTGAAAATGGCTTGAAAATTGGGATCGGTCTATCATCACTGACAGGACTATTGTTGCCAATAAGCCTGACATAGTGGTGATAGACCGACTAGAGCGTCGCGCAATGATTGTTGATATAGCGGTCCCACATGACGAGAACCTCGTGAAGGCTGAGAGAGATAAGAAAAGCAAGTATCTTGATCTGGCTCGCGAGGTTGTCGACATGTGGGACGTGAATACAGCGATCATTGTGCCGATAGTCGTTACGGCCAATGGCATAATAGCCAAGAGCCTCGACGAACATCTGAGGAGGACCGCCAGGAGGAGAGCCAGAAAGCGGTACTCCTAGACACGGCGCGTATCGTTAGGAGGTTCCTCTCTCAGGAGCCCTGACCACCGGTAGCTTGGACCCTGTTCCCGATACCGGTGGGCTACTATTTTTGTATTTTTAAATGTTTTTTTATTTTATTTTTTTATAGAATAATATTTAAAAATGTAAAAATATATATATATCATGAATGAATGGAATAATAATAATAATACTTTATTTTCAAAAACAGGTATTTGTACATTATAAATGGGTACTTAATCTATAATATGAACATGTAGTAGTTTGTAACAAATCTGTGGGTGTGGTTCTGTTCTCCTAGGTAAGTTGCAATGCAACCTGTGTTTAGGAGAAACAGTGCCTGCCCCATAATTGAATATCGATCAATGAATAACATGTTACAAAGTAAAGTTAAGGAGGTTAAACAATTTCAAGATTTTTTGCAATTGTGATTAATTATGACTAAAATAAGACTTAATCTAAATTTGTGTGTGTGAGTTTAACAGTATGTGTGTGTTATCTATTTGTGTCTGTATATTAGTGTAGTGGTTGTTAATGTATGTGTTATGTAATGCATGATAAATTATTTAGGAATATCAATTATTGTTTTAGAGCAATTTTAGTTACTTTTTAGGGTTCCGTATTCAAAGGGTAAAAACACGACCCTATTACTAAGACTCCGCGGTCCGTCTGTCTGCCTGTCTATCTTTCCGTCTGTCACCAGGCGGTATCTCATGAACCGTGATAGCTAGGCAGTTTGAAAATTTCACAGATGATATATTTCAGTTGCCGCTATAACAACAAATACTAAAATCAGAATAAAATTAATATTTAAGTGGGGCTGGGTGTGGAACCCTTCGTGCGCGAGTAGGATTCGCACTTAGCCGGTTTTTTAATGTGAGAAGACCAAGACGGTGTCATTTCCTGTAACAAACAAACTTTTCTACCTTCAAACGAAAAGGCTACTTATTTTAGAACAATAGGTAGCTGAAATCAGACTGTACAAAAACCTGAGATCCGCTCATAAATCAACATAATCCGTCACAATTCATAACAGAGCTTTAAACACTAAAACATTTCTAAACTGTCAAAGACTTTGATAAATCTAATACATTAATAAGAAATGCCCATTAATTTTGTCCGCCACTGTCTAATATCGTCATAGGTATAAAGATTAAGAAGAGCACAGTCAAAGACAGCCATAATATGATCTATAAGAGTCATCAGATTAAGTATAAGTCTCTCGTGGGCAGGACTTAAAGAGTTCTTACTTAACGTGTTCATGTTAGGGATTTTGCTGACTGAGCGGATTTTCAGGGCGTTTACTTTAGTTATTACGTTGTGTATTTATTATGTTTGTAAACCTAGTGCGGTTACCTTAAACTTGGGCAGCCATATCTCCATTAAGACCCTCAGATCAAATAAAAGTCAAGATGGAACGTTGCAAACAACAAGGTGAAGCCGGTTCAAACTATGCCTTGCCGTACAAATACACAATTACATGCACTCACGGACAACGAAATTACGCCTAAGCTTGTCATTCAAGCTCACATATCAAATAATAAAGCTCGACTGACAAGCTAAGGGGTAGTTTCGTAGTCCGTGAGTGCGTGTAATTGTGTATTTGTACGGCAAGGCATAGTTTGAACCGGCTTCACTTTGTTGTTTGCAACGTTCCATCTTGACTTTTTAATTAATCTGATTTAAGACCATACTTTGGGACTGCATAGGGGCTGATAATTGTGAACGTACTCATTATACCCATATTATAATTGAAAAAGCTGGAAATAAAGATTTTAGTATTATAAAACGTGTGAATGTTTAATGTTTACTTTCAATCATCCAAAAACGGCTGAAGGGATTCGGAAGAAATTTTGCTGACAGATAGTTTATAACCTGTATTAATCGCACTTTTATATTATGAAGTAGCTTCTGCCAGCGGCTTCACCTGCGTGAAAAGTGTTTTATCATCCGAAGAGAATAATATACCGCTGCGTAATACCGCACGTCTTTTAATTACAGTATCAACAGCGAGATGTTACTGCTTGAACCCACACTGCAAAAACGTGTAGTATAATGTTGTCTAAACCACGGCTTGTACTGAAAAAAACCTAGAGTACATTGCTGAGTGAACCACAGCTAAATCGTGAGTAAATCCCATAAATAAACGCTAAGTCAGTAAGCATCCTTATTATACGAGTACTCTCATGTGGTAAATACTTCACAACGAAATTGCTTTACTTACTGTTTTTAGTACTGTTAAAAGAATGGGGTAGGAATACTAATGTTCTCGTGGGAGTTAAGTGTAGAGGTATTAGAGTCGAGTTTGAGCTTTGAGCGATGCTCGTGTGTGGGATTTGTTAGAAGATATGTATGAGTATTAACTGTGACGAAGTTTTAACCTTTGACAAGCTTGTTGAGAAAATGTTACACTATATAGCTAGTGGATCTGTCAGACCCTGTCTTAATATTTAGGGCTATTTTGCGTACTAGTTGTGGTAAGTAGTGTATCTAAATGGGCTTATTAATATACTGGCACACGCGTGAAATTAGTACATCCGCCAATATCATAACCCAATTACTCACAATCTCTTTGACACTGAGGTTTGCTGTAAGAGAACCCAATTATGGGTTATGTTCGCCTTTGTACATAAGCTGTCCTACTGTATTTGTATATGTATGTTTTGTGTACAATAAAGAATATTATTACACATTATAACCTGTATCTGTTATTTTGACGCATTAACTATCATACTGTTAAGTCTCATAAAAATGTGTTCAGTAATTTATGCCTGAAAAAGTAATAAACATCATTTGTCACATAAAAATGTAAATAGGATTACGGGTGAAATAAAATATAGTTCAATATTAGAAGAGGAGGTTAGTATCTTTTCAATCCTGAGTAATTCACAGAATTTTTCCAAATCAACTTCCACACCAAGACGATTCCTTTAACCCCAATTTCAATCGTACGACAAAAATATCCGATCCAAAAAAAATAAACACCGCCCCATACTCCTTTAAAATCCCATTCGAGATCGACTTTCTACCCAAATTAAATTTACATTAGCACGAACACCCAAAAACTCGTGGACACAAAGACAAGAGTCAACCCTCTCCCGACGTATAATGGAACATCTGTGTCGTACCTTCCACCACTTTTTTTACAGAACCGACCCCCGTCAACTCTGTCACCCGCAATGTTTTAGAAAAACAGTGCGAAAGTGTAAGTCATAGGTGCTTATATACATAGGTACAGGGAGTGGAAGGACTGGCGTCAGAGAAAGGGCGGCGATTATTTTTAGAAAAGGTTTTAAATGGATATATTTATTTATTTAGACTTCATGTACAAAGATACAAAAGCAGATTTTTATCTTAGGCTTTCTCTACCCGTCAACCAAGGCCGAGCAAGAGACAGCATGCCATGTTTAATCTGTTGGAAGTAACAAAATCGATACCGGTATTATAAATCGGTTAGTGAAAGTGGATACTGGATATTACGGATCGTTTTAAAATGAGCCTTTTTAGATCGTTGCAGTAATTTTCGTCTGATGACGGAGTGATAATATTTTGCAAAGACTTTCGGTAACAAGAGCGTTAAGGGATATTTTACTAACCGGATTATTATAACTAAGTATGCAGGTGTGTGATTACAATTTTAAAATGTACTAATTTTTGAAGCATCTAAATAGAAGAGGCATCGTCGCAGTCGCGTAGAAACTAAAATAGTAAAAAAATACTAATATAAATAATAAAATACTTTTCAAAAAAACGAGTCTTTATTTTGTTTTTTCTTACTGGTTTGCAATAAAGTGCATGTTCTCTTTAGACAAATTATAGCAGGCATTTTACTGAAAAATATTGCAAACTTTTTTTAAGTTATGTAAGTATTGCTGCCACAATAAAACAACGGGCATATTCGTTGATAGAGTATTGAAATTTTAACGACGAATCCCTTTGACAATTTGTTTTTATTGTGATAAAATTTTACAAACATTACCTATTCTTTAATTTACTTTCAGTACTGTGTAGAATCGCTAACATGGAAATACTTTTAGTTTCACACATTAGATCACGCCTGAATTCCCTCGAGGGAAAGGTAGAGATGTACCTATAGAATACCGACATTTCGCAAGCAATGTTTAAGTCCCATTTTAATGGGGGGTGAGTCTTTTGTCATCGACCGGGTATAAAATCTAGACTCCAGGTTGCAACTGACAAATTCCAAACGTAGAATCCCCCAATAACCAAACTTCAATTAGCAGATGTTTGTGCATACTTATGAAGGAATAATACATTATTTGTATTTGTCTTTGCCCGAATTCTGAACCCAGAACGTTGTGCTCGGCAGGTAGCTGTTGCGACTACTAGACCATCGAGCTGATACTTACATCATAATAAATATTGGTCGTAACTTATGCTCCTTCCCGTTCCGCTTACTGTAAAACCCGTCTTTTACAGCGGTTTGGTCAAAAGTTTTTGTCGCTATAGTTACATTTAGCGAAATTTAATTATGACTCTTATGGTAGGGGCAGTTTGAGGCTGTTTCAGTGTTAGGAGTCACTTTTAGATGTTCAAGAGACGCAGTAAGGATCATGTGGTAAAATTTGCTCCCCGTCTATCACAACAAACAGAGGTAGATGCCACCCGCCGTTGACCTGGTGATCCAACATAGAAAGAAACTCAAAACAAGCCCAATTGCCAGAA
Organism: Orthosia cruda; assembly: GCA_964057195.1. Classification (NCBI taxonomy): domain Eukaryota; kingdom Metazoa; phylum Arthropoda; class Insecta; order Lepidoptera; family Noctuidae; genus Orthosia; species Orthosia cruda. The sequence continues at coordinate 33,162,857 of OZ059825.1, read as the reverse complement.
CAGAAAACAAGATGGAAAATTAGTGCAGGGAAATGAGGAACCCCGACCGCAAATAATAATAGAAGAAAGAAGAAGGAGCCATTTTAATATATGGTATAACGGGCATACTACGAGGCCGGTCCAGAAAGAGATAATAACGAGATGAATGGGTTGTGTCCCATGATACCGTTGGAGAAGAGTTCCTAGAAGGACTTAGAGGAAGCCTTTCTGTAGCAGTGGTACAAAACGGCTAGATAGAAGAAGTACCTAAGTAGTCATATTTTGAAAGAACATTTGTAACTACTAAGGATGATAAAAAAAATTGGTGAATCTGCATAAAAATCCACATTTAATTCATTTTTCATGGGTCATTCAGATGGTACGACGAAAGTTAAATTGCGTCAATATGCAAAAACAATCGCGTACAATCTTTCTAAGAAAATTACAAATGCAAAATGGTCGAAATGCATCGGATTGGGTCCATGTGAACGTACTTGCAATTTCGCTTATCGGTGTGATATGAATCGAATCACTTCGAACCATCAGGAAGATTGCTTATTAGCGAAAATAAATGTACTTTTATACCGTTCTCGTTGACATTAAAATACTCAAGGTAATGCAGATCTAGATACGCTACGGATTTTGTAAGATACTGTATTGAAATATTTCCCCTGTGTCGTACGAAGTAAGTCAATCACTCAAACGCTATTTGCATAACCCTGTTAATAATCGAATTGTACAAGCTTCAGTGACAACCTTGAAGGAAACAAAATTCAAACATAAATTCTTGTTCCTACCTTCCTTTCAGATCACTGACATAAATATATCTAGATGACGTGAATCTTGCTTTGAGCATTTATTGTTATTGGCACCGGACATCAACTAAAATCTATAAAAATGACTTATTGAGATGTAAAAACTACAAAAAAAGTTGCCCGAGACAATGCAAACATTTCTCTCCTCGGTAAGTAAATATGTTCTTAAATTGTGTGTGAAAAAGTGGCACGCTTGGTTATCATAAAGACCCTCCAGTCTTGCGTAATCAAGTTAGATTTATGTCTTTGTTTTAGACAAAATCCTTAATAAGCTTACGACACCAACGAAAACAGATGGGGAAGGCTTTGAAGCCCACAAGGCAACTTTTGAAAAACAAACGGCAGTAATTAAACAAGTTAGAACATTAATTAACATTGGGTTTTAATTGAAACGTCCGGACTAAGTACCTACATGAGGTGCTAGGTACGTTTTCAGAGTTCCGTAGTCAACAAGGAACCATTTTAGTTTTGCCATATCCGTCTGTCCGTCTGTCCGTCCGTCCGTCCCTCCATCCGTCCATCCGTCCGCAGATTAGCTCAGAGGCTCTTTGTACTAGAACGCTATAAATTAGCATGGAAATACATATTAATCACGCCGACAAAGTGGTAAAGTAAAATCATGAAAAAAACATTTTTTAGTATACCTCCTGCACACGTAAAATACGGATGCTTTTTTTTCTCGTCTATCCCATGGTGTGGGATATCGTTCGATAGGCCGTTCAAAAATATTACGGGTCTGTGAAAACATTTTTCAGTTCAGCAATCCATTAGCGTAAAAATAAGCTTTAAATTGCTATTTTTTAACCCCCGACGGAAAAAGAGGGGTGTTATATAGTTTGACGTGTGTTGCTGTGTATCTGTGTGTCTGTCTGTGGCTTCATAGCGACTCAACGGATGAACCAATTTTGATTTAATTTATTTATTTTTGAAAGGTGATTGTGTCGAGAGTGTTCTTAGCTATGTTTGAATAAAATCGGTTCAGCCGTTTGTAGCGTTACGTTTAGCTCAGAGGGAGCTAAACGTAAGCCACGTTAATAAAATAAAAAAGTAATTAAAATTAAGGAAAAGGATATAAACTGAGGGACCGTCTTCAGACGTCGTTGGTTGCTTGCGTTCGACAGCTAGGCAGGCAGCAGGACGGACGGGTACTCTTCTCTGCTCGAGGTATGCAGGTGGTGATCAGGTACCACGACGGCAATCGGATAGGCAGGCTGTAGAGTAGGGCAGGCAATCGGATAGGCAGGATGTAGAGTAGACAGCAGGACGGATAGGCAGGCACACAGATAGATGGTCGAAGGCGCAGGCAGCAAGGGGTGTGGAGGCCGGGCTGTGGCTTCATACGCCGATCAAAACGAGCCCTTTAAGTTGAACGGTGACCGACGAGGTTAATGACGCAGTAAAAAATGCTCACATTTCAGTTTCACACTCAATAGAATATATTTAATGCACTCAAAAATTTATAACGTTCACAGCCGTATAAGTTATAGTTTTAAAGAGTCTTCAGATACAATAGTACACTTGGTAGTATTAAAAATTCAACCGTCTTTCGGCGTTCAGTCCAGATCCGAAACTAAAAATTGACGCCCGTTTTTCTTCGTTCTGTGTTCTCTCTAGATTTCAAATTCAAATTTCAATTAAGAAATAAAGACCAGAACGAATAAAAACGGTTCACAAAGGGGTCTGTCTACGCTACCCTTATAATAGTGTAAACCTAGCTTAAAGGAGGTTTAGTCCATGGTACCTATGTTACGGTCTATGGTTTTAAGAAAAATAAAATAGACAGACAGATGTCATGTCAGATGAAAATGTCACAGTAGAAAAATATTGCAAGAATTACAAATTATCAATATAATTTAAGTTTCAGATATTAAAACAATCAGATATAATTAAAAGTATGCTTTTCAGGTACAAACAGTATGAAAGAAAACATAAAAATGAATTACAAAAGTTGATAAAATATCAAAATATATGAAGGTATGGTTTGTATAGTGTTATGAATTGTAAATAGAGTTAAAAAATGTGGATCTGTAAATCAGAACACCACACGTTCAAAAGTTATGGGCATTTTACTGTTTGAATCGGGATGTTTTCGCAAGATATCGTGTCATAATTACGTGTTCAATAGATTGCCGATCGAAGCGTATCTACTACGAACTAGATAAATAATGTAGCATGAAATAAAAATGTGACGGGTGTTTTTTAAATTTTGTTTTTTTTTGTTAGATTCGAGTGATTCAAGATATATGAAAAAATTCACAGCAGTAGCATATATAATAAAATTAAAAGGCAAACTATCACAGCTAAGTAGAATTTACAAGTTTACGAGTAATAGGCCGAGTTTCTCACCTCTAAATTATCGCAGAATTAATGTGACAAATTGTCAAGCACGCGTTATTTTCTGTAAATGGCTGTTGAAAATTCAATTAACCAATCAAAGCACATTTTGTATAATAAACTACCGAGCAATGGAAAAGCTCAACCCACAAAATACCGACAAACCTTAATATCTGCTAAGACATAGAACCTAGCTTCATAAATTAAAAAAACTATTTTATTATGCATACTTGAAACTCTTTTAAATACTGGTATTTTTGAAGTCATGGATAAAAAAAGTAGAAAATTTTGGGGTTTGAAAATTTCGGAATACATTTGTTTCGTTTTTTGTTTTGCTTTTGATTTCATCCTTGTTTTCGCCGTTGTGAAAGATTTCTTAAATTTAAAGTCTTACGGCTCTCGTACCCATAAATCATGCCTCTATCACGGCGTGGCACATACTACTGTCCGACGAGTGATCCAAACGTTTAAGGAGACTGGATTTAACCGGAGAAGACCAGGTACTGGCAAGCCAAGGTGCACAACAGTCCAAGAAGATCGTTACATTGCGGCAGCCATGTTAAGAAATTGACATCAGGCGGGAGTTGCGGTTCAACAACAAATTCTGCAAGTTCGAAGGGAGCCAATAAACGAGTAGACGTCTTGCCGAAAGAGGATTGAAGCCTTACAGGCCAGCAAATGGCTCAAAACTGGAACGGGATCATAAAGTTGCCCGATTGCGATACGCTCGCGAGTATACATAATGGGGTGAGGACGAATGGGGCAGAGTGATGTTCTCTGAAGAGTCAATATTTATGCTGTACCATCATGATGGGAGGAAAAGAGTATACCGACGACCAGGAAAACGTTTTGCACAAGCATGTTTTGTAGAAAAAGTGACACACGGTGGAGGTACCGCTCACGTGTGGGCTGGAAACTCTGTAGAGGGCGAACAGCGTACTAACGCTTGAACTATCAAATCGAGAACGGGAACCTAACTGATGTGAGATACATCAATGAGATTCTCAATGAACATGTTGGTCCGTTTTTGGCCAATATGGGCGACTATGCAGTGTTCATGCACGATAATGCACGGGCCCACACTGCTCATGTTGTAAATGAGTATCTTAAGGACGTAGGAATACACAAAATGGAGTGGCCAGCAAGGAGCCCCGATTTGAATCCTTTTGAACATGCTTGGGACGAGCTTGACAGACGTGTGAGAAAACGAGTTCCACCTTCAATTACTCTTCGTGACTTGAATTACGCGCTCATCGAAGAATGGGAGAACATTCCTCAGCATATGCTGAGGAATCTGGTATTCAGAGAAGCTGTATTGAGAGCACATGGAAAAAACACCAAGTACTGAGTTATCAAAACCTACGTTTACACCTAATAAAACCCCTATTTAGACATTTGGTTTTATTTGCCAAATGGCCCCAATATTTTTAAACATTTGATTTATAATTTGAACATAATATTTACGTTTTAAGTTGGTAATATACTGATGCGCTATTAAATGTACATCAATATTGCAGACGGCGTCATTAAGCTAGCCTTTCCCGTTTATGAGTAATTTGGTGCTCTGTCACTGGAACTTTTTCATTACTCGCGAGTGTATTATATGTATGGGGACAACAGTTTTCGAACGCAAAGTTAATTTTGTCCCTACCTTAGTGCAATGTTCGGTGCTTTCATTGTTTTTGAACGTTAGTAATGTTACCTATTTATTTTTTTGAATGTAGCTGTTTTTACGGAATCCTCTGTGCGCGAGTAAGACTTGCACATGGTCGGTTTTTTATATATTCTATGTTGAGAAACAGGTCGTGGTGGGTCATGTGGGTGTACTATAGGTGCACTTCTGCCTAACCCTCTTTTATTATTGATAAGCTCGCACTTGACCACTCACCTGATGGTAAGCGATGATGTGGTCAACGGTGAAGCACGCTTGCATAGAAGAAACCTTCATGCTTGACTTAAAGAGCCGAGTTCGTAACTCTCAGGTAACACATACTTCGGCAGGGAATTCCACTCCTTAACTGTCCGCACAATGAAAGTACTCCCAAAACTATCAATATAAAAATACCTGTGCAAGACCAAAAAAGCATTAGTGAAGTGTGTAGCTTTTTATTAGTGACAAAACGTCATCAGATCGTTAAGATTTTATAGAAAACTAATTCACACCTAAGAGTGAATATGTTATTTCTAGTCAAGCATGCTTTAGCATCAACCACACCATCGCTTACCATCAGGTGAGATAGTGGTCAAACACCAGCCTATCGACAATAAAAATTTAAAAAACTAAAATAATTTGTTGCCAAGAAGTACGTCATTTCTTCGCTTTTTTGACAAAACTTAAAAATAAATAAACATGCTACGCGACGGCTGGTCCCTTGTTAGACATTCCCCCAACTACGAGTACTTGGTCTTTACAAAAACTTTTGAGACCTTTTCCTATTGTAAGTTTTGTCAGTACAATAAAGAACCCGAGGAACTTCAGAATATTGTAAGACGTACGAATTGTAGAAATATATGTTAAAGATCTCTTTTAAATTTTGGTATTTTTTCTTTCAAAAAATGTAAATTTATTTATAATTGTATTCGGTTCGCATATACTATCTTGTACTCGTATTATTAAAATCCATTACACTTATTGAAAACAAACGTAGTAATATCTTTCTACAACACAAATGTATTGTCAAAATAATTTTCACAAAATTGAATTCCAAAATAGAAGTCTCCAAACGATTTGTCTTGAGTATATCTGCAGTTTTCCCAGAAGGAGTTAAAGCGACGGAGTAAAATATGTAAATTGAGAAAAAACAAAAATACAAATGCACCGAGGAGCGCAACATTGCAAATTGTATATACAAAAGCAGAAGTGATTTCTTCAGACAGCTGACAATTTTGAAAATGAAAAAACATTAGGTGGTCTGGTGAAAATACTATTTGAGAATATTATTCTATGCATGCTCTGCCATGTTTCAAGCTAGCTAGGTAAGTAGCAACAATTTATCTCTTACAAATTCCGAGTCGTGTTAGCTTTAGCTCCAGACATCTCATTGAGTTAGAACAATTTGTTTAATCAAACGTTAGTTGAGATGTGTTTAACGAAATTGTTGTTCCAATGCAGGTATTGTAGGGAGAGACGACCCTTGTTTGAAATAAGAATAGAATGGGGTTATTTTACTCAACAATAGGATTACGACTACGATTATTGAGTTTCTTAAATATAAATTTCTCACGACACTGCCCAGATAACAACATTTTAAAACGAAAAGACGAAATCTCTAAAAAATAAGTCATAAAATGAAAATCAGTTACACAGTTCACAGAAAAATTATATTCATACTAATATTAAAAAATCCATAAAATGTTATAAATTATAACGTGTTGCGTGTTGTCCAACTATCATGGGACAAGGTCAGGAAGATAATAATGACTAATATTGTAAATGTGAAAGTAACTGTAACTGTGTCTGTTAGTTTGTTACATTTTTATGCATAAACCGCTGAACCTATTTAGTTTTTATAAAGATAGATTAGACCTTGGAAAAGCAAACTTGTGGTCATCAAAAATTTGTCCCGGGAGTACGTTTCCCTTGGGATAGTTGCTGACTTAACTTCGGGCGAAGCTCTTGGCAAAATCTAGTTAAGAATACGTCTCAAACCAATTAATATCAACACAATATTTTTATAATCAATACACTAAACAAAAACATTTTCTTTTAACATATTTTAAAACAAAATCATCCAATTCTTTGCCCACTAAGCAACAAACCAATGAAGTAGGTATTTATTGCCTATCAAGGAACGACCTAAAGGCGTATACAGGTATTCACAAATCACTTCTAGTGCTATACCCAAGGCTGAGCACAGTCAAAGTGAAATTGTTTAGCATTTCCTTGCGTTTGGGCTATCGACTGTAGCCTCTGAGGGGCCTTCTCTGCTACACTGCTGTACATATGCACTATCTAGATAAGGAATTTAAAATTGCATCGGAATTTGTTTAACTGAAATTTTCGTAATAAGTTGAATCAAATTTGGATCGATGAGTCAAGGTTTGGATGGAATTGAAGGGACAATCTAAGAAGTCGGATATGATAGCTATAAAATACTTAATAATAATTAAACTCGATGCTTACGAAAGATACTCGTTGTTATAGTGAACGGGTAACATAGTAATTAAAAAGGATTATAAATTTGATTTTTCAATTTCTTGAGTAAACAAAGATCGATATCGGCATTTAAAATAAAAAATATCATCGGAGTTCTTAGATTGCCACGATTAGAAATGAAAAAAAGAATAAAAAATTGGGAGTAAAAAATAATTTTCAATGCAATTAAATTATTTTTTACAAGATTGCTTTTTTTCTTACATTGATAGGCTAGCGTTTGACTATCTCACTTTCTATTTAGTGATAATGCATTCGCCTATAGGGACATAATGGCAAATAAAGACATCTGCGTGGATTACAAATAATTTTTAGGATAATAATTTGGAATAAAACGGTAAAATGACGATGATTTAATACACCTTATATTAGTTTGATTAAAAACAAACAAACAAGATAACTACATGAACAACACAGTGACAAAACTAATAAACGGAATAGTGTTCCAGTACATAGTCCAGGAGACAGGTGTCCGGGAGACAGGTGTGTTTTCACGACTTTTGTTGTATAACAAGTTTGAGTTTTACTATTGAAATAGTAACAAAATTTATTACATTACTAATACAAAATGGATGAAAAATGAGATTCTCAAAGAAAATAAATAATTTTCCAAGTCAGTTTTTTGGTTTTGAGTTGTCTGCTATTGACTGTCTCACTTACACGTAAGTTTTATTGCTTATAGTATAACGGTAAAAAAAATATCTGCGACAATAACATTGATTAGGATTAGAACAGGAGAATGATGATGATTAAAAATAAATAATATTACCAGCCTGTAACTGTCCCACTGCAGGGCAAAAGCCTCTTCTCATACAGAGAAGGCAAGAGCATTGATCACCAAGCTTGCTCAATGAGGGTAGGCAATTTTAGACTTATATTCACTATAAATCCAGGTATCCTCATGATTTGTTCCTCCACCGTTGTCACCGATGTCCAAGATAAACTTAGAACAGGGGTTCTTAAACTTTTAAGATAACGGAACACCAAAAAAATACCTCTTATTTTATGGAATCCCATATCAAATGATTACAAATCAACACAGGCATTTATAAAAGATCTTTTTTTTTAAATTGACTATAATTATAATTGAAACACATTATCCTTAACTTAAATTTTTAATGACGTGACGTGGTCGCTTACAATGGGCCTCATCAGAAAGCTTACACTCACTCAAAGGACAATGGAGAGGGCTATGCTAGGAGTTTCCCTGCGTGATCGAATCAGAAATGTAGAGATATATCCGCAAGAGAACCAGGGTTACCGACATAGCCCAAATAATTGCCAAACTTAAGTGGCAGTGGGCAGGGCACATTGCTCGCAGAACGGATGGCCGATGGGGCAGAAAAGTTCTGAAGTAGCGATCGCGAACCAGAAGACGTTGCGTTGTAAGGCCTCCCACCAGGTTGACCAATGACCTGGTGAAGGATGCGGAGATCCACTGATTGCGAGACGAACGGGACCGGTCAATGTGGCGACGCTTAAGGGAGGCCTATGTCCAGCAGTGGACGTCTTTCGGCTGATTTAATGATGATGATGTCGAAAGTTTTAATGTGAAGAATTAAATTGTTTTACTGTTTTTTGAATAATTGTTTTATAGTTCGGTATTATGTCCAGCAATTGTATGCGTTATTTTTTTTTTTCAATAACGGTAACGCGATCCAATATTTAGCGTTGTTGTCGTACGAATTAAAAAAAACAATTGAATGTGACAACTGAGGAACGGGCAGAGGGTGGGAGACGAAGCCCGCCGCGGGACAACGCGCAACGTCGCGCATTGTCTCTGGCTACGTGCGCTGCTGGGCCATACATAGTCCGGGCTGAATGCTTGCTTACTACCTACCTATTTACATAAAAGTAATTAGTCCTTCTCATCGCATATTTTGCGCTATTTCAAAATAATATTTTTAACCGTGGTATTATTTAAGAGCTAAATAATAAATAATTTTGGCGAAACCCTGATGACTATTCTACGGAACCCCTAGGTTCTGCAGAACCCAGTTTGGGAATCCCTGACTTAGAAAGTGCATATGAATATAAAAAATTGATTTTGGTATTTGCCTGGAATTGAACCCACAACCTTGCTTGCCACCACGACACACAAAACTTATTTGATTATAATTAAACAAAACAAAGATACTGCATGAACAACACAATGAAAAAACTAATAAACATGACTGTTTTCAAGAGGATAGTCCAAGAGACAGCTGTTCTGTCAGCAAAGTGAAGTGTATTCTCAGGACTTCGTAGTCTATGTCCTTTTCAAAGAAATAAAATTGATTTTGATTGTTTTTTTCTTACTTTGATTGGCTAGTGCTTGACCGTCTCTTCTGATAGTATAAGTAAGCACATTTATGTGATCAACGATAGGGATATAGCAAAAAAGACTTCAGCGACAACAACACTTTATCGGGAATAGGAGAGGAGAATGACTTTGAAAAGATAACTGCAACACTAAAGTGTTCGAGACCTACCGTCTTATTTCTGAATACTGCTTTAGGCCCTCCTGCGAGCATTTTTTTGCTTCCGAGATTTCCCATGCATACTGCGCTACCACGGAAAGATATTGCAGTTAAAGGTAGAAAGAGCGGCGCTCCGCAATACCGGCATTCCTCTCCCGCCACGGCCCACAAACCTCAGCCGCGATGCCTCCCATACGACATCTCAACCCGCCTCAGTTGTGATAAAGATATCAAAGCGGTACCGCAACCTATTTGTTGGGCGTTACGGCGCGTCATCGGCTTAAAGCCCTGACGATCGGCTCCTCCTCGGGTTCCTCTTCACTTCACCGTGGGTAACCAAGCCACGGTAACTGAGCCTTGACAATGCGGGAACCCACCGAGGCTTGCGCCATCCTGAGTTATTTTAACAACTTTGAGTTATTAGCTAACCTCTTGTTATTTATGATATTTATTAAATTAACCTTGTGTTTGCAACTTACGCTGATATAAGTTTAACGATTAAGATGAAGCTGATTTAAGTAATCAGTAACGCAATATTAAGAAACTTAGTATCGAATTTATTTTTTAAATAATTATTTGAAGGACATAATGAATACAAAAATTGTTTTAAGATTTATCTAAGTCAAATTATTATAATATAAATATTGGTCGCATGATTAAAGGGACTTGTTTTCCAATATAAATGAACGTCATTCAACTTATTTCAAAGAGCCGTCGCGCTTCGCTTGAACCTTTACCATGGTTGTCACTTTGTAATTTGCGAGTAACCACAGACATGAATCTAACTAGAAGACGCGAATGTACGAACTGCACGTATCAAAGATGGGAGTAAAATTGAGAGCAATGCTTTTACTTTGAGCTGTTTTATTTAGCGCTATCGGCAATAGCAGGCGTATTACGTAAGAAGCAGCAATCAGCAATAATCGCGCGATCAAATTCTTTATGTCATAAAAGTCGGAATTACCTACAGCGTAGGTATGGTAGTTTCTACACAATCGTTTGCTAATCGCTTGCGGTTTGTAAAAAAAACTATTTAAAAAAAATACCGCCGCAAACTCTAAAACTTAATTTTGAAAAAGAAAACTTCTGTTTCGAAGAATAATTATTGCCAAAGTATCGCTATAGTTTTGCTTTTTCTTGCAAAACTGAGTCCTCTCCAGTTTTTGCTAAATAATTACAGTCAAACGGATCGATCTTCAAGGTTAAGTAATGCTTGACAAGATGATCCGTGGATGGGTGACCTTTATATAGTGAGTTATATCTGAGCCTCGACAAGCACATTAAGCCGTTGGCTGTCATGTTGATCTTTAACAGTCATGGAAACCAACCACCAACCAACCAAAACACCACCATACCAAGGGGTATCGTGTTACCCAGTTACTGGGTTGTGGAGATAAGACTAGAAGCCGACAAAATAGTTGGAAAAAGGCTAGGCAGAGCTTGATTGAGCTTTAAAAACTCTGCAAAAATAGTTGGCCGAGACAATGGAAATATTTTCTTTTATCGGAAGTAAAGTTCTTAAATTGTGTATGAAAAAGTATATATGTTTTCATACAGATGTAGAGAATTGCGTTATCTAGTCAGATTTATGTCTGTGCCTGTAACCTATTTAATTATACCCCTTTTAATGGTAACATCGTTGCCTTTGATTGGGGACTTCACAATATTTTGGTTTATAAATCCCTAAAGAACCGGTGCTTAGTATAAAACGTTAATTATATTAACAGCTGAAAAATGCGATTGGTGTTAATGAACTTGCAATTTATTTCCAGGTGGACCATTTGACTCTACTTGAGTGTTCTGTTTTTTTTTCAAGTGGTGTTTAATTAATAAAACACAATTATTCAGAATGTTATCTTACCTGTATTCTTAAAATCTAGACACGCAGTAGCGTGTCAAGTCATGTTCAATCAAAAAAGGAACTGGAAACGCAGCAGTTGTATGTAATATTACATTAACCATTTGGAGCCACTTTTGTCATCTTAAGGGTAGCTTTTCCCTACGAAGTAGATATTTTTCGCGCCACTGTTACCGCGAAGCGTACAGCGCGCTCGTGTGTGCGTAAAGTCGACAAAAAAGCCACAATAAAGGTGTGTAGAGAAGGTTTATTTTACTATTGCTTTTAAAAGTTACTAAAATACGAGAGTTACAATGCGTGGTAAATAAATAATAACTTATAGTGTGTACTTTAGTTTAAAAAAAATGGCATAAATCGTATTTTATTTATTCAATTATTTGACTACCTAACTATTTATGTTTTTGAAAACATAAACGGACGGACTAAAAAGAAACAAAAAGAAAAACAAAAAAATTAAACTGTTGTTGAATCAAAATCCAAGATGGCACCGATCGAAATTGCCAAAATTTTAGTCATGGGTGTCATTTTTATGGTTTTAGGGTGGCTGAATGCAAATTTGTGGTCAAAATAAAATTCCAAAATGATGCCGACGCTAGTTTTTGAAACGTTCGTCATGGGTGTTATTTTCATAGTTTTCGTTGTGGGTAATTGTGAATACGTGGTAAAACGAAAATATAAGATGACGCCAACCGAAATTTCTGAAAGTTTCGTCATGGGCGCCATTTTGTGTTTTCATTTTGACCCCATATTAGCATTTATCGACCCCTAAAACCATGAAAGTGATACCCATGACGAAAGTTTCAGAAATTTTGATCGGCGCCATCTTGTATTTTCATTTTGACTCCATATTAGCATTTATCGACCCCTAAAACCATGAAAGTGACACCCATGACGAAAGTTTCAGAAATTTTGGTCGGCGCCATCTTGTATTTTCGTTTTGACCCCATATTAGCATTTATCGACCCCAAAAACCATGAAAATGACACCCATGACAATCATATCAAAAATTTCGGTTGGCGCCATTTTGAATTTTTATTTTGACTAATATTCGCAATTTTTTTTTTGTCTAATTACCCAAAACAAACTAAATAAAATACACCCATGACGGTCTTCTTTGAAGTCTGTTAAAAAACTTTCCTAACCTACTGATTCTGTTACACTGTGGTCTCATAATAAATCGGTCGATAGATTAGCGAGAAGTCCAGCACGAATAAAACTGGCAAATGTCCTGCCTCGTCAAGGTAAAATACTCCATTTCGGTCTTCTTTGAAGTCTGTTAAAAAACTTTCCTAACCTACTGATTCTGTTACACTGTGGTCTCATAATAAATCGGTCGATAGATTAGCGAGAAGTCCAGCACGAATAAAACTGGCAAATGTCCTGCCTCGTCAAGGCCTCGCGGGTGACTGAACAGCCGTACGGCGGCCGCTGTGTTATATATAAATTTATTATTAAAACAATTAAACTATTTTATAAATTCTACTCTGAGAATAAAGTTCTATAAGTTGTTAACTATTTTAGATATGTTTTTCGGGAAAAAATATTTCATAATCTTCAAGAAAGTAATATAAATCATCAAAAAATCATCATTAAGATTTGGGATCATATTTTGGGGTAACTGTAGTGAGAGGGAAAGAATCTTTAAGGCCCAAAAACGTTGCCTTAGGTCAATGACAGGTCATAAAACTACAGAAAGCTGCCTGCCACTTTTTAAATCTTTAAAAAATCTTACATTTCCGTCCCTGTATATACTAGAAGTAGCCCTTTTCGTCAGAACGAACAAACACTTGTTTACGTCAATGGTTGATATTCGACAACGCACAGGACACATTAGGTCTTTATATAAAAACCAACTTTATACAGGTGGCCATAGGACAGCTTTATTAAAGAAAAATATTTTATCCATGGGTCCGCTTATTTATAATAAATTACCTAATAATCTGAAAGAATTACTCATCCAATTTTTTAAAAAACAGCTAACTAAATTGTTACTAGACAAGTGTTACTACACAATTATAGAATTTTTAAATGACAAAACTATCAGTTAAAATGTACCCACTTGTTTTTTTTAATTATTTTGTTGACATGCCTATTTTTTAATTTTTATTCCTTATGTTTTTGAATATGATTGTATTTAATTAATTATTTTGTTGACATGATGATTTCTAGTTCCTAATGATTTTGACTATAATTGCATTTAATTTATTATTTTGTTAACATGATTATTTTTAATCCTAATGGTTTTGACTAGGGTTGCATTTAATTAATTATTTTGTTGACATGATTATTTTTATATCTAATGTTGTTATTGTTACTATGATGGTCTGTAATTTATTAGTTTGCTGACATGATCATTTTGTATTCCTAATGAAATTGACTATGATTGCATTTAATTTATTATTTTGCTGACATGAATTATTAATTTATTATTTTTTATTCCTATTTTCTTTTTTTTACTATAATTGCATATAATTAACTATTTAGTTGACATTATTATTTTTAATCTATAATGTTTTGATTACCTATTGTTATGACTTATTATTTTGTTGACATAATGATCTGAATGTTTTGTATTATTGTTGTATTAATAACAGTATATTTTTAATTGTTACATTCAACTGAACAATTTTGCATGCCGTAAGGTAAAATGTACCGGGACTGTCTACAAAAAATTACCAACTTATATGTATACCTACATTATTGGCAATAAATGATTCTGATTCTGATTCTGAAAAAACATAGTTTCAGCCTCCTCTTCCGATTTTTTTTTTGATCGAGTGAAATGGTTGATATCATGTTTTGAGTCTCAGAAATGCAAAAGGACATATAGTGAACTACAATATATATTTTCTTTGCAATTAAAAAATCACTATTTATTTGTTTAATAATGAATCAAAGAGATGTAAAAGTCGGGCTACCTGCCCTTAATAACTCAAAATCTATTTAACACAAACACATGAAATTTATTTTATATATCCCTAAGATGAACTATAAGCCAAAATTTCATAAATATAGCTCATACGGATATTTAAATATTAATGTCCAAAAATCTTAATTTTAAGGGTTCCGTACCCAAAGGGTAAAAACGGCACCCTGTTACTAAGGCTCCACGATCCGTCTGTCTGTCTGTCCGTCTGTCACCAGGTTATATCTCATGAACCGTGATAGCTAGTCAGTTGCTATAACTACAAATACTAAACACTGAATAAAATAAATCTTTATGTGGGGCTCCCATACAACAAACGTGACTTTTTGTTGTTTTTTTGCAATAATGGTACGGAAGGCGTGCGCGAGTCTGGGGTGCATGTTGAAAGGCTCCACGTGCGCACCTTGGGCAACGTCGGCTCCAATTGTCTACCTGCGTTGGGTGGACTCTTGGCACTGGCGGCTAATTTTCAACAAACGAGGAAAGGTCACGGTTCCAATCACAGATCATCCTTGATAGTCTGTGAAGGGAACCGGGCTAGTGCCAGGACGACAAGTCCGTCGCTTGGGTGGGCCTTCTAACGCCTACTCCCCCCTCTGCTTACAGAGGGTAGGTCGAGTGGGCTTAGAGTGGGCAGGAAAGAAAGAAGGAGGTAGTTTTAGTATAGGGACCTCACCCTTTAAAGGAAATCTCAAAAATGGACCAGGACTTTTGTAAAAAAACTCCCCAGGTGGGTCCTGACTGCTCAGCGGTCGGGGAGTCCCACCCCGCTTCGGCGGGCTGCCCTCCGTATTCTGGGGTGGGCAACAAACGTCTGCTGTCTGTCTCATAAGACAAAACCGACAACCACATGCGCGATATAAGGACACCGATTTTTCTTAGTGACACCGACGAAGAATTGAGGAGTGATGCGGGGTCGGAGACCGAAATCGCGTCTCTTTCGAAGGCTCTTGGTGGGCTGGGTTTCCGCACAGGTAAAACTGCTGGAACCCAGACCCCTGAGGTGCTTCCGGTGCCATGTGGGTAACCACGTAGGAGCTCAATGCACCTCGGAGGTGGACCACAGCGACCACTGCTTCCGCTGTGGTCAGCCCGGTCACAAGGCCGGCTCGTGCAATGCCACGCCACACTGCTTCGTATGTGCGGCAGCTGGCAAGCCGGCCGATCACCGGGCCGGGAGTAAGACCTGCGCTCCACCCGCCAAGGACAGAGGCAGGGGCAAGCCAGTCACCCCCGCCGTCACCACCGCAGCCACAGCCACCGCCGCCGCCGCCGCTACCCCCACAGCCGTCGTCACGGCCGAAACCACCTTGGCAGGACCCTCACAGGGGGCTCGGGAAGGAAATGAAATGGAGTGCCAATAACGGACCCATTACGCCTCCTTCAGGCGAATATCAACCACTGCGCCGCTGCTCAGGATCTTTTGCTCCAGAGCATGGTGCAGTGGTCGATTAACATCGCCGTGGTCGCTGAGCCGTACTTTGTCCCACCCAGGGATGACTGGGTGGAGGACTTGAGCGGCTCAGTGACCCTAATTTCGTCAGCCGCCGCTGGTACCCCATCCCTCGAAGGTATCAAGAGAGGCCAGGGTTGCGTAGCAGCACGGTTTGGGGAGATTGTCGTTGTAGGGGTATATTTCTCCCCGAACCAAACTCTCGCCGAGCTTCACAACTCCCTTGCGGAGTTAAAATACGTCGTCGTCGGGTACCGCTCCCTTCCTGTGCTCGTCCTCGGGGACTTCAATGCCAAGAATGTGGCTTGGGGTTCCCGGTAGACGGACAGACGGGGCAGGATGGTAGAGGACTGGGCCCTGGAGACAGGCCTGGTCGTCCTAAACCGGGGTTATGTCCCCACGTGTGTGCGGATGCAGGGTGAATCGGTGGTGGACATTTCGTTCGCCAGCCGTGCCCTGTCGCCACGTGTCACTGGCGACTGGGCGTCATGGAGGAGGTGGAGACTTATTCCGACCACCGGTATATCCAGTTCAAGGTCTCCGCCCAGACCTCGAGCGCGCCGGTCCGACAGAACCCCAGTGGTCAGCGGTGGGCGCTGAAGCAGCTGGACCGGGAGCTCCTCCTGGAAGCCTCAATCGTGCAGGCCTGGGTGTCTTCACCGGACAGGCCTGCTGACATCAACGACGAGGCGGAGTGGTTCCGGGAGGCCATGTCCGAGATATGTGACGTGGCAATGCCCCGGGTCCAGCCCGGACGCGCCCGGCGTCAGGTGTACTGGTGGTCGCCGGAGCTTACGGCTCTGCGCCAGGCGTGTGTTTCTGCGCGACGCCGGTACACCAGGCACCGCAGGCTCCGTAGCCGTCCTCCGAATACGGAAGCCATTGAGGCGGAGCTGTACGAGGGTTACAGAGTGGCGAGGACCGCCCTCCGAGTGGAGATCAAGCGGGCCAAGGGACTGGCCCGCGAGGAGTCACTGGGGACTCTTAACAGAGATCCGTGGGGACGCCCCTACAAAATGGTGCGGGATAAACTCCGCCCATGGGCTCCCCCGCTGATGCAGAGTCTCCGGCCGCAGCTCGTGGAGAGCGTGGTGAGCACTCTGTTCCCTTCGCAGGGGGAACATACTCCCCCGCCCATGGCTCCACCTCTTGCGGTGCCCGATTCGGACCATACCGACGACGACGATGCTCCGGAGGTGACCGAGGTAGAGTTGAGAGTGGCGGTACGTAGGCTGAATGCAAAAAATACCGCCCCAGGACCCGACGGCTTACCTGGGAAAGCCTGGGCCCTGGCTTTAGAGGCTCTCGGGCCTCGATTAAGGGGGCTCCTTAGCGCTTGCCTGGAGAGGGGCCAGTTTCCACTTCGTTGGAAGACGGGGCAACTGATCCTCATTAAGAAGCCGGGGCGCCCTGCGGACTCTCCATCCGCTTACCGGCCCATCGTGTTGCTCGACGAGGTGGGCAAGCTCTTTGAAAGAGTCATAGTAGACCGCCTCGTCGGTCAGCTGGTACGGGTGGGGCTGGATCTGGCGGAGAGCCAGTTTGGTTTCCGCAGAGGGCGCTCTACGGTGGACGCCATCATGCGCGTGCGAGCCCTAACGACGGGGGATGCAGTGGCCCGGGGTGGGGTCGTCTTGGCGGAGTCTCTAGACATCGCCAATGCCTTCAACACCCTGCCCTGGAGATGCATCAGGGAGGCACTCCGGTATCACCGGATGCCACCCTACCTCTGTCGCGTGGTCGAGGCCTATTTTTTTCAAATAGGTGACGGACAGGGCTGTCATCTACCCCGGTCACCAGGGAGAGTGGAACCGGCGAGAGATGTCGTGCGGTGTCCCACAGGGATCGGTCGTGGGGCCATATCTGCGGGACATCGGGTACGACTGGGTTCTGCGCGCCGACCTCCCTAGCCGAATTAGCGACACGCGGGGTTGCGACAATCGTCGAGAGGATCCGGCAATTGGGACTCGAGGTGGCCTTGCACAAGTCTGAGGCCATATATTTTCATGGTCCTCGGAACGCGCCACCGCCGGGTTCCCAAATAACGGTAGGAGGGGTTCACATCGGCGTCGGGTCGACGATGAAGTATCTGGGACTCGTCCTCGACAGCCGGTGGAATTTCGTGGAGCATTTCCGACGTTTGGCTCCCAGACTGGAGCGGGCCGGGGCTGCCCTCAAGCGGCTCCTGCCCAATCTAGGGGGTCCAAACGCCTCCTGCCGGAGACTCTACGCGGGGGTCGTGCGGTCCATGGCCCTTTACGGGGCACCAGTGTGGGCGCGTTCCCTGAGGCGGCGACCAGCCCGCCGGTTGAACGCGTCCCAAAGGGTTATGGCAATTCGGCTAGTCCGAGGATACCGCACGATCTCCGGTGAGGTAGCGAACCTACTTGCCGGATTGCCGCCATGGGATCTGGAGGCAAAAGTCCTCGCGCACATATGGGAGTGGTGCGAGGAGGCGAAACGCCGGGGCGAAACACCGTTGCCGCGACAAATTACGGCTCGGCGGTCAGAGCTCCGGCAGGATCTCATGGCGACATGGAGAGACCGATTGTCGCAACCCAGCGCTGGGCACGCCACAATTGAGGCGATAAGGCCCCTCTTTGAGGAGTGGCTTGAAAGGCGCCATGGCGTCCTCACCTTCCGCCTGACGCAGGTCCTCACCGGACATGGATGTTTCGGGAGGTTCCTGTTCAGGATAAGGCGGGAGGAAACGCCCGGGTGTCACCATTGTGTGGATCGCCCGGAGGACATGGTGAAGCATACGGTGGAGGTCTGCTCCGCTTGGGCGGAGCACCGCCGTGTCCTCGTGGAGGCGATCGGCGGTGGTGACCTCTCGCGTCCGGCCCTGGTTCAGGCCATGGTACGGAGCAAGAGGGCATGGGACGCTGTCACCTCCTTCTGCAAAGCAGTAATGCTCGCGAAGGAGGAGGCAGAACGCGTGAGGGAGACGCAACGGAGACGCCCTCACGCCCCCAGCCGCCGCAGGAGACGTCCCGGGCGTCGGGCGTCGCAAGACGATTTCCGGCCACCGTAGGCGCGGGCTTGCGGACGGCGAGCAACGGGTAGCTCGCCGTCCGAAAAGGACCAGGCCCGAGTCGACGGCGCGTAGTGTTCCACGCGCACCTCAAAGAGATATTAGCAAAACTGACGGGGTCCGCTAGGGCCGATGCCTGTCTGGGTCGCGGATAAATTTGAAAAAGAGTTACCGCGGCCCTGGCTCAAGCAACTGAAGGAACACGGGTGGGTTTTAGTTAGTAAAAGTCTGACACGCCCTTCCGCTTCACCCAGAGCGGGAGAAGTCACTCGATGATTTACCACCCAAAATTGGCCAGTTCCAGTCGAAAACCAGTCATGTCAAATATTGTGCTACAATTTATCCTAAGTTATCTGCTTTATGTAAATAATTCCACTTTTCAAATTTATATAGTGTTTTTTTAATTATTTTGGCATGTTTTATGTTCTTTTAAATAAATTTTAGGATACTGAACTTGGCACCCATTTAGATCACAAGTCTTTTGTCGGCGTAGCCAACAACCGCGAATATTCATAGTGTTGAACTTGGCTCCCTATTTCACATTTGAGTTTTTGATGGGATAATAATAATACAAACTTTGCAAGCAAAACGTGTAACAGCAGAAATAGTGTGTCCTTGTGATGTTGTGCAGTGGCGAAAAGAGTATTAGTGAATGGTTTGTGTGGGTGTGTTTGGGGGTGTTTTAGTGCGTGTTATGTAGGAGCGGGGTAGTCGCGTGTGAGGGTGATTTGTAGTGTCTGTTGTTGTGTACGTGTTATTTGATAATAATAATAATTTATTTGCATGGTGCTTTAATCATTGCATCTGTTTCATTATAATGTACGGTGTCGATTAAAACTAAAGGGTGAAGCAGAAATGTGCCAACCTCAGTAATCTCACAATTCGACAGTTATATTTAAATGGCGTGAAATATGGGACGAGCCTTTTCTAAAATCGGGCACAAATCCAAACCAAAAATCTACCTAAAAATCAAACCTCATGCACAGCATTTTTTTTAGATAAAGATCTATTTTTATGTGCGTAACCAAAATAGCAGCTAAGGCAGTTAATACGTTTATGTCATACTAGCACTTCGCCCACGACTTCGTTCGCATGATCCGTATTTTATCCTACAGATGACTTTTATGTGCAGTTAGTTAGGGCGGCCAAAAATAAGCCTTTGTCAAATCAATAAAAAATGGGGTATCGCTGGTATCTAGGGATTAAGTTACAATTTACGTAATATTAATGGTGCTCATAAACGGTGTCCGATGAGTTTTATCAAAATAAAGGGCTCGTGGCTAAATAACAGTCGCACCGGTCATTCGATCAAGACCCCAGTCATGAGGCTTTATAATAAGATCCATAGTGAGTACATCACTCACTATCTAATACTATGAAGGAGACAGTGCAGTGGAGTTTCCGCAAGAATCTTACAATAAATATGGACACAACAAAGGTAATTTTAAATACCCATCTAACACCCATTCTCGTGAAGATCGGTAACTTTTCACAAGAAGTTATTTATTGAATCCAACTTGTTTAAACGGCATTTGAGAAGGTAAGCAATACATTATCGTCTCACAAACCTCCGTGTTTCATGGTGACTTTGACCAGTGTATGATGCCAGTGATGAAATATGACACTGAAACGTAGTTACCTAAGGCTCCATCAGAAGATTGAATGTCTTATGATTTTCCGAGGGTGTTTGAATTATTAATACGTAGATTTGCAGAAAACTGTTAAATTGTTTTTTAGGGATAGTTCTGAAAAATTGTCACCTCTATTTATTTATTTCAACCTTATCACATATTTTTTTACAGGATTACGCTTATCCTAAGTTACTTCACATACGTAACTACAGTAAGACCTAATTAATTACATAACAGGCAGATATCTAAACTAATTTTATGTTAACTAGTTAATATAACAAATTTTATCTATGACAAATTTTAAACAATGCACTCCTTGTAAATTCACTCAGAGAACGGCCGGTCCGTCTCAATAGCCACAAGGTTGAGCGTGCGGAGTGCACGCGTCAGCGGCGCCTCTCTTAACAGGTTGGTTGGCTCTATTATTTTGCCCAAGCTATTACATTTTCATATAACAAAAATTTCTCTCATTTAACCCACTCAAAGATAAAATTTAAAAAAATCCTTTCTTAGTTCTCCCCTACATCATAAAATCAAGCCTTGGGTTTACTAATGATAAGCATAAAATATATTTCCATAATTTACATCGGCATAACGAAATTCAGCATAATGATCATTACGCATAATGTTATTAGGCATAAATGCTTTGCCATAATGTATATTGCCATAAACACTATTGGCATAATAATAATGGTACATAATCTTGTAAAGCATAGTGTTATAAACGCATAATGATATTTATACATAATGTTCTTTGGAAGAAAACAAACATTCGCGGCTCAAGGATGGTCCAAGAGCAACCCCGCCGCACCTTAACCTAATTAATTTGAGTCATTATATCAAATATATTTAATTAGACATTTTAAGCTTAGGTAAAACAATTTTCAATCGATTCAAATCTATATTAAAATTTTCGATGTTTTGAAAATTTACATTTTACCTGTAGGTATTTTAATTTTCGACGTTCAAATATGGGTTCCCTATCCATTGGCATACAAACTTTAGACATAATATAACATGGCATACTTTTGTATATCCTATATAATTATATTTACGCATAACATTATTTTCGCATAACAGCTCACGCATATTTCTTTTTTGCATTATTACTCTGATCATAATAATGTTTAAGCATAACATTCTAAAGCATAAATTTGTTTACGCATAATGAAATTAAAACATTTTTTATAAGCATAACAAATACGCATAATAATTAACTACAAAAATGAAATACAACACTAATACTCATTTTAATCTATACTAATATTATAATGCTGAAGAGTTTGTTTGTTTGTTTGAACGCGCTAATCTCAGGAACTACTGGTTGGAACTGAAAAAATATTTTTGTGTTGGATAGTCCATTTATCGAGGAAGGTTATAGGCTATATTACATCACGCTACAACCAATAGGAGCGTAACATAAATGATAAATGTTGCAAAAACGGGCAAAAATATTCTTTTTTAAGTAACAATCATGTATGGAGGGTAGGTAGGGTAGGGTAGGTAGCTAGTTGACTGGAGCGAAGCCGCGTGGGGCAGCTAGTACAATAAAAATAAATAATTCTTATTCTATGATTAAAAGGGGTTATTTTTTTTTCTGTCTCCTCGCTGCACGCGTCGCGCTCGCGCTCGATTCGCTGGCATTTTTAATTGTCTCTAGTTTTCTTTCAATAATGTCGTCGCTCGCGCTATACTGCGCTCGCTTTTTTCTGTCAGCTAGGTTCTTGACACCCTAGGAGCCAGGTTATTTTTTTATAAGATGAAAATAATGAATATACAAAATAATGAAACTTGCATATTTACAAGCAATTGCTAAAATATACACCTAAAATAAAATATTTAAAAAAATTAAAAACACGCCTACCTTGTCAAAAAGTGATTATTATCAGATGCATGATAATTTGTAATGCATGACATTTACATTATATTATATATAATAAATCATTTGCATGAAAATTAAAAATAAATTAGGTAAAATAACTCAAATTTGTTTCCTTCCTATTATTGTTATGCCTTAATACTATTATGCTAATAGTCATTAGGGCTAGTAACATTATGCGAGTTAAAATTATGCCAAAACAAATTAGTCTTCAAGATAACTATGCCAACAAAAACTGTATGCCAAAAAACATATGGCAAAGAATTATTATGGCAAAACAAATTATGTCAAAGCAGTTATGCCAACGTATATTAGGAAAAAGAATATCATGCGAAAAAAGGGATCCCTCAAATAATTATGTACCCATAAAATTATTATGACGAATAAATATTATGCCTTAAATATTTATGCAACTCTAAATTATGGCAAAACGAATTGGACCAAATGATATTTATGCTAACCTTTGCATTGTGCCAAAGTATTATTATGCCGCAGTATTATTATGCTAATAAAAGTTATGCGAAAACGTTATGCCAAACAACATTATGTCTAAAACAGTTATCACAATAGGGGGATTCCCGAAGCCTTGTACAGTAAAATTCTTCAAAATGATCTAACACCCCCTAAATCGTATTTTAGTTTTGAAAAACTAATAATGACAATATTTACTATTTACTTAGTTTAGTATTTGTGGCAAGTTTCAAATTATAAGACCAAAAAATTGCCACCTTTTCATTCCCTTAGTAGGTAGAAAATCCGAAAACCAATAAATAAATGAATTCTTTTTATCGACCAAGAGCGTAAATCTTTAATTGCACGAGTCCCACTTAAAAGCAGAAAAGTAGAAATTTCACGCAATCTTTCAGTCCCCTTTTTACCTCCTTATGGGTGGAATTGCCAAAAACCTATAAATAAATGAATTCTTTTTATCAACCAAGAGAAGAGAGAGAGAGAGAATAAGTCTAAAAGTTCAGGTGTCCAACTTACAAATTGTAGAAATTTCATACAAACTTTCAACCCCTTTTAGAGGTGGAATCGTCGACAATCCTCTCTTAATGCTCACTTATCGCTGCCAAATTTCGTTTTTATATGTCAAGCGGTTTTCGATATTTCGTTTTGAGTGAGTGTGTGACCTTTCGCTTTTATATATTTAGATTCACCCTAACAAATTGTTTACCATATTTTATTGCCAAGTAGAGATGGAAATAATTATCTTATATGATATAATTGAGTCATTTTAAGAACATCATCATCTGCTTTGATTGTGGACCCAACACTAATTGGAGAGATTTATTTTAATGACCGACTTCAGACAAAAAACATCTAAAATTGTTTTCATTTGTTTTGGACAGTTCCTGGATGAAGGGTTAATTTTAATAATTAGTTTATTTTGGATTTCGTCCATTTATAACTTGAGACCCTTTTAAGACAGTTTGTTAATTAGAACTGTTTCAATATAATTAAGAAGGTAAGTACAATGGAAGAATGAATCCTTGTTTGTTATTTGGTGAATTGCCAAACCTACAGTTTGTTGATTAAATAATGCAAATAAATAAATTATAAAATTATTAAGTGACATTAGGCAGAGCAGTGGTGGCCCAATAGTAACGGCCGCCACTTTCAAGTTGTAGGACGTGGGTTCAAACCCAGACAGGCGCTTTACTTTGTGTAAATTATTCCTTCACCACTGCTCTCAAAACGGTGACGGAAAACATAGTGAAGAAACCGGCATGTCCTAGAACCATAAATTCAAAGACATGTGACATATACCAACCCGCACTGGGCCCGCGTGGTGGATTATAGCCCTTTCCTTCTCTATGAGAGAAGAAGAAGCGTTAGAAGGCCTCCCATAAGGTGTAACAATGACCTAGTAAAGGCAACGGGAGTCCGCTGAATGTGCGAAGTACTAGACCACTCGATGCGGTAACTCTTCGAGAAGACCAGACATCATCTTTCAGCTGAAATGTTGGTGATAGACACAATGTTGTACAATTACAACATTGTGATTATCCCAATGGATAATCCAAGATATCTGCAACTCCTGAAAGCCAGAATCAACATTGGCGACAGAAAAGCGCTAGGCAATGAAGCTCGAAGAAGTCCCGGCGAATGAATTTAACTGTCTTGGATCCCGCAGCGTAACACAAACATAATATATTTTTTATGATGCAATGTTGTTAATGTTTAATGTTTGAAATACCATAACACTGAATATCTAATATATTTCGTGAATTATATCCCCAATTCTTCGCTCCACTCACCATAATATTTTGTTAGTGCGATATACCCTCATATCTCTTAAAAATCCACCCAATGGATACGGGGAAAATATTTCAAATCTATAACACAGTATGCGAACGGCTTGGGTGGGTATAAAAACATTATCTTTTTGAACAAACCTTACTTTATCTCTTGACGGGCGAGGCATAACTTTTCGAGTCTATTTCGTTAACATTTTTCTCTATTGAATTGGTAACGTCTTTTGATGGAAAAATTGAGCGAAAGTTGGTAGCTGCTTTGGGGGTTCCGTAGTTGATACACTGTAGATTTACTATGTTTTCGTAATTGATTTTTATGGAGTGTGTAACAACTTAGGTATGTATGCCTGATAAATGATAACCTAAAAACGTTGCACAATTATACATCATAATCAGGAAAGGAGACAAACAGAGTCAAATTTACTTAGTTAATTATATAGATAAGTTGATGATGATGATAGATATAAGTCGCATAAGTAAAGGTTCACAAGTAGTTTAGGTAATGTAAAGCTGATAAAAATTAAGGAAAAATGGCAGACTTGTTTAGCACTACTCTTGATTAAATAAATAAGATAAGAAAAAATATTTTGGGACATCTTTTTTACATACATAAAGCACAACCACAAAATAAAATTTATATCATTAGTATACAATATAATACAAAAATTAGGTGCATTACAGTAACATTAGACCCCTTACTAGGATACTTGTGTCGTGGGACCTAGTTTTTCGTCGCATTTATTAATTTGGTTACAACACTACATGATACTTAAACTTAACTAATGGAAAAATACAAAACAAGGTTTGTGAAGAGTTTAAATATTTGAGTGTGTGTCTGTGTATGCAGTGTGTCTGTGTGTGTGTAGTGTGTGTCTATGTATGTGTATTGTGTGTCTGACAGAGAGAGATGTGTATGATACGCCTGGGTGAGTTATTACGATGGATTTATAGTAAGGGAATCAGGAGAGCTTCAGTCTGCGCATAATCTTGAGCTGGTAGCCATTTGAATACTTTCACTTTACAAGCGTGTTTAGAACAAAAACTAAAAGAAACTTACATACCCGATCAATATGTAAATCTAAAGATTTACATATTGATTGGGTATGTAAGTTTTTTTAGTTAAGTTAATAAGTTTGTCCTTATTCAAACCACAAAAATCGACAAATTCCAAACCAAAAGACGACAAACTGGCGCTTCACAAAGACACTTTAAAAACAGAACGCAAAAGCAAAACGTCATTTTATTTTCTCGACGAACTACAATTTTAAAGGCATCCTTATATTTTGCATACATACGGCTTCACTTGCCCGGTCTTTGGGATTATGCAAAGTTGTTTCGCTTCCATCTGGTTCTGGGGTCCTCTTTTCCGGCTACGGATGTTTTTGCAGGTGACTGAGGGATTAAACCGGGTATGAGGTAAATCCTACGTAGTGATCGTGAAACCTTATCGACTGGTCGGTGATCGGAATTGGTTTAATTTTTAGATTTCCTGTTTAACATGTTGGAAAGGCTAGAGGTATTAAATGGAAGACGCATGTGACAGATCACTGTTCTATTGGCAAGTAGTATCAAAATACGTAGTTTCGCGTTTTTTTTTCTGCTGTAGGTATGCATAGATTAGCTTATTACAAAGTTTTAATAAAATTATTTAGATTCCAACTTGGGAAAATACGGAGGAGGCTTCTCCCCAGCAGCGGAACAGTATAGGTAAAGTGAAAACAATAGTTTTATATACGTACACGTATTGCGTCTTTTTACTCGACTGCGCGAGGTTAATGTTTTTCGAGAGTATCATGTTTACTTGTATGTATGTATGTCCATTACTTAAATACAAATTATAGAAAACCTACCAAAACTTCGTTTGTCACCGCTGGCAAGCATCTCATAATACCTAATGTATAATTTATACCTAGTACTTGTTTTTCTCTTTTCAGTTAATTAATTTTTACCAGCCGGGTTTTTGTTTCTATTATAATTTGTTTTTAACCCCCGACGGAAAAAGAGGGGTGTTATAAGTTTGAGGTGTGTTGCTGTGTATCTGTGTATCCGTGTATCTGTGTGTCGGTGTATCTGTGTATCTGTGTGTCTGTCTGTGGCATCATAGCGCCTCAACGGATGTGTGATGTGATGTGATTTGTTTGAAAGGTGATTGTATCGAGAGTGTTCTTAGCTATGTTTGAATAAAATCGGTTCAGCCGTTCAAAAGTTATGCGCGTTTTACTGTTTAGATCGTGATGTTTTCGCAAGATAAATGTGTCGGGGGTTTTTTAAATTTTACTTGTATTCTCTATGTTCACTGGTTTTATTTTGTCCTATCAAAATAATACTAGTGAACACAGAGCGGTGAGCTCTCACTCCTGTAATCAGGTGAATATCTTTTAACACATTTTACTATTATAGTTCATAAAATCCGTACCGTATAAATTTCACTTTAAACTCAAGGACCCCAAAAGCCAACATTCAGTTAGAATAAAATTCTATGAGAACTGTCGTAAGCCGTTTTTTGTTTACTTGATAAAGTGCTCCAGTTCGATTACGTATCACTGGCGACGGCATAGAATAATAAAATACGGTAGAAGAAACACTTATGTACTGACAGGAACCTCGTCGATTTAGCAAATTCGAATTTCAAATTGTGAGATGAAATGTGGATGTACTTTGCAGCATTTACACCAATGAAGATATATACATACAATTATACTACCTATAAGTCTAGGTTTCCTCACGATGTTTTCCTTCACCGTTGTCAGCAATGTCCAAGATAAACATAAAAAGTACATAATATGAACTGAAAAAGTCACATTGGTATTTGCCCGGATTTGAACCCACGACCTCATGAACGAGAGACGAGCTCTTAGCCACTGTGCCACCACGACACAATAATAGTCTGTTAATGATAGGTTGTAAATATTATCAATTTTCGTTGACCGGCCCGCCTCAGTCAGACATTGTAGGCATTTAGCATGCATTTAGTTCGGTAGTATCGCGTCTAATTCTTGATTTAGTCTGTGTCGCCGGTTTCTCTTTTACGTGTGAATTTTATCGAAGTGCTTTTACATTATTTCTTTGGTGATTGTCGTTTTTTTTATTGGAAGGTGCTAGTGTATTGCGTAGTTTTCTTGAGGTAACGAAAATTTAAAGACTGAGTGTATTTTGGTTACGATAATTAACATATTTCCGAAAAGTTCTGGAGTGGCGACCTGGTCAAGCCTGTGGGAGTCCAGTGAATGCAAAACGCACAGGACCAATCAGTGTGGTGACGCTTGGCCTATGTCCAGCAGTGGACGTCTTTCGGCTGAAATGATGATGACATATTTGCATAGTTTTCTTCAGGAAGTGCTACTGCTGAGCATGATGTTCTGGGGTCAGTTCTCGTGTCGGGCGATACGTTATTAAGTGTTCATCTGGAATTTCTCAGTAGCAGCTTAGAGTCTGGATTTGTTCCCGGTTGATGGGAATAGACTCGCTGGCCAATATCATTAAACTGGCGGGTGCATTGTAGATCCACCTCTGCCTTACCTATTGCGGAATACAGTCTTGATGGTATGTGTTTTTGCAGACCTTGAGTAAGGACTCAGGATATAGTGGGCAGATTTCACTGGGCAACAAAAAAACACTTTTTGTGTGTAACATGAAAATATGTAACTGATTATGTTAGGAACATTTTTTCAGTATCATAAAATTGACATTAGAATTATTTAGATACGAACTAGTAGCACTGTCTGACTGTAATATTTTCATTGGCATTATTATTGGCGATTACAAATTTTATGCTAACCGATTCTATAATCCTTCTGACCAAATAATATAATATAACTGAGAAAATAACTTTTCCGCAGATATTACTTGCTGACCGAATATTTAAAATAAAAACCATAACTATCGCATTACCCAACAATTACGTTGCAATATTCATAATGATAAGGCTATGCGATAAATAATAAAGTTTAAATCAGTATTCATTACTTTGCCCGATTTGACTTGAGTTGATTCATATATGCCCGGGCACTATACATAGTGCCTTGATTAAACACTTTGGACCATGACATACGAGTATTAGCACACTACTATATTCCTATGGTAATTACGCACTACACGTCCGTGACCGTGATCCGTGTTCTTGATTTGAGTTCCGAGTTCAAAATGCTCTGAATTATGACAGATTATGACGGATAGAGTTAGGATATAGTGCGTAAGCGTCCCTACGAGAAGTACTACGGCTACTTTTGAAATTAAATTTTCGCGACACGGATCGGATGTTGTGCGTAGCCAAGACGTATAATTTTCGGACAGAATTATAAATGCATTACAATAGGCAAGTTTTTGCTTTTAGACACAGCTCTCTCTGTCTATTGCTTGAAATGCATTTTCTGTTCAATCAATTTAAACTTACGCGTATTGCTCACACAGGACTGTGACAGAATTAATTTTGCATTGACATGCATAAACTCTCATCTTTTTCTCAGGGTAGGCAGAAACTGCTGAACGCCATCTGATATCAAATGAAGCAGAGGCAAAAGGCAAAGGTGATCCTTACATAATCCTTTTCCTTACATCTAGTCCTACATGGACGCTTGAATACTACGCACTTGGCCTATTGGAAGAATATGACTAATAAGATCCGTCCCCGCCAGGCGTTTTTACTCTCGTCTGCCTTGTAAATACCCTTTGCCTTCAATTTTACATTTCTGCTCTTTATTCTTACAATCCTGTATTTATTTTATTCAATCCTTTATCTTACACAAATAACATCAAAATTCACTGAAGACTAAACCTCCCAAAATCACGAGGGAATATTGTCTCAACATTATAATATCATAAATTTTACAGGCGTCCGCGGTTTCTTGTAATTGGTCATGAATAATGTATACTCCATTCATTCTCCTGTGCAAGATAAATTGATTCTGATTGTATTAATATTCCTTTGGAATTCAGGTAAGTGGGAATGCCGGTGGCTGTTTTTGTGAATTACCTAATGGCTTTAATACGGGCTTTATGGCATAGGATAATTTGAAGTGAAGCTGGCTCTGTTGGGATGCATTTCAATAGCTTTATAAGCAGCATGATATCAGTCATAAAAAAAAATTAAGGCAGCTGGAAATACCACTTTTAAAAACAATTTTCAGGAAATTGAAAATGCCCTAAAGGAAAACTCATACCTTTGTGTGGGAAATAAAGGCCAATATTGTTTTGCTATTTCAATACATAAGCAGTCTGTTTAGTCAGTCGCATTGCGTTGCGTCTTTGAACTATGTGAACTGACCCTAAGGTTGGTAAGGTAACTGCCACAAAGACAGTTTGCGTGTACGTTTTGTAACGTGAAAGTGACATCAAAGTGATAATTAGTAATTCCCTGAACATACAAGGCTCAGCGAGGCATTTCAAGAACAACCTGCTTGTACCTATACTTCTTAAAATACTCGAGTAGCAAAATACTGGTATCTATATTTCACTGCTTGTCACATGCCAATCCTATCCTTCCCAAAACCTAACCCTCAATCACTCAAATCATTCACACAATAGGGGTCGAGGCTGGCACTCGACAAAATTGTCACTATTCGCACTCACGCCATTATTTAGCGCGGGCCATACGTCCCCGTCAGTCTGCCCGCAAATTAGCCGGCATTACCATAATTTGGCTAACAGCAAATGCTGAAAATGCCACGGATATAGCTTACTGTTAGATGTTGAAGTAGATGTGAGCGTGGGATAGTGCACATAAATAGTCTGAATCAGAATCTGAAATATCTTAATATTTTATCTCTTCATGTAACATTTTGTCTCCCGAAAATAAGTAAACTGCCTGTGTTTGCCTATTTTAGCCCTTTAGAAGGGTTAAGCTTTTGTTTTTTTTGCCTACTGCTACCTATGCATTAAGAATATCCGGTTCATGTGCGGTTTGTTCGGTTTCCTGGTTGCTAACTGACTGGGTGATTCCATAGCACTTTATTTACTTAATCTATGTCGGTGACACGTTGGACATTCACTAGTGGGTTAGAGCGCCCGTATCTTAAGTTTGCATGACCAGGGACTTCTATGTCAAGAACTTGTAGCTCATAAAAAGAAGAAGAGAAATATTGTTAAACACAATGGTTTGAAAAAGTTAATGACGTCGTTCTAAACGATCACGTCACTCTTTACTCCGGGGACTTGGCACACAATTTCTGTGATACAGGGCAACATCTGTGATACACAGCCTATAAAAGATTTCTGGACACGTTTCCAGGCGCGGGCGCGAGTCCATCGGGCGCAGTGTCATACTGGGCAAAGTGAAAGGTCGGCAAAAAAGATCACCCGTGCGACGGATCTAATTAAGTCTGCTGTAAACGATTCTACACTAGAAAAGTGGCATTCAAACAACGAACACGCTGCAATAGAGATAAGAAAAAGACAAAAATGCAAGGAAATATCAAACGCTATCGAAATATCACATGATCAATCCCTTGGCACATTTTGGCATTTCGACCATCGCCACCGCTGACGTCTAATGACACCAGTGCAGAACCTCAGGAGTACACGACGCGATTGATCAGTCGATATTTGTTTCAACTGACCAACCAATCTCGCGCTCGGAACGTTCAACGCGTCCCGCTTCACTACCAAAGATACCTAAAAAACTACTTCTGCCCATCTAACGTCTCTTGCCAACTTACGTGCCGGGAATTATACTGATATGTCTCTCGCTATCGAAAAATTTCGAAGTAACTCTATCTATACATAAAACTACTTTGAATGAAAATTGCGTCATCCATTACCCAGCCTTTCTGTAAGAGAGTTAGTATTAAAAATAGTCCTCACATTACCTAAGTAGTAACTTTTGGCCGCAACTTCGTCTCGTTAATGATTTTAGTTAACCTAACTCACGTAAGCCTGGCTTGGTAAAGTTAAATCCGGATTTTTATGGAGGCGCTTTTAACATTGGAAAATTGTTTGAAATCTCATTTTTAGTTTGAACACTACGGGAAAAGGGGACATGAAAGTTTTAACTAATTACTGTAGAGTTTTTTATAGCATTTGTTTCTAAAAACGGGGAAACAATTTGAGTATTACATGGTTGTAGTTTTAGAATAAGTTAATGTGTAACAACATGGGTGCTACCGTTTTTAATTGTTTCAAGCCACAAACACTGATTATATTTCTTATCTCTCCCATAGATGATACAGTTTACGTGCAGACGCAAGTCCTACAATATACTTTCACATATTTTCAAGCTTAAAAAAATGCTTATAAAATACTCTTTACTCACACCATAGACCACCTCTATGTTTGCGCGTTGTCACACGACATTACGTGATTTTTGACGTCGAAAGGCCCTTGAAAAGTGACATTTTATCATCGAAAGCGTAGCGATAGAGATTGGAAAAATGTCAAAAATGTATAAGAATGTCAAAAATCATCGTAATAGGGATTGCATAAGGGAACACAGAATATTCGTATTTCCAGGATCGTTTTTAACGGATCCGTCGCTACCGGGAGTAATGTTCACAACAGATTAAGTCAGTATAACACCAAAATGGATCAGTATTTTAATACTGTTGTATGTGTGAACTCGCCCATACAACTAGGTACCTACGCCATTGCCACATAAAAACGTTTACAATAAAGCAGACATATTGATTCACGGGATTGATCACGTGATCTTTCGATAGCGCTTGGCAGTTCATACGTGTTTGACATTTTAACAAAATATTGGGGGATAGATCACGTGAAGTTTCGATAGCGCTTGGTAGTCAATACATGTTTGACATTTTGTGACACAGTACGAGATGGACACGGAGGTCATGCCGCGCGTCACACAGTTGCGGGACCGGTGGGCGTGACTAGAGAGACGTGTGGCGACCGCAACTCGGTCGCTTCGGGAGCAGTGCCGTCACGCGACGCAGGCGGGGAAAACATCAAAATGCAATATTTTATGAATATTTCTTCTTTATAATCTAAATATCGTTTTATGAGTATTTGAAAGCAACCCTCTTTTTCTAGTGATGTGAAAATTGAGCCAATCTTCATCCTTTTTTCCTGAGGCATAGATAATAATATAAGAATATCATCATCTTCGTCATCCTTCAATAGCTGCTGAAAAAATTTTGTTCCTAGCTGCGGATTAATTGTGCGACATATCGTACTACAATAGAACATAACCGTCACTCATAAAAACTACGGGATGAGTGGCGATGTCGCCGTCGCTGACATCGGAAAGCTAGGGGTCGCCCTGTTACAGGCGACCATGGTCGCGTAGTTGAATGGTCGCAGTCGCGCGGAACGGTCTCTAAGAACCGAATCCTACCTTTAGACGTACCGTTGGCTAGGACTAACTTACTATAGTTTATCCCTATGACGCGAGTCATACGTTGGATAAATGCTGTAACGTTATCGTAAGATATATTTTGCCAAAACCTGCCGAGATTCGTCAAAGTAGCGCAAAATTAAATTGAAAAAGGTCCGACCATTTAAATAAAGATTTATGTATTGGAATGTCTTACTGTAACGATTGATGTATTGTATTTCAATGTTTTATGTGTATGTTATAACATCGCCTTGGAAGTCTCTGTAAAGGTGTTATAATAATTAATGAGAAAATAAATAATAAATAATTTTAACAAAATATTGGAGGATAGATCACGTGATATTTCGATAGCGCTTGGTAGTCCATACATGTTTGACGTTTTAACAAAATATTGGGGGATTGATCACGTGATGTTACGATAGCGCTTGGTAGTCAATATATGTTTTACATTTTAACAAAATATTGGAGGATAGATCACGTGATGTTTCGATAGCGCTTGGTAGTCCATACATGTTTGACATTTTAACAAAATATTGGAGGATAGATCACGTGATGTTTCGATAGCGCTTGGTAGCCCATACATGTTTGACATTTTAACAACATATTGGAGGATAGATCACGTGATATTTCGATAGCGCTTGGTAATCCATACATGTTTGACATTTTAACAAAATATTGGGGGATTGATCACGTGATGTTACGATAGCGCTTGGTAGTCAATACAAGTTTTACATTTTAACAAAATATTGGAGGATAGATCACGTGATGTTTCGATAGCGCTTGGTAGTCCATACATGTTTGACATTTTAAAAAAATATTGGAGGATAGATCACGTGATGTTTCGATAGCGCTTGGTAGTCCATACATGTTTGACATTTTAAAAAAATATTGGAGGATAGATCACGTGATGTTTCGATAGCGCTTGGTAGTCAATACAAGTTTTACATTTTAACAAAATATTGGAGGATAGATCACGTGATGTTTCGATAGCGCTTGGTAGTCCATACATGTTTGACATTTTAAAAAAATATTGGAGGATAGATCACGTGATGTTTCGATAGCGCTTGGTAGTCAATACAAGTTTTACATTTTAACAAAATATTGGAGGATAGATCACGTGATGTTTCGATAGCGCTTGGCAGTCCATACGTTTTTGATATTTAACAAAAATATTGGGGGATTGACCACGTGATGTTCCGATAGCTCTTGACATTTTACCAATCGGTATCGCGACGCTTTCGTTGATGGAATGTCACTTGTCTAGGGCCTAGGGTTTTATTACCTACAACTACAAGTAATATTCACTTTAATATAATAAAATAACCCAGTTAAGTTAGTAATTAATGGCCTTGAATATGGGCATGGAACTAAAGCTTAATCAGCGTTTTTAACATTCCCACTGCTGGGACACGGCCTGTTTCCCAGCAGTGGGAATGTCCTCTCTATGAAAGAGAATGGGCCTTAATCTAACACGCGGGCCTAGTGCGGGTGGTGGGTGTGACTTGTCATCGACTTTTTGGTTCTAGAACATGCCATTTCATCACCTTTTTTAGAACATTGGTAATGAGAAATAATTTACACAAACAAAAGCGCCAGGCTGGCTTCGAATCCACGACCTAAGACTCATAAGTCGGGACCGTTACAACTGGACCACCACTGCTACCCTTAATTAAAATTGACTGTCACCAACGCCATATCAATACAACATTCAGTAACAGTGAACGTCAAGTCAGAAGTTTTGATGTACATCGGATGTGATAGCGAGTTTCTAGTTTACTGATAACGATGGGGAGGTGCAAACAGTTATTTGGAAACTGTAGTGGCATCATCAGATCATACAGATATTGATTCTGAATGAAATTGAATTTGCCTTAACACTGTATGCTCAACTTTATCATCATATTCTTGTATCATTTATGTGAAAGAAAGAAAAATTGTTTATTTCTGCCAGGCACGACGCATACCATAAAAAGAACAAAAAAAACTTAAATATAATCATCACAAGTATGCGTCACAACTACGCAAAACGGTCATCGCTCAGCGTAATGCTGGGACTCGTGTGCGAGACAGAGCCATAGCGCTGGTTTTCAGCGATAGCGGGTGTCGACTTGGTGTTTCCGAACCAATGAAACCTTATTGGGAAGTGACGGAGCGAACAGTTTTATTTATGAATAGAAATTAATATAAATGAGTAAATATAATGAGCGTTTTAAAGTTCAGATATAAAAACAAAGGGTTATACTATTTGTTTAGTGTATGTCACTAACTAACCCAAAAAATCACGCCTGTATTCCCCGATGATAGACAGAAATGCACCAATAGTACCACTTCATGTCGTCAGTTATGTTTAAGACCCGCGTAATAGGGGGCAAGCCTATTGCCATTAACTGGCCACTAATCCAGACTCTGGACTGCTAATGAGAAATGCCAGATGGAAAACCCAAATAATTGTGATTAAAACATGGAAATGGAGTTTCTTGCACGTTCTTCTCCATAGAGACCTACTGACGCTTGCGAATGTGCAACTAGATTCATATTTTGTTTGACAATTCAAAAATGTATGGTTTAGTTGAATTATTTGTCTTATTTTTTATTTTTTGACACTTTGCCCGACACATGAACTCATGCTCAATATGCGACCACTAGACCACAAGGCAGAGATATTGATTCTGATTGAAATATTTGCTTTGGCGTTGTAGAACAAATTCATCACCATGCCCTTATCAGTACGTGTCTATATTTAAATACTTTACCATTTGAAAAGTATTTTATTATTCTAAAGAAATTTACTACTGGGATAAAGAGTGTCCTATACCCTAATTCATGACTGCCTTTGTCTTCACCCAAATTTCATCACAATCCGTGTGACCGTTGAGGCCTGATTAACAGACATCCAGGCTTTTTCATTTAAAATATTAAAGTTGCAAGACAATACAATAAAAAAAAACAATTAAAAACGTTTTTAAACAAGATTTTTAGCTTACCGTGCATTTTCAACTAAATAAACTTATGTAAAATTATAACTCGATCGTTTGGGTATATCTGTTTTAAAATTCAGTTGTAATATTTGACTCACACATACTCGTAACTAACTAATAAGGCAAAAAATAAAAGCTTGTAAAAACTCATGAAGTTGACAGGCTTTCTTCCGACTTTATACCATTTAAAAAATACTTCATCCTCAGAATACATACGCAGTCTTAATAAAACCTTTATCCAAACAGACTTGACATCGAACGACAAAATTAAACTCACATCGCACACACACAAGTACAAATCTTGAAAGTATGTTGAATCGCAAAACTCATTTTTCATTTCTCATCTGATGGCATTGTGTAAGAAAACCGAGCAAATAAGTAGGATTCATAACGAGACGCTCATATTGAAAAGTGTCCAAAAACCGATATTTGAATCACTGGCTTCTGCCCGCGGTTTCGCCCGCAAATGTCGGGCATTGTCCCAAGGGAACATGCTACCAGTATAACAATTTTTATATAGCGTGGAACACTTAGCGCCGTCGAACCAGGCCAGGTCCTTATCGAACGGCGAGCTACCCATTATCCGCAAGCCCGCTCCTGCTGTGGCTTGGGGCGTGATGCCTTCGTTGCGTCTCCCTTACGGGTTCCGCGTCCCCCTTCGCGAGCATTACTGCTTCACAGAAGGAGGTGACAGCTTCCCATGCCCTCTCGCTCCATACCAAGGCCTGGACCAACCCCTGCTCTATTAGCTTGTCGTCAGCGTAGCAAATTACGCTGACGCTGCTAGGGATGTCGGTGTGCAGCAACCAGTCGTATCCGATATTCAACAGATACCAAACAACCAAACAACAGGTACCAAACAACAGGTCCCAAGACCGATTCCTGTGGGACACCGCACGACATCTCAAGCCAATTCCACTCACCCTGGTGACCGGGGTACAGGACAGCCCTGTCCGTCAAATAGGCCTCGACCACTATCGCGCACAGAGGTAAGGCGGCATCCTGTGATACCGGAGTACCTCGCTGATGCAACTCCAGGGCAGGGTGTTGAGGTCGCGGATAAATTTAAAAAAGAGTTACCGTGGCCCTGGCTCAAGCAACTGAAGGAACACGGGTGGGTTTAAGTCAGTAAAAGTCTGACACGCCCTCCCGCTTCGAGGGGAGAGCGGGAGAAGTCATTGGATGATTTACCACACAAAAAAAAAAAAAAAAAGGGCAGGGTGTTGAAGGTATCGTGTGAGAGACCCTGGGCAGCTCCATACGACATCTCGGCCCACCTCAGTTACGATGTCGCCTCTGATACCAAACGGCACCGCAACCTACTTGGTGGGTTTTCCAGCACCCTTACATGTCTAATTTAGTCACATGCTTTCTAACAAATAAGGATTTAGAAGTAAATTCTATATACATTGCTTGTTATGTTTGCAAGATTCGTCCACTCGATAACGTAAATAACGCAATGTATGCAGTTGAATTGTTAATATTATTTATTATTCGTGTGTTACGAAATACCTAGACAATGTGGGAACCCACGGTGGTGGGGAGTTGCCTTTAAGGAAAGAGTGAATATGTTACTTCTCGGCAAGCGTGTTTCACCGTTGACCACATCATCGCTTACCATCAGGTGAGATAGTGGTCAAACGCGAGCCTATCAACAATTCAACAGTAAAAAAAAAACTCCACGGGTCTACTCGTGTTCCAAGTTTCATCCAAAGCCACTGAGGCATGATTAATTAAAAAACATCCAAATATCCGAATGTTTAAACATCCAAACGTACAGAATTTCTCATTATTAATATAACCAGGCAAAATCCGAATATTATTATGACTCGGGGCAATAAGGATGAGTATGTTACTTTTTATGTGAACATGAAACACATTATGGTTTCCTTGTTTTGTAATTGGTTTCTGGCGGGGTGAATTTTAAAAGAGGTGTAATATCTTTAATGTTTTATAATGGGCTAGCTTGTTTTTGGCAAAAGAATAAAAGATGCCATTCTATATGGAAATTAGGCCAGTCTTCTGGTTATTCTTACTAGTAGGCAGTGGCATGAAGAGGTCTTTTATGCTCTACGGTCTGTCCACAATAAATCAGAAAAATCTCGAATCATTATTACAAGCTTTTATTTTATAAATATTATTCTATAAAAATTAAAAAATTAGCACCCCGGTATCGGGAACAATTGTAATAAAATAAAAAGTCTAATTTATTATAAGTTTCGAGAGCGAGTATATACGGCTGTAGCAGTTTCAGGGTTATCAAATAATAGTACATTATGGTACAAGTGTGTAATGTTGGTGATTACCGCTGAGGCGCCATTGAGACCCGAGCCGTTAGGTGAGGGTCTTAAGAGAGCTGAGGACGGTAATCATCAATACACACGTGTATCATACGACGTTTTTCAACACACTTGTGAAGAAAATAATACAAAAAAATCATTTCCAACAGTGAAAACGAGTTGTGATTTTTTTTTCGCAATGGCGGGCAAAATTAATCAGTTTTCCTATGCGCGCGCATCTAACAATGGCGATCGGCCATAGACTAAAACTAATGAGTTTTCTTTTTTTGGCTTTTCGCGGATAGCGTTTTAATTAGCCACGTACAAAATGGGGAATTTCAAGTTTTGTTTATTACAGACAAAAACAAAAGTTATATTTATATATATTATTATTTCACTTATGTGAAAGTTTTATTTATTAAACACGTACAAGTTGAAATTTCTATTTAAATACGAAGTATATATAATATCTCACTTGTGAATAATAGTAATGAAAAAGTCACAGTTTGATAACAGGTGTCATTATGTGCCTAATTGCGGTGAAATTAGAGCCACTTTATGAGCAAGTGTGTTGAAAAACATTTTTTTTTCTATTACGATACAGGACAAATCCAAGAAGTTAATCACTAAGGAGTTTCCATCAATATTTTTTTTGTAATGCCATTTTATAGTACCTATTATAAAAAGATTTGATTCCAATTTTAAATTGTCTATGACAATGCCCGCTTTAGACATAGCACGCACTGTGATTTTTATGCGCGCGAATTTTGTTTCCTTCTACCTGTTCATAGAGCTCAAAATATTCGGGCGAATAAAATTCGCGCCGTGGTGCGGTGGATTCTGTGGCAAAACACGGATTTCTTGCGGAATTATTTCCGCACGATTTCGTTACCGATGCGAACAACTTCATACAATTACATAGGTCGCAGAATGGGCGGAAAAAAATCGCGCGAATAAAGATCGCAGTGCGTGCTAAGCCTTAGCGCATGCGCGGTTAATGCGGTAATGTGCTGGGTTTTGGCGCCAGTCATACGTTTTGCAAGTTTTGCTGTACTGAATTTCATGAGTTATTTAAATTATTGTGTGTGAAATGTCTGATATCAGTGAATGTGAAGAAAATTTTACTCCGCCCGATATTTTAGATGCGGCGAAGGAAATTACTCTTAATTTATTACCAGCAAAGTCGAGAAAAGTATATGACAAATGCTATCACGATTTTATGGCATGGAAAATGCAAAAAGAGGTATTTAGTAGGTTCAATCCCAATTTATGAGTGTAGATAAAGTAGTGTTTGAAACTGCACATAACTAGGTATTAAAACATTCGTGTGAAAGCTATTAAAAACTTCGCCTACGGCTCGGTTTTTAAACACACACTCATGTTTTAATACCCCTCATTATGCAACAGTTTCATAAACTACTATTTTAAAGACTATAAGTAGGTACCAGTGTTTTTGCATCTCCATTTGCTTGAGTTTCTACTTTTTACAAGCGTTTAAATAACACAGTATACTGTATTTCTTCTTTCTTGGTAAGTCCATTAACGTTACAAATGAAATACCAACTACATTCCTAAAGCAAATCAAAACAGTGCTACAGGCATTTTTCCAATTACACCGACAAAGGGTATATACCTACTTAGATGGAGTAATCGGTTTCCTTGCAACGTTTCTAGCGGGAGGAATGTGCAGTTTGTGTATAAGGTTTTTTCTGTTTACTAGCCTGTAAATTTACTAACGTACGAGTACTTCTAGAAAAGGCCTCTTTTGTAGATATAAATATGTTAATTATTAAACTTTTATAGTGCAGATTGGAAACTTCGGACTGGCTGTCAATACTGGGTTTATTTCCGTATTGGGTTATGTTAGGGGGTTTAAGTGACGCAAAGGGCAATGGAGAGAGCTATACTCGGCGTTTCCTTGAGTGATTGAATCAGAAATGAAGACATCCACAAGAGAACCAAGGTAACCTACGTAGCCCGAAGAATTACCAAAATAATTTGCTAACTTAAGTGGCAGTGGGCAGCGCACATTTCTCACAGAACTCATGGCAGTTGGGACCGAAAAGTTCTAGTGTGGCGACAGCGTACCGGGAGACGCAGCGTATGAAGGCTAAGTAGAGCAACGACCTGGTCAAGGCTGTGGGAGTCCGGTGGGCGCAAAACGCACAGGGCCGATCACTGTGGCGACGCTTGCGGGAGGCCTATGTCCAGCAGTGGACATATTTCGGCTGAAATGATGATGATGAGTGGGGTTTTCTGGAGGAATTGCTTAGCCCGAAACAAGACTTCGAGCTGAGTAGTTATGCTTATACAATAGAAATAGGCCTACTACTATAATGTTTCTGTAAATTGCAAAATAAAATTGTATGAAAACCATTTCTGTAATGTCTTTCTGTTGACACAATCTTCAATTCTATTCTATATTTTTGTATGGCAAGCAAAACCGATGTCGAATATTCTGCCAACGTCTAAAGTAAATTCTTGTTTGTTATTTTATTGATAGTAACGTCCTAGAATCGAAAGTTTTTCTTCGTTCTCATAGCGACAGAGTCAAGTGGAGTGAAGACGATTTCCTTCAAAAAACCTTCTCAACAAAAATAAACCGACTTCGTAATAATTTTAATAATTAATTTTAATAAGGTTAGGTTAGGTTAAGACGGGCTGGTGTCCGCAACTCCACGTCTAAGCGCGTATTTTGCGTACGGGAAGTTAGTATTTTAATAATAATAATTTTCGTTTCAGACGTCAGTGTTACAAAACGATAAAACAAGGGGTATCAAGGACACCGACTGCCGAAACTAAAGTATGATTTGCACTTTTTAGTGTTTTGATTTGGAAATCTATTTATTTTTGTTGGAAACGTTTTGTTTTTCTCATTTTAGTTTTGATACACCATCACTAATAACTTAGTAAGGTAAGGTCAACTTAAGGATTGACATAATACCCATAATAGCTCGATTTACACATTCGTGCTGTTTCGAAAGAAGTTTGCTTGTATACTCGATTTTGATCAAACTTGCACTATTTTCTAACCGCAGAGATACTTACTTTAATATAAAGAATGATTCGTCGAAATGCGTTCACATAGATACATACATACACTTATGAAATTTGGCACACATGTTTAGGAATCTACATAGAGTAACATAATTATGTATGTCAACCGAATCCTACCTTTAAAGCTTCTATAGAAAACAGACATACTGCACGTGTCTGAGTACTACAGAAGCTTTAGAGTTTTAATTTGAAAAATTGTCATCGTACTAAGCGATAGTGTAATCAGATCCTTTCACGTTTAATCCACTTCGTGCCGGATGAGCCTCAGCTGTTTACGTTCTAATTAGTCGCTGCTCTGAAGAGAGAGCTGATGAAACTATTTGATTGGAACGGCTAATAATACCGTTCCAATGAAATAGTTCCATAGTTTTAATCATTGGAGGATAGTTGAATCTAATACCTTTAAACGAGTAATTCTTGTGTTTATATATATATAATCTGAATCTCGGAAACGATTTTCATGAAATATGCTGGGTTTCGGGGGCGATTCATCGATCTAGCTAGGTTTATTTTTAGAAAACATCGTTTTCTCTATTTTCATCCGAGTAAAGCTTGGTCGCCCAGGTTTCTTTACTTAATATTAGACGCTGTCTTTTTTGGACATTGGAGCTCGGCGGTTGATTCGAAAATGGGTCACCATCCATAATATAGCGAGACTTCCCCGTGCCTCGGAAAGCACAATGACAGGAAATGCGGTAGCAGACATATAACTGAATATCCTAAGTCAAAAGTCATAGTTTGAGGTTTAGCTCTCGCCTATTTCCTCCTCCAATATTGGACCAATTGAATAGATATTACCTAAACAGAATAAAAAAGATGTATACTGTACCCCTATGTTTTTCCCTTTTTGATGTTACGTTATCTTTAGAAGCACTAGAACCCTTAAAAAATGCTCAGAATTGACAACTATAAATAAAAAAATAAAGCATAGAAGCACAAGGAATATCTTTATTATTCAATTTATGGAATATCTTTTCAATTAATTCAATGCTGGTGGAGGTAAAAGGCGAGCACGAAACCTCGAATATTGACTTTTTACTAAGGAAATTCAGTCGGAGCTCTTGCCTATATTTCCTTTATCCTAGCTAGCTAAGAAATCTGACTCTAGCTCTATCCTAGCTAGGATAGAGCTAGAGTCAGATTTAGTCTAGCTAGCTAGCTAGGCAATCTGACACCAATTTTGCCAAGGGGTACTGAGTTACCCATTTATAAAGATCAGGGTTATGGAGGTCGGAGGAAGAAGAAAGTACACAACTAATTCAGGCAAGGTATGACAAATTCATAAACTTGGTAATAACAGAAACAAAGAAAATAAACTTAGAGAAAATAATATGGTTTCTAATGAGACATATCAGCTGCTACAGGAAAGGAAAGAACTAATACGAAGAAAGGAAAATAAAGACTACAGCTCCAAAATATCTGCTATCAGCAAAAAGATAAATGTAAATATGAAGATAGATAAGAAAATAAAAAGACAAGTAACATTGAAAAACACATTGAGAAAACCGGCGGAATCAAAAAGGCTTAAAAGGAATTAACCATTAAAAAGGATTGGATGCTACAAGCTAAGAATCAAGACGGAAAGTATACAAAAAAAAGACACGAGATAATAAATGTATCTACAGACTATTACCGAAACCTATATTTGGCAAGAAACCCAAACTAAAGACTAGCCTAAATATCGAAGCAGAGGATAAGCCAATACAAAAAATACTACTGCAAGAAACAATAATAGCAATGAATACTCCAAAAGGAGGTAAGACTCCTGGTACCGATCAGATAACAAATGTAATACTAATAGCGACCGCACCGGTGATTGCTCCCATTTTAACAGACTTATTCAATGACATTATAGAGACTGAAAGTTTCCCGGCCGATTGGACTAAATCCACATAATACTGTTACATAAAAAGGGAGATAAGGGTGAAATAAGTAATTATAGACCAATCAGTCTGATGTCCAATATTTATAACGTTTTTTCTAAAATAATTCTGTATCGAATCACACCAACATTCGACTCCAATCAACCAAAAGAACAGGCTGTAGCAAGTATTCAACTGCAGACTATATACATGTACTGAGGCAA
This sequence comes from Orthosia cruda, assembly GCA_964057195.1. Classification (NCBI taxonomy): domain Eukaryota; kingdom Metazoa; phylum Arthropoda; class Insecta; order Lepidoptera; family Noctuidae; genus Orthosia; species Orthosia cruda. The sequence continues at coordinate 33,119,394 of OZ059825.1, read as the reverse complement.
GTTTTACAAAAATACAAAGAATACAATAAAATCTATTACCTATGATTTATTGATTACATTAAGACGTTAGACTCTCTGGAACATGATTATACTTGGGAAGCACTAAATATACAGGGAATACAAATAAAGTTTATACAAATACTCAAAAATATCTACTCAAACAGCAAAGCACAAGTCAGATTGGAAGCAACAGGAGAGGAGTTCCCTATTGAGAGAGGTATCCGGTAAGGTGACACTGTCTCATCGAAACTATTTTCTGCAACTCTGGAGATGGTATTTAGAAGTATGGACTGGGACTAAAATTGAATTAATATAAAAGGTGAAACTTTAAATCACCTCCGTTTTGCAGACGACCTGATCCTATTTTCTGAGCGCCCGGAAAGGCGTAAAAAATGCTACAACAACTGTTCGATGAAAGCGCGAAGGCAGGACTTTCAATTAACAAAAAATAAAAAAATACTAACGGTTCACAAACCTATAACATCAGGGTTAACACGGAGGAAATAGACTATGTAGAAGAATACATATACCTTGGACAGTTAATAGCGCCAAGTGATACTATGCAAAATGAAATCGATAGAAGGATAGCCAATACTTGGAAAAGATACTGGTCGTTAAGCGAAATTATGAAGAATCAAGACATGCCAATAGAAGAGAAACGAAAAGTATAAAATACGTGCATCTTGCTATGTTTAACATATGGATGCCAAACATGGGCATTAACGGAAAAACTAACAACTAAAATAAATGTATGCCAAAACGGAATGGAGAGAAGTGTAATTGGGGTAAAAAGACAAGATAGCGTAAGATTAGAAAATATTAAAAAAATAACTAAATTTAAAGATGCAGGAAGAATATGTAAAACATTAAAATGGCAATGGACAGGTCATATGTTAAGAGCCCTAATGGGAAATGGACAAGAACAATATCAGAATGGTACCCCAGAGATGGGAAAAGGAACAAAGGGACGACCAAAACGCTGGGAAGACGACCTAAAGAGAACTGCTGGACCAGAGTGGATGAGAATTGCGAGGGACAGAGATAAGTGGAAATCTTTGGAGGAGGCCTATGTCGAAGGACAAGATGGGGAAAAAAGAACCGATCCATTATAAATACTTAAGAATAATTGTAAACTCAGTAATAAAGGCTTATTTTATTTTAATTAGTATTATTATGGAGGTCAGATAGGCAGCCGTTCCAGGTAAATCAATAGTATTCAGCTGCATCCGGTTGGATTGGGACAGGACGCTAAGAAGGTAACTGTACCCAACTCACTTTGTCATAGGGATGGTTGAGTACTATAGATTGGAGGCGAGGCGCAATCTTGCTCTGGTAAAATACGTCTTTATGGTTTTTCGGAAGATGCTTAACAATCCACAAATCTATAAATCGTTGGGATTACTCGTTCCAAATAGTAGGCTACGGTTGGGCCGAGGAGAGTTTGTTTGAAACTCCGGTAGCCCGTACAAACCTATTAAAGTTTTCACCAGTGTGTTGGGCTGTTACGATTCTTAATAGCGTCTCTCAGCGTTTGGACATTTTTCCTTCTCTTTGGAGGCATTCCAGAGAGTGACAATTACTGTGTTGTCATCTATTTAACTTATGCCGGCAGCCGGAGCCGTTACTTGGGACTGGTCAATCATGGACGTGAGTAGGTGTGTGATCAGTTTTCGGGGGGCGTCTCTGATTGTCGCATTGTATGACTACTTTTGTTATCTTGGGTTCTACTTGTAAAAATAATTGTTCTAAATGAATAAATAAATACTTGAAGCTGGAAAAGCCAGCTTATTAACATACTTGTAGTTGGGCAAAATTATGTTTTCAAGATTGATGTTATTGAATTTGAAGAAGTTGGCCAAACAAAACACTAAAGTGTCTTTATTATATAATATAAGCCTCTCCATCCTGAATTTCGATTCTTTGTTCAGTTGTAGTTCTTTCCAGTTCTTTTTAATGTATATCTCTCAATTCAGTGTGCCTCCGGCCTCCTCTAACAGTTTCCACTGTTTTCTGTCTCTAGCGACTCTTTTCCAATTAGGACCTGCTGTCAATTTCAGTTTGTGCTCCCATATCTTTTTCTGTCTTCCTCTATTCCCTTTTCCACCTCTAGGATACCAGCCAGTCATAATATAGCTCCAGGAGTCTGTTGCACCATATGGGGCAAAAAGTATCTTTACCTAGTACGAAAAAACCTTATTATACTTCCTATGACTAAAGCGTAGTTTCGATAGGGCCTTTGACGAACAGTGACAAGTTTCTTATTATTAAAAAAGTATTTCGTTGCCAACACCCGCGGTTATTGAAAATATTTTCTAGCAAGATTACGTTATCACATATAATAAGAACACTGACTGGGCCGAGCAAAAGATGCGCGCGGCAAATAGGTATTTACTGCAGCGCGCTAGTCGTGTGCGTCGTCACGCAAACAATGACAAGTTCGCTCGAGCCCCGCTTGCAGTTGCATGACAAAAGTTGGTAACTAAAGATTTTTAAAATTTGGGTCGTTGTGTTGAGTGACTTGAAATGACGAATATTTATTATTTAGATGGTTTTATATGTACATAAAGCCCATAATTAAATCTTATAATCTATATTATATAAAAAATAATGTTTGGTTGTATTGTACTATAGTAATACAATTACCGTTCCCTTAATATTCATCCGATTGCGATGAAATTTTGGCTTTGTGGGTTGTAGGCCCGGGCATTTTACTGGGTTTGTAGACTTTTTAGGTAAGCTAGAGGAGTAGCTGTAGATGGGTAGATATATTGTATAATAAAACCAGACCGTAATAAAAAAACTATAATTACCTAATGCGTGTTTTACCATTTTACAAAAAGCCCAGGGAAACGTAGTATATTTATTATACAGGATGTAACGGAAAGATCATATTTTAGAAATTGCTTTTGCTTCTGTAAATGAACAACTTTCTCCAGGGAAGTTGAAGACATTTTTCAAAAAATAATTTAAATTTTTCATACAAAGTTGTCACCAGATGACCAAAATTTGTGTGGAGTTAAGATAAAAAAGATTATAAAAATAACTGGAAAAGAGACAAGAAGGGTAATATCAATCATATTTAAAAACATTATTGTTATTTTCCACCACTGGTGCATAACGGAATAACGTGCCCATGCGATTTATTGCGCTTTTCTTTTGCGTTTTGTTGTTTCTTCAGTTGCAAGTGTTCGTTTCGAATCTTTTTTTCTCCTTTTCATTGATCTTTCATTGAGATTTCATTCCCTGAGTTTCATTTGCCTATCTAACTGAGAACAAGGATTTCCGCCATTAAGCAATCAAAATAAAAAGTTTAAATTTTTCTTCCATTTTAAACCAAAATTCTATTCTTCCTCGATAAGTTTAACCTTCATGTCCAATTCAGTCCAAACTGCAAAAATGCATGTTTTTTTTGTGTAACATGAAGTTGTCCTTGTGCTTGGAAGTATCAATTATGGTTTTTTTTTTTGTTTAATATTTCCTTCCTTGTCTCTTTTCCAGAAATTATTTTTTAAATTAAATTATACGATTTATGTACTCTGCGTTTTGCTGACGCCAATCTTTTGGTAATTCTCTTAGTTTCGAGATGTTTTATAAGTTTGTTAGTACTTGAGTAATATTTTTATACTCGGGTATGCCAGTGGTTGTCTCGAATTGAATGAGACCACTGATGCGGCACATCTTCCAGCATATGTCTGCCGGCCTGAGTAATTTATTATTTTTCCGACTATAAACTTCGCTATGATACCATTAAAAATTTCAGTAATGTTGCTCTATGCATTATGCATCAAGCTTGTAGCATTTTTCATCGGCCTGGAAGTGAATTTTAGTATGGCTGAAAATATAAAGCCACCCTCTTTACTTTTTATCGTTGAAATCAGATTTTCTTCTGGCGATGATTCCCCTTCGGTCAGTTTTTTGCAATAATAAGATTTGCATGTGCTATGATTTCCAAACACGTGGCCCGTTCAACAAACCCTGCTTCAGATCCAGAACTTTTTGAGAAAAGTTTTGTCATTTTGCGCATATATGTATATGTTTTACAGCGCCAGTAACCAAACGAAGTATATTTTTTAACTGCTTTTCGGTACCTTAATGGGTTGCTTGTGTTTCTAGTCAGCTCAACTGCATCATGTGAAACCCACTTCTATTGCCATGTATTATGATCTCGTCTTTATCTTCAGTTTCTTCTATCAAAATTATTGAATTTGTATCCGTATGGTTTTGAAGAATACTGAAATAAAATAAGAATATTGTAAGTAGTAAAAAAGTATGTCTTAGAACTGGAAACATACAGTCCCAAAACAGTAATAAAAACGGTACTGTAAACTTACAGTTATATAAACTATAAAAAATATGAGAAGTTTCCATTCATCAGGATTCAGAATAATAAATAGCCTTTAATTTATAATCATATTGGGGGAAGTGCGAATTCCAATAGTACATACAAAAACTAGACTTAAGGTCTCGTGGTGCACGGTGCGCAAGTTGCAAGCAACTTTCTGATTACTCTTTGATATCTCTTAAAAAAACAGTAGTATAGATACCTACTACTATTTCTTGTGATAGATCAAAAATAAAATAAATTCACAATTATAAGAAAAATGTAATCCACCATCGTGTATTCTAAAAAGAATATCAGATTTGCAATCGGCATCCCCAAAAACCCATTACACGATACCCATATCGAATGTTTGAGAAAAAGTTGCATGCGCCATTTTGGATTTTGAAAAGAATATCAGATTTGCAATCGCCATCCCTAAAAACCCATTATACAATACCCATATCGAATGTTTGAGAAAAAGTTGCATCCGCCATCTTGGATTTTAAAAAGAATGTCAGATTTGCAATCGGCATCCCTCAAAACCCATTACACGATACCCATATCGAATATTTGAGAAAAAGTTGCATCCGCCATCTTGGATTTTGAAAAGAATGTCAGATTTGCAATCGCCATCCCTAAAAACCCATTACACAATACCCATATCGAATGTTTGAGAAAAAGTTGCATCCGCCATCTTGGATTTTAAAAAGAATGTCAGATTTGCAATCGGCATCCGTAAAAACCCATTAAACAATACCAATATCAAATATTTGAGAAACAATTGAAAAAATCGATTACCTACATTCGCCATTATGTTAGATAAAACATTTTTCCAAAAAAATGTAACATAAAACTTGAACATAACCGGTGAAATGAGTGTACCAGGGTTTACTGTACACATCTTCGTACCTCTCTCTTTAGAGCGTACCGGCGTGATGTTATGTTATGAACATATGACAATAAACAGACATGCGATGGCAACAATCCTGAAAGATCAGCCGTAATTATTTGAGGAGTTCTGTTGCAAATCTCCAGAATTCTTCAACAGATCTTCACCAAATTTAAATGGAACGTACTCTTCCAAACAAAAAAAAGAATTTCCAAAATCGGTCCACAATTTATGAAATCGATAAACATACACAAAGAAACAAACATACAGCTGAACATAAAACCGCCTCATTTTTGAAAATCGGTTAAAAAGGAAATAAAATAAAAAAATAGAAATACATACTTTTTATGAGATAGGCATTATAATTATTTACTAAAAAAAATATTTAAAATCAAAAACAGAAATATGTACTGAATAGTAAAAACATAAAAAGTAAATGTTAGGTATGCATAAAAATTCCTACACAAAAATAAAAAAATATGACTTACCTTATTCAACTATTTGCGGCAATGTATACGTACACAATAGATCGCGAATTATCGTTATCGGCGCGTCGCTCCACGATGAGACGTGACCTCGCTCCGAGCTCTCGTGGACGACTGAATTGACGACAGGTGCACGTTGCGTATGATTCAAACCAGCGCGACAATTAAGAAAAAAAAGAACACAAAAATAACCAAATGACATTTCGAAAATGTTAAAACACTAAATTGTGGTATGACCATTAGAGATTAATATGAATTAAAGATTGTGAAAAAATTCAACAGTTTACTATCAAAAATCATTAAAACACTAGCATGCTATTTTAAGATTTTTGTCTAACTTTACGTATTTTTGTTATTTAAACTAGACAATATTTTTTTATTTTTTCAACATAGAATCGTTAACACATTCATTGTGGTGTCCATTACATATTTTTTATCGCAATTATGGTAATAATATTGATTATATCCCTATAACTGTGACGATCGTTTTGAATTATTTTGCACGGTGCAGTCTTAAGTATTCCACTTCTTTTTCTTATTGAGAATTGCTTTAAATAAAGTCAAGTTCCCTTTCACATGACAACACAAATCAAACAACATATTACCAGTTTATGTTGACTTGTTGTTCTTTGAAAATCTATATAATGCCAGGTCAGCTTATATTGGGAAATATACGTATATGTGCCATACAGTATCGGTGTTCAAACTGCATAGTTCGGTTTGTCACGTTCGAAGTAATCTCGATTCACGTGAACACGCCGCCGTTGTGGGCTCTTACGAGTACCTATGTACCCCGTACCTCGCACATTCTATCCCGTATCTCGTACCTCTTACCTCGTATCTCATATCTTTATATTTTATCTCTTTTCTTATCTGTGCACCTCGGGTTTCGTAGAATCGTTCTTAGTTGCATTTTACGGAAGTTTTAGAAAAGATAGGACGATAGAGATCCTTGGGAAGTTACTAGAAAACTACTATTATGATCATCATCGTCTTGGGTCTCTCTGTTAAAATGGTGAACGAAAGTATTGTGAACAAAAGAGATATACAACAGAACTCTTCAATAAATAAAGGCAAATCTCTCGTGATTGCTGCAATCGCATGTCTGTTTATTGTTTATACCATTTCATAACATAACATCACGCCAGTACGCTCTTAAGGAGTACGCATTTCACTGGTTATGTACAAGTTTCATGAAATCTAATCTGGCGTTATAGTTACCTTACTAACTTGCCTATTAGGTAGGTACAACTAAAAAGTGAAAAATAAAAAAACTTTTTTGCAAAAAAATACTACCGACTTCCAAATACAAAACTACAAAGTGAAAAATAACTTTATTTTTAGAAGTCGGTGTCCATAAGGCAAAAAAATTGTTACCTGCGATAGACACCGACTTCAAAAAATTAAGTTATTTTTCACTTTGTAGTTTTGTATTTGGAAGTCGGTAGTATTTTTTTGCAAAAAAGTTTGTTTTCCGGGTTAGGTTCCAGGCGTATGCATTTGAGTTACATTATTTTACATGGAGAGAAAGACCCGCTGACCTCCACACCCAGTAACTGAGTAACACGATACACTTGAACAGTGTGTTATTTTACCTCAGTTGCGGACAATTTCGTTGTATGTGTATTTTGGAATGCTAACAATCAAACATCCACTACCTTAAATCTCCTCCGAATCTATTTACTATAGTTTAAAAAATAAATTTTATAGTGCATTTCCATTAATCCTTTCAAAGCATAGAAACGCAATATCTCATATTGGATTTAATTTTAAACCAAATGTTTAAAGGCTTTATGGAAATGCACTATAAAACAATTATTCTCTGAAAACTTATAACTTCTTAATCTGTACACTCTTGTGATAACTCAGATTAACTTTATTCAAGAAATACAGACAAAAACTACTTCAACAAGGTCAAAGACAATTCGAAAAATATAAATATTTCCAAAATTTAATGAAATATCAAAACGGCTATTTTTATAATGCTTTATTATGGTTTAACCTATAAAATAAAAATTAAACTGGCATATCCGCAACTAAGGCAAAATAACTCACTTTGCCTTGGCAATACTGCGACTTGTTTCAGATTACCTGACTTTTGACTACCCACAACGACTACTATTCGCTACTCTACCAATATTTATATTTACTGGGGGGGGGAGGGGGGGGGGTGGAATCTTTATCTTCTGACGTACCAAAAAGGACGATGTATCAGAATCGACTACTGAAGTCTTTTCAACTTTATTTAAAAGTAGTTCTAAGTTTACTCCCCGTATACCAAACAATATGTTCGTCTGTAAATTTTACGTGCGTAGTGTATGTTATATTACGATACACTTAGAAAAGTATTGGGTTGTGAGTATGTTTGTATTGAAGTATGAATGTGTGAGTTTATGTAGATGTTTTTATTATGTTTAGATGCAAAGGTGAATATGTTTTTTGTGTGTTAGAAATGTCTGCAGAATGGTTTGAAGTGTGAATGTGAAAAGGGTCATATCATAACATCACGCCTGTAAGGGATGAAGGGTTGGGCAGAGGGTGCACCTATAGTACATTCTCATTTTGATAATTATGTTTAACCGGTGGAATTTCGTAATTACCAAAACAATTAAAAGCCATTTTGTCTCATGTGTTTTTTGTATAGGAATTCCCAGCCTGCCGGATTCTGTATTTCCCGATAGTTACAATCTAGGGGTCTTTAAGGCCGTACCCTGTCCAAAAAATCAGTATGAGAAATGAGCATTCCTATTGGCCTAGCGGCACTGTCGGCGCATGAATTACAGTAGTGAATACGCCCAGATTTTTGAATAAAATCTTTACAAAATCGAATATCGCTCTTTTGAAAAAATAAAACTTACAAAATGTTCGTTATCAAATTGTCTACCCATTAGTGTTAGTACAAAAAAATATTAATGAACACTTTACGAGGAGATGCATGCTATCAATTATTATTTCTCATTTTTATGGTTTTGTTGGAAGGAGATTAGTGAAACATACTTCATAAAAAAAAAAGTAATCTACCATTTTGGAATCAATAATATGTAGAAATTTAATGTATTTTTATTAGTTGATATTTCATTTTAGATAGCTCCTAAAAACTGCACGAAAAACGGCTAGCGCGGCGTTTTGCTTGGGGTAGCGCCTTAAGTAAAGTGTGAATGAGTTTTTCTAGTCAAGCGTGTTTCATCGTCCACCACATAATCGCTTATCATCAGGTGAGATAGTGGTCAAGCGCGAGCCTACAGATTTAAAAAAAAAATAACATGGGACATACCCATATAATAAGTAATATGGAGCGAGTCTATTACCATGAACCGGCCACAAATCTAGACCCCGGGCTGCTACTGAGAAATTCCAGATGGGAAAACCCAAACACACTTTTCCCAAACTGGGGTTCGAACCCAGGATCTCATGTTTAGCAGCAGCGCTTATGAACACTAGACCAACGAGGTAATAAGAAAGGTCACTTCTTTTGTTTTTAATCGACTTCCTAAAAAGGAGGAGGTTCTTAATTTATTTCGTTTTTTTTTTCGGGCCTCGTTATATATGGACGGATTTTAAAAATCATTTTTTGTTTGAAAGGGTGTACTCTCGAGATACTGATTTTAAAAGAAAAGGTCCATTCCTGTTGTCACCAAATCAGAATGTGTTGATGGGATCCCATCGAATCGAGGGCACTTCTCAAATATTATAGGCAGACATTGGTATTGATTGATTTGATTTTGGTATTTTCAATAACACGGCAAGCATTTGCACTCTAAAGGTATCATTGGGTGAACTATAACTGATAAAGAAGAGCACAGATGACCACTGGAACTCTTTAATAAGTATGTCATGTGTAATAGTTAAGCGACTATGATGAAGCAAATAAATACGTAAAATAAATGGTACTGATTAAAATAGTTTTTTGGGGGCATGTGGAACAGGGTGTAAAGTCCCACAAACTTCCATAGAAAAGGGAGGAACCTCCGACCAGACGGGTGTTGGGTCTGGTCCGGGAAACTGCCAGACGATTAATGTCGAACTGTTGTATACGTTCATTTCACGCCAAAAACGTTGCTTGCACGATGCAGGATTTGTATGATGTCATATCATTAGTTCGTAAGTGGCGGCGTTGGTGCCGCTGCAGTATCTTCGAATTGATCTGATGATGCAGCTGGAAGGTAGGCAATGTATCCTAATCGTGTTTGGGGTTATTGGAATTGAAATGAGATATACTCTGTCTATAAATGATTTTCATAGTAATTTGAGGTAAAACTTTGTAACAAAAAAAATTAACCGACTTCTAGAGCAAAACATTACATAGCGAAAAATAACTTAGTTTACTAAATTCGGTATCGAAAACCGAAAAACAAAATGTACTAAAGACGTCGGTAGTCGTTATTTTTTTTCACCCGACTATGGCAAAGCAAAAGGGAGGGCTATGTTTTTGACCAGTACGTGTGTATGTATGTAAGTATGTTTTATGTATGTTCATCTGTTCCCTCATAACTTCTAAACTACTTATCATAATTTGACAAATGAGGCGTCGTTGCAAGCGCCTTGTATGTCCGCTAGTTATAAGTTATGTGATGTTACATTAAATTGAACATGGAGCCCTCTAGGGGGCCCGAAGTCAAGAACAGAAAAATAAATTACCACCCCACCCCATCATGTGTGGTGTACTTGAAAAGAGATTTTAAAATGAAGGTAGGGTTTGATACATCATATTTTTGTCAAGCGTACTGTTTGCGAGATATATCCCGTCACAGTCATGAAAACTATTTTTTTACCCGACTACGGAGTCGCAGTGTTTGTTGATCGGTATGTATGTATGAAAGCATTTATGTTAATTTATTCCCTCATTGCTGAGCCTCTTAAATTTTAAGTAATAAATCTAAGTGAATGTGTCGTTAGCTAACATAATTAGACACACATAGCACATATATTACACAATAGTAAATTTTCTAAATCAACTACGGTATTTTTTTCCTAAATACTTCATGCACACAAACTTACAGAGGCGGACGAGAGAGCCTTAGGCATTTTCCAACAGACGACCTTTGCTTGAACGAATCGCGTTTTGCTATAGTATAAATACAATAAACATGACGTATGCTACTTTGCGTGATGTAACAAAGAGTATAACCGTGATCGTATGCTACTTTGCAGAAAGACATTGAAGGTGGCATTATGACCACGGTTATCCTCTGTACACCACTATGATTAGGTATGAAATACAATAAATTATTCATTACATGTATGTTGTTTATTTAATACCCTATAAATATCAAATAGTATACATAAGAATTTCAGATAAGAATATTTTCTTATTTCGTACCTTTTAGAGCTTCTGCTATCAATGTTTGCATCATTTCTAATGATGGAAAAATTGATAGCGACGTGACTCACAGAACAACAACCGGTTGGCTAAACTGGCGACACCTCACAGGTGTCATATGTGACAGAAAATTGCCAATTAAAACCAAAGGCCATATTTACAAGACAGCCATACGCCCCGCAATTATGTACGGATCTATGTTGGGCAACCACTAAACAACACCTAAATAAACTACATACAACGGGCGGCAGGTGTCACCAGACTACACAATATCCGGAATGAGTACTTATTTATATATTTAATAGGGAAAACAAACAGTGGTATACTAAAAATATACAAATTATCTTAAATATATGACTTAACAAATATACTACCCACTACATTTTCCACAGATTACTACTTACACTAAGACAAACTGATTAGCAAACGTTATTTTAGTTAGGATCTGTGTAGAAACATTAGAAGCTACTGTCGATCCTTCAAAATTTTGATTATGGTAGTTCTAAAGGTATATCTGCTTACAAATAATATGTCAATTGCACAAAATAGCTTATTGTATGTATCGACTAAACGGCGTAGCGTTGAGCGCACACCAGCATTAGTTTTGCAAGAGCGAATAGTTGCCTGGTGCGCACCTCCCGCCCCTGCACTGTTCGAGGAACCAGGTAACACAAACTGTTCACCAAGTCGGGGAATCAAATTTGTTTCGGCATACACATATAGGGTCATTGTCTCTAGGAGTGAGTACTTAAGAGGAAGTTTTAAAATCGCTCCCATCATTGAAAAAGAAAGGGAATATCGACTCCGATCATATGGCCACATCCGGCGAAGGTCAGATGATCATATGGTGAAGCCAGCTTTAACTTGCCAACGACGAAACGCGGACGCGGTAGACCACCTGCCACTTGGTTGACGACGGTTGAAAAAGATCTAAAAGTAGTAAATTTAGACAACAGCACTGCCCAAGGCCGTGCACAATGGAGAAAAAGGATAAGGAGGGCCGACCAAAAGTAAATAGGATACGGTCGCGACTGATGATAATGTACTTTTTAGAGCTTGATTTTTCGGTAGTCGGGTTTATTGTTAAAACGTTTTCTACAGTTTTAGTTTTTAAGCTTTCTCCCATTTATTTCATATGACTAAATATTAACCATGAATTGTTTGTATACTAATTGCCTACAAGTTTCAGAGACAACATACAGAAGGCTCAGAGAGTTTGTAAGACCCTCACATATTTAACATAATTATGTACAAAAAAAAAGAATTGTTTTGTATAGACAGCTACTAGTCAATCATCTAAGTCTTAAAGACAGATAAATATAGCTCTCTTTTTTACTTCTGATATATTCAGGATACTAAATTACTTCCGAAGTAGTTTCGATAACACACTCCGTTCCACCATCAAGAATTATTTCAATACGAAGGTAGTAAACGTAGTCAAAACATTAATGGAAATGTTCCGCACAGAATCTCAATTCAATGTATTTCTAATAGTGTAATGGGTCTGTCTACACTTCGGGAATCAAAGCATTCGCTGGTGCGCATATCTTGTATGCAGTGGGTGTCGATTCAATTCACGACGTCTTGATTGGTCCGACACCTTATGTCGGGACACAGATAATATAGTACCAGAGATTGGTTTGTTTTATACAAGTGTATATTGATATAGGCTATTGTGTGTGTAAGGATAAGGAGGAGCTTGTTGCTAGATAATAACAGCTGTATGGGTCCATCTTCGAGGTTAAGCAACGCTTGCCGAGGTCGGTCCATGGATGGGTGATCATCTTAAAATACTGAGATTCCTTCGTGCCTATAAAACCACGCTATGCTGTTGGTTCCGGCTGTCATTTTAAGATTTTTGACAGTCGTTGCAGTATTCACTAGTCATAAAAATATTTGACACTAGTCTTGCTAACGCTTGAGTATCGTGTTACCCAGTAACTAGTTAGTGGAGACCTTCACATTTTCTTCTAATAGTCCAATGTGTTCGTCTACCCTTTGGGAATCAAAGCGATCGCTGGTGCGAATATCTTGAATGTAGCGGGTGTGAATTGAATTCATGACCTATTGATTGGTCCGACACCTAATGTTGGGCACAGATAATATAAAAGCGATCCGGGCTTAGTTTGTAAGTAATACGAGTTTATATTAGTATAGGTTTTTGGGTATCTTATGATTCTGAATAGCGTTTGTTTTTTTTGACCTGTTAAAAGTGCCATAGCATTGTGGAACTTGTGGAAATAGGTTTTTGGGTGTCTTAGGAATCTGAATAGCGGTTGTTTCTTCTGAGCTGTTAAATATGCCATAGCTTTATGGTACTTGTGGCGAAACGTCGTGACCAACTTTTAATGAATTAGGATAGCTATAGGAGTAAGGAAAAACCAAAGAAAGGATGAATGCAATCCATTTGCTACTTGCGATATCAGGAGATATAAAATAATCGTTTTTCTAAAGACAATGTGAAGAAGGAAACAAAAAGGATGAAAATATCGATAATTGGCTCCAAAAGAAGACCGAAATAAATTGCTTCGCGTGATTGGGAAAACCAATCTCGTGTAACGGGAAAAGGCGAGGCCAAAAGAAAGCACAGAAAATAACCAGAACATCTAAATATTCACAACTTTACATACGTCAACGAAATATAATGAAATTATAGCCCGGATGTCTATAATTTTTGGTATAGACACTTAAGCGCTGTCCACACATTTCCAGGTCAGCTATCCGAGTTGTACGTTTCAGTTTTCCCGTCAGGGACGAGCCATCCGTCACCCGTGTACACACATTTCGGTGGCTGATACACTCTCAACCCGTGTTTAACACAGATTGGCAATGATTTCACTAGTTCTATAAATTTTTCTATAAATTTTTCTGTGTTCATGTTGCAGTTGTTCTTGCATGAGTGTCGTCCACGGAGATTAAAATCGGATAGCACTATCAGGGCGTCCGTGCATCCGAGCATGTTCAGGGACACTGACAATCCGGATCCTCTTGATACGAAGATGTGTGAGTTCGTGCAAATTGTATGTAACAGATTTTCTCCGTCCCTGCCGTGATCCGTCAGGGAACCCGGCAATGTGTGGACAGCGCTTTATACGTATAACTGAACTTTAGTCTATTTGCACGTGCAATAGCGCACCCAATTCATGCACAGAGTGAATCTCATGTCATGTTCCATTAAAGGATTTTGACAAGCAAATCTGAAATTTCACTGTACGCTTCCTATTGGGAATAACAGTTGATATGCCAGCTTTGGATAACGGGCTGTGTGGTACATGCGCATTTGAGCCAGAATTCATGTAATTAAAAATGTTGCGTAACTTCCGGTTTTTCTAACTATGACTACATATGTGGATTCATTAAGAGTTGACTTGTAGTTATAGATTTAAATAATAAATATGCGGCAGCCCAGCTGCAGTTGGCCGCGTGGTGAGTTGTTTTTGGTCTAGACCTATGCCCAAATTGTGGCGTAATTTTTTTTTTGCAAAAAATGCAACCGACTTCTTTGTTTGGAAGTCGGTTGTAATTTTTATAAAAATGTTTTTTATTTTTCACTTTTTAGTTGTGGTACATAATGAACGTGTTCTATAGACTACCTATAATGCCCAAAGTGAATCCAGAATAGATTAACCCAATAACATGAAGCTTGAACAAAACTGTAGAATGAGATTATGTAGTATATCAGGGTGAACTGTTCACACCTGCTTACCCCTTTAGAGCGTACCAGCCGAAATGGTGTAAACAATAAACAGACATGCGATTGCAGCCATCCCGAGTGATTTGCCGTCATTTATTGAAGAGTTCTGATGTTATCTCCGAAGTTATTTATCAGATCTTGATGAAAATTAAATGGGACCACATGAAAAGTACCAGCATTCAAATAAAAAAAAAGAATCATCAAAATCGGTTAACTCAATAAAAAGTTCTGAGGTAACACACATAAAAAAAAATACAGTCAAATTGAAACCTCCTCCTTTTTGCGAAGTCGGTTAATAAATGCTCGTGCCTTCTCCGACGGACCGGCCGTGCTTTCTTCTTCTACGAAGGGACGGTTTTTCTTGGACTGGAAATAACAAAGAAATATTTAGCTCAAAAGGTTTAAAAAATAAAGTTAAATTTGCATTATTTCAAATCAAAATTCTACCCTCACTTCCGTGAAAGAAAACGAAGACAATTTTCAACAAACCTACACAATTTTCCCTAACAAAATCTTAAAATATTAGCATATCCCCGACGAATAAGCAAACGTGTGACCATTTGAAAATCAGACTTTCAAATCCCTTCCCGTCCCACCTGAAACCGCAAGAATAAATTTATTCGCATAATCTTTTTAAGTTCGAAAGGAAACGTAACTGAAAATTGGAGAATTTCGATAGCTGAAGCTATGTCTACTGTCTACTTTGGGTAAGTTCGAGTTCTGAAAATATTTAGTTCTTCATTGCTACTAAACTTATAATATTTTAAACTGTTGCCAGTGGAGAACATTTTTAAATAAAAAGAGACCAAAATGAAAAATACGAATTTCAAGCAAAGGCCTCTCTCCACTCCGTTGGTTAACATATTTTTATACGGCTTTCCAAAAAGGAGGAGGTTCTATTTTCAACTTTGTGTGTTTTTTTCACCGATTTCTCCGTTAAGGGGCTGAATACTCAAAATAGGCTTTCTTTTAAACATTTTTTAGCCAAATCTATTGAAGATGTGGCAGCAGAAAAAAAATATGTTAATCTTGATCATATTTCCGAAAACTTTGTTGTGGCCGAAACACGTTTACGCACAAAAACCTGGATACAATTAAATGGCAAAGTAACTTCTTACCGTGATCTTCAAAAGATTTTTCCGGTAATACTGACCAGCGTACATTTGTACAATTAACAACAATAACGTATCATAAAAGGACGCAGAACTTCATTGTCTTATATATTGAAGTTTCATTCATTATTTTTAAGTAATTCATATTATTATGTTTTGTAAAAAAGTCTATATAAATTCCATCGTGCTTCTCTTTCCATCCAGTGCAATTCGACAGTGACCGCTTTGCGGCGTTGCTAGGTGGACGTATGTCGCTTTTTTCCGCAAAAAGCAAAAATAATATTCAATTTATTTCTCGTCAATTCAATCTGTCAAAAAAATATCAGGTATAATGCAGCCAGATCATGTAGCCTGGTGGCTTTAATTGGAACTAACGAAATCACAAGTAATATTGTTAAAGTCTGTATTATTTTTATTTTTTGGCACTACTGCTGTCACTGGCATCTATATTTTTGTTGTATTATAAACGACTCACGTCGTTTAGTTTACTTACTAAGTCCATAACTAAAAAGTATTTGAACCTCTTTGAAAATACAACAAATGTTATCTCAATTTGAATTAAACAATATTTAAAATATAGGTAAGGTCGAATACTATTTTAACCATCTTCGTTCATGTGAAAACAATAGAAGCAAAAACACAGAACATGGAATGGTCATACCAACCACGCTGGCAGTGTCTCGAAATGACAGAACTAATAAAATTCTTCGTATCCATTTGTTTCAATCTTTGTTTCTTTCTAACATACGGCACCTAGAACTGACCAAAAAATGTCAAATTCGTGAGAAATGATAATCAATTTCTCATGAATTTGACATTTTTCGTCGTTTCAACCAAAAATCGTCCACATGTGGACATAAAGCTCACCAAGAATCACCACATTGATCAGTCCTGTATTTCTCGCAATTAACTATCCCAATTGCAATAACGGGCTACAATAATAGTTTGTTAGTCTATTAATATTGTTAAGCTAATTATTAATTGATCTTATCATTTTGCCAAATCGGCACTTACAATTCTTATTTATTAACAAAAAATCCACCGATCGCCCTGGAGAGTAAACGCAAAGACTTACACTTGGGGATTGCCAGAGATTTACGCAGCATTCTGGATGTAAAAAGAACAGACCGAATACGGAACACGCTGTGTTCCCAAACGGGCATAATAGACGTGGGTAAAAAGGCTGTTCGGCTCAAATGGGCCAATGCCATTACGGCTCACGTTAGTAGCATGCAAATTGAGCGCTGGGCAAGCCTCCACAATCTTGAGGCCGGTCCAGAAATAGGTGCCGCGATGATTTGGACGCGTACCGTGAGGGCTGGTTCTAGACGGTGCGGGAAAAGAATGTCTGGAATTACTTAGGTGTACTCTTATGAATTTAATTGGGGATGGATGAAGAGGGAGGGGACGACCAAAGAAAAGATAGATGGACTGTGTGAGGAGTGATATGAAAGGAAAGGGAGTCAATTATAGCGTGGTGCGGAACAGAACGATATGGAACAAGAAAACGTGTTGCGCCGACCCCAAGTAACATGGAACAAGGGCAGGTAGATGATGATGATGATGATTTCAGACTTTTGCCGGTAAGACTTAGTAAATCTGTTTTACCGATAAATAATAAGTTTCATCATAGTTTTTTTTTTTAAACTGAAACAACAGTTCGGCTTTTACAGTAACATATACGTGGTTGTGAGGCATACACTGTTTTTAGTATTTACGGTTCCCTAGCCAAAAGGCAAAAAACGGAACCCTTATGGATTCGTCATGTCTGTCTGTCTGTCTGTCTGTCCGTCCGTATGTCACAGCCACTTTTTTCCGAAACTATAAGAACTATGCTGTTGAAACTTGGTAAGTAGGTGTATTCTGTGAACCGCATTAAGATTTTCAAACAAAAATAGAAAAAACTGAAACTCATTTTTTTTTTTCATCCTACCTGTACGTGTATCGATACGTATCTATGGATAGGTCTTCAGAAATGATATTGAGGTTTCTAATATATTTTTTTCTATACTGAATAGTTTGCGTGAGAGACACTTCCAAAGTGGTAAAATGTGTCCCCCCCCCTGACACTTCTAAAATAAGAGAATGATAAAACTAAAAAAAATATATGATGTACATTACCATGTAAACTTCCACCGAAAATTGGTTTGAACGAGATCAAGTAAGTAGTTTTTTTTTAATACGTCATAAATCGTAAACCACAATTTAACAAGTACGGAACCCTTCGTGCGCGAGTCCGACTCGCACTTAGCCGGTTTTTTTTATGGCATGCGTTGTGCCTGGCGCATATAAACATTTTCTTTCTTTCTATATTATCTTTAAACACCTACACTGTACCAATACTTACAGCAAATAAATGATTGATTGATATATAACAAACAATAGCAACAAATAGTTTCAGCTGTTCTCTAGTGAGACGCTTACAATCACATACAGCATTTTTAGGGTTCCGTCTATCTCCCTGTCTGTCTGTCCGTCTGTCACGAGGCTGTATCTCATGAACCGTGATAGCAAGGCAATTATTTTTTTTACAGATGGTGTATTTCTGTTGCCGCTATAACAACAAATACTAAAAACAGAACAAAATCAATATTTAAGTGGGGCTCCCATACAACATATGTGTTCTTTTCCGTTTTTTGCGATAATGGTACGGAACCTTTGTGCGCGAGTGCAACTCGCACTTGGCCGGTTTTTTTTATTTATATAGATAGATAAAGTTTACATGACCGTGTTTATTGCGCTCTGTCTATTTGTTTTTTAACTCTAATATACAGAAAAGCGGCACCACGTGACCTCACCACAGAGGGCTGATGTATATCAAAACCCAGTAAGTGCTTTGTAATTATTATATTCCAGGAGAGCGGAAAGTCATCTTGTATTAGTAACTAAATGATATATTAAGATTTCAAGAGAATACTAAACAAGGAATAAGAACCTACTAATTGTACAAATGATATTAATAGCGTCATACATTCTATTGCATATTTTAAACATGCCTAAAAAAGACAATTCCAAACCTAGTAAGTTTTGGATATTTGCTAATTTAAGTTGTCTTTACAATTTGATGTGACTTTCCTATTGTAAATAATGATAAAATTGATTACTGAAAGCACCAAATCTCAATTCAAATTTAAAGTTTCCAGTTTAATATTGCACAGTCCATTTCAGTATAGTAAAACTCATTAAAATAATTTATATAAAATTATCTAGCTATTAAAACAATATAAAAAAATGTAACGTACTGTGTTCTATATGTGGCAGTCACATAGAAGCAGACATAATTATAATATTTATTCAATTTGCACGGCAAAGACTCGTATGACACTAGCCAGATTACCTATTTTAGTGATCTTTATTTTCGTAGCAATAAGGTTGCATTCTTAGGCAAAATAACAGTGAACGATCTGATGTCAGATGCTAGCCGCCAGTTTGAAATAAGAACTTGCTCGGTAATATTTTTGTAAAATCATCGGAAGAGTCCGTTTATGATGTGGGCCTCTGTGGTCGGCCTTGTGTATTTAATTTTCAAATAATTTTCCCTCCAATTTAAAGTTTGCCCCTAAGCTATCGATGACAGTGGGCGTGGCGTAGAACCTAAGATGTCGATTGTCAACTGTTCGACTACAGCCCCTTAAGTGTGGATCGACTTTGAACAAGTTTTTGGAAGAATATTTTCCCAAACTAGTCTCATTTAAATTTGGTGAAGATCTAATGACGAATCACGGCGATATACTACGACACTATGACAGCAAATCTCTCAGGATTGCTGAAATAGCATGTCTGTTTATTATTTGTACCAATTCGTAACATAACATCACGCCAGCCACTGTTGGTACACTCTCATTTCACCGGTTATGTTCAAGTTGCATGATATTCGTGTGATTTATTCTGGCATTTTAGGTACCTTACTTGCATATAACTTGCATATAAGGTACCACAACTAAAAAGTGAAAAACGGTTTTACAAAAAAATGCAACAGACTTCCAAATAAAAAACACTACAATGTGAAAAATTACTTCTTTTTCGGTAGTCGGTGTCAATAAACGAAGAAAAGAAAACAGGAACACGGTTTTTATTTGGTATAGGTTGTATGTTTTTATAGAAAAGTTTTCTTTTAAAACATAGGAGTTTAAAACATTGCAGAAAACATTTTACAAGCTAAAAAACTTCTTTTAAACAAGCTGTTTAGCTAACATGTATGCATTTTCATGCAAACCAAACGTGTATGAAAATATTCAGCTCAATTGATTTGGAATAACTGTTTAAACTTTCTGTTGCATGATTTGACCCACGCCATGTGTTACAATGATGAATGTAACTCTATATAAAAGTATTGATATCTACCGAGATAGCAAGCTTTGAATGTCAAGATGGTTGTTGGTTATTTACTGTGTTTTAGAGTTCCAATGTGTAAGAGAAGGGTTTTATGAATAAAAGCACAGACAGACAAGACTAGGTGTTTATTTAAATAAGGCTTGTCAATTAATTCATATTGAGATGGCTCAGTAAGCTTACCACCCATTCGCTAAACTACTAAAATCATCATCATCATCATCATCATTTCAGCCGAAAGACGTCCACTGCTGGACATAGGCCTCCCCCAGGCGTCGCCACATTGACCGATCCCGTGCGTCTCGCATCCAGCGCCTTCCCGCAACCTTAACCAGGTCATCAGTCCACCTAGTGGGAGGCCTTCCAACGTATCGTCTTCCGGTTCGCGGTCGCCATTCCAGAACCTTTCGGCCCCATCGGCCATCCGGTCTGCGAGCAATGTGCCCTGCCCACTGCCACTTAAGTTTGGCAATTCTTCGGGCTATGTCGGTAACTTTGGTTCTCCTGCGGATATCATCATTCCTGACGTGATCACGCAAGGAAATTCCGAGCATAGCCCTCTCCATTGCCCTTTGGGTGACTTTGAGCTTTCTGATAAGGCCCATTGTGAGCGACCACGTCTCGGTCCCATAGGTGATCACTGGCAACACACACTGGTCATAGACTTTTGTCTTGAGACACTGCGGTAAATTGGACGAGAAGATACCACGCAACTTCCCGAACGCCGCCCAGCCGAGTCGGATTCGACGGTTGACCTCTTTCTCGAAATTGGACCTACCCAACTGGACCGTTTGTCCCAGGTAGACATAATCGTCTACAACTTCGAGAGTAGAGTCTCCGACCTTGATAGGAGTGGGTGTTACATGGGCATTCACCATGACTACTACTAAAATAGCAATATAAAATCCAGGATACATCACAATGATCATTACAAATTACGTAATTATTTATAGGAATATCATACACGTGGCTTACATAAGTTTAGAGTTATTTCCTGTACACACAACAATATTTACTTAGGTGGGTACTCTTTTACATTTGTTGGTAGGTGCTTAAGAAATATGACAGGTATGTATTATGTAGCAAACCATTGTACTTGAAAAATAAAAAAAATCACACATACTTCAAATTCTTACACATGCTATAAAAGTTTGTAAAAGTCAAAAGATTGAAGAACCTTCCTTCCTCTAAAATTTAATATAAAACATCTCGCACACACCCGTTCAAAAAGCTCCGTCATTTTTTCAAAGGTATCTTCTGAAGCTTGAAACCCATGTAACGAAGTAAGCTCGTTTTATGAAATATTCCATCCAGTTCCGGGCTTACATTGTCACGTACTAAGCACAAACGTAGCGTAAAATATTATCCTGCTGACTGCGACGCTGTCGGTACTAACCTATAGTAAAGCTTAAAAATACCCTCTTGTATGCAATATAAAAGTTAAGTACTTATAAGCTAAGTTTTGTTTTTGTTTTTATGCATGAGCGTCAGACTGCTTAGAATAGGAAGAGTTTTAAAGTTTGCATGAAATGTATGAGTCTATAAGTCTATCACGGATTGTCTTGTTTTCTTTAAACTGATGTCTACATAAAATAATATCATCAGCGTGAAACGTTCCCACTGCTGGAACACAGGCCAGGCCTCCTGTCTGTGTGGAGTGATCCGTATTTCCAATTTTATATATTTCAGTAGCTACTACATGCAATCAAATGCTACGAGAAGTGCTACGAGGCGTAGCAAAGTACTCGTAGCTGCGTATGCGTCGTGGGCATTTGACTACGGTTTTAAACTTTAAGAGATAAAATGCTGAACTAAGGGACCTTACAGTTGGCACGACGCAATTTAAATGGAGTATATTTACGATATCGTACACGTATTTTCTAAAAAACAACAAGTAGAAATCGAATGAATTCCATCGGATTGTGTCGATGTGAACGTACTTGCAATTTTGCTTAGCAAAATCGAGATCGAAGTCCAGTCATCAGGATAATCGCTAAGATGATAATTTTCCAAACATCATTATCATCATTTCAGCTGAAACTGCCGCATCCAAGAGTCGCCATATTGACCAATCCCGTGCGTCTCACATCCAGCGAATATATCAAATTCTATTAAAAACTAAATTTTTATGATCCAAGGGTAACCACACCACACACATTTTTGAGCTGTCCAACAAATAGATAAAAGTATATTTGATGAGTTAAACCACCGTTTATACTTTATAGCTATCCTGAATCAATCCATTAATATTTCGAATACATTAATATTTGTAAACCTCAGTGTGGTCGGGATTACTTTGTAATGCTGGTAATGATTTCGTTTGATATGTGAACGCAACAGTTTTGTTTGTAATTTCATAATATTACTAGTAATAATAATATAATAATACGATAATAATTTGTTAAATAAATTGAATTTATATGTTTTCCAGATGCGTCGACCCAAACTCAAAATTGGCCACACCTAACAATCAACTGCCAACCAAACTGAACTCTCAAGTTTGGCATATGATTCTTCAGCTTGACATTATGTGTACTCAATAGAGCAAGAGCCCAGACGACCCAGACGTTACTGAATTCTGTCTATACAAAACGTATATATATGTACCCACGTATTGAATGAAAATAAAAGTCCAAGTTAGCAAGTATGAGTATGTTCCAAATACATGCTAATATTACTCAATTCCACTGATTTTGAGTTGAAAGATTTTGGTAACATTTGGGGCGTCTGGGATCTTGTACTTGAGCACGTTAATGTCATAAAAAAACTAACTAACCAATCACAACTGTTAATTTTGAGTTGAGCATTAGTCAATGCTGCTGGAATGCCGACACTGGGTAATTTTGATGCTGCTTTGATTTTGATTTAGCTGTTTATGTTTAGTAAATTGCTTAATTTTTTGGTATTTACGGAATAAATATTTTTTAATTTAAGTTACATGAGGCATCGGCATCGCATTTTATATCTATAGCTAGCCTTTTTGCTAGGAAGATACCAGAGTATGCAACATTTTCACTACAACATCAAAGAACTAGCTCTGTCATTCAGCCGCTTTAAAATTCCGAAAGGTGCTGGCACAAAGGGCAGACAAATAAGACGTGGAGCATATGCGTAGGGCTCTTCTATCTCAAACACTGGGTATGTGTTTGAGATAGATCTATGCGACGCCTTTTGGGAAGGAATAGCTTTTAACTGAATCCTCTGAATAGCTTGTGCCTGAAAAACTCAGCATTACCTGCAATAATAATATATTTTCTCGCTATATTTAAATAACTCACAAAATTACGTTAAATTCACACCACATCTCATTATTCACACTTCAGAGAGTGTGAGGTTAAAGTAACATTCTGGTGTTTCCTTATAAGAAAATCATTCACATACCAAATATTAAACGGCAATACATCAGAAATACCGCAAGGAAGCATTATGAGTTCTGTTAATGTGTGCGCACATAATGTTGAACGATAAATCTGTCATGCGGAATCGTGGCTGATACGTCATCAACAAAGCATACCGACACGTTTGGATTCAAAAGGAAGTAGGTAACTTTTATAAACGGTAATAATAAAAATAATAACGTTCACGTTTCCACACCGCCTGAGCTTAGACCTTGACTACCTCGTTTGCCCATGCATAAGTAAAAAACAGTGAACCTATAAGGATCGAGCGCGTAATATTTCAGGGCGACAGTCTGAGTCCTCTGTGGTTTTGTTTAGCCCTAAACCCTCTCAGTACACTGCTGGAAGGTTCAGGTCTGGCCTATCGGTTGAGGAGAGGGGTTCAGGTCATATCACACCTCCTTTACATGGATGATCTGAAGCTCTTTGCCCCCAACAACTTGCAACTGATGAAGCTACTGAAGGTAACAGAAACCTTCAGTGACGCCATCCGTATAGAATTTGGTGTGGACAAATGTGCAGTCATGCATGTAAAGCGAGGGGAGATTATGAAATCCGTGGGAAAACAACTCTCGGATTCCATACACCTTCGATCCCTTTCCTCAACCGAAACTTACAAGTATTTGGGTATGTCGGAAGCACTAGGCATCAATGCTACTGGCGTGAAACAGTCGTTGAAGGAGCGCTTCTTTGGCCGCCTGAAAAGAGTACTAAATAGTCTTTTATCGGGCGGTAACAAGGTGCGCGCCTTCAACGGCTGGGTCATGCCGGTATTGATGTATTCTTTCGGCATACTCAAATGGACTCTGACTGAAATTGACGCCCTGGACCTATAGTATTAGATACTAATGACCGCAGGGAGGTATGGCAGAGCAAGGAGCTTCACGGACGCTTCTACCGGGTCCTACATGGGCCCGATGTAGATCTTTTAGCGTCCGTGGCCTGGCTGCGATTTGGTGACCTTTTCGGGGAAACCGAAGGTTTTGTCTTTGCGATTATGGACGAAGTTATGATGACGAACAACTACCGGAAATACATTGTGAAGGACGGCACGGTTGACATCTGTCGGGCATGTCACCGGCCGGGTGAATCAATCCGTCACATTATCTCCGGTTGTTTTAGTCTGGCTAACGGAGACTATTTGCATTGACACAACCTTGTAGCCAGGATTATCCATCAGCAACTTGCTCTTAAATACAATCTTGTGGAGTCGGAAGTGCCTTACTATAAGTATGTGCCCGACCCAGTTCTCGAAAATGGCAATGTCACGTTGTATTGGGATCGGTCTATCATCACTGACAGGACTATTGTTGCCAATAAGCCTGACATAGTGGTGATATACCGACTAGAGCGTCGCACAATGATTGTTGATATAGCGGTCCCACATGACGAGAACCTCGTGAAGGCTGAGAGAGATAAGAAAAGCAAGTATCTTGATCTGGCTTGCGAGGTTGTCGATATGTGGGACGTGAATACAGCGATCATTGTGCCGATAGTCGTTACGGCCAATGGCATAATATAAAGCCAAGAGCCTCGATGAACATCTGAGGAGGCTCTCGTTGGGCAGCTGGATCAAGGGCTTGATGCAGAAAGCGGTACTCCTGGACACGGCGCGTATCGTTAGGAGGTTCATGTCTCAGGAGCCCTGACCACCGGTTGCTTGGACCCTGTTCCCGATACCGGTGGGCTACTATTTTTGTATTTTTAAATGTTTTTTTTTTTTTTGTATAATAATATTTAAAAATGTAAAAATATGTATATAACATGAATAAATGGAAAAATAATAAGACGTGTGAAGGCTGAGAGAGATATGAATAGTAATCTTGATCTGGCTCGCGAGGTTGTCGACATGTGGGATGTGAATACAGCAGTCATTGTGCCGATTGGCAGTGACGGCAATTGGCATAATAGCCGAGAGCCTCGGCGAACATCTGAGGACGCTCTCGTTGGGCAGTTGGATAGAGGGTTTGATCCAGAAAACGATACTCCTGGACACGGCGCGTATAGGCACGGAGATTCCTCTCTCAGGAGTCGTGATCACCGGCAGCTTGGACCCTGTTGCTGGTACTGGTGGGCTACTATTTTTGTATTTTTATGCTTTTTTATTTTATTTTTATAAAATAATATTTAAAATTTTAAAGAATGTATATAATATAAATACATAAAATAATAAAATCGTTTATTTCTCCTCACAAAACAGACATGAAAAGTTAACTAGGTATGAAATTACAGGTACTTAATATATGTTCATAGTCTAGAATGTGTGAGGAGCTGGTGTCAGAGTTAGGCATAGGAATGCCTGTATTTTAAATCACCAGGTATGGTATTAATACGATGGTCAGATCATACACAGGAAGACAGAGACTTTTTTAAGAAATACTGAATTTCAAGTATTTCTTGATTTCTAAATTGATTTGCTTTTAAACATAAACAAAAATATATTATTTCTGACATAACATCATGCCAATGTTCCACGAAGGGTTGGGTAAAGTTGAACTACTAAACGGTCAAAATAACGTTCACTTGGAGCTGTCAATGTAAATCTGAAGTTCGACTCACGTTATTGGCGCACGAGGCGAACGCGGGGCGCCGCGCTGGTAGGCGGGAGTGGTGTCGCACTCAGGCGAGGTGCGTGAAGTAAAATATTTTGACCCTGTAGTAAGCAGTACGTCGACATTTACACATCGTCTACTACTTAAAAAAATCTAGGTGAAACACGCTTTATGACCATGCTCTTGACAAAAGAGACAGTCTTACAACAGCACTGTTTTTGAAGCCCTTAAAACGTTACACACAGCTAACGGTCACAATAGGCCCTTTCGAACAACAACTGTCATGTTATCCCCGTTTATCCCCTTATTTGGGTTTATTTCAATAGTAAACAGGTACATATAAGAATACGAAACCAAAGTCTTGTTTTGCACTGGTGGGCACAGATTCCCTGACAGACTATCATAGCAAATTATATAATGTAACTAAATTTTAAATATAAAACCTGACAAGTGCGTGTCGGACTTCGCACATTTTGGTTTCCGTACCAAACCGCAAAATTATGTTGGACAGACAGACAAACGGACAGACGGACAGACGGACAGACGGACAGACGGACAGACGGACAGACGGACAGACGGACAGACGGACAGACGGACAGACGGACAGACGGACAGACGGACAGACGGACAGACGGACAGACGGACAGACGGACAGACGGACAGACGGACAGACGGACAGACGGACAGACGGACAGACGGACAGACGGACAGACGGACAGACGGACAGACGGACAGACGGACAGACGGACAGACGGACAGACGGACAGATGGACAGACGGACAGACGGACAGACGGACAGACGGACAGACGGACAGACGGACAGACGGACAGACGGACAGACGGACAGACGGACAGACGGACAGACGGACAGACGGACAGACGGACAGACGGACAGACGGACAGACGGACAGACGGACAGACGGACAGACGGACAGACGGACAGACGGACAGACGGACAGACGGACAGACGGACAGACGGACAGACGGACAGACGGACAGACGGACAGACGGACAGACGGACAGACGGACAGACGGACAGACGGACAGACGGACAGACGGACAGACGGACAGACGGTCAGACGGACAGACGGACAGACGGACAGACGGACAGAAGGACAGGGTACGGATCCCTAAAAAAGACACCAGTTAATCGGACTATAACAACAAAACTGTTTTTGAGCGTCCTAAATCTTTACACGAACACAGTTAACTGTCGGCTTAGGCCACTTCAAGTGACAACTGACACTCTATCCCCATTTATCCTCCTATAACTTACGTTACTAGAACTGACAGCCACATCCCCACAAGCCCTAAAAACACCACCGAATTCCCCTTTAAACCGTCGTATGTGCACATACGACCATATTTCACTAACATCAGACAGCAGTTTATCAAGCAGTAGATCGTCGCATAAATCAGTGGGTGAATGCTCTGCGATGCGGCCTGTGGCCTGAAAAATTCAAGCAATTTGGTCGGATGTCCTATTAATTGGTTGGTTAAGTGGTTCAGCTGGATCATACTGTTTGTTTACGATGTGGACTTGCCGGATAATTATTTTGCGGAAGTTTGGCTTGTAAATTGGACGGTATTTTGGGCTGTCAAGTTGTTGTGTTTTGGCTTGTTAGTTATAATTAATTGAAGCGCTCGTGGCTATAATAATAATAGCTGCACAGGTCGGTCTTCGAGGTTAAGCAACGGGTGTCGAGGTTGGACCGTGGATGGGTGACTATTCCTGACGTACCGAGACTCCTACGTGCCTCGGAAAAGACGTTAATCCATTGGTCCTGGCTGTCATTTGTAGATTTTTGACAGTCGTTTTGTGTTGACAGAAGCTTGAAATCTGACACTAGCCTAGCCAGAGATATCGTATTACCCAGTTACTGGGTTGTGGAAGTTTAATAAATAGTCGCTCCATATATAATACTTTTATCCAGCTGATCCAATTAGACTAGAAGCTGACGGTAATACCTATACGAGTAGTTGCGAAAAGGCTAGGCAGAATGAGTTTTAATAAGGCCTTGGTTAATTATTTGCTGGCAACTGACTTGACGGTCAGAATTTTCAAATAAAGTCTTAATAAGTGACATAATGATGTATTTACTGAAATTTGAACTTTTAGTAAACATACTCGTACATTAAGTTAATTTCTTGCAAAACCTAAAGTATTTTTATTCTTTACTAATTATGTCTCAATCCTAACTAATATAATAAAAAGATAATGTACAATTTAAAAAAAACACTTATAAGAAGGTATGCAGTGATAAGTATGGCTACATTTGATCTCGGAATAATTTTCAGTTTTTGCGAGGAAACTTTTGAAAAGCTTATCATTAACCAAATAAAACGTTAGAATCATCAATTCTTTCCAAAAAATATCGGAAAAGCCTGCTATTTCTTGCGTCTAAAGATATCTGTTTCAATATATTTCTTCTTCCGAAAGCTGTCAAGTACCTCGACCCTCGCAGCATGCCCTTTTTTCCCAATTTCAAACCCTTATTGAGCGCTATTATTCAATTCGAAGTGTAGGCATTTTTTTCGTACATGTAAACATTTATTTTTGAAACGGCAGCGGCCATCTTTCTTTCCTGTCGTGACAGGCGATCGAGAGGTCGTAAGTTTAAATTAAGGTTCAAATATCATGTACAATAAGTGCTTTTATATTTTTTTAATACCGAATTTCAGATAAATTTAGTATCGTTAGTTACATATTATTAACCGATAAACCTTCAAAGTCAAAGTTCGCGAAGATACTCGTAAGAAGTTGGCAGTAGTATCGAACCAGCGCAATTTTTTTTCCAATCGTCTGTTTCAAACTAATAGTTTAAGTTTATTGCTGTATATAGTTTATTTGTTTAGGGTATCAATTTTGTTTATAATGTATTTATTTATAGCTTATATTTATGCTGTGTATTTAAACCCATTTTGCTATCGGTATAAGTTATTGCACCCTACCCTAGTCAAAGGTCGCGAACACATTCGTAAGAAGTTGTTAGTAGTATCGTCACAGCGCATTTTTTTTTCCTACATCGTTTTGATACTGCATCATCCAAAGGTTGACTGGTAGAAAATGCCTAACGAATT
Organism: Orthosia cruda; assembly: GCA_964057195.1. Lineage (NCBI taxonomy): Eukaryota > Metazoa > Arthropoda > Insecta > Lepidoptera > Noctuidae > Orthosia > Orthosia cruda. The sequence goes on along the minus strand of OZ059825.1, from coordinate 33,090,210 downwards.
AAGTCCGCATTTGTACGTTTGTGTACTTAATTATTAAATAAACAAATATTACCATTTATAAGATTACATATCTCGTATATCATTAAATATCTCGGCTCAGTAATTGCCGAAAACGTGGACGCAGACGTGGCTCACAGAGTAAATGTTGCCTGGCAAAAATGGCGAAGTATGGCGGGAGTCTTATGCGACACCCGAATGCCAATACGCACAAAAGGCAAAGTATACAAGACGGCGGTAAGGCTGGCAATGATGTATGGTGCTGAGTGCTGGGCCGTGAAAAACAGCCAAGTCCAAAAAAAAAAAAGCAGAAATGAAAATTCTGAGGTGGTCTGGAGGAGTAACGAGAATGGATGGGGTCCGCAACGAATACATCCGAGGTACTCTAAGGGTGGCTCCAATACAGGACAAGTTGACGGAGAGTAGGCTGAGATGGTATGGACATGTCATGAGAAGGACAGAAGAACACGTCGTGAGAACGGCTCTGAGCCTACCGAAGGGCAAAAGAAGCCGAGGACGACCTCCTTTCACATGGTGGACCAGTATGACGAAGCTCCTCAAGAAGGAGAAATTGCCTGATCCGACAACCCTCGACAGAACGTCTTGGCACCGTGAAATAAGAAGAGCCTACCCCACCTAAAGTGGGAAAAGGCTAGAAAGAAGAAGAGAAGACCATTTATAAGATTACACCAGCTTTAGGGTTCCTTTCTACAAGAGCATGTGCTATATAGCTACGCTCCGTGGATGTGAAAGCTAAGCTACGAAACTATGTAACTGATTCCACTATTGCTAAACTGTGTAGCGGAGCGAGTAAGACGTCATATGAAGATGCGCCGCCCACCCTGAGGTAGCTGTGCAAGGAAGAAAGCGCAAGCGGCCGTAAGACAAGTTGCAAGCCATAGGTCATTTTTACAAGCTTTATATTACCGTACTTAAACATCTGTGCCCGGCAATTAGTAATCTATTTTCAAGCACTGCCTGGCATCCAATTAAGCTGCAACTTTGCGTATTTATGTAACTTTGGATACATTTAAAATAATATGGTATTATGAAGCTGGTGTCATAATGGAGCTGGAAGGTGGCCATAGCAACTCTTCAACTAGACAATATATATTATCACCATCGTGTTTGGACTCATTGGCAGGGTATTGAGAAGTGATATTACATTTAGTTCAAAAAGCTAGTTTATAAATATTTTTTTACTAATACTTATTTATCTGCAACTTCTGCAAGATAATTATTTGATTTATTTTCACAAAGGAAACAAACGAATATCCTTTCGCTAAACTAAACCAAACTAAAACACAACACAAACCCATTCAATAATATTAATAGCATAATATATTACAGCAATAGAGAAAAAAAGGAGTACTTTTGCCGCGAACTACCCTTCCGCAGCAAATTAAATTAAGTAACAAAACAAGCGACCGTCCACCTAACAATAGATGTCCAACAATAATGGACTGGCTGATAAACTATCCTTTCATCTGGGGCATTCTTCCGGCCTATTGTGGCCTCAATTTGGCAATAAATCGTCCATTTGAGGCCTTGAGTGCGATCCGTTGATTGGTTTTCTTTACTTCCATTTGATTGGAGTTTTGGAATGCTCAGTTGGTAGTCTTTTGTTTCTTTAGTTCAAGGTTCAACCCGGCTTTCTAGAGTTGATCAAGTTTCATTCGTTTGACTTTAAGTTTTGGAAAACTGAGCAAGATTTGTTTGGAAAATCTGTAGCCAAACTCATGTTAGGTTGTTCAAAATGACGGCAATAAAATTAAAAGACAGCGTTCTATACTGTCTTTTGAATTGATTGGTAGCCGCTTTCAAAACTAGGATAGATCTTAACCAATCTTAACTATTAAGATCTAGATGTAAAGAGTTTCTAGTTTTATCATTCCATCAGTCAACGATGGCGTTAGTCAAAATGCCTAAATGTAAGGGAGTGATCATTTGACATTTCGATAGCGCTTGCTTCTAGACAAGTGGTATTCGTTGTCAGCGAAGGCGATTATCTAAATGTGAAAATGTAAGGGATTGATCACGTGATTCTTCGATATCGCTGGTCAATCGCATACAATTATGCCTGTTTGACAATCGCTATCACCACGCTTTCGATGATATAATGTCACAAGTCCAGGGCCTCCGTACATTTTTGTCATTTACGCCATCGCGACGACGCTGTGGTTATTAAAATGTCACTCGTCTAGAGTTTCTGATTCGATTTTAAAAATTCTTTCAAATATTGTAAGGACACTAGTGAAAGGATATTTTGTGACTTACCAACACAATTCACACAATTGAAGTCGCTGGCAGAAGCTATTCTATAACAATATTATATAGAGGAAATATTTTTTGGTTTGTTTGTTTGTACCGAATAGGCTCCGAAAATACTGGACCGATTTTAAAAATTCTTTCACTTATGGACAGCTACGTTATTCTCGAGTAACATAGGCTATAACTTATTTTCAAAAAAATTAGAGATCCTTATGAAAATTGCAATAATATAACCCAAAGTTCATTATATGGCGTGCGCTGATAAACCTATTGATGATACATAAAAAATTTGTAATACATAATTTAAGTACTCAGTATTAACTACAAACAAGTCTGCAAGAGAATATATATCACTATAGTTCATCATCATCTCACAATAGCAGCTTTTGTGTTCTAAAATTTAATTGGATCGCCAGTAGAAAGAAAAGTTGGTTACATTCGTATTGTTGTATTAATAATTCTTATTCAAATAAATAGTTTAACAAATTGATAGGTAGTTCATAACAGTTAGTCTCGAATTATTATAGCAATTTTACACGGATTTTTAACACATACCAACACTTCTAAATCTTTAGATAAACGAAGCGAGAAAACTACCTTTAATACATTTCCCCCTAGGACACGCATTTTTACCCAAAAAAATGTTAGGCTACTAAAGTCGCGACCCTTTTAACAAAATTGTTGTCCCCGTACAAGGGTCGGTATGCTAAACCATGTTGAATAGTTTTGCAACAAACTATATATATGAAATATTTAGTTAACCGAGGTAGCAGTTATTTTAGTTTTAAAGCTCTCTGGCTTGCCTTCATTATAATTAGCTCAGGCGAAATTTTCCGCTTAATGTTGGCAAGTTATGCGTGGAAATTGACACCGAGGCTACCTACAGTTTTCAGTTTTTCTCAACACTATAATTTTTTGTTGAACTAAGTTGTGGTAAGGGCAATATGAGGATCAATTACTGTATTTTTAACACGCTTTTATTAGCTTGGTAGGTATGTAACTATGTAACGAATATTTGAACGTGATTTTTATTCCCTTTTGTAAAACAAAATGTCGGATTAATTTGTAACTTTGCACACTTAACAAGGAACGATGACAGTGCAAAAAGCAAATAGTTTGTCCCATTATCTTTACCAGGATCTTTGGGATTAGCAATTGAACTAAAAAGTAAAAAATATATTAAAAAATGCTTTTTATTTCCAATACTGTTTTTTTTTAAACTTTATTACGTAAAACACAACTTAATATACGCAATATGTTCTTTTACGATGAATCGCTACAAAATATACAAGGAGATATACTAAAACAAAAATTAGACATGACAATGACATAAGTGGAACATAACATAAAAGATCCGATAAACAGGAACATTGATGAAAAATTCAACAAAATGGAGACCAAAACAAAAGAATTCGAAAGTAAAATTGAATAACAATAAAAAAAAAACCATAGATTTCTTGGATAAACCACTACGAAAAAGAAATTTGGTGCTCTTATGTGTCGAAGAGAAGGAAGGAAACGATCATGATTTGTGTTGCTTAGTACTCGATGTTATTAACTAGGAAATGGAAATAAAATGTAGTAAATAGGAAATCTAAACCGTGAATAGAATAGGGAAGAAGGCTGGTAAAATCAGACCTATAGTAGCAACGGTTACAACATCAGGCAGGCAAATAGAACTTCTTAAGACGTTTTTTTTTATATTGGTATTTACATCAAAGAGGACTACCCTACCCTTTTTTTTGAATAAAACGATGGGAACAACACGAAAGCCTTAATCTGGAGTGTGAAGCAGGAAATTTGGTCCGTTTATTATTAGCGGCCAGTTATTCCAAAGTTTTAAGTTTTCACTTATGTCGGCATTCCCCAGGACTGCCTATTTTTAATTCTCAGTAGTTTTTTTCATAGTCTGGAGTATGTTATTCAAGCTTGCTGCCACCAGTCTAGCATAAAACAATACTTAAAACTGCCATCATACTATACTTATCGAGAATAACAACCACAATGCAATCTAATCTCCATCAAACATCTACAGCACAATTACTCACACGTCACTACAGAATATCAGCTTTCCCATTATTTGGTCGCAATCTAATCATTTGATGTGACGTCATCGCTTCATCTGACGAACAATAGTTACCGATGCCGGAGTCCGGGGAGTTCTATGTGGTTCTGTTCTAGCCGCTTTGTTGTTCCGGTCAATCTGAAATGTTTTAGCATAATTGAACGTCGCGTACAGATTGTTATACTATAATTAATCTCGGTTTTGATTGATGGTTTCTTGGTGGATTAATTTTCGGCTTCATAAAATGGTCGTTCGATAAGTTTTGTGAGGATTGATCTAGATTATAGTGTTTTTAGAACCACTTATGCATACGATTGCTAAAGTTTATGTGCAATATAAAATTTTAGAAGTAGATTGTTAACTTATTCTATATCTTACGTATACGCTGATAAAATGGTCGCCCAACGCTGTAATCTACTGGCTGCAATTGGCGGAACGCCGTGTTTTGGTCCAAATATACTTACTAACAGTTTATGATCTGTTCGTAAAGTAAAACGGAAATGGTAAAGTAAAACAAACTGATGCAACAATATGAAACAAAATACAATAGCTAACGCTTCTCGAGATCTGAGAATAATGCTTTTCGGCTTTATTTATTGCGCACAATTCATATGTCGTAGGATAATTTGATAATTCGAATTTTCACGAAAACCCTCTAGGGATATAGCGAAAACATGTATAATTAGACAATGCTAAAAACATTTCTGAATCTATCTGTAAAAAGATAGGGTTTTTGCAAAAACTTGAGTCACTCTAGTAATATTGCGAAATGAAACGTTATCTATTATGAAATAAGAACGCTGATTGACCGGTCGGAGCGGCCCGCAACTCAATAACGTCTCTTGTTCTAGGAATTTTCACTATTGAATTTACCTTTTCTGTATCTACTTTAATATCCTCTTTAGATATCGCGTACCCTAAATATTTTATCACATTAACCTTATATAAATAAACATTTACTTCTCTTAAGCTTCATTCCGTGACTTTGTAACCTTTGAAACACCCTTTCTAAAGTTTCTAAATGCTTGAGTTGGGTTCCTGACGTGCCAATGATTACGTCATCAAGGAATATTTGCACACCAACAATGTCACTAAGAAGGTTCGACATAATCCGCTGGAAGATGCCCGGGCTCGAAGACAACTTAAACACGAGTCCATTGTATTTATACAGAATTCTGTGTTTTTATTACCATTAAATCTTTGGAATCATCTAACTCTATAATGTGATTATAGGCCTGGTGTTGCTCAATTTTCAAAAATAACGTAGCCCCGTTTATGCTCACTAATAGATCATCTATCTTCGGTAGCGGACATCTATTGACCTGCAAGACAAGACTTAAAGTGACTTTGTAATCAGCACAGATACGGAGTCCAACGTCAGCTTCACGTACCTGTTCCAAAGATGTCGCCCAGTCTGAGCACTCAACGGGCTTGATGATACCCGCGCGCAGCATAGCATCCAGCTCCGCGTCCACTTGACCCTTCAAAGCGTAAGGCAGCAGCCGTGTCCGACAGAACATGTTTTTCTATGCCTGTAGAAATGCTCATGTATAATGCGCTACCACGGGGAGATGGCGCAGTTATGTGGGACTCTAATCCGCTAGAACTCCTCGGTGTCCTCCTTTGCCACTTATGGCGGGAACACGGCCACGCGTAAGCATACATCCGCAAAACCACCGTGGCTGTCCCTGTCACCGGACCCTCCTTTGGGGAGTAATCCCCATCACCAGCGCACTAGAACACGTTACACGCCGTGACTACCCCAGGGACCAAACCGGCACATGGGCGCCACCTCCCGCCACTGGAGTGTCGTTTTGCCGCCTGTGTGTCCCAATCAGCTGCTGAATAGTTCTTAATAACTATTTAACTCAAAAATTGCAGTATTGGCTTTTATGTTTAACAAATTTACTTTGTTTTACTTTTTTTGTTTAAATCCTATAGACCTATGTCCACTGCTAGGCAAAGGCCTTCAGCAAGCGTCGCCACATTGTTTAAATTGTTGTATTTTTATTTCCAATTCTGTTAACCATTGCTGGCCTAATAAAGAAGTAGTACCTTCGTCGATCACAAACTGTTCTAACTGTTTAATATTATCTTTGTACTGAACTTTCGGTCTTATAAACCCTAATGGTCGGATATTGCTGCCGTTATAAATTTCAGTTACTGGTACGTCCGCACACGCCTTTTGTTCCACCACTGCCGCATCTCACTCCACCGCTTCCAACCCATAAGCCAATTTCACAGCCTCTGAGTACGTCAGATTGTCTTCTGCAAATAATCGTTGTCTGATGACGTCACTTTTAACTACACCTACGAATTGATCCCGCAGATTTTCCTCTAAATGCCCACCAAACTCACTGATTGCCGATAGCGTCTTTATCTCGGTGAGGTATTGCGTTATTTCTGCCCCCTTTGACGAAGCCGGTAATGTTTCGCCATGATCGCTGGTTTCGGTTGAAGGTGGTTATTCAGAATTTAATATTATTAAATATGGGTAGACATAAATACATTACAGAGAGAACCTAACCATTTCATTTTGTAAAGAACCTTCTGTTTGTGAAAACGTATAAAGGAAAATAATCAAGAGCTTAATCTCATTTAATACACGTGCCTTTTTAAATAGAATGGCAATTTTGCAGTTTCGCGAGATCTCTTTCATTCGTGTTTACTTGTATAATATTTTATGAAACAGTAAAATTGATACCATTCCATGCCCATTTTAAAAGATTTTATGTGTACTTTCACACTCTGAAATATTCTGAAAGGTAAGGTTAAGTGTTGGTGATGCTTTATGGTATCCTGTAAGATTTCTACTTAGAATAAAAACCACCTATCATCATATTAACACCGTGAACACTTTATCTCAGCTTAGACCTCTCATTTACATCATAATAAGAATCTCTGCCACAAAAGGAATAATGAACTGAGTCTAGCTGTACTAACACGCACATAACAGCCTAGAGAGTCCTATTATAATAGTCATAGCGTTTAAATTTGTTTGTTTTCGAGAGTGGGTGTTTGGTCTGCCGTATACGCGGAAGCGTTTTTAAAATATGATATTGTATCGACACAATAAACAACGAAGTGAAATAATTTTCAAAAAAAAAGAATGCCGAGTTAATGCACGTACCTATAAATTGATTAGATACCTGTTTCATAAACTGGTAATTTAACTCAATTGATTTGATTTGCATAACTTTTTTAGCTGCAATGAAATGGAAAAATAAACCCGGGATGGTTTATATTCTTTTATCACACAAATCAAATGTTTTACAGCGAAACAGGCTCTCGGTTCATAACGATACGATAAGTCATCTAAAGTTCAATTCAAAACGGTATCATATTAAAATATCCTTGAAGGCATAAAATTATTCTATGAACAAAATTTTAATAGAGTTACCTTTGATTGATACGTTATCCCAACTGGCCAGGAGCATGTCAAAATATTACAAAGCCAGTTGTTTGCAAACTGAGATGCTAGTCAATTGCAAGCCATTGTGAAATATCTACCAAACTGATACTTTTTTATGGATTCGCTTCGTTTCACATATAAACCAGGTTTCATTTCTAATCATCAATCTAATTAAAACTAAATTAAAATAAATTTAAAACTTTCGTTAAAAGGATACTTCGTAAACAAGCATATTATAAATTAGATGATTATAATCAAGATAAGAATGCTTGGAAACATGCTGGTCCTGATCCATAGGGCAATCTTTAGTGAAGACAAAATCGAATTTATATTCATAGTTATTATATTCACGTTTTTTTTTAAGAAATTGATTCACACACTGTTCCGTTGTTGTTGATTTAGGTATTTTACCTATGTTTGCAATATTTGAAGGTATGTGAGAAACATGTTCCTATTTATAAAATTAATGAATTTATACAGTTGTATAGTGTGTAGTGATTTTTTGGGTGCATGGTCCTCACATATATGAATTTATTAATGTATATACTTATGTAAATATTGTAAGACATATTTAAAAAAAAAAAGCGTAAGTATGGAGTTTCTTGTGCATTCTTCTCCATAACAAGCGACTTTTCCGAATGCACGGTAGAATCAACTTTTATTACTTGTAAATTTTAATTATAATTTGTGTACAGCGTTCAAAAGTGCCGTTTTTTGCCGTAGTTGAATAAATATATTTGACTTTGACTTATTCCAAATATATATATATCGTAACACTTTTATATTACCATTGAGGCACAAATTCATGATAAGCGTAACTTTGATAGCAAAATAAATAATCTTTAACCACATAATTTATTTGGAGAACTCGTTCATTATTAAAACTAAAAAGTCTGAAATTAAACAAATTATTATAAAAACAAAATTATGTGTATTGTTGGCTTGCTGTACGCTTTGGTGCAAACTGTGAGTACAGCAAATAATTGTTACCAAATAAATCTATACTTAATAATATTATAAAGAGGTAAGATTTGTATTTTTGTATGTAACGAATAAACTTAAATACTACTGGACCGATTTAAAAATTCTTTCACCGTTGGGAAGCTACACTAACCCCAGGTGCCATAAGCTACTTTTTATGCCTGTATTCCCATGGGAACGGGAACTACGTGGGTGAAACCGCGAGGCGTCCGCTAGTGATTTTTTTTTTTCTAGACATTCTCATTCTCAACCTCATTATCTCCAATTTAGCCGCATGATTTCCACAGCTAGGCATAAACCTAGCCAACTGTCGCTACATCGATTCGTCCTGTTCGTTTAGTATTCAGCGAATTCTCGCAACCCCTAAACCTATTAAAATTTATATCCCCGCTGCTCTTTCAAGCCTTGCCCCACACTTACACAAACACGACAGCCGAGTGACAGCACAATATATTCAGAGCGAACGTGTTGCCATCCCGGTAACCGTTGATAGGTATGTAAGACTTTCTTCACGGGAACAACAACTAGTAATTAAGATTAACGGGGATATAGTTGAGTAATTACACGAGTGTGTACGAGGAAGTTCTTAGTTCTACTGTTTGGAGATACAATGTGTCATTGAGGCGTGGGTGTGAAATAATTTGGTAATTTAGTCAAGTGCGTTTTAGGGAAATTGCTAGAATAATTTAGAAATTGAGTAGATATAATTCATGACCTGGTAGAACTGGTTGCAGAATGAAATATAATGTGTATCCACTACTCATCAGTAAAAGTGATGTTTTACTCGATGAAGCTTCTGTTTGGTGTGTCCATAAAATATTATGGAGCCACTGAACAGCTGCTTAACAACGAGGTAGGAATTTAGTTACCAGTCAACTGCAACCTGCTCATAAAGAAGCTTGATAATTTTGAGCAAACAATTACCTATTTTATACCTGATAACACTGAATAGTAAACAAACCGGATCAAGCACTAATCTACGTAGCCTTTTCCAACTATGTTGCAGTCGGTGTGACCCGATGCAGCTGGATATAAGTATTACATGAAGCGACTGTTTATCTGAGCTTCACTTGATACTCACAAAAATGGCGTCAAGTTGATTTAGCTAAAATTAATAAACTATTTTATCTAACAATGTTATGATTATCGACTAAAGTTAACGAGGAAAACTCCTACTAGGGATATAACTAGTCTCCTTCCCTACCTACTTGTTCGTCACCATATTATATGTGTCGGCACATCAATACATATTTACGGTGCCATAAAATATAGCCGTAAACACAGTAATAAAACGGTCATTCGGATCATATTGAGACCGACAGATAGGTTATGGCTAGTCATGTGTAAAGTGATAAATTCACATCCTCGGCTATTAATATAACCTCGTTTTTGGTGACGTGGTGAGATCGAGCATCAGAGTAGGTAAGTTGTTAGGTAAGGTAGAATTTATGTAAAAGTAGACAAAGATAAGAATTAGGCCCAGTTTTTTTATCCGTACTTAACTCAATCAATTGTTAAATATTTTAGCCAATGGTTTCAAATAATAAATGGTTAAATATTTCATGGCTCTAACATATTTGACCATTTTTATCCGACTACGGTGAAGCAAAATGTTATGTTTTTGGCCGGTTTGTATGTATTTTCATCTTTTCCCTGATAACTTCTAAAGTACTTTGCATAATTTGACAAATGAGATGTTGTTGAAAGCGTCTTGTTTGTCCGCTGCATATAGTCTATGTGACATCACATTAAATTTAATATGGCGCCCTCTAGGGGGAAAGAAATAAAGACCAAAAAAAAATTAGCCTCACCCCATTATTTGTATCATTGAACATATATTTTAAAATTAAGGTTTCGTACATCATATTTTTGTCAAGCGTACTGTTTGCGAGATATATATCTAGTAAAGTCATGAAAACTATTTTTTACTGGACTACGGTGTCGCACTGTTTTTGTTGATCGGTATGTATGTATGCATATATTTGTCATGGCCAGATCTTAGAATTGATCACTTCATGATGCGGCCAACCATTTCACGAAATGGTTGGCCGCATGTTGTATTTCATGATTAGTACGGCCAGCTAAAACTGACCTTATTGTTTAAACGTAAACTTTTGATGATATGTCAATCCACTGAATCCACGTTTCGCCATATCATTAACGTCCCGAATTTCAAAAGCTTTTTTACGTTGCGCTCGCTTTTTGAGTGGCTTTCGTAAAATTCAAGTAGTTTTGAATCGTAACGACATTTTACTTTACTTTTATCTTCAATTGGCGCATTTTATCTTTTTTATCAGAATAATTATCCGCCGCAATGTTGAATCGCAAAAACAAAACGATATCAGCGCCTCTTATGGTGGATAATGTAACTATTTTACGATATGATCACTAATGTTTGACCATAACATGAAGTAGCCGTGCTTTCAGCTGTTCATATCAAAAGCTGATTATTTTATTGATCTGGCCAGACCATATCAAGATGCGGGTAGTTTCCATGTCATGAAATGATCGGTCACATCATGAAGTGATCAATTCTATCTGGACGCGACATATGTTTTTAATTTCATTTGTTCTCTCATAATTTTGTGAAAAATTTACGGCAGTAGTACATATAACGAAATTAAAAGGAAAACTATCACAGCTAAGTAACATTTACTTGGAAAAGTAAAAAAAATATTTTCGTTACAGCAATGTTCCGTGCTTTCATTGCTTATGAATTTCAGTAATTTTTCCTAATTGTGTTGGTTAATGTAGCTGTTTGTACGGAAGCCTCGGTGCACAAGTCCGAATCGCACTTGGCCGGTTTTTTTTTTTTTTGTTGCAATGTGTTTTAAATATTAAAATTTTAATTTTTATAAGATTCTTAACAATTTGGATACCTAGTGCTCAGTAATTCCTTACTAAAATTTTGATCCCAGCACCAAATAGCTATAATTTCTAGCTAAAATTCTAGTTTCCCAGAGATAATCTCCTCCACATTCGTTCAGAAGTATGGCGCTAATGTTATTCTCTTTGCGGCAAGTCTGAGTACGTACAATCCAGAGACAGCACAATTCACACCGGGCGCTGTCCGACGTTCATGCTATTAAAATTACGTCCAGTTTCTGTAGAGATGCTGTTTTCTCTTTTATTTTGTTTTCGGTGTGATGCTGTTTTGTTTTTATTTTTGTAGATTTTTGGGATAACATAAATCCTACTATTAATATAACTCTGACTTAAATTTAACTTGATGATGTGATTGTCTATGTACTTCGCGTGCCAAAAAAGGGAGTAAAAATAAGAGCAACGCTTTCACTTTGAGATTTATCGTTATCGATTTATTTTAGCGTTATCGGCACCGGGCATCAACCTAAATCTAGAAAAATATATTATTATGCCTTATTGAGCTGTAAAAACTCTACAAGAAAGTAGAATATTTTCTTGGAATAATTATCTACATTCATGTAGGCAAATAGGTTTTAGTTTTCATTTTTATTTTGGTATTGAATATGAATCTGATTTAATTTTGATTTGATTTCAATTTTAATTATTTTTAATTTTGGTTTTAATTGGAGTTTGTTTTGTTAACAATGGAGCACGCTAGCCTATAAATATCGTATTCCTTTTTGGCTTAAAGACCGAGATCAATAAATACAGGTTGGTAAAAAATACGAATAACAAAAACATATACGGTAGATATTGTGGTATGGTCATCGGCACGTAACTTGGCAAGAGTCGTTAGATGCGCAGAAGTCGTTTTTTAGATCTCCTTGGTAGTGAAGCGGGACGCGGGTACAGGATCACGCCGATCCGAACGCGCGATTGGTGGCTCAGTTGACCCTTGCCTCCCGCACCCCGTTCTCGCTCCCGATTACACTTGCGTGCACGAAAGTTGTACACTTTGTTTTTGTTGATTTTTGTTAAGATTTTGTTAAGTTAGTTTTTGTTAGGAGTAGTTGTTATTGTTTTGAATTTAGTTTTTATTACGAGTGTTTATGTTTTATTTTGATAACAATGCCATAATTTTTACTATCTTCTTCAAAATTTTTTTTTGACTTGTAACTGTATATATTTTATTTATAACACCTAATAAACTTCACGAATTCCTTTCCATTATTTAACTTGCCTCTAAACATAAATGTTTAAAAATAAATGATGTCCATAACCATTGAAAAATTACAAGAAATAAAAGTGACCACTTTTTTGTGGCAATAAGTGTACGATGCGCGAACTTACCCCCACTACGCCAAAACCTTGCCAAGTTACGTGCCGATGACTATATTCATTCCACATCTTTTAGTCTACTTACGTTCTATTATACTATGCTAACCTCACCTTTTATCTTTTGAAGTTGTATCAACTCATGTGACTCACTTTGATGTATTCTTTGATACTGTTTGCTTCTGAAAAGCATACTTTTAGTTATCTCTGATTGTTTTTTAACATCCACAACAAAAAAAATCTGCTAATTTGTAAATTGTCATCGTTGTTGTTGTTTCATCTGATCTGATATCGGTCTGTCCTTTTTATTTTCTTAAGCCATAGACATAACATACCATGGACTAGACCAGAACGAGGGAAAAACGGGCGTCAGCTTTTTCAGTTTGCTTCTGGCGGTGAACGCCGAAATACTGTTTACTACTTAGTACTAGCAACTGTACTATCTTATCTGAAAAACTCTTTAAACTGTAATATTCGGTATGTAAATATGACAAAGTATCTCTAAAAAACTATAAGTTAATAGCTTTTGGACTAAGTGTACCTTTACTGCTTAATATAATCGATGTGCCAGTCCGGTACGTGGTGCAAGAGCTGCATCAGGTAATTCCACAGCGAGGCGCGCGGGCATAACGCGCCCGCCAGCAGCACGCGCAGATTCTGAACCCGCCTACTTGACCAACTGCTTGAGACGCCACAGCCCAGCTCATACTGATACCTTGCTGCCTGCCTTCCTGTCTACTTGACAACTTGCTTGTCAGGCTACCTGCCATTTTGCCTGCTTGTCCATCGTGGAGCCTGCTCACCACCTGCCTACCTCGAGCATTCCACGACTTTTAAGAGTTCCTGACCGTCGGCTGCCTGCTTAGCTGTCGTCCCAAACAACACACGACGTGCGAAGCCGGCCCTAAGTTTTTATACTCAATATCTTTTTTCTTTTCTTTTCATAGTTTAACTTTTTTTAATTATTCTTTTTCATTGACGTGGTTTACATTAAGCTCTCTTGAGCTAAATGTAAAGTTACAATATATAGATAAAACACAAAAAATAAGGTGTATACAATACACACGACCCAGTATTTTGAACATTATTTACAAAATAACTTATACACTTCGAAGATTAAAGAATAAAAAACTCGACTACTTTCAAATTCTAAATAAGTAACAGGATTAGTTTTGACGGCAATTTTATTTAGGTACCATTATTCCGTTTCTGTGTTCACAATTCTAGGTAGGAGGTAGACACCTTTATAGACTCTTTTTGATCAGAGACTGACTAGAAAAATTGGATCAAAAGAAAAAAATACTTACAAGAGTTTACTAAATAAATCGTTTTACTAAATATATACACTGAATTATGTCCGTGGCTTTGCTCACTTTAGGAAAGCCATGGAAATAATTTATGGCTAGGTCTAGGGCCCACAATGTATTGTGCATTTTTTTTTCAAATCATATGACGGCCTCAGAAAGAAAGTGACCTGATTTTAAATTCTAGTCATTTCTGATTATGCAAACTGACCTTAAAAAGCCTGCTTTAAAACCCTGTGTTGAAAAAGAGCCCTAATTATGATTGAGAAAGGGACAGCCGGTTTAGTATAAAAGTACAGCCAACATTATACTTTTTGATGTTTTTTTCCTCATTGGCCACTAATTGTATTTTTGGGTTAGGTCAAACATTCGTAATCGGATCAGTACTCCTGAAGATTACCTTTTTAACTATTTTTAATAATATTTATTTTGAGTCTGTCAGAATAAACGGCGACCGACAAAAGGTATTTATAAAAGCCTTAGAAGGATATACACTAAAATTATTTATTTTGAGTCTGTCAGAATAAACACCGACCGACCAAAAGGTATTTTGTCGTCGGGAGGGTATGCCCTAGAAGGATAAACACGAATCTTATTGGTGAAGTTCTTCAGAAAGGCCAGGTGTGCAGTACTCATACATAACCAGCGTGCGCATATGACTAGATTTGTGAACTTAAACGAAGCAAAACGTGTATATACCTGTATGAGGATCACAGCAGGTTCTCTGTAGTTTCTATGTACCATGGCAAAAAGGCTCGAGTCAGTCAGTTGCAACACAATTTCATCTTTAAATCCTAAATCGTATAGAATAATACAACATTTTGAATAATTAGAATTCTATCCGTCAACGAATTTAACTAACATTGATGTTTGAACAACACTGTCGAGCCTTGTTAGCATAAATACCTAATTTAGATGCATTTGTTTCGATGGAAATCCCTACAGAATTCGCGTTACAGAAATGTGGTAATCAGTAATTCGAATACAGAACCGTATGTTATTTGAATTCACGTGTTCGTGGTCAAATTAGCAAAATGGTTACATTGGAAGAGGAGCTCGTGGCCAAATAATAAATTGCAGCCGCACGGTTGATGTTCTTGGTTAAACAACGTTTGCTGAGGTTGGTCTGCAGATGGGTGACCAAACTTGACATACCGAGACTCCTCCGTATCTCGGCAAGCACGATAAGCCGTTGGGCCCAGCTGCCATTTTTATTGTGATAGGCTCTCGCTTGAACAATATTTGTATATCTTTGACAGTCGTTACGGGTAGACAGAAGCCTGAAAGCAAGACACCTGCCTTGCCTGGGGGTATCGTGCCTCCTCTACACGTCGGTTGACAAATTCATCAGTAGAGGCATCTGCGAATGCGTCCGCCGACGTATAGACGGGGCGATTTGCTCATCTGTGGTAGGTGTTAAATAATGGCAGATGCGTTTGCTCAAATCCGTTTTTTATCGGTTTTTGTGGCACGCAAAAAAGGGTTTCAGCACAAGAGCCTCTGACCACACGTCTGACGACGCTCCAGTATTACCGGAGTTGTATAGCCAGCATCAACCACCTTTTTCTTCTTCATTCCTTTTTAAGCATTAATATTGTATTGAATTTCATTAGGACCGGCTGGTGATCTCAATTTGGAACATATAGTATACTTATTTATTTATTAAAACTTCATGCAACATACAGGTACATAGGCGGACTTAATGCCTGAGGCATTCTCTACCAGTCAACCATACCGTACCGTACTATATATCGTATAGTCGTTGAACATATAGTATATAGTATAAATCGTATACAAACATTTACGATAGGTAGTAGCTACATACTAATTCCATGCATTCACCATTAAGATCTGCACTAAAAATAAATTGTTCGAAAATCGAATTACATACACACGAGTAGAATATAAATAAAAGAAAACATAGAACACAAATTAAAAAGAGGCGAAAATACTGAAAATTGCTTTGCTTTGTTTTGTTATACAAAAAATTACTTAACTATACCACAGATAATATAATACTAGCACACAAATGCCTCATCCCATACAAAGAAACCGTGCCGACGTAACTAGCGTTTTTCATCTGATTATACCGATTATTTTTTGTAAATCGATTGCGTTCGGTTCCGTTCCACGGCGATAGATAGATCACCATCTATATCCGTGGAAAGTAACGGAATGGAACCGAACGCGATAGATGTACAAAAAATAATCAGTATAATCAGTATAGAACGACGGCACGTTTTCTTTGTACGGGATGAGACACCACTGACTATACGTACATACAAATTCTCACAAAAATGTCGAGTGACGATTTGACTCCGGAGTACATTAAATCAGAAGCCATTGGCATTGCCAACAATCTACTCCCAGTAAAGTCCAAGGAATCCTACATGAAAGCATACGATGATTTTACAAATGGAAAACTACAAATAGCGTCAGGTCTGTATCAAAATCAGTGCATTTAGTTTACTTCCAACATTTATCATGTACAAAGAAGCCAAGTAGCCTATGGTGCAACTATTAGATGCTCAGGTCAACAATAAGCATCAAAATAATATTCTAATTAATACATACACCAAATTACTGACATTATTTTAAAAGGAATCAGAAGGACATCTTCCTAAAAGGCCTCGGTCTCGAATTCCGCGGGCAGCGGGGCGGCGGCGGCAGCGGAGCGGGAGCGGCAGGATCTTATGCGTATCGTCAAATGGACCGGGTCTCGAAAACAGCGGCGCGGGAGCGGCGCGGCGGGAGCTCTCCCGCGCCGCCGCCGCTGCCGCTCTGCCGCCCGCAAAATTCGAGACCGAGGCCTAAGAAATCAAAAGTTTTCACAGCTCAAAATGTGGAAACGTTTCTAAATAAAGACCCTGATCACAGCTTTCTAGTCACAAAAGTAAGGACCTATCTATTGATTCAATTTTTAGTAACTAAAATAACTACATACAGTAAGCATAAATACCGCTACCGAATACCTATAATAATACCTATTCTACCCGCTCATGAATAGATCGCTTGTGTGCGATCTACTGATATGTGATATTTCGACTCTAAATAATAATTATTATTTGTAAACCTTCGTAAGGTTTATGTGTTGTTATTAAAGACAATAAACTTTTCAAGATTCGACTGACACTCACATGAGTGTGTCAGTCAAATCAAATAAAGTTTATAACATGTAATACATAAAAAAATATATATTTCGTAAGTTACCTTCCTACTTAAATACTTACCTACCTACCTTTTTCGTTACAAGTGCATTGATTTTTGGAGTGACTGGCGCTTGTCGTGGAAATGAAGAAACATTTAAATTGAAGATATAGAAAAACAATCTGATTTGTTGCTGGTAAATTTACCAGATACAAAATCAAAGATAGAACGGTAATTCGTAGGCCGTGGAGAATACGTAAGAATTTATCGAAAAGTACCAAGTTCTCGGCCCCTCTAATAAAAAAGCTAACAGATTTTTCGTAGCTCATAAAAACTTCAAGTGCACCAGGCAAGTCATTGCAAAAACTCTACACGGGCCATTGTTTCAGGAGAACATCGGCTACTCTATTGGCGGATTCAGTAGCAGCAAATTCTATACAAAATAAGGACAAAATGAGCTGACGTATTGGTGAAAACATCAAACTAAAAACACCGTTGACAACTGATCCTTGGACACCTTTGTCACCACAACCTTCCACATCAAAACACTATTCATCTATCCCGCTGCCTCAAGCACCACCTTCACCAACTTTCACGATCCAAAATGGTCCTCAGCAGACCCAAGTTTCTGGTACTTTACTTAATAATAATACTCAAATGAACTCTACCTCAACTTCAATAAATGTACCGAATAAAAACATAACCTTGTCTTTCCACAACTGGTCTAATTAACCAAACATTACCTTTAACATTTCATTGTTTTAAATAGGTCTACTAACTTTAATTGTTTAAAAACTGTAATTTTAATAAATACTTTGTTTCTAGTACTATTGCTTTTTATTGTCTCGTAGATGGTGTTAAAAGTAGAGTATCATCCTCGGGTATAAAGGTGCCTTCGTCTTGGGCAACCTTGAATCCCACACTGCACTCAGGATTTTTGTCTTAAGGGGCTAAGGTCGACACTATAGTTGTAGACATACAAATAGTTGTAGATTTCGTTACGTTTGCTAGTAACGTTATAGTCAATAGATAATTTTGTCACGATTCTGGTGGAATGGTTACACATTATCGTTACTTGAACTACCTTTAACGCAATTTTGAGTAACGTTTCAAGTCCCTGTATGAGGTTCTAAGCCACGCCCACTGTCATCGATAGCTTAGGGGCAAACTTAAATTGGAGCGAAAAGTATTTGAAAATTAAATACACAAGGCCGACAACAGAGGCCCATATCATAAACGGACTCTTCCGATGGTTTTTACAAAAATATTACCGCGCAAGTACTTATTTCAAACTGGCGGCTTGCATCTGACATCAGATCGTTCACTGTTATTTTGCCTATGAATGCAACCTTATTGCTACGAAAATAAAGATCACTAAAATAGGTAATCTGGCTAGTATCATACGAGTCTTTGCCGTGCAAATTGAATAAATATTATAATTATGTCTGCTTCTATGCGACTACCACATATAATAACACAGTACGTTACATTTTTTTATATTGGTTTAATAGCTAGATAATTTTATTTATATTATTTTAATGAGTTTTACTATACTGAAATGGACTGTGCAATATTAAACTGGAAACTTTAAATTTGAATTGAGATTTGGTGCTTTCAGTAATCAATTTTATCATTATTTACAATTGGAAAGTCACATCAAATTGTAAAGACACCTTAAATTAGCATATATCCAAAACTTACTAGGTTTGGAATTGTCTTTTTTAGGCATGTTTAAAATATGCAATAGAATGTATGACGCTATTAATATTATTTGTACAATTCGTAGGTTCATATTCCTTGTTTAGTATCCTCTTGAAATATTAAGATGTCATTTAGTTACTAATACAACATGACTTTCTATAGCTTACTTCAAATCATAATATATTTTTGCGCTATCCTGGAATATAATAGTTTCAACGCACTTACTGGATTTTTATATACACCAGCCCTCTGGGGTGACGAGGTCACGTGGTGCAGTTTTTGAGATAACATTTGTTGTATTTTTAAAGAGGTTAAATTTAGTTATGGACTTAGTAAGTAAACTAAACGACATGAGTCGTTTATAATACAACAAAAATCTAGATGCTAGTGACAGCGGTAGTGCCAGAGAATAAAAATAATACAGATTTGACAATATTCCTTGTGATTTCGTTAGTTCCAATTAAAGCCACCAGGCTACAAAATCCGGCTGTATTATACCTGATATTTTTTTTGACAGATTGAATTCACGAGTAATAAATCGAATATGTTTTTGCATTTTGCGGAAATAAGCGACATACGTCCTCCTAGCAACGCCATAAAGCGGTGACTGTCGAATTGCACTGGATGGAAAGAGAAGCACGATGGAATTTGTATAGATTTTTTTATAAAATATAATAATATGAATTAGGTACTTAAAAATAATGAATGAAACTTCAAATTATACGACAATGAAGTTTTACGTCCTGTTATGATACGTTATTGTTGTTAATTGTACAAACGTACGCTGGTCAGTATTACCGGTTTTTTTTTGACGATCACGGTATGAGGTTACTTTGCCATACAATTGTATCGAGGTTTTTGTGCGTAAACGTGTTTCGGCCACAACAAAGTTTTCGGAAATATGATAAGATTAACATATCTTTTTCCGCGGCCACATCTTCAATAGATTGGCAAAAAAATTTTTAAAAGATTGCCTATTTTGGGAATTCAGCCCCTTAACCTCCTCGCTTTGCTTGGGAGTCAACTCTAGAGCCTAGAATACTTCGTTTTGCTCGGGATTCAATACGCCGCCCGCTATATAATACACTACTTTATCCCCTTAGTGCATAATCTTCTATTTACTTATGGACATTAATGTTACACTATCCTAAAATATACTAATAGGAAAGGAAGTCAACGTAACGACAAAATGTGGGTATATAAAAATAAAACATATCAAATAATATATATGTACCTATAGTAATAATTATATATCTGTCTAATAATTATAAAAAGCTGAAACAGAATGATAAAAACATTTCTTCGTAAAAATTCCCGTGTCTAAACGGCAGCGTTGGGGAAACTGCGTAGTATCTGCTTGTAGTAGCAACGATGTCTGAGTTGTTGTGACTTTTTTTTCCGCAAGAGAACCAAGGTTACCAAAACCCGAAGAATGTTCAAATTTAAGTGGCAGTGGGCGTGACACATTGTTCACAGAATGGATTTTCGTTGGGGCTGAAAAGTTCTAGAGAGGCGACCGCGTACCGGCAGATGCAGCGTTGGACTGCCTCCCTCTAGGTGCAGTGAAGGACTATGTCCAGCAGTGGACGTCTTTCGGCTGAAATGAAAATTATGATGAATGTTGTCTGAAAAGTCCGTAAATGTTATGTCTGTTTCTAGTTTTTAATGTGAATAAAAGAAAGATAGTCAGACGACCGTGGGGTAGACCAGAAGCTCATTTAAGTGATAATCTATCAACGAAAGCGTTGCGATGGCAATTAGAAAAATATTAAAAATGTATGAGCCTCAGGTTGAGACTCGCATAGAACAGAGAAGCATGTCACAAAAAGTATAGCAGTTTGTGGAACAGGACTGAAAAAAAACAATTACCTTTATTTCAATAATGATGATAAAATTCGCATTAACTTTCGTTACGACCAAGTGAAACAGGATGCTAAGTCCTCCGTTTCTAGAGATCAAAACGTCATTGTAACCTGTGTTAAAAGTGCAACATAACAAAGATTTTATTAATTATTTATGCTAGTCTCGTTATGAGCACTTTATTAGCTTTAAATCGTCACCTTGTAGGTACCACCTGCGCTATAAACAGGCAGTATAAGGAAGAACCCAGCCAAGCAATATTATGTGTATTTACAATGTTTCCTAGGTACCTGAGTTATACCACAGTATAAATATGGACAGTACAAAAACTACCAACAAACGAAACGGCACACTCACCACGCGTGCGTGCCGCTTAGGGATCTTATCAATCCACCCCGGTGGATTCCGGCATTGTCGAGGCTGGGGGCGGGAGGTCAGTAGCCGCGGCTTGGTCACCCACGGTGAAGCAAAGAGGAGCCCGAGGAGGGGACGCTCGTCAGGGCTTTTGCCGATAAGCCGACGACTTAGCGGCCAACAAGTAGGTTGTGGTGCTGCCTGGGCGTCATCGTAAATGAGGTGGGCCGCGATGTCTTATGGGGCCTCCCATCATCACCATCATCATTTCAGCCGAAAGACATCCACTTCTGGACATAGGCCTCCCCCGGGCGTCGCCACATTGACCTATCCCGTGCGTCTCGCATCCAGCGCCTTCCCGCAACTTTAACCAGGTCATCGGTCCACCTAGTGGGAGGCCTTCCAACGTATCGTCTTCCGGTTCGCGGTCATGTTTCCAGAACTTTTCGGCCCCATCGGCCATCCGTTCTGCGAGCAATGTGCCCTGCCCACTGCCACTTAAGTTTGGCAGTTCTTCGGGCTATGTCGGTAACTTTGGTATGGGGCCTCGCATACCCATCCGATATCGTAGCTGAGGGTTAGAGGCCTCGGCGGGAGAGGAGTGCCGGTATTGCAGTGCACCGTTCTTCGTACCTACCGCGGCCTGGACGGGCCGCCGTCTGATGGCGGACCCAGTGGGGCTGCAGGGGAGGAGGAGTGTTGGTATAGCGTTGGCCGTTCTACCTATGCCCTGCGGGCGAAAAATGGTAGGAGGCGGGCCCATTGGCCTTGACCCGTCACAAGGGGACCATGGGCCCCATACACGGGGTCGTTTAGCGCCCATATGCTAGTTTGGTCCTTGGGGTGGTCACCGCGTACAGTGTGTTCTGGTGCGCCGGTGATGAGGGATATTTACAGAGGAGGATCCAGTGATGGACAGCAGCAGCAAGTTCGCGGTGAATGCAATGCGTGCCCGTGTTCCCTCCGTAAGCGGCAAAGGAGGACACCGTGGAGTTTTAGTGGCTTGGAGTCCCACATAACTGCACTATCTGCCCGTGGTAGTGCAGTGTGCATGAGCATGCCTCCACGAAAATGATAAAAAGTGTCTTGTCGATGTTCGTGTGAGTGTGCTGTTTCGAGCGTTTGTAGGTAGTTTCCGTACTGTCCGTCCATATTTATACTGTGCTTACACCATGAACAAAATAAATCATTGTGTAAGACTGTCTATCATTGTGATTAAAGGGTGCAAGTAGATTCATTGTAAGTAAATATAGGGATTTTTTTAAATTTTGCCCGACGCATTTGTATGGGGACAACAGCTCGACAAATTTTACTTGTATCACGGGTGCGTTTACAAACATAAAGACACAAAAACACAACGAGCCAGAGCCGGAACAACTGTCTATAAGCCATACAAATAATTGTAGAACGATTGAACAGTTGTCAGTCACGAGCCAATGCTCGTTTCGATAAACTAATCATTAATTCATTGTTATGTCATGGCTAAACTAAACACATTACCCTAACCAACTACAAAACGTGGATTAACGATAATCTTCGATTAACTCCACAGTGCCACAAACAACAAGACTTAACTAAGGCTATTGTTAAACCACGCTTTGTAATTAAAGACTTGAAAGTTTAAACCTGAACCGTTTTCTAAACACCTTTGCAGTGTGGGAAACGTCTGCTTGTTACATTATTCGTCGCGTCGCGGTCGCCTAGATTCTAGGGACCGCAAACAAGTTAGCTGCACTGAAAAATTTTATTGTGACTTGCGAACTTTTTTCTTACTAGAAACAAAACTAGTTTTGTATTGTTTTATTAAAGTTAACAAATAACTAAAGTTTGCTTAAATTGTTTGTTTTTCTTCTTCTTAGCTCGTTGACGACAAATACAGACTTTTTTACTCGACTGCAAGGAAACTCTTGCTCGGCTCAGAATTTATGACGTCCTGACATGAATAGGCAGTAGGGCAACTTATTTTTTTCTGTTTAAACCAATCACTTTTTGGAACATTAGTTATTAGAAAATAAACATTAATAAAAAAATCCTACTAATATTATAGTTGCATAAGTTAGGATGGATAGAAGTTTGTCACTCAGTCACGTCAGAAAAGCTGAAAGGATCTGAATGAATTTGGCACAGAGATAGATTGTAGTCTGGAATAGCACATAGGCGAACGAAATCACGGCAGTTAGTACAAAACTAATGATCAAATACTAAAACCCTGTTTTACTGTTAGTGAAATAAATGTTCTGAAGTCCTTATTTTTTTCAGTGTATACTGACTTTACGTAGTACACTAGGGCTGTACGAGCTCTAGAGCAGAACAATGTAATTCACTTTTAGATGTCAACGTTGAGAGCTTTGTGACAGTCGACTAACACAATTTTATTGTTACGTATCATTTCGTGTTTATATAAGAGTATAAAGAACGAGTTTGTTTGTATTTTTGAGAAGCTGAAAGTTTATAGTACTGAAGAAGGTAGCGTCGAATGTGGTAAATAAAACGAGCAAACACAAGTACTACACACATTATATTTTTTTCTGATATGATCTATCAAAATAATCTCGTGGTCATCCCGTTTAGATGGGTGACCATCTTAACATACCGAGATTCGTCCATGCCTCGGAATATACTGAGATCCCACTACAAAAATATGCAGGTAATTTGTTTTTGATGAAACTGATGTAGATTTTTATGAAAGATTCTTGACAGTAGAATAGATTATTGCAGGGTTGCCTGGTTGTATCTTGCCGCAACTAGGTTTTTTTTTTCTTTTTTTGTTTGTTTTTAGGGTTCCGTACCTCTAAAGGTAAAAAACGGAACCCTTATAAGATCACTTTCTTGTCCGTCTGTCCGTCTGCCTGTCTGTCCGTGTGTCACCACCGATTTTCTCAGGAATGGGTGGACCTAGCAAGTTGAAATTTATACCATATACTGAGGTCTATAGTCCCTATTAGGTGTATAAAAACCAAGGTCCTGAGTCACCACGATAAAATGATATAAGCAAATTTAGTTTTTTGCGAAAACTTGTAAGTACCAAAATTTTCCTTGATTTTCAACTTTTTTTATTTTCCGGAATTTTCCCTTTTATTGTGATGTAAGACCTTGCTTGTAACCAAAATTGACAATTCTAGGTCAACCGGAAGTACCCTACAGGTTTTGGGTCTAAAACCTATATGGTAGTTCCCGTTGACCTAGAATCGCGAAATTTGGCTAAAAGAACTTAGTCTTACAGCACAAATAAATGGAAAATTCCAAAAAATAAAAAAGTTGAAAATTAAGGTAAATTATGGTACTTTCAAGTTTTCGCGAAAATCTAGATTTGCCTATATCTTTAAAACTTAGCCACCTATAACCAATTTTATTACGGCGGTAAAATACATATTCAAAATCTTTATTTCGAGCGAAGACTCTTAAAGAGTTAGTAACAATGTGCATTAAAACTAAGTATTAGTAAACAACACGATACGGTAGCATATGTAACAGTGAACAGTGAAAGCAGTGAACTAAGTATATATACGAACAGTCCACTCTGTCAGCAATCATTTTAAGAACTTTGTAAGGGCTGTCCATAACTCGGGCCATCATTGATGTTGTGCGCTTGTGCATTCTCGCGTAAAAACAAACGCGCCGCCGCAAACATCCCTGACGCACTACAACGAAAAGGCAACCCCATCAGTTTCCTGAACGCGTTATTATACTGGACACGAAGGGCTCCATACGACGCCCGTGAATACTTATCCCACAGGCTGCAAGTGTAGAAGGTGGTACAGAATGCTCTAAAGAGCGTCACTTCTATTTCTGCAGTACAATGTGCAAACCTGCGAGCATATTCGCACGCTCAGACAGAGCCCTCCGTTTCCTTTCAATGTCAGCATTGTCCTTTAAAGCTTATTATTTACACAGACACCTTACCTCATCAATATGACAACCGAAATGTTGACTGCTAAGCGCCTCAATCAGGGCATACATATACAAATTGAAGAGGGCAAGGGAGGTCAATCCCCCCTGTCTCACTCCACACTCCAATTGATAAAGCTCCGACAGCACACCCGCCCATCAAACTCTGTTGAACTGGCTTCCATATCAATGCCTGAAGATACTTATAAGCTCGATAGGCTAGCTTATAGGTTCAAGTTTCCTCCATAATATATCTTAGGAAACCAGATCAAAAGCCCTAAACCGATCGAGCAAGCAAGCAAGTGAAAATAGGTGTTCCTCTTTTTGTGTAGTACCTGACGGCCTGCTTGAGACACAGAACTGCACTCTCTGTAGAAAGTCCTGGCCGAAACCCGAACTGATTGTCGTGCAGCACAAGATGTTCATTTAGCTGTGTAACAAGCAGACCATCATGCACCTAACCGACTATGGTTGCTAGAGAAATAGGTCTATAGTTTGCCCTATCCGGAAGATCACCTGTTTTACTTTTAACAATGGGAACCACGGTCGTCCTCATTAGGCAAGTATGAATAACCAATACATCAATTGTACAGCAGTGCCAAAACCCTCGGTTAGTGAGGACCGGCGTATTACAAACGCTCGAGCTACTGAGCCCATCACGTCCAGGGGACGTACCTCTAGACGTAGACCTGATGACCCTGGCCACATATTTGGCACTGAAACGTGTGCCCACCTTGCCACAACGGGGCTCAGCATCCAGCATCTCACAAGATCTCTATAGCGATGACTTTAAAACAAACTGATTTCTAAAAATGTTTGCAAGAATATCCTTCACATCATGCACACTAACAGGCAGGCCTGGCCTAATGCTCATTTTATTAGCGCTCTTCCAGAAACCGCGAAAATCACGCTTCAAATGCTTAGAGGCAATTATGTGCATCTTTATCTGTATCTTTGTCTGTATAATGGGTGGGTACGGAACCCTCGGCGCACGAGTTTGACTCGCACATGGCCGGTTTTATTTTAGTTCTGCCTTTCAATAGGAACTCCTCCTGTATCGTGGGTAAAATATGCGAAGAAGTCGAGTCTCATACCGATCAAAATTAGTCCAGGGATCTACATCACTAAATACGCTCGATTACGAAATCAGTCTCTTCTATAACTTGGGCTATTGAAAACTGTCCAGGGGAAATGGTCATTGAGCTGGAAGATATTTCTGAGATGTGAAAGCAGTCCTGCCAGTCTTTGTACGAGGACTATCTCAGGATTTCGCTCCAACGGAACCCAACAATGAAGACATGGAAATTTCATGTTAGTGAACATACTATTTACCTACTCATTGTCTCTCTCTTGTCACGATTTGACTCAGCCTCAATCAACATTCAAAGATGGTGACATAAACTATTCTTGATGCGAAAGTTATTGAAGAAGACCATGCCAACTAGAATTTGTATTCACATGTTTAATTGCATCGATAAATATTCTAGCCGTGTGAAGGAAATTATTTAGAATATTAAGATTTTTAGACATTGTTTTTATAACTTGTATTTTATGTTAATTTTTTATTTCGGAATGACAAATTCAATCTCGACCACTTTACTATGTACAAGTTTGCAAAAGAGAATAATGTCTTCAAAACGTCTTACAGTCTATAAAACATTAGTTGAAACATTTCACTCGAATTATACACAAAAATATTTTCATCAGATTAACAAATGACGGAGAAATCGATGAATATACAAAAAAACAACAAACAATACATACAACAGTCCTCCTCCTCCTTTTTTGAAAGTCGGTTAAATATAAATATTAAAGTACGAGTTCCGAGAACGCGACGCAAGCCCGTGACACGCGACCGAGGCAGGAGAGGCGCGACCTAAAGATAGCATTCGGTTTTTAGGGAGCGCGACGCGCGACCGCGATCGGCTCGCGCGAACCACTGCTCAAGTTAGGATTCGGTTCTTAGCGACCGCGACGCGCGATCACGACAAGCGCCCGCAATCGAGTCGCGCGACTCACTGCTTAGTATAGATTTATATGGAGTACTAAACAAATCTAGCGACCGCGTCGCACGTCCGGTGAGCGTGGCTAGAGAGCGGCGTGGCGACCACGACTCGGTCGCTTCGGGTGTAGTGCCGTCAGGCGACACAGGCGAGGAACACATCAAAATACAATATTTTCTGAATATATCTTCTTTATAATCTAAATGTCGTTTTATGAGTATTTTAAAGCAACCTTCTTTTTATCGTGATGTGAAAATTGAGTCAACCTTCATCCTTTTTCCCTGAGGCATAGATAATAACATAAGAATATCATCATCTTCTTCAACCTCCAATAGCTGCTGAATAACTTTTTTCCTAGCTGCGGATAAATTGTGCGACATATCGTACTGCAATAGAACACAACCGTCACCCATGAAAACTGCGGGCAGAATGGCGATGTCACCGTCGGTGACTTCGGGAAGCTAGGGGTCGCCCCGCGACAGGCGACCATGGTCGCGTAGTTGAATGGTCGCAGACGCGCGTCGCGGTCGCTAAGAACCGAATCCTACTTTTAGGCTTTGTATGGAAATTAGAACGGATGCGAGTCCGCGACGCGCGACTGAAGACCGCTAGCCGGTCTCGCTTCGGTGAAATTGGTTACCGAAGCTACTGCCGAGACGGACCACCAGGTCTGGGATAGTAGATATGCTACTGGCGAGCCATATAGTAGAATCTAAGTCCGTGAACAACAAAGGATTGCCACGTGGAACGTCCGTGGTTTACTTGCCCCGGGGAAACAGGAAATTGTGGAGAAAGAGGCGGAATCACACAAACTGACTTTGCCTGGAATGACCGAAACTCACAAGAGAGGACAAGGACACCAAACAACCTCCAACGGAAACACCATATACTTCTAAGGCTCTGCAGATACTAGCACCAACGGAGTGGCTGTCTGGATAGCTCGCCCTCTAAATAGGCATGTACTGGGGTATAACCCATTGTCTGATAGAATACTTACTCTAAGACTTAACACGAAGGCCTGTACCCTCAACATTGTTGTGGTGTATGCTCCCACATCCTGCGCTAAAAAGAAGACGATCGACGAGTTCTATGCTGTCCTGAAAACTACTCTGTCCAAAATACCGAATCACGAGATCACTTTGTTAATGGGTGATTGGAATGCAAAAGTAGGCAGTACGCAACAAGACGATCACCTCCGGAAGACGGTCGGAAAATATGGCATTGGCACCAGGAATGAGAGAGGTCAAGGACTCTTGGAATTCTGCATCGAAAGGAAGCTCACAATAATGAACACCTGCTTCCAACACCACCCAAGACGTCTTTACACATAGAGGTCTCCTGGCGATAGGTACCGTAATCAAATAGACTATATAATTATTAACAGCCGCTGGAGAACTTCAATAACCAACGTAAAAACGTTTTCTGGTGCAGATTGCGGGTCAGACCACTACCTTCTTGTAGCAAAATTATCTCTGCGTCTAAAAGCTGTGAAAAAAGGTCCTCCCTTGAGACCACGAACATTGACACCGTTAGAGAGTAAAATGTTTCAAGAAAACTTAAAGAAAGCAATTGCAGATAGACCCCTCCGCATTGACAACGGGGCCAATGAACACTGGAACCATCTCAAGGACTTGACGTGGAAAGTTATGAATAGTATCACAAGTCAACAAACTCAAGCCACTTGCAAACAAACATGGGTAACCACTGACACCTGGAATTTAGTGAAGGAACGGAAATACCTCAAAGTGCGAGGACTGGTAACACAGGGTGATCGAAACAAATATGCTGTCTTGAGTTAAAAGATACAACAGCTCTGCCGCCGAGATAAAAATTATTTTGTGGCGAATATCTTCCAAGAGATAGAAGACCATGCGTTAAAAATACAAACATCGGATCTGTTAAGTAAGATACTATCGAAGCAGTCCAAACCGAAAACATGGGTAGTTGAGGACAAAGATGGTAGACCACTTCAAGATCTGGTTGCAATAGCGGAGCGGTGGAGGCAATACTGCGAAGAGCTATACAAAAATCCTAACAGTAGCGGGGGCTTATTATCTGCGTGGGAGTCAATTGACCAAGAACCTCCTATACTGCCATCTGAAGTTGAGGCCGCTATTGCAGCGCTCAAAGACAAGAAGGCGCCTGGGCCGGATCAGTTAACAGCGGAAATTATAAAAGCGATGGGATCATCGGGCGTGGACACCCTACACAAAGTTTGCAATGACATCTGGCGTACCGGCAAGTGGCCGGATGATTGGGCAAAATCAATCACTCTACCGCTGCACAAGAAAGGTTCCACGGCAAAATGCGACAACTACAGAACCCTAGCCCTTATACCCCTTGACAGTAAAGTGTTGCTACACAAAATAAACAAAAATTCCGTCATTTCATAGACTGGCAAATTCAGCAGGAGCAGGCTGGCTTCGTCAAAGACAAAGGGACTCGCGAACAAATTTTAAACGTTCGCCAAATAATTGAAAAGTCTTACGAATTTAATACCCCTGTCATCCTTTGTTTTATAGACTACAGCAAAGCTTTCGACTGCGTGATTTGGTCGGCATTGTGGAAGATTCTGAAAGAACTTGGAGTACCTTTACACCTGGTGGCTCTTATTCAATCACTTTACTTGACCAATCAGGGTGTGGTAAAGGTTGACAGATCAATGTCTGGACCTTTCAACTTCGGCAAGGGCGTAAGACAGGGTTGCATTCTGTCCCCCATTCTTTTTAACATTTACGGGGAGTATATCATCAGACGAACTTGTGAAGACTGGGACGGTGGGGTCACAACAGGTGGCACCAAGCTAACTAACCTCCGCTATGCAGACGATACTACACTACTAGCTGCAAATGAAACCGAAATGTTGAATCTCCTTGAAAGGATGGAAAGAATTAGTATGGAAGTGGGGCTCAAAATTAATGATAAATGATTTTATTTCTGTAAGTTGGTTTGTACAAATCACTTTTACATGTCGAACATATTTTTAAAACTAGATGAGGTCGGCGTTTCCTATCTGACTACTCTGAGAAGAAAGGCCGAAACAAACTCAGAGGTCACAGTCTCTTTTAAAGTCCTGACAAAATCTTGATTAGATCATGTGAAGACCATGTAGACTGATGTCTGAAATGGTCTTTTGAGGAAAGAACCAGCCAGATTGAGTGGACCTGTCCAGTCAGTGCATGCATTTGTCAATAACCGAGCAGCTCAACTCAGAATTTAAGGAGCTCAACGATTCGACGAACAATACCAAAGAAAGGACATTCGGGTAGGCCGCATAAACTACTAAAACTGCCAGACCATGATTAAAAACTAAGATAAATTTAAATAAAAAAATAAAAAATATCCACATAGTCTTCACATTCACAATAATTAAAATAAAATAATATAATACTTTAAAAAGTAAATATTCTTGTCATTGCAAGAAAACCAAAAAAAAAAAAAATATTTATAATAACAAAATGCATAGTGCAAAATATAATAAAAAAACAAAATTAATTGGAGCAGCTCAATCCCAAGCCTTTTTGTCCTCAATGTAATCTTTTGTTGTATAAAACGCTTTCTGGCACAACTTACGTTTAATGAAAGACTTGAATTTATTAAGTCTTAGATCTTGTACGTGGCTTGGAAGCTTATTATAAAAGCGTACACATTGACATCTAAACGAGTCACCTATTTTCTTGAGCCTTGTTGTAGGTACTACAAATTTGTGTTTGTTCCTAGTATTTATGTTATGGATATCACTGTATTTTTTAAACAATTTTATATTTTTATGGGCATATAAAAGATTTTCATAAATATACTGAGAAGGCACATTAATCTCCTTAAATTTCTCTCTGAGAGTGTGTCTCGGGCTTAATTTATAAATTGATCAAACAGCTCTTTTCTGCAAAACAAAGATAGTCTGGATGTCGGCGGCATTTCCCCACAACAGAATACCGTACGACATTACACTATGAAAATAGCTAAAGTAAACTAAACGGGCTGTCTCTATGTCAGTTAAATTACGAATTTTTCTAACAGCATATGCTGCGGAGCTTAGCTTCTTTGACAATTTATCTATATGTGGGCCCCACTGAAGCTTAGCATCCAAAGTTAAGCCTAAGAATACTGTGCTTTTTTCAGGATTCAATTCTTCGCCCTTTATCAACACATCGGTTTTCACCTGCCTAACGTGAGGTAGGGTAAACTTAATGCATTTGGTTTGTTTTTCATTAAGAAGTAAATTATTAACATTGAACCAGTGAACTACTTTTGAGATCGCGCTATTTACATCGTCAGTAACCAGCTGCTGACGTTTAAGTTTAAACAAAAGTGAAGTATCATCCGCAAACAACACTATATCATGGTTATCCTTTATGAGGTAAGGCAAGTCATTAATATAAATAAGAAACAAGAAAGGACCAAGAATCGAGCCCTGCGGGACTCCCATTTTTACCATAGATCCAGGAGATCTTTTTCCATTAACGTCAACGGTCTGAATCCTATTACTCAAATATGAAGTAAGAAGATCCAGAGCGCTGTTCCGGATCCCGTAGTGGCGGAGTTTCCTGATTAGCGTTTCATGAAAAACACAATCAAATGCCTTGGACAAATCACAAAAGATTCCCAAGGCATCGCACTTATCTTCCCATGCATTATAAATATGTCCTAAAAGCTCAACACGGCATCAGTAGTTGAACGACCCCTTGTAAAACCGAACTGTTTGCTATGTAATAATTTATGTTTATTAAAAATCTTTGCAATTGCTCTAAAATTAATTTCTCAAATATTTTGCTAAACGTAGGTAGTACTGAAATAGGTCTATAATTTGTAGGGTCTGATCTACTACCTGATTTAAACAAAGGTATTATTTTACTATTTTTAATAAGGTCAGGAAACTCCCCACAGTCGATACAATTATTAAAGATAATAGCTAAACTAGGTGCGACAATGTCAATAATAGTCTTAGCAACTTCTACAGAATGACTCCACAGATCTGCAGTCTTTTTAACATTTAAAGTGTGAAAGGTTTTAATTATGTCTTTACAAGTAATATGTTCAAAACGAAATTCCGAATTGCAAACATTAACATTTTCTTTTAGCAAAGACTCAGCAACAGAAGGTGATGAGTTTAATTATGCTAAAACTAAAGTAATGGTAGTGGATCGCGCAAATCATCTCCAACATACAGGTGCCCTATCACTGGAAACCGTAAGCGATTTTATCTACCTGGGTGCAAGTATCAGCAACTCAGGGTCATGTAAGAAGGATATCAGGAGGCGTATAGGTATGGCCAAAAATGCAATGCAGCTGCAAAGAGTATGGAGAGACCGTAACATTTCAAGGAAGACGAAGGTGAAACTGGTCAGCTCCCTGGTGTTCTCCATCTTCAATTACGGGTCCGAGACGTGGACTCTAAAGAAGGCCGACCGTGACCGAATCGGCACTTTTGAGATGTGGTGTTGGAGGAAGATGTTGCAAATCCCCTGGACTGCCTATCGCACCTATGATTCTATCCTCCGGGAACTAAAGATAAATATCAGACAGTCCACGGTCTGCCTTCGTAGGATTCTGGAGTTTTTTGGTCACGTTGCCAGGCAGGACGGACACAACCTCGAACAGCTGTTGGTTACTGGCAAGATCGAAGGGAAACGTCCGAGGGGTCGAAGTCCAATCAGTTGGTCAGACCAAGTCCGCACATCGTTAAATACCAGGCTGCACGATGCTCTCCACGACACCAAAGATAGAAGCAGATAGCGCAAATTGGTGAAGGAGAAGTTGTTTCCACGAAGACCAGGGAATCACGACCCTCAGTAATGAGGAATACGATGCGAGGAGGAGGAGGAGGTTCAAAGCATGGGAATGCATTTGGAATATGAATAGGAGGCAAATCCACTACCTGATTGGGGCCTTTACTTGCCACTTTGGAACCAACGACATGCTCATGAAGATCGGTCTAACCGCGACACCCATGAGCATGTTGTGTGGGGATTATATGGAACGCATGGTGCACCTTCCGTGCACATGCGATGCACTGTCTGGTAAGCGAATGAGTGTCCTAGGGATAGAATATTCAAGACCAGAAGACTATAGGCTCATATCTCCTAGTCTCGTTGTAAAACTCATAAAAAAACTTTTTCAACGAAATTGGTGAGGAGTAGGGTATTTAAAGGACAACCAAAAAATCCACGATGGGTTGAAGCTTCCGAATTATTTCTTGGCCCCTCCACAAGATATGATAAGAAAATATGTGTATATACTCGTATATAAACTCACATATTGGCACCGGTTCGAAACAAGTTAAGCCATTGGTCCCGTCTATCGTTATAACGATTTTCAGGTTGGCTCATCATCATCATAATCATATGAGCCGAAAGACGTCCACTGCTGTACATAGGTGTCCCCCAGCGTCACTACATTGACCGGGTCAGAAGTAAGAGGGTCCCGACCGGGGGGTGTTGACCAGGGTCAAGATCACAGGGTAGGCTCATGATAAGATTTTTTTTGGTTTTTCGACCAAAATTCTACTTCTAAAATAAAATAAAAAGTTAAGTCTCATTTCAGCAGTTTGATTTTTAACAACATTGGTAAGATAATTTCCAAGACCAAGCAAACAAAGCAAAGTAACAATGTGCTCCAATAAATACTAGAATCCATAAAAGACCATGGTATAAACCAATAAAATTGTCTTCGCAAGCAAAACAACTGTAATTGCTCTACAACCCGAACAACTAGTTTCAATAAATGTTATATCGGAATTCGGATGCACTAACACAGTTAATTACCACTTCTAAAAAGATACTAATTTTACAAGTGATATCGAACCCTATCACGGTGTTGATAAGGTTAAAACTCAAACTGAAGAAACACGTACAATTCCATTGCCTGTTAAAGAGAAAATATATGGACAACCATTAAAAAGTTCTGCTTCTGCAATACAAGAACGGATGTTCAGAATTTATAACATGGTAGCTGGTGCCTCGGAGGTCGTTCAGGTTAATTTATTCCTTGCTCAGTGCTAAGCTAAGGGCATTGTACATGTATCATATTATTGTAACACTACTAAGCTATTTGGTTAACAAAGTCGGTTAAATCAAAAGATTTAACTACTGCTTGATCGGGATTTCGTGTGGAGACTAAACTAGAGCCTCCAGCCAGGCACAAAATGACAATTACAAACCCTCTTTGATTTATTTTAACGGTCGTAAGATGCACCAGTATCTTGGTATCCAGGTTGCTGGTTTGTGTATATCAAATGGACAATCGTTCCGAGTATAATATTGGTCTTTAGCTGTATCTGGCTAAACTGCAAGTTTACTTTAAAATTAATCGTAAAATTGTGATAAGGGCTAGGCAGATGATGACGATGAATTTCAATATTGACTATGAAAAATATTCATTTCCAAAAAAGCATTTTCGTATTCACACACTTGATTCTCAACTTCGCTGAAAATATAAATAAACAAATAAAATCCTAAATCAGTTTCGCTTCAATGTTTGTATCGGTTTATTACACAAGGTTCTTGTGGGAGTCAGTTTCATATTTTTGCTTTGTTCGGTATATTGTTTGAATTTATTTTAATGTTTTCCAATTTATTCGAAGTCTGGAATGTTTGCGGTTGGTATCAAGGACATTTCGAATTGTTTTCTGTGATCATGTATCGTCGCTACCCGGTCTGTATCTACTTATATTTTATTCATTCTCTCTCGGATAACAAAACGTACTTTTGCATGTTATCTACCTAAAATAATAACGGACACGTGTTTAAAAATTTTCATATCTATTACATCTTTTTTGGAACGCATATTGTTTTTTTTTAATATTAGTTCAATACATATGAAATTGGCGTTTTTAAGGGAGGTTTATATATTTATTTAATCAAAGTATGTATCATTGCTATCTCTGCACTTTTGCCATCTCATAGGTAGGTAATTGATCCCTTTACTAAAAAAACCATTCGAACGGGAATCAATAAAATCTTTGAATGCGCTTTGGACTGCCCCATCGTAGTTGAATCTTTTCCCTTGCAAGAAGTTACCCAAATTTCGAAAAAAATGGTAATCTGTTGGAGCACGGTCGGGGGATGTCTTAGACATTCCAATTGAAGCTCCTCTAATTTGGTAGCCGTCTGATGTGCAGTGTGTGGTCTAGCGTTGTCCTGAAGCAGCAGTGGCCTAGAGCGATTGACCAGCCTCGGCTGTTTAGCAGCTAACTTTTCCATCATGGTTTGCAGTTGCTGACAATAGACATCCGCCGTAATCGTCTGGCCTAGTCCACCAATATTTTTGAGTCAATTTTCGCTTGGGGCAAGTTTTGGCTGGTTCGCCAGGTTTCAGCCATTGCGTTGAGCGTTTCCGATTATTGTACAGTATCCACTTTTCATCACAGGTAATGATTCGATTTAAAATCCCTTCATTATTGTGCCGGTTGAGTAATGTAACGCAGCAGTCGACGCGCGTTTGTCGGTTTGCTGCACTCAATTCATGAGGTACCCACCTTTCAAGCTTTTTCTTCTTCCCAATTTGCTTCAAGTGGATTAAAACAGTTTTATCACTAATACCGCTGCCTGCAGCTAACTCGGGCGTGGTTTGCGATGGATCCGCTTCCACAATAGCGATCAATTCTTCATTATCAACTTTGGTCTCCGGCTGTCCCGGGGCTTGTTCTGCAGGTCGAAATTTCCAGAACGAAAACGCACTGTGTTCTCTGTTGCAATACTGTCGCCATACACA
This sequence comes from Orthosia cruda, assembly GCA_964057195.1. NCBI lineage: Eukaryota > Metazoa > Arthropoda > Insecta > Lepidoptera > Noctuidae > Orthosia > Orthosia cruda. The sequence continues at coordinate 33,054,315 of OZ059825.1, read as the reverse complement.
TAATTAATCCTTCTAGCCGTTTCTGCAGCACTGGTGCCACGATGGAACTCGTATCTCGTATCGTACTCGTAAATAACGCAATATTTCAAGTTTTCCATTTTTAAACTGTCTGGCGCAAAGAAAAAACTAAAAGTGGAAAAATCTAATGAATTACGGTTTTCCAAACACAAAAGCATGAGTAGCTGTATAAATTTGAAATTGGAATTCCAAACCAAAGAGGAGACATTTGAGTTCAAAGTGGCCAGTACGACAAAAGGCCAATTTCATAGGTAAGGACCTAATATTATTATTTTATCCTAGTTACAGCAACCGGCAAGTAATGCTCTTTTTGGCATCATCATCATAATCATCATTTTCCTATAGCAGCCCAGTGCTGGACATAGGTCTCTCGTACGCCATTTGTCTCGATTTGTGGCAGCTCTCATCCAGCCTCTACCAGACTGTAGCCGCCTCTCTTTTGTCTTGAGATGCAATAACACTAAACGTAGTTATGTCAAAACTCATGATAATTTTACCACCAATCTTAATCTTGCTCCACTTCAAACAATAACACAATTTCAACAATATCTCTTACTACATATATTTTTATCTCCATCTCTTCATACACAAGCTACTCTCTCAGACAATTGTCATTCATCCAAGTTGGGCTCATGTCAAATGTTACAGTATTGGGCCATGCCCAGGTAGAGGAGCTTAAGCGGGTGCTGAGACGAGCGTGTAGTATTAAACAGAGAATATAAACAAAACTGATATCTGCGTTGGTATGAATGAAATCACTTTGGCATGCGTTTAGTGCATTAAGACACAGGGGTGTCCAAACAAAAAGTGGCAAGACCGCGCGCGAACGCTTCTTTCGACCTGCCGCGCACAAACATTTTTAGTGATTGTGTACTGTAGAAGGCGTAGTCAGAAGTGTTTAAATAAATTACCAAATTACTTTTATAGTTTATATATTTTGCACGTATTCAACAATATGCCTCCCTTCTGGGCGGCTCCACTAGAATTGACAATCAAAAACATATTCACTTATTTTCTATTCTAAATTCATTTACCTTTCAAGTAATACCAATTGCCAGTATTTTTATAGGCAAGTAGGTTGCCTTCTAGTTAAGCAGAGTCCTCACATGAGCTACGCCCCTACGAATAGACGCGCAGAATCATATGAAGTGCTTCTATTCTATGTCTTGAAAGGTTACATGAATCCTACCTTACCCTAACCCGAGCATTTACCTAATAGGGAAATCACATTTACAATTGAGGTACGACCCTTAAAAGGGGAAGGCTTAATCATGACAAACGAGTTATCGGACGCTCCGATATGTGCTTTTAACTTCAGTTGACGTGCACATACGCACTAACAATTCAACGCCGTCATGCTTGAACCTCCTTGACCAAAACCCTAAAAAAGGAACAAGGCGTCCTCCCAACACAAGAATGATGCGTCAACTCACATCGACCCGGATGGGGTTTAATCTCAAAAATTCAAATAAGACACAATTTTTCGATCTCGTGCGTTTATCAGGCCAGAGAAGGAAAGGCTGGATCGCATCGAATTTCTAATCCTATTCATAGAGCTTGCACCAGGGTTTATTATTATAAATTCATTTATTATTTTAAACATCAGACATAAACTGGACCAATGATGTCAACTCGACATCCTTTGCAAAGGCTATGCCCCGTTAGCAAAGTCGGTTTCAGTTATGACTATTACTTTTAGAAACCCCTGGGTTATACTATTACCCTGGCTTGTGCCTATGCCTTAATCGCATAACCAAAAAATATTTCTTCGATGCGTGGCCAACGTTGCCAGCCTCTTCTTCCCCCTGCGGCTTACAACTCACACATCATCAGCACATGCAACGGAAAGAACTAATTTAATTATATATATCGATACTACTAGAGAATATCGATAAGAAAACTATCGATACATATTTTCCTACTTTCCATCACTATTAACTTCAATATGTCAAATTGGATAGTTGTCTTTTATTTGACAACCGGCCTCTTCCTTTATGGAAACCTTACTAACCTTAACCTATTCTTACCTATTTAAACCTATCTCTTGTCCTATTCTAACATTAAAAGGTTTTAATCTATTTACATGTACTATGTCCCTAAATCGCCTATTATTATTTTTTATAATTACATAATTTACATCAGATAATCTTCTAACTATTCGGTATGGGCCTTTATACAACCTACATAGTTTTATACTTCTATTGTGTGGTCCGTCTAGGTGTATAGAGCATAACTAATTGATTAGGCGTAAATATTCTCAATTTAGCTTTTCTATCATATCGCATTTTCTGTTTAACCTGTGCCTTTTTTATATTATCTATGGCACGACGTGACAAACTGTTCCCTAGCTCATGACGTCCTACATAATCAACCATGTCAACATTGCTGCTATTTACTAGCATGTCGGTTTGAAATAATGGTTCCCTAGCGTATAGCAACATGTGAGGTGAAAATCTAGTGCTTGACTGTTTGCTGGAATTATAAGCAAAACATACTAGTGGAACATAACTACACCAATTTCGCTGATCGTTGGTGACATACATGGAAAGCATCTGACACACTGTTCGATTAAATCGCTCAACTAAACCATTCGTTGCAGGGTGGAACGCAGTGGTGAAGCGTGACTTGGCTCCGAAATAACTTACAGTTTCTTTTACCAAGCGAGATGTAAAAACTGACCCCCTATCCGACACAATTTCCTTAACTCCTCCATAACGACAGAAAATCTCCTCTATTAGAAACTCGCTGATCCTTTGCGCTGTCACCATAGGAACTGCTCTACAAACTGCATACTTCGTTGCATATTCCAAACTTACAATGATATACCTATTACCTCTCAGCGACTTCCTAAAAGGACCTAACACATCTATCCCAACTTTTTCCATCAATCGGTTCACAACAACAGGTTGTAACTGGGCCACCTGGTCGTCCTTCTTCCGCTCTTGGCACAATACGCAGCTTCTTACATATTTATCTACCACTCTTTCTGCATCCTTAATAAAGTACCTCGCTCTAAACTTAGCCAAAGTTTTCGCCAAACCTAAATGCCCTCCGGACCATGGATCATCATGAAGCTCTTTCAACACCTCCTCTAACAAGTTTTTAGGGACGACTACTAACATCCGATTATCATTCAGAATCCTGGTTCTCTTACACAAAATGCCATCTATCACACAAAATCCCTTCACCACATTACTCCCGCTAGCTGCTATCTTATCCAACCAATACCTACAAAAAACATCTCTAAGCTGGTCATCTCTTATCCTGACCACCTCAATCCTATATAACTGCATGCCGTCGTCAGGGCCCTCCTCTGTCCTCTTCGAGTCTTCTTCGTCTTGCACTAATGGATTCCTACTCAAAAAATCAGCAATAACGTTATCTCTGCCAGAACAATGTACAATATCGAAGTCATACGCCTGGATACACAGCGACCACCTAGCTAATCTTCCATTCATGTCCTTTCTACCTCGTAGCCAGCACAATGCCTTATGATCCGTGACCACCTGGAACTTCAAACCCCAAAGAAAATGTTTAAAATAATTTAACGCCCAGACTAAAGCAAGACACTCTTTCTCCGTTGTAGAATATTTCTTCTCTCCTTCACTCAGTTTCCTGGACGCGTATGCTATAGGGAACAACACATCATCACCTTGTTTGAGACAGCAGCCAAGGGCCTCCCCACTAGCGTCCACATGCAACCTAGTAGTTAATTGCTTATTACTAGAATAAAAATGCAATATCGGGGGTGATTCCATAATATTTATTATCTTCTGGAAGGCTTCTTCTTCTTTTCTGCCCCATATAAACTTGGCGTTTTTTTTTAATAATCTTGTAAGAGGCAACACTATTTTGGCAAAACTACTAATGAACTTTCTATAGTAAGAAAACAAACCCAATACTGACTTAACCTGTTTTGTATTTGTTGGGGTCTTGAGTGTTTTTAACGATTGCAATTTTTTTTTATCAGGCTTAACTCCTTCACCGGAGATCTCATGCCCCAACACGGAAATTTTCTTATAACCGAAACTGCACTTATTCGGTTTTAGCGTAAGGTTTGCTTTCTTTAATCTACACATGACTTCTTCTAACGATTCCATAAACTCCGCGAAGTTATTACCCCACACTAAGATATTATCTACGTAACAAATGACCTTTTTATATTTGATACCAGCTAAGACCTTGTCCATTATCCTTTGGAAAACAGCTTGACTCGTTTTGAGCCCAAAAGGTAAAACATTAAACTCATATAGACCGGAAGCAGTAATAAACGCAGTTTTATGCTTATCCTTTTCACTTAAACGATGTTGCCAGTAGCCTGAATTTAAATCTAAATCCGCAAAGTATCGCGCCCCTGACAAATAAATCATTAAATCTTCTATGATCGGTAATGGATAACTATCGGTAATGACTTTTTTATTTAACTTCCGATAATCAACGCAGAATCTCCAGGACTGATCTGGCTTCTGTACTAATACAACGGGCGAAGCGTACGCACTCCTTGATTCACGGATAACACCATTCTTCAGCATCTCTTCTATTTGTGTATTTATTATGTCAAGCTGTTTAGGAGATACTCTATAAGGAGGATGATGGACAGGTATATCATCTACAGTTCTAATAGTAATTTCTTCTACACTACAGCTGCCTAGCTCCGAAGCCGAAAATGCAAAATTCTCTCTATATGATGAAAGAAGCTTCTTAAGTGATTCCAATTCACAGAGACTCAAGTTTGGGTTTATATCAAGTTCCCTCTTTACATTACATTCTTTGGGTACAGTTGATATATAACTCTCATCATTACTATTTATTAATCTCGAAAAATACAAGTGGTCATTCTTAGACACCGTAATTACACTTCTTTCTTCCATAGATTCACCATGGCCGTTCAAGACGTTATTAACTTTATTTGTTTCGTCTTGATAGCTCTTCCACAGCACTGGTCGTGAAATCGACGTAACGTTTTGTTCAGAATATTTACAAAATTTAGCACAAAACTTGCCTTTAAAAAATACACATTTCTTACTAAAGTCAATTATAGCCTCATTATTATATAGAAAATCTTGGCCAAGTATTAGACTTTGGTTAATGTCTTTTATCACAACAAAGTCACTTGTTAAGACACACGAATCCACAATGAAGTTGATCCTTGTTTTTCCTATAACTTTTAGGTGTGCACCCGAAATAGATTTCACAAAATGTTTCGTCTCATCACTGGTATGTTTCAGACCTAGCAGCCGAACTAATTCTTCCGTAATACAAGAGATAGAAGCACCCGTGTCAACTAATGCGTTATAAAATTGATTAGCTATACAAATGTTAATAAATGGAGTAAGATCACCGTGTTTGTTGTCTTCGGTTGGGAGCTGCTCTTTCATGGACACAGTACGCAACTCCTCGTCTATCTTTATTGTCTGTGTCCTGGTTCGTTTGGGTGATCGGTTGGTAGAGGGCTTCTAAAACTAGGGGCAACATGAGAGCGGTTATTTCTGTCCTCGAAGCGCTGCCTTGGGCGTAAATTGTATGTCGGTGTGTGAAAGATTTCGCCGTCGCCCGCCCGATGCGGAGTCACACTAGACGTGGCCACACCTGGGCTTGGTGATCTCCGTGAGGCAGGGAACCCTTGATTAGACGGCGTTTCGAAACGCACGCGCGGAGGTTGTACCGGCAAATTTATGCGCTCATTTTGCATACCTTCTAATATTTCCCTCATTTGTATTATTGTGGCAAGAAGCTCTGCTCTGGAGCCGTATAATTTCGTGCCTAATTTAAATTTATAATAATTTGTTACCCCTTTTAGGAAAATTCTAATGAAAACTTGGTCATCGGCTATGCCTGCTTGCTCAGCATATTCCGCCAGTCTATAGAAAAAGGCATTTACATCCTCTTGTCTATCTTGCCGTGCGTTGTAAAATTTCTCAATAAAATCTAACCTCGCTGGGAATTATTTTTTTAAGTTATTGCAAATGTCTTTGAAAGAAAGATCGTCCTTGTAAATGAACTTATAATAGGCAAGTGCCGGGCCGTCCAAGTATGCGCCCAAAATCAGCCCCAAGTCTTGTTCCTGCCATTTATTTATAGCAGCAATTCGACGGAATTGCATGAGGAAATCCTCAAAACTGGACTTTGTTCCGGTCCCCGTGAATACTGGCTGTGCCATCTTTACCCAGTTAGAAAATACCACTTATCTTTGATAATCCACGTGCTAGTGTTCGTCGGCTAGGGTTCTCGCCAACGATATCTTCGTTCTACGTAACCTCACACTCACAGATGGGGCTTCGTGCACTGTTTTCGCCGTGCAGACGCGAAATAATTATTGTATCTTCTTTACAGGGATATTTTCTGTACCCGGCGCCTCCACCAAATGTAGAAGGCGTAGTCAGAAGTGTTTAAATAAATTACCAAATTACTTTTATAGTTTATATATTTTGCACGTATTCAACAATATGCCTCCCTTCTGGGCGGCTCCACTAGAATTGACAATCAAAAACATATTCACTTATTTTCTATTCTAAATTCATTTACCTTTCAAGTAATACCAATTGCCAGTATTTTTATAGGCAAGTAGGTTGCCTTCTAGTTAAGCAGAGTCCTCACAGTACCACGCTGTACTGCCGCGCAAACATGTGTCGGTTTATTCCTAAGTATTCCTAACTAGAGCGCGGCAGAAATGTGTCCTGCAAACGCCTCGTGTTGCTGCCGCACTAATGCCGCTCAATGTTTGGTTCTCCTAGTCAATGGCACGAACTATTTTGTGCGCGGGGTTAAAATTAATGCTGTCTCATCCAACAACACGAGCGAAAGAGATTGAAGCTGTGATGAGCAGTAAAAAGCTAGTTCTCATAAGTATTATCACTTTTGCAAATTTATAGCGAAATGGATGAAGATTTAGGACGAAAACGAACAGACCTTTTAGTTATCATGAAAAAGCTACTAAATGAGTATTTTCAAAATAAAATTATTTGCATTGTTGAATTAATAATCTATCCACGTATAGAGGCCGTTTTGCAATTTTCCTTCTTCTTATGGTATTTATTTGCGCCCATAGATGCGTTAAAATTAGTGTCGAAATATGGAACTTTCGACGCTCATAACTTTCAAATATTGTATTTTTTCTTTTCACTTTCCATACAGGGCTAGATAGTGATGAGACAAATTGATATCATTTTTTGTTTTGAACGTACACCGTCAAACAGTGGAGTAATCGCCAGACTACGTTTGTATGGAAGAATTTTCGACTAGTGTAATCTTAATGCCCGTTTTAGCAGCCACTAGCCAATGACCAAAGCTACCACTCCGTTTAGCCTATATTTTTAACCGACTTCCCAAAAAGGAGGAGGTTCTATGTTCGACTTAAAGTTTGTTATTTTTTTTTTTTTGTTTATGTTCACTGATATCTCCGTCAATTGTGGTCCGATTTTGAAAATTCTTTTTTTGTTTGAAAACGTATGTTCCGAAATTGGTTCCATTTTAATTTGGTGGAGATCTGATGAATAACTTTGGAGATATACAACAGAACTCTTCAATAAATAACGGCATATCTCTCGGGATTGCTGCAATCGCATGTCTGTTGATTGTTTATACCATTTCATAACATAACATCACGCCAGTACGCTCTTAAGGGGTACGCAGATCTCTCATTTCAGCGGTTAAGTTCAAGTTTTATGAAATCTATTTCGGCGTTATAGTTACCTTACTAACTTGCTTATTAGGTAGGTACAACTAAAAAGTGAAAAATAAAAAAACTTTTTTGCAAATAAATACGAGGTGCATTCAATAAGTACCTAGCCTCATCGCCAGAGGGCGCTGTAGTTTCAAAAGAGTTTTACCACAGTGTAGCACATTCTTTTTTAATTCTTTTTTCAAATTTTCATTCCAATCCCTTCATTTGTTTTAATTTGACAACTTATGGAAGCGAACGTGTCGATCGGTTTTACAAAAATGGAAAAAGAGCAATATCGTTCGGTGATTCGATTCCTATTTTTGGAAGGGAAAACGCGCATCGAAATCAAAGAGCGCTTGGATGCTGTGTACGGTGACTCTTCTCCATCGATGGCCACCGTCAAGAATCGGTTCAACGAGTTTGCACGTGGCCATACGTCGGTTTTTGATGAACCACGTCCAGGTGCACCGAAAACAGCTGCTACGGAGGAAAACATTAAAAAAATCCATGATTTCGTATTGGCAGATCGCCGATTGAAGGTTCGGGAGCTAGCTGAGACTGTAGGCATTTCAGAAGGAACAGTGCATCATATTCTTCACGAGGAACTCGGCATGAGAAAGCTGTCGGCGCGATGGTTGCCGCGTTTACTCACACCAGAAAACAAGCGCAACCGTGCGACCACATCGGAGACGTGTTTGGCGCTGTTTAAGCGGAATCCAGCGGAGTTTTTGCGTCGTTTTGTGACCGTCGATGAAACCTGGATCCACTGGTACACACCAAAGACCAAGGAGCAATCAAAACAATGGATCCAGACCGGGGAACGTGTTCCAAAAAGGCGAAAACTGTAAAATCGGCCGGAAAAGTTATGGCCACCGTTTTCTGGGATTCACAAGGTGTGATCTACATCGATTACCTCAAGAAGGGTAAAACAATTACAGGGCTTTACTATGCCGATTTATTGGGCCGATTCGACGCCGAATTAAAGAAAAAACGACCCCATCTGGCGAAGAAAAAAGTGCTGTTTCACCACGACAACGCACCGGTTCACACGTCTGCCGCTGCCATGGCCAAATTGGTCGAATTACGGTACGAATTGCTGCCCCATCCACCGTATTCTCCAGATTTGGCCCCTTGTGACTTCTTTCTGTTTCCTAATCTGAAAAAATCACTCGCCGGGAATAGATATGGATCGAATGAGGAGGTCATCGCCGCCACGGAGGCCTATTTTGCAGAGTTTGACAAAAATTATTTTTCCGACGGGTTAAAAAAGTTGGAGCATCGCTGGGCTAAGTGTATCGAACTAAAAGGAGACTATGTTGAAAAATAAATTGCCACTTTTCCAAAAATTTCGTTTACTTTTTGTAGGCTAAGTATTTATTGAATGACCCTCGTACTACCGACTTCCAAATACAAAACTACAAAGTGAAAAATAACTTTAATTTTTGAAGTCGGTGTCCATAACGCAAAAAATTGGCACCTACGAAAGACACCGACTTCAAAAAATTGTTTGCCTATAATTAATATTCGAATATTGTATTTCTTTATGCAGGAAGTGGTTGCTTTATGATCTGTTGTTACGTTTTACCTAACTAGAGAATTTTTTCACTTGATATATAACTAAAAACGGGCATGATCGGCCTAGCTATCAAGCGATATTTTACCATAAGGCGCCTTCACATCACCTTCACCACGCATTACCCACCACCATCACCTAGCCTTTAGCTACCTATTCGCTATCGCCACCGCGCTAGCTCTAGTCACCACGCATTCACCCGGTGAGAGGTCTCAGTGTCAGTCTGACGCGGAATTGTGCCCTGCACCCTTTATCAATTGCCCTACGTGACTCGCCTTTTACATGCGACGATGCGAATTAACTGAATTGAGATTTATTTTGGAGTTCGTACTACGTTTGGGTTTTTATTAGTGACTGTTGTCTCGGGTAAGTAATGTTTAGGATGGTCCTTTTTATTTACTTGAGGTACGATTTATTGTTGGCAAACGTGTTTTAATTCTGACTGTGTTAGATGGGCAATGCAATGTTATTAAAATTATATCTTTTATTGTTAAGAAAATAATGGATACTCGGATCGGCAGCAGCAAAGACAACCTCCACAGATGGTGGTTCTCGGATGGCTCCAATCATCAGTTTTTGTGTGGCATCTCTCCGCAGACCATGGCATATCTAGGCTCTGCGTCTTTCTTTGCACCCTGTCATCTATACTACCGTCACATTTTTGGCAAATTTTATCGGGCGAAGCCGCTGGCTGAAGCTAGTATTTAATATTTTAAATGTTATTTGCCAATCACACCTTAAAAAGAAGAATGAGTATCTATGCTATTCAATTTCCTTTCTGAAAATGAAATAATGTTTCAAGAACAAAATGTATCATAATAATAATTATTATTATCAGCCCGGAAACGTTTTCTACTGAAAGTTATTGAAGAATCCAACATCCTATTTCCTCAATATACTAAAAGAGCTCACGTAAAGACATTTACGTTATAATAATCAAAAACAATAGGCCTGTCTTGAACAATAACAAACCATTAACTAAAACCAAACTCAATCAACTCGATTTCCGCTGTAACATTGAGGTAAATTCGACGGAACAAATAATTCAGTATTACACAAGGAATATTGACGAACATTTACAAACTAAGCTGACGCATGAATGAGTTACAATCCAACTAGCAACTACTCCTAAATCTTGTTCTAATTAGTTGTTTAGTTGTAATCTAGCAATTGTTGATGGTAGAAGTAGGACATCTAGGTATGTAAATTAATTATTGTCTGGATGGTGGTTTTGATTATTATGAAAGATGTTTTTATTTATTTTAATGTTTATAATTTTTAATTGCGTTCTGTATTGTATTGTATTTAAATATTGTGTGGTTTCGTTATATTTTCTAGTGTTTATTTTGTAAATATCAACTTTTTATTGATTAAACTCCGGACGTAAATGGAGTATGATATTTTAACGTGTCTCTTTTTATATTATACTTATCCATTAATCCAAATTATAGCTTAAGTACTCAAGATCTAAAGTATAATTTAAGCTATGACCATAAATAATAAACGCGCCCACTGTCACACCGGTAGAATCATAATTGGCAAATTACCTATAAAATATTTTCCGCCCACCTCTCAAGATCCCTTTCACCGTTACAAACGAGAAGGTTACAATAATAATTCCTGACTTCTAACAAAATTCTTTTCTCTATCGAATATTCAGAAAAGAATATTCAACCTACATCTTTTTGGAGATAATCGTCATTTATGTGTCTTTACGATGACTATATTTTATGTGTTTATACGACCCAACTTATTGACTGGAAAACTTCTAGAGCGATAAGAAGTAAACAATTAGGCAGCCCACTGGCTGGTGTCGCCGAAAAAACTTTACGTATCACTTCCCTTTATTGCTGGGTGGGATGTGCCTAAACGGCAACGTATCAATTATAGGATCGCGACGCGAGAATACCCAGTATTACGACGGCATAAATTTTATAGGGGTTTCACCCATAAAAATGGGAAATTATCAAACTGTGACGAAATTACCTCAATAAATTATTGCTTTTAGGGAGAACGTTGAAAGTAATACTGTTGATACACCAGATTGGATTAGCTCGCTTAATTTATCTGGGGAAGAGCGCGGGTTGAATAGTGATTTTGAATTCGGAGAGGAGCGCAAGACAATTGATGTTGCTTCTTTGTTTGTCTTAGTTAAACAGATTATTTGAGAGTATACGCTTTGTCTCTGACTGTTACTCACTAGTTTAGTGCTGTGTTTACTGTTACAATAATGTTGCAGCTTAAACATACTAAATCAAAATACGTATGTACTTAATAAAACATTCTTAACTGTTTAAAAAATTTCAATGTGATAGTTAAATAAAGATACTAAACTTGCTCCAGGATTCCCTTTGCTAGGTTAACCTGCGTGAATTCCATCACATCGTTTCGAGTCTGGTTCATGTACACCTCAGCAATAATCAAAATTAATCGTAGGTTTGCGTTAGCGTCAATTGGAATTTGCAATCACCGGTCAGAGGTGAACGGAGATTGCGATGGTCGATCAAAGCTGAAAAGAGGAGTCAATACGAATCACCTTAAGCAAAGGACGATTGCCATGCAAGACTCCATACCTATATGCATTCATTACAGAATTTCTCAATCTTTGGCCGTATTTCTGAAAATCAATCATCCAGTAGAAATTATAACTATACACTGAAATACTTTTCTAAAGCATCATTACATTAATTAACAATCAAGTTATTTTAAAGAGCAATACCATTCAACGTGGTATTTATGCCAGTGTTTTGGACACTTTTCCCATAGACAGTGACGAGGACAATTTTTTAAATGACAAATGAGTTCTTCTCCATCCTTTTTAGGGTTCCGTTCTACAAAAGAAACAAAAAAGAACTCTTATTGAATCACTTCGTTGTTTGTCTGTCCGTGTTTCAAGAACTTTTTTTCTGGGAGGCCTAAAGATATCAAGTCGAAATTAATATGATATACTCATAACTGCAATCCCTTGCAGCTGTGAAAAATTAAACTTCTAAATCCACGCGGTCAAAAGATGTAGCCGTTTTTGTCCCATATTTGAGGAATCAAAACCTCAAAAATACTTTCCGTTGACCTAGAATCATGAAATTTGGCAAGAAGCAATGTCTTACAGCACAAAATATCTGAAAACTGTAAATTTGTACCTACATAAAAAACAGATTATTAACTTATTTGCAGTTGGTAAACTGGCTGCGACCTATATTGATGTATGGGGACAACAGTTTTCAAATGGCAAAGTTAATTTGGTCCCTTCGTTAGAGCAATGTTCGATGCTTTCATTGTTTGTGAACATCAGTAATGTCCTAATTATTTTGGTGAATGTTTTTTATACGGAGCCCTCGGAGCGCGATTCCGACTCGCACTTGGCTGGTATTTTTGTATGTATACAAGTTTTATATTATTTGTATATTATTATTATTAGCTTCCCTAAACTATGTCACCAAAGAGAGTAAATCAAATTTTACGCTTTTCGAACCCAAAGCCGTTAAACTGACAAGTACCTCTAATGTGTCTTTCAAACAGTTGAGTTCAAAATCGACTGTAGTAAACGACACTAACCCTTTCATTTCATTAACGACGGAAGACTAATGTTTGGGTCTCTCAATTAGTCAGTGTTACCGCAAGACCATTGTATCCTCAACTTAACAATGAACTGCTTCAGTAAAATTCTCAACTTTGACTCGTGTAAGGGTGTCTGTTGAAGCAGTATTGATTACAAAGTCGTGGAAGTGACTTTTGACAGATTCCTGGCTTAATTCAGTTATGGTCATGTTACACGAAATTTTGTTTTCATCTCTCTTTTGTTTGAATCACCACTCACATTATTATGTATGAACAGAGTGACTGTTAACTCATTTGGAAATCTTTCAGTAGATTAAAGTACTTATTATTATAAACATATTTTGTTACGGGACAAACCCAATAGTTGGCAGTGATGACTTACCATCGATGCGTAACTTGCTTGTTTGTAACTCCATGGCATACAAAAACAGCTTTTACCTCAGTATTGTGGATTTTTATGTGGACATAAATGCACTACTAACTTTGTTACTTTTAACCCCTTGAGTGCGCGTGGATCCACGTGAGACAATTTGGCTTTTTAATTGTTACGGTAATAACAGGGCCTTTTCATCCGGTTAAGGTTCATTCCATTGTAGAACAAGTTTATTTATCAGTTATTTTAGTCCTTAAAATATCCATTTAATTAAAATGTCATCCTGTATTAATTTCAGGGACAATCGTGAAAGTTTCCCTGTGTCCCTAATTTACTTCACTAGTAACTTATTTCAGAATGAATTTCCCCGACCTCATTACGGTCATTACTACGTCCATTACACAGTTAAGCCATCAATTATATTCCAGCTTCAGCTTCGTCCATCAGAATTTCAGAATGAGTTCTTTAAGTTCGATTTTATTTATTGACTTCGTGGTAATTTGTCCCAACCTTGGGCTTCCATGTCGTTTACGGTAACTTAAGATTACTTTGGGAATAGCGTTTTGTTCTATTGATGAGTTTTCAAGTTTTCTTCCTTCGTATTAGACGTATTGAATTTTGTGTTTGTGAAAGAGAATTGTTTTGTGGGTTAAAGGCGAAGTTCGGATATTGTGTTTTTTGCCTTCTCTTAACTTTATTCTCATGAAACGATATTATTTTTCGTAAATTCCTTACTTTGGTTTGGTAAATGGATAAGGGTTATATATTTACTCTATTTGCCGTATCTATTCGGCTTTTTAAAAATTATAATTGGTTTAAACACTATTTGGTCGACGATGGAGCACACTTGCCCAAAAGTAACGTTGATACGATTTTTTTTATAGATAATCTCGCGCTTGACCATTATCTCACCTTATGATAAGGGACGATGTGGTCGACAGTCTTGACTAAGCTTCAATACTTCATACGCATGATCAGTATGTGTGAGCGTATATTATGCCACTGCTTCTAAGCACATAGCTAACCAAGCTTAATTACCTTCCAAAGCCATAACGGTATTTCGCTCAGAATTTCCTGCAACAATATCTTAATTATTGAAGGCGTCCGATAGTCACGCCTTTGCCGACAGGTAGAATTGGTTTAATTGTACAACCGATGGCTATTTGCTAAATAAGTTAACAGTTTCTGGTCACGTAAAGCATTGCTCGCAGAATGCTGCCACAATTGTTGGAGCTTCTGCCAACAGTTGAAATCATATTGTATTTAGGGATTTCGAAGTTGAACTCTGGCTCTGATTTTAAAACTAAAATAGTATCACGTGCCATGAAAATCAAGGAAAGTGGTCATTGTGAGTTTATAACTTAAAAAAAGAATAAAAATGCTTTTAAAGCTAATTACGTTGATGAAGTTGAAAATCTCATTACAAAACCAGTACTTACAGCTGAAAACAGTGCAATCAGACCAAATAGAACCGTAAAGAAAGAGAAACTCCATTACCATAAAAGAAGCGGAATACTGCAAACTCCTAAATGTTAAAAATTCGCTAAATATTTGAACGATCGTAACGTACCAAACATTAAAGCTGAAATGAAAATTAATTAAACGTCATTAAAATCTTTAAACCTAATGTAGTAAACGAAAGCCTAACCGCAAAACCTCATTTGAAAATCTATTATCCAAGATCAAAGTGCTAACACCCAGTGGACAGTAATGAGATTTTTACTCTGTAATTCGATATTTGGCATAATTGGTCGAGAATTCGAAATGTTTTGAACCGTATAGCTTGAGCGAACACAAGAGGGGCTCGTGGCTAAATAATAACAGCCATACAGGTCGATCATCGAGGTTAAGCAACGTTTGCCGAGGTAAATTCAAAGATGCATGCATGCACCATTCACTGCATACCGAGATTCATGCAAGCCTCAGAAGCACGTTAAACCCTTGGTCCCGGCTGTCATTTGAAGGTCTTTGACAGTCGTTACTATCCGTTTGACAGCTGTCAGAAGCCAGGCAATCTGACATCAGTATTGCCAAGAGTTACCGTGCTACTCAGTTACTGGGTTGTGAAGGTCAGATAGGCAGTCGCTCCATGTAAAATAATGGTACTCAGTTGCCTTCAGTTAGACTGGCAATCGACTGTAATGCAGTTGGGAAAAGACCAGGCAGAATTATTGAACACGATATTTGAAATTTTTGGTTGATTACGTATCTTTGAAGTAACTTCGAGGACCATATTATTATAGGTACGACTCTGAGCAATATTGAGTACTGTTTCATAATCTTGTTGGTTCGTCCTCTTACGTAGTAAGGGATGAGTATCTAATTAGGTTGATCTATCAGTGCCTTCATGCGGATTTTTATATAAAATAAAAAGGTAAGTGGTCTCGCGTGTCTCTTTAATGTAAACTTGTAATTAGATCGTCTAGAGATTTTCAAGTGAAATATGGTATTGGTAGATAACAAATCGTACCTAGATTAAAAATTAGCTTAGCTAGGTCTATTTTATTATTCGTTTAACAATAGCACTGCTGTTTGTGAAACTAAGAAATTATTTCGTGGACCATATAGGTAGAATGCATACGGGATTATGACAACTTTTAGCAACATTGAGTCATCATTATCATCATATCAGTCGAAAGACGTCCACTGCTGGACATAGGCCTCACCCAAGCGTCGCCACATTGACCAGTCTCGTACGTTCCGCATCCAGCGGATCCCTGCAACCTTCACCAGGTCATCGGTCCACCTGGTGGGAGGCCATCCAACGCAACGTCTTCCGGTTCGCGGTCACCATTTCAGAACGTCTAAGTCCCATCGGCCATCCGTTCTGCGAGCAATGTGCCCTGCCCACTGCCACTTAAGTTTGGCAATTCTTTGGGTTATGTGGGTAACCCTGGTTCTCTTGCGTATCTCTTCATTTCTGATTCGATCACGTCATGAAACTGCGAGCATAGTCCTCTCCGTTGCCCTTTGGTTGACTGGAAGTTTTTTGATGAGGCCGATGAGCGACCACGTCTCAGAGCCATAGGTTATCACTGGCAACACACACTAGTCATAGACTTTCGTCTTCAGACACTGTGGTAAGTTGGAAGAGAAGATATCGTGCAACTGCACGAACGCTGCCCAGCCGAGTCGGATTCGACGGTTGACCTCTTTCGGCAAGACCCACTCTTTCGGCAGCTCTATTGAGGTCATCGAGCATTGTACTATTGTCCTCCATGACCACTATAGCAGTGGCGTGCCTAGGGTTACAAAATAAGGCAAGCCCAATAAAATTTTAACCGATTTAAAAAAAGAAAATTCAGTTTTCGACTGAGTATGTAGGTACCTACGTATGTATCATCACAATTTTCTCTTAAACTACTGGTTAGGTACAATAAATTAAAAGTGAATTCATCCATCTTCTTCTTTCCTCTTCTTTCTTCAATTTCACTCTTGCTTGTCGTGCGGTGAATGAGGTAACCAAAGCTCACTGAAGGCATGCTAGTGCTAGATTGAATATAATAAACATATCACTACGGTTGTTATCAACGCGCGTGTTATATTTTGAAATTTCCTTAGATAACTGGCGTGATATAGATGTCTCAATTCGTTGTTTACCAAAATTACCGAATACACAGGTGTTTATGGGAATTTGCGTGCCTTTTAATGGCACCAGATATGTTATTTAAATCTTTATAAACAGATGTATTCCAAACGGAATCTTCATTCGAAAAAAATATGCAGCACCAGCAATACAACTTATTAGTGTGCGAACAGCCAACAATCCAACTAGTTTTATGCACTGATCTATTAAATTTTCGTTTATGCGATTTACTAGTCTGAGAAATACACAGATTAGGCGTCGGTTTTAATGAAGAAATTAACTGTTTTTTCTGAGCAAAGTTAAAAGATTTTACCTTATCTTCGCCAATCAAAACTTGAACGCATTTTAAATCCTCACAAGGTACAATTACCTCCATTGTTGTAGGTAAGTCACCAAAACAATTGTATCACTGAGAAAATCTAAGAAAACACACAAAAACCTTTAACAACAAAACTTTTCCCACTCAAGTAAATGAAACTGAAGTGAGTTGCACTCGGGTCATTGCAGTGTTGTCATTTAGGCAAAAAAAGTCGCCAGTTATATGAAAAATCTAGCTAGATGTCGCAATTTTTTTATTTTTAAGATATTGCTTGAATATTTAATTTCGTTATTTTAAGAAGTCGCTAGTTTTAATTGTTGCTAAATCTTAAAAAAAAGTCTCCATACTCGTTAAAAATCTCCACGATCTCACAAGGTCGCTAAAACGGCAACACTGCAGAGTTGGCAAGGTGACAAGGTCACGCATACGCGTGCAACTTCATACGCATGCACGGCTTAAATCTTCCATGCTGATCGATTTGTAGACGCACAAGGTTCTAACTCGTTATACGGCACATCGCTATAAGTGCGAAAGTGACAGTGATAGTATTTGAAAGCCCGGAAAAAGCCGGTACGTGTAAGCGAGATAGCTATATCACTATATGTAGATGCTGCAAATGCGAAACTCTGCGCGCGACCAATCGCGATGTGAAGTAGTGTGGCATAGGTAGATATTTTGTGTTATTTTGATAAGAATTAAGCGCGCGAACTTTTAAATAGTTCAAGTTTGATATTGATTCTCTATCGAGCATTTTAGTAAGGCTTTTGGGCTTATATGAAGCTACCGCCACTGCACTATAGTGTCGGAAAACCGAGGGTGAGTGATGTACTCTCCATTGACGCTGATGCCTAGCACTCTCTAGTCCAGAAGCTTGAAGACATCCTCCAGTGCAGCGGTGAACTGTTTCGGAGATATGATATGTCCCTGTCTCACACCTCGCTGCAGAAGGATACGTGCCGAGATCTGATCCTGAAGCCGAACCGACATGGTGGCATTTTTGTACAAACACTTCAAAAATTCGTCGTACCGGTAGTCGATTTGGCAGCAACATTGTGTGCCTTTTAATAATCTTGTAGGTTCGTCCTCATTTAGTAAGGGATAAGTACCTAATTAGGTTGATATGTCAATGCCAAGACATTCGGCTTTTTGATCAAATAAAAAGTTAAGTGGTCTCGCGTGTCTCGTTAATGTAAAGTTGTAATTAGATTATCTTGAGATTTTTGAGTTAAATTTGCAGTTTTTTATAGATAAAATATCGTACCTAGATTAAAAATTTGCTTGGCTAGGTCTATTTCATTACTCGTTTTACAAAAGCACTGCTGTTTGTGATTAAATGATTGTCTTTTCTTCATCTTAATAACCTTCAAAAGGTTTATGTGATGCATACCTACAAGGGCCCTATTTCTTATCAACAGAAGAGTTTAGAGGTGGGTTTAGAGGTTTTCGAGCACCTTATTTTAATAACAACATCTAACTAAAAAAAATATTTTTATAGTCTGAACTTTTATTGAACTAACAACAAAATAGAGATTGGTTAAGTTTGGTTAATACAAAACGAGTTTAGTCGCTACAAAAAAAATAGTTGTCAAAGTAGACTCAGGGAAATCAGGTTTTCTATATAAGGCAATCGTGAAATTATTTATATGTACATTTAGAATTAAAAGGTCCTTACCTTTCAATCCTAAATTTACATTTGATTCAACGTATTCTTATAATAACTTCGATTTCACAAATAAACACAAAGGGTCATACATTAAAAGGTAAGAATCAGCTTCCCTTATTCATTTATATTCTATACCCATTCAACCTTTAGGAAAACATTATTTTACCTGAATAAATACAACGATCATAAATGTATTATTGCTTGCTTGCACGTGATTTCACTTACGTGGAATCAATCTTTGTTCTTTCGAGGAATACTGCTTGAGTAATGACTTCAAGAAAGTCATGAGGATAAATCTTATATGTGAGATTTTTACAGAATCAACCGGCTGATGGTTCATTCAGATGCATCCACATAGATAAAAAACATAAAACAACATAGTTTGGAAAATAAAAGTATATACAGTGTAAAATACTTAAATAACTAAGACTACAAAAATATACACTTTAACCAAAAACTACTTACTAATTAAAACTAAAAATATACTAAACTAAAATATGGCGTCGCAAAACTCCTCCACATCGTTGCCCACTGGTAATGTACCCAAAAGGCTGGCAGCATTGCCAAGTTGTATGGCAATGCTTAATCTCTGACCAAGGTTGTTGTTGGTCATGGCTCTCAGGAGAGCTGTTTGAGTTTACCATCGTGGTAAAAGGATTAGTCAGCTGGACTCTGCGTTACCGAGTGCTAGCTGTCCAGGGTGCGCCGGGCGTTTGGAATCGCGATGCGATTAAGATTAACGCCACTCGGGGAGGCTCCTTTCATGCACCTGACCAAGGTAAAAGCTATTAAAGTTAAAAGTTTGGAAAGATCTTTAAACAAAGCGTGAGCACTCGGACCCCACGGACCAAGATTTTCAACCCCAAACGGCTCGAAAATATAACTACCAATGAGGTTATTATATTTCTGCCGCTTGAGGATCTCTGCAGCCGCAGTGGCAGCACCAGCACAGCACGACGAACTCGGAAGATGGGATGGCGCAAGTAGCGTCCCACACTAAAGGCCTACCCATCTTACATGGAAACAAAGACATCCCGTCCGGTCTTTTGCCATCGTCACGTGCCAGGCTATGGGGTACTAATACGGTCGGAACGCCGACGGTGACGAGAGCACGACGGATAATGTCGTTTAAGTTTCCGTGCCGAGCGAAGTGACTCGCACCTCGGCTGCATGAAAGACCGTGGTGACCGAGGCTGTTGACAACTTCGCCACAAGTTAAGTTTAAGTTAAGTAAATTAAGTTTGGAAAAGGCTAGAACATATATGTTAAGATGAGTATAGGACTAGAGTATTTACTTGTAACAGAACATCGAGCATTCACTGTTTTTAAATTTACTCGAACCTTACTTCGAGCATGACTTTCGATGTTTTGTTATAACCTGTTTTAAAAAACAAACGTGCGTTTGGTGTAAAATTTTATCAAGCAAAGGCACGAAAACGGGTGACGTGGAGTGAGACGTAGAGTGAGACGTTGTCGATAAACCGGACTGGTCGATGTGTCCACAATTAGTGGAGGCCTATATTATATAAGGCAGTGGAAGTCTTTCATCTTTCAGTCGAAAGATGTCTTAGAGAACAATAGACCAGTAAATTATTCTTGATAAATCATTGCTTTGGTGTAAAATCAAAATTCTTCGTCCCAAGTTTTCCATCATCATCTTCCCGCCCTTGTCATATGTTACTTGGGGTCGGCACAAAACATTTTCTTCTTCCATACTGTCCTGACTCCCTTTTCTGACTGCTCACACAGTCCATCCATCTTTTCTTTGGCCGTCGCCTCCCTTTATATTCATAACTGCCCAGGTTGTTCAACACGTGAAATTTGGATTCTGGTTCCCTTTTGTATGATGCTTAAACATAAATATTGAAATGAGGGTGTAGTTAATAGGAGTTCATCTTTTTAACCCTTTACATTCTGTTCTTCGGTAATAATTTGTCGGAAACGACTCACAATGTCTCAATTCTAAAACCAAAATTACTTTCTACCTTTCAGGAAATACCTACTTATTATCTAAGAATAACACACATTTTCCATGTAACAAAACGGGACGTCCCAGTTTATCAAGAGTAATCAAAACGTACAATTGTACTTTATTTAACTGTCCAACTCAATTCCATACTGTATTTGCGAAGCACGAAATTACACCAATCCAGTATTGGATTATGGAAATGTGGATACGAATATGCAGATGCCTCGAATTTACCAATAGGACTTTTTGAGTATACAAAAATGTAAAAAAATTATATCCTTTTTTTATTGTTGAAATTACGATATCGATATTAAAATCGCTTGTTTTTCTACATTTCATATAATAATCATATGCATATTTAATTAGTAGCGAGGATAGCTGATTTACCGACAACCAACACAGTGACAATATCATATCTATGTAGGTATCCTAATTGTCTGTGTTTCTTTGTTTTTGTATTTCTACCAACCACACAACACACACACCAACACACCAAACACAGGTCAGATTGTTGTTGCTCTCGCTCTGATCTGATTTTTTGGCTGTGTTAACATGTTGATAAAAAGGTATCCTATGTCTTTCTCCAGGTTCTCTTAGCTTAGGCAATATCTATGATTAACTAAAATTAAGATTAATTAAAAATTTGTACAACATGGTCCTTACGACATCTCTTAGACTTGTCCATACGAACCATTAGTGGCATAGCCGTAAAATTGTTATAAACAAAAAGAGCGACTTATAATTATAATATTAAAATCAATTATTTGGTTAATAAGTTCGAGTTTACAATGAAAAAAGATCTGACAACATTTTAAACATGTCTTGTAAATTTATAACAACGCAAAAGCTCGTCCAATTTAACCCATATAAACGTATTTCCTGAAACAAAGTGTTGTAACCATTATTTCCCAATCGATTACACACCATTAACATTTCAAGTCTGAACTTACACCTGATACAAACGTCCCCTTAACTTTCACACCGAAGGGTTCTCCGAAAACTTCTCTGAAAGGGAGTGGAAAGTTTCTAATGAACAAACTTCTATCCACGTATGCTTCATGGAAATTAGACATTGTTGCCACATACTTTTTGTATCTTCTCCATCGTGTTCGTGTTAAAATTAAGAGCACTTAGGGTGAATCGAAACAAGTATGAGACAAGGGTTTTTAAGTGGTTGCTCAATTTTCCAAATTGTTTGTGCTTATCTTGTTACAGATTGGCGATGATGAAAAACATTGAATATAACTTCGAATAAGTATCCTAATATGACGTCTTAAAATCGTCGTGTTTCCGGTGCGCGAGAGAGTTGGAGTCGAACAAGGCGAATAGCACTATCCCGTTTCCGCAGCAGAATCATGGTGGCATTGGCACTTCATAGTACAGTTCTTGAGTAACAGTAAACGTGGTTATTAATAAATGCAAAAGTTTGATCTTTAGTGGAACTATAAAACCAATATTTAACTTGGATAAAAATATAATATTAATTATAAATATGCGTGGGATGGAAATTAAATTAAATTCTATACATTATTCTCCACGCAGAAAGAGATAGCGAGATGATTTGGACGCGTACCATGAGGATTGATTTCTTTTGGACATTGCGTCATGAGTCTAGGTCAACGGGAAGTACCCTTGAGGTCAAAACCTCAAGGGTACTTCCCGTTGACCTTCTAATTGCCTTGCGAGTTGCAAATATGCGGCATAAATGGCCGTATCTTTTGATTTCCTTGATTTAGAAGTTTTAATTTTTTACAGCTCCAAGGGATTGCAGACTTGATATATGATATATATATGATATTAATTTCAACTTGATACCTCCACGCGTTCCTAAGAAAAAGTCTTGACACACGGACAGACAGACAACGAAGTGATCTAAGAGTTTTTTTTGTTTCTTTTTGCGAAACTTAACCCTAAAGTAGAACTCTAAAGACCTACAAATTCCTCTTCCACAATTTCCACATTCTTATTCCTACGAGACTTTATTGGTACATCAGCTACAACACGCAATACGTTTCTCTCACAATTTCACCTCTCATTTACTACTTTCTTATGTCGGCAATTACATTTATAGTCGTGTCTCTGGTGTGTTATCATGTAACTCGGGAGGCGGTTGCTGGTGTAATTATACGAGTTGTTAGCTCTGTTTTCCTTACTTTGGTGAGTTAAGGGGTATATTTTGGCATGATATGAGTTGTTTATAAGGATGGATATACAAAATTACACATATACACGACCTCGCTTCTCGTGCATGAGATCGTGGGTTCCAATCCGGGCAAGTACCAATTCATGCCTTTGTACTTTCTAAGTTTATCTTTATAACGGTGAAGAATAAAATCGTGAGGAAACCTGTACTTATATTTAGTATAAGTTTGTGCTCCATTGGTATAATTGCTGCAAGATGTTCCAATGCGAGAATAAAATAATAAAATAAATTTACTAACGCTTTTTCTCATAAGTGTAAGTAGAAACTATAGAACGCCACCTGCTATGATCCTTTCATAGTACAAGCAGAGTAATTGTGGAAATTAGAGTGATACCCAATTACAGTTTACGCAGTTACAATTAATCTGAATCATTATTTTATTTTGCCTAAGAAATATCAGTAAACCTTCCTTAACTAAATTATAAAGAGCTACAATTATTTCTTTTTGTAGAACCTAATCTCTGGCATTACTGATCTAATTAAGAAGATTCCTTCGCTAAAAGAAAGTAACATTATTGCTAAGTGTTAGAAGCTCCTTGCATGGTCTCCTGGGATAGAACACCGACACAAAGTCGCGGATCATGATCATTCATTATTTCAGCCGAAAGATGTCAACTGCTGAACATATGCTCCCTCAAGCGACGCCACATTGACCAGTCCCATGCGTCTCGCATCCAGCGGATTCTCGCAACCTTAACCAAATCATCCAACGCAACTTTTTCAGGTTAGCGGGCACCACTCCAGAACATTTCAGCCCCATCGGCCATCCTTTCTGCAAGCAATGTGCCCTGCCCACCGCAAGTCGCAGATACAAGCTGGCAAATATGTTTTTTTGGATTTCCATTTACTCAAAAAAGTAAAATCTAACAAACGAACTGCAGTATTGTACGTACGTGACAATTGGGTACACATTTTTTTTCGAAAAAAACTGTCCAACTCCTATTCAATGAATTTTTGAAGCGAATAACTATCGAATATACCAGTTTCCATTTAAAATCGACTCGAAATCGTTTGTTCTATCTAACATGTTCATATTTTGGTCACAATTGAATGTGAATACAACATTGTTTGTAGAACAGACTGTTTTTTTTTTACTATTTCATCCATCACATCCATTACTTCGTAGCGTTAAAAGGCCTTCCACCAGGAAGAAAAATGATAAGAGACTCCTGACACGTAAAATTCTATCAACGAAACCGTCACGATAGTCTTTGGAAAAATGACAAAAATGTATGGAAATATCAGTCCCTTACATTTTCTAGTTTCGATTATTTGCTTTCGATGAAAGCATTTCGTCCATATCCTCTGGTGCGGGCCGTAAGACTCCGCTGCATGCGAGAAGCACCGCCTCGGTCGATGTCACGATGCTTAGAATAGCCCATTTCCAACGTCCATGAACATCTTTCGACTAAAACTGAGTGGTGATGACGTAGGTTATTCTTCACAGAGCTTAATTCACATACTTGTAATTGGAAAGAGAAGCAAATTGAATTATAAGAACAAACAGATGTCTTGTGAAGCAGCGTTTTCACTTAGTGTTCCCAGAGAGCAAACATTCGTTTGCAAGGTAAATGAAAACGGTTCGAGTGAGCGTAAACGTGGCGCGTGCAGTCAGTTGTGGTATTACTGTTCAGATACTAGTTAAGTTATCTTTTGATAACTTGCTGAAACTGGGTAGAATAGTTAGTGAAAGCGTGGGTTTACTAAACTAACGGCAACTAACAACAATATTTTGGTCTTACCATACTGACACAGAGTTCTCTTATTGATTTCCTAAAAACACATAAACTAACACTACACTACTGTCTTGTAATACATAGATACACTAGGTACTGTTTTGTAATATGAATGTATCGTAACTACACACAGGTAGGTATCAATAAAATTAAAATAATTTTATTCATATTATCTTATTCAAATCAATTAGCAACCTTCCGATAGCTTGACTTGATTCGATTTATATTATGTCACACCGATAAGCGCTTTCAAGAACATTCGCATGGACACGATGCGATGCAATTCGAACGATCTATACTTGAAATTTTATTAGAAAATACGTGCGTGATATGGCCCCTCAACAGGTCCACTGTCCACATAGCAGACACAATAGTAAAACAATCACGTGAGTCATATATGACTCATTGGACAGGGTTGTTGTTAAGGGACCCTTACTTTACTTTAGTCAGCATCATCATCATCAGCCTTTTTTAATGTTCCCACTGCTGCGGCACAGGCCTCCTCTCATAGAGGGAGTGGTCTATAATCCACCACGCGGGCTCAGTGCGGATTGGTAGATGTCAGATATATTTGATTTTTTGGTTCTCACCTTTACTGTTTTGAGAGCAGTGGTGATGAAATAATTTACAAAAGTAAAGCGCCTGCTCGGGTTCGAACTTGTTAGTCGGGGCCGTAAGCACTGGGCCACCACTACTTTACTTTAGTGGTATCAATAAATTTAACAGCGACTGAAACACAACCAGTAGCAGTTGTCCCTTCCACAATAAACCTTGCCAAAAACGATGCGTCCATCCTGAACGCGAATCCGTTAGTCAGGTGGATTGGCGATGTATGCCCCTCATTAATAGTTATACTATGTTGTTCTTACTTTCTTTAGTTCCCCTTCTTGGCAACTGCTGTTATCTGGGCCATTTGGGTAACAGTAGTCTTGTTTCAGTGTACTTTGAAGGTTACTTTATTTTTATTGTAAAGAGACACAGTCGAGGATAGTAAAGGTCCAACATAGTGCATAAGACTATCGTTTTGTTGTCTCCGTGTTGTCAAGATTAAGAATGATAATGATAGTTGGAATAACAAGCTTATATATTAAAGAAAAGTATTTTATTAAACAAGTTTCTAAATCAAGAATTACATTGTCACAAGATACAAACATAACTGCAATATTGCAGCTCAGCTTCAGCTGGGAAGTTGATAAAATTTAAAATATACAAAATAAAAGCATATTCTCGCTAAACAAATATATATATTTCTTAACAATTATAAATCATTAAGAAAATTAGGTTAATAATCAGCACTTGTGAAAGTTAAATAATAAACACAGGAAAAAGTCTCATAAAACGACATTCACCGTTCGAAATCACCATTACTTTTACGTTCCGTAATTGTATGATAAATAAGTAAAAATAAATTCTTATTTTAAGGGACTTGTTAAATGTGAAATCTCTGATAAAGTTTAGGTTACTTGACCTTTAAGAAAAAAAACCCAGGTCACAAAGGTATGTCTAGAAAAAGAAAATTAAACACGCATGGCTGTGTTCTCTAACGCACACCCTATTTAAAGCCAATATTTCGTGATAAAGATCACAATACTGATGAACCTATTTGCAAAACGTGTCCACCTTTCCGGCCTTGACCTTCTTAATAAAATATGGTGAACCCTCATAGGTAATGAACCACCGAACCTTGAATATAAAGTGGGCATTTGGCAAAAACATTCAACATCACTCTCTGATTGCCAAGTTTGCGGTACAACTTTTGTTTAGGAACACATTAGATATGCATATGCTCATAAGAACCTTATGGCAATGGCGTAAGGTTGACTATTGGTTAGTAGGTCATAGGCACGGTGGGCGTGTATGGTAAATGCAAAGACATTAGTATCTACTTATTTAGCTGCCTTCAAGATATAATTTATTAGTGACGGCACAATAATGACTTGTATTTAGCAGATTTCTGGCTTTTATCAAAAATTAAGTTAGGAACAACTTTGCTTACTGATTGAAACGTTTAAGTTATAGTTGTGTATACTGCCACTCCACACTTCATCACTCCGACAGACACGAACTGCAGTGGCCATTCTGGTACTCACCAAATCGATTGCGGACCCGGGTTGGTCGATGTAGAAAAACCTGGCCAAATGGAGTCTCATAGACCCATCTCAAACACAATGCCAATGTGGGCCCCTTGCTTGTGGATTTAGGGATTTAAACGTGGTGAATAACAGAACTGTCCAGGTGGCTGCGTACTAGTCCTATAAATTTTAAATTCGAGTTAATCGGTACGTGAAGAAGATAAAGATTAGGCATAACTTTGTCTATATATTAAGTATAAAACTTGAAGTCACCCAAAGGGCAATGTGGAGGGCTATGCTCGGAGTTTCCTTGCATAATCGCATCAGAAATGAGGATATCCGCAGAAGAACCAAAGTCACCGACATAGCCCGAATAATTTTGAAACCTAAGTAGCAGTGGGCAGGGCACATTGCTCGCAGAACGGATGGCTGATAGGGCCGAAAAGTTCTGCAATAGCGACCGCGAAACGGAAGACGTTGCCTTTATAATAAGGCCTCTCACTAGATAGATCAATGACTCGGTTAAGGGTGCGTGCAAGCGCTGGATCGGTCAGTGTGGTGACGCCTGAGGGAGGCCTATGTCCTGCATTGGACGTCTTTTGGCTGAAATGATGATGATAAATTATAAATACATATAACTATTACACTACAATATTATAAATACGAAAGAAGCTCTGTCTATCTGTTACCTTTTCACGCTAAAACCGCAGAACTCAAATTTGGTTCGATAATTTGAGACCCTAGTAAAGACATAATAAGATTTTGTGTGCGTTTTTATTCCAGAAATCGTACTTAAGGGCTAAACTAACACCTAGTTTGATTAATGAAAAAATATTTCTCAAGTATTGCGATAATCGATGGAGATTATTTGAAGCCTGGAGAAAAAATATAGACCATTCGAAGTACTTATACTACGCAATGAAATCGCGAGCAGAAGCTAGTGATGGAAATACTTGTATAGGTCAAGCCTACACTATTACCACTACAACTCCTGAAAGCCAGAATCAACAGAAAAGCACCGACAGTCAATGAAGCTAGACCAGCCCTGGAGAAACGATTCAACTGTAAAGGACATCGGATGAGTAAGAAAAATAGAATAAATACCTAGAACTAACAATAAGTTTTATAAAGGAAAGGATCCTAAGTGTAGCATAAAACATCTGAAGACACTTCGATGTTCACAAAAACACGAAAGTGTTTTTACCTGTGACTTTGACATTGCAAAAAGGTTTTATAAATAAAGTAAAACATACTCAGCTAAAAGAATAAAAAATCCTTCAATACTCACGTCCAGACATCTTAGCACAAATTGAAAAAGGTCTAAGGTAGTGCTATAAATTTTATCCGTAGCTTGAGGGTGGTTATAAATAAAAAATGTAACAATTACCGTACGTGTGGGGCATTGGACACGCCGCAGCTCATATTATGAGGTCGCAGGGTTTGGCGAGAGGCCAGGCAGAGAGCCAGCCCGTGGTACACCGAGTAATGACTTGGGCCCATATATACCGAGTAATGCTGTACGATTTGGGATATGGCGCTAGCGGCCAAGTGCGCGTCGGACTTCGCAAATTTAGGGTTCCATACCAAACCGCAAAATCAAGTTGATTGTAATAGGAATAATTATGGAATTTAAAATTAAATCAGATATATGAATACATTGATATTCTTTGGTAATTGTTATGCACCTCCCTTTATATGTTTTAAAGGGGGATCCCCCTTTAAAACATTTCATAATATGTTTTGACAATTTGTATAATTTTGGATCATTAAAATGCTTCTGTGAAAATTTAAAGACTGTAGCTCCAACCGTTTGGCTGTAAAAACCTGTGTGACAGACGACGGACAGACAGACACGTAAGTGATAGCAATAGGGCTCCGTTTTCACCCTTCGGACAGAACCCAGAACACCTGGCGCTGTGACGTCACTCTGACCTTCGACTCTCTCTATTGGGTAGGCAGGACTGGTAGTATGTGCATTGGTATTAGGTTCTTATTGGTAGGGTGAAGATATCCGCTGAATTCAAGAAATACAGATTTCGAAGAAATATGGCATCTGGCCTGCGCATAGATTACGGCCCATTCCCTCTCACAGAGAGGAGGCCTGTGTCCCAGCAGTGGGAACATTAAATGCTGATGTTGATGATATAGAAGTACAGGATCGGTTGATGTGGTGACAATTGGAGGTGGTGTCCAGCAGTGGACGTCAGTGGATGTCTGAAACTTAAATACTAGCCTGGGGCTATTGACTCAGATATTATAAATACCTGGCATTTTCGCATGATTGTCAAGTACCGTATGCGACTGCAATTACTAGCATAGACAGATTTTAATCGCAAGTTACACGAGCACGAATATATTAGAAAGCAAGTCCACCAACATTAGCAGAACTAATTCAAGCAAAAGCTTTCAACGAATGAATAGATTCCATTAGTATATAATTAACAATATCTCAAAGGCAGGCAGCCTTAGCGTATAACATTTGTTCTATTGTTTAAAATTTTAATAAAATTAAGTTAAGAATAATATATTTAAAAACCGGCCAAGTGCGTGTCGGATTTCAAACATTTAGGGTTCGGTACCAAACCGCAAAATTAAGTTGTTTGTAATAGCAAAACTGAGGGCATTTCAAAGAAAAATCTGACTTATCAATATATTCGTTTTTATTAGTAAAATATACGTAACAATAAACATTATCACCAAATTTCAAGTTCATAGGTCAATGGGAAGTTAAAAATTCTTCGGAACAACATTTTTAAAAAAAATATGGTTTTGGTGCCTTCTCATTCCTTTGTTTTCCAATAAAAAAATAACTTTTTTACACAAAAATACAACCGACTTCCAAATAAAATTGCTACAAAGTGAAAAAAAATAAATTATTAATCATTTAAGTTAATATTATAAAAAAAAGGTTTTAGTGGTACATAATGGACAAGGTCTATAAAAAGGTATATATTGCCCACAGTGATGCAAGTGGTGGTCCAGTTGTAACGGAGACTTACGTTTCGTAGGTCGTGAGTTCGAACCCAGGCAGCACTACTTTGTGTAAATTATTTCATCACCACTGCTCTAAAAACGGTGAAGGAAAACATCGTGAGGAAACCGGCATGTCCTAAAACCAAAAAATCTAAGATATGTGACATCCAACAACCCGCACTGGGCCCGCGTGGTGGATTATGGCCCATTCCCTCTCACAGAGTGGAGGCCTGTGTCCCAGCAGTGGGAACATTAAAAGGCTGATGATGATGATGATGATGATGCCAGAATAGAATACCCGAATGACATGTAATTTGAAAATTGCAATGAGAGTGTACCAGGGTGAACTGTACACATCTGAGTACCCATTTAGAGCATACTGGCGTGATGGTGTGTTATCAAATGGTGTAAACAATAAACAGACATGCGATTGCAACAATCCCGAGAGATTTGCCGTCATTTATTAAAGAGTTCTGTTGTATATCGCCAAATTAAATTTAAATGGGACCGTTTCGAAATAAACTTCTTTCGTAAGAATTTTGCAAATCCGTGTATGAAGGAGTCACCGATGTAAAAATTCGAATTGAGAACCTCCTCCATTTTGGGAATTTCGTTAAAAATACAGTATTTATCTAATCAAAGAATTCTAAACAACGAAACCCCTCTTTTACTTTGTGGGAGTTCCCTTTAAAAACATTTGAAAATGTTTTTTATAATATGTATATCTTTGGGTTAACAACATGCTTATACTGTGAAATTTTTAAGACAGTATTTCCAACCGTTTGGCTGTAAAACTCGTATGACAGACGACGGACAGACGGAAATAATGACAGACGGACACGTGAGTGACAGTAAGGGGTGCAGACGGTCCAATCGGACCCCAGTTTGGACCCTTC
The DNA here is from genome assembly GCA_964057195.1 of Orthosia cruda. Lineage (NCBI taxonomy): Eukaryota > Metazoa > Arthropoda > Insecta > Lepidoptera > Noctuidae > Orthosia > Orthosia cruda. The sequence continues at coordinate 33,023,713 of OZ059825.1, read as the reverse complement.
GAGTACGGAACCCTAAAAAGAGAAATGTAGTAGACCTAAGCAATATTCTTTTTCCTGCCTTCCCATTATTTAGGTTCGGTCCAAGTTGTTATGTCTTGGGATGTGTGTTCACTTAAGCCATATTGACCCAAATAATTTGTCAGCTAAAACTCTTCTAAGGTTGGCGTTGGCTCACCTCACCAACATTGCCCATTAGATGCTTTGTATATTTTTGAATAAGGTTAACGAGTTTCGAGTCAAAGGGATTCGCCGAACGCTTCCTCTTCAGCCTCTTCAACGTTTATTTATCATGTGTATACAGAGCAAAGAGGAACGACTTAATACATTATGAATGTGCAAATTGACTTATCTTGACATTATTTTGACTACGTTGGCGTCGGTGTCAATATACGACCAACGCGGAGAAGCAACATTTAATATATTTCTAAGAAAATTCAAGTCATTCCTGCAAATTGAGTGTTGTTATTCAACCTTTTCACTCTTTGCTCGAGCAAAAAACGGTGGTATTTATATTTTTCCTCCGCTGGGTATTAAAGCCCAATTGTGTCTGAAAATTTAAACGAACAATTAGTTTTTTAGGTTATTTAGATTGTTGCTGCAACGCAAGTAGTATTTTGTGTTAATGAGAATTTCAGAAATAATATACGATTGAAACACGTGGAAATGACCTGAGACTCTAGATAAGTTACAGTCTATCAACGAAAGCGTCGCGATAGTGGCTGGAAAACTGGCCAAGTGCGAGTCGGACTCGCGGACGAAGGGTTCCGTAACATTATGGCAAAAAATGGCAAAAATATCACAGTTGCTTTATGGGAGCCCCACTTAATTATTTATGTTATTCTGTTTTTAGTATTTGTTGTGTACCGTATGGTGACGGCCGTAAAGAATTTCACCATCCCATATCTTTCCGTGGGTGTCGTAAGGGGCGACTAAGGGACACACCAGAGAATGGGCAGCAGCGTTCTCTGTGTACCAGCAAACAGCGATCGCCAACCCGTCTGCCAAGCGTGGCGATAATGGCAAAATCAGGCAGTTTGGGGGGGCCCAAACCAATATGAATAGCACAACAATACAACGTTCCCGAGTGGCCGTCTACCTTCGGCTACGGTAGTGTTCGAGGCGATGGCGTGGCAAGAGGTGCAAAGAATCTCCGGAGTGGAACCGGCTACCCCAATAAACACCAACGACTGGACCTGGGAACATATAACACGCGAACACTCCAGATCGACGAGAAGATAGCCGAACTCGAGGAAGAAAAGCAGGTTACGATGGAGCATTATAGGGTTGACTGAAGTCCGAAGAGAGGGGGAGGATTCGATAATCCTCAAATCCGGTAACCTGCTCTATTTCCGAGAGCGTACCTTATACTAAGAATATCCGCAAGATATTCGCTGAAGGTCATACAGGTATACGCCCCGACCTCGGCACACCCCAACGACGAGGTAGAGACCATGTATGAGGATATCTCTAGAGCCATGCATGGTTCCAAAACTTACTTCACCGTTGTCATGGGGGACTTCAACGCGACACTGGGCAAACGAGACGAGGATGAGCTGCAAGTGGGGCAATTTGGAGTTGGACGTCGGAACTACCGGGGTCACCTACTGGCCAATTTTATGGAGAAGGAGGGCCTCTACATGATGAACTCCTTCTTCAGAAAGCGTGAGCACAGGAAGTGGACCTAGCAAAGCCCCGATGGTTCAACTAAAAACGAGATCGACTTCATCATGTCAACCAAGAAGCAAATGTTCAATGATGTCTCTGTGATCAACTCGGTGAAAACTGTGAGCGATCACCGCATGGTAAGAGGCACATTAAACATTAATGTCAAGCTTGAAAGGTCTCTACTGATGAAGTCCACGCTCCGTCCATCACAAATCCAGGTCCAAAACCCCGAGACCTTTCAACTCGAACTCCAGAATCGTTTCGAGTGCCTAGGGAGCTGCGTGGACAAATACAGCGAAGGGTTCGTGGAAGCTGTCCATACGGTCGGGTCTAAGTTTTTCAAGAAGCGCCGTACAGATAGGAAAAACAAGTTCTCTGATCCTACTCTCAAGCTCATGAAGGAAAGGCGTGAAATGATCCTGCAGTCTTCAGACGATGCGTCTAAATAGACGGATCTCAAAGTCCTTGAAAAGGACCTCCGCCGCTTTAATACCGAAAGTATTAAAGACTCGATTCGAGAGATCTGTCTATTGGGCAGAGCCAGCTCACGAAACTGAAGACCGATGATGGCTGGATCGTATCCGCCAAACCGAAGCTTCTGGGAGAGATCGAGAGATTCTATGGGCACGACTGCCCATAGAATCTCACCATTACACGTCAACCAGTAAACCCGTCGCGAATCTAGCGAATGACCCTAGAGCTAGATTGACCCGACACTATACCGAAGACATGCCGGACGTCAGCCTGAATGAGATTAGGATGGCTCTGAAACAGCTTAAGAACAACATGGCGCCGGGTGATGACGGAATTTCGGCCGAACTCCTGAAGGCAAGTGGTAAACCGTGCCTAAAGGCCCTTCAGAACGTACTCTTCTTCAAGAAGGGTGGCAATGCCTTACTGAAGAACTATAGTCCCATCTCATTTCTTAGCCATGTCTACAAGCTGTTTTCAAGAGTCATCACGAATCGTCTCTGCACAGGTTTGTCGATTTCCAGCCTCCCGAACAAGCGGGATTCCGTAAAGGCTTCAGTACCGTAGACCACATACATACGCTGCGGCAGGTTATACAGAAGACCGAAGAGTACAAACTGCCTCTCTGTTTAGCGTTTGTGGACTACGAGAAATCTTCGATTTGATCGAGACTGGGGCTGTACTGCAGTCTCTTCAACGGTGCCAAATTGACTACCGGTACATCGAGGTGTTGAAGTGTTTATACAAAACCGCCACCATGTCAGTTCGACTTCAGGGTCAGACCTCGGAACCCGTACATTTGCAGCGAGGTGTGAGACAGGGAGACGTCATATCTCCGAAGCTGTTTACCGCTGCACTGGAGGACGTCTTCAAGGTTCTGGACTGGAGGGGGCTAGGCATCAACGTCAATGGCGAGTACAGCACTCACCTTCGATTTGCCGACGATATAGTGTTTATGGCTGATACCATGGAGGACCTCAGTACAACCAAGGTGATGCTGAATGCCCATGTTACACCCACTCCTATTAAGGTCGGAGACTCTACACTCGAAGTTGTGGGCGACTATGTCTACCTGGGACAAACGATCCAGTTGGTTAGTGCCAACTTCGAGAAAGAGGTCAACCGTCGAATCCGACTCGGCTGGGCAGCGTTCGGGAAGTTGCGCGGTATCTTCTCATCCAACTTACCACAGTGTCTCAAGACGAAAGTCTATGACCAGTGTGTGTTGCCAGTGATGACATATGGCTCTGAGACGTGGTCGCTTACAATGGGCCTCATCCGAATGCTTACAGTCACTCAAAGGGCAATGGAGAGGGCTATGCTCAGAGTTTCCTTGCGTGATCGAATCAGAAATGTAGAGATCCGCAAGAGAACCAGGGTTACCGACATAGCCCGAAGAATTGCCAAACTTAAGTGGCAGTGGGCAGGGCACATTGTTCGCAGAACGGATAGGGCAGAAAGGTTCTGGAGTGGCGACCGTGAACTGGAAGATGTTGCGTTGGAAGGCCTCCCACCAGGTGGACCAATGACCTGGTGAAGGTTGCAGGGATACGCTGGCGACGGGGCGGGGAGGTCTATGTCCAGCAGTGGACGTCTTTCGGCTGATATGATGATGATGATGATTAGTATTTTTTGTTATAGCGGCAACAGAAATACAACATCTGTGAAAATTTCAACTGTCCAGCTATCACGGTTCTTTACATACAGCCTGGTGACAGACAGACAGACGGATCGTTGAGTCTTAGTAATATGGTCCCGTTTTTACCTTTTGGGTACTGAACCCTAAAAATGTATGGTATTGTCAAACGCCATGAAAATGTCACCTAATTGATATCTTACATTTCGCCATTTCGACCACTGCCGTCGCAAGACATTTGTCTAGAGCCTCTGAATAGTCCTAGAAAAGTGGCAATGTCTCATCGAAAGAGTGGCGATAGCGATTGTCAAAAATGCAAAGCCTCTGTGCTCACCAATGACAACATAAAATAAATGCCCAGAATTTCACTAAACATAACTGATTATCACAGTTATGTTTAGTGAAATTCTGGGCATTAATAATTTAGATAGTTTTTTATTTTTTTTCTCGCCTAATGTTAAGTGATGTGGTCGAATGTGAAGCACGCTTGCCTAGAAGTAACCTATTCACCCTTAACTTGAAGACCCCTAGGTTGTAGCTATCAGGAAACAAAGACGCCATGGGAATTCAGCTGGGCAGGCAATTTCACTTCTTAGCTGTACGCACAATGAAAGTATTTTCAAAACGCTTTGTGCGTATGGGTAACATATCCACCATGTACCGATGGCGCATTGCCGTACGTCTTTTAGTGTAATGATGGAAAGGGCTAGGCAGAATCAAATTGTGCAGATCCATCGCACACTCCTCCAAATGTAACCGATACAAAACCGACAGGCTGGCAACTTGTCGTAGGTGTTCATGGCTCTGGAGCTTTGAGTCGACCAGTGCATCTTTGCCGATCAGTCTCTTGGCCTGTCTGTCAATAGACGCAAGTGCATCAAGTTGGTACCTGGCAGATCCGTCCCAGAGGTGAAAGCAGTACTCCAAGCAAGACCGAACGTGCGCTTTATAGAGACAGGGTGAGAGAGAGAGCAGCTGTTAAATATTTTGTACATGAAATATTTTGAACATTAATTATTAAATATAGGCATTACTGTACTGTTGGTACTAACTGAAAGCTTATTCTGTATTTCACAGGTAATACTGGCAAGCCGCATCTCAAAGATTCATGCCACAAAGTAAACTGCGTTTCAAGATTAAGGAATTGGGGGAGACATTTCCTAATTTGCAAGTTAAGTCAAAGTGGTACCTGTTAATCGTGTTGATAAAAAACCCAGGTAGATTTTGGCACTGAAATCTGCTAAGCGATATGTGGAATAGTTTATATACTTAAGAAGAATGTATAATTTCTTAGCAACACATAAATTCAATTACACATATTATCCATATTCCACATACACAATTATACATATTACACACCCACATTCGCAATCAATACATTTTATTATATGTGTCTGTAGACAAATCGTTTTTGTACATAGAAAATATAAAAAATTGCCAGTTTGTTAAAGGATAACTAACAGAACCCATTGCCAGCATTTTTAAATTTTATGTCCGTTTGACTGTTTATTTGTGCACGCATCACGTAAAATGTACTAAACCAATGTAGATAACATGTATACATACAAATTTTGCGTAGCTTGAAGTATTGCTTAGTTTTTGTTTCATCACAATCGGTTCAGTCATCAAAAGTTAGATGAATTTAAATTGTTCAAGAAGTAAAATATTAATATATAATACAACACGTAGTTCAGATACTCGGACAGTTGAACTCCATGTTCGATAGACGGCGTTGTGCATTTGACGTCATTTACTGAATCCGCGGAAAAAATTACGAAGGTAGGTAAGGTAGGTAGCAAGTCAAGTAGGGTAGGCAGGTACCAAGTTAAGTACGGTAGGCAGATAAGCAGCGGATTTCAACTCTATACATCGAATCAAAAACATATCTTAATTTTTTTCTTTTTTTAATTATTATTTATGGTTGGCTTGGTTACGAGACCTTTAACATTCATTAAATGCAAAGAACTGTTCAAGAGTGATGAAAAGATACTTTCTAGATTGCAATGCGATCTAGAATATGTATTTTCAAATGACGAGCTGTGTATACCTAATGTTTATTTAAAAGTATGTTGTGGCACCGAGTTGCCGCGTCTGACATACCGCTGTTAATAAACCCGCGATGGTTTGTATTGGCATGTTGATACATTCAACAATTATTTGTAAAAAAATGTTCTTAGTAAATAAAAGATTTAAAAAAAACATATCTTCAAGGGCTATTTCAGGTGTGGATAGATTAAAAATAATAATTCCAGATCTAATGCGCTAGACAAAAAAAAATCGGTTTATGAGGTCTCTAATTAAAATCATCAATGATGAACTTTGACGTGTGTGCAATATGCTTCTTAATTTTGCCGCTGCTTTTGCACATCTGAATAGCCTAATGATAAACGCGGTGGCCTACTGAGCCCAAGGTTCTGGGTTCGAGTCCCAACTATGGATAGGTATTTTTTTAATGTTTTCGTTTCGGTGTGGTATGGTGGATGGCTTGCTTTTTTATGTGGTCGATATTCTTCTCCCTAGAGTAAATAATATTCTGTGAAGGTAGGTAGGTAGGTAGTTTAGGTATCAAGCGGTGGCGCGATCGGCTACAACACCCGCAATTTGCGCGCAAGCGCGTTATCGAAGCCGATTTGCCGCACTTCAAAACCTGGCTGAAAGGAGAGGAGCGCATCTCCTACGGGCTCACTCAGATCTCACTCAGGTACTGACCGGGCACGGATGCTTCGGTGAGTACCTGAATAGGATTGGGCGAGACACCATGGCAAATTTCCACCACTGCGGAGGCGACCTTGACTCTGCTCAGCACACGCTTGAGGAGTGCCCTGCTTGGGCCACTGAGCGGCTGGTCTTGATCGCCAGGATCGGGCGAGACCTATCTTTACGAGCAGTTGTGAGGGCCATACTGGCAAAGACAAAAAACTGGAGGGAAATGATCTCCTTCTGTGAGACCGTGTTGGTCCAGAAGGAAGCCGCCGAGCGGGATCGTAAGGGGGCCGATCCCACTCAAAGAAGAAGAAGGCGCCGGGGAAGCAACCGCCCCGATACCTAAAACGTCGAAACCCCGCCTGCATCATAAGCTGGCGGGACTCTAGGGTCGCAGGTGCTCAGACTGGGGACTCTGTCAACCCATCAAGTGACTCCAGGAAAGACGGTGGCACAGTGATCACGTACCGCCGTGCACAGCGAGGCTCAGGGGAGACGCTTTTTCAGTCTCCCCAGGGATATGCTCTAACAGGCGTTGCACAGAGGGGGTTCCGGGTTCGTCTTTTAAGAGGTAACGGGGCCTCCATGTGCTGATGGTGAAGATGATGTGGTTTTAGTGAGGTTAAAATCCCACTCTACCTGGGCTTTTCCCCAAAAAGTCCAGGCGCCTTTTGAAGGTTTCACAAAGGTAACAAAAAAAAGAAAGTTAGGTTAGGTAAAGCGTAGGTAGGTAGGTAAGTAGGGTAGGGTAGGCAGTTGACGGGAGCGAAGCCACGGGCACAGCTAGTTATACATATTATTATATATCAATGCTATATAGAGATAATGATATATACCTAATAAATATATATAGTGCGTAGTATGTGCATAGTAGATCGCGTAGCACTAGATTTGGCGATCCTCACTCTGAATTTTAATGAATGTAATAAATTATAATTGAATACTCACTCTGTTCGACTGAACTATACCGCAATCCGTACATCGTACTTTACACTATGTTGAACGAAACTCGTAAGTGCCATGAATTTTATGGCGCTTACGACGTTTTGATCGCGAGTAAATTAAATTCTATAAGCCATCTAGCGCTGAATGTTTTAATAGTTTGATTAGACAACATAAATAATGTTTAGCACTGTAGCAAACTTTATTTCTAACTCACCAGCATTTGAACAAATGATATTCATGAATGTTCTTGTATATCGGTAAAATGTATGTCAATATTTCATAGCCCCTTGACTGCCTAAAACGTGGCGCCACGCGAGACACCATGGTTTTTAATTGTTTCGTTAATTACAACACTAATTACGGTTAAATTATCATAAAAAACAATAACGAGGCTGAAGTACGTGTAGGCTAGCCACGTCGCATGTTAACACCTGTCTTGAGTAATGGTTGACGATCGTCACTCATTCTTATATGTGACAATCTGTCAACGAAAGCGTCGCGGTAGCAATTGATAAAATGTCAATAATGTATGGGATTGTCATTGCGCTATCGAAATGTCACGTGATCAATCTTAAATATGTTGGTCCGCTATCGCTGACATCGAATAAACCTTGTCTAGGGTTTCTGGACGTCTGAGGGACAACGATGCTGTCAAGGTGGACCGTGGCGAAGGTACAGACATATATTATGATCTGATTATATTTCTACGAGGCAAATATGGCTAGAGATCTTACAAGGCCTCTGTCTTGCAATGAGACACATTGCTAGCAAACCATGTACAAACTCAAACTTAAACTCAAATAATAACTTATTCCAATTAAACCATTAACTTACAGTGAACACACAGTCTAGGAATTAACATTTTAGCCACCATTTAGGTGGCTAAACATGTTGTACATTAATGTTCTGCAATCTGAAAATATGTTTTCTTAGCATAACATTTTCGTTCCTCGATCTTACACACAAGTATCAATATATCAAGCAACAGGTATGTAACAAATTCCATTACGGAATATAATTATGGTTTTGCACACAAGCCCCTCTTCCCACGACCTATTTTAAAATAATTAACCAAATAAAGCACACAAGCACAGAAAACGTTTGAAATTGAACAGACAATGGTAATGCTCTTTGTGAACCCTGGGGACATAGCCACTGATGAGCTCCATGAGGATAATACTGCGAATGAAATGCATTATAATTAGCGTCGGATAGAGAAGTTCTCATTTCAAATTGCGGATTCTGATTTTGAAATGGCTCTTTTGGGTGTTGAGTTGTACCTTGTTATGGGATTGTTTTGATTTCGACTATGAGTATGTAAGTAAATTAGGTAACTACCAAGACTACTATTGCTACTAATAGTCCAGGCAAATTAGGGGTTTCACCTCGGAATGAGGAATAGTCGGCTATAATCTTGTATAAACCTTTATTTTGACACCCTAAAACTTGTCTCAAAACTTACTTATTGTTGCATTATAATTTGCATTTTTTATTATTACCATTTTTTTAAATACCATTTCATACATTTACGAACGCTGAAATTTAAAAATAATAATAATAAGAAATTGCAAATTATTTAGAATTATATATTTATTAATAATTCATAAACTTTATACGGCTTGTTTTAATAGGGAGTACAAGTTGACCTCGAATGTTACTCTAAATAGTTAAACACTACGCGCGCTCTGCCCTCTATCTCGAAAATGGTTCAAAATATAAAAAAAACTTTTTCCAAAATTTGTAGAGAATTTAATTCTCTACAATATTTATAATACATACGAATTGCATATAACCCATAGGAAACGAGATATTTGCAATAAATGTGTAAAATATCGATTTTTTGACCTTCGCCCTTGGAATATCTGTAGTCGCGGACACCCTACGATAAGTAGGTTTCTATACAAGTTTAAGGGTGTCAAAATAAAGGTTTATACAAGTTTATAGCCGACTATCTCTCATGCCGAGATTCGTGCCCTAATTTGACCAATTTTCTTGGAATATAACAGCTCTTTTAGAATTCATTCAATTGATGCTGTGTTTACGCTCTAAATTCTACTGGAAAGAAAACACAGTTATTTGACATAAACAAGGCACAAGCTTTTCGGACAAATTAAAAAAATAATACGAGTAATATAAAAGCATTTTCTGCCAGTACTCCTTCGGTAAGTGGCAAAATGACGCTGGTCTTTCTATGAAGCATGTTTTTAAATTAAAAACCGCATTTTGAAATACCAAAGCATGTGATGCGGAAAAATAAGATAAATTTCGTGAGGCAAGGTCCCGAAGACCGAACAAGCGATAGATGGTTTTTGTGAAAAATATTTGTATACACCGTTAAATTTCGGTCGTTACAATCCTGTGGAGGGTCAGTCTGGTACATTAAACAGTACAGATTTGTAAAAATATTAAAAAGAAATACAAATAAAAATGACATCAATACTATAGTTTTATCCTTTCAGTTGTACCATGGGACTAGTGGGACATATCATGCCACTTGTCCCATCGAGTGACTAAGACCTCGCCTCTCATGCTTTAGGATGTGGGTTCAAATCTGGGCAAGTATCAATGTGACTAATCAATTGTCTTTTTCATATGTATCTGTTTTCTCAGATTATCTTGGACATCGGTGAAGGAGAACATCGTGAGGAAACAATTTTTGTTTTTCGGAGGAATCCTTCAAAAGGCACCTGGAATTTTGGGAAAAAGACCTGGCAGTGTGGGATTTTACCTCACTAAAACCACCCCGGTGATCCCCATCAGCACGTAGCAGGGACCCCGTGACCTCTCAAAAGACCACCCCGAACCCCCTCTGTGCAACGCCTGTAAGGGCACAACCCTGGAGAGATTAATAATGCAGCGCCCCTGAGCCTCCCTGTGCACGGCAGCACGTGACCACTGTACCACCGTCTTTCCTAAAGTCACTTGGTGGGCGAACAGAGTCCCCAATATGACCGCCCATGACCCCGGAGTCTTAGGCATCGGGTTTCTGCGTTTCGCCTCGATAGGCGGTTGCCTCAACGACGCCTTCTTCTCCGAGTGGGATCGGCCCTCTCACGATCCCGCTCGGCAGCCTCCTTCTGTACCATCACGGTCTAACAGAAGGAGGCCATTTGCCTCCAGTTTTCTGTCTCTGCTAGCATGGCCCTCACAACTGCTGGCAGAGATCGTGAACAAACCTAGACATATAGTTAATTTAAGTTGGAAATCGTCAACTCGCCTTCAGCAAGAGAGGTAATTAATGCCCGTACCTTTTCGATATGAGACGAGGCTTTTCTCCTGTAAGGGGACAGGCACAAGCTGATATTATTTATCATCATCATTTGAGCCAAAAGACGTCCACTGCTGCAAATAGGCCTCCCCAATGTGTTGACATTGACCGGTCCTGTGCGTCTTGCATTCATCGAACTCGGCGAGAGTCCGCTGAATGCAAGACCCACACCAAGTCATCGGGATAGTATCAGGCTGATAATATTATTAATCCTTAATTCAAACACAGCTTTTATCAGCTTGAAGCTAATATAAACTAAGCTATCCGTTCAATCAAGTTGAATGAACTAAGCAAGGAGTTGTGTATCCTAACTTCATATTAGGATACTATCGGCTACCAGTAAAGTTTAGGATTAGCTTGTGAACTCTGGAGGACCTGGAGAGTGCAGTTGAATATTCATAGATTTGTTTAGGAATAATGATTAAAGTGCTTGATACCGTTGTGTTCTCGTATAAGGTGACAGGGTAAACAGAGGACGTATTGATTTAGGTTATATTGTGTTTGATTTTCGTTCAACCTATATAGGAACCTAAATAAGACTATAGCTGAGGTCGACCCATATATTGGTAACCATTTTTATCGTGATTACTTCGTGCCTCAGAAAGCACGGTAACTGTTAATCCCAGCTGACATTTGAAGATCTTTGACAGTCGTTACGGCAGTCAGAATACACCAGTTTTGCTGAGGAGTATCGTGTTACACAGTGACTGGGATTTGGAGGTCAGATAGGCACTATTAATAATCGCAAAACGATTCCTATGTTTATCACATTGTCTGGTCATTATGAATTTTGCTACATAAAGGTTGGGCAATTCAATCATTCTAGTCAACTAGCTTTTGCCAGCGGCTTCGCCTGCGTGATAAGTGTTTTATCATCCCAAGGGAACAATATACCGTTGTAAATCTATGTGCTATTTTAGACTATTAACTATATCTGTGCCAAATTTCACCCAGATCCGTTCAACCGTCCTGGCGTGATTGAGTATCAAACATACATACCTCCATCAAAACTTTCACATTTATAATATTGTAAGATGAATTAGTCCAAGAGCGAGCGAAGCGAGCTCGGGAGCTTACGGCACCCCGACACGGACAGGTAAGGTTCTAAGGAGATGACGGCGGCTGAAGTGAGCGAGCAAAGCTTACTTTAGACCCTGCAGATAGAAATACGAGTAGGAGCCGTCGTACTTATATGTTTTATATTAAAATCAATGTTAACATTAAAATAATTAAAAAATCACTTTATTAACACATCCTTCAGGAAGTCCGGTCAATTTCATTTTTCAAATTGTCTGTGACCTCAATATACTCGTACTTGGGAAAAGGCTAAGCAAATTGATTGTTTAGGAATAGTGATTAAGTGCCTGATACCTTTGTGTTCTCGTATAAGGTGACTGGGTAAACAGAGAACGTATTGATTTAGGGTATTTTGTGTTTGATTTTCGTTAAAACAAACCTATAACTGTATCTAAACTATAATACCAGTAACTGTGCCATTGCAGCGCAAAGGCCCTTCTTATACAGAGAAGGTACGAGCATCAATCACCACACTTGCTTAATACGGGTTGGTGATTTCAAACTTATTATTAACTAGAAATTCAGAATTACTCACAATGTTTACCTATACTCTACACCGTTGTCAGCGATGTCCAAAATAAACTTAAAATGTATTTTGAATTTTTAAATACACATTGGTACCTGTCCGGATTCGAATGGTCAGAGATAATAATTTGGACTCTTGTTATTTTGCTCCAAATTATAAACATCTAAATCAACTTTTCAATGATTTCAACTGTAAATAAAAATGGCCGCCTGCTTATTGCCCGACTGCGGGTGCTTTTTCGCAACGCGGCATAGCTGTTAATTGACCTATTGACCCGACGATAAGGTCAGGGATCATAATGTTCCACTGTTATTAGCTGTTTCATAAACGTAGCGGGTACTGGGCTATAGTGGACGTCAGCTTGTGGGTTATCTGACTATTATATGGGATAAGTTGTGTAGTTAAATGCGATGGATAAAAATAAATTAAAAGGCCTCTTTCTAGGTGGACCGACGATCTGGTTTAGGCTGTGAGAATCCGATGGAAGCAAGACGCACTGGACTGGTAAGTATGGCGACGCATGGGAGTGGCCTATGTCCAGCAGTGGACGTCTTTCGGCTGAAATGATGATGCTACTCACACTATTATTATAAACGCGAAAGTTTGAGAGTGTGTTTTTCACATATTCACGCCAGAACGGCTGAAATTGAGATCCGCTCAATGAAATTTGGCACAGATATAGATTATATTCAGGAATATCACATGATATCCCCCGAATATGTTCCCGCGGCATAATTTTAGACTTTCACGTGGGCGAAGCCGCTGGCAGAAGATAGTAAATAATAATAATAGTCCTCCAGACCAAATTTCAGGCAAGGTGGACAATCTCAGAGGAGAATAGCCATCAGAGCGGGTGATATTATAGTGCACAAGTGTGCAAGTGTGTACGCAAACACTCGCACGCACACACAGGTGCTCTCTCTGTTCATTCTCATGGGAGGGCTATCCGACACGACCGGAGAGAGATCAGGCGTTGGGCTTAACGTGCTTTCCGAAAATGACCCACGTTATCGGAAAGCGCGTTAAGCCCAACGCCTCAAAGCTCAAAGGTTTTATAAAAGTTATTACAAGTACACGTGTTCATGTGTTCGGTTTATTTTTTATTATTATAGATAGGCTTGTGCTTGACCACTATGAGAACAACGTATTAGCTTGTATAAAGGTGGTTTCTCACTAGCGAGGCGAGGCGTGGATGGGATGGGCGAGAAATGAAATGTTTATGGCAAAATTAGTTCTACACCGGCTTGGCATGGCGTAGCCAGAAAAGATGCCATACAAATTTAATTTCTCGTCACACACACAAGTCAACGAATGACATAATAATAGGTACAGTAAATGGTAGATTTACAGTTTTATTTATTTATTATATACTTAGTTGTTATGTAGTCAATGATATTCTAGTAAAAATAGAATATCATATATATAATATAATATCATTTACTAGAATATCATTGTATATAGTGACTTTTAATCGGCATATTAGCAATATCTGTGCCAAGGCATTCCAATCGCTTGGTTTTGTCATGAGGCAGGCCAGTGGGTTTGAGGACAAGAGTGCCATTATGGTACTGTACTATTCCTTCGTGCGTAGTAAGCTTGAGTATAATTCGCTGATATGGGATCCGCACGAGCAAAAATATAAGCTCATGATAGAACGGGTTCAACGCAGGTTTGCTCGTTACCTGTACAAAAAAATGTATGGGTACTATCCCTATTTGTATCCGTCTCTGTTTGTCGGGAATGGTGGGCATCAACATGCTGGATTTGCGACGTAAGTGTGCGCTGTTGATGCACTACTACCTACTGCTGAACTATAAGATCGACGACTCGTCCACGCTAGCTCGCTGTTCACTATTCGCTCCGGACCGAATGCGGGCGTCGCGTGCTTGTGTCCCGCGCTGCCTTTTCGCGGCTCCGCCCTCACGTACCCTGACAGCTCGTCATGCTCCTACAGCCCAGGCGCTCAATTTGCTGAATGGCCTAATTTCTCAGGAACCTGGCGTCGACATATTTATGCTCAATGGAAAAAACAATGTTAAATGTATGTATTAAGTTTTTTAGTTTATAAGTGTTATTATATGTGTAGTGGTGGCTTGCTGTACGCTTTGGTGCAAACTGTAAGTACAGCAAGTAATTGTTATAAAAATAAATAAATAGTACTCACACATGTGTTCTGCAGTTATCCAAATGAAATAGAGTTTATACAATATAAATATATTCATACAGTCTTCAGCAGGACCAACAACTTAATTTATAATAATAATAGTTTACCATGGATCCTTGGTCCAAGGTACTTATATACAGCGACTGAACACAGTCTAAATTAAACAAGTGCCTGACCGGTACTGCCTGCAAGAAGTTTGAGCTATTGTGGTCCAAGTGATGAGAGATAGGGTGGCAAGATTAATGTTGGTTTTCACTGGAAATAAGCGCTAAATTGCTTGCTTACTACTTAAGTAGCAATACACATTGATCAGTACACAGTAGTACATTGATCGTAGAACGGATGGTCGATGGGGCGACAAATTCTGGAGTGGCAATCTTGGCAACACTTGGGGGAGGCCTATAATATATATCCATCAGCGGACGTCTTTTGGTTGATGATTATGATGACGCAACTCTTGTATATTGTATATTAAGATAGGTGGAGATCCTAATAAGATTCCAACTTGGTACAACCAAACGGTGTTCCTCCAGTACTTTATTTTCTTTTGTTAGCATAAGGACAGATTCGCTTTACGCCAGATTCGCGTTAGGTCAGATTCGCATTAGGTCAGATTCGCTTTAAGACAGAATATGTACACAGACCGCAACATAAAGTTCTTTCCTTGAAAACTACTTTTCGAAATTTCAAAGATGTGTGGTTGAAAATTTAGTTTTATTTGATGAAGGTGAAGAGGAAAAAGAAACTTGAGATCCCATTTAGCCAAAAAAAAAAAAAAACTTTCAAGATACTATGGCAACGCGACATATAAGCGACGCCGAAACCATTTAACCAAATTTATTCGTTGCATGTTAATACAACAACATCAAATGAAGGAGTATTTGTTAATTTCGTGCCATCAATTTACTGTTTGCTACCAAATAAGTCTCAACAAACATACAAAAGAATGTTTAGAATATTAAAAAAAAAAATCATTTGACTTTGTTGCATATAAGTGAGATTTTGAAATGGCAACATGCCTTTAAGATTATTTATATCTACAAATATAAAAATGAAGGGCTGTTTTTACCATTACTTAAATGCAATATATAAAATGAGTAAGAAAATTGGCCTGGATAACACAAACGTGAGCAAAAATATAACAATGGGAGGTACTCAATTAGCACTGTTACCTGCAAATTTAATGCCTAAGGCTTACTTATCTTTATTAGAAGCTGGCCCTGCTAACAGGGGATATTTGTTAAGTTTCAAAACTCTTTTTCGACCCAGTGCTAAAGAAAGTCTTCTGAACAATTTTCATTTTACGGAGAATATATCAGGTCAACAAATGGGGTGAAGGGTTACCATCGTAGACTCATTTCAAAAATACCGCCTAAACTTGCTTCATATTATTTTCTTCAGTTACTAAAAAAAGAAAAATAAATACAAGAAAGAAAATTAATGTCTTTACAGTCAAGGGAAAAGACGAAGGCTAGAAGACTTAAAAAAGGATAAGGAGGATAAAAAAAATTGTTAACAACAAACACTCTAAAGTTGTAATTTTTCCTGCAAGGACAAATTACGACTTTAAGAGTGTTTAAAACATTTAGGAAATTTGGTTAATATAGAAAAAAATAGGATTAAACATTTGTACCGGGCATTTATTTTTGGTTAGTAATGATGCTTGCAAGATCTTTTTAATTTTCTCTGATGTTTCGTATTAATGAATAAAATTCCTTTTTATCTGACTATACTTCTGTCTTAAAGCGAATCTGTCTTAACGCGAATCTGACGTAACGCGAATCTGGCGTAAAGCGAATCTGTCCTTTATTTTATGATGGTTCACTATAAAAAGTTAAGTGTGCAATGATGATGCCAACGGACTGATTTCGACAACAGCGACTGTCATTGCGCATTCGTAGACTTCTCAATGTGATTGTGAGCAGATTTAAATCTGCTACTCTTTTATGTGTCTTTTTTGTGAACTTTGTCTGAAAACCACTGAGCACATAAAACACATGTTAGAACACCAGTTTGTGCGTTGGTATCCTATCCTACTTCCTACTAATATTATAAATGCAAAAGTTTGGATGGATGTTTGTTACTCAACTAAGCCAGAACGGCTGAACGGATTTGGACGAAATTTTGCTCAGAGATGGATCATGGTCTGGTATAGCACATATGCTCAAGCTCAAATGCACATTTTATCATTCAATATTCATGTTATATTGATTAACGAGGCATAATAAGCCCTTGGTATGATAAAACAGTTTTTTCGCGGGTGAAACCGGGAGGGGGCTGGAGGGGAAACTAGTACTAAATAAATAAACTACTTCTAAACGCCTCCCCCTCCTTATTCCTGGCTGCTGCTAAGACTTCACTATGTAATAGAAAGGTTTTCTCAAATCGAGGATTGAATTCAAGACCTTAGTCTGACACGGTAACGACGTAATTAGATCAAAGACGTAATATTAATTTAATGAATACTTTAAGCACATAAACGTACAGAGGCGGACTTAATGCCTAATAATAATATTTCCTACATAAAATAAATTAATTTTACAAACAAACCTTGTGCCACCGAATTCGAAGAAACCTCATCTATCTACCGTTTTCTAGGAGATACATATAAATTAAAATCAATTCTCATATTCAACGATTCTTGAAATATCACGAGAAATTCCTAGTAAAGATTCTTTCCAAGAATTAATTTGCTAATATATGCTGCCTGTCTGTCTAACTGTCTGCTACCTTTTAACGCCTCAACGGGAAGAATGGATAAATAGATTTACATGAAATAGATTACATTAGATTTACATTTGCACACGGGCAGATAAATTGTTGGATTATGAGAAAGGATATTTTTATATCGGTAGTGTGTTTCCTTGGGATGATATAGCGTTAAGTTATACGTGGGAGAAGCCGCCGACAGAAGCTAGTATTTTATTTACGGCTAATCATTATAATCGATTCGTAAGCAAAATGAAGCATTTCTATGAATTTTATAAACAAAATACGTTTAGATTTTTTTTCTATTTGCTGATTATTCCAGTGGGCCTCGTTAAAAAGTGATTACTGGGCAATGAACTGGTAACTCTGTAACCTACAGTTAATGAGTCTGGGAGATAGCGCCGATAGGTTACTTACTTTTGGTGTTACATGTGAGATTGTATCCAGAAGTCTAGACTCTAGACGCGATAAGTTTGACAAAAAACCCTTTTCGGAATGTGTATTTTTTTATTTATGTTCCAAAAATAACATCACATAATAAACGAAGCAATGGTGGCCAAGTCATAGCCACCTCAACTTACGAACTGTGTTGGTCGTGGTTTTGAACCCAGGCACGCGCATTCTTTTGTGACCATTTATATCATGACCACTGCCCTCAAAATGGTGAAGGAGGATCCCCACAACCTTCACCAGGTCATCGGTCCACCTGGTGGGAGGTCTTTCAACGCAACGTCTTCCTGTTTGCGGTCGCCACACATACCAGAAATTTTCTACCCCATCGAGAATCCGTTCTGCGAGCAATGTGCCCTGCCCACTGTCTGTTTGGTAATTCTTCGGGCTGTGTCGGTAACCCTGGTTCTCTTGAAAATCTCTACAACATTACTGATAAGCTTGACTTATTTTAATTTTTGACTCATCGTTGATAATTTATTTTAGGCGTTTTTGTGACTTTTCTTTAAATATTGGATGCAACATGCAACAGCTATGAAAATAATCCCAAAAAGTTCCATCAAAACCCGCTCTCACCGATTCATTAGATACTCTCTCTACCACTTGTGTCCGTTGACAGGTCCTATTGTTTGTACTAGCGTCTCCTAGGACCCTGCTTACTATCTAACTACAAACTGGGTATCCCCATGATACGATCCTCCCCCATAAAAGAATGCAACATTACACCACGGAGACGATAATGAAACTTTTCGGCAAGAAACTTGATAAAGTTTATTGTTTTATGATTGTTGTGTGTTTCCTTGGAGTATTTTTGCTTTCGCAAGTGCCAAAATTTTAAAGATTCTGACTAGATTTTTCCTTAGTTACCTATTCATATACCAAATATCTTTATACTAATTACCCTAAAAGTGTAGAACGTAAGATCTTGTATTATAAAGTATCTACATCGATACTTATTTATTAGTCTGTTTAGGGTTCCGTAGTCAACAAGGAACCCTTATATCTTCGCCAAGTCCGTCTGTCCATCCGTTCGCAGCTTAGCGCCGAGATTCTTAGAACTAGAAAGCTATAATTTGGCATAGATATACATATTAATCACGCCGACAAAGTGGTAAAATAAAAACGAAAAGAAAATATTTTTACCTTTCCACCTGTTCACATAAAGTGAGGATTTTTTTTCTCCTCTATTCCATGGTGTGGGGTATCGTTAGACAGGCCATTCAAAAATATTATGAGTCTGTGAAAAATTAAGCTTTAAGTGGCTAATTTTGGTTCCCCCTGCCAGCTAAATAATTGCTTTTGGATGTGTAAAAAAATCCACGGCAGTAGTATTTATAAAGAAATTAAAAGAAAAGCTATCACGCTAAGAAGGCTTTACAAGTTAACAAGTAATAGTAGACCTGCTTATAAAATGTACTTGGAAAAGTAAAATATTTGTTTATTGATTTATGGTGACAACAGTTTTCTAATGGCAAAGTTAATTTTGTCCCTTCGTTAGAGCAAAGTACTGCGCTTTCATTGTTTATGAACGTTAGTAATGTTACCTATTTATTTTGGTGAATGTAGCTGTTTATACGGAACCCTCTGTACGCGAATCAGACTCGCACTTGGACTTTTTTTTTGTATTCTATTCGTTATAGCCTTATAAAGAATATAAGCACTACTACACAGCAAAACCTGGAAGATTAAAAATAAATATCAGTCGGCGACTGGAACAAGAACAAAACGTTTAACTTTTGTGCCTCTTAGTTTAATTTGCGAATACGAATAGCTTGAATGTAATTCATTCAATAACACTTTTGTGAGCCCGTAAATCTATCTGATTCACCTTTAAACTACACTTAACAACTAAAACTTTCTTCATTATCCACCAATTCTATCGGAACTTGTCCCAGCTACTAAGGCTCCCGCAGACAGTAGCGACTTGACAATGCGACAACTACAACAGTATGTCGTGGTGGCCCAGTGGTTCAACCTAGGCGAGAAACAAGGGTATTTTTCGAATTCATATGTACTTTCTCTGTTATATTTTGGACATCAATGACAACGGCGAAGGAAAACATCGTATGGAAACCTGGACCCTAATTGATTATGGGAATTCGGGAAGACAAAGGGTTTGACTGCCATCAATCGACCAATCACATAGACGGAAATCCACATCGCGTCTTTCATCTAGCATGTGATTGGTTGGTTGAAGGAGGTCAAACCCTCTGCCTTGTCGAATTCACTTTCGTAATTAGGCTGCTGGACTAACTACAGTCTGAAAACGCCAACCCGTCTTGATCAAGCGTAGTGATCAATGCTCGTGCCTACTGTCTATGAGAAGAGGCCTTTGTTCTGCAGTTGTAAATCTACAGACTGGTATTATTAATGCGACAACAACTTTATTTATTTTTCTGCGTATACTAATATACCCGGCAAACAATTTTATACAAACAACAATCATCGCACAGTTGTCGCACTGTCGCAGCTTTAAATTGACGAAAGTAAACTTAAGACTGCATACCCAAAACCATCTAACCGGCGCTTTTCGATCGAAAGGTCGATTTCACGGTCGTATTTCAATGGGAAAATATTGTAATGGAATATCCCGGGAAAGCGGTTTGTGGCCGCGATTTTAAGAGTCGTATAAGAGAATTATTGGCGGTTTCGTCTACTGATAAAATAAGTTCACAGATTCTGTTATGTGAAAATGTGGGAGCATGTTTCTGGCGCCTTTTTCTTTAAAGTGGTTATGTTGGCGGGTTAGAGGGCAAAATAATGTGGGAAACGCCTTAAAAATTTGGCAACACTTACTATCGAACAACCAATGTCGATAAGCTAATTATAGATCATTATCATAATAATAATGAATTTGATCAAAGACAATCGGTCAAATACATTATGCAAGGAAGGCAGGCATAGACAATTCTCAAAGAAAATTGAACTTTCCATTTTCATGGATTTGCATTTTCTATGGATTTCTTGAAAAAAGTGTTTCATCTCCATGGGCAGAAGCAGTATCTTAAATATTTCTACTAATTTCCATTACACCCTGTAAATATATCAGCGAGACCTAACCGTCTATAAATCCCACTACCGACTAGGAAAGATATTACATTACTCTTACCATCAAGTTATTCTTAGTTACAAACAATTTGTATCAGAATTCAAATCTTCTTGCCTACGTTCCAATTCGTACTACCTTTCAGACTATACTAGTCACAGGAGGTACTTACGCCACCATACCCAATACGTAGTTACTCCTTAAACTTTTTCTGTCATATCGACGTGAGCTACCGTCCAGGTCATGATGTATGCGGTAATAAAATAAGTCAGTCAGCGAGGTCATAGCGTGACGTCGCCAAAGATGCTTAAAAATTTGAATTTACGTGCATTTTTTTTATCTATACTCATCATCATCATATCAGCCGAAACACGTCCACTGCTGGACATTGCCCTCCCCCAAGAGTCGCCACATTGATCAAGACTTCGTCAAATCATTAAGAACACACCGTCTTTATCATTGTTTTGCCCTTATGCATTTATTTGAGGTCATGCAACTTGCTCTCTTGGTCGTTTCTATAATCTTCTCCGCCTCTCATAGCAATCCAAATTCAAAACTTTCTGCACAACATTTTTCTGTTAACTTCATTTTACATTTCATCCTCATACTATAGCAACCGAACAACAGAAACTGTGAAATGAAAATGTTATCTAAGATGGAAGAAGATTTCGTTGAAGCCTTTGAAAGACTCAAGTTTGGTAACTCTAAGAGGTATAGAATTGCCTACCCTAGAATATTAATCGTTATGTTAATTTAAAGGCTAAATTCTGTAGCAGAAATTTTCTTCATTATAACCTCGTAACCAAGTCTAAGTAAGAACAAAATTTACGGCAAAACCTTAGAATTCTAAGCCTAAATAATAACGCACAAACAGAATCTAAAATAGTTCGGTGCTTGAGCCTAAGATTCGGTTTCAACCATCTGTCTTCTAATTAGTGACCTTGTTTTGATAGTTCTTCAATACGTCTATAAACGTGTATAGTGTTGTCTATTATATTATTATTTGCTGTTAGACAAATTATAAAGTACTATTGATGTTGTATAGAATCCAAGAGACCTTAGACAACCTGACATTCTATTGCTGAAGATAAACATTATTAAAACTTCCAAAATGACATGGGCTACCGAAATATGATCACTATTGGCTGCGTACAATCCCATATTTTTTTGTCTTATGAAAATCGTTATCGGTGACGAAATGAAATATCACTTTGTTTTATGCAAGTAGCAATGGAGAGGAGGGTTAATTTTGTAAGTAACTTCTTATCGTGCAAATTCTTCTTATTATGAACTGATTTAGATGAAATTTGGTTTGGAGATACTTTGAGACCCTGAAAAGGACATAGGCTACTTCTTTGTGCTTAAAAATCGAATGGGGAAAAATGGGAGGGGTTAGTTTTGTATGAAACTTCTTATTATGGGTATAGATACACTTCAAATTTTGAGGAAATACTTCCGTAACAAATAATTAAAGTGCATTGTTTTTTTTAATTAACCCTAAAAGGGGTTTATTAAACACAAAGGTGGTAGTATAAAGATAGTAAACGTTATAACTAACGCCGTTAATCCTTTCTTTACACAAAGGATTTTTGTTAATTCTAATTTTATGGGGGTAAATGGGGAAAGCTGAACTTTGTATGAAACTTTTTATTAAGGCTTCCGATTTGGTTGAAAATTTGCAGGCATGTTTTTGATAACAAATGATTGAGATCTACATATTTATTTAGATCTAATAGGACGTGGCTTCGTATAACACAACATGGGCAAAATATAATAGGCTGAAAAGGACATAGGCTACTTCTTTGTGCTTAAAAATTGAATGGGGAAAAATGGGTGGGGTTAGTTTTGTATGAAACTTTATTATTATGGGTATAGATACACTTCAAATTTTGAGGAAATACTTCCGTAACAAATAATTAAAGTGCATTGTTTTTTTTAATTAACCCTAAAAGGGGTTTAGGGTTGTACTCGTATAAATAAGATGTACAAATTTTCTTCATGAAGCAGAATTTTGCCAGGTGGTAGTATAAAGATAGTAAACGTTATAACTAACGCCGTAAATCCTTTCTTTACACAAAGGATTTTTGTTAATTCTAATTTTATAGGGGTAAATGGGGAAAGCTGAACTTTGTATGAAACTTTTTATTAAGGCTTCCGATTTGGTTGAAAATTTGCAGGCATGTTTTCGATAACAAATGATTGAGATCTACATATTTATTTAGATCTAATAGGACGTGGCTTCGTATAACACAACATGGGAAAAATAGGTGCCAATATATTAACAGGTATGAGAAAAGGGGAAAGCGTGTTCATACGTCGAATCTCAATAAACCCCACTTACCTATCATTTCAATTCAAAAACGCCAGTTTATAATCAAACTTAGTTTTGCTATTACTATTAACAAAGCTCAAGGGTAGCAGTGGTGCATTTGGCAAAGCTATGCTTTACCCACGGCCAGCTACATGTAGTTGCTGATGTTTGCGTAAGCCCAAGGCCCAGAATGTGTATATATTAGCATCAAATGACAACATAGTATATAGCAGCGTTCTAAAATGTTGTACCCATGATTAACGACATAATTAAGGAATGTCACTTAAGGTTACAATAGTCGAAAATTCTTCCATACAAACGTAGTCTAGCGATTACTCCACTGTTTGACGATGTACGTTCAAAATAAAAAATTATATTAATTTGCCTCTTCATTATCTAGACCTGAATGGAAACAAAAAACTTAAAATTTTTTTTTTTATAGGTATGAGCGTCGAATGTTCCATATTTCAACACTAATTTTAACGCATCTTTGGGCGGCAATAAATACCATAAGAAGAAAGAAAATTGCAAAACGGCCTCCATACACCTGTATGGAGGCCGTTTTATAGATTAGTAATTCAACAATGCAAATAATTTTATTTTGAAAATATACATTTAGTAGTTTTTTCATGATATCTAGACTCCCAAAGGTCTGTTTATAAAATTTTGCGCGCTCGTTTTCGTCCTATTTCGATACAAATTTGCAAAAGTGCTATTTCGTACGCGAACTAGCTTCTTAATGCATCACAGCATCTATCTCTTTTGCTCGTGTTGTCGGATGAGATAGCATGCATTTTAACCTCGCGCCCAAAATCGTTCGTGTCGTCGATTAGGGGAACCTTAACTATAGATACAATTTACGATAGAGTGGTATCTTCAATTTGCAGCAAAGCAGAACCTATGAGTCTGTAGTGTATTTGTTTCCTTTTGTAACTATTTAACCTATACCTATATCGACTAACGTCTTCAATTAAATAAGTTAATCGTTTTTACGTTAATGCTTCCTGTACCTATACAGGCTAAGTTTTCCAAGAGGGCGTGGAAGGCCAAATCATCACTATGAAGAATAGCACAAAACAATCAAAGGAGTCCAGGGGCCGATTTTGATTAGGACTGAAATTGCAACATTGGATTTTTCTCACCCTGTATGTCGACAACCAGAATTGATAGACAAAATCTATATAAACGTGGGCGAAGCTGCGGGTAACAGCTAGTAATCTATAAATAGACGCACAGAGACATACCAGGGATGGATAGCAAAAAAGTAAGGAGGCCTGTACGCAGTAGAATGTGGCACAAAACTTATATTGTTGTCATTAACTACTGGCACAGTTTGAAACAAACAAGTCCACCAACCTATTGACCCAACCACTGCAACTTCTGAAAGCTAATATCTTCAGTGACGACTACCAGAAAAGCAACGAGTCAATAAAGCACTACGGATTGAGAGCTGTGGTGGCCCAGTGGTAACGGCCGCGAATATCAAGTTATAGGTCGTGGGTTCGAACCCAGGCAGACGCTTTCCTTTATGTAAATTATTTCATCAATGCACTCTAAACCGTGAAGGAAAATATCGTGAAGAAATGTTCGAAGACATGTGACATCCACCGACCACCACTTGGCCCGCGTGGTGGATTACGGGCCATTCCCTCTCACATAGAGAGGAGGCCTGCACGCACAACGGACCAAATGGCAGTCTAAGTGCAGAAAAGGTGACCTAGAAATCCTAGCACGACGAATTCCAGAGAAATGATTTAACTGTCTTGGATCTCGCAACGAAATTAATCAGAAAAGAACAGCGGACGAGTAAGAAAACATAATTTTGACTTCTCTCCTTATCAAGCAGGAAACAGGGGGTCTACTCCCTAAGCACGAAATCCGTTGGATCGGCCTTCGTTACGGGCGTTTCCTACTCCGTATCATCTACGAACGGATGATTATTTTGGGGCCCTAACCAAGAATGAATTACAACACAATTTGGCAGTTGTTTTTACCTACACCCGTTGTGTTTTTACCTGTCTGATAAATTGAACTTAACACTTGATTTTTGGACTCCGAAGTTTCGGAGTACTTTCCGGAGTAACTTTGTAAACGGAGATAGGGAGACTCCCTGAAAAGAACGTTTACAACTGGGAGCTTGAAAATTTACGGACTAAGGTCAAATGCGAAAGTGAAATAATACTAAATAGCATAACATAACATAAAGATATTCCTGGAAGAATTGGGCAGAGGTGCTCTTGCATTACTCGTACGCCGATATTTGATCAAAAAAATAATAGAAAATCTTGCCAAAATTACCAACAACACATAAAATTTTCGCACGTCACGCCCCATTAAATACAACGCACAGCAACCAAATTTATCTGTATCTTAATGTTGCCTAATCCTCAAAAGAGCATGACGGGCATATACGTCAGGGCAACCGCAAAAATCCTGTTTAGACAAGTTGAAATCTTTGCATGCGAGAGTGGCGACGGATTAAGCCGTAATAACATGCAAATTAGTCCCTCATTCCTTATTGTGGGGCTTAAGATGGCGGATGAAGCGGTGAAAGACGTGGGTAGGGTGCTGGTATGTTTGATTTTCGTGGTATATATTATAAATAGGTGCAAGTGTCTAGAAGCACGACAATAATGTGGCTGAAGACATTACATATTTGCTGTACACTGTGCTTATTTTACCGTTTGATAATATTATAAGCACAAAAAAATATTTCTTCAAAAATTAGACCCATTATAGTATTTTTTTTGAGACAAATAAGGGGCAAATATTGTTTTCTTTTTTAGTAGATGGTGTAAGATTTAAATTAACTTATGTATTGAAACAGTTTTCTCTAGAACTCTAGAACGTTAACAAAAGTTACGTGTTTTAAATTCTCAATCAGAAAACCGTTCTTCTTCATATATAGTATCGATTGAATCAAAATCAGATATATTTTTTTGATCACCGACCAGTGTGTAGCTATTTATGGACAACCTTATCATTCGCCATGTTCAAATCTTGAAAGGTGCAGGTGGACGGGTATGAAGGGAAGACAAGGAGGTGAGCTATAACCCACAACGAGGCTTCACACTCACTGGATGAGTCTATGATATAACATTTGAGAAACTCCTTGCTATTCCTACACTACTCATTTCTATTGTAGAAACTGTTCTAATTAGATCAAAACATAATATTAGTATCCAATCTAATCCTAGCTAAACACAACGTCCCTCGCAACAACGCCTTGATATACCCGCTCTCCCCCACTACTTGCACTATATAGCCATTCATAAATAATTCATGGACTGTAAGTTTTAGTTTTCCAGGTACACATACTCTGAGCAACCTGTGGGTTGCCTGTTGTTAACCATTTAATATGAGCGCTCTTTGGCACAGTTTGATGTGGTAATCCTTGCTGTGGGGCAATTAAACACAAATTTGTCTTGAGGAGTTGCTTGTAAACAATTTGGCTTTATCATCGCAGCCATTAAAGTGGGACAACCCTTGGATAAAGGGGTTATCAATGTGAGAAGTGAAAATAGGTCAAGAGGATTTAGACAAGTGATATTCTATCAATGAAAGAATCGCGACAGCTATTTGACAAATGTCAATTTTTTTTGGGATTGTCAAGCTCTATCGAAATGTCATAAATGCCAAAATATAAGAGGGGAATATATGTGCATGAGCTGAATACATCCACACCTATTTTCGACAAATGCCAAAAATATTTTTATAGTTTTCATTGTGCTTGGTTGCGAAACTCACGGGACCGTTCAGTGTGGTGACGCTTGTGGAAGGCCTTTGTCCAGCAGTGGAAGTCTTTCGGCTGATATATGATTACGATGATGAAACTGACATTAGTGATAGTATAGAAGTGGTTTCTCTACAGGAAATAGCTAGGTTTGATACCAAACGGTTTACCATAACATTTATATGTTTGGATACGGAATAAAATGGCATTTATAGTTCTATACCTACCAGGGTATGGATTTAGCTGATCCTGATTCTATATATTTTGGCATTTCGATCACTGCCATCGTGAACATCGTATGAAAATTATTGTTTATTTAGAGGCTATGAAGAGATCTTTATTTTGCTATTAGTATACCTTACGTAAGTAAAAACAAAATTGTAACTTTAAATTATTTTCATTTTAATTTTACTTAGGGCCAATTGATCAATCATCGAATAACTGAACACAGAACTATCTAGCGAATTAACTTAACTGACTGATAAAAGGACAAATAAAATTGTTGCATTTTTCAATAGCCAGATAACAAGCGAATAGTTATCTGTGGATTTTAGTTGCCAACTTCACTGTAACCTTGTGGGAGCGTGAAATACGCATACGGTATAATCTGTGTTAGAAGAGGATAGCAAATGCTTTGACTCTCGTTTATTTGACGTATAAAATAACCTTTATATTTTCCATGGTGCATCCCGTGTATCTTAACATCGTTTATTTTCTCGTGTGTTGTTATTTTATAGTTTCGTTTATTGTCAGTGACTTGTTATTATTTTGATAATAATGGAATCAAAGAAAAGAGAGTGCACTGCTAATTTCAATACTGCTGAAGTAGAATTGCTCGTTAATCTAGTAGACAAGCACAAACATATTGTGGAAAATGAGAATACTGATGCGGTCAATAATATAGATGCGGCTTGGAATTTAGTTAGGGACATTAGGTACAATTTACAACTATATTTTGTAGGAAGGTATACCTAGGTACTTAGATGAAGTGACCAATAAATAATATTAAAAAATTAACCTAGCTAAATCAATTCGCTTACGACCACTTACTAAAAATAAATTAATCTCTTTTAATAATAATGTTTTTAGCAACCTTTTTAACGCCAGTTTTGATTCAAACGACCCCAATATAAATTACGGCACGTTGTTTTCAACAGTTTGCCAAGAATTCAATAAAACGTGTCCTGTAAAAACAGTTAAAGTCAACAATTCCAAATCGAAATTTAGTGAATGGGCCATGATTGTGGGCATAAGAAAAAGCCGAGATATCTTATATAATTTATATTACGAATAATCTTTGACTTCCGATCAAGTTTTTCACACTTATGTTAGAAACTATTCCAAAATATTCAAAAGAGTCTGCGCTCAAGCAAAATCTCTAATAATAATTAACAAAATTGGTGCTTCTAATAATAACATAAAAACTGTGTGGCAATTAATTAATAGAGAAACTGGAAAGATACAACAACGCGATCAGAATGAGTTGTCTTTGAAAATAACTAATCAAACCATTTCAGATAAGCAAGAAGTCGCTGAGACATTAGAAAATTTCTTTACCAACATTCCGTTAGAGGTTACGAAGTCTCTTACTTCCTCATCTAAATTAGCTGAAGCTCTTCTTAAAGAAAACTTTACTAAAGACATACCAATCTATAAATTTAAACCAATATGTATTGATTCAATTAAAAACGCGTTCAAAAGTCTCAATAAAAAAAAAACTGAAGACTTATGGGGGATATCCGTTAGGGTTCTTGGAGATATTATTGACTCAATTGATCGTGTCCTAACAGGCGGCATATTCAATCAATGTTTGGACAGCGGCACTTTTCCTGACTTAATGAAACACAGTAAAGTAGTACCAATTTTCAAATCAGGCTGTAAGAGTGATACTTCTAATTATAGACCTATATCTGTGCTTCCAGCATTGAGTAAAATCTATGAAAAAATCATGCTGGAACAGATGTTGTCTCACTTCAATTCAAATGGGATCCTGCATAGTCAACAGTTTGGTTTCACGAAAGGTAGGTCGACAACGGACGCGGGAGTAAAACTCGTCAGCCACATCTTGGAGGCTTGGGAGAGGTCCCAGGATGCCATTGGCATTTTCTGTGATCTCTCAAAAGCTTTCGACTGCGTCGACCACAACACACTGATCTGTAAATTACACCACTACGGAATTCGTGGAAAATCTGCTGATCTCGTGCTTTCCTATTTAACAAACAGACAGCAAAAAGTAAATATAATGGGGCGACGTCCTCCGGGTCTCTAGTCAAGATGGGCGTGCCCCAAGGTTCAATTCTCGGCCCTTTCTTTTTTCTTGTTTACATTAATGATCTCCCTTTTATGATGGCCAAATTATCGGATATAATTCTATTTGCTGATGATACTTCGCTAATTTTTAAAATAGATAGGCAAGATACGGATGTCTTAAATGTCAAAGAAAGTCTAATTGTTCTCTCAAAATGGTTCGCAGCTAACAATCTTTTACTGAATGCGAAAAAAACAAAATGTCTAAAGTTCTCTTTACCAAATGTACCACAACATGACCTAAACTTAAATCTTGACGGCAAAAATCTTGAAGTTATAACGGATACTGTATTCTTAGGGATTACTATCGATTCAAAATTGCAGTGGGGCGCGCACATTAGAACTCTTGCGGGTAGGTTAAGTTCGGCTGCATATTCAGTAAGGAAAATAAGGCAGCTAACCGATGTAGTTACAGCTAGGTTAGTATACTATGCTTATTTCCACAGTATTATGTCTTATGGCATTCTGCTGTGGGGATCAGCAGCAGACGTTGACTCAGTTTTCATATTACAAAAGAGAGCAATAAAATGGTCCTCGCGAGTCCCTCAGAGAAAAATTTAAAGAGATCGATATACTGACTCTACCTTCACTTTATATTTTGGAATGTATTTTGTATGTCCGTAAAAATCGGGGGCTTTTCAAAACTAGAAGCGACTTCCGTAATTTAAATACACGCAGTAAGCACGAAATTGTAATACCCAAATTCAGATTAACGAAAACTAGCAAGTCTTTTCTTATAAACAATATACGCTTTTATAACAAGTTGCCAAAGTCAGTTATAGAACTGACCCATGGAAGGTTCAAAAACTACATCAAACGAATCCTTATTAAAAAAGCATATTATAAAATCAAGGACTACGTTGAAGATAAAAACATTTGGCCTTAGCTCCTTCTGCGCATGCAGCTTCCCTGGTAACTTGTAAACGGCACAAATATGTGGATGTCTCTAACTATTCTCAATCTCATTTTTTCTTTCCTTCTTTTAATTAGACTTTTTACAATGGTTTTCAAATCATCTTTGTAGCCCTTTGCTAAGAATAGTTACAGTACTGATAACAAAATTTGTGCCACATGTTAAATTTAGTCTTGTTGTACTTATTTTTATTTACCTTTGTATAGATTCTTTTTCCGATTGTTTTGTGAATGTGTGAACATTGTAGGCCTTCTAGATGCTAGTTAATATTTGTTAACTTTTTTATAAAATATATAATCATTTTATTTTATTTTTTTAGTTTCTTACGACTTATTGTCATAAGTCGGGCCTACGATTTCCCCCCATGTCTAAGTACTAATGCTGTAACATGGAAATATTGTAAAACCAAACCATTTTTAAAAGAGTAACCATGGAGTTTCTTGCCGGTTCTTCTCCATAGGAAACGACCAACCCGAACCGTGCACCTTTTGTCGACGTTTTATAAGTGCCCATGTAGGCCTATGTGAAATAAAAAAAATGACATTGATTTTGAATAGTTTATTTATTGTAAAAACTAGCTGGAACTTAGTGTTTCGAGCTTAATTTTATCACTTATCAGGGGAAGCAAATATAGTACAGATTCTTATGAATGTCTGAAACGGCGATGATTTTAATCCCACATAGCAAGCTTTTCGGGCCTTGGTCTGATTACTCTTGGTTTCCTTTCATTATTTAAATATTCAAATGCCAGATCGTCAGAACAGTGTCGAAAATTTCCATAAGTTTGATATAACTTTGGAAAAAAGAAGAAATAACCTCAAACTAAACGTCAATGGATCTAGGTTGTATCTATTGAATAGACGTTTATCTGGCCGTCAAAGAGGCAGACAGATTTCCATTATCATATTGACCAGATAGAGCCTATCTGACGATTGAAAAATGCAATATTTCGTTATCTGTCTAATAAGTACAATCTAACTGTTATTCTGAGGATTGAAAAATCGGCCCTTAATTTAATAATAAGCTCTAGGTAAGCGAAGTGCTCTAAAAAGGCAATTTTTACTTAAGGACACTTCAAATACTAGATATAGAACCTACACACGAAAGAAAATCAATTGTTTTTATGTTTGTCCGCAGTATCTAATTTTGTAGTCAGTACACGCTAAATAGCGGCTGATACCATGCCAAGAAACGCCTGTTAAAAAAGTTCAGTATTAGATCTGACATCTAACGATACGCTGGATGTGCTAAAGTAAGGTAGTACATTCAATATAGCGCACTGAAATAGGAAATGACAATAGGCTGACTTATAAGACAAAAGAAAGAAAAAAATAATTAACAAAAATACACTGGCTCATCACTTACCACACTTTTAAAATTGCAATTTCTCCGATACTGTAGGAGACAGACTTTTGAAATAAACAATATTTTATATAGAAAATACTTCCTTTGAAATTATAGTTTAAAATATTACCCCATTTGAGATAACATTAGACATTTAAATAATCCCATTTTACAGCCCGTTCAACCTATTTTGAATTCTATTGCATTGGTGATATGACATATTATGGCAGCTTTATTTAACAGTTAGTTTTGGTAACAGGTTTATGCTTTTTAGGGTTCCGTACCCAAAGGGTGAAAACGGGACCCTATTACTAAGACTCCGCGGTCCGTCTGTCTGTCTGTCTGTCACCAGGCTGTATCTAAAGAACCGTGATAGCTAGAGAGTTGACATTTTCACAGATGATGTATTTCTGTTGCCGCTACAACAACAAATACTAAAAATAGAATAAAATGAATATTTAAAACGTGATTTTTATGCCGTTTTTTGCTATAATGGTACGGAACCCTACGTGCGCGAGTCTGACTAGCACTTGGCCGGTTTTTATGCTATGATTATATTTACGGGATGGAAATCAAAATCGGTTGAACGGAATGTAAAAAAGGGTAGTATTTTTTTATAACGTTCTTTTCTTAAAAAAATAAAACAAAATCCTATGTAGGTAACTGAGAAAATGAAATACGAAAAATAAACAAGTTGTTTTAAAAAGCTTTTAAACAGAGCCCAGGGAGGCAATACCAGTTACTAAAATGTAAAAATGTAATGACATAAAACATACATTTAAATGTTGTTTGAGTTTTTGCCAGTGTCTTAAAAACTTCTTTGGTTATTATCTTTTTTTAAGATAACCAAAAAAATCATGTTGAAACATTCTGAATGCACTAATAAAATGTAGTAAAAAAAACCGGCTAAGTGCGAGTCGGAATTGTGCACGAAGGGTTCCGTACCATTATCGCAAAAAACGGCAATAAAATCACGTTTGCTGTACGGGAGTCCCACTTAAATATTTATTTTATTCTGTTTTTAGTATTTTTTGTTATAGCGGCAACAGAAATACATCATCTGTGAAAATGTCAACTGTCTAGGTATCACGGTTCATGAGATACAGCCTGGTGACAGACAGACAGACAGATAGACGGACCGCGGAGTCTTAGTAATAGGGTCCCGCTTTTACCCTTTGAGTACGGAACCCTAAGAATTAAAAACGTAGAAATGACTACAGAATAACAAAAACCAAAAATATCCAATATTTCATTTTATAAAATCATACGATATATTCGTATACACACATACACATATCGCTAGGAGTTCGAAACAAAAATCTTGGAATTCCATTAATAAATTAAAATAAACAATATTAAATTGAAGCTGCCTTTTATAAAGCAATTGATTAATACAGAAAAAACACAATCGTAAACATTTTTAATAAAACTGCAATCTCTTTGTAACAGTCAAACTGGACTGATATTGATTTTAAAAAGTCTGCAGCGGATATTTAAAAACGGAACGCGAAGATGTCAACATACAGATGTAATATCAACTGTAGAAACGTATCGGATATTTGTGAAAAACTAGCTTTGTTTGTGGATCCGTTTGTATTAAAATTTTCTTAGGAGCCAAGGTAGGTTTTGGCGAAAAACTATATGAAATTGACATGACTCAAATGTGGCGTGTTCAATCCAAACATTTAGGCATTTCTACAATCACTTTCGCCGAAGGAATGTTAATTTTATCTAGAGCCCCTATATTGTGCTTTTTACGGTTCCGTACCCAAAGGGAAAAGGGCCCGCCCTATTGACTCCACGGTCCGTCTGTCTGACTTTCACCAGGCTGTATCTCATGAACCGTCATAGCTAGACAGTTAAAATTTTCACAGATGATGTATTTCTGTTGCCGCTATAACAACAAATACTAAAAACAGAATAAAATAAATATTTAAGTGGGGCTTCCATTCAACAAACGTATTCCTTTTTTGCCGTTTTTTGCGATAATGGTACGGAACCCTTCGTGCGCGAGTCCGACTCGCACTTGGCCGGTTTTACGTATTAATTTCGTAGACTAAACCGACAGCTGCCAATGACCTTATATTTTTTTTTTTATGTTGCAAGCGCGGGGCAAATTATTGTAGGTAAGGCTCAATCATAAGTGATTCATCGAAACGATGTGACTTGCCTTCCATATTTTTTTTTGAATATTGGTTGTAAATAAATGAATATAAACGTAATATATTTAAATAATAAATAACACATAGTACATCACACATCTATACTAATATTATAAAGAGGTAAAGTTTGTGGGTTTGTGAGTTTGTGACGTTGTAAGGCGTAATCTCTGGATCTACTAAACCGATTTTGAAAATTCTTTGACCAATAGAAAGCTACATTATTCCTGAGTGTAATATAGGCTATAATAAATTTTCAAAAAAAATAGAGATCCTTATGAAAATTGCAAAAATGTAACCCAAGGTAGGAAAATGTTGCCTATAAAATTCATTCTTTGGCGTGCGCTAAGAAAAACATTGATGATAGATAAAAATAGTAGGTAAGTAGGGTAGGCAGGGTAGGCAAAGTAGGCAGGGTAGGTAGGGTAGGCAGGCTAGGCTGGATAGCCAGGGTAAGCAGGGTAGGCATGGTAGGCGGGGTTGGCCGGGTAGGCATGGTTGTCAGGGTAGGCAGAGTAGGCAGGGTAGGCTGAATAGGCAGGGTTGGCAGGGTAGGCAGATTAGGCAGGATAGGCAGGGTAGGCAGGATAGGCAGGGAAGGCGCGGCACAGGGTAGGCAGGGTAGGCAGGGTAGGCAGGGTAGGCAGGGTAGGCAGGGTAGGCAGGGTAGGCAGGGTAGGCATGGTAGGCAGGGAAGGCAGGGTAGGCAGGGTGGGCATGATAGCCAGGTAGGCAGGTTAGACAGGGTTGGCAGGGTAGGCAAGGTAGGCATAATAGGCAGGGTAGGCAGGGTTAGCAGGATAGGCAGGGCAGGCAGGGTAGGCAGGGTAGGCATGGAAGGCAGGGTTAGCAGGATAGGCAAGGTTGGCAAGATAGGCAGGGAAGGCAGGGTAGGCAGGCTAGGCAGGGTAGGCATGGCAGTCAGGGTTAGCAGAGTAGGCAGGGTTGGCAGAAAAGGCAGGATAGGCAGGGAAGGCAGGATAGGCAGGGAAGGCAGGATAGGCAGGGAAGGCAGGATAGGCAGGGAAGACAGGGTAGGCAGGGTTGGAAGGGTAGGCAGGGTAGGCAGGGAAGGCAGGGTAGGCAGGGTTGGAAGGGTAGGCAGGGTAGGCAGGGTAGGCGAAGGGGCAGGGTAGGTAGGTACATAGCCAGATGACGGGAGCGAAGCCCCGGGGGTCAGCTAGTCAACAATAAAATAAATGTGATAGATAGAATGAAGTCTGACATAAATGAGAGGCAAATATATAGGGGCACACGCACACAGCAATACTTGGCTATCGCTAGCGCTCTATAGTACGCGCTGTATGCAGCTTTGCGCTACTGTTCTACTCCGGCGCCACGCTCCGTGTCGCCGCTTCGCCCGCTTACCACAAGACTGCACCGAGACGCCGCCTGCCTACCACGACACTTCATCGTGACTCTGCAGTACCGTACCATCAAAGTAAGTTTACTTACTCTGATTTCCTACCAAGAAATAATGAACACTTCGGATTCTAACTGCCTGAATAAATCTGTGTCAGACACGGAGATTAACATTGCGGGCACACATAAAACTCCACCTAACTATGTGTTCCAACGAGTCAAAAGAAGTAGAGATGATATGGATGATTCACTGGTCAAACAATTAAATGAATTTAAGGAAGAGATGAAAAAAATGCTCTCGTCCTTTAACGAAAAACAGGGGAAAGAGACACAAAAAATAAATGCAAAACTACAGGAGATTCAACAGTCAAACTCACACATAGAAAAGTCTATTGCGTTCCTGACAGCACAAAACTCGGACCTTCAAGAGAAGATTACCCGACTCGAAATGCAGTCTAAAGAAGACAGAAAATATATATCCATTTTAGAAAATAAGATTGAGGACATGCAAATTGAAAGTCGGAAAAGTAACCTAATGATTAAAAATGTACCGAGAAAAAATGGGGAGACCAAAGAAGACCTACTAGAAATGGCTATGTGCCTTTTTGAAAACATACACAGTAACATAAAAAAACACGACATTAAGGATATATATCGAGTACGCGGAAAAGCAGCGGAAAAACAAAACACACCTATTGTCGTTGAAACTGGCTCCACAATCCTCAAGACTGAGACTTTGAAAATGGCCAAGGCCTTCAACATAAAACATCAAAATAAATTAAGTTGTAAACACATGGGATTTAAAAGTCAAGAAGACACCCCGCTCTTCATATCGGAACATCTGACGGCTAAAGGCTCACGCCTTCACTTCCTGGCACGTGATCTAAGTAAAGCTGGAATCTACAAGTTTTGCTGGACTGCCTACGGTAAGGTTTATATTAGAAAGGATGAAAAATCACCAACTATAATTATAAGAAGTGAAGAGCAGGTACATAAACTATTACTAGACAAATGACTATTTTCCCTTAACCTTATAATTTGTTTTCTCTTAACATTGAATGTGTTTGTAATACTGTATCATCTGAAATTGTTTCCCACTGAATATTGGTTAAAGATTTACTTAATTGGTTTTTGTGACGTCGTCTTTCCAGCCGTTATACTGGACTATTTTGATAAAAAACGGAACTCCACTATACATACACACATACTATACATATCTATCTTACTTACACACGTATCTACAAGAAGCTTCTACTCACAAAACACACAAAAACATAACACAACTGTACCCATCCACGCACACGTTTTACAATCCTGTAAAATAAAAATACAGCCCACCAAAACAACACAAACTAAAATCTCAATACATGGCTACTTATTGTCGAAACACATTGAAATAAATACTTACCTAAGCTTGACGGTTATTAAATTGACACTAATTGTAAATGAATAACACACTTCATACTGTTTCTGAAATAGATAGCATTGAAATTGCCCGTACGGTGGAATGCGACTCTTCAGAACTCCATAAACATATACGTGTAAATAAAAGCGACCTTACCATAATATCTCAAAACATACGGAGTATTTACTGTAATTTTGACAACTTTCTGATCACTTTATCTACCCTTAAATTTGAAGTGGACATTATAGTCCTAACGGAATGTAGATTGCATGCTAATAAAGCAATTCCGCAAATAAACAA
Source organism: Orthosia cruda (assembly GCA_964057195.1). NCBI lineage: Eukaryota > Metazoa > Arthropoda > Insecta > Lepidoptera > Noctuidae > Orthosia > Orthosia cruda. The sequence goes on along the minus strand of OZ059825.1, from coordinate 32,987,219 downwards.
CTATCACTCGTACATGACGACTCGTCAGTTGAACCAGAATGACGGCGTAGTTGTATATGTTAAGGGCTCTTTAAACCCTAAAGTTGAGGAAATTCATTTGGCTCAAGCATCCTGTCTACGATTGGACATATTGGGTAATATTGTTCTTTGTATATACCGATCTCCATCTAACTCAAATACCGACAGCTTTATTGACTCCCTCAGCACACAATTAAATACTTCAACATCACAAAAAAACATTATAATAACTGGTGACATAAATATTAACCTCAAACATAAAGAGACCGAGTCATCCCAGGAGCATAAGAGTAGAGTTACCTACCTAAATATGTTATCGTTTTTCGGTATACTTCCTGGGCACACTTTGCCCACGAGGGAACAAAGCTGTCTTGACCATTTTATGCTTAAAATACACAAAAGGTTCTCGGCATCTATCGCTATCCTGCACACTACGGTGACTGATCACTATACAACATTTATCACTATAACGAAGTTAAAGAATATTCAAGTCGTAAATAGAACGTCTATTACAATTAACTATGAACAAGCTTTAAAAGATTTACAGAAAAGAAATCTATCAGACTTGTTATTTTGTAATGATCCAAATTTATTAATGACTAGTTTTATCAATGTTCTAACAAACGTTATAAATGAAAACACTAATTTAAGAAATATTCCAAGCAATCAACGTATCATAAAGCCGTGGATTACATTGGGCATCCTTCGTTGTATCAAAAACCGAAATAAAATGCAAAAACAATATCGTAATGACCCTCATAACGAAATCTTAAAAATAACTTATACTAGATATAGGAACTACTGCAATAATTTAATAAAAAAATTGAAAAGAAAATATGAAAGAAACTTACTTGCACAATCAGTATCCAACAACAAATTACTCTGGAAAAATATAAAAACCATCACATATTCAAATAGATTAAAAAGTCAAAACGTAGAATTATTAAACATAAAAACAACCCCCATAGAGTCAATAAACTATGTTAATGCTTATTTCGCTAATATTGGAAAACAACTTGCCCAACAAATTAATCCTGAATCAAACAATATCACTAATAACCAAACAAGTGCATTAGGATCACACCTTAATACCTTCGTACTACTAGATACGGATGATTATGAAGTAGATGGTATTCTGATGAACCTGAAATCAGACAGTGCACCTGGCTGGGATAATGTACCGACTAAGTTCTTAAAATACATAAGAAAAGAAGCTGTCCCCATTATAACTCACCTTACTAATCTCTGTTTTCAAAAGGGCGTCTTCCCCGCTCCACTAAAACAATCCGTTATAACCCCAGTTTACAAGGGTGGGGACAGTGACGATGTCAGCAACTACAGGCCTATTTCCGTTTTACCTTCGATATCAAAAGTACTTGAAAAAATAATAAATATTAGATTAATTAACTATTTCAAAAAATTTAATATTTTATCTAACTCACAGTTTGGGTTTAGGCAAGGTGTATGTACTGAAGATGCAGTAACTGCGTTAAGTGCTCTTGTAGCTGAGCACCTTGACAAAGGAAACAGATGCCTGTCTGTTTTCTTAGACCTCAAAAAAGCATTCGACACCGTCTCTGTCCCAATCCTTGTGAACAAGCTGGAAAAAGCTGGAATAAGAGGGCAGACCCTCAGTTTACTCAAAGACTACCTCTCCAACAGGAAACAAAAAGTAAAAATAGGACAGTACTCCAGTGACGAGGTAGATGTATCATACGGCGTCCCACAGGGTAGTGTTTTAGGGCCTACCCTCTTTCTCCTGTACATTAACGATCTTTGTACAATGGAAATAGAAAATGCTAAAATATTTTCGTACGCAGATGATACATCTATTGTGTTCTCTGGTTCATCCTGGCATGAAGTAAAACTGAGAGCAGAGGCAGGAATGGCTCGGGTAGCTGAATGGCTAAAAAGTAACTTACTTTCCCTAAATACTAATAAAACTAATTACATATGCTTTAGTATCAGTAACCGAACACAGCCTGTTGATGAGTTAGATTTAAAGGTACACATTTGTGGAGACAGGTCTACTGTAAGCTGTAATTGCCCTTGCATTGAGAAGGTGGCTAAAACTAAATACCTTGGGGTTGTCGTAGACCAAGCACTGTCCTGGTACCCTCAGCTTGAGCAGATTTCTGGGAGGATAAGGAAACTCAGTTGGATCTTTAAAACCCTCAGACATATTGTTCCAACTAAAATAGAGAGCTGTAAAAACCGTCCCAGAAATCTCCTAAATGAAATATATGTGGCACTGGCCCAGTCTGTACTATTATATTGTATCCCAATTTGGGGCGGTACAGCAAAAACAAAATTTATAAACATAGAACGGGCGCAGCGTGCATTAATAAAAATCATGTACTTTAAAAATAAAAGATTCTCCACTGCAAGCTTATACCAAATAAGTAATTTACTCTCTGTAAGGAAACTGTACATAACCCAAACCATACTAAAAAAACATAAAAACGTACCATATAACGATAAGCAAAAAGCTAAAAGAAGAAAAGATTTAATTCTCAAAGGTCTCCAAACTAAAACTAGATTTGCATGCAAACAATTCAATAAACGCTCTACCCAGCTGTATAACAAAATTAACAAACACGTTTATATATACAATAAAAGTTACTACGACTGTAAAAAAAGTATAATAGACTGGATAAAACCACTTACCTATGAGGAAACCGAGGCACTCCTGGAACACGTTGAGTAGCCGAAATATACCACATATATATACCATAACATAGAACTACACACACCATACCACACCACACACCTCATCACACACACCACACCACACCACAAACCATACCACACCTCACAACACAATACGCACTACGCCACACATCACTCACTCCACATACCAAACATAATGCCATACTACTTACCAAACCACACTTTACCTCACCTGCACAGACTAGGAATAAATTTTATTTTACTATTTTACTGTTAATAATTAAAATTGCAAGTTTACTGTATATTCTTATTTACTTAGGATTGTATGTTTAGTTAAAAATAAATACAGGAAAGTGTACTTACATTGCATATTTACCCTTAAGGTCACAGTTCACTATAATACTCGTATCAGCTCGAGTTAGAATAAGAATAAGACAATGATGTTGAAAGAGCGGAGCCTTCTAATACAGGCATTGTTTGCCTAAATGGGGACTCCATTCACATTAACATGTAATGTAATTTCTAATTGAAATAATAAAGTATTTGTATTTGTATAAGTCTGACATAAATGAGAGGCAAATATATAGGGGCCGCTAGTTTCTTAACAGATGTATTTTTTGTCGTGAAATAGTTCCATTTTCGATCTGCTTCGATTTTTGATCAAATTTCGGTCATTCAGGGCTCGAAACTATTTTTACTTAACGATAAAGTGGCAACCCCCCTAATGTCAGATTAATCTACGAAATAAAAAAACAGAGATTGAATGAAGAGGGAGACCGGAGAGATTGACCGGTGACTAGATCGTGGACGACATTGTTGCCATCGCAGATCCTGAGGCCCTAGACAAGTGACATTCTAGCAACGAAAGTGTGACGATAGCGAATGAAATAAAAAATTAAAACAAAATAATTTAACCGACTTCCAAAAAAAACACTACAATGGTTAAAATAACTTTTTCTGGCGAAGTTTTTCTTTTTTCGATACCGACCTCGGCAAAAAAAGTTATTTTTCGCTCTGTAGTGTTTTATTAACCCAAAACGGAGGAGGTTCTCAAATCAGAAGTTTACATCTTTTTTTTATGTATTTATGGGCATAATGCCGGCAAATATTTTTTTGGTTCGAAAGCAGTTTATACCGAAATGGTCCCAATTAATTTTTGTAAGGATCTGATGAAGAACTTCGGCGATATACAACAGAACTCCTCAATAAATGACGGCAAATCTTTCGGGATTGCTGCAATTGCATGTTTGTTTAATGTTTACACCATTTCATAACATACCATCACGCCAGTATGCTCTAAACGGGTACGCAGATGTGTAGAGTTTTTTCGGGTACACTCTCATTCCGCTGGTTACTAGCCTGATAAAATCATTACCCTCCTTCGGCAGTCGGGTAAAAATAGGTATACAAAAGTCTCCGAAAATAACGTTCTGATATTTTATTCCAGTACGCTGTCTTGCAGAAAATCAATGGAGCGAGTGAGGCCAGGTATCCGGTATACGGTGTATTTACTTTGTCAAATGCACTTACAAACGAACCTTTGTGGAACTAATGTTGCGACTGAAGCTAGTTTTATTTGTATCTTGTTTCCGAAAAGTCTGTTCGTTGTGAGTTTAGATTGTCTGACTGGAGAACGCGAATGTAATTTACTTGGTCTGCGTGAGTAGTGTTGCAGGCATTTGTAGGGACTTGACAATTAAATTCTCGTTGTTATGATGTTTTTTTCAAAGTCAATATCAAACCTTTTATTTAAATTGAGTCATTAAAAGGCACTTTTGAATACCGAGATTTATATTTGATTTTTTGGAGATGACATAGACACATATAATTGAAAGAAAGAAAAATTTGCTTTGTGACCCACATAGCAGGTACAAGTACCTAGCTGACAGAAAGGAGCGAGCGCAGTAGCGCGAGCGACGACATTTTTGACAGAAAATGAGAGACAATTAAAAATGCGAGCGCGTCGAGCGCAGCGAGGAGCCAGAAAAAAAACATATAATCATAGAATAAAAATTATTTATTTATATTGTATACAAATGTGTATTAGTGTCATTTGTGTGAACATTTTCAGTTAATTACTATGCGTATTTGTTACGCTTAAAAAAATATGTTTTAATATCATTATGCGTAAACAAATTTATGCTTTAGAATATTATGCTTAAACGTTATTATGACTAGAGTAATTATGCTAAATAAAATTATGCGTAAGCTGTTCATCATCTGCCTAGCCTTTTCCCAACTATGATGGGGTCGGCTTCCAGTCTAACCGGATTCAGCTGAGTACCAGTGTTTTACATGGAGCGACTGCCTATCTGACCTCCACAACCCAGTAATACCCCTGGGTAATACGGTAGGTACCCCTTGGCTAGAATGGTGTCAGATTTCAAGCTTCTGACTACTCGAAACGACTGTCAAAGATCTTCAAATGACAGCCGGGACCAACGTCTTAACGTGCTTTCCGAGGCACGGAGGAAATTCGGTATGTTGAAATGGTCACCCATCCACGGCCCGACCTCGTCAAGCGTTGCTTAACCTTAAGATCGACCCGTGCGGCTGTTATTATTTAGCCACGAGCTCCTCGATGCGTAAGCTGTTATGCGAAAATAATGTTATGCGTAAATATTATTAGGGTAAACAAAAGTGTGCTATGTTATATTATGTCTATGCAAATGGATAGGGAACCCAATCTGGCACCGTTGGAGAGACTGCAGTACAGCCCAAGTCTCGATCGAATCGAAGGCTTTCTCGTAGTCCACAAACACTAAACAGAGAGGCAGGTTATACTCTCTGGTCTTCTGTTTAACCTGCCGCAGCGTATGTATGTGGTCTACATGTGTACAGTATGTGGTGCTAAAGCCTTTTTGAAAGCCGGCTTATTCGGGAGGCTGGAAATCGTCAAACCTGTGCGCGAGATGTGTCGTGATGACTCTTGAAAACAACTTGTAGACTTGGCTAAGAAGTGAGAATGACCTATAGTTCTTCAGCAGGGCATTGTCCTTCTTGAAGAAGAGTATACCACCACACCCCTGCACCATGCCTGTGGCGTTTTGCCCTCGAGTATGACGGAATTAAACAGCTTCTGAAGGGCCTTAAAATTTCCAACCCACGTTAATGAGTTCGGCGGTGATTCCGCAATCTCCGGCGCCTTGTTGTTTTTAAGCTGTTTCAGAGCCATCCTAATCTCATACAGGCTGACGTCCGGGATATCTGCGGTATAGTGTCGAGTCTATCAAGCTCGTCATGGGTGGCTAAGTACAGTATATTTTCAGTGTGGCAAAAGGAGCGGGCTTATCAAATGTTGAGCAGTGTGGAGCATAGCTACAACGCTTGTTAACGCTGTTATAAGGTCCATCTCCTATCTCTCAGCACTCAAGTTATAGATAGATAGTATTCTTATTAACATTGATATTGTCACACCAATGTAAAGTCCAGGCAATTACAGCTATCCTGTCCATACCTGGTTGTTTCGAAGAGATTGCGGCACAAGTTAAGGCCACCCATTGTATGTGTTTTTAGTGTAAGGTTCCTTTATAAATGTAACTTATGGTATAAAATAAAGTATATAGTACCTGAGCGACCAAGCTATGTTTGGGTGAAAATAGAGAAAACAACGTTTTCTGTTAGTGAAACCTAGCTCGATCCATTTATCGCCCCCGAAACTCACTGCATACTAAATTTCATGAAAATCGTTGGAGCCGTTTCCGAGATTCAGATTATATATATATCTACATATATACAAGAATTGATAATATTCATATTCATATTCTTTATTGTACACAAAATATACATTTAAAAATACAAAAGGAAAACTTTATGTACACAGGCGAGCTTAACCCATAATTGGGTTCTCTGACAGCAAACCTCAGTGCTAAAGAGAGATTTACAAAATTAGGACAGTTAACAAAAGCGCACAACAAATATTAAAAACATTTGAAATCGTACTAACTAAATACACTACACAAATACGTGTACAGCACATAATGCATAAACATAATACATACATATATCTAAAATACATACATATTTATTGCGTCATGTTGACAGGAAATGTTCCTTAATTCTTCTCCTGAATATCCCTGGTGAAGGGCTATCCCGTATGGAATGAGGAAGATTATTCCAGAGGCGGACAGCACGAACAGTAAATGATCCACCGTAACGAATTGATGAGTGGGGAGGAAAACGTAGGAGAAGAGATGATGAGGAGCGGCAAGGCTTTCCTCTCGGAGCAAGATACTCAAAGCGTTCTTTAAGATACGAGGGAGAGGTAGGATTGTGAAGAATAGAAAAGATGATCATTTAAAAGTATTAGATAAACAATATCTTACCTTAGTTTCTGGATTATCAACTTAACCCTGTTAAATGATTTGTTTATTGGACTATGGGTTCACTGCAATTTACGTAAACCAGATAGAAGTGTCCAGAATATTGTGTCGTTGAAAAAAGTCCCGAACAAAAGAGTTTTTTAATCTAACTTCTGCAGCCTTTCCCTTTCCGAGAGTTCAACTTTTGAAAGAAAACTTAACACACACCAATTTCTGGAATATCTACTCATTTTTATTCTAGATCAGGGGGATGGCCGTAAGCTCTTAGAGTGAGGTTATTTTGAGTGTGCGTAACGGACGGATGTATATGACTTGTATACATCTGCCCCTTTTTTACAGTTGATCTATGATAGTTTTGACACGTCAGGGTCAGCTCATGTACTGACATGGAGCAAATACCTATCTGATCTCCACAACCCAGTAACTGGGTATTACGATATATTTGGCAAGACTGGTGTCAGATTACCTAGCTTCTAACTATCCGTAACTATTGTCAGAGATGTACAAGATAATTATCCTATTAAAAAAAATGTCGCCAATATATTTCGGGCCTCAAACATCCGATGCTAGTCTATTTATAATTCTATAATATTAAAGGTCACCCTTCATAACTCAAATTCGCAAATTCCAGAACAATATTAGAAACCAATAAACTCTTATTAAAAATCAAGGAGGTATGAAATCGGTTGTCATTCTTATAACTGAAGCCTTGAAATGAGCGATTCATTGAATATTTTTTATCTGAAAGGCATTTATTTTATGTTTTACTATCTACAACAAAAATAACAACGGTAATAGTTATTGCTGTAAAAATGACATGATAGGGAGCAACACAACAAAAGAAACAACCCATACATATGAGGATTAATTCATTTATTCATTCTTCAACAAATTTACATTTGTGTCGAACAGTGGTTTTAATAACACAACAATTAAACAATCATCATAAAGCCAGGACAAAACATACACAACATGCCACATTGGTCCCAACATTATTAGTCTCAATATAAATTAATAATTATAGCCAAAAATCCAACCCAACATCAATTACAAATCAATATAAATTTGTAGTGGCACCAACGCCGCCACTTACGAACTAATGACATGACGTCACACAAATCCTGCATCACGCAAGCAAAGTTTTCGGCGCGATTAGAACACATACAACAGTCCGACAACAACCGACGGGCAGTTGCCCGGACCAGAAACAACACCCGTCTGGTCGGAGGATCCTCCCTTTTCTATGGAAGTTTGTGGGGCTTTATACCCTGTTCCGCATACCTCCAAACTGGTGACCCTCGAACATGAACGTCAGCGCAGCCTTCGTGCAGAACTACTTCGTCATGAAGTCAGCATCATTTCCTCAAGCTTTCGAGCAGCGAGTCACACAGCCAGTGCTTTGGTACAGCCAGTACCTACAGCATTTACGGGGGTATTCTGACCACCAGCAAGCAGCGGACGCGCATTCCTGGTCATCACCCTCAGATTCTTTCATCACCGCTCCGACCCACTGGAGCCAGCAGCTCTGTCCCGACTCACTGGGACATCATCACCGCACCGAACTACTGGAGCCAGCAACTCTTTCCCGACTCACTGGGATATCATCACCCCGACTCAATGGGGCACAACCGCATACAGTTCCGACTCACCGCGAACTCTGCGACTGCCGGTTCCGACCCACGGGAACCAACCTTCCACTGGCCAGGCACGCATCACAAGGTGTATGTACGACTCAATCTGCTTTCGTCCACCGGTCTCCGGAGGGGAGTGATGTAGCGGCACCAACGCCGCCACTTACGAACTAATGACATGACGTCACAAAAATCCTGCACCGCGCAAGCAAAGTTTTCGGCGCGATTAGAACACATACAACAGTCCGACAAGACAGAATACTACAGAAGCAAGCACAATAACTTTAAGGTTCGATATTTTTGATCAATATATACGATATTCATCAATATATTGACGATAATAACAAGATTGAATAGATTAAAAGTCAAAACACTGTATCAGCTATGTGCTACAATGAGTAGAAATGAACGTCGTGCGTGACGTCACATGGGCTCGGGTTTGTTCGGGAACTGTCCGGATGTTTTCGGTACTGGATTCAAAAAAATATATTCAATTGGATATTTTGACTTTGTAATTACAGCGAAAAAAATACCTAAAAATAGTTTTTTATGATAACTATATCATGATCCTTCAATTTAAATAAAAAATAAAACTTTGGGCAATATAATATGTTGCAATAGAAAGGCAAAGACTAGCCACAAAATAAAAATAAAAACTTAATTACGTGAATCAATGTTGATTGATTGACATCCCATTAAAACTCACTGTTTTCGGGGCCTCAAAACACTGCTATTATCATCGACCAAACCCCAAAAAAAAACTTTTGTCTATCAATGAAATGTTTTCCACCGCACCCAACATTTATATCGTTTGCGCTTTTGTTTCCAAACTTGTGTTGATTTTTGCCAAAATAAATTATTATTCTTGTGTGTAACGCTAGAGTAATTCCAAATAGGCCTTTGTGTAACAAAATGTATTTGTTTTTTCTAACAAACACTGTCGTTTGGGGATAAAGTCGGTTGTGTCTATGCTAAGTATAGAATTTCCGGTTCGTTTGTGTTGCGAGAATAACAAAAAACAGTACAACTGGAATATATTAATTTTATCTTTGTATATAGCGGCTATGATAAGATTTCTTTGGTTTCTTTCCCGGGTCAACAAAAGACATAGGTTTCTGGAAATACACTATCGATATGAAATTTGGCGATGCTATTGGCTATTGGAAATTCATTCAACCAATCACATTGATATTGCGGCCATTTTAATTCCGGAATCCGACCGTTGAACTAATTTTGGAAACGGTCCTTAATTTTGTAAGTATTTTAACTGTTAAAACGTGAAAAGGTAACATACAGAAATAATTAATTTAGCATGTATAATATTAGTAAGGATTTTATTTATATTATTTATTTGTATTTATTCTACTTTACCGTTGTAAATTCTAGAATGGGGGAGGGGCATATGTGTGGGTCCACTACCAGACATACTGTGAGCGACTAACTTAAACCTGAATCGATAGAGCACATAATCTAGCCTCAAAAAGATTGAGCGTTATTTTTATGTAAGAATTTTATGAATACATGTGGAACTAAATAATTTTATAACTGTCTATATAATAAAGAAAAGCTTCAGTACTTTTGTACTAGAAACTTGGGTAAAACATTTAGTTTATAACTTAAGAGGCCTTTAATTTGCAGTCGACCAACATTATTGTAGAATGATATTGATATATAGTCAGATACCGAAAAAAAAGGGTTCCGCTCCAGCAATACGAATAATACATGTAAGAACTCCGACCCAAAGGTCATTGACCAAACAGAATTGCCCTTACAAACGCCCACAAAGTGGAAAAGTCACTATTCTTAGACCAGACTTCTAAGAACACTTTGTTGTATTACTACAATGCAAAGAAAACAGTAGTACATAAATACAGCACAAAGGCAGGCCCTCCGTTGTTTTGATGCCACTATTGTTCTCGCAAACGGGATCTGAATAGCATAAATAATTGTATTTTAGTTTTGTTTATGCAATTAATTACTTTAGGATTGATATACATATAAATACATAATTATACCACTATGTTCTGAAATACTCTTCTCTAAAAATTTCATCGTAAAGTTAAATAAATAAAGTTAAATGAGCTTGAAGGCAGCTATAACAGGTCCAGTTGAAAACCAGCGTCGGGCACTAGTTGCCCGACATTATGCTGAACTGGTCCTATTTGGCGCAGCCGTGGGACACACAATGTTACTAATATATTGTTTTCGTTTTTTATATTATTGTTGTTTAGTCTAAGTTATTTTTATTTTTTATTTTTTTATGTGTGTGTTGTGTGCTCTGGCTTGTGTCAAATAAATGTGTTTTCTTTCTTTCTTTATCATTTTTACTTAATGCTGGTGATTGATGAACTTACGGTTAGCGATGATGTGGTCGACGGTGGTGAAAACGCGTGCCTAGAAGTAACCTACACTTTGACTTAAAGCGTTTCAAGTTGTAGCTATGTGTATCACAGACTCTGGCTGTGAGTTCCACTTCTTAGCTGTTCGATTAACACACTTCGCCTTAGTTTTGCATGGTAAAGCTTTAACAGAATAACCTTCGAGTTGTAGGTATATATCACAGACTCTGCCTGTAAGTTCCACTTCTTAGCTGTTCGATTGACACACTTCGCCTTAGTTTTGCATGGTAAGGTTTTAACAGAATAGACCGGCTATATAGGTTGCCCGCTGAAGGAAACTTAATATAGGTTTGAAGGAATTTGGTTTTGGATGGATTTGTCAAGGGAATCTCATATAGTATGGCAGATAAAATATTTTGCCTGGATTTGAACTCATTTGAACTTAGAATTGGTTCGAATTTTTAGAACGCGTTGATATTTAAGCGAGGCTGATTATGAAGTACTAATGTAAACGAGATATTATGTTACGATTAGATATTTTTAAACAAAACCGTAAGTTTATATTTTACATCGTAAATAGTGTTATCATCGTTAGCAGTTTAATAGTGAGCTTTTTTTAAGCTTAAGAATAAAAACATGTAATTATTAATATCAAAAACATCTGTGAAGATTGTAGATCCCCCGACTCGGTGTTGTAAGGTGCTCTACAACTCCACACAACTTAGCTTCATGTGTAAAAAAACAAGTTGTATTTACAATGGTAGTTTTAATAGCCTTCAATATCTTTTAATTAAAAGTTTGGTCTTTATAAAGCACATCCCATAACTATTTAGCAATTTGATTTTGTTCATTTTTATTTACAACTTCTGATGCATATTTACCGACTTCATTTCTTTTTGTGAAGCTTATACTCATTTTGTGGGGATAACCTAACCAGGTCTCATAACTATGAAAAAACGGTCGGTACATTGTTACATAAAAGTACAAGGATTATTTTTATTAAAATCACAATATAGGTTCTGTTTTTGCTCATTAGCAAGCTTCCACATAAATCCATGATACAGCGGATTCTCGTTTCCATACAGAGCTTTGATGTTTTTTTACAAAATCGAGCTCTCATTAACTACAAAAATTTTCACTTTTATATTTACTGCCTGTTTATATGGCTACCGTAAACACAGCACTTTTTGAGATATAGTACCAAAAAGGCGCTTTTGCGCTATTCAATTTTTAAAAGTACCTACCGGCACTAAAATCTACTATTGTTAATTCGAGTTAAGAAAATAGTGTGTCATCGTTGTCAGCCGGCCTCTCAACCAATAGGTTCGCAACAAATTAGAAATATTGTGACCGAAGGGCCGACTGAAAACGATGACTTACTATTTTCTTAACGCGAATGAACTATAGTCGTTTTAGTGTCACTAAGACGACGAAATAAAAAGTGACTTTATCAGCTTGGATTAGATGTATATGTCCTCTTTACTCATTACTGTATATGTAGCACAGGTATATCATTTACTTAAAAGGAGATCCCTATGTAAGATTTACCTACTGTAAAAGTGTACAAGTTTCGCTAATATACATTTTTTTTTATTGGGCAAAAATGTACAGAAACGAAACTTTGTTAACAGTCTCTGACCTCAAAAATCCAGTTCACGGCAGAACAGCTGCTGTTAAGAACCATACATTTGCATTGAGCTGGCAACACTATTGTCGGCCATCTCTCTTCTCTGTAGCATCATTGTGTGTGCATTGCCTTGCCTTTAATAAATTTATTGTGTTGAGAAAAGGAACTTTTAATTATATCCGAACTCAAGCATTGGTGCCGAAACTGTAAATCTCCGTATAAATAAGTGGATCAGCATAATTCGCGGTAATTTCGGAAATACAAAGTGCCGGCCGCGAGTACGACGAGTTATATCCGCGCGTGCAATCGTCATACAAATAGTGGCTGCCAATCCGCCTTCGCCGGAATGCCCATATTTTATCATTACTTTACAGTATTCTGTTTATTCCTACAACTCCCTCTTATCTCAAAGAACGCTTTAAGTTCCTTCATGACACACATTCAAGAAACCTGAGATCATCGGAAAATTTGAGACTTTCGATGCCTACTCATTCCACTAAGTTTTACGATAAATCGTTTACGGTCCAGGCTGTGCGATTGTGGCACGAGTTGCCCTTGTCAGTAAGACAAGCCCAGTCACATGCTGCTTTTAAGAACCTGGTTAGAAACCATTTCCTTTCTATATAACGTTTTCCTATTTAGATCTAATTTATTCCATCATTATTCAACCCTTTTTATTTATTTATTTCCATCTATGTATATGTGTAACACATAGTATTATATGTGTATGTTTATATATAAGCTTATGTATATTATTTAATATAGTAATATATATATATATTAATGTAGCATTACACCACAGACTACCCCCTGTTTTATTCTTAGTCATTAACGTCCATCTAAAGGTTGTCTGGTAGATATTGCTGTCAGCGATAAGGCCGCCTTTGTACCCGTAGAAATAAGTATAATTGTAAAAGAGATGTGTAACTTTAGTTTTTGGTGTACAATAAAGTATATTCTATTCTATTCTATTCTATACAAGGCTATTTCGCTATAAAATACATTTCAAGTCAAAAAATAAGGCAAGGCAATTATACACAATTAAATAAATACTAAAAAGTTACAAAATAAAAATCATCAAGTTTCATTGTTGTGAAAATCAAGCGCGGGCGCTGGAGTTTATCAAGCAGCCATTTTGCAGTCTACTACATCTTCGTGCTCTTTCACTCCCACTCGCTGCCGCTCGTACAACATTCGCTCAAAGTTGCATTCGTTCGTCCGTTCAGTTCATAGAATCATCTATGGTTTGACGTCATTCATTCATCGGATTGACATTGACATCTATGTGTTTACACTAAATGACAACAGACGACGTTGTTTGGCACGAAAGTTTCAAAGAAATTGAAGAAGACAAGTTCAATTCAGACATTATGACGAATTTGGAAGACCTAACAAGGCTACGAGCGGGGCGTAGACAATGCAAATCATATGTAACAAGATTGGAAAATTACTTCGCCGAAAAACAACCCAACTACGAAGACCTCGATCAGGGTGAACTTGATGTTAGAGAGCGGTGCCTCCACGAGCAATACAATAAACTTCAAGATCTACAGCTACAGATACTTTGTCTGGATGACAAGGACGACGAGTCAGGGTCCCTGGACGATCGCTATTTTCGCCTGTGCGCAATTATCAAGCGATGTAAACAAAGTGTCGGTTGTGTACAAAGTGATTGTGTAGTGAAGTCGAGGAGCGTTAAATTACCTGCAATAAACATAACACCCTATGATGGTCGCGACTTCAGTGGTTTTCAACCCTTTATATATTTATTTATGGCTGTAATTGACAAAGACAGTAAGCTTACCTCAATCGAAAAATTATACTATCTAAGGACCTTGCTGAAGGGGGAGCCTCTACAAATAATTGAAGGATTGCCTGTAAGTAATGAATCATACAAATCAGCACTTCAATTGTTATCAAAAAGATACAGTAATACATCATTGTTAGTTTCATCACATGTCGGGATCATACTTGATATGCCATCCATTCGGCGTGGGACGGCCCAACAGTTATGGGAGCTAACTACCCGAATAAGACAGCAGATAGCAGCGCTTCAAAACTTAAAGCAACCAATTGATAAGTGGGAATATTTTGATGTGCATTATTACACGTAAACTGGATCCATTGACTGTTCGACTGTTTCACTCTGAAAAGGTTTACGCCAGTGTGATGCCGTCATTAAATGATTTATTAGTTTCTGGATAAACGGGCAGTTTCAATGGAAATCAGCCCTATGTCTAACGATAAACCGAAGTCAAGTGGTGTTACCTTGGCTGGTGTGATTAATGCCAACCAGTCATCTGCTTCTAAAAGTTGCAGTTGTTAACGACACGCATAAATTGTTCAAATGTCCCAAGTTTATACTCATGTCAGTTGAAAAGAGACTTCACACAGACTGCACATAATAAAAACAAACATTGTGTTATATGTTTGGGTATGCATCCGCAGAAATTCCGTTACCAGTTCAAGTGTAGCATTTACAAGTCAAAGGACCACAATACCTTGCTTCATATGGAAGGCAAGAGTAATTATGCTAAGCAAGAGAAAGAGGTTAGTTTATATTCCCATAAAACTTTCACAGCTATGGTTTTATTGCCAACAGTAAAGCTATTGGTATCGGATGTCCATGGCAACAAAATTATTGTGAAAGCATTGCTTGACTCAGGAAGTCAAACATCATTTTGTACCAGCAAATTAGCAGAAAGATTAGGCATTGAGCAATTTGTTCTTGAAAAGAACAAAGCAACATTGGGTGATCAAGTAAATAAAATAAATAAAGCTATAAATATTACTGTTCATTCCTTAATACAAGATTTTAAAGTTAAAATCACATGTTCCATTATCCATCAAATTACAACTCCTTTACCACAAAGGAAATTTGAACTTTCTAAATTCATGATCCCTACAAATAATACATTAGCTGATAATGAATACAACATTCCAGGAGTAATTTACATGCTGCTTGGAGTGGACATTTTCTTTCGTGTAATACAAGATGGAAAAATTGAAGGAGGCTTAACAGATCCAATCATGCTCAACACAAAGTTTGGATACATCATCTCAGGTGATACCTTTCCTTGTTGTAACGTAGCAACTAGTTTGCATGCAGTAGTGAGTTCTGATTTGGATCACGTTGTTAAAAGGTTTTGGGAGACTGAAAAGGTTCCACAGGTATTCCAGGAATCATTTCCTGAGCATGCTCAAAGTGAGAGGGTGTTTCAGGAGTCTGTCTCTCTACAAGATAATCGCTTTCAAGTTATGCTTCCACTTAAAATGAGTCCAAATGATATTAATACATCAAATTCGTTTGCAATCGCTTTGCGGCGTTTCTATGTCTTAGAAAAGCGTTTTTCTAAAGACCCTATATACCATCAATTATATATTGAGTTTATACATGAATATCTAAAATTGCATCATGCGAAAATTATTAATACAAATGATGACTAACCTGATATAAAAAAGTTGGGGATCCTTGCGAAGGTGAGACGGTACTTCACGCCTGAACAGCTGCTCAACTTGTATAAAGCGCAAGTTCGGTCATGCATGGAGTACTGCTCTCACCTCTGGGATGGATCTGCCAAATACCAGCTAGATGCACTTGAGTCGATTGACAAACGGGCCAAAAGGCTTATTGGCAACGATGCACTGGTCGCCTCAAAGCTCCAGAGCCTCGAACATCGACGCCGAGTTGCCAGCCTGTCGGTTTTTTATCGGTTACATTTCGGGGAGTGCGCGACGGAACTGCACAATTTGATTCCGCCAAGCCCTTTCCATCATCGGACTACAAGACGTACGGCAATGTGCCATCGGTACATGGTGGATATCCCACCCATACGCACAAAGCGTTTTGAAAATACTTTCATTGTGCGTACAGCTAAGGAGTGGAACTCCCTGCCGGCGTCCTTGTTTCCTGATAGCTACAACCTAGGGGTCTTCAAGTCAAGAGTGAATAGGTTACTTCTAGGCAAGCGTGCTCCACCTTCGACCATATCATCGCTTAACATCAGGCGAGATAGTGGTCAAACGCGAGCCTATAACGAATAAAAAAAAAAAAAAAAAAAAAAAAAAAAATTCAACCTTTATACTTTTTACCACATCATGCGGTTATACGCAATGATAAACTTACAAAAAAATTACGCGTAGTGTTTGATGGCAGTGCTAAGAATCATGATAATCCAAGTTTAAATGACATACAGTGTAACGGACCAGTTGAACAAAATCAATTATTCGATATTCTAATTCAGTTTCGCGTTTTTAATATTATTTGAATGTGTGATATAAGACATATGTTTCGTCAAATTTATGTACATCCTGAGCATAGGGTGCTTCAAAACATTTTGTGGAGAGACAGTCCTGAAAAGTCTCTACAATGTTTACAGCTACAAACCATAACCTACGGTTTAAAAAGTTCTTCCTTTCTAGTGACAAGATGTTTAATCGAGTTGGCTAGAAGGTATGAGCAAACATTTCCTTTAGCAAGTCAAGCTATTTTAACATTGAGTTACATCGATGATTTAATATGCAGTGCAGCTAGTTATGAGCAGGCAGTACAGTTAAAGAGTGAGCTTGTTCAGTTAATGAGTCTAGGAGGCATTGAATTACACAAGTGGTGCTCCAATAGCATTCAATTGCTATCAGATATTCCAAGGGATAAATTAGGTTTTTTCTCAGCGTGATTTAGACCAGGACAAGCTTACAGTAAAAAGTAAAGACCCTAGGACTTTCTTACGACGCCAGGGATGATGTATTCAAAATGAGTGGTGGCATGGTGACCTATCTTGAGACTCCCACAAAGCGAGGTGTTCTAAGCTCAGTCAGTAAATTTTTTGACCCTTTAGGATTTGCCAACCTGTAATAGGCCCACCTATTACAGTTAGGGCTAAAATTATTCTTCAGCAAATTTGGCAATATAACCTAGAATGGGATACACCCTTGCCATCTACATTAAGCAAAGTATGGTCTAACTTCCAGTCCGAAGTGTCAAGTATGCTTGATCTAAAAATACAGCGTAACTTGCAGCTTTCAGAAGCAGATGAGTCTGCCTTGTATGGTTATTGTGATGCTTCTACAGAGGCCTATGGATGTTGCATTTATGTAAAAATAAAACTGGCTGGTGCATATTATGCATATCTAATGTGCTCTAAATCTTGGGCTGCTCCTTTAAACTCAAAACTAACCATTCCAAAACTTGATTTAAATGGTGCGTTGCTCTTAGCTAAACTTATGTTTAAAATCTCTAAGATATTACTTAATGTTAAAATAATAAATTTATTTTCTGATTCAAAAATTATTTTGGCTTGGTTGAGTTCCAGCTTACGTAGCTAACAGAGTCAAAGAAATCGCTGATAAGACAGTAGGTATGTCATGGTATCACACGCCAGGTGTGTTCAACCCAGCTGATTTATTATCCAGAGGTGCTAACCCTCTTGACTTACATAAAAATAAACTATGATGGCAAGGCCCCGATTATTTACAATGTGAAAGTAATTGCGACTTTTACACTTCAGTCATTAAATCACCAATTCAATGTTATAATATTATAAACGTCAATCACAGTGTTAATGATGACGAATTTATTTTTCCATTATTTACAAAATTTTCTAGTCTCTATAAAATGCAAAGAGTAATTTCGTATGTTTTACGATTTATTAAAAGGTGCAAGCGCGTTGAAACCGATACTGGGAATTTTACTGCAAAGGAATTAAAATCCGCGTTAAATATTGCAACTAAAGGTGTTCAAATTTTCTATTTTCGGAATGAGATTCATTTTGTAGAAAACAATAAACAAATCAATTCAAATTTAAAATTATTACATCCATGTATTGATGGAGATGGCCTTCTCCACGTAGGGGGCAGGCTACAAAATTCAAACCTTTCCTTTGCAAGAAAATTTCCAGTTATTCTACCGAGCAAATGCCATTTAACTAGATTTATAATACAAAATGAGCACCTATCATTGTTACACGGTGGCTTAAAATTTTTATTTAGTAACTTGTCACAAAAATACCATATTGTTAATGGTATACGCGAAATAAAAAGTGTTTTGCACAAGTGTATTGTCTGTTTAAGACACAAAGCTAAAGGAGCAGAGCAACTTATGGCCTCTCTGCCGCGTGATAGAGTCACTCCTGGTAGAGCCTTTGAAAGAGTGGGTTTGGACTACTGTGGACCTTTCGAGGTGAAACAATCATCATTGAGACGGAGCGTGATATCGAAGGGATATGTTGTCGTATTTGTTTGCTTCATCACAAAGGCTCTACATTTTGAAATAGTTTCAGATTTAACCACGGAGGCCTTTCTAGCGGCATTAAAGAGATTTATTTCTCGCAGAGGATTACCTTCTATTATACAGGGAGCCAATAATAAACTACGCGAGCTCTACCAATTACATAATAATAGTAATTTTCAAAATAATGTTCAAGATTTTGCATCAGTGAAGGGCATACAATTTAAATTCATACCCGCATACAGCCCGAATCACGGTGGTTTATGGGAATCTGCCGTGAAATCAGCCAAATTTCATCTAAAAAGGATTAACGGTTCTAGAATACTAACTTACAAACAATTTTACACGGTTTTATGTCAGATAGAGTCCATATTAAATTCAAGACCATTAGTTCCGTTATCTCAAGATACTTCTGATTATTCATATCTAACGCCAGGACATTTCCTCATTGGGTGTGCCTCTTGTTCCTACCCTGAAGAAGATCTGACGAAGATTCCTGCAAATAGACTACGCCTTTGGAGATGTTGTGAGCAGATACGACAACATTTTTGGAGCGCATGGGCAAATGAATATTTGTCATTGTTAAACAAGCGTACCAAGTGGTGTAAGGAATACTCTAATATCAAGGAAGGTATGCTGGTACTCCTACGGCATCCAAACACTCCACCCTTTCAATGGCCTACAGGTAGAGTCTCAAAGGTGTTTGTAGGATTAGATAAAATGGTTCGTGTCATAGAGGTAAGAACAGCTGATGGCAAGTTACATACAAGAGCTGTGTCTAAAGTAGTTATTTTACCCATAGAGGATTAATAATAATATGGACATTAACTGTTCTTGCTATATGTAAGTACTAGGTATTGCTTTAAAATATCTTTATCTTATATCGACATCTTAAATTATTGATTTAGCTTTATTGTAGCGTGATACTTGTTTCCACGCATCATTATAGTTGTGTACTTATGTAACTTAATTTTTTTTATTTTACTTTTAAATAACAGAGTCAAAATTAACCTTCATTAATTTAGTAAAATTATAACTTTCTGTTTTTACGAATTTAAAGGCATTTTGGCCGCCCCAACTTATGTTAAGAACCATAAATTTGCATTGAGCTGGCAACACGATTGTCGGCCATCTCTCTTCTCTGTAGCATCATTGTGTGTGCATTGCCTTGCCTTTAATAAATTTATTGTGTTGAGAAATGGAACTTTTAATTATATCCGAACTCAAACAGCTGCTCAACTTGTATCAAGCGCAAGTTCGATCATGCATGCAGTACTGTTCTCATTTCTGGAACGGATCTGCCAAATACCCGCTAAATGCTTGGAGTCGATCGAAAAGCGGGCCAAGAGGTTTGGCAGTGAAGCACTGGTCAAGTCAAAGCTCGAGAGACTGGAACATCTTCGCCAAGTTGCCAGCTTTTCGGGTTGTTATCGGTTACATTTCGGGGAGTGTGCGATGGAATTGAATGAAGTAATTCCAGATGTACGGCGATAAGCCATCGTGGACATCCCACCTAAAACGAGATACTTTTATTATGCGTACAGCTAAGGAGTGGCATTCCCTGCCGGAGTCAGTGTTTCCTGCGATATCTACAATCTAGGGTTCTTTAAATAAAGAGTGAAAAGGTTACTTCTAGGGAAACGAGCTTCACCGTCAACCATATGATCGATTACCATCAGGTAAAATAGTGATCAAACGCGAGGTTATATTTAATAAAAAAATTAGTCACAAGTTGCAGAAACAAAAATTATATAATGTTTGTGTTAACGCTGATAGGCAATAGAAATTACAGAACAGAAACAAGAATAACACGAGATGAGCCGAACCCAAATAAATTGATATTCCGGCAGAAGAATAATGATTTAGATAAAAATAAATTACCAACAGGCCAGAATAATCCTATCGTTAATAATGCTCGTCTACCACTAGCTACTGAGCAAAGGTAATCTAATGGATCGCAATCAGGAATATTGATACTGCGAAATTTGCTTATCTAAATAAGCTGACTGTAAACAGGTTGATTGTTAAGTCATCCGTTTCACTGAGTCTCTAGGGGTGGGCAGGGTAGGTGGTGTCATTTAAGTTTGCCCACCTAATGTGGGCGTAAATATGATGTACTCATAGAAAATTTCAGTAGTTTATTTATTTGATTACTAGGTTTGCCCGCGGCTTCGCTCCTGTCAACAGCTTACCTTACCCACCTACCTACCTAACTTACCTAGACCTTCCATTTTTTTTTCTAGGGTCTATCGGAGAATCTTTACACCGCCATTCAGTAAATGACGTCAAATGTACAACCCCATCTATCGAGTTCAACTGTAGTATCTGAAATGCGTGTGTTTTGATATTTTACTTCTTGAACACTTTAAATTCATCTAACTTTTGATAGAGTGAACCGATTGCGATTAAACATAAACTAAGAAATATTTAAAGTTACGCACAATTATAAATTATAATATGTAAAAGTTATCTACATTGGTTTCGTACATTTTAAGTGATGCGTGTACAAATAAACAGATAAACAGTCAAAAATGCTGGAAAAGGTTTCTGTTGGTTATCCTATAATAACATGGCAATCTTTTTTATATATTCCATGTGCAATAACTACTTCTCTACAGATTTATTATTTGTATTGATGATGGTCAACTTCAGCCTATAGTTGTTATTAACGGACTACTGTAATTGTAAGCTTAGTTAATTAAATTTTTGTTAATTCTCAATGTTTTTATAGGTCGCCCATCTATATTAACCAATATCTTCACCTGATGATAAGCAATGTTGTGGTGGATGAAGGACCACGCTTGCCTATAAGTTAATTGCTACTAGACACTGTTACGATCATCGCTCCACCTAGCCTAAAGTTTACTCAAGCCGCTGGTCCCAGTTCAAAAATCGTCAGTTCTATAGATACTGTTTTTAATTTGATATTGTTCGAATCGATTCCACGAATGTTCGCACGAGTACCTACATACATTGTGTTGTTTTTATAAATACTCGTATTTCAAGCTTAGTGATCGAATATTCGAACAACTAAAATTTAGTTTTTTTATAAATACATATCATAGTGAACAACGCATGTTTACAGTCTTTTATTATTTGGACGATTACCTACATGTGTTGTTTTTAAATAAATAAATGCATATTCTGTTCCAAAAACTCAAATGTGGCTTTTATTTTTTTCAGATGTTTTGTAACATGTCACAGATCATTTTGAATCGAATTGTAAACATTTATGTTTTAAAGTTTAGGACAAGTGGGCTTGTACGTTCATAACTGAATGTAACTTTCTAAACGAGTATTTCCTTCCATACAATATCTACAAACAATATAGTATAAACAGGACAATAATGAAATTCGACTGTAACTGGGTGTGGAGACGTAATGGAGCGGTGTATGGCCGTTTTAATCGAGTAGGGCCTTCCACAGCCTGTGTGCAGTCAATTAATTGTTATTGTGTCAGAGGCTTAAGTGATAAGGCTTGTTCAGGTTGGTTAATCGTGACTTTAGGTGATACTAGAATTTATTCATTGGTTCTTTGAATAGTATGCGTTTTGTATGTGTATGATGTTGGATATAAATACGGTGTACTCTTATGATTTTCATCAGCTTGGGACATGATTTAGGCTAGCAATAAGTGCCTCCGATGAGGACGCCACTTGAGGGGAGTCGAATCGTGTATCCACGCGAGACACAATGGCTTTTTTAATTTTTTCGTCAATTACGGCATTCTACCGGTTATGACTCCAGAAATTGAGATAAACAAAATATATAGCTAACATCAATAATAATCAATTCAATATCTAACTTTTGCTATAAACAGATCTACAGAAAACTAAGCGAGGGCAATAATGCTGAACGAAGCCCTGCCTTCTCTATAATATTTCATTTCCAACAAAAAATAGGTAGTACTGGAGTAAGTCAACTGGAATGATCTGAGTGAATGATTGTCTAGAAGCTCTTTGAGGATTTGTTCACATTGTGTTTATTATAGTCTTGGAAACGTTATGATTTAGCGGGTTTAATGGAAGTTCTGTATGTCCTCTCTGAACTACTTTCGAGTAGTTCCACACATCCAGTCCCCTGAAATAAGCAAAGAAATTAAACGGAAAGTCGTTGATACCAGTAACCTTTCCTGCCTCACCTATGGCTTTGAAACCTGGTCCCTCACTAAATTTCACAGGGACAACTTATTGCACTGCTAAAGAGCCATGGAGAGGAGCATGATTGGCGTCAAAAAAAAAGGACAGAAAAAGAAACATCTTCATAAGATCAAAAACTAGAGTAACAAAGAAAACTTAAAGATAGACAAACTAAAGTGGAAATGGACGGGATATATAGGTACTGCGAAATACAAAAGAAAAATGGAGCAAGATATTTACTGAATGGTACCCTAGAGATGGTAAAAGGAATAGAAGAAGGCAAGTAAAGAGATGAAAGGATGACATAAAATTATCAGCCGGTCCCAGCTGGAGAAGAGTGGCTAGAGATAGAAAGCAATTGAAGGCGATAAAGGAGGCCTTTGCCAAGTGGCAAAAAGAACGTAAAATTTAGTCTTAAATCAACGGAAAGTTGCAAACCGCATTTTAATTCTCTTCAAATACTCACATTATCTTGTCTTTACATATAAGAGACCGCATTGTTCGTCATGAAAAATATTAAACTAAAAAAAAACTTCAGAACGCTATATAGATCGACAAGACAAGAATATCGTTACGAATTATGTCGAAGATCATCAAAAACCGCTCTTATGCACAAAAACAACCTCAAAATAGCTCATAAAATATTCAATAAAATACCAAATGACATTAAATATTAGTTTGACACAATTTAAACGGAGACTAAATTTTTAATTGAAAATGCTACTATACCATTGACGAATTCCTTCTTGACAAAATGTAAATTAAAAAATAAAAGTTAATTATAAAAATTGATTGCATTGATGATCAATTTTAAATGCCACACAAAATTATCGATATGGTCTAAAAATACTCGAATTCGGGGAGTGTATGCCCTACACTATATAACAATAAAATGGGTGGTTTTTTGAGTTACCTTAAGTTAACTATAAGACCTATACTGTATCACCAAAAATCACACTAATAAATACTTTGACTTTGAACTGAGAGACATTCTGTAAAAAAATACAATATTTCAGACAACAACCTTATAGGTTCAGGATAAAAGGCTCATTGATTGATCAAGTTCCAAAAATTTTATCATTTTTAGACCATATCGATAATTTGCTGTGGCTTTTGTTATTCCACTGGTGGATGAAAGTCTTCTTATATTTTCAGCGCGTTTTATCTGTTGCATCCTCCGGCTACGAACGAACGAATCTGAATCGTCATGCCACCGTTTTTAGCTCTACCTCGGTGAGTTTTTAGGTCGTAAAGACTGTGAATTATAGGTGTTTTATTTGTCAATCTGAACTACATATTTTGTGATTAATAAGAGTCAACTAATCAACAAGAGCATCTTGGAGATTAACTAGAAGCCTTGAAGTATTGAAATGGTCACGTATTTACATAACTTTTGAATCATGGAGTGGTTTAATTTATAACAGAACTTGCGTTCCGATATACTGATGTAGGTAGGTACTAAAAGTTTCTAAGAAATTACCTTTTTTATAATTTTTCGTCAATAAAATTACCGATTGATTTTTACAAAAAGTTTTCTGTAGAATCTTAGCTTCCAATATATTGTTCATAACTTCCATGATTTGTATGTTATGAACAATGTATTCCCACACAACCGGGATGAAAGGTTTGAAGTCACACATAAAACTAAGCTTGGTCAGTGAAGCGAACAGACGTTGTTCGTTATGGCCACTCGCACTTTGAACTTTAAAGATTCTTTAAAATAGCCCCTCTGCAGTACTTTCCCGCAAGTGGGCGGCATTGGCCGACAATGGCCGGCAATGGCCCTGAGGATTGTATAAATAATGCTACTAGTCTTCATAGCAGTCAAAGAGAAGAACTTTGGAAATGTTGTATTTTTGCAGAGTTCGAATTTAAAAACCAATTCAGAGGGTTTATTTTTTATATGTTTATTTTTTATAGAAACAATAATGTATTGCAAGTAGAGAGGTATTTTATTAATCACATTCATGGTTGCTGGCATGTTCAATGAAAAACTATGTTTTTTGCTTTTGCTTTGTTGTCAGCAATATAATCGAGATGGACACAAACAATTTCATTTGTATGTGCTATTTTGTTACGTGTTTTTGTTGAATAAAGCAAGGAATTTCGAATTAGTTTTAATTTAAATGGAAGTAATTTCTTATTACTGATGCACAAAACAATATTGTGCATCAAACAAAGATTCTACACACATACATAAACTCACGCCTTTTTCCCACGGGGGTAGGAAAAAACTACAAAACGCCACCTTCTACGATTCTTTCATACTTTTGCTTCAGTCACGTTCATACATCTAGTCATACACGTGTATAAAGATTTTGAGTTTGTTTATAATATCTAAATAGAACGCAAAGACAAAACATATATCACACACACATTTCTATGACTGCAATCTTTGCGGTTATATTCTGACAAAATACGACATCGAAATACTTAACGCAATAGACAAGTGGCATTCGATGTTAGCGAAGGCCCTAGTCGAAATGTAAAGGATTGATCACGGGATTTTTCGATATCGCTTGACAATCCCATACAATTTTGCCTTTTTAACAATCACTATCGCCACACTTTCGTTGCTGAATGTCACTTGTCTATAGGGCCTGTGTAGAAGCAACTGCAACTTAAATATGATTATTACAATCAACTAGGTAGTCTTTTTTCAGCAACTTGAGGCTCTATTCATGCACTATTGGCCGCCGATAGGAACGGACGTACCAGGCTCCTCCGCGACTCAAGCAATTGGTCCCTATTGTAAAACTTTTAATAATGTTTATCTTCAAATTTGTTTGTTAATTGTTGTAAAACGTGTGAGCAGTGGTGGCCCAGTGGTATCGGCTGCGACTTACAAGTTGTAGGTCGTGGGTTCGAGCCCAAGCAGGCGCTTTACATTGTGTAAATTATTTCATCACCACTGCTCTCAAAACGGTGAAGGAAAACATCGTGAGGAAACCGGCATGTCCTAGAACCAAAAATTCGAAGACATGTGACATCCGCCAACCCGCACTGGGCCCGCGTGGTGGATTACGGCCCATCCCCTCTCACGGAGGCCTGTGTCCCAGCAGTGGGAACATTAATAGGCTGATGATGTGATGTGATGTGTTTTAAGTCCAATAAACGATTATATTTAAAGTACTGACTTTAAACTGGCGGGCAACGTCAGGTGATCAATCACTTAGACTTTAGCTTTTCGACCATCGCTATCGCTGACATCGAAATAAACTTTGTCTAGAGCCTCTGTTTGTCCAATGAGATTCATGTTATATTGCTGAGCAACTGTAAACAACACTAAAATACTATCACACAATATTACCATCCCTGGTTCGTTTACCCCACAAGCTACTATTTCTACTCCACTACTGCAGTCTACCAACCCGACACGTGCCACCGATATAATCTTATTAGACGATACACGCCGCTATATGTTTGACAATATAGTACAGGGATGGGGCAACTACGGCCCGCAGGCCAAGTACAGTAAGGCAATGTAATTTTGACAGTTACAGTGTATTAGAGTGTGCGAATATCATTATAATAATGGGCTATCTTTTACTAGCCAGTGACTTGGCCAGCTTAAAGTTGGCACAAAGATCCAATCTATCTCTAAAATATATTGATCAAAACAGTATAGTAATATACATGCAAACAGGCATACACGCAAAGGTACTTTTGCATTTATAATACATTTATTACGGCACAGTTTCTGCAGTACTACCGTTTTATCTGTTTTATTGTTGTTTAGTTGTCGGGTTGATATCTTTTTGTTTGGTTTTCTGTGGTCATGTGGTAGTACTGTTCTGGTAAAAATATTTGTATTTATTTGCTATTGTATATTATGTGTATTTATTTGGTAATGGTGTTTTCCATTGTCAAATTCGAAACCAATTATCTACAAAGAAACTTAGTATTTCGTAGTAGTACATCTTGTTTGTTTGTAAGATGTTATCTGTAAAATAACTTATCTGGATACGAAAGTTATTTCACGTTGAATGCCCGTAGGCTTTTGCATTATTATCATTTCAGCTGAAAGTCACTCAAATGTCACCCCATCGACAAGTCCTGTGCTTCTCATATTCGGTGGATTCCCGCAGCCTTTTGAGGAATCTTATAGCGCTGCGTCTTCGGTACACGGTCGACACTCCAGAACTTCTCGATTTCTAGGACTTAAGTGGCAGAAGGTTTTGTGAGCCATGACATATTGCTCGCAGAACAGATAGGCTTACTGTCCCAGATAAATTTACGCTTGTATAACCGTGTGTTAAGCCACAGGAGCAAATCTACGGAGTAAAATCTTGCCGAGATAATTTTCCTTGATTATCCTTTTCCCTTATTAGATTGTTCCATGAGAAACCAGATATTTTTGTTTCTTGGCCCAAAGCTTTTTCCGCAATTAGATTGAACTTTGAAAACTGTGAATATTCCTTCCAGTTGTAATTTTACTTACTACGGCGCAAAAACTTATCATTTATAGATGTCCTAATGTGCCACCGATTAGATTTCATACAACAATCGACTTTTACGAAGACATTTTAATCGATTTAACACATTAGTATCTTATTTTTGCTCAATATTTTGTACTGTTTTATATACATACCCAGGCGTTTAAATGACTATGTTTTATGTATTAACTGAACATGAACTGTTACATTTTCTATGATTTTATCTATCTAAATGTATATTCTTTACGTAGGAATCCAATATTACTTTTTCAATATTTAACCTTACTTACATATTTTACTGATATGTAGACGTTTAAAAAAAAATGTTTTACTACTTTATTTAATGATACATAATTCATTTATGATTTTTAAATCATCGGAATATAGTGGTTAAAGAGCACGTCACTTCACTATTGAAAGCGTCCATGAAGGATTGCATTTTATTGTCTGTGGTTGCCTGTTACTAATTATGGACCTTCTTAAGCATGCATCTGTCAAATACAAAATAACAGGCTGGACGGATTAGTAATTTTCAACAACATTGCGGTAATAATGTATTAGCAAAGACCTTATACGTGTTTCTTACTACTAGACTGTGTACCAAAATTTTTTGTTTAGTTAAAATGAAATCTATCATCATACACCTAGGTTAGCTATTTCCTTATAAGCGGTAGCTAACCAAAAGCGGTCCTGGCGAGAGGGTTTCCGCTGGTAGTGTGTCCTTGTCTTATCTCTTGCTAGCTAAACTAATCATTGGGTTTGGTAGAAATGGTAGAAAATTTTATATTTTCTTTTTATGTTATACCAAAACGAACAATTCATAGACTTTGACACGTATTTAAATATTTCTAGAAAAGTATATAAATATTTCTACAGTTCCTATATTTAATCAATTCGTTGTATATAAAAAAATATAAATTAATACTGAGTAAGAGTAGTACTTTTAAATGTTTGGGCCTGGTAATACTAAATGTAGGATGGTGGATTGCGGATTTTTTGGCGGACTTTGTTCGAGTGAAATTCAGCGGCTGTTAATATTATTTGCAAATTGATTCCTAGTGGAATACAATAAGTGGAGTTTTATTTCTCAACTGTCTACGCAACTGGACAATATGTGAAATCAATGAGATCCTTTGAGGTATATTTAGCTGCCGGTATTTCAAAGCACCGTCAGAAGACTGCAGGGTCATCTAACGCCTCTCCTTCATGAGCTTGAGAGTAGGATCAGAGAGCTTTTTGTTCCAATCTATATGATGGGCTTGAAGAATGAAACTTGAAGAGACTTGGGATTTGAGGGTTATTGAGTCCTCCTCCTCTCTTCGAACTTCAGATAACCCTTAAATACTCCATCGTAAACTGCTTAATTCCTCTTCGAGTTCGGTGATATTTTCGTCGGCCCGGAGTGTGCGCGTGTTGTACGTTGCCAGGTCCAGTCGTCGGTATTTGTTGGGGTAGCCGGATCTCGTCCGGGATTCTTAGCACCCCCTGCCATATCGTAACCTCGACCGCTACCGTAGTCGAGGGTACAGGCTGCCGGGCAATAAAATAAAAATATGTGGATGTCTCGTAACTATTCTCAATCTCATTTTTCTTTCCTTCTTTTAATTAGACTTTTACAATGGTTTTCAAACATCTTTATAGCCCTTTGCTAAGAATAGTTACAGCACTGATAACAAAATTTGTGCCACATGTTAAATTTAGTCATGTAATACTATTTTTATTTACCTTTGTATAGATTCTTTTACCGATTGTTTTGTGAATGTGTGAACATTGTAGGCCTTCTAGATGCTAGTTAACATTTGTTAACTTTTTATAATATATATAATCCTTTTATTTTATTTTTTTAGTTTCTTACGACTTATTGTCATAAGTCGGGCCTACGTTGTCCCCCCATGTCTAAGTACTAATGCTGTAACATGGAAATATTGTAAAACAAAACCATTTTTAAAA
Source organism: Orthosia cruda (assembly GCA_964057195.1). Classification (NCBI taxonomy): domain Eukaryota; kingdom Metazoa; phylum Arthropoda; class Insecta; order Lepidoptera; family Noctuidae; genus Orthosia; species Orthosia cruda. Next base: position 32,957,861 of record OZ059825.1, on the reverse strand, counting down.
GAGTAACCATGGAGTTTCTTGCCGGTTCTTCTCCATAGAAACAACCAACCCGAACCGTGCACCTTTTGTCGACGTTTTATAAGTGCCCATGTAGGCCTATGTGAAATAAAAAAAAATGATTTTGATTTTGATGATTTTGATTTTAATAGGGGCTATGCTTTATTTGTGCTATTCATGGGGAGTGCTTTGCAGGCGGGTTGGCGATATCAGTATGGTTTTTACAAATGCACAGAGAACGCTGTTGCCCATTCTCTGGTTTTTCCCTTAGTCGCCTCTTACGACACCCACGGGCAAACATGGGATGGTGAAATTCTTTACGCCCGACACCATACGGTTAGTGATGTAGATACCAAAAAATATAAACACTTTTTTTATCTATACTTAATATTATAAAGAGGTAAAGTCTGTGGGTTTGTGACGTTGTAAGGGGTAATCTCTGGATCTACTGAACCGAATTTGAAAATTCTTTCACCAGTAGAAAGCTACATTATTCCTGAGTGTCATAGGCTATAATATAATTTCAAAAAAATTAGAGATCGTTATGAAAATTGCAATAATGTAACCCAAGGTAGCAAAATGTTGCCTGTAAAATACATGATGATGTGAAAACTCATGATTTTAGATAAAAATTTGTAGGTAGGTATGGTAGGTAGGGTAGGCAGGGTAGGCAGGGTAGGCAGGGTAGGCAAGGTAGGCAGGGTAGCCAGGGTAGACTGGGTACGCAGGGTAGGCAGGTTAGCCAGGGTAGGCAGGGTAGGCAAGGTTAGCCAGGGTAGGCAGGGTAGGCAAGGTAAGCAGGGTAGGGGTAGGGTAGGCAGGGTAGGTAGATAGGTAGCCAGTTGACGGGAGCGAAGCCCTGAGTGTCAGTTAGTTAACTATAAATTAGGTAGGTTTAGGTAGCGCAGTTAGGTAGCATGAACATATCGGAATACTTAAACTATTTTTACAATTTGTCCCGTGTTCTGTTTGGTCATGGTCACCTCATTAGAAAGAGACACACAGAGGTTTTTGCGCCATAGTGCACAGTCTAGTAGTAAGAAGTATAAGGTCTTTGTGTACTAGTATGTAGTACATATTATCTCAATGTTCAACAATCGATATTGTTCAGATCTGATTTCTTAGGCACGTTCGATTAAATTATAAGATCCAAAATGAGTTGGTATCCGACCTACGGCCTATAATAAGATTACCTTTAACGGTATCCTGTTCATACTTCTAAAAATAAGATTGTTGGAACGTATGAGATAGAAGTCATATAAGTTCATCACATTAATAAAATATTCCATAAGCCTGAATACAGGACTAATTTAATAAAACTTTAGAGGTATCTTTGAGATTCAATTTATTTATTTATAGCACCCTAGCTGCTGCCACAATATTAAAGCACATTGTAGTTTTCCAGTTATCCAGTCTCATTGTGAATTTTCTGATTAGATACTGAATACTAAGCCCCTGCATCAACTGGGAGTCGAACCTTACACTTTATACTTAGCTCAGCCTAGCGCCAAAACTTTCAGGTTCCACTGGGCATGCAAGTATATTGCATAATATTATAAAGAAGGAAAGAAAGTAAAAGATGACGCATACTATTACAAAAACGTAGACGAAAAAAAGTACTCAGCTTTTCTGGAGAATTTTCTGATGAAAATTCGAGTATTCGCTTTGTGTAACCTGGGAGTCAGAACCGTCTCCCTAAGTTCAGTAGTCACGCTTAGGAATAGCACCTAGAGGCCTTATACAAGTGGCATTCAATCTTCGAAAGTGTGGCGATAACGATTGTAAAAAAGGTAAAATTGGGAATGACAAGCGATATCGAAAAATCACGTGATCAATGCCTTACATTTTGACATATCGATTACCGCCATCGCTGACGTTAAATGCCACTTGTCTACTCATACTTCAACCAAGTAGTCAGTTTTCATGAGGTCATCAATGCTCATGTTACTACCCACATCGCAAAATTTAATTAAACAACAATCATTCAAGACATGAACTACCAAGCTTTTAGCCGCTAACCCATCTTATACATCCATCAGTAGTTCAAAATCGTACGCATCCGTATTCCTCAAGGAATTATTCCGGTTTGACGCTTCACCAATCTTCTCTGTCCTTTGGAAATAATTTATGACAGGCCGCACGTACGCAAGACATTCTGAGTGGGTTATTTGGGCAAGCGGATGGATTAAGCGATACGAATTTTACAGAATAAGATGTTTTAGGTTCTTTGTTGATCGTTTTGGAATGTTCAGTAGGTTTTGTAAGTTTCTAAGTGGCTATGGTAAGAAGTATAAATGTAATGTTATGAGACAAAAAAGAAGAAGCACGGATATGTAGATACAAAATTATACAAAAGAGTTTCCGTGTATCTTTTTATGAACATAGTTGTTTTCTCTAATATTTGTAATGTTACTAAACTGCTTTATCTTAAAACATGGACCATCCAAATCGTAAACGTATCGACGTAAGGCCTCTAAGAAAATTTGTGTCCAAAACAAAAAGGGAAGGAAACATACCAAAAAAATATCGAGAAGAAAAGAGACGGCAAATAATAAAAAAGGAATTGCCATAATGCGGTTTCCAGTAAACGTTTAGGTTGTAAAGGAGAAGACGACGACGTCCCACATAAAATATTCCGAAGGTAAAACACCTCATTGAAATTGTAATTAGAAAATAATTGGATTTCTGTTGGAATGATAGAAAATCTGATATCGAACAAAATCGGTTAGCACCCAGTAATATTCGATGAAACATTTTCACATCCCGAAGCAATTGTGAAAATTAATCCGGGCATCAAATTTTAGATTATATTTTTAAGCGTCTGAATGAGAATGTTTTTGAATTTTAGGCAAAAGTTAAATGTTGAAAAAGCAGACTATATAATAATGCTAGAAAATTAATAACAAAAACTTGCTTTTGAACGCGGCATTGCCTAAGTTACCATTATCCCAAGGGATCATTAATTATAAACGGAATTAAAAGAATTATATCATACAGACTTACACATTTATAGGATTGAATTCAAACTAACAAGATCAAAGTTTGAAACGCTACTTTACGTGCAACATGTTGGAGTCCCATTTAAAACCTTGGCTTCCCAGAAGTCATGTTCTCCAAGTCCTGTAATATATTTTCTTGAAGTCAGTCAATTACATACCTTTCTTTTACAGCTTCATAAGTGCCGTAAAACCTGAAGCGTCTTATTATGCACAACACTTGGCTTCCATTCCTAAGATATCCTCATCCATTATTTCTAAATTTCACTTATTCGGGCCGACAAAATTTTGACTACACGAATTTACGACGCCCTTGAGTCTGGCTTTTATTGTGAATGTAACCTAGATTTACCGTGCTCCAATATTTATGTTTTGTGGTGTTTACTCTGTGTGTTAGTAAAATCCGTTTGAAGCGGTGACAGTATTATAGATGGTGCAGAGGCAAATGTGGGAACATTTCGTAGCTAATCGTGCGCGACGGATTAGATCGCAGATCGTTCTATTCTAGAATGTTCCTGTCTATTTCTGTTATTTGTGTCGGTGTGTTTGTTTGTTGGTTCAGGCTTATTGTCTTCAATGGAACTAAAGTTCTGTTTTGTTTTACTCTCATACATAACGTCAAGACTTTTAACGTAAGTGTTACCAACGTATAAGGGTCATCACACCTTTCGAATTCCTATGTAAAACTTTAAGTCCCTTTGTCTATAAACACATAACCATCCTTAAAATATGCATTTGGAATTACTTAAGTATCTTTTGTAGGGCACTAAGTCTGCTTAGGGTAATTCATTTTGGCCAGTATTTTGTAACTTTTGAACTTGAAGTGTTGAATCTCTACCTAATTTATGTTAATCATTTTCAGCGAAACTAATTTCAATCTTGTTATTTTATAACAAAACAGTAAAGTTTCAAACTATAATCAAATTATTATTCTAATTTAGATTAAATTAAATTAAAACCATAAATTACCGAACATAATAAAGTGCCACTAAAACCAATTAAATGGCCCGCTGAACGCTAAATTAGAAGATAGAATGCATTAATAAATTCAATTTTATTATAAACTAGCTGACCCTCGGGGCTTTGCTCCCGTCAACTGCCTACCTACCCTGGCTACCCTGCCTACCTTGCCTACCCTGCCTACCCTGCCTACTCTGCTTACCATGCCTACCCTGCCTACCCTGCCTACCCAGCCTACCCTGCCTACCCTACCTATCCTGCCTACCCTGCCTTTCCTGCCTACCCTGCCTACCCTGCCTACCCTGCCTATCCAGCCTACCCTGCCTACCCCGCCTACCCTGCCTTTCCTGCCTACCCTGCCTATCTTGCCTACCCTGCCTACCCTGCCTACTCTGCTTACCCTGCCTACCCAGCCTACCCTGCCTACCCTACCTATCCTGCCTACCCTGCCTACCCTGCCTACCCTGCCTACCCTGCCTACCCTGCCTACTCTGCTTACCATGCCTACCCTGCCTACCCTGCCTACCCAGCCTACCCTGCCTACCCTACCTATCCTGCCTACCCTGCCTTTCCTGCCTACCCTGCCTACCCTGCCTACCCTGCCTATCCAGCCTACCCTGCCTACCCCGCCTACCCTGCCTTTCCTGCCTACCCTGCCTATCTTGCCTACCCTGCCTACCCTGCCTACTCTGCTTACCCTGCCTACCCAGCCTACCCTGCCTACCCTACCTATCCTGCCTACCCTGCCTTTCCTGCCTATCCTGCCTATCCTGCCTACCCAGCCTACCCTGCCTACCCTGCCTTTCCTGCCTAACCTACCTATCCTGCCTACCCTGCCTACTCTGCTTACCATGCCTACCCTGCCTACCCGGCCTACCTTGCCTACCCTGCCTTTCCTGTCTACCCTGCCTATCCTGCCTACCCTGCCTACCCTGCCTTCCCTGCCTACCCTGCCTTTCCTGCCTACCCAGCCTATCCTGCCTACCCTGCCTACCCTGCCTACCATGCCTACACTGCCTACCCTGCCTACCCTGCCTACTCTGCTTACCATACCTACCCTGCCTACCCAGCCTACCCTGCCTACCCTACCTATCCTGCCTACCCTGCCTTTCCAGCCTACCCAGCCTATCCTGCCTACCCTGCCTACCCTGCCTATCTTGCCTTCCCTGCCTACCCTGCCTACTCTGCTTACCCTGCCTACCCTACCTATCCTGCCTACCCTGCCTTTCCTGCCTACCCTGCCTATCCTGCCTATCCTGCCTACCCTGCCTACCCTGCCTTCCCGGCCTACCCTGCCTACCCTGCCTTTCCTACCTACCCTGCCTATCCTGCCTACCCTGCATACTCAGCTTACCCTGCCTACCCTGCCTAACATGCCTATCCTGCCTATCCTGCCTATCCTGCCTACCCTGCCTGCCCTGCCTATACTGCCTACCCTGCCTACCCTGCCTACCCTGCCTACCCTGCCTACCCTGCCTACCCTGCCTACCCTGCCTACCCTGCCTACCCTGCCTACCCTGCCTACCCTGCCTACCCTGCCTACTCTGCTTACCATGCCTGCACTGCCTACCCTGCCTACCCTGCCGACTCTGCTTACCCTGCCTACTCTGCTTACCCTGCCTACCCTGCCTACTTTGCTTACCATGCCTACCCTGCCTACCATGCCTACCCTGCCTACCCTGCCTACCCTGCCTACCCTGCCTACCCTGCCTACCCTGCCTACCCTGCCTACCCTGCCTACCCTGCCTACCCTGCCTACCCTGCCTACCCTGCCTACCCTGCCTACCCTGCCTACCCTGCCTACCCTGCCTACTCTGCTTACCCTGCCTACTCTGCTTACCCTGCCTACCCTGCCTACTCTGCCTACCCTGCCTACTCTGCCTACCCTGCCTAACCTGCCTATCCTACCTACCCAACCTTATAATTTGTATCTATCATCAATAGTTTTCTCAGCGCACGCCAAATAATGTATTTTACATATCTCTTGCTCTGTAAGTACACCCTTACACCCCTGAATGCCGGGGTGTATGACTATCATTACAGCATAGGTTTTGGAATTTGAAAAAAGAACTGTCATACTCTTACTGCACGAAGAATATTTTTAAAAAGTTAATATTTTTTTTCTCGGTATCCATTAATTACTCGAATCGGAATCTAGACAATTTATTTTATAAAGATTTTATTTTAAATATGGAACTATTTGTTTCCACATCGTATGTTAGATGGAATCGATTTAAAAATCAAACTGGCCAGCAAGATTTGACGCGCTTGCGTGCGAGAAAAAAAAAAAGGCAGTCTACTAGTAGGCGCGAAAGCATCGCGAAAATAATTAATTTTCTTGTTTGAGTTCTTTTTCAAAAGTTTTAAACATGTCTAGTGACGAAGACATAGATCTAACGCCCGATTTTATTAAAGAAAGGGCAAAAACAGTTGTCGAAAATATATTACCGCCGAACTCGAAAGAAAGATATGTAAAGGCATACGACGAATTTATGAAGTGTTTTTATATCATATTTTGATGAATTATCTAAGAGGCTACAACCTTCCAGTTTATGGTGCTTTTATTCCATGCTAAAATCTACAATGATGACAAAACATGACGTGAATTTGAAAGATTTTTCTAAACTTACTGCTTTCTTGAAAAGGCAGTCTGACGGCTTTAAAAGCAAGAAATCGAAGGTATTTACTGCAGAAGAAGTACAGAAATTCTTAAATGAAGCTCCGGATGAAATTTATTTAGCAATAAAGGTACCTACGTATTTACTTGCCCTTTTTAATAAGTTACCAAAATATTTCACAAAAATACTATGCGAATTTGGTGCCTTTAATACAACTTATGTCTTTTTTACAGGTTGTTCTAATTTTTGGGATATCGGGAGCCTGCAGAACCGTGGAATTGACAAACTTGACAATAGAAAATGTAGAAAAACATAACAAATTACTACTCATAAAACTGCCTAACACGAAAACTAAAATTGACCGGTCATTTGTTGTGCATGAAGAATTTGCAAATTATATTGAAAAATATCAAGCCCTTCGGCCTGAAAACGTGGATACAAATCGTTTTTTTCTTAATTACAGTAAAGGAAAATGCCACAGACAAGTAATAGGAAAAAACAAATTTACAGGCATGCCAAAGCAAATAGCCACATATTTAAAACTGAGTAACGTAGAGTTATACACCGGGCATTGCTTTCGCAGAACATCAGCGACTCTATTGGCTGATTCGGGAGCCAACCTCACTCTGTTAAAAAGGCACGGCGGCTGGAAGTCCAGCAAAGTGGCCGAAGGTTATATCGAAGATTCGATGGCAAACAAAAGCAAAATTACTTCTAAAATAACAGAAAATATAAACTTGAAATCACCACGTCAAAGCACATCATCTGAGCCATTTTTTAATGAAGAAAATAGTACCAGTCAACTGCCGCCATTTACGATGCAAGAACCTCAAGTCACTCAAACTCAAGTCTTATCATCACAAACTCATATTCAAACTATAAATATTCCTAAAAAGAACGTGACCATATCTCTTACAAATTGTAATAATTTTACTATTAATTTTAATTAAATACACATTTTTTCTTCTTAATAAATGTTCATTGAAACCTGCTGTCTTGTTGTTTACTTACCTCACAATCGATATGTAAAGCAGAGTATTTATCTCGGGCGTAAGCATCAATTGCATACTCGGGTTAATTAGCGCCTTCGCTTCGCTCAGTCGCCAAAAACCTCGTATGCAATTGATGTCATACAGCCCTTGGTTAATAATCTACTATTACAAACAACATTTTGCTACCTTGGGTTACATTATTGCAATTTTCATAAGGATCTCTATTTGTTTTGAAAATATTTTATAGCCTATGACTCTCAGGAATAATGTAGCTTTCTACCGGTGCAAGAATTTTCAAAATCGGTTCAGTAGATCCAGAGATTACCCCTTACAACGTCACAAACTCACAAACTTTACCTCTTTATAATATTAGTATAGATAGAGATTTTAAAGCCAATTTGATTGGTTTAAATTGAAATGTGCCAATAATATAATCTAATTACAAAATTAAATGGCTAAGACCGGCTTGCACTGTTTTGGGTAACCTTACTAACTCCGAGTTAGTAGCTAATCCCATGTTTATTCATAATTATATTATTTTAACCTTGAGTTGGCAACTAACTCTGAGTTTAGTTTTTCACGCAAGTTGGGCTAAATTCTATATGCACCAATGAACATTACTACACTGACTGTCTCGTTGGTCTAGTCGTCGAAAGCGCTACTGCAGAGCATGAGGTCCCCGGTTCGATTCCTTGGTTGGGCAAACTGTTATCGGGTTTTCTAACTGGAATTTCTCAGTAGCAGCCAGGAGTCTGGAGTTTGCTTCCATCATCATCATCAACCTATTAATTTTTCCACTCCTGGAGTACATGCCTCCTCTCTGTGACAGAGGGGATACATATTGTTCCACCACGTGAGCCCAGTGCGGGTGCGGGAGAGTTTTTCCCCCCCTCTATTACATGGGCCATACATAACTCGTTAACTCGTGCACCTCTGCCTTACCTTTCGAGAAATACAGGCGTGATGTTATGTAACATTATTCCAATGATTTCCCAACGAGTAAAAATTTCAATCAGGACGAAAATTGCCAGCTTTAGCTTGAGCGATAGCTGAGCACAGTTCAAACAGGGAACGTTCGGGAATTTAATGTATTTGTAGTGTATCCCTAATCCGAGCCACACGGATGCCGGAAAAGAAAACCCCCTCCCTTTACTGTGCGTGTCGTTTAATGCGAAAAAGGGATTACAGGCAGGATGATGCCGAAATTCCATTGAGGAATGCGGATCAGAGTGCTACTTGTTTTTAATAACAAAAACGAGCATCGCCGATACATCTACTAAGCTTGGTGTAAAAGTTAACAAGAAGCTTATCGGAATTCAGCGGTGCATTGGGTTACATTATAATCAGGGGGGTTACATGAAAACATTAAAATGTATTGTTACATCATATTATTTATTATTATTATTTATTTATTTTCAGGCAACTAGGGCCCATAGATAAAATACACAAATTACACATAAAAAAATAAACTAATACATACATTCTTAACAAAGTTAACATAAATCTATTTAGTACGTTGGGTCGGCGACGTATTGCGCTGAGTCGTGGTGTCATGTAGCCTTCCGCGGAAACGCCGATACACGACACCCGTAGGCCAAAATTCTTCCTTCATGAAGGTCTCCAAATGATGAGTCGGAACCCGCACCACAAAAGATTTGAAATTAATCTTGTAACGCAACTCCAACTGCTCGACTCTCAGAGTGAATTTTGTCTTGATCTTTATGTACTCCACGACCTCCTCTGCCTTCGTGGAGTGATGCAGACGTGACACGTACAGCTGCGTCGACGGAATAGCGGGACGCAGCAACATGTTCGGCCCTGTTAGTGCGGTACCGCACTGATTGCGACAAGCAGGCTTCTTCTTCTTCTTCTTCACCACTCGAACGAAGCCTTCTTCAACGATCTGTCCTGTTACCACTGGCAACGAGCTTCGAGCCTGATCAGGGGGCCCCAGGGCACCCCTTGCTTGCTTGGGTTACCGCTGATCTTTTGCAGGAGCAGCAATAACGGCAGCCGAGTAAGCACGTCCCGGTGTTGACGTGCTATTATTCATCGGTGCCCCAAAGATGGGAGCCACGGGGAGGGCGGTGCGCGGTTTTGCATCGCTTGCAGTGACGGCGGCTGGCGACGAGTCAAATTTAGCTGACTCGAAACTCAGCCGCGATGCACTGAACGCGCCGTGACGTGTGTTGTTGTTCTCCGCTAGCTCGTGTAACCTACATACCGTGTTGCGTAAGTCTGCCACCTCGGTACGTAGATCACTGATTGTAGATTGCGATGTTTCCAACTTGATCTCCAATTCGACCAGGCTTGACCTGAGGGTTGTGATGTCCCGCAGTAGCCTGGTGACGTCGACGTGGTCAAATATGACGGGGGGCAGCTTGCGCAAATCCTTCGCCACGAAAGTCGGCACGTCGTCCGGATCGGTCTCCTTCAGCACTTTAATAGTGTCCTGGAGAGTCCTCTCTCCTTTTTCATCCCTCCTACGGGACGGTATTCGGTCAGCCATATTTAGCGACTCATACAGCAGTGTTTTTGCCCTGCGTATCTCCTCTTTATTGAAGTTAGACGTGCAGATCTATATCACACTGACCTCGTCCATGAAATCCAGCTGATACTGCAGGAATGCCAGGACCTCGTTCGCCACAAGTTCTTCCGAACGCATGGTGGCAGCGGCACTTGCCGCGCTCGGCACAAATTAAATAATTTTTGCGTTCAGTGTAGTCGCGTCCGATTGCAACGGCTGATCGCAGTGCACTGTCATTTAGAAAATGTGTTAGCAATTTCTCACCTGAAATGCGTGCGATAAAAGGGAGACATTTATATGTAAATCAGCAGGAGGTAGATGTAAGAAGGATCATCACCAACCAGATGGACATAAAAGACATTCTTTCTTCAAAAAATTTGTTCAAAAACTAAAACCCGACTACTGAAAAATCACTTTCTAAAAAGTATGAAACAAGAAAATATTCTCATCTGCGATTGAACAATGTACAAACTATTCGATATGTATCAGGTATTAAGTAAACAACTTACATGTAATAAGTAGTTTAATGTATTTCATACTTATTCATAGTGGTGTTCAGAGGATAACCGTGGTCAAAAGCCACCTACCGTAACAAAACATTACATTCTGCAAAGTAGCATACGACCATTTTTCGAATTCTCATTCTCAATCTCATTTGTCAAATTATGATAAGTAGTTTAGAAGTTATGTGGGACCAGATGAACATTCGCCGTAATCGGGTAAAACTTCGTTGTCATTGTTAGTTCAATTAATGTATACCAAGTTAGTACAATCATCTAACATAGTAACTGTAAGGTAAGTTAAATAAACGGTTTGATTTTATTTTTAATGGGAAGCGATGAGTAAAATCTCAAAAATGAATGGGATTGCCAAGCGCTATGGAAATATCACTTTATGCATTTCAGTCATTGTCATACCTTATGTTCTATGTTCTATGTTATGGGGTTTGGTTTCCGCACTTAGTCCTTCAAGTGGACCTTTGTGCGTGGGCCATGGCGGCCGCTGGGTGGATTATTCCAACCAGCCCACCTCCCTCCAGAAGCTTATTAGGGCTCCTGGCTTACTTAGAACGTCTGTGTATGATCTGGGTGACCCGAGGGTTTGTGTTCTTATATGGGTGACCTCTGTGCATTCAAAGAGAACGTGCGCAACGGTTTCCTCAGTCTCCATGCATGCCCTGCATAGGGGACTATCCGTTATGCCTATGGTGTGGAAGTGTTTGTTAAGTGAGCAGTGTCCCGTGATGGTCCCCGTCATCAGGCGCAGGCCATTCCTGCCCAGGCGTAGCAAACGTCTGGTAAGCCTACTGTCCAAAGATGGCAAAGCCTCTTTGGACTGCCTACAGCCTGGTGACGAGGTCCACCAGGTTTCCGCTTGTGCCTGGGTGAATTCCTGTAGCCACCTGCGTATTTGGTTGAAGGGGATGGGTACAACAGGTTCGGGTCCATGTACCGTCGTGCTGGATCCGCGTTTCGCAAGCTCGTCAGCCGTGTCGTTACCCAATGATCCGCTGTGTCCCTTTATCCATTGCAGTGTCACCGTGTTACCACTAGATACGGTTATTTGTTCTAGTGCGTTGTGGCATTCTAGTATTAATTTTGATGTGATATATTTTTTCCGTAAGGATTGGAGGACTGAGGCGCTGTCGGAGAGTATACGTATGTAAGTGTCCGTAACCCTCCTGGCTTCTAGGGCGTGGACCGCCAGTATGATGCCCACACACTCCGCCTGATAGACGGTGTTGAACTCTCCTAGCGGTCTGGATATATTTATATTTAGGTCGTGTGAGAAGACCCCGACTCCGGTACCGGAGTCCGTCTTCGATCCGTCAGTGTATACTCTCATCTTTTTCGAGCCCGAGTAGTCACATCGTTCTTCTGTAAGTATTATGTTGTAGTGTCTATGAAAGTGGTGTGTTTTTGGGGCTTTGTCGCATGGTGATGCTAACATGGGTTTTCGCTTGATCGCGTCCTCCTTTATGCGTGTGTGCTTAACTCTGGAGTCTTTATTTAGGGTACCTGATAGATGGAGTCTAAAAGCGGCCAGGTCTGCCTCCTCCCGCACGATAAGATGCAGGGGTGGCAGTCCCAACATTGCCTGTAGGGCGGCCGTGGGTGTAGTTCTCATACTGCTAGTTATTGCAATGCAAGCAAACCGCTGCAGTTTTTCGAGATCTCTTTGGGCTGTGCTGAGGTCTGTCCTGGGCCACCAGACCAACGAGCCGTAAGTAATGATTCGTCGGATGACTGTGGTGTATAGCCAGTGGGTGACCATGGGGCTGATTCCCCAATTCCTGCCCTGCAGTTTCTTGCACTGCCACAGGGATATACTGGCTTTTGTCGTGATATAGTTCAAGTGTTTCGCCCAATTCAATTGTTTGTCCAAGTAAATACCCAGGTACTTGGTTTCAGTTGAAAGGCTTAGGGTTGTTCCAAAGAATCTTGGTAATTGCATTGTCATTGGTTTCCTCTTTTTCGTGAAGAGAATTAGTTCCGTTTTTGTGGGGTTCACTGAGAGTTGGTGCTCGCTGCACCATTCCTCTACTAGTTTTAGGGCTTGACGCATGAGATTGCATAGAGTATTTTCGTGGGTTCCGTTTATTATTATTGTTATATCATCTGCGTATCCAACAGTGAAATAACCTTTGTCGTTGAGTTTTTTAATGAGGCTGTCTGCAACTAGGTTCCACAGGAGTGGCGAAAGGACGCCTCCCTGTGGACAGCCCTTCGCGACGACTGCTCTTGTGGTGTTGTTAACCGTGACTTGAACCGCTCGTAGTTTGAGCAGGTTGGTGATCCAGCCTCCTAGGGTCGGGTCTATGCTATGTCTGTCGAGGGCCGTGTTTATTGTCATACCTTTTTAACCGACTTCAAAAAAGGCGGATGTTCTCAATTCTTCGGAATCTTTTTTATTTTTTTGTTTATGTCCCCCGATTATTCAACGACGCCTAAACCGATTTAAAAAAATATTTTTCCAGTTGGTCACATGGTCATCAGGTCAGGATCTGATGATGGGATTCTGGAGAAATCGAGGGAACTCCTTAAATATTATAGGCATACGCGATTTTGGTATTTTCATCAACAATATAATGAAGCAAATGGTACCATCGAATTGATCTGATGAAGAAGCCAGAAGATAGGCACTGGAACACCAAAATGAAACAATGGATCCTAGTCGTGTTTGGGCTTATTGAAATCGTCATGAGATATACTTTAGCAATAAATAATTTTCATGGTAATTGGCGGTATCTACCAATATTAGTATTATTTTTTTAATAAAGATAAATAAAAAACTTTTTAACAAAAAATCAAACCGACTTCCAAAACAAAATACTACAAATTGAAAAATAACTTTCTTTTCTGAATTCGGTGTAGAAAAACGGAATACAATAGGTACCAAAGACACCGACGTTGGAACAAAAAGTTATTTTTCGCTTTGTAGTGTTTTGTTTTGTAAGTCGGTTGATTTTTTTGTTAAAAGTTATTTTTGGCATGTCGCTTCGTCTCGAGCATCTTGTTCCATCTAATGATGATGATTTAAATTGCCGACCTGTCTGACCCTTGATCGAATATATCCAATAATATTTAGATATACATTATTTTATAGGGCCACGAGCACATATCATTACCAAGATGAAAAGGTTTAGTCCGTACACGCACCCAACATAACTTGAAAGTAACTCTTACGAATTTATTCATTGAACTGAAAAAGGCTATATGAAAGAATTCCCCTTTCATTCTCAGTTAGTTACTACACATAAAATAAAATATCCAAGAAAATATATTACCTTCACCCAATATTTCTGCACTTACCCAATAAAATATGAAACATTATTATAGAACGTTTTGGCTGTTCAAGTAACTCATAAGTTTTCTCTGCTTCGTCGAACTTTTTGAGTTACTCTTAAGGGTGTTTGAATAGCCCAATAAAGCTGAAGAATTCTGCAAAAAAGGGATTCTTTGCTAAGTATATGAACGAAATGGCTTAGGAAACTTAATTTTTAGCGCGTTGGATTAAACATGTTCAAGCATTTTGTGGAGAAAAGTTTTGGATTTAGGGTACTAAAAGTAATTTGGCTAAAGTGAAAATCAATGGGACTTTGTGATGTTTACAAGTTTTATAGAATTTAGGCCTATGTTAGAAGTTTTCCATTGGACAGTAAATATGATTGCTCCTGCTAGTTCTTATCTTACTTTTACCTGCTTCTGGGCAATTATGTGTTAGTCTGTATACTAAATATAATACTTTATTACCATATTATAACCTTTTGACATTTTCAAAGTGCTTTTTATCATTTTTAGAATAAAAGTGATATTAAAATATGCTCCGTTTTTATACATTATGTTACGAATATGACGCTTGATGAGAGTTTGTCATTTAATTGTTTATTGTACACTGAACAATACATTTAAAGAAAATGATAATAAAGTTCATATATAAAGGCGAGCTTAACTCCAAACGGAGTTTTATTCCAGCAAACCTTTGAGTTATATCTAGCAAACGACCCAGGAGCTAGATCTCAGAAACTACAAGGCACCGGGTGATGACGGAATTACGGCCGAAGTCCTGAAGGCGGGTGTGGAAGCGGTTCTTAAGGCCCTTGAGAAGCTGTTTGATTCCGTCATACTCGAGAGCAAAACTCCACAGGCATGGTGCAGAGATGTCACTCACAGGTGACAGGTGTGACTCTTCTTCAATAAGGGCGACTAAACCCGTCTGAAGAATTATACGCCCATCTCACTTCTAAGCTATGTCTATAAGTTGTTTTCAAGAGTCAACGAATCGTTTTGCGCGCTCGTTTGACGATTTACAGCCTCCCGAACAAGCCGGTTTCCGAAAAGTCTATAGCACCGTGGAACACATACATACGCTACGGCAGGTTATGCCGTTCATGATTCGATATTGAAGAGACAGATCAGATAACCTGCTTCTTTGCTTAGCGTTTGTGAACAACGCGAAGGCCTTCGTTTTGATCGAGACTTGGGCTTCTCTCCAACGGTGCCAAATCAAGATCAAGGTGATTTTGTATGCCCATGCTGCACCCACTCCTATTAAGGTCAGAGACTCTCTCTACACTTGAAGTTGTGGACGATTAAGTCTATCTGGGACAAAGGGTCCAGTTAGGTAGGTCCAACTTCGAAAAAAGGTCAACCGTTGAATCCGACTCGGCTGGGTAGCATTCGGGAAGTTGCGCGGTATCTGCTCATCCAAATTAACGCAGCGTCTCAAGAAAAAAGTATATGACCAGCGTGCGCTATGGGACCGAGACGTGGTCGCTCACAATGGGTCTTATCAGGAAGCCTAAAGTCACCCAAAGAGCAATGGAGAGGGCTATGCTCGCAGTTTCCGTGCGTGATCGCATCAGAAATGAAGATATACGAAGGAGAGAATCAAAGTTACCGGCATAGCCCAAAGAAGCAGTGGGCAGGGCCCATTGCTCGCAGCACGAATGGCCGATGGGGCCGAAAAGTTCTGGAATGGTGACCGTGAACTGAAAGACGATGCGTTGGAAGGCCTCTTACTAGGTGGACCTATGACCTGGTTAAGGTTGCGGGAATGTGCTAGATGCGAGACGCACAGGATCTGTCAATATGGCCACAACTGAGGGAGGCATATGTCCAGCAGTGGACGTCTTTCAGCTGAAATTATGATGGTGGTGATGATGATGTTTACTAGATATCATACTCTATCAGCATATTATTATTACCTCGGTGGGTCTAACCTCGAAAAACCTTTGCAATTTTGAGAGATCTTTTTACCATTTTCAGGATAATAAATTGTATATATGCTCCGTTTGTTTTACTTATTATTACGTTACGAGTTTTCGTTACCTTTCTGTATTGTCTTGACACAGTCAATAGATTGGTACCTGTATACAGAAATGTCGTACATTTGATAAAGACGGTTTTGTCTACATCAAACAGAAATAGATGAACGGGATATAACAAGGTATTTTACTATTGCATACACATCACCAAACCCAATAACATCAATTTATTTACGTTCTTCGAAAACTGTTTGATCCAGTACCGCAGAACGAAAGTATAAAGCCTTGCCCGAGGCGTCGAGGTTTTTCAATAGCTGCAGATCTGCCACTAAACAGAAAGATACAGACAACACAGAACAAATTGGTGCAGGAAAGTGAGGAGACCCGAACCCAAATAATGGGACCAGGCACGGAAGAAGAAAAATACTTCATATACGGAACGAAAACAGGCATACGCACATATAGCCGAGTACATACGGCGACCCTAAAAGGAAATGTGGTCGCAGACATCCAACTGAATTTCCTAAGTGAAAAGTCAATATGCTTTCGCCTATTTCCTCCTCCAATATTGGACCAATTTAAAAGATATTCCATCAACTGAAAAAAGATATACCTATACTATGCCTCTATGTTTTCCTTTTTTTCATTTGTATTTGGCACTAGGCCTCTGTTCACAGCGCAGTTTTGTGCATATTTTGAGGTTTCTAGTGCTTCTGAAGATAATGCATCATCAAAAAGGAAAACATAGGGGCACAGTATATAACTTTATTTTCCGTTTATGGAATATCTTTTGAATAGGTCCAATATTGGAGGTAGAAATAGGCGAGAGCCAAACCTTGAATACTACTACTACTTTTTACTTACAAAATTCAGTCGGATGTCTGCGACCGCATTTCTTCTTAAACAAACACCAGTCGCGAGTACGCTAAAACTCGCTGTACATGAAGCGATATGTGCGTGCATTTTCGATCGTTTTATAGACTCCACCTTCTGTACCTATCTATATGGTTTACATACGCTGGCATGCATAGGTACGTGGAATCCTTTTTACCCGACTGCGGGGTTCGGTATGTTATGTTTACTATTTTGGTTTGATAGCTTTGTGATACTTTGATAAAAGGGCAGTTAGGTACTTCTGTTGTGATCTAAAAGTATTTTTTTATAATATTGGTGAGTTTATAAATAAGTAATGGACGCCTGCTTGACGATACAATCCTTTAAAATAATGATGAATTGACGATAAAGCCTCGTTGGTCATGTGACACCTGGACAAGGTCCTCAGTTTGAATCTCGAAGTGGGGAAAAGTGTTACTGGGTTTTGCCACCCAGAACTTCTCAGTAACAGTTCAGAGTCTAAAGTTATTCCCAGCTTATTACTTGGGACCCCAATATATTTGGTGAACTGCGGGTATACCAAAGGTATATTTTTATTATTTTTGGGATGGGTATGGGATCTACCTCCTAGCGGTCCATCCCGGGCAACGGCACCACGGGCTTGCCTGTGGTACGGCTGAATGATCCCACTTAAGCGGTGGTAGGCTCCGCAAGGGGCCGCCTGGCTCGCGACCACCATCCCACCGGAGTCCGGCGCCAAGCAGCTTGCTGTGTTCCGTCGGTGTGTGGGACTGCCAGTGCCTTTGGGGGAGAAGGAGGATGTCAGTTGCGCTGTTCAGAACCGGTCTTGGTCTCTGGGCTAAACTTGCCGGGTAACTCATCTTGGAGGGTAGCGGGATCCGAAGCACGGTGCCAGCCGTTGGCCGACCGCAGTCGGTAGGGGGCCCAAGTAGCACGCCAGCCACGTGCCAAAGGCTGCCCCGCCAACTCGCGAAAAATCCCGGTATGCTCCACCGTGCCAGCTGGCGACTGGATGGGAGGACCCGGTGGCCATATCCGGGGGGGTTCGGGCGTCCCCGCAGTCTCCAAATGAGTTCCCCACAGGTTGGGTTAGCTCCAGTGTTCCACTTGGTTCACTGAGCAGCGCCTCGACAGTTTAACTTCTTCCCCAGCAAACTCTTAAAAAAAATTAAATGACCAAAGCGAAGAAGAATATGGTGAAACAACGGCTGCACTTCCTCCCACTAAAAGTGCACTTCACTAACATCAGGGGGTTGCACTCTAATCTCGATCCGGTCCACCACCACCTTGAGACCGAGAAGCCGCACCTGTTTTTCCTAACGGAGACAAAGATAACAACCCCGTCGGACTTGGCGTACCTCAACTACCCGGGTTACTCTCTTGAACACAAGTTCAAGAAGCAAGCTGGGGTCTGTGTGTACGTCCGCGATGACATCTGTTGTCATCATCTCCGTTGCTTTGAGAAATCGGGTTTTTCTGCCATATGGCTACTTGTGGACACTGGCGTGGAAAAGTCTCTCTACATCGGCGTCTACCGATGGCACACCGGTGACCAGGAGACGACAGCGCTCTTTAACTGCCTTATGGAGTCGGCCGACATGGCCCAGCAACGGTACCCAACAGCAAAGCTTAATTTTCTGGGGGACTTTAACGCCCATCATAAGGAGTGGTTGTACCCGTACCGGAAAACTGACCATGCCGGGTTAGAGGCGCGCAAGTTTTCTCTATCGCTAGATCTAACCCAGCTGGTGAATGTGGCAACGCGGGTACCGGAGTCATAGACGGCTGCTCCTCTGACCTTATGGCTATTGATTCCGGAGTTCCTCAGGGGTCTGTTCTCTCTGCAACTCTTTTCCTGCTGCACATCAATGACCTTCTTCAGCTTGGTATTGTTGGGTACGCAGATGACAGTACTGTTTCAGAGAGATACCTGTCCAGCGCAAGAACCAGCGTGGATGAAGTTCGTTCCTTGAGAGAGACTATGGTAGAGCGGACAGATTTGACCTTAAGCCTTGTCTCCCAGTGGGGTGATGACAATCTGGTCTCCTTTAACGCCACCAAAACACAGGCGTGTCTTTTTACCGCTAAAAGGAGTCTTTTCGATCGGGCGCCTATTTTTCGTGGTGCGTCTGTTCCAGTGACTGATCGGATTGAACTCCTAGGCATGGAGTTGACATCCAGTCTTAACTTCGGCGCCTCCATTGAGCACAAAGCCCAAATTGCGGCCAAAAAACTGGGCATCCTAAATAAGGTGAAGCGATACTTTACGCCTGGACAGCTTCTAACCCTGTACAAAGCGCAAGTCCGATCCTGCATGGAGTATTGCAGCCACCTTTGGGATGGCTCAGCAAAGTATCAGCTTGCCGCGCTTGACTCGGTGGAACGCAGAGCTAAGAGGCTCATCGGCGACATTGAACTGGTGGATACCAAGCTTCACAGCTTGGCTCATCGCCGCAAGGTTGCCTGCTTGTCGGTCTTCTACAGACTATATTTCGGTGAGTGTGCTCAAGAACTCCACGACCTCATCCCACCAGCCCCCTTCTACCATCGGACATCTAGACGCACTGCAAGTTACCATCCTTACCTTGTTGCCATTCCACCAATTCGCACCAAGCGCTTCCAAACATCCTTCATAATGCGCACAGCGAATGAATGGAACTCACTACCTGCATCTGTGTTTCCGAACGCATTCAACCCGAATCTCTTCAAAGTTAGAGTAAACAGGCTCCTTCTGGGTAAGCTCACTCCATCGTCGACTCTGTCTCTGTCACCTATGACTTAGACTAGAGTCAAGAGCAAACCCATATCAAATAAAAAAAAAAAAAAAAAAAAGGTATATATACAATATACAATACAAAAAATACACATGCAGTAGTTTATTATTGCAGCCTTCCAATCATAAACTAAGTTGGTACAGAAATAAACATTTTGTATTGTATATTGTATATATACCTTTGGTATACCCGCAGTTCACCAGGAGGAGGATGTTCAAAGGAGGCCCTTTTAAGCATGATGATGCAGGTGTTAGGAGACTCTTCTCTTCCACAGCTTTGGATGTATGTACAACTTACCAAATACAAAAATTATTGAGTTACATTTTTCGTTATTACTGGACAATATAATTATTTTTATCGAGCGCGTGTTGTGTGCTATTATGTCATTTAAATATAGTACTATTAATATAAATTCAAACAGGCATGCTAGCTTGTGAGTTAAACAGAATAAATACATTAATGTGGGTGTGTTAGGTGTGCGAAGTGTGTGATGTGTGTGGGTTGTGTAAGGTGTGTCGAGTGTGCGTGGTGTGGGTTGTGAGAGGTGTTTGAAGTGTGTGAGATACGTAGGGTGGGATATCTCTGCCTGACTCTTACGGAAACACAGTAGTTGTGTTAAAATGATAGAGTTAATAAAAGTTCTTCACTTTTCTTTGCTATTCGTCTACTATGCAAAATGTGTCCGCCTTTGACAAGGTTTTCCATTTTGTCTTAATTTCTGCACTTTCTCTATCCTTCACATCTTCAATAGTTATGCAATTACCTTTTATGTCAACCTTTACTTCTTAAGTTTCATCTTTCCTAAAAAAAATGGATGCTCCACTTAGTCTGCTAATAATGTTACCATCTATAACGGTATAATTATGATTATATAATCTATTACGAACTAATATCAACTTGCTAGCAAATAATACCACCGTATGCAATTAAGTCCCTTAGCAATATTTGCGCAAGTTTCTCCGTATTTTGATAAAGCATAAAATACGGTTCTCTCTATGTATTATGTCAATGGATCTCAAATGTTTATTGTGGTGTTTTGCTTGTTTATGTTTTATATGATATGAGGCACACACGTTCTTGATTCAAAATACTCTATACAGAAACTGGCTTTAAATTTCCTATATTTTAACAGGTGATTGACAAAGTAAAAAAACAATTGCAGTAGTCCGGAAGACCATTTTATGCTGTGACTAGTTTCTGCCAGCAACTTCGCCCGCGTAAATGTCGATAATTATCCCATGGCAACATAATAATATTCCCGGCCCAAAAAGTATCTTATGTGCTATCTCATCATCATCATCTTCCTGCCCTTATCACATGTTACGTCGGGGTCGGCGTGTGTTGGGGTCGGCGCAACACGTTTTCTTCTTCCATACTGTTCTGTCCCCTGTCACGATATTACTGACTCCCTTTTCCTTCATATCACTCCTCACACAGTCCATCCATCTTTTCTTTGGCCTTCCTCTCCCTCTCCATCCATCCACATTTATATTCATAACTCTTTTAGTAACATGCGTTTCATCCCTCCTCATCACATGACCATACCAGGACAAACGGTTTCCCTTCAACTTTTCTGTCACTGGCGCCACTTTCAAACTGCCTCTAATATACTCATTTCTCACTTTATCCAATCTCGTCACGCCGCACATCCATCACAAAGTTTAAAAAAAAAAAAAACTTTCTCATCTCTGCTACTATTTTTCACAGCCCAACATTCTGATCCATACGGTATGACAGGTCTAATCACGGACTTATAGGTTTTACCCTTTAACTTGAGGGGCATCCGTGGATCGCAAGTTGTTCCAGTGACCTGTCGCCATTTTATCCATCCTGAGTTGATCCGGTTCGTTACGTCTCGGTCTATTTCGCCATCACCTTGGACAAGCGACCCTAGGTACCGGAAGTCGGAGCAGATTGGTATGGGCGCTCCAGCGAGATCGACGATCGATGTGATCTCTGTGCCAAATTTCTTTCAGATGGGTTCAGTGGTTTTTGTGTGAAAGAGAAACAAACATAAACATAGAAACACACTCACAAACTTTCGCCTTTATAATATTAGTTGGATACTAGCTTCTGCCAGCGGCTTTGCCTTTTGAAAAGTTTTTTATAATCCCAAGGGAACATTATACCGGGATAGAAAGCGCTTGTGCTATTCCAGACTATAATCTACCTCGGTGCCAAATTTCATCCAGATCAATTCAGCCGTTCTGGTGTGATTGAGTAACAAACATACATCCACACACACATACATCAAAACTATCACATTTATAATATTAGTAAGGTAGTAGGATAGGAAGAGGGTCTAAAGACAACAGTATAAAGAGTATTTTATACCCTGTTTCTTAACTGGAAAGGCGTCAAAAGTTTCCTGATTCCAGTATGATGGACTGCTTTTATTCAGTAAAAAAAATCGTTACATCTTCTTTTCGTATCGATTAACTCAAATTTTCTCTCAACTATTTATACATGTTGTCTGACCAGTATGTATAGGCTCTTTTGACAGCCCTGCCATTTGTCACTTTCAGATCCTGAATAGTGCAGGTGGTTGAGCATAAATGCTAGACAAAGAGGTGGGGTGAACTCACGTAGTCTTAAGTTAGTTAAGTAATCCTTAAAATAGTGTCCAACGTAGGAGTCCAATATTTGTATTGTAAAAGGAACAAACAAATAAAAACGATAAAAAAGAGCGCGGACTGTCTTGTCCGCGGTAGAATATTCAATAAAAAATAAAATAAAAGAGTTGAGGCATAGCCTTGCGAAGGGTACCCACACTGGCACTGTAGTTGAGGTGGATCTATGATACTCAATTTGACCAGGTTACACGAACAATTAAAACCAATAATAATATCTCAAATACGCGGGTGTGTGCGTGCAAAACTTGGAGAACCACAGCGTTAGATAAATAAAGGATATGAACGTATGTATGATATCGAACCTCCTGTAGTGTGTTTATTAATATTCGCGGATGGGCGGGTTTGTGATGTTAAGGGGTGGAAGAAAATTATAATAGTCACGTGTTCGTTGCGTCATATTGCGAATATGTTTGGTTAAGCCATGGAATTTATAATGACATTTTGTTGAGATTAAAAAAAAAACATCTTTCGAGTATAATGTGAAAACATATTTAGCGCTGTTCGTCTTCCCTAGCTACCGTATCAAAAAAATTGCTGTGCCTGACAGTGTCCATAATTTTTCTGTTTCTTATATTTATACATTATTACCTCAATGTATTTACTCCCTGAATGTACATTATGGATGCAATCAATTTGAATTTATTGTGTGTTTCTATAGCAGATTTTTTTCAAGCGAAATTTCTTCTACTTCCATGATTTTTACTTTCAAATAGGACTTGACAACATTGCGTCATTGTCCACAGATGGATATAGGCCTCTGACAAGCTATGGCACGTCGACCAGTCCTTTGTTTCACGCAAACAGGAGCTGGTCAAACTGTAAGTCTACTAAGCCAATTCTAATTGATGCTAGGGATTGACAGCTCACTTCACCTAACATACTCGTATTGAGAGAGATTGTTACACGGTGAATAGCACTAGAGATTTTCGACACAGAGTAGAACCTAGCAGCAGAAACAACAGCGTGCGGAATGCACAAAAACACGACATCCTAGAAAAACTTGGTGAACTTAAAATCTACGATATGCAGTCATTATTGCAGCAGACTGCTTTTCATCTCATCATCACAAAAAAAAAAAAAAAAAAGATCTAGTTTGTCATCAACAAGCTCTATAACTCACTCATTCAAATTAAGTTAGAACTAATTTAATACAGAAGTAGCGACCTAATACCCATTAGCTATAAGTCCAATACCAATCGCACAACGAAGGACGATAAATGTACTTCTTTCTTCTGAGTCCATTTATTTGATTAAACATACTGCTATATCAGCCAGTCCGAATGTTCCTTCAGCAGTTATAAACACGCCCGTGAGCCCATTACGAACAAACTTCTTCAACGTAACAAAAAGTAGATAGATATAGACAGTCGGCTACAAACAATGAGAATGAAGAGAAATCAAAGATGAGAAACTGCACGCACACATTGACACGCTTCACGCACAGCGAGTGCAAGCACACTTGCGACTGGTATACGTTTGAGATCGTACGTATACGTATGCGTCTATTTGTGCGTGCGCCTGTTTCCGTTTGTTCTATGGAGTTGATCTTCTTTAGTATTATTCTTTGCTACGTATTTACTGAACTATTTTATTAATCTTTGTAAATCGCCAATAAAGTCACCGACAGCGAACGTTTTTACGGCATGAGGGATAGTAATACTCCCTGGAACGATAAAATATATATTTATTATACATATTTCTTGTTCAGATCTTCTGGTGTAGTTGTTCTTATATTTTATGTTTGGTTTAATGCTTATGTATTATTTTTGGTGAGACTTAAGGCCACGGTTCGTCTTTTTAACCGACTTCTCAAAAGAAAGAGGTCTTCAATTCGAATGTTTTAATGTTTTTATTATTAATGTATGTTCGGGCATAACTCCATCAAACACAAAGGAGAAAAAAAAAACTATAAATTGATCTTGTTTAGAAATATTTGGCATTTATTTTTGGCTAGTTTTCCTAGAGTATTATACCATTTTAGAATGTTGGTTAGTTGCGTCAACTTTTTAAAAAGCTTGCCATAGTAGTGTCAGTACTATTTTCATACACCACGATGAGTAAAAGTAGACTGAAGGTAAAAATCTTTCAAAATTTTAGGGGCAGATAGGTGTTTTGTTTTTTTTTGTAAAAGCTACATGTATTCTGGTATTTTTAAGGATTGTGGTGGATATCAGTGCTACGTAGATTACCGATACAAAAATGTTAAATCGAAAGAAGTTTATTTCGGAATGTTCCCATGTAAATTTGGTAAAGATCTAATGAATAACTAAGAGATATATAACAGAATTCCTCAATAAATGAAAGCAAATCTCTCGGGATTACTGTAATCGCATGTATGTTTATTGCTTACACCATTTCATAACATACGATCACGCCAATATGCTCTAAACGGGTACGCAGATGTGTACAGTTCACCCTTGTACACACTCATTCCACTTTTGTTCATGTTACATGTTATTCGGGTAATCTATTCTGGCATCACTTTGGGCATTAAAGGTACCTTACTATAGAACTTGTCCATTATGTACCACAAAAAAAATAAAAATAAAAACTTTTGAACAAAAAAATACAACTGACTTCCAAATAAAAACACTACAAAATGAAAAATAAATTCAATTTCGGAAGGCGGAGTCAAAAAACGAAGAAACGGAAAGAGGAAAACCGCTTTCGGTAATTGAAGTTATTTTTCACTTTGTAGTGTTTTTATTTGGAAGTCGGTTGTATTTTTTTGTAAAATAGTTTTTTATTAAATGACAGGTGTTCCATAAACAATTAAATATGATTTATTTAGTTTAGTCTCTTATTAGGGTGCCGTACCCAAAGGGTAAAAACGGGACCCTATTACTAAGACTCCGCGATCCGTCTGTTTGTCTGTCTGTCCGTCTGTCACCAGGCTGTATCTCATGAACCGTGATAGCTAGACAGTTGAAATTTTCACAGATGATTTATTTCTGTTGCCGCTATAACAACAAATACTAAAAACTGAATAACATAAATATATTTGATAGGGTCTCCCAATACAGCAAACGTGATTTTTTTGCTGTTTTTTTGCGATAATGGTACGGAACCCTTTTTCCGCGAGTTCGACTCGGACTTGGCCGGTTTTTTTTTTTTTTCTTAACTTTTTAAATAAAATTGATCACGTAAAATTTTGATAGCGTTTGACAATCTCTTACATTTTTGATATTTTTCCAATCGCTATCGCCACGCTTTCTTTGATAGAATGTCACCTGAGGCTCCAGACATTCTATCATCGAAAGCCTGGCATTAGCAATAAGAAAAATGTCAAAATTATATGGGAATGTCCAACGCTATCGAAATGTGAAATGATAAATCCCTTATATTTTGGCATTTCAACCGTCGCCATCGCTAACATCGAATGATACTTGTCTAAAGCGGCTATGCCCCTGAATATTTTATGATAGATTGGTAGAAATCCAAACTATCGTTGATGGTAAAATGCCACTTTTTATTCCGAAAGATTATTCCACTGGATCCATCAGATCCAATGGAATAGTACGCAGGAATAAGTAAGTGAATAATTTTGCATCCGCAGGCTATATTTTCATCAAATAACCCAAATAATAACTCCTCTATATCTTTAGCGACAGGTCAAGAGTCCTTTCCTTATCTGCAAATATAACATAGACCTTTTCATCCAGTCGACATAACAATTAATTCGGCCACAGTTAACTGTGGACCAAACAGTTCCTTGAGAGAAACCGTTTTATTTTATCAATAGAAATTTTGTAAAGGGTTTCATCAAGGTAGATAGTTTATGACCATAAATATATTGGCCTTATCATGGTTGGCACAACGTGTTTTGAAGTTGTTTGAAGGATATTGCCTGCTGATGAACTTAACCTTATAACAGTCAGACATTACAAAAGATTTTAGGCTCTAGACAAGTGGCATTCTACTAACAAAAGCATCGCGAAATCGATTGGAAAAATGTAAAAACATAACCCTCGTTCCGCAGTCGGGTAAAAATGTATGGGATTGTCAAGTGCTATCGACATTTCAAGTGATTAAACCCACATTTTGGCATTTCTATCATCGCCATCGCTAAGATCGAATTACACTTTTCTAAAGCATCTTCCAAAGTATCGTATTCCGGTTCGCGGTCGCCATTCCAGAACTTTTCGGCCCCATCGGCCATCCGTTCTGCGAGCAATGTGCCCTGCCCACTGCCACTTAAGTTTGGCAATTCTCCGATACGTTGGAAGGCCTCCCACTAGGTGGCCTGATGATCTGGTTAAGGTTGCGGGAAGGCGCTGGATGCGAGGCGCACGGGATCGGTCAATGTGGCGACGCCTGGGGGAGGCCTATGTCCAGCAGTGGACGTCTTTCGGCTGAAATGATGATGATGATGAAAGCATCTGCCCCCCTAGCCAAGTTACAAACGTTTCGTATCGAATCTCTTTCTACAATCATTAAGGCATTCTATTTGTATGGTCTGAACAAGTGACTTAACGTTCGGATGTGTCATTCCCATACATTGATTCGTTTTCTACTAGCGTTATTGTTTGTAGATTGTCAACTTGGCTACAGGTGCAGCACCTGTAGTCGAGTGCCGGCCTCAAGCATGGCAATGCTTCAAGGATAGCATTGTTGACAGGCATATCGACGCTTCGGCGGCCATTGCTAAAGGAGGCACTGTCAAAACTTTCCATACAAACCAAGCACATCATCGCTTTCTCGCTTTACAATACAAATGACGAATAGAAACTGCCACTGAGTGTAGTCCATGATAAGAGTTGTACGCTCATCGCAATGGAAATCACACTGCATGGATTTTGGCAAAACGAATTTGTACATACTCCTATCTAATGCCATCAACGCAGCGAGTCCGTGTCTTGTTAATTTTGTAGCTATTGCTGATATCCGGCGGCGGTAACCACTTAGTATCTGGTGGGTTACCACTGTATTACCATCCATAGAAATACATTGAACATTGTACTGTTAACACGAGTATATTCTTAAATTTAACACACGTGTTAAAAATAACATCCTTTAGCTTTCCTCTTGGGACTCAGGGCCTCCTCTCAGTGCGAGAGAGTGGGCTGTAATCCACCACGCGGGCCCCTTGTGGGTTGAAGATTTAAGTATGCAGGCAAACAATTATTATGAAGTGTACTTTGTGTAACCGACATTATTAGGTATTGTGTGCCTTACGCTTCAGAGAAATGATAAAGCCATATACATAATTATGTAGATTAGGATACGGCCATCCGAACTTTTGCATATACACGTTCACCAGTCGAGAAACATAGCAATTTTTAATGTTCTACGCACACGATCGCTTACGAAGACAGCTGAACGCGTGGCAAGTTTACTACGGTCTAGTAAGGCTGAATTATGACGTCAGAAAAACGCACGGTCTACCTTATCGTTACTGTATAAATCAATGGCCACACATAATTTTGTTAAAGGCAGAAGCAAAAACTTTTCTGTACATTTATCATACACACTTACCTTCCCTATTTATACTTACATTTATTCTTCATATTACTTATTCTGTTTGTTGATCCAGCAGGCATTCGCAGGGTTGCTAAGCGTGAAGTGGGTCCGACAGTGTCATAGAGTTTTTCATGCGGACTCAGACGCCATAATGGGAGTTTTTAAAGGTACTCGATCGCGTTACATAACGTAAACGTTCTTTTATGTCAATTTATGGAGAAAATGTTGGTTTCCCTTACTGTCACCAGACGGCGCTTGTATTTATATCAATACAAATCGAAGTTTATGTTAACACGATTGAGTACGTTAAAAAAACTCTTACTAAGTCCACTGGATTCTGATTTACCAATAAGTTTTACCCTATTACACAACTTTCTTGTCAAATTGTGTTATTACAGTACAGGTAGGTTTATATCTGTCCACCTTTGGGATTACGAGCTTATATTGTTATGCACCTACATTGTCCCTATTTACCTAGAATAGTAACTTTAATACCTCCAGTCTCAAGATTTACTATTCAATTTTATGATCATTTCAGTTTAAAGCCCCAAGCTTGAACTATTTCACGTAAGGGAGATATATGCTATCAAACATACTCTGATGTCGACTCCATATATTATGTCTCTTCGTGACGCAACCGGAGGAATATATGTTTACGTATGACCCGAAGCGACGCAAAGATCTTTATTGCCCTGTTTATCGGCGACCCAACCCCAGGGAAATGTTTAAGTAAAACTTCCTAGTACCCATGATTGGTTGTCTCATTAGTTAGTTATTGTGTTGTAGTAAAGTTTATAGAATGGAGTAGTTTCGTAAAAGGCATTTGGAATTTAGAAAATAATCAGATAGAGTTGTACTTAATCATTTTATTTATTTCTGTATAACGTAACACATTGTAAGCATGTGCATAACCCTAATCAGGTTATAACTTTCCCACTACTGGGACATCGGTCACTTTCCTAAGAATACAATAGGGTTGAAAAATGATAATTCTATTTAGTACGTCAGTGAGATTATCAAGTATTATTGGAGACGTATTTTTGATTTACCAAATCAATAAAAAATTACAAAGATAAAAGCGCATCAAATTTCAGGAGTGCTTGTGAAGTCACTATGTCAGTATAAAGTGAAATAACGGCGAAACGTCACACGATATATCAACGCATTATATCGTCGTCACTTTAATGTCAAAAGAAAAATAAGTAAGTGTCCAATATTTTTTATTAATCTACCTGACGGATAAAAACTAATTTTGAGTTAACATTATTATTGATATGAATATTTCGTGTTAAATATGCATATTCAAATATACTATCAGATATTATGGATGCAAGAACATTCCATAATCGTTCAGTTTTGTTATTTAATTGTGAGATCAGACCAATATATTCAGTATTAAGAAAACTATGACTTACTAAAACCAAGACTGAATCTATATAAACAGGCAGATCTAGGCCGTTTACTTTTAGTAATTTACTCCATCAAATCCTTCGGCCTAAGTATTACAAGTTCCATTACCTAAAATGTATAAAAGTGTAAGCCACGCTCAATTAATTTTCGAGATTACTTCTACGTAAAGCTGGCTAGCTTTCCTTGGCCGCTATTTAGCTAATTAATCAGTGTCCAGTAACAGACAAATTTCGCTTTTGAAGAATAATTTATCATGAATATACATTAATCTAATCTGATAATATGTCAAGACAGCCACAATAATTAGAGAAAAAAACACATGAAAATACTTGCTTTAGACAACCTTTTTAGCTTACTGTGCATTGTCATCTAAATTTAACGAGACGCAAAATTTCAGCTCAATCGGTTGTGGGAAACTGTTTTAAAACTCACACTTACTAATTAACCAACTATGGCTATTTAAATAAAAACATGTAAAATATAATATGAGGTATTTTAAATTACTATTATTCAATACCAGTATAGGGATGTTTCCTGGGTAGTAAATGATAATTTGATTTAGTCCGTCAGTGAGATTATCAAATAATATTGGACCTGTAATTTTATTTATTAAATAAATAAGAATGTACAAAGATGCGTGCATCAAATTTTAGGAGTGGGGGCTTGCTTTGTCAGTAAAAAGTGTAGCACACCGTGACTTCACACGATATTTCAACGCTCTGTATCGTCGTATTTTTTTGTTTACGTGGTAAAATAAAAATACGTGTCCAATATTTTTAAGTTAACTAACTGATGGACTAAATATATATTTTTGTCAACTACCCTATTGCCATAAAGAAACAATGATTTTATAAATGTAATTTTCTTGCAATAAAAGGATATAAATAATCAAGTACGTAACATAACATCGCCGATGTCCCCGGTGTCCCGAGGGGCAAACCTTGTCGCACGGTCACTTCGCTTCTCCTTCGTACTCCACGTCACACTTCCAGCCGTTATGATGGCTCCTTCTCTGTAACTGCAGTGCAACTCTGGAACTCTCTCCCACACTCGCACACTACGCAATAGCCCTTCTCTCGATGTCTTCAAGAGGAAAATTAAAGAGCATTTCCTTATAAAGCAATGTTAGTAGATATACGAGTATATATATATATATATATATATATATATATATATATATATATATTTGTATTTATGTATGTATGTATATATTTATGATTATAATTATGTTATTTTAAGATTGTACACTGGATCCTACCCTCTTTTGTCATCATTCTCTGTCACTCTAGGGTCTGCTGTAAGAGAACTCAACATTGAGTTACGCTCGCCTTTGTACATGTACTTTATTATCATAATGTTTTTGGTATACAATAAAGAATAAAGAACATCTGTATTCACCGAAGGTTAAAGTATACGAGAGACATTTTGTGATAGTCACTTACTACCGAATTGTTAAATGCAAAATACTGTTTGACTTTATAGAAAGTGCACCATAAAAATCCTGTTACTTCGCTTTTACCTCGTAAACAGTCTCGAAAGAATAGAGTATATACTTCAAACGCATTCCGCAAACCATTTGAATGAACTAGTCTGAGTACTTGTCTCTAATAAATATTAGCCAGTGTAAGCCATTGTCAGTTCTCGACACTATTGTAGAAGGGTAAGTTTTTGTGAGAAAGGAAGATCTCTAGAAATTGTGATACCAATCGGAATAGAAAGTAAACATTAATGTTTCTTCTATACTAAAAAGAGGCGTAAGTCAATACATAGCGTTACAATTCAATTGTCATATTGTTTTACCATTGATTGCAAAGGGGTAATTTAGGCAGCAGTCGCCAACATAATTGGGAAGGCTAGTTAGATTTATTGATTCTATATAGGATTTATAAGAATAAAACAAACCAAAAGCCTATGATACAATTGATTTTATTCGATAATCATATTCCAATTTAGGAGAAAATCGATAACATTCCTAAAAAAGAACTCGACGCCCTCATAGTACAATAGTATTTACAACCATACAATTACACACACACTTTTAATCCTGTAATGCAGAGTCAGATGGGATTAACTGTCACACTCTCATTTCGTCAATGGCTGCTTGCGGGAGGTTCGAGTGAAGGGAGGATTTCCCTCTCCGCAGGGTTGCGTGCGCCCCCCTTGCCTCCGCCTCCCTCCCCGGGGAGGTCTGGGCCGTCGATCCGTTCGGAGGTTGGAATTTCTGTTGCCGTAACTCTTGCAAAGGCGGTGAGTTATTAAACTGGCTCAAATTCTTTGGCATAGTCGCGTAACCCATCTGCGGGTAACTCACGTTAGGTATTCTGAAACTGTTGCTTCTGCTCCCGAGTTTACTCGGAAGCATCATGTTGTCCATACTTAAGGTCGGACTCGGGGGAGATTTCGGAACATCTAACGGTCCTTTGAAGTTGAGACTCGCTAGATGATCTGTACTCATCATGTGTTTCTTCCTATTCTGTCTCTCGACGTCTACAACCAAGCTTGGTGCATGCGTTGGATCCATATGATAATGCGAGTGCTTACCGGAAATTGTCTCAAAATGTTTCTCGTTAAAACGCTGTTGCTTCCCCCGAGACCTTGACTTATCTCTCTGATAATAAACTCCAGCAAAAATTAGGACATTCAAAATCAGTAGGGAGCACCCTATCGCTATAGTTACACTTAAGGCCGTGGAATAAGCGGCATAGCCGGCCGCTTCTAAATTAGCCAGAGTGTTGTCGGTAACGTTCAATGTTTGCAGATCTCTTCCTGGCAGTATTGTGGCGCAGGTCGCCAGTATCGTATCGACGGTCGTTAGGGCTGTGTCGGTGTACACTGAACCGTTTGTACGTCTGATTGCGTCATTATCGTTGATGTTTCTCGCCAATGGATCCGGCCTGACGATGCCTTCGTAGAGATCCTGCTCGTTGTGGTTTTTGAATAGGTTGTGGCGTGCTGCCACATCCTCCATGCCTGCTCGGTGTAGTTCAGGAACTAAGCGCAGCCAAACGGAAAGTTGGTGCGCTCGGTAGTGGTTCTTTAGGCGAGGTTTCATACCTGTACAAAAACGTGAAACATGTAGACAAAGTTTTGTATGGCTTATTGTAATAGACATTTATTAATATTGCCTGGTATCAGTTTCAGTCATTGTGCTGAATGTTTGGTTGAATGTAACTTATGATATTGTTTATAATTTATTCAAATGTAACAAATACATATGTAGACTGATCCTTGAAATGATTTATTAATGGCTCTTATTGGCATTTCAATATTTTTATGATTTGTGTGAATAAATACAAAAACCCAAAAATCAAACATAGTTTTATATTAATTTATATAACAAAATTATATCAAACTTCTTCTTATGAAAACATTAATTGTGCTAATGTGCCTAAATAGTTTACTTTTAAACTTCTAACATTTAGAAAACTTCGCTTCATGGTAGAAGTTTTGTGACTGTGTTGATGTTGTGGCCAGATCATAGAATTGATCACTTCATGATGTAGCCGTCCATTCCATGAATGGTTGTACAATTTCATAATTTGGTCAGCTGAAACTGACCATAATTTAAACGTCAACTTATGATGATATTATGTTTGGCCATATTATAAATTAAGGGTTTCCCATGTTAGCAAAAGTTTTATTTTTCTATGAAACTTACATAAAACTTAGTAACGACATTTCACTTCACTTTTATCTTCAATTGGCGTATTATTATTAGCTTGTTTATCAGAATACCTAATTGTCCGCCGCCATTATGCATCTTAAAAACAAAACAAAATCATTTTGTTTTGTTTTTAAGATGGTCGGACGGTGGATAATTTAACTATTTTACGATAATTATGGTCACTCATGTTTGACCACATCATGAAGTAGCCGTGCGTTTAGCTGATCAAATCGTCAAACTTTGATTATTCATTGACCTAGCAAGACAATAATCATAATGTGGGTAGCGGTTTTTTCCTATTTCATGACATACAACCATTTATGAAATAGTTGACCATATCATGAAATGATCAATTCTAGAATATGGCCACGACATCGACTTTAAGCAAATAATCTTTTGATTTCTGGCTTTTAAGCTAAATGCTTGCTGGTTCATGTAGTACAGAATATAGTCGTAGTAGTAAGCTATAGAAATACTCTGTTATTAAGTATGCTAGGTGCAATATCCATAGACTGGAAATCTTTTACTTCTTCTATAATTTTTATCAATTCGTGTGAAGTAATAAAAACGAACATTTTATAAAAATAAAACAATCAATCAATCCTAATCGGTCAATCCTACTTTGTACTATTATTATAAATGCGAAAGTATGGATTTCTGTGCCAAATGTCATCCAGATCCGTTCAGCCGTTCTGGCGTGGTTGTGTAAAAACATCCATCTCAACATTCGCATCTATAATATTAGTAGGATTACCATCAATCAGTTAGTTGCCTTTTCTTTATCTAAAATGTCTTCTATAATCTTATATCTATCAAAAACAGAATGAAACTCACCTATTTCCAAATACTTCTGGTGTGTAGAGTCGTATTCTTCCCAATTTATGCCCCTGAATTTATTTCTCTCCCTCGAGGCGGGAAGCAGGGACTCTTGTCGTGCGTTGTCATTCGGGTTTCTGTAACGACAATATTCTTTAATCTTTGTTAAGAATTTGTGAGAGGTCTTAAATATTTTCGGGAAGTTCCAGCACTCTGTCTTTTTGAGTTTTTAACGTTGCTTAAGATGGTGCTTGTTGTTTTCGTTATACGTTTGATAGATATTACAAGTGTTTTATTTATACTAACTTTACCTATAATGTCAGTTTAATACAATTATACTACTATTCTTACTATAAACTTTAATTTTTATTTATATAGAACATAAATAAATGACAATCTAGATACTTTCAATTATCAGTAAACTATGATGAAGTTAAATACTTCAAAGTATGGTATTTATCTGTAGGAAAGACCCGAAATATGAATATCTTCACAACTAGACTCTGGTTTTCACAACAGTAGAAAACAATAGTACGTTTTCTAAACTGCAATGTAACGTAATATTTTGTAAAAATCTACCCAGCCTATTGTATTATATGTAAAGCCTTAGTTAAATCCGGTTAAACCCAGTACACCAGAAAGTATCGCACAGTTTAAATGCTACGACAATAACACAACGATTGCAGGAAATAAAACAGGTAAAATTTTAAACGTAGTCCTGGAGTTACCTTAAATCACGGACTCCTAAAATTCTCTGCTACAGTTAGTGCCTCCCTAATGATTATAACCCTCACTAAATAACAGTAATTATTAAACACTCCCAAAAATTAAAGGAATATAAAACACATAATTAAAGGGAGAGATTATCGTAAAACGACGTTCAAAAGCATGGCCAAAGACGAAGATCAAAGTAATTTAAACCTTAATAACTGAACCAAAAAGTTAAAACTTCTTTGTAAGTTTTCCAAAACTTTGAGGAGCTATTAAATAGAAGTTCCGAACAAGACATTTAGGGCATGAAGCGGTCCTTATTCTCTTATTAATAAGGCTCGTGTTACTGAAGCAATTCGTGATGCTTTGAGCGGCCTTATGTTTCGCAAATTGTTAGATGTTATTAAAGGTGACGTAGATTTGTGCACCTTAGCGCTGGTGTGAAGATATTGCGAAGTTGGAGTTTGTGAGAAAACTTGACTTGACCTATTTTTAAATTGCATTTTAGAGTTATGGCTACATTAAAATTCATGGTTTTCTACGAGCTTAAGAAGAATGAGAATTATGTGGAGGATGAAAGTCCTTTTGTCTGCAAGAAGCAATTTGCGAATACGAAATAGTGCTGTTCTCAACTTTGTATTAAACCAAAACCACGTCTTTTGATCTCTGCGATTAAATCTTTGGCACGTGTTGATCGTAAGTAACCTAGGTAGCATAGATACACAATAATTTGTCGCAATATTTATCCTAAATTATTATTTGTATACAGTCTAGTTCCTACCACGATTACGTAAGCATTAATTGACTTATTCTCTACATTGATACTCTGCAAGAGTTAACTAAGCAAGTAATTACATAATAGGTTTTTACGAAACATAATTTTACACATAATTAGTACATCAAACCAAATAAAAACCGATAGATTGAAAATAGATAAATGAAATGTTATTATTTAAGAAAAATATAAAATATTAAGTGCTATTCCTCTCTCCTTGACACTGACTAGTGACTATACGATAACTAGAAAGTTGCTGTGCCCGACAGGGTCCATAATTGTTTCTGTATCTTACATTTACCACCTGTATGTACATCATGGATGCAATAAATTAAATTTGAATCTGAAGCAATTTAGCAATTAGCCATATATATGTTATGGACCCATAATGCCCGGGCAATTTGAAAAATGCCCTATATGAGTAGGTTATATGATAAAAAACTATTGAAATAAATTAATTGACCGGGCTTTCTGAATAATATTCATCACTTATTGGGCCGAGTAATAAAAAGATGTGTTTTTTTTACATTTTTTACGATTATAATTTAAGCAACAGAGTCGACGAAGCTCCGCTGCGCGGGGTTCTTTTTCTGTCTGCAGGGTCTAAAGTAACCTAACATGAAGGAGATGACGGGAGTTGAGTTTGTTCGTTTTGCTCGCTCAGCTCCCATCATCTAACCTATCCGTGTCACCCTAAGCTACCGAGCTCACTTCGCTCGCTCTCGGACTAATTCATTGACCAAAATTATCGTATTATTGTTCAACCGTTACGTAGCAATATTCATAATACCCAGACAATGTGATAAACATAGAAGTTTAAATCAGTATTGATTACATTGCCCTATTTGACTTGACTAAATTCATAATGCCCGAGCATTATATATAGTGCCCTGGTTAATCATTTGGTCCATGACATTTATACTTAACACATACTTACCCAGTTTTCACAAAGTTTGCCAGACAAAGCATGATGGACTCTGACAAAGCCACTTCAGACTTAGTGTAGTTCTGAGGAAAGTGACCGAAGCCATCCACCAGAGGAGCTCCAAGGACGTATGGTAATTCTTCCCCATGGACTGCTCCCATTCTCTGAAACAAAAGATAAATACTTATTTGGTACAAACTTTTGCAGCGGTTTTGCCCTCGTGTAAGACAAAAATTATACTACGGGAACGTAATACAAAAATAAAACTTCCTATATTCTTATACAGATCATAGTTTACATCTGCAGTATACAATACATTAAACCATTTCAGCCAAATATAATATAAACGTGCAGAAATTTTTCATTAACTAGGACGGGTGCGGCAGTTGGAATTCTCAAGATCTAAGATGACACTTTGTTTAGTATTTAATTAGAAATTTGGAATTATAATATCAAGGATTAGGATTAAATCCCTTAAGACTAAAATGTTGCCTATCGTTTCAATTAATCAAAGTCTGACTTAAATATCACGAAATCCAATATGAAGTCAAGCATCATAGACATTCGTCTCAATGTCATTAAAACCAATAATACATTTTCAAGACTTGGCCAAAGATAGTACTATTCGAATTTCTAATGCTTCTTCAAAACTTGTCGTCACATCATTAATTAATATTTGCTTACCTACAAGTTAACTAATAATATTGTAATAAGTAACTGTATCTATCACGTGAGAAGAGGCATTTGCCCTGCAGGACAGTAACAGGCCGGTATCATTACCAACAGCACCTACTTACATATTGTTTTGATATGAGTCGTATAGGATTAGAAAGTCTATAGTTTCAATGTAACGAAGAATGTAAAAGTAAAAAAATACGCATAATATGAAGGGAACCATCTCAAGCATTTGTCTCAACGTCTTTATATCCATTAATATCTTTTTCAAGACTTGACCAAAGTTAATCCTATACACGTACTCCATTAATAGTTGTTTCCAAACCATTATTTATTATTATTTCATTACTAATAACTATTCTAAATTGTATTGCATTGCATGTAGCACCTTTTTATTATTATCTTGTATTGGATGAGTTCCTTAGCACTACAAAAAGTAAATAGTGACATATTTTATGTATCGAGAAAGTCATTATAATACGCAATATACTCGTACATTCAACCCCCTTAGATTGCCTTATCCAATTCGAACGCTCCATCAATATTTGTCACCATATCATCAATTAATATTCTATTACCTACAAGTTTACCTATACTATAATTATTAACAGTGTCTATCGCATTGCCTGTAGCACCTACATATCGTTTATTGCCTCCAACTTGTACGTGATTGTGGATAATTGCGTATTTATGATATAATGAGGTAACAGCATTATCGTATGTTTTGAGGTAATTAGGTCGTTGGTGTTATGGTTTAAGTTTGTGTTTGTTATGTTGTATTTTAGGGCATTTGTTAATATTATATTATTAAAAGAGCAGTGATTAAAATACCCAATTATGACTAATTGGGTATTTTAATCACTGCTCTTTAGCATGACTTCTAGAACGATATTTCTATAAAATGAGTTTATTTTCAAAAGTTTTTTACTACGCATGAGATCCTATTTTCGATTACTGGATCGAGCAGTGTTTTTATGTTTTCTAACTGGAATATCCAGTTACAGCGATATTTAGTTGTTCCATCGATAAACCTCTCCCCGGAGTACAGTCGGCAGTTATGGTTTATCGAGGTGATATTATTTTGCAATTTACGGATTTTCTTTGTCAATACTCATATTATGATTTTCAAGAAGTAACCGACCGAAATAAGTTTCACAAAAAAACTCAGACAAAATATTTTTCTCAGACTTCACAACGCGTTGAAATTTCTAAAATCTCGTAGAACCCAAAGATTTTCACTAAGGTTTCCAGCTAATAAGAATAAACGAGGGTTTATTTTCGTAACAAGCTTTCGGCCTCTTCCAAGAAAGATAATACGTATAACATTAGATATTATCAGAGATGTTACATGCGAGAATTACGTAGGGATTGCTCCGAGCCACGTTATATAAGTAGTGACAAGATAATCTATCGGTTGCGAACACCATTTTCCTCAATCGACCTTAAAAAGTTTCGTAGGGGGATAATCAGAAGATACAATCACCACGCTTGGATACTATAGGGCTTTTTAGATAGGATTACAAAACTTATAATTGTCATTTTTAGGTACCTATTATTTTCCGTTTATCCACACCGACTTCGAAAAAGAATGTTATTTTTTTTCTTTGTAGTGTATTGTTTTGGAAGTCGGTTTGATTTTTTTTATTAAAAAGTTTTTATTTATCTTTTTTAATTTTGGTAGGTACTTCCAATTACCATGAAAATAATTTATAGATGTACTTTGTACATCAAAAGTAATCAAATCTTGTATGTTAAATTTTACTTATATCCCGATGTTTGAGTAAGCGAAAATTTTTCACACACGTTTTTTTAAATGCCAATAAACAATTTGTTTAAAAAAAATTAAGTGTCTTATATTAATTAAAGTTTTTAAACCACTAAAATTTAGGTAACCATCGTAAATCTATGGTTTGATTCCCATCATTTCAGCTCGAATTACGTCTACTACTGGATACATTTCCAGCCCCTGGATTTAAGACCTAACATTTTTCTTCCATATATTAGGACAACTTCTAATATAATAAGGACATTTTTATCCGTGCGACAGTCACAAAGTGACATTATCAGACTGACATTGCTTGTTATACACCCACATTATCGATGATGTATTAGATCCTACGTAAGCCGATGAACAGATGTAGGTCGCTATACCAATCCACATACGGTCAATCAAACGCACTTATCAAGTCGGCTTCATTTACGTAATCCTTAATATCTCTAATCATATTAACAGGTTATTTGTGGTCAGATTTCTAGAAAATAATTACAGTAACATCTAACAAATATAATTACGCGCTAAAATAAACAACCTTATTAAATTGTTATATTGCAGTCACATATCAAAGGAGTAATCCAGATTTTACGGCTTAATTTTAGGCCAACCCTGAGTGAAACGTAACCTTAATTACCTCCAAAGTCATTAACTTACATCACTCTATTTTCGTCTTATTTAATTTTAGAATGAGAAAATCTAATTATTTCGTAATACCTGGCCGGGAGAAAATCTCGCTTCAGGTCTTTAAGGTAACGGCTGTTTAAATGGTAAGAAAATCGACACTGGGAAACTATGAAAGATAAATAAGTATAAAGATAATGTTAAAATATACTTAACAGTCCGACACTAAAGAATATATAAAAAAACGGAAAAAGAGGCCGAATGAGCAATGACCTGGCTAAGGACAGTAAAATGACCTGATGTGATAGCGAGCAACACAACAAAAGGGACAAACCACCACTGTACGGTATGGTGCAGTAATAGGAGGGTTGACACTAAATAAACTAAAATAATAGCCAGGAGAAG
Source organism: Orthosia cruda (assembly GCA_964057195.1). Classification (NCBI taxonomy): domain Eukaryota; kingdom Metazoa; phylum Arthropoda; class Insecta; order Lepidoptera; family Noctuidae; genus Orthosia; species Orthosia cruda. The sequence continues at coordinate 32,918,506 of OZ059825.1, read as the reverse complement.
GAATGAGCAGAAGTCTGACATTGAAGAAACAGTAATAAGATAAACAATGAGACGGTAAGGCAATTGAAAATATACCTAAACAGAAGAAAAATGTACTTTATTGTGAACAAATATTTTAACAAAGCTCAATTACATTACCAATATTTTCAATCAGAGTACGGCGTCGGCCTGTACGAATGACTTGCCCTGTTTCATAACGGTTGAAGACCCAAAATAAAACCTTTTCATTAAAACGAGTGTATTACAAAGCAGGAGTAAATAAAGTCTTATACAGAGTAAAAAAAAGAAAATAACATAACATCGCTCCCCTTTCAAAGTAATAGATTATCACGACGTGTTCTTTAAATAAATATCGACATATGAATGACGAGAGTGCGATGTTAGGGATATCAATTACACAGGGATCATTAATTCGCATTAAAGATTCGTCGTAATATCGTCTGTCAATAGGTTCTTGAACAAGTTCAGTTCGTGTGTAAGGCCCATATTCCAAGTAATATCCTCCAACTCGACTCCACTTCGAATCATCAAAGTTACAGCTTGTTATTTATCTACAGTAATCGAAGGTTTTTCCGTTATCGAGTGGTTTGCCTGCAAACGGACATGGAATATGGTCCTAAGAATTTTAATCAATGAGAATACAAGCTATCATTTTAAGTTTTCTGAGAACAGAGGCAATAAGAAACGTAAGTCTTAAAGAAGCTCCCAGAAATAACAAGTATGTATCTTAATTGATTCGCCGACAAAAGTACTAGCTTAGATACGCTTGGGAGACCAGTAATTGTGTCGCAATTTTTGCCATAGTTCAAATGTAGGCTACAATAATATAAGACTTTTACAGAAAATGTATTTAAGAAGTACTCGTATATTTTTTTGACCATGAACAGGAAATTATCTTTTACCAATGTTTTATCTGTGATCATTTATTATTATGTTAGTATGCTCAAGGTCGGTCATTATTTTTGCAATCCACAATGAGAGCCTATGTCTAGCATGGGTACTTTTTGCCCGAAATTATTATATCATCACCAGCGTTTAGTAGACCGCCTTCAAACAAGCCTTCCCAATCGCACAGTGTTTGATCGGATCCAAAAACATTCCCTTTGCTGTTTATTGTGTAAACTGATCAAGAAATGCATTTTAAAGGCTAGAGTAGAACACCCAAATGGCAATTTCAAGTACTTTTTTTATAAAAAAAAAAACTTTCTTGGCCGGGACCTTAAAAAATGTTTAGAAAAGTCTGTGAAATTAACCGTCCAAGATTATTTTTTCAAATAAATACCGTCTAATGAAGAATTTTTATGCGCATGTTTGTTAGTTTTTATTGTTGGGAAATAACCTCTAGGGACCAAGTAAAAACTCAAAAGTGGGATTTCTGACTAGCAGGAATATATTTCTCGTAATTAACCGTCCAAGATTATTTTTTCAAATAAATACCGTCTAATAAAGGATTTTTGTGCGCATGTTTGTTAGTTTTTATTGTTGCGAAATAAACTCTAGGGACCAAGTAAAAACTCAAAATCAGGATTTCTGACTAGCAGGAATATATTTAAAAAAAACATGACCATGTGTCGACCTCAGGTCTAAGTTAAAATGGCTGACCATTCGCCAGAGGAGATGTTTACGAGCTTTGACCACACTTTTCTCCCTACTCAATTCTCCCACCCCTCCTTCCTATCTTATGTCTAACTTTCAATATCTATGTTCTTCACATGCTCGGAATTTGCGTTCTTCTAATAATTTCCTCTTACTCTGTCCTTCTCATTCGAATGATTTCGTTCACTCTTCTTTTCATATACAGTCCATTCTTCTTTGGAATGCGCTTCCTCCCGAGATCAGGACGGCCACGAGTCGGTATGCATTCAAGCGGAAATTGCGGATTTACTTTCAAAACAACTAAGCAGAGTCATCTCACTTTCTTCTGTTCTGTTACTTTATAAATATATATAAGTATATATTATTATCAATATATATGTACGTGTATTTTACCTGTTTTAGTATGTTATATAATAACTGGTTTTATTCTTATTATTTATCAATGCACCTGCCATGTTATCTCTTCACCACCCTTGGTTGACTGGTAGAGAATGCCTAAGGCATTAAGTCCGCCTTTGTACCTTTTGTGCATGAAGTCTAAATAAATAAATATATTTCTCGTAATAAGGCCTACCACTGATAAAAAAACACCTTCCACAATTGCGGCCTTTGGGAAAATATGCAATTTAATCCCTAGACGTGATTTTCCAAAATAAAAACTAATAAACATTGCGCCTAAAAATCCTTCATTAGACGGTATTTATTTGGAAAATTAACTTGACCGGTTAATTTTACAGAATTTTTTAAATATTTTGTTATGGTACCCGAACTTAAAAAAATATTTTAATAATTAAGGACACGTAAGTTTTATTACTTTTTTTATAAAAAAATACTTGAAATTCGCACTTGGGTGTTCTACCTTAGCATTAAAAATGCATTTCTTGATCAGTTTACATAAACAGCATAGGGATTTTTTTGGATCCGATCAAACATTGTGAATCGAAATAAAATTTATGTCTAACAAATAGTTCATGTGATTTGATTTAAATAATAACGCTTACCTGAGGATAGAATCCATCCTTAGTCTGGTAATCAAATACATAGAAGAATGTTTTCGTAGGTCTTCGCGGTCCATCTTCATCATTCGGAGCTGGTTTCGGCCCACCACTTAGAAGATCCCCACTTTGTACTATAGGTGCAACGTATTGAGCATCTGATAACGCTGCTATAGTTGCATCCCTGGTATTGATAGGGTTCTGTGGAAAATGTACACGTTAAGAGAATCTGCCCGACAAAATATTGTTTGCCTTCATTTTCGTCTCAAAGAAATCTATTTTCTTGTACTTTGTTATAAGCATTACTCAGTAAATAAGACCCACACTCCTTCAAACGCGTCAGGGGATAATGATAAATCTATGAATATGACCTTCATCTCAAATACACACAATAATGGTCCATATTCCATGTATTATACGATTCAAAACAGCAAAGTAATCTCCTAGGGAATTGTTACCTCATTTAATTTCGCGAGCCCCATCGAATATTTGAAGAAGTAATCCGAAATCAAATCTTAGAGAGATTGGGGTTCAACCGTTTGAGATTTAGCATTAATATTCGTTTGGAATTGTTATTTGAATTCTAACAAAGTATTATTCATATTTCTGAAAACTAATATCGTTAAGAGAGATATGATTGGCCTTTTTGGGGTGAGTTCTGGGAAAAGGTTTTCGCGTTTTCGTCTTAAATTTATGAGTTCTGTCAAGTTGAAATGGTGACATTCCGTTTACTCACAACTTGTCAGCTAGATTTCTTTAGTACGAGTTGCTTTTAATTTTAAACCTAAAAATCTTTTTCGAAGATTAAGATCTTTCATCGTCTTTCGTCAAATAAATGAAAATATTTAAGATTTATCACTAGGAAGAAAATTAATTAATAATGTTGCTAATGAAACTAAAATTACAGTTAAAAGACTTCCTCACAATAAATCAAAGGCTAAGTAATTACTTGGGAATTGTCAAGGGAAGTATCAAAGCAATACTGGATTCAAACTTGAAGAAGTTAAATGTATACAAAGGCGAATATTTCTGAGGAAGGACATCCGTCCTGATATTTGTTACTCTTTTACTCAAAAACTACTGAGCTTTTTTTGTTGAAACTTTACAGAATACAGCTTATACAATAGAATAACACAAAAGTTTATAATTTGTTAAGATAGTAACTTCTTCCAGAGGCTTCACGTGCGTTAAAAATATCCCAAGGCAACATAGTTTAAAAGTTATACAATAATACAGGGCATGCAGTTTCACCTAAATTCGGTCAGCTTTTATGAAGTGAAAAGATAACAATTAGACAGACGGACAGGATATGATTCATAAAGACAATATTAGGGGAAGTACTAATTCCACGCGGTCGGGACAGCGGACGGGTGCTAGTTTCAATTAAACGTTTCAAGAAGTCGAGGCAATAGATCTGAAGGAGTCACATACGTGTCGCAAAGACTGTGACAACAGTATCTCTACGTTTATAGACAAACAAACCTCTACCGTTCTTTCCCAATCCGTGTACTCGTTCACGATTGTATAGAAGATCTCGCTCAGGTGGTAAGTGTAGGAATTTCTCACGTACGTTCTGTAAAGTAAATGCTGCTTTAGTATTGGATTTGAATTTAAAATGTACATACCGATCTATACGTAATATAATGCCTATATTCCCCGAAGGTTTTGGGTAGAGGTGCACCTATTGCATTTAAGCACCACATTTCACCAGTTACGTTTAAGTACCATGCAATAGGGGTGAGCCTAATGTCATCAACCGACAATCCAGACTGGCACTGATAAATTCCATATGGAGAAACCCAATAACACTTTTCCTGACCCGGGAATAGAAAGGAGGACCTCATGCTTAGTAGTAGCACTTGTGACCACTAGACCAACAAGGCAATCATAAATATAAAATACACTCATTCAACCTGTTAAAATTTTATGTGTTAAAAACCACATACACGTACTCGTATTGTGTGAAGTTACCTCATGTTTTATAAATCAGATTTATCTACTTCGGTTTCGTTATATTCAAACTATAAAATTGACAGCGGTTTCATTATGATACCCATAATGACATCAGGTTGCATTATGCGAATCGTCATAAATTCTAAAACACAAGCAAAGACATTCTGAGCATACAGCCAGGTACCTATAATATTACTTCGAAATCAAGACAATGTAAATGATGATTTTAAAAATGGAACAAGTATAGAACAAAAGTATCGTATTCTATTTTGCTGTTGCGGCTACCTAATTGCCTTATACCTAATAAAGACTAAAAATAAAATAAAAAGTGGACGCGGGAAAAAAATTTGAGTGAAATTTTATTCCAAATTTTATTAAAAATGTCTTCAACATCAAGTGATATTGAAAATACACCACCAGATATAACAAATAGAGCAGTTGCGGCTACAAATAATTTACTACCAGATAAATCAAGACATGTATATGAGAAATGAAATATTTAAACACACTTTCTGAAATACTTATTTGTCTGTATCTGTGTTTTATTCCTTCCTTCGTAGATAAAATCTTGTATGCAACCGTACGTTCTCGTACTCGTGCCCACCTATTTCGGTACGCGCTACGCTTGTACCGAAAAATGGCACTCGTATTAAAAGACCGTCCATAACGTAACAGTTGCATAAATAGCTATTATGAATGTAACCTAAGTACAACACATACATTTCGACTTCGGTTTTCCTTTAGAAAACATTTCATCAAGATTGTTCGACAAGATTATTTTATACAATCAGCAGTGGAATTGAAAAACAAAACTATATTTTTTTGTTGTCACGCCCAATTTGTGATTACCTCATGTAACTTTCTGCTCAAATATTTCACGCGTATTATATAATTTGTGATTATACATCAGGATGGAATTCTAAATCTGTTAAATTTACAGACCAATGCGCTGACAGCGTCTTGTTGTACCTCTTGAATTTTAAGGCGACAACAGCGGCCTATGACCTTGAGGGAACAAAACGCACCCTCGTTTCACAAGCGCGATCCAAAATTCTGGCATTTTTAGTACATACACGCCTAATTATTCCGAAAAAGCCGTATACTAAAATATTGATAATTAAATTGAATTTAGATGGAGAAAATTATATTAATATAAACCCTGTGGTTTTGGTATGCTTGTCGATTTTTTTGTCCGTGTTCGACATAACTTTAAAAAAATATTACTTTTGCTAGACAAATATAAAAAAGAGCAAATTATAACAAAATTGGTCCAGTATAACATTTTATTTTCATACGATCAGCTGTTGAGAGGTGTGAAGTTCATTTTAAAACAGCTAAATTCATATATCGTGCCTTAAGGCGCGATATGACGTAGCACAGCGTTCGTGCAATGCGGTACCATTTTGCCGCGTGAGTGATTCTGATCGTTCCCGCGCTCGAGCATGTGGCTTGGTCAGCCGCTTTCAGTTCGTTTGGCTAAATCGCGTCAGTGTTTGGCATGTGTGAATTTGTGACAGAATGGCCTGCGTGGCGATAAGAGTCGCAAAACACTTACTATTACACGTTGCCCTGACGAATACTTTCAGTGTAGAATAATTTTATTACCCGAATTCTCTCTTTTTACTACACGAATTTTTTCGCATTAAAATGATTGAATGAAGACCCCTGTAGCCTTTTGATATTAATGATTAGGTAGCATAAGCTGTATGCTGATCAATAGGCGTCGCATATAACTTTTCAGAATAACAGATTTTTTTCTGTCGAACATTCTTGTGTATAATATTAATAAAATTTACAAAAATTAAGTCCAATTTAGGCGAATCTCGCCAACTCGCAAACATCTCATGTGTTTCGGGAAACAGTTTTATTAGAATTAAAGATTATAGAAAAAGTAGATTTCGATATGAATAAGAATGTTTTTACCAAACTTTTATTTATATGTTTCCAAATATAGCTCAGAAGGTTCTCTGAGTGTTATAACAAACAGGATCAAAGATCTAGCAATACAAAACTTACAAAAGTACCCACCTTAACATCCGATCCCTTTTATCTGGCTCGATCCCATTTTGCACATCATGAGCTGAGAACTTCCACAACGCTTCACTCGTTACTACCCCGAACAACAAATCGTATTTATTTTGAAACAATCTTCTGCCACTATCACTTCGCTTCTTATGAATGTTCAAGTTTATATTCATGTTGTTCAGAGGTCCAAAACTTGGGAAATCTCCCGTAGAATACATAGTCAGGAAGTCCTTTGCAAAATCTGTCTTTATGACTACTCCATCAACTGATGGTCCAAAGGCAGTCAAAAAGTTAGGAGGAGATATGTCTGCGGATAGTAGTTCTTCTATAGATGCTTCTCTAAGACAATCGACTATGATCTCGTGGTCTTTCGAGAGGTCATCCGGTATACTACAATTCATATGCTTGGCTAGCTTCAGTGAATAGTACACCGGGTCATCTACAATAGCCCAAGAGCTAAGTGCAGACCCGGATAGAAGGATTGCTCTGTGGAATAAACCTGAAAATGAAATTCCGGTTAGAAGGTATACAAAAGTTATTATTTCCTAAGGTATTTGATAATACTATATTTTCTTGACAAGATTTGCGCCTAAAATGTATTGTTCATTTTTTCGACTCCTCAGAATTTGGCGGCTTTGTAACTGTTGGATCCCTTTCAGTGTGCCTATGAGAAAGGATCAAACCGCTTATAGAAACTATTGTGTTTTGATCGGATTTATTTCTCGTATTCTCGAAGCAAGTGTTCTTATGGTACTTTTGCGATGTGGTTTGTATTGGGATTAAGCTTCTGTTAAGAAAATAGCGGAAACGGAATTTCTAGCAGCTATAAAAATAATAAATAAGCAATTGCTTTAGCGATTCAATAAGTAATTTTACGTTCCAAGAGACATGGAGGAAATCAGTTTTATCGAAAATCGTTAGATTTCAGCAAAAAAGTTGTTCTTGGAGTTCACGGAATCCAAAAAAACAACAAATCACACAAATTGATAATGTAATTGAAAAAGTTCCTGATCTGGAAGGTTTATGATTGCGATCAGAAAACTTTTTATATAAGAACCGATCCAGACAATATCACAGTTTCCTCTATAAAAATACGCTTAGTTCCAATATGATTTTTTATAGACTACTGCCAATGAAGATTCTGGACTGATAGGAAATTCTGCATATTCATAGCTTCATTACAGCTTTCAGATTCATAGCAGCTTCTTGAAAATTATATGATCTTATAAAATGTTTCATTTATGAGTTCATTGCTCTGATTTAGTTTGACCTGGTTTCTTAATAAATGTATTAAGCATGAAAATTTATTTGGCTTTTTAGAAAATTATTCTTTAAGGCCCACTTGAGCCAAAAACTTAACTCAGAGTTAGTTGCTGAAACGAGGTTAAATAACAAATATCTTATACGTATTTGGCCGTGTTAGCTACTAACCTGGAGTTAGAAAGATACCTAAGACACTATCAAACTTCTGTATCTAGCCTGTATCACGTTTCTGTCTGTCTGTCTGTCTGTTCGTCGTCTGTTACACAGGTTTTACATCCAAACGGTTGGACCTACCGAGTTTGAAAAATTTTCACAGTATACTCGTAAGCATCTTGTTGACCCAAAGCCATTCAAATTGTCAAACGATATTTTAAATGCTTTTAAGGGGGGCCTACAAATAAGGGGGCTGGGGGTTTGCCCTATCCCATCGAGTAGTGTATTGGTTTTTAGAGCCTGTAGATAAATACTCTATTTTTTGTTTAAAAAGATATATGAAACCAAAGGAATCAAAAGCCACCAAAGTCAATTTTTTTACTTCCAATTGATCTATAAACTTGAAATTTGGTGATAATATTTATAACTACGTATGTTTTACCAACAAATACCAATTCATCGATTAATCCCATTTTGTATTTGAAATGCCCTCATTTTTTCAATTACAACTAACTTGATTTTGCTGTTTGGTACGGAACCCTATATGCGCGAAGTCCGACACATAGTTGGCTGGTTTTTATTACGGCCGGCTACCAGTCTCACCAGAAGCATCAAATTCCAGGAATATTTTACATGGTGCCACGGCCTATCTGACCTCCACAACCCATTTACTGGATCTTAATATGATACCCTTAGTAAGACTGGCTGTCTAGACTGCCGGACATCTTACTACCCGTAATGAGTTTAAAAGATCTATAAATGACAACCGGGGTCAAACATCGACCTGTGTGGCAATTGTTTCCGAATGCCTATAAAACTACATGATTGTAGGATTTATAGGAGGGATTTATTTATTTATATTATATTATATATATTTATTTATACTTCATGCCCAAAGGTACAAAGGCGGACTTATTGCCTTAGGCATTCTCTACCGGTCTACCAAGCCCATACTCCTGAACTTCGATGCAATCTATTGATTTGATTAAAAAATATATATTCAATATTTTTTTGATAATGAAACTGGTGAACTAAATAGAATTATTCCTTTTTACCCCGAAATAAAACAAAACATTTAAAACCTATTTTCCACTTCAAAACCTCTAATTAAAAAAAAAAGACAATCTCACCAGGCATAACAGTCGGTGATATCATAAGGAAGTTGATGCAAGCTGCCCCAGAGCCATGTCCCATTAGAGTTATGTTGGTTGGATCGCCTCCAAACAGCGCTATGTTCTGTTGCACCCAATGCAAGGCCGCTATCTGATCCATCAGCCCGTAGTTTGCTACGCGGGCTTTCAGATGCGGCGCCGGATTCGCGTTGAGAAAGCCTGCAAAAATGGATACATTTAAAGCACCGTGTTTTTGGGCGTTGCGTAAGTGTCTAATGGAACAGTAATTAAGTGATCTTAAAGTTTTAAGCTGTATATGCCAGTGTTACTCCGGAGTAGAATGTAGGTTATACTATCTCTGTGTGTGGTGTACATACCTAATTGTCCGTATTTTCAAAATAATGTTATATCCTATTCTGTGGATTCGTGGATACTGGTGTAGTTTGAATATATCGAAAATTTTGTAATTATTTAGATGCCCTGAATTGTAGCGAAGAGTAATTAACAACACAGATTTTTTTTTCTATATCCGAATACTACACGTATTTGATAAACGTATGGAGGATACGTGCATCAAATTTAATAGACAACAAAAATTTAAAGTATTTTTAATAAACAAAACCCATCAAAGCGTCACAAAACGATGACTACAACGGTTCGCTTTTACGAAGCGATTGCACACCAAAGACCTACAAATAAATTCTCAATATATTTTCACGTTGAAACTATCCTCAAGAGGCGGATTTAATTCAAACAGCGGGTAGCATTGAAATTGAACCAAACACGTCTGCATACACAGCTCACAGAAAAAGCAAAAAATAAAATCACGTTCATTACGCACGAATGTTCTTTGAAAAACTTTACTCGGAATATTTTTTGAACATAGAACCTGCATCGGTTACACTTTTATTTCAGTCGCATCTCTCGTTTTAAAATGGAATTTTCAATAAAAATTACATTACGGGATATTTGTTGGTTTTAAGAAAACCATGTTTGTCGGGTTTTCAATTTGTTTCATTGATATAAGAGAGAACAGAATGCGCAATGTATCAGCTGGATTCTGTACAATTTGTTAGTCAACTGAGATGAAATGGATTACGGAGCGGTGCCTGATGGCAACAGCTTGGCTTTGTTTTCTATTTATGCAAGTTTCTCATTCAACATTCAACAATTCAACAATTCTACGATTGCTTTCATTTTGCAGCAGAAAAAATATAAAAACGGGACAGAAAAAATCTTCCAGGAAAGAAATAATATTAAACCGTGATAAAAAAATTATCAAGTTTTACCATAACTCGAATACCGCAAAAGGAAAAAAAAAACTAAAACGTTGCTGAAAGAATTTCTTCGCAGAACTATTTAATCACTGTATTTTACTAATAATGTATGTTTTAGTTCCTTTACTGATGGCGCGATGCAATTTATATTGCGTTGATAGATATTATCGAGCACGTATTTTCTAAGAAAATCAAGTACGTATCGGTCGAATTGCATCTCATTGCGTCCATGTTAACATACCCGCAATATCGCTTAAGTAAATGCGTAAAAATCGTTTATTGGTGTGATACAAATTGAATTGCATCAGTAAAGGGCCTTAGAATTTATGTAGACTTATAATGTATGTAGATATTGAAAAATAAAATTATAATTCTGAAAGTATATCTTCTTATTCGTTGTCTTCAGTTCTGAAGATCGTGCCCGTCTTGAAAAGCTTTGACGGCTTGGAAGCCAACCTGTCTTCTGCTCTTCTCATAGCTGTGGTCAATGTGAGTCCCGTATGGCCCTGATCTGGTCAGACCAGCGAGTAGGTGAACGTCTGCGTGGTCTTTTTCTATCCACCTTGCCCGATACAACCAGTTTTTTTCAGATTGTCTTTCTGTCTCCGGGCGATGTGACCAAGGACTCGTTGGTAGCAGATCGTGGAGAGTCTAGTTTTGATGTTCAACTGTTCGAGAATGGACTTGTTTGTGCGCTTGGCTGTCCATGATATGCGCAACATTCTTCTCCAGTACTACATTTCACCATTTCTCTATCTTTTTTCGATCCACCGTTCGAATTGCCCAAGATTCCGAGCGGTAAAGAATTATCGAGATACCAGAGTTCACACGAGGCTCTTCTTTGTGTTATTGGAGTCATTTCTGTTCTGCCATATCCTCGACATCTTGCTCTTGCTCTGAATCTCCCCGTCGCAGCATCCCTGATCAATTATCATGGCGTCCAGGTATACAAATTCACAAACAAACTCCAGATCCACAAATTCTCCCGTGCGTGCGATTAGTTCAGCTCGGTCGATAATCATCACTTTGGGCTTTGACTTGTTAATCGACAATCCTACCATCTCGCTTTCACGCTCCACTCTTGCAAATAGTTCCGCGAGTTCGTGCTCTGAGGATGCAAACAAAGTGGTGTCACCTGTGTACCGGATATTGCTGATGTTGTTGCCACTTACCGTGATGCATCCCGCCTACTATTCTAAGGCTCTCCTTAAGGTGTATTCGCCATATATGTTGAAAAGAAGAAGGGGTTAGAATACATCCTTGCCGTACTCCTTTTTCAGGCTTAAAAAGTGTCGTCACCACATTATTGACTCCAACCATCAACTTTCCATCTTCGTACAGGTTTGCAATCAGTGCTATCAAGTGCGAGCGTACTCCCATTTCCTTAAGTATTCTCCACAGACAGTCTTCACTCACACAATCAAACGCCTTGGAATAGTCTATAAAGCACAAGAGCATTGGAACATTAAACTCGCGGCTCTTCTCTATCATTTGCCTCATATTCACAATTTGCTCTCTTGTGCCTCGACCCTTTACAAAACCAGCCTGCTCACTTAGCATTTGTCGCTGTAGGTAAGTTTGGAGCCGTCCGTTAATTATGTGGAGCATTATCTTGCTAGCGTGGGATATGAGTGCGACCGTCCGGTAGTGCCCGCAATACCTTGTTGACCCTTTCTTGTGCAGTGGTATCAAGAGAGACTCCTTCCAGTTCTTAGGCCTTAACCGTACTCCACAGCTGGTTACGTAAATCCCGTAAAAGCCTAATACCCCTGTCTCCAAGACTTTTCAGCTCTTCGGTGAAGATGCTGTCTCCTCCAGCTGATTTTTTAGGCTTCAGCTTTTTCAGCGCACTTTCCACTTCTGATTCTGGGATCTCTGGCTGTAAGAAAAGGATTTCAAACTGGGTTACCGATCCATCAGATCTTCCCGTATCCTTATATAGGCTCTCGCAGCACAACCGCCATCTCTCCGTAACCTGGTCTATTTCCGTCAGTATGGTCCCCTGTTTATTTTCAATAGCCCAGGTCTTAGGCCTGAACTCCCGGCTAAAACTCTTCAATTTCAGAAATAGATCTTTTGTATGCAGAGACTGCGCGTGTTCCCCATTATCCTGGCATACTAAGGTTAGGTATTGGTTGTAATCTCTGCGGCATAAACGCTGAACCTGATAGGAGCTGACATTGAGCTCGGTCTGAGTCTTCTCTGGCTGTCAGTAGGTGTTTCCTCTCCTTGATCTCCGTCCATGTGTCGTCAGTAATCCACCTCTTCTTTGGACGATCAGTATCCTGACTTTTTACTTCTGGTCGTGATCGGAGTATCATCTGTTTTACTCTAGTCCAGTTTGTGTCTATGTCAGCACTGGGATCCACTTCAAACTTTGCGGCTTTACTGCTGGGAGGGTCATTTTGCTGCTTGACTGTGGTTCTTGGACACTTCTTCAGTTTGATGGTCGCTTCTGCAACCAAAAGCTTGTGATCATGCCGCAGTCGGCACCAGGGTATGCATTGGTATTGGTTATACAGGATCTCCATTACTTTGCGATTGCAATATAGTTGATCTGATTTCTGAAGCCATCTTCTGGCAACATCCTAGTGTAGCGACGGTTTTCTTGATAGTGAGAGAGTTCTCCGCGCAAAATTGCAGCCACATCTCACCTCTATCATTCCTATCCCCAAGACCATACTTCCCTACTACTTCTCGATACTACGATCTATGCGTTCAGGTCTCCCAGCAAAAGAGTGATGTCTCTTCTGGGGCAGCTTCTAATAATGTCCTCTAGCTGTCTATAAAATCCCTCGATCTCTGTTTCAGATGACTGAGAAGTCGGTGCATACACTACGAACAGGTTCATGCGATATGGTTTTGTGTTAATTCGCATAGTTATTATCCGGTCACTTACTGGGTTGTATCCGAGGACAGACTTGTTGATAAGTGGAGACACACTGACGGCCACTCCATTTTCACTTGCGCTGTCTAGTCCGGAAAAGTAAATGGTATGTCCAGAAACGGTGGCATAGAAACCTGAGCCTCTCATGAGGGTTTCTGTAATCCCTAGAATATCCAGGTGGTAACACTTCTGCTCATTGCCTATGATCTCCACTTTCCCAGGTTGAAGCATGCCGCGGACATTCCATGTCCCAATCCTGATCCTCTTCCACAGTTGTGGGCGGTTAGTTCAGGAAGATGCGTTGTTGTCACCAGTAGCATCCTGTACGCACTGAGCCTGATGAGTCACTACATTGGAACCAGTAGCGTACTTCAGACCATGCGCACCGGCATGACATGGCACTGGGTGGTAGCCGGGTCGCATGCCATCGCTCTCTCTTTAGTAGACATTTTCATACAGTTTTCTTGGGAAGATAATGCAGTGGTTTCCCATTTTTTCCTGCATCATTCGTTTTTTGGGCTATCTGGGCCCAAAGGCTGCTGACACCTCTTCTGCCTGGTTACCCAAGCAGGTCAGTGGTTATACCGCCATAGCTCGGTCGCCATTGCCTAGTTTGTTATCTATAGCAGGGAGCACCACGACAGCTGGAAGGCGGTCGTCCCTGGTTGCTTGGATGTACAAACTTCCAGAGCGTGCTTTTGAGGTTGACTGGGGCTTACAAGATGTTATTGAAATTTTTCCATATGGAGATAGCCTGCAAGTATATACCCATGAAATATTTCGAACAAAAGTAATCCCAAACTATAACTTGGGCATCCGAACTCTCAAGTAAAATCAATGAAAAGATACCGCAAAACAACAACAAAGAATATACAATATCAACCACATAAATCAATATTCATCTTTGTTTCTATACAATTGGAAGTTGATTGCCAATTGACGCAGCAGTAACTGCATGTCAGTAACTTAAAATCAGAGTATTTAAGTTGCAAATTGAATTTGTACGACGATTTCAGATATACTTTCCAAGTTGATTACGATCAGGGAATGAATGGGAATTGGAGTGCAGCAATTAATTATTTTGTCACGATCTGTAATAAGTAGATCTGTTGGGCTGAAATATCCATATCAAAGGGTAATCAATAGTAATCGATAATGATATGACTACCAAGTATTAAGTCGAAAGAATCCTTGCAAATTTACTACGTGACCTTTCTGAGGCTTTCGACACCATTAGATGTCTATAACAAAACTAGAAGAAAGTTAGAATTGATAATATTAATCATTAATTCTAACTCACCGAACTCCTAAACTTAATCAAATTCTACATCTCCTCAATAAATTGATTAAGTATAACGGAAACGCCATTTGCATAACATGACGTCTATACCCAGAAACATGTGTAATTGTGTAAATTAAATTACATTATCGCTCACAGACACATTTCTTATTAATGGAATACTTAAAGGAAGTATCTTGGGACCATTGCTACTATTCAGATAAATAATTTCTGGTATGCGTATGTCAAATCAAATCAAAGTACAGGGTGAGTTTTCCAATAGGACGTCGATGGCCAAATCAGAAACTATAAGGAATAGCGCAAATACTCAAGGGAGTCACGGGCCTAATTTTATTTTATTTTATCCGGTAGGATCAAATTATAGAAATCATTATTTTCTTCTTTCCTGGCTATATCAATTGCACGATACGTAACTTCATAGATTTTGTTTTTTACATAGCTCGTAAGAAGAAAATATTTTGTTAAAAATGAGTCGAGTTTGCCTTATACCATTTCTTCCCTGAATTTGATCCTTATTAGCGACACTTATGGGTGATGTAATACACAGCGTGTATTTTATCAAAATAACCGGATTCAATTCCTGGCAAGGAATATGGGTTTTTCATAAATTTAATAATGCAGTATTAGTTTTCATCAAAATGAAGCCCGTAACTCCTTTAGGGGTTTTTCGCAATTCCCCATAGTTTCGGATTTGGACACCCACTTGAAAAACTGACGTTATATATTAAGCAAACTACATTAACAAACGGGTATCTTGGGGGTTAGATAACAAATAAATGTAAGACAGTAGGTGTGTTTTAAACTCTTTCTACCAATTAAACTGTGCGGCATTAAAAGTCCAAAACAGCTAATAGACTGAACTCACTTTAAACAAAAATGAGTATAGAAATAAGACTTGATTATATTTCAAGAATTCTTCCAACTTCAGGCCGTTGAACTTTCAAGTATTTTGAGAAATAAGACGTCGACTTTATGACGTTCACTTAATTCACTTATTCAAATGAAGATGAATCTAAACTTTGTGTTGGACTCTTAAATTGTGTGGACTTGATTTGTTTAAGTGGTTTAAAATTTGATTGTTTTGTTGGATATTGTTGACGGAGGAGCAAAAGTGTCGCTCGGGCTTTTACAGTGCGTCTTAATTTTCATGGTTTTTGGGAATGCTTAATGAGTAATTGAGTCAATTTTCATTATTTTGCGACTTCTCAGTTTAAGCTCTCTGGCATTGTTATGGGCTGTCATTAAATACTTTGTGGACTCCAATGGACCAGTAAAATGTGTATTGATAAAACCATAAAAATAAATTGCCAGGATTGTGAACATGATTGTATAAATTAATACATTGCCATGGTTTTAAATCCTGGTACTTATTATTTATATAATATTCTAAAATATTACTAACTGCATTATTGTTTATTGCTAAAATATTTTACAAATTCTAATAACCATAAACAAAACTGCTGGAAAACCACATTTTATATTTCACTCATAACTAAGGATGAAATACTACAAAATTTAATTAGAAGATATTTTAATGAGAACCCTGGTTATGTCAACTATAAAAGTCGTCTTATAATATGAATCTTAAGAATATACAAACCTTATAACTTCAATAAGAAACCCCTTCAAGGTTGAAACCTCAAATATCAGAGTATTATAAAGTCCCCTACACAGCCTCTCAGACCGTAATTTTCGAGGCACAATACCCTAAACTGGCACTATTGTGTATTTAGAAACACCAGTTTTGTAAATTAAGCTAGGAGTAACTTACAATGTAAGCAAAACTTTAGCAAATTAGCGTTTGTTGTTAGTAAGCTTCGGGTGTCTTTTTAACCGACTTCAAAAATGAGGAGGTTCTCAATTCGAGAGTATTTTTTAAAATGTTTGAACCGATTTTGATGATACTTTTTATATTTGCACGCTAGTGCTTCTCATGAGGTTCCATTTAAATTTTATCAAGATCTGACAAGTAGTTATTGAGTTATCCTTAATAATGCTTATTTTCATGGTAATATAAGGTACCATAATTATAAAAAGGAAAAATAAAAACTTAAAAACCTCCGAACAAAGCGAAAAATAACTTTCTTTTCAGAAGTTGGTGTCAAAAAACGAAAAAAAAATAGGTATCAAAGACACCGACTTCCGAAAACAATAGTATATTTCATGTTGAGCATAAAAAATCGAGATTTTAACACGAGCGATGTAGCCAAAGCTACATGCGAGTGCTCCATACGTTCAGACTAAAAACCACAAACAATCAACGCGCGCTTTTTTGAGAGGTAACAGGTTCAGTATCATTCAGCCGGATAAAGGTCTATCCACTCATATCAGGGGCGTGCCTGGGACGTGGACGGAACGTGGCCTGTCAGGGGCACAAAAAAATATCGGTGCGTACATTTTATATGAATTCGTTCACACACATCCGTGCCCGGGCCCACTCGTCACTACGAAGCTTCAATGATTGGGCCCGGCCTTGTCATGTCCCGGGCACGGCCCTGATATGTGTGGATAGACCGTAAGGCGGTGGAAAAAGCACGGGCGTAGCGACAGAATTCGTCTACCAATAGTAGCCTAGTACGGTAGTTACGTTATTTTTTTCTTTAAATTGCGAATAGTTTCACTCGCACTTGGCCGCCAAAAAGAAAATCGCCGATCGTAAGCAATGCATTTTGTTGACGTCAGAAATATGTACATTCGAATTTGAAGCAAAATTTATCGTTCTATTTCTGTCAATCGTTTTTAGATAACAGAGACAGAATGATGATTTAAATGTGTTAAACGTTATATGCGTTTGTGATTTGTAGGGCAAGTGGTCCTCAAACTAAGGGAAACTGCTGTAGTTTTTTATACAAAGTTTTCATATCCTCGATTTTTGAAATAACAATTTGAAGCTGAATATCTGTCAAAATATAAGTAGTAGAATCAATTAAATGTAATCAAAATCTACTTTAACCTGAAAACCAGTCAAACTTTAGCATTCAAATAGGCTTTGAAATATTCTTAACTCCAAATTCATAGACCGCCCCGTAGTATTCTTACCAAGGACACCTAGTCTGAAGTTAAGGGTGACAACGATGAGATCAGTGTAGCTGGCAAGTACGGCTCCATCGTAGGGGTGACTGGAACTCGAAGAGTAGCTCTCACCATGGATATAAACCATCACCGGTAACGCTAGCTTGGTTTCATCCACTGTAACAATAAATTTTATGTTATTATGCCAAATTATACATTTTATATGATGATGTTTACACTGACAGGCTTAATAATAGTACATTATGATACAAGTGTGTAATGTTGGTGATTACCGCTGAGGCACCATTGAGACCCGAGCCGTTAGGTGAGGGTCTTAAGAGAGCCGAGGACGGTAATCATCAATACACACATGTATCATACGACGTTTTTCAACACACCTGTGAAGAAAATAATACAAAAAAATCATTTTATTTAGTAGATAAAAAGTTTATTTAGAGAAACAATTAGTAAATGTGCCGTTAGTAAAATTATAATTAACTGTCTTTAGTAGCAAGGCGGTCTCATCAGATAGATTATTCACTGAAATACTTTCATGTTCTATTGTTATTTGAGATGGTTCATTATTCGTGTAGGTAGGTGAAATCCAATCATTAGATGTACTTGGTGTTTCGCCAGTAAGACGCGCCTCAGAATCAAGTCTAATTATTTTTGTGATTTTATCTACAAGCACGAGTTACACCAAATATTAAACCAACCTGGAAAAAGAAACAATAATTAAGTTCAACACACAACACAGGGTGAAGTCGCGTAGATGTTTAAAATTATTTTAACTAACCTTAGTAGCCAGATATTGGTTATCTGGAGCATCTTTCACAAAGTTTTTCAATATCGTCAGACGATAAAACCTTTGATTTCTTGCTTCCAAATCAATCGGATAGTCTCTTTAGATAAGCTGACAAATTCGAGTATGTTTTTAAGTCCACTCCATTCTTTGTTCGGACTGTATTTTTTAACATTGAGTATATACACCACAAAGAGCTAGGTTTGTACTTAGAAGACAATTCTTTGATATACGCCATGAACACATTTTCTGAAAAAGACTGCGTATTCTTGTTGTTTTGCACTTGTATGAAATTTTGGTTCGCTAATAGATATTTGGAGTTTTCAGGTAGTAAACTTTCCATAACGTTAAGGGCTTCACATCTTACATCGGGCGGTGTGCAACATAAATCATTTTCTTCATAATTAGTTCTTGTAGACATTTAAATGAATAAATAACTGTAATTTCGACAGTGAAAACGAGTTGTGAAAAAAAATTCGCAGTGGCGGGAAAAATTATTCAGTTTTCCTTTGCGCGTGCAACAATAAAACAACAATGGCGAACGGCCATAGACTAAAAGAATAAGATTTCTTTTTTTGGCTTTTCGCAGATAGCGTTTTAGCCACGTACAAAATGAGGAATTTCAAGTTTTCTTTATTAAAGAGAACACAAAAGTTATATTTGAGTGAAAGTTTTATTTATTAAACACGTACAAGTTGAAATTATCTATTTAAATGCGAAGTTGCATGAAATGAGCAAGCAATAGGTACATTAATGTATTTGTACTATTGAGCACGATCTTTTTTGCAAAGCAACTCAACCTATAAAATAAAATAAAAAACTCTATAACTCACTTGTGAATAATAGCAATGAAAAAGTCACAGTTTTATTACAGATATCATTATGTGCCTAATTGCGTTGAAATTAGAGCCACTTTATGAGCAGTGTTGAAAAATAAAATAAAAAGTTTTTTTATCGACTTGGCAACGGTTCAAAATTTGGATTAGTGGCTTAAAAACGAAGTACAAAGCAATTGTCAGAGGGATCCTTTGCAGCCTAACTAGGTGAGTTCCTGTATTTTGGCATGCAGCTCCACCCAAAGGAACATTGACGCAATAAACTTAGTTATTACTAATTAAAATACGGATGTAAATACAAAATCAATAAAATAAGAATAAAGTAAATGCCTATCTCCTCTCGTTCCGTGTATCCAAAGGCAGAAGATTGCCCTGTGCAATAAGACCGCCCTTATTACATTTGTTTTAATAAATGTTTGTCCTGTAATTTTTAAGTAGACTTCAAGAAATATATAGTAAATAAAAAATAAAAAAAATAAATGAAGTCGTGTTATATACCAACATTTCTAAGAAATGAAAGCCTGCCCGGACGAAAAGAATATTTCTCAATTACTGCAGAAGATGTATCTACCAGATAAATCAATAAATGAAGCTGTATTTATATTATTTCTCCAATCTATCTAATACAGTGTCAAAACAAGAACAAGAAAAATTTAAGTAATATTTGCAACTCGAATAGGGCAAACAAAAAAATAAAAAAACACATCATAAAATTTACATTATGTTCATGAATTTTAAAAGAACACCAAACTAGCAAGGATTTAAATTAAGTTTCATTCTAATGAATATATAATTAAATTATCATCGTAAAATTAACATTTAAAATAAATAAACTAGAATAACGAGAGCTCATTCAATTACGTAAGTAATTAAAACAATGCTCCAACAATATCTCTTTTTTGAGCTAAAACCAGATTGCAATACCGTTGATCGCAGTACATAGATAATTCCTTAACTCAACAAAAAAAGGTAAACTAGAACATAGCTTTCTAGGTAATTGATTGCCATAAATAAATATTGTTACTTTAAACCAGAGATCCCCAAACTTTTTGGACACCTTGGCAATTTTTTTTGTTTTATGTACGACTTAATTTAATTTTTTTTTTTTTTTTTATTCTTAGTTAACTATATCGGGATGCTTGAATAAATATTAGCGTCCACCTGCCTAAACGGGATCCAGTCTCGTAGACCAACATTTACTTCTCTTGCACCCCCAATTTTTTCTAGCTGTTGTTGACTAGTTACAGGTTTGAGTAGATCCCTGGGTGTCGATATACACTTTGGGAATCATGGCTTTCAAGAAAGGGTGAGGTTCATTAAATAATTAATTTTGCTAAAGAACCAGTAGTGGCAGCAGATGTTTCTGAAGGCCTTAAATAAGTCTATAGTGACGTCATCACCCTTTGTTTGGCAGCCATGAAAGGGATTATGTAAAACTTTTATGATGACAATAGAGAATTGTTAGCCCTAGTTTAAATTTTTGCTAGTTAGTGGAGTTGGCTAGTTTATTAATATTAATGGATGGATGATAAGGGGTTGTTTTTGTTACGTCAGATTTTGTTTTGTGAGTGTTGTTTTTTTATATTATGTTTCTGCCCGGTGCTTGGCCCGCGTTAAAAGTGTTTAATTAAGCCAAGAGAATATTATACCGGATTCATCGGTATAGCAAGAAAAATCTCAGAAATGTTTGGAATTGTCAAGCGCTATCGGAATGTGACTTGATCAAACCCTTACATTTCAAACATCGCCATCGCTTATGGGGTGATACTTTGTCTAAGTCCTCTGAAATATTTCATTATGTTACTCGAGCTGAGTACAAGTACACAATGTAATAACTTATGCTTAAAAGCGAAACGTTTAGAATATCTGTAATGTACTCGTAGGTATAACCTTTTTAATAGAACGGTTAAGCACTCCTCTGATTTTGGTACTATGGTAAAAAAACCTTAGTGAAAAATGATTTTTCATGCATACTTTGTCAACCTATAGCGCCGATACCCCATGGATTTGGAGTATGTGGCTTGGGTAGGTTTATTTCACTTAAATTATTATTTTATTCTGTTTTTATCTAGTACCAAAGTACTACTAAGTAAGTTAAGAAAATCCTTAGTAGATAATGATTTTGAAACATACTTTGTCAGCCTATAGTTCAGATACCCTATGGATTTGGGGTCGGCGACTTAGGTAGGGTTATTTCGCTTGTTATAACCATATCGATCCGCATAAAGTTAGTTCGTATCGATTTTTGGGTTTTCAGTTCATACATTGTGAACCAACTCCTTTATGCGAAAAAATTAGCAATCACTATTTATATTCTTAAAAGTGACTAATGTTGAAAATAACTTTAATTTATTGCGAAACTTTCAGCCTTAAGAATATTTTTATTAAAAAGGCTAGTGATATAAATTTAAATGTGAATGTACTTATTTATAGAAACATAATTGCGCCTGTATACTCACTTTGCAATGGCGCGAAAATGTTTAAATACAGACAATCTTCACTTTGATTCTTAAGATAGGGAATCAGTCTTTTCAAATATTCTAGTTTTCCTTTAGGCATTTTCTCTAAAATGGTCCTTTCATCATCCATGTCTGGTAGTTTCTGCGGGCAGGCAGGACCGGGTCTATCGGATACGCGCACACCATCCCATGGGGAGGGGGTACGTGTTGGGCTGAACCTGAAACAATGACACGAATATAGAAAATAATAACAAATAACACACATTCTCACCTGTTTTCCCTGAACGGTTAAGCAAATATGTACCTTCAGTATCTTCCACATTTCGCCAGTTAAATTTAACATGGGTGGAGCCTATTGCAATCAACCGGGCACTAGCCCAAACCACTATTGAGAAATGCCAGATGGTACTGCTCAATAACACTTTGTCCGACTCGGGCATCTAATCCAGGACTTTATGCTCAACAATATCATTGCGACAACTATACCAGTATATAACAATATTATAGCCCTACTTACTTAAGGGTTGCTGAGAAACAATAGAAACAATTTTTGCATTCCAAGGGCCAGATTGCTGTTCTACTATAGATTGACAGAGGTAAAATCTGAATAAGCCTTTACTATATCAGGGAAGGCAAATAGAAAAAAATAATAGAAAATGTGTGGACCAAAGTTGTCAATTACCTTAATATGACAGTACAAAATGCATAAGACAACAAACTTATGACCCACCACAAGATAAAGCAAACTCCAGATATTATAAATGTAGAAGTACTAAGTAATTTTTGTTCCTAAGATACGAACTTGGGTAAGCATTTGTTTTCTTAGAACAAACATCAAAGTAAGCAATTACAATGAACTCTTCAACTTTTGCTATTAACAAGCTTCCACATACAAATATCCGTATGAACCAAAAGTTAAGAAACCAATTTGTATCTATCATAAAAGTTAGATTCAAGAAACTTCTTTAACGTTTTTATCTTGGAACGTTAAAAGAAAATATAGTACTTTAGAAAAGTTGTATTTTCTTCCCGGTCATTTTATATTTTTGAGTGTGGTAAAATTTTTGTACAAATTGTTCTCAATAAATTTTGAGAATATGCAAAAATATTTATAATTTTAATATTTAAATACCCTTTTTTATTAATATAATTAAATATATATAATTATTTCTGCGTGATAAATTATGCGAGGCACTGCGTGCTGCATGCAGGATAGTACAAGCGAAGATCCGCACACAAGGAAGATGCCGAGGAAAGAGCCCTGGCACACGAAGAAAACCGAAGACATACGAGCGCACGCTGACTAGACACATCACATACAGTACCTAAGCTAGCAGCCGCTATTGTGTGTTTACACTGAGCATCAGCTGCGTTGTTGTAATTTCAGTTTCGTCATATTTTATGAAACTGAAAGACGGTAAATTTAATTAATCGAACTCCGTTCCAACCGGCTGTCTATAAGAAACCTCTCTCTTTTTTTTTTCTAATGCTTTCTATTAAGTAAATATTTTGATTACTGGTTAAAATGCTTCTTTTAAAGTGAATATATTTATTACTCGAATCCAATATGTGAAAAATTGAATGCCTCTTCTCTTCTACCTCCTTCTACCTCTTCACAACCTTTAATACAATTTTTCGTCAGACTATGAACAAAATTACTACGGCTTATTACCACACCCAAGTCTTCCTTTCATTCTACAATTTACCTAGTCTCTCTCAATTCTATAAATAATAATAAAATGTTAGTAACCAATAGTAAAATGTTAGCAATACATTGCTTTCTTTCTCATAAAGTACTACTCTCTCAAAGCTAGCATACAATTAAATACTTAAAAAGGTTAAAATTTCTAAAAATATCTCACCTGTTGGATCTGACCGGCGGTGTAGCGTACGGTACGCCCAAAAAAACCTCAAGCGGACTCAAATATCTGTGTTCATCCATAGCCAAAACTATCCCCTGTAATTTTCCATACTTAGTCTGCACTATCCTACTGCTTATCTTAAACTTAACATTAGATTTAGGGACTGGATTAGAAGGATTCAGATAGAACTTTTTATAGTCTTCGTAATTGCTGTAAGCGTTATTCTCATTATTGTAAAACTTAGTATTCAAATGTAGAAAATTTTCACTATTGTAATAGGGGTTCGTATCGAAATTGACATCAGCGTGTGAGGGGTCGTGGTCGTCATAATTTTCATCAGGAGCATCGTTCTGTTTAGTGTTGAAGTATTTGACACCTTTTTCGTTAAAATGCCTGTTCATGTTAGTGGTGTTGGAGTTAACTGTTTCCACGGAGAAGCATGTCACGACGAGAATGAAGTAGATGTTGAAGAAGATTATTTGATGGGGGTACTTTATGTGTGCAAATAAGGGGGCATGGTTGTACATGCTTGAACCACAGTGTCTAGTCCTTGCGCTATTGCGTTTGTTTAACATGTTTCGTCATGTTATCATTGTGATGTGGCTGAAGTCATGATCAACTGGATTTCGCTCTCCAACTGTTGGAATGACATCTGGAACAAAGAGAAAGGTGACATTAGTATGATGTTGACTAAATTTGAGTCATAATTATCCATATTGTAAGCATGGAAGATAGCATTAATCATTCTCCTCACACCGACTGTCAAACCTACAAAAAGACTACAAAAATTCAAGGAGTAAATGCAAATCACCATTAGGTAGAAGAATAATATTATTTTATACTTCAATTCTGAAATGCTAAATATAATATTTAAAGTTCCACAAACGACTGTTACGTTTTATGAACGTAGTAAAGTTTTATTTTATTGCAGCGAGTTTTTTGGCCAGAATTTATTTGATGGAGTTCTCTCATTGCCCTTTTTGCTTAAATGAAATAGCTAGCAACAATTTACTGGACTTTTTGTGGTAAAACGTTGTCTTGGAACGCGATTTGTTACGTTAAATGACCCAAATTATCAAAGAGAATGTGAATGAAAGGTAAGAAAGTTCAGGACAATTTGGACCAAAGTTTCCATAAGAGTGTTTTGTATGTCACGGTTGTGTAGATATTTCACTTAAATTCTATCCAACGTTGGTACAATCAATCGTTTTTCAACAACAATTGTTTGCTCGTTTGAAAGATGTAATTAATATACGGGAGTACTTATCCGGTTAGATTGAAAGCCGACCCCAACATAGGAAAATGCTTTAAAATTCAAATTATATTGTTTCCGCTGAGTGCCTTAAGGTTATTATAGACTAGAGCATTTACTTGTAACAGAACATCGAGCTTTCGCTGCCTGTTTTTAAAACTTACTTTACAAACCAATGAGCGTTTTGGTGTAACCTTTCATCGAGCAAAGGCACGAGCGCGGGTGCCCTGGAGTGAGGTCAATAATGAACGCAAGGTACAAATAAATGTTACAGGTAAATGCTCAACCGCCGTGAGCATTATGTCAAACGCAACGTTACATTACATTGTAATGCTCGCGAAAATACTCACTTCTATGGAATAGAAAAGCCTTAGACAATTATAATTCTGCCGTTACATTTAATCATAAACAAACGCTGAAATGGAATTATAATTTGAATGAATAATTTCGCATAATCAAAGAAAATATTCATGAGTACATCTGCCACAATCGACAAACATACAAAAATACAACGTTATAAATAATCAGTTACATTACAATAATAATATTTGGATACTAATTAACACTCATTAAATTTATATTAAAACAAAATAAGAAGGGATAAAAAGAGGTACCTCTGTGTAATATACAGTTGTTTACATAAATGTAACTGTCAGTTACATATAAGTCCCGTGTAATAAACCCTATTACTAACAACCGTGCGTAAGTCCAGATTTTAGGCAGTAACTGAGAACTTCCAAATAAAAAAAACCTGGCTCGGGTAATTGATCCAGAACTTCATACGCAACAGTAGCGCTCTGGATTACTAAACTACCGAGGCAAAATAATTTATACCAACATACATAAACTTACCCATAACTCACTTAAGTGGCAGTGGGCAGGGCAAATTGCTCGCAAAACGGATGGCCGATGGGGCAGAAAGGTTCTGGAGTGACGACCGCGAACCGGAAGACGTTACGTTGGAAGGCCTCCCACCAGTTGGACCGATGACCTGGTGAAGATTGCTGGGTGATGGTCTGCTGGTTGCGAGACGCACGGGACCAGTCAAAGTTGCGACGTTTGGGGGAGGCCTATGTCCAGCAGTGGACGTCTTTCGGCTGATATGATGATGATGATGACATAAACTCACGTATTTTTCCATAGTGGTAGGCCTGTAGCTCTCTGCTGCAATCTTTACATACTCCTAACCTTCAAAGTTGATTTCGATAACTATAAACTACTTTACGATGCCTTACTCAAGCGCCGGAGCTGGTCGTGGTTTCGTCCCATTTAACTCAAATTCGATATCGAAATCAATTTATTTGAGATCTGAACTCGCGATCGGGTATTATCGTCCGGTACGCCCGTCCAATGATAGCCCTGCGGTTAGAACGATCAGCGGCCCATTGTATGTCCACAATGGACATGGCCAAATTGCCTAGCGATTCATTAAATTGGGCTTTGCCTTTTTGACAAGAAAATGTTTCACTATTATTTTCTTTTTGGTTAATACGAGTACTGCTATACATTTATGTGTTTTAACGGGAATTAAACTGTATGACGTCGTCGTAATGTAAACGATGTCGTATTAAAAAAGTCTTATAAGAGTACTTATCTTTTGCTTCACAATGTTGATCAAAAAAAGTAAATCTATTTGGTCAGATAATATGGTATTCATGTCTTTATGTTTGTGTGTACAATAATGAATAAGAATATGAATGAAGAATCTTGAACACCTTCTCGGAAATAACCCATAAACAAAGACAAGTGATGAATTAAATTCTGCAAGGTGTTTTCCTGAAACAAGGCTATAAATAAACAAGTGGCTAATAATAACCATAATGTCTGTATTAGCAGATCTGTAGTATTACATATTCTGACCAATAACGAGAAGCGACGGCTTTTTTCTGACTGCCCACTTAACCTCAAATTGGAATACGTTAACAAACCACAGGTTTCACGTAACCTGTTCACCAAAACTGCCAAAAGCAAATACATTAATAATATGTTTACCAGTAATTGTGTAGTAAATTTTATTACCACCGTTAATAAATTTTAATCAGAAATAATAACACACTGCGCACGATTTAACAAAATCCAATAAATGTCGCTCGAACATTAATTAGTGATTTATTATTAATGCCGATTATTAGCTTCACGATTTTAATATGCACAAAGTGGCATGAAATCCGATAAAATATTGTTGTAATTATATTTATAAGAGCTACTTAATTTGGTCGCATAATATTGCTTTTTCATTTATATGTGGCTGTATTGACGCTGGCGTAGTTGTCAGAGTATGATTTTCATTACCGTTTGCATAATTTAATTTTGTTCCTGGTTTGATAGTTGTAATTATTTTGAATGTTTCCAGTAGTTCTTGCTAGTGGTATTTAGCAAAACTAATGTATGATATGTAGCTATCATTATTGCATAATCAGTAATCTATCTTTCCACTGCTGCGGCACACACCTACTCTCTGTGTTGGAGGGATTGATACCTTCCCTTCAGCCAAGTCATGCCAAGCAGTGAGGATGTGTCAATATAAGCCATTGCCTGCCATTTCTTTGTACTTTTTTATTGTAATTTCAAGATCTAAACAAAACTCTGGCCGATTTTCATTTACCTACCTGTTTCAGTAACATAGGTCAACATTTATAGACCCAGACTAAGTCTATGATTTCTAAGTAAAACCTAAAACTAAAACAAAATATTGCTGAAAAAGTTATAATAAAAAAATATATTTTATAAACCAGAAGTAAAACACGATTAAAAAAACAATCTTTTAACCCTTGGAATTACAATTTGCAAAAATATTAAAAGAAAACGTTACCTATAATACAATACATCAAGCATACGATAATGGCCAGATAACACGTCGTTCTTGGTGTTTTTTTTTTGGTGCCTCTCGCAGTTTTAATAAAAATGATTGCCTTCTGCTTAACCTGTGGAGGCTAATCTAGTAAACTAGAGCCTCCACCCAGGGCTATTCCTTCTTAGTCGACGTGCCAGCAGCAAAGCGACCGAAGACACACTGCACACCTCCTTTTATAAGCTTCCACCATTCGCAATTCGCATTACTGGCACAATTCGCAATTGCTATGGCGCCACTTCGCCTACCAGCTGGTACAATATAAATAATTTGTAACTGTCAACATAATGCAAATGAAATCATTGAGATGCATTTCGACCAATTTGCACTTGAATTTTCTTAGAGATAACTCCTATCGACGCAATTCAATTGCGTCGCGCCATCAAGTAAATCCCTGTAGTTAGGTATATGATTTGTAAATGGGTGAGCGGAAAAAACATTGGTGAGCGGGCATGGCAAAATGGAAAATGGAATAAATTTATAAGATTGTTTTCATCGGAAACAGTACTCGATCCCTGCTACTGATTAATCATTTCCAAGTACTTTTTTCTCTATGCGTTTTCTGTTTACCTTTTTAATTATATTCATGAAAATTAAATATAAATTTAGAAACCCCCGGGTTAAAAACCTCTAAAAAGCAGAAAATAAGCCTCGTACTCGCGTCGGGGAACACCCAACGGTTACAGCAGTTTTTTTTATTTACTTAGCGGTTATAAACCCAGCGGTTCTTCTTGCGAAAAAACCCAGATCTAAAGAGTAAAATGCGAATTACTTTTGAACGGTTGAACCGATTTCTATCAAACATAGCTAAGAACACTCTCGACAATGTCACCTTCCACCTAATTAAATCAAAATGGTTTCATCCGTTTAGGAGCTATGATGCCACAGACAGACACACAGATAAACAGTAACACACGTCAAACTTATAGCACCCCTCTTTTTCCGTCGGGGGTAAAAAAACATTACAACCCATATAATAATGTAACAGCCGCACGTATCAATCTTCAAGATTCACCAGTTGAATGCCCGTTATTACCGAAACAATAGAAAAGCCATTGCGTCATGTTTCGAGCACTCAAGGAGTTAAGCAACGTTGGTAAAGATAGATCTGTGGATGGGTGTCCATTCCTTACATACCAAGAGACCTATGCGCCATACAAATCACGTTCAGTTGTTGTTCCCGATTGTCATTTGTAGATCTTTGACATTCGTTACGGGTTTTCTGTAACTTGAAAATCGGACACCATTCTTGGCTAGGGGTATTGTGTGACCGAGTGGTTGTGAAGGCCAGGCAATAGCACCATGTAAAATACTGGTAATCAGCTGCATCATCCATCCATCATTTAGAAGGCTAGGTTTGATTTTTAAGAGATTTTCCAACACTTCCTATATTTCATTGAAATGAAATTAAACGTTTTAATAATCTGATTTTTAGCCCTTTCAAACAATTTTGACTTCTATTGCGTGATATGACAAATGGCAGATGTAGTAAGCAATTGGTCTTCGTAAAAGGTTTATGCTTTCAATCCCTTCTTTATGGATTCAGAATATAACGCAAAATCGATTGAGCGCACTGTAAAAAGGTTTGTAAAAATGTCTAATGTTATTTCAAATTGAGAATAGTGTTTAAACCGTTAAGAAGAAATACCTACCAACTTCGTAGCACAATGCTTGTTTTGTAATAAGTTAATAACTTCCCTATATACTTACCTATTATAGTCCTTATTGTTTTGTTGTTGGAGCCACAAAGTTTTCAAACATTCTATAGAACAGTTCTTGTATGTATTAACTAAATGAGGTCAAGTAAATAGGTTCCCACTATACTTGTGGTTGTGTGGCATAAGTAAACATTTTATTTTATTTTTATTATTGATAGGCTTGCGCTTGACCACTATCTCACCTGATGGTAAGCGATGATGTGGTCGGCGAATGAAGCACGCTTGCCTAGAAGAAATCTATTCACTATTGACTTAATGACTCATGCATAATTATGATAGCATTATTCGTAACTCTTGCTGGTTCATCTGTGATTGGTAGTGAAGCAAATATGGTGTCCACTGTGTCAACCCTACTACCATACTGACTATTAAACGATGTATGTTTGTTACTCTTTCAAAAACTACAAAACGGATTTTGATGAAACTTTACAATAATTTTAAAAAATCAAACCGACTCCAAACCAACCACTTCAAAGCGAAAAATAACTTTCTTTTCCGAAGTCGGTGTCTTAAGTACCCATTGTTTTCCGTTATTCGACACCGACTTCGGAAAAGAAAGTTATTTTTCGCTTTGAAGTGGTTGGTTTGTGGTTGGTTTGGAAGTCGGTTTGATTTTTTGTTAAAAAGTTTTTTATTTTCCTCTTTTTAGTTTTGGAAGGTACCTCCAATTAACATGAAAATCATTTATAGCCAAAGTACATCTTATGACGATGCCAATAAGCCCAAACACACTAGGATACATTGTTTTATTTCGGATTTCCAGTGGCCATTGTGGTCTTCTTCATCAGTTCCACTTCACCAAATGATACTTTCTGAGTGCAAATGATTGCATTATTGACGAAAATACCAAAATCGCTATATGTATGCCTATAATATTTGAGATGTTTCCTCAATTTCTCTAGGATCCCATCATCAGATCCTGGTTTCCTTGTCATGTCCACCCTTGGGATATCTCCTTTCCAACAAAAAATAATCATCAAAATCGGTTCATAATCGACGAAGTTATCCGCGAACACACATAAAAAAATATATATATACGGTCGAATTGAGAAACCTCCTCCTTTTTGGGAAGTCGGTTAAAAAGGCCAACACTATGAATTTTCCTGGAGCGCGTACAAATTTTGAAACTCAAATACACAAACAGTCAGACTCGGAGCCAATATCTGTACACCAAACACTGTTATATATAAACGAGTGTGTATGTATGTTTTAGTAGGCCATGTATACATACAAAAGCAAGAGCGATATCATCGATAGTAAAAGAAAAAGGTATTTTCAAAAAACATGTTGAACCAAAAATTCAAACATTATGTCCAAAGATGTCAATAAATAAAAGGCCCGTTTTGACAGCTATAGAAATACTAAATAATAATTAAACTTGATGCTTGCGAATGATAATCGTTGTTATAGTGTACGGGTTACATAGTAATACATTAGGATTATGAATTTGATTTTCAATTTCTCACGTAGAAAGTTATCGCGGCATGTAAAATGAGAAACGTCAAAGAACTTCTTAGATTGTGACGACTTTAACACACAATGTCCCACAACATTACTTTTCATCCTTCCCAAAATACTCTCCCCCTTTTAAAACTTCTCCATCCATAAGCACACGAATATTTTTCTACTGCGGAACATTTTCACAAACGTATTCACATACATCACATAGTTCCTGAATTATGAACGGACAGGCCTATCTTGTTACAGTCAACTGTTTGGAACTAAATAAATGGGGATACATTTTTACCTACTTACTTTTCAGCTACTTTAGTACGAGATCCACGGTTAAAATCTTCGGGTAGTTTCTTTTGATAAACTTATTTTCATAAATGATACTTTGTTAGTAGAATAGATTTCTACTGGGTTGCCTGGCAATATCTTTCTTCCACCCTTCGATAGCGCCTTGTAGCGATAGCGATCACTATGGCGACGCTTTCGTATATACAGGGTGTTTGGAAGGGAGCTGTACATACGCCTAGGGTAGAAACTAGGGATAGTCTGCTACCTACCCCCGCCCATTATATTGACCTTGGCCTCAAGGTTTTTTTTTAATTTATTTTTATTTTTTATTTGACTTTTTTGTGATTTTTTGACTAAAACTACCTGTAGCTCAAAATCTATCCATGGGACCGGTCGGCTAATGGTCTTGTTTTAATCGTTAGAGTCTTAGGGTCCTGCAAAAAATTATTTTACACCAGAAAATTGTGGAGAAGAAAAGTTATGGGGCCTGAAGTACCATAGTAAGGTAAAGAAATCATTTTAAGGGCAACTTTCTATGGGGTTTAAAAAAAACTAACAGGGTTGGAGTTCTTCTGATTTTTTTAAAACATCCTCAGTCCATGCTTTTTCTAACGATATGCTAAACGTGTATTTATCACTTTTAGTTTTAAAGTTATTAATTAATTTCCGCAACTAGGGCACTTTTACCACCACGAGTCGACATTTGTAAGACAAATGTAATTTCCAGAATTTAAACCAGTTTGGCCTACAGTTGGCAAATTTGTTGTCTCACTCTTACACGAGAGCAACATGTAAGAGACAAAACATGTCATGTCATGTCTCTTTCGCTCTTGGGTCGACGGGGCCGGGCAGGTAACTCGTTGGGGTCTTTGTTAGTCAGTCGAGATTTACCCATCTTAGCTAACTTACGTACTTGCCGTTACGACGCTCCACTGTTTTCGTTAATTTTGTTGAGTTTGTTATTACTTCGTTTTTGTTAAGTTTTGTTATTTGTTACCTTGTTGTTGGCAAAATGGCTGGATTTACCAGTGAAGAGTACACCGACATGCTGGTGGTGTATGGAATGGCTGATTGCAATGGGCGCGAGGCACGGAGGATTTATCAAGAACGGTATCCTAACCGGCGAGTGCCTAACCACCAAACGTTTGGCTCAACTTATCGGCGTCTGCGAGAAACCGGAAATTTAAATTTCCGGGAACCAGCCGTGAACAGATTTCAACCAAATTTGGCTGCGGAAGAACGCATATTGGCTGAATTTGAGGAAGATCCGACCAGAAGCGTAAGAACCGTAGCCCGGACGCTTGGTTTAAGCGTGTGGAAAGTCTGGTCGGTTCTTCGCGAAAATGGACGTCATCCTTTCCACTACACCCCTGTTCAAGGTAATTTTTTACATAAAGTTTTTGTTTTTAGCTCTTATGTAATGAACTAGCATGTGAATTTCATAGGCAATTTTTAAATTAACATGAGCATGTGTGTGAGAGAGAGAGAAATGGAAAGACAGAGATAGCAATCAATGTTACATAGCTACTAATTCATAAGGAAACCGCTAACGTTGATATTTTTATTGTTTTAGGCTTAGAGGATAACGACTATGCAAGAAGGGTGGAGTTTTGCCGCCACTTGCTCCATACGGACGTGGAAGATATTAATTTTTTACGGAGTATTCTCTGGACTGACGAGTCCAAGTTTGACAAGGAAGGAATTGTAAATTACCACAATCTCCATCACTGGGCACCCAGAGATCAAAACCCGAGAGTCAAGAGGCACAGAGGTTTTCAACGAAGGTTCTCCGTGAACGTATGGGCAGGCGTCATCGGTAATCGGTTGATAGGGCCGCACTTTTTGCCAGACAACCTAAACGGGCAAAACTACTTAGATTTCCTCGAAAACGATTTGCCTGATTTAGCGGAAGAAGTGTTTGACGAAGATCGGCCCATAGTCTTCCAGCACGACGGCTGTCCTGCTCATTGGAGCCTAGCAGTGAGGGAGCTTCTGGACAACTGCTTTCCTAATTCTTGGATTGGTCGGGGTGGGCCAATTCCCTGGCCCCCAAGGTCGCCTGACCTTACCCCACTCGACTTCTACGTCTGGGGAAGGGCGAAAGAGTTGGTGTACGCAGAAGAAGTACCAACAAGGGAGGTTCTAATTAACAGGATCCACGCCGCATTCGATACAATGCGCGAGGAACTGCTGCTTAGAACGGTGACCGTGGAGATGAGGAAGAGGTGCCGAGCATGTTTACAGGTCAATGGTCATCAATTTGAACAAAATTTGTAATTAATTAAAATTAGTAATTAATTAAAATTTGTAATTTAATGACATTAGTCATTACCAAATTTTTTGTTTCATTTGCCATCCTTTTACGATCGAACACATTTAATTTTCATTAGTTGAAATTTTTGCTTGAAGTGCCCTAGTTGCGGAAATTAATTAATAACTTTAAAACTAAAAGTGATAATTACACTTTTAGCATATCGTTAGAAAGGGCATGGACTGAGGATGTTTTAAAAAAATCAGAAGAACTCCAACCCTGTTAGTTTTTTTTTAAACCCCATAGAAAGTTGCCCTTAAAATTATTTCTTTTCCTTACTACGGTACTTCAGGCCCCATAACTTTTCTTCTCCACAATTTTCTGGTGTAAAATAATTTTTTGCAGGACCCTAAGACTCTAACGATTAAAACAAGACCATTAGCCGACCGGTCCCATGGATAGATTTTGAGCTACAGGTAGTTTTAGTCAAAAAATCATAAAAAAGTCAAATAAAAAATAATAATAAATTAAAAAAAAACCTTGAGGCCAAGGTCAATATAATGGGCGGGGGTAGGTAGCAGACTATCCCTAGTTTCTACCCTAGGCGTATGTACAGCTCCCTTCCAAACACCCTGTATAATGTTTGGTCTATATATTCTAAACTTTTAGTCGTGACAATCTAAGAAGTCGGATTTGACAGATATAAAAATATTAATAATAATTAAACTGGATGCTTACGAATGATGTTCGTTGTTCTTGTCTATGATAACATAGTAATTAATTAGGATTATGAATTTGATATTTCAATTTCTAAAGTACAAAGTTATCGCGACATGTAAAACAAGAAACGTCGTACTTCATAGATTGTCACGATTATAATTTGTGAGTGTTAGATAGTTTCAACTTCAACCTTAATGATGTTACGAGTTACAACGATGACGACGACGCCGTCGACAATGTCGACGATGTTGTTGTTTTGTGATGTTGTGTTGTTGGTGTTGTTATTTTGAAGATTTTGTCAAAAGTGGCAAAGCAATCAAGAGGTAAACTATACAGTCCAGGTCCAGTTCAGGTCTAGAGGCTAAAGGTCTAGCTATTAGTAAATGCATGTTAGAGGTGTCAGAAGCAAGGTTAAAACTTAGGCTTGCCATTCGGGCACAATACAGGAATAACAGGTGACATATATAACTTACTAGCTGCTACTCGTGGCTCCAGTCACGTGATATAAGTATCTACTTCTCCCAATATCTTTATATATTATTATAGAAAGTATGAAAGAAAAGTGTTTATTCGCCCCAAAAACGACAAATAAATGTATTACTATTTTTTTATAGCCTGTGTTCTTCTGATTTTAAGCTATATTTCTGTAAATTTCATCAAAAACCGTTCAGTAGTTTTTGGTGAAAGAGTAACAAATATCCATCCATCCCAAAAACTCTTTGTTTCTATACACTTTACTAAATTAAAACCATTCTGTATTATCCTGTTGGGAAATGCAGTATATTGTTTCCAACTTAAGTGCTTCAAAACCCTTACTTGGTATCGTAAGACACGCCCGAAAAATGAGAACTGGTCCCTTGTGAGTTTTCTCATCTTGTAACCACAAGATACAAAAATCTTTTGGCATTATAATTAGAAAAAACTCCAGCATAAATTGTATCTTTTTACTAAACTTTTTTGTAAAAGGCACCCTTCTATTAGCATTTATAAAACAACCCGCAAACAACCCCTTTTAATGTTGCCAGAGAAAAAATTCAAAACATGTTTATTAGGTGAAACAACCGGTCATTTCCCGTTTCGCTCCGCAAAAATGGTAACCCTGAATAGGGCGCAATAATTCAAAGTAATATATACGCTGACGCGAAAAAAAGAATCGACGAAAATCCTTCCCTGCCATTTACCCTTACAACGAACGCTACAAAACAATACAGCGAATCTATTCTCAAAACAGGCTATTACAATGCTGCTTTTGTTTACCGAAGACGTATCAAGGGAAAGAGAAAACGTTCGATGGACGTCGTTTATTTAGATTGTGTCCTTACTTTTGCAAATGTGACCATTCCTGGGGTCCGATGGTAGGTCCCGATGTAAAGCCATGATTTCGTCGAAAGCGATGCGTTTCACTTGGGTATACTTTTTGGGAGGTTTTGAATCGACTAACTCTGTTTTATTTGTAGACATTACCATATTAAATGCTGCGATCATTCTAGATAACCATTGAGACTGACAGAGTAACGACCACTGTGAGTAAATATGCGAAACCAGTGTTTGGTTTTTCTTGATGGTAATGAATGAAATGGTAGTCAAATATACAGACTATTATTAAATTGCTCCATATCCAGTGGATGGCAATCGGTAATCTACCCAAATTTGTAACTATACAACATAACAAGTTTCATGCTATTGCCGCTTCGCTGCCTTAGTCTATTCCACAGAAACCTTATGTTCCAGGATAAAACTATCCAATGACACTCAGTGATAGGATAATTTTTCATCAGTAAAAGAGTTATTTTGAACGGATCAATACTGCTAGAGATTATTACATAGTTGGACTATTAAATCTGTACAAATAAATAAATTTGAAATCTGTTTTAAATTTCAAAATAACAGCTAATAGCAGACGAAGTCGCAGGCAACAGCTAGTTTATTATATTAGTATAGATGAGACAGAACAAAGAAAACACATCAATAAACAACATATAAACAATATCTACAATTATGTCCCAATTGCTCAGTATGGTGTCGTAGTTAGGATTGAGTTAAGCAATGACCTAGATATACAAAAATCGCTTGGCCAATTACTGAGATCAATGAACAAGAAACCAAATATTTCGTTTATATTTATGTTTCTGCACTAACTAAACTACAATATACGAGTATCTCCGGCGAAAAAGACCACATTGTTAGAATTATTGACTGAAATAATTGCTGAGAGTAACAAATACGTAGGATTCTCGTAATTACAAAATTTTGGGCTAAAATAATTTCGTGGAATGAGTTAGGATGTATCGTAATTTATATTAGTTCTTCAACTATATTTTTTATAATGAACTAGCTTCTAATGGTGGCGTTATCCAAGTGAAAAGTGTTTTATTATTCCAACGGGACTATGGTCTACCAATCGGTCTATGAGACTACTGGGTAACTATTCTAGGCGTTAATTCATGACATATCTTATATCCTTATTCAACTCATGGTCTATCCGTGTACCAAGTTTTATTCTTCTTCTTCTCAGTCGTTGATTTGTCACTTATTTATTAATTTTATAATAAAATCTTTCACATTAATAATATTACTAAGAACATAGCTAATACTTAAATTTAATATTGGCTATCTTAGGAATTGTTATACAAACACACATATTCATTTAAGGACAGGACAACATTTTCTGTGTAAACCTACTGAACAAATGTTTGACCTAGATCTAATCTAAGACTGAGCAAACAGCCCCAGGATACACCGTCAAATAACATATGAGGTTTACGTGTAATTCGGTGCGGAATTAACTGAGATTAGGTCGGTATTAGCCTATTTGGCCAATAAACTCATTTACCAGACTCAAAGGACCCGTAATAATATTTGGCAAAGCAATTAGGACCTTATAGGAAATTATGTATTTTATCGGGGAAGCGAGCCCCGTATGTGCACAGTTGGTTTATATCGAGGACCATAATCTTGGGGAAGTGAAAAGGTTATTTTAGGATCATGGGTAAAGGTAAGATACTGTGTTATAATAATATGAAGAGCCGATCTTTTTTCGAGCACGCTCTTGAAGGGCGTAGTTCACTGGGAAAATCTCCTTAAAGACCCTAAGACGGTACCATAAAAACTAAGTAAGTACTTAAGCATGAATAAAAGTAATTTAACAGTTTCTACAGAATAATCTCAAATAAAAGTCGCAACTTAAATTTTAAAATAAAAAAATCTTACAACGTTTACAAAAGCCTTCCTCTCCTTTGTTGTGCTCTCTTATTAAGTTTCCTTCAGATTGCTACAATTTATGGAAAGGCAGAACTTTATCATCTTCATAAAAACATTCCATTAGTGTCAACCGGGTAGGAGGGCATAATGTCAAATTAGTGTCGGACTCCCGTCGACGTCTATTTTAGACGAATTTTGCAGACGTTAAGTTTGGACGGAAATATCACATTTTGTAACTTTTATGACGCTTTGCATGCATATGATGTCATTGAGTTAAATTATTTCGGGCAGATTAACTTTGTTGGTAAATTTGTTGTTTAGTGTAGAACTGGGTTCTGTTTAGTAGCTTAGGTTAGGTTATGGTTATTTGCTCGGTTTTGTTTACCTAACAAACCCGGGCAAATAACCATTCATGAAATCTCTCAATATTCAAATAACATTTTTTGCTACTGTAAGTTATATAATTAAATGTATTTAAAAAAATACCATCATCAACTTATCAGCCGAAAGAGGTACACTGCTGACGTCGGCCTCCCCGAAGCGTCGCAAGAGTGAACAAAAAGGAAAAAAAAATATATATAAAATATATACACAAAAATACCCCTGAAAACGCTACGTTACATACATAATTAATGAGACACAAGTCCTATTATATAAAATATAAAAATAACCAAATAGAACTAATATTAGAATTACATTTTCAATTTAAACAATAAGAAATCTTAGACAGAAATCAAAATAATACAAAACTAGTTTTGTTGCTAGTAAGAAAAAATGGTTTACAAATCACAAAATTCAATTTTTCAGTGTAGAATAAGTAGTCAAATTATATTTAGAAAACTGAAGCGATTTTCCTCTCTCATACAAAATAACTCATACAACATCTGTAGGTAAATGAAAGCTGAAGCAGCATTTAACATATAAATAGGATAAATGTATATAAAATGTACTTCACACATCCCAATCAGATGCGATCAAATGCTAAAGAAAGCATTCTTGTCACGAAAGTCGACCTTTTGGGACGCGGGCAGAATTCCATTTTAAAACCGTAGATTTAAATCAAACCTTAACAAACACAAATACGGTTCATTATTGAATACTGGTAGAATGTCCAGAAAAGGGAGATGTTTAAGCGATGTCAAAGGTACAGAAATTGAAGATGAGCATGTTGGAATCGTCCCCTTGAGGGCTTTTCATCAGACTTTACATAATAAAATTATGGAACTTGATTTACTAGAGTGAGTGCCTCGGTCGAAATTAGGGTAAGGAAAGGCAAATGATACGGATTACAAGTGCTCGAGGTACCTAATTACGAAAAAAAAAGACTAGAAGCATTTGAATTTGCAGGAAGGCGAGGAACTCAATCTTTTCTATTGGTCCACAAATTATCGTGGCAATCAAAACCATTACTTTGGGTGTGCCCTTTGCGAGATTGTTTTTATACTGCAATTTTTTTTTCATCACGGTTTTCCTTAACTCGGATTTGATGAAGGTAGCCTAAGAAAATTGGATATTTCGTGTTTTGAAATTAACACCAAATTTTCATATATTAAATAGGTAGCCGCTCCATTTAAAATACTGGTACTCAGCTGTATGCGGTTAGACTGGTGGCCGACCTCAATAAAGTTGGGTCAGGCCTAGGCGGTGAGAGAAAAGAGGTTTTCATATATGCAAGTGCTTTTAACATCTTCCAGGCAGCGTTTCTACCAGAGATGTGCGAGGTAGCTGGGTAGTGCGAGGATGCATAGCAAGGCTCTGGAACGGTGTGAGTACTTCCTCCTGAGATTTGCTAGGCCACTGATCAGTGCGAGGATTCGTAGCGACGCTGTGAAAGGATCCACAGTTAGGCACTGCTCGAGTACGTCTCTAGCACACATCCCTCGCACACATTCCTCGCAACACATCCCTCGCACACATCATTCACGTGTTTTGTATGTAAAAAAACTGATAGTAAACGATGATGGTATCGACATTAAAGCACGTGTGCCTAGAAGTAACCTATTCACTCTTGACTTAAAGACCCTCAGGTTGTAGCTAGCAAGAAACACAGACTCCGGCAGGGTCGACATTCTTACAAATTTTCAGCTTACCAGCGCAATTTGTCGGGCATTCCGGTCGCGTATAGCTATTCCACTGCTGAATAACTAATGTTCTCTTCGGTGTTTAGGGACCTAACTTAACCTGTTGGTGGTTGAAAGTTTTATGCTTGGTTTACAGTTCAACGGGTTTAGCACATGAAACATTTACGGAAGTCTATGGCTATTATGGCGGTTTTACGCTGTCTAATTTTACTACGTTGCATTTTCAATATATTCAATATATATTATATTTAAGAGTCGAATTGGTTAAGATTGACTTTTAATACAAAGTCGGTTACTTGATATTTTCTGAATGTTTTTGCTAATTCACCAAAAAAAAATATAATTTGTTTTTTTAATTACAACGGTTTATATTGCTTCTTGCTTGGTAAAAAATATTTGTGTTATATTTCAACCTTTTCGTAATAATAGATAGTTGTTCCGGCTCTGGGTGTTGTGTATATGAGTTTATATGTTTGTAATCGCACCCACGATACAGGAAGAAATTCCTAGTGTGGGGCAACGTTTTTAAAAAAAAAAAAAAAAAAATAGGACACAAATAACTAAAGTTGAAAATAAGGCAAGAAGTAGTTGAATTTCCAGTAAATAAGTCTGTCTTATCAAACTCTTCAAGGCGTAGGTAAATCTCTATGGATAAGAACTTTATCATCGTTATCCTATTAATGTTCCCACTGCTGGGACTTAGGCCTCATCTCTGTGAGAGAGAACTTAAACACTTAAGAACTTATGAAATTTGAATTGTGCTTTCTTTTTTTAGGACAATCCTAGCGCACTATTTCCAAACCACTCCTGGAAGCCAGAATCAACAGTGGCGACCACCAGAAAAGCACCTAGGCAATGAAGCTGCAAAATGAATTTAACTGTTTTGGATGCCGCAACGAAATTAATCAGATACGAATAACGGAGGAGTAGGAAAATAATGGAATTGTGATCCTAAAAAATATGCAGAATAAGTAAATTAAATCATAACATAG
Organism: Orthosia cruda; assembly: GCA_964057195.1. NCBI lineage: Eukaryota > Metazoa > Arthropoda > Insecta > Lepidoptera > Noctuidae > Orthosia > Orthosia cruda. Next base: position 32,878,168 of record OZ059825.1, on the reverse strand, counting down.
CATCACGCCTGTTTTTCCCGAAGAGTTGGGCAGAGGTGTACCCATGAGACGTCCTCATTTTGCCAGTTTTCTTTAAGTTCCATGTAATAGGGACGAGCCTATTGCCATCATTCGGGTACAAGTCCATATTCCGGGCTGTTACCGAAAAATTCCAGTTGGCAAATAAACACATAAAAACACACCATGCCCGGCCCAGGCATCTAACCCAGGACCTCAAGCTTAGCAGTAGCGTTTGCGACCACTCCATCATTGGTATATTAAAGGTTTTTTTTATTATTCACAAAGAAGAAAAATTAAAAAATAATAAATCATTCAACAATTAATGAACTTCGATTCAAAGTTGCTCCATACACAAGTATATTGAAAATCGAGTCTCATAATAACCATTGACATAGTTGATGTTCAAGCCTTTTGTAAATATCTTTCTTCTCTCTGATTTCGAAATAAAAAGCCTCATATTTTAAATTCCTCTTTTACAAATGTTTACTCAATCGGAAGCTCACAGTTATTCGTAATTAAGTACAGAATACGATACGAAATTTATTAATTGTGGCTGAAATTTGGTCGAACGCCAATTTTTATATTGGATTGTAGCCAGCATTCAGAGTTACAATCATTGCTTTCGTCATTGTTGTTTCTGTGAAGATAATCTCCACCAATAGAATTCTGTATTCCAAAATTAAAATTATAGAAGCCGCCTGGTTAACTTTCAAGGCTAAGTAACGCTTGCATGTTAAGCTGTTAGTCCCGGCTGTCATTGGTAGATCTTTGAGGTCATTACGGATAGTCAGAAACCAGGACATCTGACACCAGTCTTGCCAAGGGGTATCGTTTTTCCCAGGTATTTGGTTGTGGAGGTCAGATAGGCAGTCTCTCCATGTAAAATACTGGTACTCAGCTGCATTCGATTGGACTAGAAACTGACCACAATATAGGATAGGCAAAATGATTGATCCCGAGCTGTATTCAGAATTTAAATTGCCATAATGGGCTCGAATTTTGAATGTCTGTTAAAAACAAAATTCACCGTTGCCAATATTCCAATAATTCGTTATCAAAATTCAGTTCACCGAAATACCTCCATACTATAATCACAACCACATCTTTCAAATCAAACTGCAGTTCCAAAAGTCCTTTCACATCGATGTTTGATTAAAGAAATCTGGTGAAACCGTAATCCTCAGATTTCCTTTTCCCATTCAAAATTTCACCTCTTGTACCGTCTCAATGAGTTCCTCTGAATACTTCAGGGAACACAAATCAATAACGCGCAGCAAAGCATTCAAGGAATAAATAAATATAATTTTTAGAAGCACCGCTGTCGGTGATTCGAAAGTCTTGCTTTGGCGAACGCTTTTGATTCGGTTACGTTGCTGCAACATATTTTAGCGGTGAAGTAAATAAGCCCCAAATTGATGTTGGTTTCAACGTGGTTTTCTTGCAGTTTTTTTGTGGAAAAAAAGTCTTGCCTTGAAGCCAAGCATAAGCTTTGCCTTGAAGCAAAGCAGTAGAGACGAATTTTCTATAACGAGTTTTCAGCTTATCGGTTTTATGCCAACAAGGAATTCACGTCACGTTTTTTGTACAATTATGTTAGCCAGGTAAATTGCAACAAATTCAACATGTTTTATTAACAAATCTCGTTAAGTGACCTTCGCGTTGGGTTGACGTGATTCGATTTATATCACACCGATAAACAATTTTAATTGTTTTACGCCATCATGAATGTCTCAGATAGTCGTTATCATCCCCTTTGTTTGGATCAATACATGCGAGGAAAGATTTCCAGCTTAGTAGAGCTAAAAAGCACTCCCCCAGTGAAACAAACTGTACTATACATTAAGAACAGCAAATTTCATAACATTACTAATTAAATTACATACCCGGGTGAAAACACAGAAAACTATATAAGTGTAGTAATTGAGAACAGTCGCAATTTCAAAGCCACGATGTTACAGCACCACATGGCTTCAAATAGTGCCAACGCACTTACATTAATTAATGTTGGAAGTTTCTAGAAAATTCTAAGAATTTCGTGGAGAGAAACTGGCGTGCAGAGTGCCTTACGTAATACTTTGATTAATGTGAAACTCGAGAAATACAATTTGTAAATTTCTCACTGCAAGAACTTGTATGAGTTTAATTAATAATTAATAATGTACGATATAGAGCGACAAGAAAATGCATCGTGAGGAAACCTATACTTACAATATAAGGTGGAAATCGCCTACACGTCTTGAGCAAGCATGGTGATCAAAGCTTGTGCCTTCTCTGTATATGAAGAGGGTTTTGCCCTGCAATTTGGCAGTAACAGGCTGGTATTATTATTATTAAAAATTGCAGCACAAATTAAGCTCATTCGAGATCTTTCACCATTTTCGATTTAAGCTAACAAATTTCGGCCGTATTTTGGAATTTTATACAAAGGCCCTGCCAATTAACCTCGATATCCCAATTAATGGGAAATATCGATATCATAAAGGTTGTTATGACCGGTTGTCAAGGTTTGGGTTCGTACTACCCATAACGTTCCTGTCATACGCATTTGTGTAGGGATTAAGAACGGCGCGGTTTAGAACGGTTCTTTGGGGTTGATGGAAAATAATAGCCTCATTTATATAGGTACTGGCTGTTGCAAGTGACTTTGCAAAGCAATCGATGCCATCAAACTAGGTAGTTGAAGAAAGATCCATCTTCTAAAGCTGTCTAGTTAAAACTGTAAAGCAAGTATTCTTAGCCGTGCTATCGCGTAGCAAAGCCGATAATCTCGTTAGAGCCGAACGTATTTCTGCAAATATTAGCTGTGTTTGCAAGATAAAAATAAGGTTCCTTTTTTAAAATATAATATCATATAAATGTTTTTTTTTGTCAATAGTTCCAGTTTGTATTGTAGACCGTTTAGCTTTTGTTTTTATATCAAAAGGTCGGTTTGTTATTTCAGATTAAATTTGCCTCAATTTTTTGTAATTTGTTATTTTTGCTCTTTTGAAACTAATATTTTTCGTTGTATTTTAAAGTTATTAAATCATGGTTTTATTAAAAGTTTCGCTTATATTGCTTTAAAAACTTTTACTTTTTTTAAGTGTGCTTTAAACCACTAATAATTATACTCTCCCATCTGTAAGACACCTTTTCATTTGAACCACTATAAAATGATAATTTGATCAGATTCCCAAAAATAAAAGACAAGACAAATTGCATATTTACACCCCAAATAAAGTAAATTCCGAAGACAATGACACGGTCGCATTCACTCAATATGTTCGCATTCTGTCCGATCACCTTAACTGTGTGCAAACAGTCTTGAATTGCGGTCCATTCATAGTCTCTTGTTATTCTGTTGCTAGTCTCCAATTGGGCGAATACCTCATAGTTTGAGATCCCACTGCAAAATTTGCAGGTACATTGTTTTAATAAAACTTGATTTTTATGAATGATTCTTGATAGTAAAATAGATTAATGCAGGGTTGCTTGGGAATATAGTTTAGTTTATAGCTTAGCCTTAATTATAGTTCTAGCTGATATAACTTTTTTAATAATTAAACCTTGCCCTGAACTAGGAATTTGGCCTGTATTGTGCCGTCGCCATTTACGGGCTATGAGGTTTAACAGGTAAACATACAACCCACAGATTACGGCTAGTTGACAACTGAATTATATTTTGTAATTTTCTAAACTACTTATTTTTAAATAACCAAATGATAGCATTCTACTATCATGTATCATTCATAAAAACATCAGATTAATCGATAAAATTTACCTGTAGATTTTTGCAGTGGCATCTTAGGCTATCACAGTACCTTCGGACGGATGGCCAGTCAATTGTTTTGTTTGACTCTCAGGTGTTGGTAAACAATGTCTTATTGTTTTGGAAATATCTTTGAGTGGTTTGGTCGATTTCTTTGATGTGTGTTTTTGTGGTTTAATTTTCGTTTTTGTGTTGTGTGTGACAATTTTGTTTAGCGGTTTGTCTGTGTTATTTTTTTTATATGGTTTATAAGTTACCGACTTCTAACGAGATCACCATCAGCATCATCATTTCAGCCGATCATCGAGATGCCCGCAGTCTTAACCAGGTCATTGGTCCTCTCCACTCCAGAACTTTTCGGCCTGATCGACCATCCGTTCTGCGAACAATGTGCCCTGCCTACTGCCACTATAGCTTAACAAGATAAGTAATTTAAATTATGTTGTTCTAGGTATTTAGGGCGTTGGGCAATCGTACAAACAAACAAATTTAGGGAGATACCTAATTCGTTTGTTAAACATTGAACAAGTTTAAAATTGTTAATTAAAATTATGTAGGTTTTTTTGCCAACAGATTAGATAAATAACTTTATACATCCCGTCCAATATAATATTATTTGGTTTCGCATCCATAACACATGAAATTAATTTTACGGTCCCAGATATTGGATCAAACATTTGTCCACACAAAACCTCCAATACAAATAATACAACAGGCACTCCCGTCAAATATTTGTTCCAATCCCACCAGATTTGTGCTTCCACTGGAATGTCATATGAAAGCGTTTGTGTGTCCAAATCCTTTGTATTTGTTTACAAAACCATCGTTTGCAGTCGTCTGCCGCTTTAATCCTTGGTTCGTTCGCGATTCGGCTTTATGTTGTATAGGCTATATGATGTTGGACGTTTTCGAAACTGGGGTTTCCGAAACGGGTGTTCACGAAACAGGCTTTTTGTTCGTGATCGACATGTCTAACGTTTGACGCCGATACAGGATGTGTCGATAGAAACTTAGTTTCTATATGGACCGATAAAGTTGTAATGTAAGGGGTAAATAGACAGTGGGTTGGGTGAATAACATTTTGAGCTTGCGTTTGTAAACTTGATTGACAGTTTGCACAGTATAATCGATGTTTTGAATGGTACGTTTGAATGGTGGTGACAATATTGTCTTTTGGTATAGGAACAATATTTGTGCAATTGATATACCTATATGTAGGTATTCTGAAACGGTTTATTGATCGTCGTGAAATTACACCACATCTTTAATGTACTAGGACTACTATTACAACTAGTAACCCAAGCAAATTTCGCACGGGACAAACTTTATACAAAAGCTTTCTCCTTAATCGCTTTTTCTATTAGTGAAATCTAAACCAAAATCGTTTGCGTGGTTTAGAAGAAGTTAACGGAGAAACAGAAATGATGTCGATAGACGCAAACAGTGCCTTTATTTTATGCTATCTGGAGTTAATACCTTACGAATGTGAAATGCAACGACCAATAATTCTACTTTGACTTTAAGGGAATTAAAAAAAATTAAGATGACATCTAAAAGATAATAGATAGATTCTCAACAAACGGAATGAAAAAAAGGAGCGCTGTTCCTAAAAAATTAGAAAAGGCAGGTGAATAATGACTTGGTCGTTTACGGTAGTAATACCATTTCTCAAAAGCACCTATTTTTTTTTCCATCAATAGTTCCATAAACGATAACCTAACGAGTTTTCTCTCCTATCTTTAAAAAAAAGACACTACACGATTCGGTGATGATATATTAATAAAGACGGATGGCGCCAGACAAAATGGTTACCATGTGAAGGCACATTCAATAAATACCGAACTTACATCGGTATGATCGATGAGGTAGATTATTTCGATGGGATGTGATTAATCGAATGATAACAAATCGATAATGGGATAGTCTGTGAGTCGAAAATGCTGTTGGTACTTCAGCATTGTTTTTGGTATAGTGTACTTGTGAGAAAAAATCTAAGACTTAGTAGTGTAGTCACTAAACACATGAAAAATACTGGTATTTTACTAAAAGACATTCAGTCCATAACAAAGTATTGACATGCTTTACTTATTAAGAAAAATAAATATATAAGATATAATTTTGATTATAAGCTTATAGCTAATGTTTTGAAGATAGCCTGCGGGCACCTCATTAATTACAAATGAAATGATGAAAGTTGTCAGAGCCTTTTGAAAGTTTCGTATCAAAATATTAGCAAATTTTACTGAAGGAAAAGCTATAAGCTACTTATAATATAAAAAATTCAAGGCTTACAATTACCTCCTAAATCCCAATTTTGGACTATTAGCACACCTACCAACTTTCTAATTTTCATCCCATCAAATTTACAAAAGCAATAATGTAACAAAGGCTCATCTTATTCTAAGGCTTAATTAGCAAACTTGTTTCAACCCAACAATTTTTTCCATCGCTATACTTCATTTCAAATTAAAATTTCGTAACAAAGGCCACAGAAAAAAACTTCCGAAACCGCTAAACAAGAAAAAAAGGAAATACAAGGGAAAGTGAGGAAAATGGAAAATTTATTCATCGTCAGCACTTAGATTGGTGTCGCAAAGAAAATGGCGGTACAAGCCATTGAGCAAAACGTGGAATTAAAACTTAATGGGATGTGTTAAGATGGAGATGGAAAATAGGAAAGTTTCATTAAAGGGAATTAGGCTATTTACTCTCTTGAAGTAATTAAATTCTATAGAATCGGAGGAGAAGCGAAAAGCCGACGAACTTTATTAATGAATGTCCTATGAAAAACCGAATACATATTTGGCTTTAACCAGAAATCGTAATTATTTATACAAAAACTCGTCACAAACAAAATTCTACTGAGAAAAACTTATAGCCTGAAGATATAGTATTCAGTAACAATATTCTCAGAATTCTTGATAAAATTACTTGCTGGTCTCTAGTTGATACCACTAAACCTAATATCGTCTTAGAAACATCTAAAATACAGAGAACGAAAACCTTTAGTAAAGAAAATGTTAGTTCCTATGAAATTGGAGAAGTAAAACTGAACGCTGAAGGAAATGCAGTTACAATAGAGAATAATCAAGATCTCGGCAAGGGATTTGTAAGTGAAACTGGAGCCTTATCCAAACTGTGACCGTTTGATACGGACGTCTTTGGAGCAGGAAATCTTTTTCAAGTCAGAGATAAGTCAACGGGTTGAAAAAAATTAAAGATACTGTTGTAGAATTAATGACTAGACATGTTTAAACGTATAATTTCATTTTGGAAAAATAAGATGAATATTATAATCAATCGCAATTTGCAGCATTAATTCAATCCGTGGTCTTGGTAAATCCGAACGGTTTTGTTTGAGTTATATTTATATTCGTCATCATCATTATCGTTTCAGAGGAATGACTCCCACTACAGAAATAAGCCCATCATATTGACTGGTCTTGATGACCTGATGAGACCCGCGGCAAACCGCTAAATACGAAAAGCACTTCACGTATATTACTTTGCCAGACTGACCGAATTGAACTGATGCCAGATTGTGTAATGGACACCCAAGGGTTAGTAGATGTGTTGTTTACTTCTTACTTGACTAAAGTTGGGCGAGATAACTCGAGAAACTTCTTTTAATGTTCTACTTGTACTTGGGGCTGCAATAGTACTTAGATCTGGCAGTAAAGTATTGTTTCATGAACACAATGTTACTAAAAGATTATAAAGTAAGATCCAAAAGAGAAGTTGGTACACCAGTATAATGACAAATAAGTTTCACAAAACATTCCCAACACGGATTAACATTTTACGCCCATTAAATATTTGTTGAAAACCCCTGAAATTATTGAGTAACATTTATAAATCACTCAAAGTTTTACTTTAAGGTAAAACGGATCATGAATAGTTTGGATAAACTTTATTTTCCTCTATAACATTCAATAAACAAACAACAAATTATACAGAACTTGCAAAGCAACTAATCGAAGTTTTAATATAATCAAATCTATGTTTTTCATCAAAGTTAAAACTGATTATCCATTCAGTTGAATAGTGGACCCTCGAAGCAACCCTGTGAATTCATTGAACCGTTGCATTAGATGGAATGAATGGTATAATGAATATTTATCAGCGCGAGTAGCTTTTTTATTCTTAAGCTACGGTTCCCATCGCGAATTTGGAATGCAAAAATAATAGAAGGTATCAGCAATTTAGATTAATGCTTAATTTTTGTACAAGCCAAATGAGGGACGCACAGTAATTAACTTATCTTTGTTCTTGGACCCAAATGAGAGAAGAATTTTGCTTGATTCGTTGTATTTATGCATTGGTATGGAAATATCCAAATTTGGTAACACAAAATAACTTTAATTTGAATTCTGTCCTCTTAAATTAAGTTCCAATTACGGCTTAACAAAATCCTCACTGTTATAAAAATCAGATATAAATACAACTTCTTCAACTGCTAAGCTGTCTGGCTGCTTTACAGCAACGTTTTAGTTTGTGCAACAAAGCGTATGAAAAATTACTTTGGCATCTCGTTTAATAATATCAAAGGAAAACTGTTCTTTGAACGGGCAAAGTAATCTAAGCACGTAATTATATGGTAACTTCTTTGAATTTATATCAAGGACCCAGCAATTTTCTTTCCATATAAAAGATTAAAAGTATTCCCCAAGTCGCGTGGGTATAACAAAAGTGTTGGGAATCAATGTCTCCGAAGGTTGCCAACATCTGTCTTATCTCCACGACATGACCTTTGCACAGCGCTCTACTATTCACACATATTCACTTCTAGCCAAACCTAGCTCTTCAAATCGAAATACGATCCGATTCTCGAGGGTAAGATATACATTTGTATGCTAAGAGGGTAATACAGACAAAACAGTGGTCGTTCAATAGTATATGCTGAAATATACAATAGTTTTACGTTACTTTTTACGCTTTAAGGTTAAATCGCGTGGAATTTTATGTTTTTTATTCAAGAGATCTTTTTTAGGTCGAAAACTAATAAATAGGTTTTATTGTAAATGTTTGTAAGTTAGTTATTTTTATTTCGATAGGTTTTTGCATGTGCGTATTGAGTGGAAAAGGAAAAATACAATATTGTTAGTTCAAATTCGTCGTAAAAATCAATTGAGTGAAACTTCTCTCGAAGTTGTTAAAAAGAATTGAAGGGGAAAGAATTTCGATTCTAATTTGAGAATGTTAGAAAAAGAAGATGATGTAGCCTTCATTAATAGATCTTGAAGATAGAAGCTGATGGTAAAATTAAGTTAGCTTTAAGATGCAATTATTCCAGTTTGAAAAACATTTGTAAAACTATTTCATTGGTAGATAACTGACAATATCCAGGTATTTGCTTTTTTGTTTTAATTACACTGCAAATACGCCCGCGTGAAATGGTTTTTATTATCCCAAGGGATGAAAAGTATCCTGTTTCCTAATCCAGCTTCTGGTCTATGCATATGCCAAGTTTCATCCGAATACGTTTATAAACTCCAATTCGTAGTTATAATATTAGTTAGAATATAAAATAAATGTTTTGAAATATATAATATATAACTTTACATAAGTTTAGTAACATGTTATATGTATACCTTTTTTTTTTGTAAAATCATTCTACACTTTTTCCTAATAAACCTTGTAGACATATATTTACAACCGTACATTTTCGTAACTTGCCCTAATTTCAAAAAGCTTTCAAGGTAAAATGCGTGAGCATTCTTCCACACGATAAAACATCCTACACACAATAAAAACCACAACAGATTTTGCGCGACTAAAACGTACCTTCTATCTACAGGATAGTATGTGACAAATAGTTTGACACTTCATTCATCAAAATCTATTCAGAGATAAATCCCTCGTGAAATGAACTACGATCGAGATTGAAATATAATATACTGTTTATTCTCAAGAGTATTCGTGTTTCCGTACCGCACATAACATTACATCAAAGTTTTTCTTGTCGTTGGCAGATTTGCAAATAAAAGTAAAGCTTTTAGTCTGATTTCTGTCATGCCTATTGTGAAAAGATTGGAAAAACGCCACCACGTCTGTTTGTTTAATAAATCTGCACAGCTCTCTCCCAACTTTGTTAGGATCAGTTTTCTGTTCAACCAGACGCAGCTGAGTACCAGTAGTAACCCAGTAACTGGGTCTTCTTCTTCTTTTCTTTTCGTGTGAGGATGTGGCCACCTCTAAAATCAGAGTTAATTAAGCCGACTCTGATCTCCCCACAGGACTCTGACTTGGCTATTTTAGACTTACATTAACTACACAAGACCAGGTTTTCCTTCACCGTTGCCTGTGATGTCCAAGATAAACTTAGAAAGTACATATGAATTTGAAAAAGTCGCATTGGTACTTGCCTGGATTTGAGCCCACGACCTCAAGCACGAGAGGCGATGTCTTAGCCAGTGGGCAACCACGACAAACTGGAAAGTAAGATACCCATTGGCATGACTGGTGTCACATTGTTGGCTTCCCGTAACGCTCTGTAAGGACAGTCAAAGATCTTCAATTGACAGCCGGGACCAACGGCTTAATGTGCCGAGGCACGGAGGAATCCCGGTATGTTAAGATTGTCAGTCATCCACGGACCGACATCTCAAATGATTCTTAACGTTGAAGATCGACTCGTGCGGCCGGTATCTATCTATGAGATCCTCCAGACCATGTCTGTTTGTTATGACCTACTAAACTGGTTACAGTTCTTGTATTTTGACGAAAACGACGTGTTGCTTATCTTTTTAGATATGAATGAAATGGTCCTTCATTTCACTTGTTCACCTATACTCACAATTCCAAAAAAAAGCGATAATAAGCCAAACGACTAACACTTATTATATGCTATGATGAACATCATAACGACCAGATAACACAAATAACCATAATTGGCATTTTGGCAGAGGTCATCAAAACAACAATACAAAGCACCACATAGAAATTAATGTAGCGAAAACGACAGAAAAAATGGCGTCTCATAATAAGAAGTGAAAGGACCAGAAAAAGCGGTAATTAGGGTTCAGTAGGCAATCAAAAGTGAATCCCTTCAGGACGGAAGGCGAGATCGACGGCAATTTGCAACGTGGTCCTCCGAGAAGCATTAGCCGAAATGTGTTGTTGACCCATTTCGCTACATCTGGGTTCTCTACTCCCTTAATCTGTGTCGTGTTTTCTTTCCTTGTCGTGGATTGAGCTGGTGTTGTGATAGTGTGGCCGATATGTATAATGTTGGAGTTGGCCGTGTTTTGATTGGGATTTATGTTGTGTTAGATGAAAACGAAGTGCAATGGTGCGGTTAAGTTACAGAACAGGCTTATTGCACGCTCTAGTGGTCTCACAGTAAAAAATAAAAGGTAGCTAAAACAACTGTAGGGTTTTTTTTCAAATGTCAACAAGTTAAAATTTTCTTTAACAACGAACCAAAAAAAAAGTGTTTAATAAATACCAAATTTTGAGTTTGGTTGTTCACTTTTGCTGTCCTTATTTGTGTTTCGCTCTGAGGTTTGCTGTACAAGAAACCAATTCTGGGTTAAGTTCGTCTGTGTACTCGTACAAGCTGTCATTTTGAAACTTGAACTTATTGTTGTTTACAATAATGAAAAAGTATAAGGACCGGTTTCTAGATTGAGTATTCGGACTTAACTACGTGTGAATCCCTACTTAAATGACAATTTTTTATAAGTTTTCCGGTAAAGTTGATTTTAACAAATATTCAACTTTAAAATTCTTAAATCATATATCGGAATAAGTATTAAAACGACAAATAATAATATTCAAATAGATTATAAATATTATTTAACCCAGCTTAGCATCCACTAATTCCAACATAAATATTTCTATCAATACTCCTACCTCGGCTTAGATACGTCCGTCTAGTACCCCATCCGTTTCACTAGCTCGCTTTGTATCTGCTACCCTCCATTTATCTCGCCACGTTAAGATATTTTATCTGAATGTTGGCTCCGAGCTGAGAGGAAGCTGCCAGGTTGTTGTTTATTAGTTCGTGGGAATTGAGGGTCGAATTTAATTTATATGGTTTGCATTAATGCTTTTTAGTCAGATACTGCTTGTATAAAGGGAGGGACCTGTTGGCACCGAGTGCACCTGAAATCAGGATATTTGTATGAATGGAATATTAAAATAGGCAGACGTGAGTTGAAACGCCGGGCGGAGACGCCACAGAATGACATACACGGATCTTATTGGTGATGGTCTTTATAAAAGCCAGGTGCGCAATACTCATAACCAACGGTGACGTGCGTGTATGAACTTAAAAGGAGTATGTAAGGATCGTAGCAGGTGGTGTTATATAGTTTCTGCCTACCACTACGGGAAAAAATCGAGAGTGTTTGTATGTATGTATTCTATGTATGAATCTATACTATCTATACTAATATCATAAAGAGGTAAACTTTGTGAGTTTGTGGGTTTGTGACGTTGTAAGGGGTAATCTCTGGATCTACTGAACTGATTTTAAAAAATTTTTCACCAGTAGAAAGCTATATTATTCCTGAGTGTCAAAGGCTATAATATATTTTCAAAAAAAATAGAGATCCTTATGAAAATTGCAATAATGTAACCCAAGGTAGCAAAATGTTGCCTGTAAAATACATTATTTAGCGTTGGGTAGGCAGGGTAAGCAGGGTAGCCAGGGTAGCCAGGGTAGCCAGGGTAGCCAGGGTAGCCAGGGTAGCCAGGGTAGCCAGGGTAGCCAGGGTAGCCAGGGTAGCCAGGGAAGCCAGGGTAGCCAAGGCAGCCAGGGTAGCCAAGGTAGCCAGTGTAGCCAGGGTAGCCAAGGTAGCCAGGGTAGCGAGGGTTGCCAGGTTAGGTTAGGGTAAACAGGGTAGCCAGGAAACCAGGGTAGCCAGGGCAGGCAGGGATGCCAGGGTAACCACGGTAGGCAGGGTAGACAGGGTAGACAGGGTAGGCAGGGTAGGCACGATAGGCAAGGTAGGTAGGTAGCCAGTTGACGGGAATGAAGCCCCGGGGTTCAGCTAGTATTATTATAAAGTGGTATATATTTGTTCAGAGCACGGTATATTTACGACTAATGTGACCTCCGCAAGAAGGTTCTTTCAGCAGTCTAATTAGTATGCTCACAATTCAAATTCTGCTGTAACACTAAACGCGAAGTTTTGTGAGTGGCTTGTTTTCATTTAAATAAGTACCTATATAAAAATGAAGCATTTCACTGTATTAAGTCACGAAAAATACATAAATTACGTCGCCTAACAAACACATAAATCGTTACTTTATCAAGCCGTCACATTTTATCAGCTGGCAAAGTATATACGCCAATTCACGCCAAACTTATACTTATTTTAAAAAGGATTTATTTTACTGTGTTTCTTTGTCCTGAGCGGCTGTGCCAAGAAATGTACTTTGTCATCGTTCCCTTTGTTTCGACGAGAAATCTCTTTAAATGATCGTTTTACTAGTTATACTGACCTTCGGAAGCCAACCAGGCGCGTAATTCAGCTCTGTTTCGACCAAATTGGAATTCGTAATTTTGCCGATTCTGAAAATATAATTCTATGTCTTTAAATGTTGGGGACAAAGGAGCATGATGAATATAAAGGCTGGGTTAAAAGTCAAACAAAAGGGATGTAATAAAAGAGTTGTATCAATTTAATTTAAGGTTTCAAAGAAAAACTGGACTCAAACGAAAACACAATATTGTTTTTTTTATAATCTAGACTTGCTTTTCAAACACAATTCAAATAAAAATATTTTATTCTACATATACCTACATGAAAAATTCCTATGAACTTTTCTCACGGAGAAGAATCTGTAAAAAGCTTTAATGATTTCATATTACAGTGATATTAGGTACGAGAAGACAGTAGAGGTTTGTCAACAAGTCCTGCAGAAGTATATATAATGGGTTAAGGACACTTCCCTGTTGAAAGAAAACTCTGATATAAGAACAAACAATAGTAGCCAACAATACAAAAATAGAACAGCCTTGACTCGTCCCAAAGAAAATTGAACAGAGAAAGGCATAAACGTCAGAACGGATAGTGACAAAAAATTCATAAGATAAATAACTTACGATATAAAACAGGAATCGTTTGTCTGTCACAAATCCGATATCTATCTGATACAAACGAGGCCGATATCGCTATGAAATTCCTTCGACGTATTATTTTTACGTGCGACTGGTCACAAACGTGAGTCGCAAACAAAACATGGCCGAAATACTGTTGTATTTTTTTATTATTTTATTAAAGACAGCTTTGAAAATATTTGATGGGTAATTTTATATCAAGATAGCAATGTTTTTACTGCTCTTTATTATGACTTTCGTGAGGATCTTTATGTTAATTCTTTTTCCTTTTTCTTCATAATAATTTGGTATCACAAGGACACTTATTCATGAGCTTATCACAAGACGGAGTTTCGATCGGAATCCGTATTTTAAGCTGACTATGGCACAAACAGTTTTGATGATACATCACTAGATTGGAAGGCCTCCCACTAGAACTAGATAAACCGATGACCTGGTGAGGGTTGAAGTAATCTGTTAGATATAAGACGCACAAAACCAGTCCCTGTGGATGGAGTTGGGGATGGAGTTATGTTCAGCAGTGGACGTCTTTCGGCTGAAATAATGATCATAGTGATAGTCATTAGGCAAGGCATGACTTTGAATGGAAAGGCTTTTAGATTTAAGTAGTGCCGAATGTAGTAGCTGGGTCAATTCCTAATGGATTATTTGTTTTTTAAAGGAACTACTCCTCTAAACAAGACTTCATGATTTATTAGAGAATAAAAGAAGAAGAAAAACAAAAAAAAACAAACGTAAACTACATAATTTTATTGTTTGCAAATACGTTTGTAAAAAGTTATCTCTGAAAGTGCTCATACGCTTACAACTTTTTTTACACTGATAGAAAACCATACTATCGCTGTATCCGTTTTCACCGGGATAAAGCTAGCCTTTTACAACTTATCATTAAGGAAAAAACTCACACTTCTGTGAAATATACCACAGCAGTGGAACCATGGTAAAAACCTGGTGTTTGATTTTTCAAACATTTGCTTTTAAAAGTTTTATTATTTTGATTTTTATCACCTACTTCTTAACGCAATTCAGCAATAGTTCGATGATGGTTGATGATCTTGTACAATATGAAGCCACTTCCGCACCAGTTCTTTATAACACTGTCATCATCATCATCATCATCATTTCAGCCGAAAGACGTCCACTGCTGGACATAGGCCTCCCCCAGGCGTCGCCACATTGACCGATCCCGTGCGTCTCGCATCGAGCGCCTTCCCGTAACCTTAACCAGGTCATCAGTCCACCTAGTGGGAGGCCTTCCAACGTATCGTCTTCCGGTTCGCGGTCGCCATTCCAGAACTTTTCGGCCCCATCGGCCATCCGTTCTGCGAGCAAACAACCTCGAACACTGTCAATATGGTTGTAATCAGTAGATCTAATACTATTGCTGATGATAACTTAAAGAAAAGCACGCTGTGCAGTCGGAGGATACATATTCACGAGCTGGCTGACCACCTGATCCTCCGACTGCACAGCATGATTTTCTTCTTGTTTACATATTTTTAGTTCACTTCTTAAGCAGTCGGTTTTCTGATTTTGAATTAACTTTTTTTGTTTTGTGAATGGGGCTGGATTGTACATACCATTGCCAATTGATTTCGGTGTCTTTTTATCTTCAGGTCTTTGTGAATTCTTTCTTTGTCACGTACCAAGGCTTTTAAAAATCCAACTTTGTACATCCAATACACATTATTTATCTATACTAATATAAAAAAGCGGGCGAGTTTGATTGTTTGTTTGTTTGTTCGAACGTGCTAATCTCGGGAGCTATAAGTCGGCTTTGAAAAATATTTATGTATATGATAGCCACATTCGTGAGGAATGCTATAGGCTATATAACTTCCCGCTACGACCAATGGGAGCGGAGCATCAATGAAAAATGTTGGATGGGTATGTCACTAATAGACGGGAGGGAAGCCGCGGGGGACAGCTAGTAGTGTATAAAACATCACGGAAGTATGTTATTCGTGCTAATAACCAGTTCTCGTGCATTTAGGTGTGGTTCTATGGGCTTTGATTGTTGGATGGCACGCGACTTAGCTAATATTATTATGTTGTATGATAATAATTCTCGATACAATCACATTTTCATGCTAATATTTTTATCCTTGACACTATTTAAAACAATGTTTTGACTATAAACTTGAAATTTCTAGTACATAGTTTTATAACAGTTTTAACACATACATTAACATCGTGCTTGTATAGTGTGTCCAAAAGAGACTGGCAGTGGCGTCCTATGTAATAGGGAACCGATTTCCACTAATCCGATACCATACGGCTACTGAGAAGAGAATAACCCAGTAACACTGGCGTTACCCTACGCCAGGCTAATTTAATCAAGTTTTAAAACCCGCTTTGTCGATTCCAAAGTCGGTTTTGAGCATGGGCTTACTAACAAAAATGATACACATAAGTGATGACGATTGACCTTTACCAAATTATGAATCTACAAGAAGACATAATCATCTTCCTGCCCTTATCCCATATTACTTGGGGTCGGTACAACACGTTTTCTTCGTCCATACCGTCCTGTCCCCCGTCACGCTATCACTGAGTCCCTTTTCTTTCATATCACTCCTCACACAGTCCATCCATCTTTTCATTAGCCGTCCCTTCTCTCTCCAACCATCCACATTTATATTCATAACTCTTTTAGTAACATGCGTTTCATCCCTCCTCATCACATGACCATACCAGTGTACCATATCTACAAAAAGACAAAATATGATAAAATGTAAAAATGCAACGTCTCCCTGTCCCAAGAGACGCGAAAATTGAATACCCAATCGTTCACATCCTTCATTCTGTACGTGAAAAAACCTACCAACTAAATAACAATATCCAGTGTAAATTCAATGAAAACTCGGCTGTAGCGCCGTGCGCTCGGTAAACTTTATTTTCTTAGCAGACGCGACTTCAAACTTGTTATTATGCGAGCGACGGAGTTTATTTTGATATGTTTTCTTTAGTTGAGACATGTTTCGGAAAGTAAATCCAAGTAAAATAAAATGCCAAGACTTGATTTCTGTTTTCTGAGTTTTTGTAATTGATTTCGTTAGCGGTTGCTTTTTGAATCTAGAAAGCTTTTAGGCATTACTTTCTTGTATATGAGACCGATATAGATCAAATAATAATAAGGATACGGGTTTAATAAATAACCCTAAACCACGAGGGTCTAGGGTATTCACATTTGGGAGACTAAAATATGCTCACATTCTGAGAACCGCAGTCATTGTGAATTTATGAGAATTCGATTTGAATTCGATATTTGAAACCTAGACTGGTATTTAAATTCAGAATTCAAGATAATGATAAAATTTTGCACCAATAAACTCTATGTTATTCAAGCTAAGGTTCAAATTATCTTGCAACCCATACTTCTTTAGAACCTTTTAAGAACAAGGTCACTTAAAATCTACATAAAATATACAACGCTTATTTCGATACTTAACTTGTTAGCGATGGATTAAAATTAACTCGAATTATACATTCAAATGTAGCTATAGTGGAAATAGTTCCTGGAAAACGTACATTATCAATGTACGTTTTCCACGAACTATTACGTGAGCATATAATATTAAGGTAAGTGAGATTCATGCGAAATCTAATGACCGTTCAATTAGTAGAAGGGCGTAAAATGGATTCTTAACATGAAAAGAAAATGCGTGTTCCGATGGTTATTACGAGAGGAGATCCAAAATATATTAATATATATGAATATTATCCTTGAAACAAGATGTATTTTAAGGAAAATGTTTCTCGAACTTTTGGACCTCCCTATGTGCAACATAATTTTAAACAAAATGGACCGGGTATAGTTGATTTTGTTTTATATTTACTAGGGAACTATTAGTAAAAGTAGTCCTGAGATTGTTTCCTATTGGTTCGAATAGAACAACCTATTAAAAAAAGTAATTTTCATCACACTTGCACGTAAACAGTATCAAAACATACAGGTTAACTTGGCCGTAATGCCCCATATAAAACCCTCGGGCTTTTTTGTTTGTCATGAAACCCAAGGGCGGTAAGTAATATTTTTTTAATTTACAGCACAGCACACAGGTCATGTAAATTCAAGCAAGGAGTTTACACGCAATTGAAAAATTGTCTTAAAATGTTATCTAAACAGGAATTTCTTTGCAATCTCGCTACATGTTACTTAAATACTCAACTGATGTTCTTAATAATCGATTTTAATAGTTATAGTATGAAAACGTCGAAATTATTTAATTCTTTTTACACTCCGTCATGGCTGTATACCTACGTAAGTATTTGCCATTAAAGTTTCTGAACGAAACACTGTATAATCTGTGGTGTGGGCAAAAATTCGCCAACCGCTTAAAAAAAAGGTTCACGTATTTCGTAATAAACAAGCTGTTATACTGAATTAAGTTCGAGTTCTCACAAAGTACGACATCATCATAATTATTTCATCTTACTGGTTTGAAAAGGATATTTCCGTAAACATTTTCGTCAACAAAATTGGATGTATTGGAACCGGAAGAACGATAAATGAGATTGACAGATACTGAGTACCTATTTGGAGCAAGCTCGTTATTAAACTCAATTGATACAAATTGGTACACCGGGTATCATTTGATATTAATAATGAAGCACGTGTTAAGAAGGCGAACTTAATAGGAGTTAAATATAATAATTACCTACTCAATGTCGCTTTATAAACCAAATCTTCTGTTTTATTCTACTCAATAATTAACAAGGACTTGGTTTAGGAAGACAGAAACTTTAGAACTCCACCTGCTACGATGCCTACATACTCCTTTTGCTTCATTTATGATAATACATCTAGTCATACACGCATGCCGGTTATAAGTACTGCGCACCTGGCCTTTCTGAACAACAACAAGGAACAAACAAGGTTTTGATAAAACAAAAGAAACTAATGCAATTACCTACATCACTATGTATGCTTATTCCAAACTTTGTTGGGGACGGCTTCAAGTGTAACTGGTTGCATGAATGGCCACCCAGTCACAAACCAACCTCGATAAGCGTTACTTAATGATCGCACGGTTGGCGCAGAGGTTGAGCGATTGACTGCTGCGCTGCGTGTCGCGGGTTTGATTCCCGCACGGACCAAATATTTGTATGACCTACAGATAGTTGTTCTGGCGGGGAGGGTCATGCGTTTCACAAACTCGTGCTTTGTATCCAGCAACATGCCTTGCTTCGCTCGTTCATTCGCTTGCTTGCTTGGTTTGGCTTTGTAGACGCAGGCCTACCTTGCCTTACTCCTTCTGAGGTGGCAAGGTGGCGTGGTCTTGAGGGAGAGCGCTACGGTCGTGTAGATCCTCAAGGCAAGTGTGGTGATGAACCTTCTCGTGGTTGCCGCCCCGTTATTGGTCTAATTCCATATGAAATAGACGCAACAGAAATCACCAGGCGACTTATCACAGGGGTGGCGAGGTCATGCCCCTGGGTGTCCACCATCGAACAAGATCAGATGATGGATAGCAATGACCTTCTGCGTGTTTTTGCCGTGCGCGGGGACCCGTACGGGGGGATGAAGGGATCCTGGTGGTTGAGTGGAGCAGGCTGCACACAACACACCACTTTGGCCCGGATTTCCTCTCAAACGGGAGGTCGTGGGGTAGCTACCCACGATCAATCGGCTGAGGCATCCCATAAGCGGGATGTCAAGCGAGGATCGGTTTAGTGGGGGGGGGCAGCCGGCGTGGCGTGGGGTTTCGGGATGAGTTGCGGCATAGTCTCGTGCCGTATACAGTCCCGTGATCTTCCGTCGCGTGCAGGTTCGTCTACTTTTCACTAAGCTGGTCCTATACCGAAGGAGTAGCTCTGGCGTCGCTTGTTGAACGAGCGGCGTCCCCGACTGAGGGCTCCGTGGCGGGTGGAGAGCTCCAACGGTGAATTATTTGATACCATACTCATGGATAAAGAGACCAAAAAACACAACAAAAAACAAAAAAACAAAGCTGCGTCCCGCTCGTCGGATGCGCTTACACAAAACACACCAAGGGCTGCGTCTTCAGATGCGCCTTTTACGACTAACCCAAGGGTTGCGTCTCAGGATGCGTCTAAGCAACAACCGCCTAAGACTGCGTCCTCAGATGCACCCAACACACATAAACGCTCGGCTGCGTCCAAGGATGCGATGAGGAAGGCAACCGCAAGGGATGCACCACAACAGGCTGCGTCCCAAACGATCCCAACCTCATCTGCGTCTATGGATGCGCCCCCTAACACTACCCTGACCGAAAAGCCAAGGACAGTTCTCGCTCACGGCGACTCGAAGAGCACTGCAAAAGTTGATGCGCCCAAAACACGGGTTGCGTTAGCGGCTGCGGTCTCCGAGAGGGACCCGACGAAGCTGGCCGAAGGCCATATGGCAGGCTCATCTAACGCCAATAAATGGCAAACAGCAACAAGCAAAAAGACGCCCCCCAGGGTGATGTCTGCTACGGCTGACACACCAATAGGCGAGGCTGCCACCGGCGCTAAGCGCAAACGCAGCACGAGGCCTAGAGGGCGCAAAAAACAGCAAAAAAACACCGAACCACCGGCTAGGGCGCAGAAGCGTTCGCGTCCCGAGGATTCCGTCACACCAACTGGGGTAAGCAAGAAGAGCAAACCCGCTCGCTCCCATATGGTTGATGGAACCCTGGTGAGCTACGCCGAAGCGGCCGCGTCGTTCAGGAACAACGAGCTGTGTGTCGCCGTCATGACCGAGCCCTTCTTGAACATGACGCAGGAGCAAGCGGAGGGGATCCGACAAACTATTGAGGACCAGCTCCGGGCTCTGCTGAAGGCAGTTCCTGAACCAGCCACCCCAACCCAAAATACCGCGATCCACTTTAGAGGTCGGGCCCACTACGCCGAAGGCGTCCTCAAAACATGGTGCGAGGACGACTTCACACTGGCCTGGCTCAAGGGGGTCATAAATAACACACCGTCCCCGTTACCGGAGACCAGACTCACCGTTCGGCCCCAGGCCGACATACCCAAGAAGGCACTGTGCATGCTGTATGTCCCCGAGAACAGCGAGGACACATCAGACCTTCTCGGGATGTTGGCGAGGCAGAACCCCAATCTAAAAATTAACACCTGGACTCTAACACACGCAAGGGTCAGTCAGGAGCCACCGTGCACCTGTCTCTACTTTCGTGTGCCGGAGTCCATGGTTAAAACCATTAAAGACCAGCAGAGGCGAGTATACTACCTTATGGGTAGTATATACATCCGGTTCCTGAAGGAAGGTGGAACCAAGGAGGATGCCGCTGCGCCTTCAACCTCAACGGCCTCGACTGCGCCTGGAGTGGAGCTTGATCCGCCGCTGCCTGGGCGTTCCCCGTCGCCTCCCGCGACGGGGACCGCTGGGGAGGCGGTGGAGCTGGCGACTTCCATGGCAGCGCTTGAGGTCGATTCAACTGAGGGATCAACACAGGATCCACCCTCGCCCGGACTAACTTCGGACGAGGACTGCTTTCCGCCGGAGGGGAGAAGTAGGGACGAGGACAGCGATCCCTGCTCCTCTCCTTTGCGGGAGAACTAAGATCCTGCAGACCAACCTCCAGCACAGTCAAACTGCGTCGGCTACTTTACGCAGAGTGCTGGAGAACCAACAAGAGAAGACCATCGCCCTCATCCAAGAGCCGTGGATTAGAAGTGGCAAAATATGCGGTCTTGCTAACATCGGAGGTAAGTTGCTGCTAGACACCTCCGTAAGTAATCCGCGTACCTGCATATTGGTCCCAAAACATGTACCTAACCTTTTAATTAACGAATTCTGTTCAAGGGACCTGACAGCAACCAGGCTTTTCAGAACCGAACAAGAACGCCCAGACATTGTACTAGCCTCGGCATACCTGCCAGGCGACGCGGACGTGCCTCTACCAGAGCTCGCCTTGCTGGTGGAGTACTGTGAAAGGGAGAAACTAGAAATAATCATCGGCACAGATTCCAACGCGCATCACACGCTCTGGGGTAATGTCAAAACCAACAACCGAGGTGAGGAAATGCTTGACTTTATTCTTAGCAATAACCTTGTACTACTTAACAAGGGTTCCGAACCCACCTTCATAAACGCAAGATCGCAAACAATAATAGACCTAACTTTAGCAACTTTAGGTGTATCCAACTCCATTCAGGACTGGCATGTGTCCAATGAGATATCATGCTCAGACCATAGATGGATTCGTTTTACAATTAACTTCAACTTAACCACACCACAGCCAAGAAGAGTTCCTCGCAACACAGACCAATCGAAGTTCGTCAGACTTATAGGTACTGAACTGGGTAGGTTACCCTCTCTTCCGGCTGAAATAACGATAAACAATTTAGACGAACACGTAAACAAAATCACTTCCATCCTATTATCGAGCTATGAACAGTCGTGTCCCCTCACCTTACCCAGGAGAGGGATCAGGCAGTCCTGGTGGAGTCCTGAACTGGAGAGACACCGACACAAACTGAGAAGGCTATTCAATAGAGCTAAGAACACACGGTCGCCAGTAGACTGGGACCGTTACATAACAAACCGCAAAACATATAAAAAACTAATTCGCCTCCGAGGTAAAACAAGTTGGAGGCGTTTTTGTACTAACATTGAAAACAACAACCAGGCAAATAGGGTCAAAACTTGTCTTGCTCAAGAGGCAGACCTGTCTATAGGATGCCTAAGAAAACCAGATAACACTTACACAACAAACGACGCAGAAACTAGCGAACTACTCCTAACTACCCACTTCCCGGGCTGCCAGATTGCCACCCAGCAAAGCTGGGAACCGTACAGGGAAAGGGCTACGAGCAGCTTAGACTGGGAGGTGGCGTTAGAAGTTATCGACAAAGATAAATTAACATGGGCAATCAACACCTTCCTGCCTTTCAAAGCAGCGGGGATGGACGGTATCTTTCCAGCTCTGCTCAGATGGAGCGGTGCTCTGCTAGCTGATTACCTTGTTAAGGTCTTTCGGGCTTGTCTGGCTCACCGATATACCCCCTTGAAATGGCGCGAAGTAAAAATAATATTTATTCCGAAACCAGGTAGGGGCGACTACACCCAGCCCAAATCTTTTAGACCCATAAGCCTCTCCTCTTTCTTTCTAAAGACACTGGAGAGGCTGGGGGACAGGAAGATAAGAAACCAGATTTCGATTCAAAAACCTCTGCACCCGAACCAACATGCCTACTGTGCAGGCAAATCAACTGAATCAGCGCTCCACAGCGTAGTCTCACGCGTAGGCAATGCTCTCAAAAACAAAAATCCAACCCTAGGTGCCTTCATTGATATCGAAGGTGCATTCGACAAAACTAACTTCACCAGCATCGGTCAGGCACTCAACACGCACGGTGTTGCGCCGACGCTCGTAGAATGGATTAACAACATGCTAAAAAACCGTGCTATTCAATTTACTGTGAACACTACCACACGAGGAATCGTGAGCAGGGGCTGCCCACAAGGTGGGGTGCTGTCACCACTTCTGTGGAATTTAGTCGTAAATGAGCTCATTGCAGAGCTCAACGCCAGCAGTCTTTACTCGGTAGGATACGCAGATGACATAGCAATTCTAATCTCGGGGCAATTTGAGGGCATCTTATGTGATCTCATGAGAAAGGCCTTCAAAATAATCGAGAGCTGGTGCACAAAACACGAACTGTCGGTTAACCCCGTAAAGACGGAACTAATAATGTTCACTAACAAACGAAATCTTGGACCGCATAGGCTTCCAAAACTTTTCAACACAGAATTAACACTTAAAGAGGAGGTCAAGTACTTGGGGGTAATTCTTGATAGCAAATTGCTCTGGAACAAGCATCTTGACTACAAACTCAACAAATGCACAATCGCACTCTACCAGTGTAAAAAAATGTTAGGAAAAACATGGGGGCTGTCTCCAAGGATTACTCTCTGGCTATACACAGCGGTAATCAGGCCAATGTTGGCTTATGGTGCTCTGGTTTGGTGGACTAGGACAGAACTCTCGACCACCATCACCCGACTCCAACGGTTCCAGCGACAGGCCTGCTCAGCTATCACCGGCTGCATGAGAACCACCCCAACAGCAGCCATGGAGATAGCCCTACATATAACTCCCCTGGACCTGTACATACAGCAAGAAGCGGCGCTAGCTGCTATCAGGCTAATGCATCTAGGCATATGGGGTAAAAACCACACAAGCCCACACGCTAAAATCCTGGACCGGGCGATTGAGTATCAACCTCTCATCGCCGCTCCGTGTGATAGAATACAAAAACAACCTATGTTCAACAAAAACTATAACATACAAACAATAGAGGAAGAAAGGGATCAGTCAGGAGCTAATGAAGTGCGAATCTACACAAATGGCTCAAAAACTAATAGCGGCTCAGGTGCTGGCGTTCACTCCCTTGACCTCAACATTAACTTTCACATACCGTTAGGCACACATAGTTCAATTTTCCAATGTGAATGTGTCGCCTTAACACAAGCCGCAAAAACCGTAAAGCGTTTAGGTATCCAGAACTACGGAATCAGATTCCTATCTGATAGTCTGGCTGTGCTCAAAGCTTTAGAAAACAAACTAACCAACAACAAACTAATCTTTGAATGCCACCTCGCCCTGGAGAGTATATCAAAATCCAATCGAATCACCCTCCAGTGGATCAAGGGGCACAGTGGATCCCTAGGCAATGATGCCGCAGATGAACTTGCGAAAAGGGGCTCCGAGATGTTGGTGCTAGGCCCGTACCCACTTATCCCCTTGCCTTTCTCGCAATTTCGTGCGTGGATTCGTCAAAGATCAACAGAATTGCACAATCGCTTCCCTCCGCGCGCTCGCATTGGTTAGCGGTGATCTGTTTGCTCCCTGTTTTTAATTGCAATTGTTGTGTTCCGAAATTTATTTCCGGCTTGTGATTTGCTGTCAATTGTGTATCATTGTGATAAGTGCTGGTATCGTAAGTTTTTAAACGTGTTTACGTCCGTTATTTAGTTGCAATTAGTTAATTTCGTCAGCTATCGGTGAGTACATTTACTTTTCTTGACGTGTGGGTATATCGAAATAATTGTATCGTCCGTTAATCTTTCACTTTTTACGTTCTAATACGCTTATTAGTTTAATTTCCAAAAGTAATTATGTTATCTAACAATGATGACCCACCTGATCGTGGTGGGGAAATATTATTCCGCCGAATAAATAAACCAAGGTCGCCGACGACCTCCGCTAATGCTAAGCGTTTATTTAGTGAAATGTCTCCTTCTTACATTTCACCCGAAGATAGATCTAAGCGAATGCAAACATCAGAGTCAATTGTAAGGTCTTCGCCGATATTAAATGTCACTAATGTAAGCAATGACGACTATTGTGATTTGGTTACTCAGGCGTCTGCGTACCTGTCTAAAATTAACGATCTTGTCAATGACCAAGGGTCCCGCATTAATGTTGCAAATAAATCCGCAATTATGGACATGACTCAGCGCATAACGGCTATTGTCTCATTGCTAGCCATAAAATCATCCGCCAACGAGACTAAGTTGGCCAATACGGAACGCGAATTAGAAAAAATAAAACATAATACCGGTGTCGATATTGCCAAGTCTGATGTCAATAATGCCTCATATGCTGACAAATTAAAACTTCGTTTACCTAAAGTAGTTCCACAAGTAAATGCCCGTGCCAAACTTCCGTGTCTTGTGGCCTACCCCACTGATGAGCGTTCAACTGATTTCGCAACTTCTTCCGCGACTAAACAAGCGCTCATGAAAGCAATAGATCCTAGTGACGGCTTTCAAATTGTAGGTGTCAAGAAGGCTGCGAAGTCTGGCGTCGTGTTACGTGTCGCTAACGATTTACAAATCAAAAAGCTACAATCGGTCGATGCCATTAGGTCCGCTGGCTTGCGACTTGAAAAACCAAAAGGCCGTAAGCCTCGTATTTTAGTTAAAGACGTCCCATCCTCAATGGAGGACAGTGCCTTTTTGCATGCGTTGTACTGCCAAAACATTAAAGACGAGTTGTCATTAAAAGAAGACGAATTTATTAAATCATCAAAAATCATACGTAGGCGTTCGTTAGACAACGGTCGGAAATGGATAGGCATTGAACTCGAGTCCGCGGTCCGGAAACATTTAGTCTCGACCAAGGATAAATTGTTTATTGATTGGGCGACTTGCCGTTTCATTGATGATGTCGATGTAGTACGTTGCGCACATTGTCAACAGTTCGGTCATGTTAAGAAACACTGCACTATTAAATCACCTACCTGCGCTAATTGCTCTGAGACACATGAAACCAAAGACTGTCCGCATAAAGACAATTTAAATTATATACCGTCTTGCGTGGCGTGTAAACGCTCTAAGAAACCGTCTGACCATCGATGTGGATCAGATGGGTGTGCCACTTATAAACTTAAACTCGAACAACTTATCCTCAACACCAACTACTAAAATAATGGATAGATTAACCATAGGACAATTAAATCTCCACAACGATAGGGTAGCGACTTCTGAACTGGACAAACTAATTATCGATTATAACTTAGATATCGTGCTTGTTCAAGAACAATATCAAAACGCGCGTTTACGTCACAAAGTAGTACAGTTGGATGGCAAAGCACGAGCTGGAATTTACGTGGCGCATTCTTCTAACTTCACAGTAACGTCTTTGCGTAATCTAATGACACCCCATTGTGCCGTTGCGGAGGTCTCATCGTCTTCTTTTAAAGTTTACATTGTGAGTTGCTACTTTCAATATTCAGACCCTGTTGCTCCTCATATACATAACCTCCGTCACGTCTTGCAGTCGCTCGCGGGCTGCAAAGTTATCGTTGGCGCTGATGTTAATGCGTCATCATCACTCTGGTATGGCAAAGTTCGGTCTACGGATTATGAACGACGCTGCGCTGTTGAAGATTTCATTGCTGAAATGAATCTGACTATTCATAATACCCCTGACGCACCACCAACTTTTTGCAGCCAAATGGGCGAATCTTGTATTGACGTCACACTTTCTAGTGCAGACGTACGCTTGGATAGGTGGCGTGTCCTACCGGACGCGTCTTGTAGTGATCATCGCTTGATCGTGTACGAATTTGTTCCAGTTTTTACTCAGGGTACGTCACATGTCATTGGTAACTTTAGGTATAAATGTAAGGGTGCGAATTGGGAATTCTTTAGCTCGCTTGTTGCGTCTCACGCCAAAGACTTCACTCGTGATGGGCTTTCAGCTGAAGAAAGTGCTGAAATTATGTCAGACACCTTCACTTACTGTGCTGACATTGCCATTGGTCGTGGATCTTTGACCAATATACGTAGATGTGATTGGTGGTGTGACTACCTAACTGAACAGCGTAAAAGTTATCGCCGAGCGCGTAAACATCTTAACAAGCTTAAAAAACGTAAGGTTACCGGTGACCCTCTTTCCATTGCGTTAAATACGTTTAGAGTTGCCAGGTCCCGCTACAGAGCATCGGTGGAAAAATCAAAGGGTAATTTATTGCGTAAAGTAGTAGAAAAATTAGATAAAGAAGGTCCGTGGTCTCCTTTATATCATGAGTTTAAAGCCAATCGATCAGTCGACCTCGCGTTTGTTCAGAATATTAAAGTAAATAATAAACACACTACCGGTATTGAGGAAACAACTGAAGTTTTGCTGAATACTCTTATACCTGATGACGTACTAGCTAATGACAACGAATACCATCAACAGATCAGAGCGTGGGCAGCTGTACCACCTGAATCACCAGCGTCAGACCTTCCATCCACTGACGAATTTATTAACGTTGTCAAGAGGTTACCACTCAACAAGTCATCAGGTGAAGATAAAATATCTAATCGGATGATTATAGAAGCGTGTAAAACAGCCGGTGATGCGATTTTAACCGTTTACAACCATTGTATTGCGGAGGGCGTATTTCCTCGTATTTGGCGACGCGGATTTATACGAATAATCCCGAAAAGTGGCGACAAACCCCCGGACGACCCGAAGTCGTACCGGCCCATAACATTACTTCCATCTTTGGGAAAACTCCTGGAGCGCCTTATCGTTCCACGGTTGCTACCGGACGGACCAAAATTTCATAATAATCAATTCGGTTTCACTATTGGAAAATCTACCGTAGACGCGGCCCTTACTGTTAGGAAAATAGTTAATACATCTGAACATAAATATGTAATTGGGATTTTTCTAGATATTTCTGGGGCTTTTGATAACGCATGGTGGCCAATGCTATTACTTAAAATGAAAAATCGAGGCTGCTATAGAAATATATACAATTTAGTTTACTCTTACTTTTTAAATGGTTCCGCGAAACTCAAACTCGGCCATCATTCCGTGTCGAAGTCTCTCACCATGGGATGTCCTCAGGGTTCGGTTATTGGTCCACCTTTATGGAATTTAGGCTTTGATGATTTCCTCGCGATTCCGCTTCCAAGCGGCTGTTCATTAACCGGTTACGCGGACGACGGTCTTCTGCTCATTCAATCAAGTACTCGAGCTGGACTCGAGAACTTGGCTGACACTTGCCTACGATTAATATCTCAGTGGGGCGATCGTAACCGCCTGACCTTTGCTCCGCATAAAACTTATCAGCTCATTTTGAAAGGTAATCTTAAATCGTGTCCTACTATTAAATTTAATAACGTTCCGGTAAAAAGGAAGCAGTCCGTGTGCTATCTTGGTCTTGTGTTAGAAAGGAATTTTGCATTTATAGATCATATTAAAATCGTCGGTGAAAAAGCAAAAAAGAACTTCTATGCCTTAACGAGAATATCTAAATCTACGTGGGGACTGTCTTTTTTGACTTTAAAGACTATTTATGGGGCTACTTACTTGGGTTGTATCTGCTATGGGGCGCCTGTTTGGGCTGATAGGGCCACAATAGGGGCGGTACGACGTAAATTACTTCAGAGTCAGCGTTTGGCTTTGATATTCTTATGCAAAGCATACAGGACGGTTAGTACTGAGGCCTTACCGGTACTTGCTGGCGTACTTCCGGTCGACCTTGAAGTGCAGCGACGTGCTGCAATGTACTATTCCGCAAAAGAGACCATGGACGCGGACTTTTTAACGCGGAGTGACCGTGCCAAAATCTCTAGATTATTTAAACCACATATTGACGTCTGGGAGGAACTTTTATCCGAATGGCAATGTAGGTGGGATAATTCCATCAAGGGCCGACACCTCCACCAATTCTTTCCATCCGTTCGCGTGCGGCTGGCCAGGACGTGGCTGGAGGTGGATCACTGTGTTGCCCAATTTCTCACAGGGCATGGTAACTTTAAAAGTAAATTATTTTCCTTCAAGCTTGTTGCCTCGCCATTATGTCAGTGTTCTACATCTGACTGTGAATATGTACAATCTGCACATCATATCTTATGGGAGTGTATTCTTTGGCAGAATGAACGCAATACTATGTTGAATAATGTACAGGCTGTGTCAGGAGCCGTTTACTATACGGACCTTGTGGAAACTAGAACAAATTTCCGTGCGTTCAAGCGCTTTTGCCATACCTATTATTGGAATCAAATATAAAAGCTCACAATGTTAGGACCCATTAATATTAATGCTAATTTTTATCCGTGGTGCTAGGCAACTGGGCTTATCCCAGTTGTAAACGACCCTTTGTGCCTATTGGTCTTGTTTGTTCTGTCTCCTGCTTGATATGGAGGGAAGTGGAAATTTGTATTTTTCTTACTCCTCCATTTTCTTTTCTGATTAATTTCGTTGCGGGATCCAAGACAGTTAAATTCATTCTCCGGGACTTCGTCGAGCTTCATTGCCTCGGCGCTTTTCTGGTGGTCGCCACTGTTGATTCTGGCTTTCAGGAGTTGCAGTGGTTTGGGAATAGTGCGGTGGGATTGTCCCAATTAAAAAAAAAAAAAAAAAGAATTGCACAATAACAGATGGTCACGGGCTACAGACTGTAGACAGTCAAAAATGGCTGTACCGATAGTAAACCCGCGTCTCACCAAGAAACTCCTCAGCCTGAGTAGAAATAACCTCAAAATAATTATAGGGACACTAACGGGCCACACCCTTCTTAACAAACATTTATTCAACATAGGCGCCACGGACAGCCCACTTTGCAGGGGCTGTTTTAACGCCGAAGAATCAGCCGCCCACGTAATCCTGGAATGCGAGGCCGTGGCTTCTCAACGCGAAGAAACCCTCGGAACAGTGAGGTCGCTCCATGAAGCCTGTGAAGCTCCCAGGAAGCTTCTGTGCTTTTGGGCGGAGTTGGGCTGGCTATGTTAGCCAGTACCCCCACGCACAACGGACCAAATGGGAGTCTAAGTCCGGAAAAGGGAGTCCCTACTACTACTACTACTACTACTAGTTGTTCTGGCTCTGGGTGTTGTGAATGTGAGTTTATATGCTTGTAAATGAACCCACGGTACAGGAAGAAATTCCTAGTGCGGGCAAAGTTTTTAAAAAAACAAACTTTACCTAAGTATCGACCCGTGTAGCTCTAATTATTTATCCCATCCACGAACTCCTCTCTCAAGATTAAACAAGTATCATTTGATGTCAGCGATGGCAATGCTCAATTAAGAACCGATAAAAAGCATTTTCAATAGTGCTTGACAATCCCGTACATTTTTGCAATTGCTATCGGGTCGCTTTTATTGATAGAACTAGCGTCTGCCAGCGGATTCGTCCGCGTGTATGTCATAAATTATCCAAGGGAACATATTCCCGGGATAAAAAGTATCCTTTGTGCTATTCCAGACTATAATCTATCTTTGTGCCAAATTTCATTCAGAGCCGTTTTGTAGTATTTAACCAACTTCCCAAAAAGGAGGAGGTTCTATGTTCGACATTATGTTTGTTTGTTTTTTTTTATATTTTCACCGATATGTCCGTCAATTGTGGACCGATTTTGAAAATTCTTTTTTGTTTGAAAAGATATGTTCCGAAATTGGTCTTATTTTAATTTGGTGAAGATCTGATGAAGAACTTCGTAGATAAACAACAGAACTCTTCAATAAATAACGGCAAATCTCTCGGGATTGCTGCAATCGCATGTCTGTTTATTTTTTATACCATTTTATAACATAACATCACGCCAGTACGCTCTTAAGGGGTACGCAGATCTCTCATTTCACCGGTTATGTTCAAGTTTCATGAAATCTATTTTGGCGTTATAGTTACCTTACTAACTTGCCTACGAGTATTAGGTAGGTACAACTAAAAAGTGAAAAATAAAAAACTTTTTTGCTTGAAATTACTACCGACTTCCAAATACAACACTACAAAGTGAAAAATAACTTTATTTTTAGAAGTCGGTGTCCATGACGCAGAAAATTAGGTACCTACGAAAGACACAGACTTCAAAAAATTAAATAATTTTTCGCTTTGTAGTGTTGTATTTGGAAGTCGGTAGTATCTTTTTGCAAAAACGTTTTTTAATGTGTGAAAGATTAACAAACATACAAACACAGTTGCACACTCACACACTTCCCCCTTATAATATTAGTGTGATGTCACTTGCCTTGAGCCTAATATAACGCAATCACCTATTGATTCTTTATACTAAAGCGCTTTACAAAACTCAAAAATAAACTAGGTGTCATAATTTTAGATCCACCTCTACACGATATTTTTTAGACTTTTTGGCAACCCTATATAATACCTCGTCACTTCACTGGACGGGTTCCATTCAGTGTTCATAAAATATTCGATGGGCGGACACCGCTCTGCAATATTGATTTAGAGAATATATTTTCCAGGATTACGGTATGCCGACCATTTTGTTTTCAGATTATTATTTGACCTTTTATTTGTTTTAGAGTGAACTGCGATTAAATATTGAATGTCAAATAAATGAATTTGTGATGCCAGGAGCTATACTTTGCTTTTGATTGAAAAATAGAATATTATGAGCTGTCATAAGTTTTTCAATGTGTCACAATCATCGTCCTGAATATGTTCTTTCGTTTTGTGTTTTTATTGTTATTTTGAAATTCATTACAACTTTGTTTGACATGCTGTCAAATAAAGATTATTTCCCCAAAGTTGGAAGTGATTCCAAGGGAATGTACTCTCAGTATATTAAGTTCCCTACGACCTTATCCAAGGTCCAATCTATCGCTATAATTAAATTGCTACAGCGGTTTTACGTGAAAACCTCTCAAACGGACAGAGTTACTTTGACATTTATTTAAAAATATTTAAAATAAAAATAAATTATTTATTAGCATTAAACATTAACAATTATTATTATTAATGTTTAATGTTTATCGTAATTTCTAAACTTTAGAACAACCTAATATACTCCTAAGCCAATCAATTTCATTTACTCTTTCCAATCCGTTACGGCTTTACCACAAAATGTTAATTCCCCTCTCAGACAAAACTAACAAATTATTCACTTTAGCACCCATTGAACTGCCAATGCTTAATACCCCGACTTTACTATCATTTGGGAGCATATCTGGAAGGGATCCTTTCGTATCTCCTGCCTCGGATTTTCCAGTGGCGTAGCTACCGGAAAGCCTGACGGTCCAAGCTTAGGGGGCCCTCGGTCCCTAACCTGAAAGCCTCTAATTTGATCCTGAAAACTACCTAAAAAATCGCCCACGTTTTGGAAACAAAATATAATAGGGTGAAATATCACTTTAATCATGGCAACTCATTTGAAAGACCAGGTCGGCAAAGGGACAGCCAGTTTATATCTAAAATAAGAAGCGTATCCAGTCCTTAAGGCAGTCATCAAACATGACACGACAGATTTAGTCAACCAGGTGACCACATTATTTATTGACAAAAATACTGAAAACAAAGATGGCAGTCATGGGGACTGCCGACAGTAATTAAACCTAAAAACTTTAAAATAACGCCAATATATTTAATGTTGTGATTTGATCAAACCAAAAAAGCTCTGTTTGCTTAGAGCCTCATCTTTTTTTCTACCAGGGCCTTTGGTTACCTAGCTACGCCCCTAGGCTTGTCCCATGCAAATCTCTTTCAGTTTGCTTGCTGAAGGGATAAAGTAATTCGACTTTGAGGCCTGGGGTATGAGAAGTTAAATATAAAGTATTATGTGAATAGTTGGGGAGGATTCTTTGAAATTGGAGGCAAACTAGTGGGTATTAGCTGCGTCGATCGTATTGGCAATTGAGGAAAACGACTCAAAGTGATTGATTATGTTGAAGAGATTGGATGACAATAGTGGATTTTATGTCAGTATGTTTTGCAAGGGTAAAAATAACTTTTTCCAGTGAAATAATTAAATTATTCTTTTGTTGGCAGAACGCTGCTAACTAATTAACTAATTTATTTTCAGACAGAATTGTCCCACTGTAGGACAAATACCTCCCTTTCTTCTTTACATTTCGCCCGGTTTTGGGCAAGTGCAGAACAGTGCATGCTAACAAAAAAAAAATGAAGTAAATAGTCTAAAATGCATGGAACAACTAACTCTCTGAACTCCATAACCCAGTTAGTGGGTAATACGAGACGCATTTGGCAAGACTGTATTCAGGTTCTTATATAGTAACTAATTTTTTATTAATTACCTACTCATAACTTTGTTTATCCTATCACTTTGTAATGTTTGTGGTATGCTGTTTAATGAAGTGAGGGCTATTAGCAGACTTTGTAATGAGTTTTTATTATCATTATTATTCACGTTATATTTACTACCACGGGCTTATTCAAGTATTTTACTGTCTTCTTTATGAGGTTATAACTTTTAATTAATGTAGCAATTTTAGTTTCAACTTTTGAAAGAACTATATTTGAGTATAATGTTTAAAATTGTATGTATATAATAATAATACCATCCTGTAACTGTAGCTGCGGCAAACGCCTCTTATTATACTGAGAGGGCACTAGCATGCTTGCTCAATGTATGTATGTAGTTAAAAATAAATTTGAAATTAACCATGTATCCATACAAATATGCCCAAAATGTTACTGTGAAATGCCATTTTACATACGTATATAAACACATACATTCTTCTCGTACCGGCCTGCTTTAAGCTAACGTCTTCTCAAAAATATCATTATCTAACCAACTGAGGCATGTCACGAAAGATTTTCCGGGTTCTGACTATCCGCTATCTACTGATTCAATAATGCAGAAATGATTTGTGGGCCCATGATACGAGCACCAAAAATCTTGCCAATGTGAATATTTCGTCCAACGAAAACGTGTCATATAAGTAATGGGGTTGAAGCAAAATATCTTTAATATTTTATACCAAGCACTTTTATTGCTTCCATTCAGGAATTTACTTGAATATCGTGGGAGCAAGCAAGTCCCAGCCTGGGCGCCAATATGAACTCAGCACATTCATGATTTATAACGCTGTTTAGATTTATTCAGTAAATACAGACAGTCAGCTATTATAATTGATTGCTCAATGTTGAAACAACAACAGTGCGGTACCCTAAAATAACACATTCATTTTCAACATTATTGTAGTCCCGCGTTGGGCTCCAATGATACTTTGCGAAACTCTTAGGTGTCATTTTGTCTGGAACTCTATTTACTTTAATTAAATTGTAATTTATTACACCTCGTAAGCCTCATCATAAGCCCAGTCAGTTAAGTTTCTGATGAAAATGAATTCACCAAGCCCCTAATATTAAATGTCACTCAGAAAAACATTTTTCAATTTAATAAAACTCGTCACGTCAGGCCCATTTTAATAAAACCGTTTTATTATTGAGCTTATGTGTCAGTCAAAATTAATTATTTATGGTTTCGACTATTCAGATTCCAAAAGGCATACCTGAGCGTGCAATAATCATGAGTATTTTATTTGCTCGGAGCCCCTTTGGTGAAAAATGCCAAGAATTCACCACGTGACAATCTACCCGCAAATCCATCATCCTTAAACCACTCTCG
The DNA here is from genome assembly GCA_964057195.1 of Orthosia cruda. NCBI lineage: Eukaryota > Metazoa > Arthropoda > Insecta > Lepidoptera > Noctuidae > Orthosia > Orthosia cruda. The sequence goes on along the minus strand of OZ059825.1, from coordinate 32,843,540 downwards.
GTAAAATTAAAAAGAAAGTCACGAAAGGGAAGGTGACAGGCGAAAAGTACCGTCAAACGCACCTGTGAAGAAAAAAATATATTAAATGGAGGGTAATCCTTCGGTAAGCCTCTTAAACTGTCACGGTAACGAGTGGGCCTGCGATTATGAGATATAGCACAGATGGTACGCCTGTGTATGTTTGAAGAGTTGTTTGCCTGTTTGAATATGATATGTTGTATGTTTCAATCCTTTTAGACTAGGATCGAGGGCTGAAATGTGCTAACACGTGTCAACATTGACTGATGTTGACATTTTATACGGCGGTTGTTATTTTTCTTTTCATGCTAATGTTGCGTGTTTGTTATGTGTGGGTGGAGAGCTTTTTTCAGTGATATTAGAGAGTGGGATTTTGTAATGGTAATTGATGAACAAGTAATATCAAAAGTAACGACGTAAACTTTTGGATTGGCGTTGAATTTTGCATTTTTTTTTGTTTGCTTTAGTAGAACGGTAACAAATTATGATTGTAATGTTCAGTTATAAAACTTCATCATCATCATCATCAGCCTTTTAATGTTCCCACTGCCTGCAGCCACAGGCCTCCTCTCTGTGAGAGGGAATGGGCCGTAAACTAACACGTGGGCCAAGTGCGGGTTGGCGAATGTCTTCAAATTTTTGGTTCTAGAATATGCCGGTTTCCTCACGATGTTATCCTTCACAATAAAACTTATACAAAACTTAAGTTTGAAAATATGGATGTTAAGCAAATGGGCTGGGCAATTTTAGTATTGATAGCAATGTGAATGATTTTTTTGATGTCCATTGAGTTCTATCCCTCCTCACTTTTTATGCGCGGTTGTAATTACTCACTCAGTTTTAATAATATACAATATCGTCTTCATAATCATCATTCAGACGTCCACTTCTGAACTGAGCCATCTTCCAAGTGTCGCCATATTGAACGTTGCGTATATTATAATAGTTCATAATATTTTAGTTACTTATATTCTATTCGTGTAAACACCAAATCTTAATCTATAGACCTTTACAACTAGATGACCTAAACGTCTTAACATCAATCCCAAAAACCTAGTAACAGAACTTATTCGGGATATCCTACATCTCGAAAGGCTTTTAAGGCATCCGACGGTAGGGTTAAACATACCCCAATTAATTTTAAGGGCAAGGTAGAACCTGCGGGGTGGTATGAGGTACCTTTGGCATTAATTATTCTAAGTAAGCCCCAAGATGTCTGGGCGCAACTATTATGGGCCCATTTCAAAGCTGTCAGATGGCATCAAGGTGATTTATGGTGGAGTTTCTGTAAGATAAGTTTGTGTTTGAATAAGTAATTCGTGGGTGATGATGTTTCTGGTCGCTATTGTTAGTAGGGTAGGTCTGTCTGAAATGGTCGCGGATAAATTTGAAAGAGATTTACCACGGCCTTGGGTCAAGTAACTGAAGGAATGGGTGAGTTTTAGTCAGTAAAAGTCTGACACGCTCTCCCGCTTCACCCAGACATCATCATACATGATTCTTCAATATCATCGACGAATTTGCCGAAATTTTTGTGTAATGTGATTATAACTCTACCTTAGCCTTTGGAGAAATACAGGTATGATTTCATGTTATCATTATGAAAGCCTGCGTATGAATTTTTTCGGAAAAATGATAAATGATAAATGATTTTATTTCTGTAAGTTGGTTTGTACAAACACTTTTACATGTCGAACATATTTTTAAAACTAGATGAGGTCGGCGTTTCCTATCTGACTACTCTGAGAATAAAGGCCGAAACAAACTCAGAGGTCACAGTGTCTTTTAAAGTCCTGACAAAATCTTGATTAGATCATGTGAAGACCATGTAGACTGATGTCTGAAATGGTCTTTTGAGGAAAGAACCAGCCAGATTGAGTGGACCTGTCCAGTCAGTGCACGCATTTTTCAATAACCGAGCAGCTCAACTCAGAATTTAAGGAGCTCAACGATTCGACGAACAATACCAAAGAAAGGACATTCGGGTAGGCCGCATAAACTACTCAAACTGCCAGACCATGATTAAAAACTAAGATAAATTTAAATAAAAACAAAAAAAAAATATCCACATAGTCTTCACATTCACAATAATTAAAATAAAATAATATAATACTTTAAAAAGTAAATATTCTTGTCATTGCAGGAAAACAAAAAAATAAAAAAAAATATTTATAATAACAAAATGCATAGTGCAAAATATAATAAAAAAACAAAATTAATTGGAGCAGCTCAATCCCAAGCCTTTTTGTCCTCAATGTAATCTTTTGTTGTATAAAACGCTTTCTGGCACAACTTACGTTTAATGAAAGACTTGAATTTATTAAGACTTAGATCTTGCACGTGGCTTGGAAGCTTATTATATAAAAGCGTACACATTGACATCTAAACGAGCCACCTATTTTCTTGAGCCTTGTTGTAGGTACTACAAATTTGTGTTTGTTCCTAGTATTTATGTTATGGATATCACTGTATTTTTTAAACAATTTTATATTTTTATGGGCATATAAAAGATTTTCATAAATATACTGAGAAGGCACAGTCATTACATTAATCTCCTTAAATTTCTCTCTGAGAGAGTGTCTCGGGCTTAATTTATAAATTGATCGAACAGCTCTTTTCTGCAAAACAAAGATAGTCTGGATGTCGGCGGCATTTCCCCACAACAGAATACCGTATGACATTACACTATGAAAATAACTAAAGTATACTAAACGGGCTGTGAAATAATTTCTTTCCACCTGTCGTGCTAAAATTGTGACTCGAACCGTTGCGTGGGGACTTCAGAGACCCCAAGAATAGATATCTATTAAATGCCATCTTGTAATGATTTCACGTTGTCTATCGTCTATTTTTCTTTTAATATAACTGGTCTTGAACAAAAATAAATAATAATATAAATGACATAACAAAAAAAAAGCAGTTCAACTTTACTTGCGCCAGTCGTCGCGTGGAGTCCATCGGAGTCTTGCGCAGAAACACGTAAATATCTCACAAAACCCGCGCCCAGACTCAGTATCAACGGCGTGAGCATCGAGTATGATTATTTTTAGGCAGTTAACGAAAGTTAGAGATCTGTAGAAACATTGTAAGATTAAACAATTTGAGCTTTTCTAAAACCTTCCAAAGACCCCAAGCGACGGGTCAAGGGTTAAATATATAACTGGGCGTTCTCTTATTTTTTCCATGAAGCAAAAATCTCTTTTGAAATACAATCCCTTTCAAAAATTAAATGATATCCAATTCATCCTTATCCCAGATCTAAATCTCCCACCAATTTCAACACAATACATCAAAAATTAACACCTGAATTCGATCCCGCCATCTGGTCTGACGGAATCTCTCCAGACACACACAATTGCTCCCCAGATCCATTGAAACGAATATTCTAGAAGGCACCTACAAAGAAGCCTAAATTTCTATTGAAAATTATACGCCGACGGTTCGCCTTCGAATAAGTTAATTAAAATTGTACTAAGAAATGATGCTGAAGAATTTTGCTAGACCGATCATATTTTATACTTTTCTTTTTGTTATTAGATTTTCTTGGTGTTGTCTTGGTAAATGGTGGGAGTTTTTGTACAATGTTAATTGTGTAAGGTGCTGATTGGATACAGTAAATTAGGTTTATTTTGTGTGAGGACTTTTATTTTATTTTATTTGCTGTGATTTTCTGTTAGGCTGGTAACTTTGGCCATTCTAAACAGCACATTACTATTACTTGTATTTTGTTTCTCCCTAGTTGCGTCATTCTGACTCGTTGGTGTATTTGTCACAAGTGTTACTGTTGTGAATGAGGTCCTAGGTTCGATGCCCAGTTTGGACAAAGTGTTATTGGATTTTCCCATTTGGAATTTTTCAGTAGCAGCCCGGAATATAGACCTGTGCCCGGTTGATTGCAATAGGTTCGCCCTATATTACATTGACTTAAAAATAACTGTACTGTAGGTGCACTTCTGCCTAACCTTCGGGGAATAAAGGCGTGATTTTATGTTATGTTATGTTATGTTTTGTTATGTTTTGTTATGTTTTGTTATGTTTTGTTATGTTTTGTTATGTTTTGTTTTGTTATGTTATGTTATGTTATGTTATGTTTTGTTATGTTTTGTTATGTTTTGTTATGTTTTGTTATGTTTTGTTATGTTTTGTTATTTTTTGTTATGTTATGCTATGTTATGCTATGTTATGCTGTGGTATGTTATGTTACGTAAAAGTATGTTTTAATTTAAAAACCTTACTATCTTTAATACCTGTGTAATTTAATTCTGGCTGTATATTATATCTTGTTTTATTTCAATGCCATCCGCGATTACATTCATAAAACTTATTTTGAAGATAATACGGTCTTTCCCCCGTATGATGTTTGATGATGATGATGTGATCTTCAAAATAAGTTGGAGCCGATGGCGTTAAATTAGAATAATTCACGAAAGTTACCAACCCACTGCTGCTTAAGTTGAATCGTCTCACAATTTTAGGTTTAATAATAGTTCAAAGTAATACGATTTTGTTTCGGATACTAAGATCTATAAAAAGTCCATTACTAGCTCACTGACCCACAGTTCACTCTCAACAAATGCGCTATTAAAGAACAAAATATAGTTGCGTGTTTCTTTTTTTTGTTGTCAGTAAGTTGCGTCTTCTTTCTAAAGTTAAGTAAAACTTGACAAAGAATGTTTGTAAAACTCCAACCTAATAAATGACTTTAAAATACTGTCACTGCGTAAATACTATTGCCATATAAAGACTATCTCTGTCACTTTAAGCGACCTAAAAGCGGCTCGGCGCGATGCGATTTATATCAACATAACAACAAACAAGTCAAAATTCCTTAATTTCGTCACTCACTGATTCACTCACAGCTCATCAAAATTCTGAGGTACTTCTGGTTGAAGCAAGGAAAAACTAAAACATCTCACAATTTCCGTCCCGTTGCCTAGATATGCAAACTGCATAAGTAACTTTGCAATCCCAATCCAAATAAATATTCATTCTATATATGGGATTACAAAGTTACTTTTACAGTTCCTAAATTTTTTCGTCACCGGCACTGCTAATCTGGGTAGGTAGGTAAATAGTGAACTTGGTTTTACATTGGAAGAACACAATAATGTTGAATCCTTATGTAAAAGCAAAACCAAGTCAGTTAATGTGTTTGTTTGTAACCTAATTAATAAGGTTCCTACTGAATAAATTAGCCGACTAGATTTAACTTTATATCACACTACTTATTCCGGTAGAAGAACTGTGCCGCAAGACTTGCGTTTTTTACATGTTATGTTTTTATTGGGTCATGGTATTTATTAGTAAAATATATGTAGTAATAAATATTATCACTAAAATACTAGTTCATATATCAATGGAAGAAAAACAAAGCTGACTGTGGTGGCTTCTCATTCCTTTGTTTTCAATTTTTATTTAACAAGAAATACGCTATATATCTACTGAATGAGTTCTAAACAACAATACCCCACTCGATGGGGTAGGTAATTTTATTCTCAATAAATCTTCATCTGCATGGAAGCCCTCCTTCAAAACATTTAAAAATATTTATTGCCAATTTGTATGGCTTTGCGTCAACAAGATGCTTATACCGTGAAAATTTGAAGATTGTAACTCATACTCTTTGGGTTTAAAATCTGAATTACAGACGACCGACAGACTGACAGACAGACGGACACGTGAGTGACAACAATAGGGCTCCGTTTTGACCCTTCTGGTACGGAACCCTAAAAGCGGCTGTACTTTGTATTACGCTAATTCAAAAAGCCCAAAATCGCATCCGAAAAGAAACACTCAAACCACAAAGATTCATGTCCGAAACCAAGGGAATGTTTGTTGAATTTTAATGTTGCTTAAAGGAAAATGTGGGTATTGTAAGCTTTTATTGAATTACAACGAGAACGACGTAAACGGTAAATGTAATTAGGTTAATTGTACAAGTCGCTAGGGAGACATTCTATAATATTGAAGTTTTGTAGCTACTGTGAAATAATCAAGCAAAAATTTATTTTTACCATAAGTATACGTATTTTGCTTGATATTTTTGCAAGTCCTAAGAGTAGCTGAAAAGCAGCACGTTATTTTTTTTATTTTCTTTTATATACAAACATAATCAGAACAATATATACCTAACAGTAAGCTTTCTATTTTGAGATCTTGGGGCGCCCAAAAAGCTTTGTTGTGTTGACCTAATCTTGTTTCTTATTTAAGTGTCCATGTACTTGTGTGTCCCTTTGTTTATTTATCCGCCTTTTTAGCTTTTAAAGATCTATTCTAGATCTTTGAAAGGTTTTAAGATAATGATCTGCCTAGCCTTTTCCCAACTTTATATTGGATTAATTTGAAATACCTTTGCATTAATTTGGAATTATATTAATTTTTGGGAAATATATTATATCAGTTTGAATTTATAATTATTACTTTTGACATGTATTGAAATAATTTACACAATAATAAAAAATATGTAATTTGTTTTTTATTATTATTGTTTGGCTCGCACTTGACCACTATCTCACCAGATATATATTTTTTTGAATTTTGTTACATATTCAATTAAACTGACATTATACTTATTTGTTACGAGATACATTGGATTCATTTGAAATTATAACTATTAAATTTTTTTGTTACGCATATTGTATTAACTAGACTTTATCATTGTATATTGTGGCATATATTAGATTTAAAAAATTTTAAACGAAATTTTTGCAACTATTATTTTTAAATAATGTGAGTAAATTTCTATAGTTATTGAATTATTCTTCAAGTGTCATAATTCTTTTTTCAGATAATCAATTATGTAATGTTCGACACCATATAAATTATTTGAAAATAAATAAATTTATTGAAACTATATTCCAACCGGATACAGCAGACATTCATCACCATCATCATCATTTCAGCTGAAAGACGTCCACTACTGGACATAGGCCTCCCCCAAGCGTTGCCACATTGATTGCTCTCGTGCGGCTCGCATCCAGCGGATCCCCGCAAGCTTCATCATCACCATAGTCGACATATTTTTTTTCTATGGTCTTAGAGATAATAAATCTGCATAGCATTTTCACAAATATGTTGGGATCAACTTCCAGTCTAACCAGATTAAACGGGATACCAGTATTTTACATGGAACAATTGTCTATCGTCAGATAGACAATTGGTCTCCACAGCTCAGTTAGCGGATACCTCAGAAATCCACTATCAAATGAAAAACTTTTCAATAGTAAATTATTTTTTTGTACGTCACGTAGATTAATAATAGTACATTATGGTACAAGTGTGTAATGTTGGTGATTACCACTGAGGTGCCATTGAGACCCGAGCCGTTAGGTGAGGGTCTTAAGAGAGCTGAAGACGGTAATCATCAATACACACGTGTATCATACGACGTTTTTCAACACACTTGTGAAGAAAATAATATTAAAAAATCATTTTCAACAGTGAAAACGAGTTGTAAAAAAATTTTCGTAATGGCAGACAAAATTAATCAGTTTTCCTATGCGCGCGCATCTAACAATGGCGATCGGCCATAGACCAAAAGAATGAGGTTTTTTTTTTAGCTTTTTCGGATAGCGTTTTAGCCACGTACATTATGGGGAAATTCAAGTTTTCTTTATTGTAGAAAAACAAAAGTTATATTTGACTGAAAGTTTTATTTATTAAACACGTACAAGTTCAAATTATCCATTTAAATACGAAGTTGCATAAAATGAGCAAGCAATAGGTACATTAATTTATTTGTACTATTGAGCACGATCTTTTTTTGTATCGAAACTGTTTTAAGAACAAAGCAACTCAACCAAAATATAAAAAAAAAACTCTATAACTCACTTGTGAATAATAGCAATGAAAAAGTTACAGTTTGATTACAGGTGTCATTATGTGCCTAATTGCGGTGAAATTAGAGCCACTTTATGAGCAAGTGTGTTGAAAAAAATATTGTACACGTATTTTTCTTTTGACACGTAAACATAAAGTGACGATGTGTGACGTCACGAAGTGCTACACTTTAAACTGACAAAGTGACGTCACAAGCCCCCACTCCTGAACTTCGATGCACGTTATTTTTATAATTCTTATTTATTTGATGAAGCCAAAAATACGGGTGCAATATTATTTGATAATCTCACTGACGGACTAAATATAATTATTATTTTTCTGTCCAGGAAACATCCCTTTAATAAATCAAGACCAGGTGCGCTTCGTTATCGTTGTTATAAATACTTAATGTAACTAATATCCATCGCTCTAGCTTGATCCTAACAAGGTGAGGATCGGTTTCCAATATAACGAGAAGCGGGAAAATACTAATATTTTACATCGTTCCACCGCTTTTCGATTATTAGGAAATGCTACTACTCGGTAATTCGGTACAATATTCCAGTGCTTACACAGCACTAGGTATCCAAAATTGCGATATTTTAAATACAAAAGGATTTTGTGTTTTGGGAAATAACTACTCTGTGTTGCGGTTATCTCCAAACCCAATTAGCTTTTTGCTTTTTTGAATTTACAGTTCAATGTATGGCTTGAAAATCCTGTCTTTGTTTGTATAAACGTGTGTGTACTATGTTTTTATAAACACAAAACTAACTAGATAACGCAGTCCTTCTTGTGTATGAAAACCAAGCGTGCCACTTTTTCACTCATAATATATATTAAAACGCCAGTTTTACAGCTTTATACGGAGCATTTATTAGGCATTCTTTTCAGATTTTGGTTTATGTCCGGTGCCGATAACGCTAAATAAAACAACTCAAAGTAAGAGCATTGCTCTCACTTTTACTGCCTTTTTTGACGCGCGAAGTATGTACATACATACGCGTCATCTAGATAGATGTATGCCTGTGTTTGTATGAATACATTTTGGACAGCTACTCTCAATAACCTTGACTAAGACACCATTGACACAAAAACAACATCTGTACATTAATTTGGTAGCAAAGTGATATTAACTCGCGGATAGATGCCAAAGAGACTTAACACCTCGTTACCGAGTTGGCAAGCTATTTGAGAATCTCTTGGAAGATTGTAATTGTTTCTAATGTTTGGTTTAATGAGACTAATACAGCTCTTATAGCTATGTGCACAGGTAGCAAAATATCTTAAGGAGATAAAAAAAGTTGAAAATCATAGTATGGATGGATGTTTGTTACTCAATCACGCCAGAGCGGTTGATCGTATACGGATGAAATTTGTCAGAGATAGATTACAGTCTGGGATACTGGCTACTTTTTATTCCGGTAAAATGAACCCTTGGGATGATAAAATACTTTTCACAAGGGCAAAGCCGCTGGCAGTTTGTAATATTAGTAAGTAGAACACAGATATTATTGGTGATGTTCTTCAGAAAGGCCAGATGCGCTGTAATCATAACTGGCGTTCGTGTATGAACGTAAATGAAGCAAAATAAGTATGTAAGGATAATTTGATTGCAGTTGTCATTTTGTAGTTTATCTATGTAGCTTAAGAACCTGGGTTCCTCTCTACTCTCAGAGGTAACGATAGATTTTACGTAGTGCCTAGGTAACTAATCTTGTCGCCGGTAAATTGGAAAGTCTAGGAAAGTTACGGTACACGAACGTCGCACGAGTACGACTTACGATTGGTTACCCAATTGCTTCGCAGACTGGAAATAATTTTGGAACAGATAAACGATATAGTGGAACAATGTAACTGACAATATTTGGTAAGAGTATTCTGAAGTGTGGATTATTTGAGATGGCATACAATTTAAGCTCTCTTTTAACTCACACCTTTCTCCCATGGGTGTAGGCAGTTACTACAAAACGCTACAACAACGCTACTGCTACGATCCTTACATACTCCTTTTGCTTTTCAAATAGTTACAGCCTTCTTCATTTGTATTTGAGCACCATAATATCTGTGTAAAATTCTAAAACTTACTTGCCAATTTATTTCAAATTCTCATTATTTCAAAGCAAGAACTAGGAACAAAAACTCAATGACGTTTCGTTAATTAAAAGTTCAGAATCCAACATAAAACTTTGTGAGGTGTTGGAATCACGAAGTTCGTCTTTGCATTGCATTATACATTTGGTGTACTATTTAAAGTATAGTTGTAACTATATACAGGATGTGTAGCTAAAACTTTATATGCAATAAGAAAATGAAAGCCATTAGAACATGACTATAAAAGCAAAGGCCTCTTCTCATTCAGAGAAGGTACGAGCACCCGCATCGAGTAATTGTAGCTCAATGCGGATTCGTGACTCATAAGTCCAAGTTTCCCAAGCTGTTTTCCTTGACCGTTGTCAGCGACGTCCAAGATAAACTATATAACTCACATTGGTACTTGCCCGGCTTTTAACTCACGAGCTCAAAGCACGAGAGGTGAGGTCTTAGACCACTATACTAAAACTCGTAATAAAACATACAAAAAACCAACACATAAATAACTATGAAAGATTGCTTTACCATACCGTTACAATGTTCAAATTTGTAAAGAACCTCATGGTTTTAAAGCCCTATTTTACATGCGTTCTCTGAACAAAAGTCATGTTACTGACTGATTTTGGATCCAGCAATCACAATAACCAACATGTAGCTAAATAATAAAATTTAATTAACACTTAATAAATACCTTGCCAATCACCAAGTAGGTACCTACTACAGCCTGGCATAGTTGGGTACAAATATGACAGTATTGTTTCAGAGAGATACTTGTCCAGCGCAAAAACCAGCGGGGAAGAAGTTTGTTCCTTGAGAGAGGCTATGGTAGAGCAGAAAGATTTGAACTAAAGCCTTGTCTCCCAGTGGGGTGATGACAATCTCTTTAGTGAATCACATCAATGACGGTCTCTTTTAACGCTAGCAAAACACAGGCGTGTCTATTCACCGCTAAAAGTTAAAATTATCTATAAAGTTAAAATGTTAAATTATCTATTACATTTACAAGAAGTTTTTAAAAAAAATATATCTTAAAAGATCTTTTCCAACCTTTGGATTAATCAAAAATAAATAATAATAGTCTACATAAACAAAAATAAATGTATGTATATATATATATATATATATATATATTTAATATGTACAAATATTAACTGAAAACAATTCAATGAATCGCTCATGTTATGCACTGTGTCATAGGCCTTAGTAAACACGCAACGACTACTAAATTGCACCCTACCCTCATTCTTCTTAATTTTTAATTCTTTATTGTACACAAAATAATATACAACATAGTGTAAAATGAATAAAATAAATCATATACATACATAGTTATGTACAAATATATATTTACCTATCAGCCTCTTCGCTCAATACTGTTGTGTTGTTTGTTGTGTGTAACTTACCTTCTTCTAGTTTGTTTATTTTGTACTTGTTATGCTAAAACGATATACGAGTACCTTTGTTAAGTCGAAGTATTATTGTAATGTTAGCTTTAAGATGCATGCCTGTTTTTATTATTATCTACGCTTACTGGCAGATAAAATTATTTTAACCTATTATGTTTTCTCTATAAGTGAATTTGTTAATTCTTTTGAGAAGTAAATATCTTTAAACGTAAAAGGAGTCGTTTTGACCAAACTCCTACTTTTCGGGGTACATCTGTTCCTGTAACTCTGTGCTCGAGCTCCTAGGCATGTAGTCGAAATCTAGTCTCTACTTCGGCGCCATTGAGTACAAAGTCCAAATTGCGGCCAAAAAACTGGGCATCCTAAATAGAGTGAAGCGATACTTTACGCCTGGACAGCTTTTAACACTGGAGTATTGCTGTCACCTTTGGGAAGGCTCAGCTAAATATTAACTTACCGCGCTTAAATCGGTGGTATGCAGAGCTAAGAGACTCTTTGGCAAAGTTATACTGGTGGATGCCAGGCTTCACGGCTTGGCTCATCGCCGCAAGGTTGCCTGCTTGTCAGTCTTCTACAGACTGTACTTCGGTGAGTGTGCTCAAGAACTACACGACCTCATTCTACCGCCCCCCTTCTACCATCGGACATCTAGACGCACTGCAAGTTACCAACATTACCTAGTTGCCATTCCACCAATTCTCACCAAGCGCTTCTAAACATCGTTCATAATGCGCATTCAACCTGAATCTCTTCAAAGTTAGAGTGAACTGGCTTCTTCTGGGTAAGCTCGCGCCATCTTCGACCTGTCTCTGTCACCTCTGACCTAGACTAGAGTCAAGAGCAAACCCATATAAAATAGTGCTAAATACAGCTCCCCTCACCACAACCTGTGTAATGAAATAAAACTCGTTCCAAATTAAACGCAGAAACAACGCAATAAAAAGCCACAATAATAAAACCGCTGTACTTTTGAAACTTTCAATCGCCGATACGTTGAAATGTTGAACCAATCAATTCAACGCAAACGTGTTTCAAAATTGTTTCAAGGATGTTTCAACCGAACAATAGGAGCTTTTCCTGTATTCAATCGCGTATTTGTTTTTACTGAAACCTCTGAAAGGTTTCAACCTTTGCAGCTGTGCAAATATTTTTGTTTTTTTTTTGGTCTTGTATGTGGGATTCTTGAGAGGGTTTGTTTAGGGGGTCTAGTCGTCGCGGATTTTCGCAGATTTGTATCGGATCGCTCATCAGAACTTTCAGGAGATTTTTGTAAATATTGGTAATTAATACCGCAAACCACGTGAGCGTATACAGAACCAGATTGCGTAAATGCTACGCCGTAGCAATCGCAGCTACGGCGTAGCACAGGGTGTAGCACATGACATGCTCGCACTTTAGGTTTCTTTGACCACCTTAGTGTGAACAGCTACTACTACTGGAATGGTTTATTGCTAACTCTAAACACTTCAATAATATTCTTGTAATTGCCATAACATATTCATTGGAAATTAAAAGCATGTCTAATGTCTTAAAATTTAATTGGAAATTTTTTGAAAGACTATAAGACTTGCTCACAAAACTTAAAGCTGCCACCACTTTAGCGTGCTCGCCTTAGTAAATGATGAACGGACATGCCGCGGTCTGCTACAATTTATTGCGAGGCAGCTCAAGTACTTAAATGCCTCGTTTCGAAGCTGCCTCGAGAGGAGTGTTCTCGCCTTGAAACCGTTAGTATCTAGTTTCAGCGGTGCTGTTATTCATAGCACTTTGTTTTTGTATGGAAGAATAATTTTAGCTAAATTGCTGTGGCAAAAGTTTGTTATTTTTGAATGGAAGAATAAATTTTGAAAATTAAATCAAGTTTACACGTATTCCTAACTTAATTGGATTTAAAGGCAAATGTTATCTGGAAAACTTGATCTTAATAGACAGAATTTCTCGAAACGAAATTGATCTTTAAAATAGTTTTGATGATGTTTGTAACAATTTTTTTTTGTGATATGATGAAAAATTACTTTCACCTCAATAAACTCGATATAGTTAGTGATCAAAGAATGGACAGGGACTGGTAGCCTCATAAAAATGACACAAAGCACTGATTCTTCATAAAATCAATTATTTTAAATACAGTCACTTACTTTGGCAGCCCACCTATAATTAGTTGTCATTGAACTTTGATTATAGATACAAAAGATCACGAACTCCACATAAAGCAGCATAACATACGACGTTTTGTCACTGGATTTATTAAAACGTTGAATATATTTCCTTTGCCCTTTTCAGAAACCTTTAGCATCCAGATGTGACCCGTGCCTTAAAGCCGGTGTATTTCATCGGGGGTCCCACCCTTATATTTTTAGTGAAACCAACCCCTATTAGATCGGCCCTTGCTATAACGCGAAATGGTATTTGACATTTTTGTAAGTATTATTTCTTTTTGGGAGCAAAGTTTTTTAGAGGAATTGATGCGTGAATCTGGGATGGGGTAAAAATAGACGCTTTTACGGGGTCCGATGAATGGGGGTCGTATACGTATATGGGTAGGTTGAATTAACTTATGGCGGCGTTATTTTTGTTTGTGAAGTTTTAGAGTAACGGAGGGATATCAAAGAAAATGGTGGCGTCACCGTTATTAAGAATGTTTAGAATGGAAACAAACACGATGCCAGCGTATTTATAACTCCAGGAACACTCCTGGGGTACCTTTAAAAAGTATAAAGGAATTCTTAGCAAAAACGTAAATTATATTATTTATTATATGCATTTGTTTCTAGGTAATTGGATGAATAAACGAATGCACGATGACCTTATAAGGAGTCAAAATATTTCCAACCTAAAAAGACCTTCCTGAGGTCCTGACTTAAAATACATGTAATGATACATCTCAGATGAAGTCTAATCTTTAGTCGTGTTCTCTATGCAATTGATAAGATGATAACACACCTGCAACAAGAAAGACCTTTGCGAGGCCACCCCTAGTGCTGTGGAAGTGCCGAACCCTGTCTTAAGCTCTAGCTAGCAAAAGAACTTCTTATGAGTATTTTAGCCTCATGTTATCATACAGCGACAAAGAAGTACATAACATAATCATCAAATTCTTTACACATCAAAAAATAACAAAACAGTTACAAAAAACATTCTTGTACTCTCATATTCCGTCTAAGTACTTCCACGCCTAGCAGCTATTTAAGTACAAGCACAAGTTACTTCGTAACATTAAAATCCATTAGCACTCTTCTTACAACGCCCTCGGGAAGTGTTGTGGCTGTGTATTCATTAGGAGACTGTAAGCAAGATTAAGGCTGAAGACACATAGCTAGGAGGCTTCACTTGCCTTGCTTATTTAATAGCGTAGCTCAAATAACCACGATTTTTATTAAAAAATTTGAGTATTGGTCATACTCTACTTTTGCCTGAAAATCTCTCAATCTGTGGCGTTAACGTTTTTAAACCCAAATAAATCAATTCAGAAATGGAACTTTAGTCCTTAGAACCAAGTGTCGTTGTGGCCAAAGCTTTAGTTACCCGGTTTGGTTCGCTATGAGCATTATGCACGCAGCGTAGCTCTAACCTCTTGGTCACAAACTATGCGCTCAAGCGATACCATTTTTAGGGTTCCGTACCCAAAGGGTAAAAACGGGACCCTATTACTAAGACTCCGAGATCCGTCCGTCTGTCTGTCTGTCTGTCCGTCTGTATGTCTGCCTGTCACCAGGCTGTATCTCATGAACCGTGATAGCTAGACAGTTGAAATCACAGATGATGTATTTCTGTTGCCGCTATAACAACAAACACTAAAAACAGAATAAAATAAATATTTCCCGTACAACAAACATGATTTTTTTGCGATAATTGTACGAAACCCTACGTGCGTGAGTCCGACTCGCACTTGGCCGGCTTTTCCGGTTTAGACTGCAGAGATACATATTAAAGAACTTGTTTAGAGCTTGCCTCGAGTCTCCACGATGCGACTAGCATAGCGATGGTTTAGCGCGTATTACTGCCGCGACGGATTTCCATCTCGGCAGTAATACGTGCTAAACCATACAACCATACCCGCTATCTATTTAAATAACGAGTGATTTTTAATGGCAATCAAAATAAATGTACCTTTTTATGTTCACGGGGGGAAATATTCAAAAGGCGCCTGGACTTTTGGGGAATAGCCCAGGGAGTGTGGGACTTTTACCTCACTAAAACCACCCCGGTGATCACCATCGCTCCGTTACCTCTTAAAAGACCAACCCCAACCTGGAAACCCAAAAAAAAAAAAATACCCATTAGCAACATCACGGTAGCCAAGCTTAACAGCGGTCAGGAAGCGTAGTTTGCTTTGACGCGCTCCCACTCCCTGCTACTGATGAGTCGTGGCTTGGCATGAAGTCACACACACTTGTCGCAAATCGAGTCGCAAGGCACATTTTCCGAGATTCGTGTTCGGGACGTTATAAGCATGACTGTGTGGCCTCGACCTGAGTTTTCTTATTAATATTTACATGATGTTCATTGAAGCGGAATATGATACGGACATTATGATGGTAATGAATAATTTATGTAAAATTATAAGTAGTTACAGCCTAAAGGTTAAATAATAATAGCCGCACGGACGGTTCGATCTTCAAGGTCAAGCACGTAACATTTTCGGAGATTGGTCTATGGATGTGTGACCATTCCGTACATAATCTAGCAGTTTTTAAGTCAAGACTGAATAGGTTATTTTTAGCCAAGCGTGTCTCACCGTCGACCACATCATCGCTTACCAACAGGTGAGATAGTGGTCAAGCGCGAGCCTATAATATAAAAAAAAAACAAGACGCTTGTGTGTTTTGGAAAACACGTTTAGCTGCTGGTCCCGACTGTCATTTATAAATCTTCAAAGTCATAACGAGTAGTCAGGAGACTGAAATCTGACACCAATTTTACCAAAGTGTATCGTATAAAACAATTACTAGGTTATGGATGTCCAAAAGACAGATTTTCAATCTAAAATACTGGTACTCAGGTGCTTTCAGTTTGACTGGAAACCGACTGCAACATATTTCGGCAAAGCATAGACAAATTGATTGATAGCCTAAAGTTTAAATTGCTTAGTCTTTAGGGCAAAAAGTCAAGTTACTTTGAAACCTGACCGTTGAACTAACAACAAGTAAACCGTGAACTCTCTTCTATCACTTGAGTACTCTCTCACCACAAGTTTGTCGCAGCGACAAGAGCTATTAAAGATAATACTCGTTCAGCGATACTCGCTCGGCGATGTTCGCTTGGCGGTCAGAAGTCACGCGGAGAGTCCAACAAACCAACGCGTGCAGTACTGGCCACCCCAGCGAGTGGTGCGAATAATCGCCCATCGCTCAATAACACTTGCTAATAGACCAGCGACCAAACTATCGGAACTGCACACTCGCGACTCGTTGCTCGCCAAATCGTTTTTAGTTTCTAGCTTTACTCGTTTCTCGCTGATCGTCAGCCTAATGCTTGTGCTTGTGGATTTTTGCACAGCATAGGCAACAGGTTGACATTAGTAGTGTAGTGGTAGTGGTAGAGACTCCCTTGGTCCGTTGTGCGTTGGGGGCACTGGCTAACATAGCCAGCCTAGCTCCGTCCAAAAGTACCGAGGATTTCTGTGCGTTGAGATGCCACGGCCTCGCATTCCAGGATTACGTTGGCGGCTGATTCTTCGGCGTTAAAAAGGCCACTGCAAAGTGGGCTGTCCGTGGCGCACATGTTGAAGAGATGTTTGTTTAGAAGGGCGTTATTAGTAAGACGCGGGTGTACTTTTGCCAAAGCCATTTTTGACTGTCTACAGTCTGTTGCCCGCGACCATCTGTTATTATGTAGTTCTGTTGATCTTTGGCGAATCCACACACGAAATTACAAGAAAGGCAAGTGGAGAAGTGGGTATGAGCCTAGCACTAACATCTCGGAACCCCTCTTCGTAAGTTCATCTGTGACATCATTGCCTAGGGATCCACTGTGCCCCTTGATCCACTGGAGGGAGATTTGTTTGGATTCCGATATACTCTCCAGGGCGAGGTGACACTCAAAGATAAGTTTGTTGTTAGTTATTTTCTAAAGTTTTGAGCACCGCCAGACTTTCAAATAGGAATCAGATACCTTAGTTCTGGATGCCTAAACACTTTACGGTTGTTGCGGCTTGTGTTAAGGTGATACATTAACAATGGAATATCGAACAACACAGGTTGACATTATTACATATTATACAGTCATGGTACGCGGTTACAATAATGGCAAGTTATAAAAAAAAACACATCAGACAAAATAAAAATACCCGAACCCGATTCTAATAAATCACTAACTTACTTTATAAAGGAAACCATAATAGCCATCACAGACGAAAATTTACAAGAATCAGCAAATAATCAACAAGTAAAATGTAAAAAGCTCCCGAAACATAAATTATGCATGCCCCCGACATTATTGCATGCTACATAATTTATAAAGTAGTAGACACGCTTCGATCGACAATCTTTGTGCACTTAATTACGACACGGTATCTTGTGAAAACTCCCTGATTCAAACAGTAAAACTGCCATAACTTCTGAACGGCTGAACCGATTTTCATAAAAATAGCTAAGAACAGTCTCGATAAAATCACCATTAAAACAAAAAAAATACCATAATCAAAATCGGTTCATTCGTTTAGGAGCTATGATACCACAGATG
Source organism: Orthosia cruda (assembly GCA_964057195.1). Lineage (NCBI taxonomy): Eukaryota > Metazoa > Arthropoda > Insecta > Lepidoptera > Noctuidae > Orthosia > Orthosia cruda. The sequence continues at coordinate 32,825,520 of OZ059825.1, read as the reverse complement.
GATACATAAATACACACATACACAAATACACAGGTACACACGTCAATCTTTTAACACCGCCACTTTTTCCGTCGTGGGTTAATGACATCCCTCTTTTCCGTCGGGTGTTAAAAATCGGGCATGAAAGTAAAAAAAACCTTTAATTGTACCACTATAGGATAAAAGTATGTTTTCTTAAAAATAAGTCATTAATCACGCTTGAGTTGCAGTTGTTGAGAATTCAGAAGAGGCTCGAACTCTACTGCTAAAGTAAATTCAACCAGATTATTATTTACTATATCAAATTCCGCTTACAACCCAAAACACCACAAACTACAAACATACCATTGGCTTACAAGGAGCAGGGTCCTCAAACTTACCCAAGTTTTAGTAATAAGCTACTGAACTAACAAACCCGACCTTGGGCTGAAGCAAGTGGTAAATATGCGTCCCTACTTCTGCTTGACTTCATATTTTTCTACTTCGGAACCGTGTTAGCATATTTTCTTTGATATTACAAATACCGAAACGCTTTTATGTTTTATAAGTGCCCATCTGATATAAAATATATGGCATTTGAATTTGAAAAACAAAATACGTTTTCCTGTAACCAGATTCAACTCGAAGGGATTTCCTTTTGAAAAATATTACAAACTTTTATACGTATTTTTAAACCATTATCAACTCTTTTAACAGTATAATAGTTTCCACCTTATGTTTTCCTTCACCGTAAAGCCCTTTTGATATCTTGAACAATGTAAAAGGTACAGAAAGCCTGTGGCATAATCTCAGCCACGTGGATTGGTTTTACTAGGAAGTTAAATTATTTACATAACAATAAGTATTCCGTACGCAAAATACGCGCTTAGACGTGGAGTTGCGGACACCAGCCCGTCTTAATCTAATCTAACAATAAGTATTGTTTTGTTTAGTTCCGATTATAAGCCAATAATATTATAAATGAGTACGTTAGCTTAATAGTAGATTATGCACCGAGGGGCTAAAGTTGTGTCTTATGTCACGGGCGTCATATTGAATCTCGAGCGCAATGAAGGATTCGGGATTTAACTCACGAGCAAAGCGAGGGAGTTAATACAAGAATCCAGAATGCAGCGGGGGATTCAAGCTAGCCCAAGGCAAAGACACCTTTAGCCCAGAGGAGGATACTCTACTTTTTACACCTACTCTGAGAAAATAATAGCCATAGTACAAAAAACAAAGTATTTATTAAATAAACAAACAGTAAGAATAACATATTTAGAACTTGATAAAATGTGATAAATCGACTGTAGTACAGAAAGGTTTTATTATTTATTTATTTAATCACAAAATCCACAGCAATCTTTGCGCAGTTTACTTAAAATAAATTAACTAATGTTACAGCCAATTACTATTACGGTATTACGGCGCGGTACGGTATTTGTTATTATTAATGCAAGTTTTAATGTTATTCCATTCCTTTTAAAAAATGGTTCGTAGTTATCTAATTATTCTTACAATAATAAGTCTTCGAAAACATGGCAACGATATGAAGAAGCAGTCGTTATGATTTTGTAGGAAATCGAGAATATCATCCACGTGTAGTAAGGGTATCGAGAATAGCTTTCCCCTTTCTGGCACCAAAGGGTGTTTGTTAGTATTATACTGCCAATTTAGATGAGCATGTGAGATTCCAAATTCAATACACATTATTGACCAGCGGGTCATAATGAAATCCAGTACAACATTATTGACCGGCTGTGCCCCCGGCCACTAATGACTCACTTAAGGTTAAGGTTGCTTGACATATAATTTGACATTTTCGAGGTGTGAAAAATTATTTTTCATCACACTTAAACAGTAAACACACAGTACACGTAAACAGTATCAAAACATACAGGTTAACTTGGCCGTAATGCCCCATATAAAACCCTCGGGCTTTTTTGTTTGTCATGAAACCCAAGGGCGGTAAGTAATATTTTTTTAATTTACAGCACAGGACACAGGTCATGCAAGTTCAAGCAAGGAGTTTACACGCAATTGAAAAATTGTCTGAAAATGTTATCTAAACAGGAATTTCTTTGCAATCTCGCTACATGTTACTTAAATACTCAACTAATGTTCTTAATTATCGATTTTAATAGTTGTAGTATGAAAACATCGAAATTATTTAATTCTTTTTACACTCCGTCATGGCTGTATACCTACGTAAGTATTTGCCCTTAAAGTTTCTGAACGAAACACTGTATAATCTGTGGTGTGGGCAAAAATTTTCCAACCGCTTAAAAAAAAGTTCACGTATTTCGTAATAACAACTGTGCTGACTTGTGTATTAAAGCTATAATTCATAATTATTACTCGCAAATGTGATGAAAACATTTGCGAGTAATAATTATTTTTATTTCGACTTCGGGCTTCTACTAGAAACCTAGAGCCTCGATCGTAATTCCTTACATACCGCCCTTAATACACAATGTACTATTCTTCCTTACCGCTCAACTTACAAACCATAACTATGATATTACAGACTGAATGGAAAATACCTAAGGTGAAATCCTTGTAGATTTATTCTAACTTTTATCACGCTAGGCCACAGTAGCACATAACTCAATTTTGAATATAGAATGGCAACGTACCATCATAGGTACATTGCCATTCTATATTCAAAGTTCAAACCCACCGAACACCGTTGGTACATATACACAGAATTAAATTCCAGGTGCGCAGTACTCATAACCGGCGTGCGTGTGTAATCTGATGTTTGAACGTAAACGAAGCAAAAGGAGCATGTAAGGATTGTAGCAGCTGTCATTCTGTAGTTTCTGCCTAACGCATGGGAAAATGCGTGAATTTATGTACCTACTAGCTTCTGCCAGCGGCATCGCCCGCGTTCAAGCCGAAAATTATCCCGAGGGAACATTTACCAGGGATAAAAGTATTATATGTGCTATTCCTGTCTATAATCTACTCTGTGCCAAATTTCATCCAAATTCGTTCAGCCGTTCTGGCGTGATTGAGTAACAAACATACTGTATGTATCCATCCAAACTTTCGCATGTATATTACTAGCCTCTGCCAGCGGCTTCGCTCGCGTTAAAGTCATATTCCCGGGATAAAAAGTATCTTATGTGCTATTCCTGTCTATAATCTATCTTTATGCAAAATTTCATCCAGATCCGTTCAGCCGGTTCGGCGTGATTGAGTAACAAACATACTTACATCCATCCTAACTTTCGCAATTATACTACTAGCTTCTGACCGCGACTTCACCCATGTGAAAAGTTTTTTCTTATCCCATGAGAACTTTATACTGGGATGAAAAGTAGCCTGTGTGCAGTTTCAGACTATAAACTATCTGTGTACCAAATTTCATCCAGAGCCTTTCAACTGTTATGGCGTGATTGAGTAACTAACATACATCCATCCAAACTGCCGCATTTATAATATTATTTATTATATATAGTAAGATTAGTAAGAGTAAGATGTGTGTGTGTGTGAACATTTCTAGATCTTGTTCAAATAGGATAACGCAGACGTGGCGATGGCCACTTCACCAATAGAAGGGCTGCCTGGCTTGAAAAATAAAAACAAACATATTTCTAATAATGCAGTTCTCATGGGTCAACTTAAATGGAATGGCTTGTAGTAAATCAATAAACATTTACGAGAAAGATGCTTCATAACACCCAAATCCATATATCAGAGAAGAGCCTCAGGGAACAAATGCCTAAAACGCCCGCCTATATGCCGTTTGCATCGAAATTATCCTTAAATTATTTATTATGTACTGCTTTTGGGCCATATATCAAACCTATGGGAACTATTCATAACCATTTGGTGTTTTATTATGGGCAAGCAGCAATATTTTTTTGCCGATATGGAAATAAGGCTGTGATAGCATCATGGATAGAGGGATCAGATGTGTGAAAATCCCGTAAATGTGCCGCTGAAAGCGAGAATCTAGATGAAATCTTGGTTCACATTTTCCTTCAAAATGTGATAGTATTTTTCATTTTGGATACCTCACGATCACAGGGAAACGAGCCTTGGTGGCTATTGCTACGAATGGCATCGTCACAACTTGCCATACAAACCAAATTTGTCAGTGAATATTACCGTTTACTGTGAATGTTCCTGTGTATAACTATGGTCAAAGTTTGTGCCTAGCGCACACTGCGCGTTCGTAATAATTATGTGTAATATCTCGCGATTAATATTACGGTGATAAAACTGTATAAAATCAAGTACAAAAAAGAGTGGTTTAAGCCGATCCTGGCATGGTTTTCCCACAGATGGAGTTAAGTAGTCAAATTTGTTGTAATATTTTTAATTAAATTTGAACTACTACTTTGATATAAGTCTAAAATCGTAAACCCACCTCAAGCAAATGTTTATTTTCATTAATTATCGTGCCTTACCTGTATGAGAAGAGGGCTTTGCTATGAGGCAGCTTTAGCTACGTATTATTTATTTAAATTAAAACAGCATTTAATGTTAAAATTGAAAATGTTCTTGACAAAACTAATATTTCAATAACTTTTCTCACTAATAGGATTAATATCAAAGATGAAAAATTGTACAAAGCTGATTCTGAAAAGGACACTAGAAAATGATTAACGGTAATTGGATTAAACTGATTATAACTCAAAAACAGTTTGGAGGACTGAAAATTATTTAATGAAATTTAATGAAGTTTTCGTCGTCGGAATTCTGATTTAATTTGACAAACTGACTAGGTTTAGCTTAGTTTAAGTGTAGAGAAAATTGGGGTGAAACTGGTATTTTGTAAGCCAACTGCCGGGGACTTATGCATGAATGTAGGAGGATCATAAAATGTACCAAACATTATAATGCTTCTGTGGTCACTGTCTATTTACACAGACGTGAGAACGAGAATTGTCGATGTAGCGACACTTAGGAAAGGCCTAAATTCAGCAGTGGACGTCTTTCAGCTGCAATGATGATGATGATGAGACGTTATATTTAGTCATATAAATAGGGATGTTTTCTGGGTAGAAAATAGTGTTTTTCAACACACTCATAAAGTGGCTCTAATTTCACCGCAATTAGGCACATAATGACACCTGTTATCAAACTGTGACTTTTTCATTACTATTATTCACAAGTGAGATAAAGAGATTTTTTATTATTTATTGGTTGAGTTGCTTTGTTCTTAAAAAAGTTTCGATACAAAAAAGATCGTGCTGAATAGTACAAATGCAACTCATTTCATACAACTTCGTATTTCAATAGATAATTTCAACTTGTACGTGTTTAATAAATAAAACTTTCACTCAAATATAACTTTTGATTTTGTCTGTAATAAAGAAAACTTGAAATTCCCCATTTTGTACGTGGCTAAAACGCTATCCGCGAAAAGCCAAAAAAAAGATAACTTATTATTTTTTGAATTTTAGTCTATGTTCGATAGCCATTGTTAGATGTGCGCGCATAGGAAAACTGATTAATTTTGCCCGCCATTGCGAAATAAATTTCACAACTCGTTTTCACTGTTAGAAATGATTTTTTTGTATTATTTTCTTCACAAGTGTGTTGAAAAACGTCGTATGATACACGTGTGTATTGATGATTGCCGTCCTCGGCTCTCTTAAGGCAATCTTAATGGCCATAATGTACTATTATGCAACTAGTGAATAAAGAACGGATTTAAAGCGAGGGCCATAGATGAATCACGAGCAATTGAAGGATTCTAACAACTGAATTAAGACCGTGGGGACTGATGCAAGTGTTATAATCCTGAGCGATGCGAGTGATTCATGGCCCTCTATATAAATCCGTTTTATTCAAGAGTTGCATACTATACTTGATACCATGACTGCGAGAAAAACAAAGATTTAAGCGAAATGCACAAAGAGCGCCTCCTTGCGAGTTTGTGCAAGGAGTTTGTATAGCATTTGAATATATTGGTGTGTTCTAAATTCAAACACCAACATATTAATCAAAAGTGCTTTTTATTCAAAGTTTTCAGTGAATAAAATAAGCTTTTTAGAGGAGGAATGGTGTGATGGCTGACGGACTAAATAATAATTCTATTTAGTCCGTCAGTGAGATTATCAAATAATATTGGACCTGAATTTTATGCTTTGTAAAAAAAAAAGATAAAATAAAGCACATCAAAGTTCAGGAGTTGTGACGTCACTTTGTAAGTATAACTATAAAGTATAGCACACCGTGACGTCACACGATATTTCAACACACTGTATCGTCGTAATTTTTTGTTTACGTAGCAAAAGAAAAATAGCTGCTAATATTTTAAGTTATCTAACTGACGGACTATATAGATATTTTTGTCAACTACCCTATTATATGTTACCACTTTTGATTTCGATTTTCATTGGGATAAAATGTCATTATATCAGCGATGGCGATGGTCGAAATACCAAAAGGTAAGGCATTGATCATTTGATAGCGCTTGGCATTTGTATACATTTTTCCTTTTTCCAATCGCTATGGCGTCGCTTTCGTTGATAAAATATCACTTGTATAAAGCGCCTGGTAGTTTTAAGACGTACAAGTTTCATTCAACCTTAAGAAGTTAAACAATTATTATTCGTGACTGTACTGTAATGTTTAAGTAGGCAAGGGTAAAAAAGTAAAGGTAAGGCTTGTCTTTATTTATTACCCAATTATGTATGTTTTAGTTAACCTACTTCCTACCATAAATATAGCCGAAAATTAAAAAAAAGTTTGTATGAATGTTTGTTACTCTATCACACCAGAATGGCTGAACGGATCTGGATGAAATTTGGCACTAAGACAGATACATAATATATTTATCCCGATAACCTCAGTATTCTTATCCCTTTTTATAAAAAAAACACTTATCACGCGCATGTTGCCGCGGACAGAAGCTAATATCTCCATAAAACTCCGAATCAGAATGCTCATTCTCAAAAAAACTCTCATTCTCAACAATAATAACATTATTTTCTCAACTTTAACGAACTGATCATTATTAAAATATCCCTCATTACTATTCAAACGTTCTGGATATTAAAGAGAAACACAGTGTATCCTGCTTGTCGTGTATGACTGAAGGAAATAGGTCGTAGCGTTCTCCGTTCGCGAGAGGTTAATAACCTGTCTAGGGAGTGAAATATATGGAAGGGTTGTTGTTTTAATATTGTCTTCATATTTTTTATATTAGCTTTGTTTGATAGAGGCAATATAGGACTGCTCTAACAAGTAATATTTCAAAATTTCAAAAAACCCCGTCACATTTTTATTTCATGCTACATAATTTATCTAGTACATAGTAGATAAGCTTCGGCAAACTATTGAACTCGTAATCACGACATGATATCTTGCGAAAACACCCCGATTCAAACAGAAAAACGCCAATAACTTTTTAACGGCTGAACCGATTTTATTCAAACATAGCTAAGAACACTCTCGACAAAATCAAACAAAAAAACCAAAATCAAAATCGGTTTATCCTTTTAGAAGCTATGACGCCACAGACAGACACACAGATTCACAGCAACACACGTCAAACTTATAACACCCCTCTTTTTCCGTCAGGGGTTAAGAACGGTGAAGCAAAACATCAAATGAGGAAACCGACGTCGTCAAACCAAAAATTTGAAGACATAATATGACATCCACCAACCCATACCGGACCCGCGTGTTGAATGAAGGTCCATTCCCTCTCTCATAGAGAGGAAGCCTGTGACCCAGCGGTGAGAACATTAAAAAGGCTGATGAAGGTGACGATGATTATATTGAAAATAATACGTACTATACTAAAAAAAAAATCAAAAAAAAATCTGTAAGAAATTTTTTGATAAAAAAATTCTTACACTTATAATTTTTAACCTCACACACTGCAGTGCGTGTTCTGTGTGATTTCGTTCTTCTGTAGTTCTTCGTTAGTCTGTAGACTGAAAATCTTCCATAGGTCATTGGAGTAACTTGTCTTTACCTTTACTGTCTTTCAGGATCTGATTGGAGTTTCAGGAGAAACTAATAACCGAGCTTTTATTTAACTTGCAATGTTTGTATGTGTGTATGTTTCGATCTTCAAGGTTAAGCAACGCTTGACGAGGTCGGTCCGTGGATGGGTGACCATTTGAACATACCGAGTTTCCTCCGTGCCTCGGAAAGCACGTTAAGCCGTTGGTCCCGGCTGTCATTTGAAGATCTTTGACAGTCGTTACGAGTAGTCAGAAGCTTGAGATCTGACACCAGTCTAGCCAAGGGGTACCGTTGTTACTCAGTTACTTGGGTTGTGGAGGTCAGATAGGCAGTTGCTCCCTGTAAAATACTGGTACAATATAGTTGGGTCTAGGCAGAAGATGGTGATGTTTGTATGTAAGTAAGTTCGGGTCAAATCTTGCAACTGAATTATAAAGCAGTTATCCTCCACCGATTATAATTAAATTTAGTTTGGATGACAATGCATGGTTAGCTAAGTGACGTTATTCTAAATCGAGAAGATATGGCGGACGGCCCAAGATGACGGGTTAGTTATTTTTTGTGCACTGCCATGATATGCGTATCAAATGAAATGGTTTGCTGAGAAGAACAAGATAAAAGCTTGTTTTAAAAAAAGACTTTCTATTTTCAACAAAAAATTACAACTTTAGAAGGGGACATATAGACTGAAAAATAGAAAAGTAAATTTAAAAATTTCTTCTCCTTTATTATCTGCAAATGAATACTATGGTTCAATGCGAAACATCCAACACACACATACACACTAATTTACAAAATAAAACTTTCAGAACAAGATTGATTGGACTGAGCAAAATAAATTCTGTTTACAATTCCTATTCAAAGTCAGTTCCAAAGACGTTCACTGCACTCGACGGTAAGCTAAGATTCTGCCAACATATCATATGACTGAACCCGATATTATGTAGCTTTTGCCCCTGCCATACGTTTGATACTCGTCAGAGATTCGTACGTTCGTAAATTCCCTATAATAAATGCATATTGAGTAGAGGTTAAAATTTTGTTAAATAAATGAAATATTGCATTACAACATCGGTAAAGTCTAACATTAACAAAATATTAAATTTAATAGCGAGAAAACTGGTGACCGGCCTATTAAAATTAATGGAAAGTGGAAATCTACTGATAGAAACAAACCATGTTTGTCATTTTGCCGGTGCGAACCTATTTAATGAAGACTCATGGCAAAAACAAGTATGATAAATTGACTTTATTGACGACATAATATGAATCAAGAAAAAAAAAAGGTCATAGGAACCACTTTATTGTTTCTTGCTATCATCACCCACCTTCAATTGCACGTTATTCATTTCGTTTCTCAGCAACCGCCATCTAATCCAGCTGCTACCAAAAGCAAAAGAATGGATACTAGAGTATCATTCCTGTTCTTTGCAGTTTTCTAGGAAAAGTATAAAATTAAAACCTATCATAACAATCAACCAATCAGATCGATTGCTTCCAACCAATCGCACAGCTCCATCGGTCCGTTCCGATCGCCAATTGTTTCCTCATAATTGGGTCTCAGCGGGATTGGAAATTAGAGAGTTTTACAATTATCACGATAGATAAATCGTGATTGCTTTTGTAAGTTAAAGCAAATTGATTCTGAGATTTAGAATCGAAGAAGGTGAAGTTGGAACGGCCGCTCTCTAATTAAGGTAAAGTGGATATTACAGAAAAAAATCTTGAAAGAAATCGGTTTAAATCGTGAGCTAGTTCTTACCTTCATTTGAGCGCTAATCGAGATAATTATAGATTCTATAAAAAGGTAGTGAATGTAAACGAGCTTAACGATTTCGCAGAAAGATATCAAGGTAAGGTAATAAGAATACTAAAAGCCATTTCAAATGAAAAGACATTGATATCTTGAAAGTCGGATTTCTGTCATCTCAGAAGTTTGATTTATGTGGTCTCGATTGTAGATTCAAAGTCTTTGAATGATAGTCATGTATGTAGATATAGAATATCACATTAAGCGTTAGGTACCGTGCTCGAACATTAGTAAAATTATAAATGCTAGCTGCTGCCTGCGGCACCACCTACGTCAAAGTCGATATAAGCACAAACGAAACTGAATGAATAGTATGTCCTGTGTTAAAACCTGGTTATAAAAAAATCTGCGTGCAAAAATTCTTAAAAATCCGTTCCGTAATTTTTGCATGAAAGATTATCAAACATCCATCCATCCATACTCTCTCAAATTTGTAACGTTGGTAATTTACGTTACTGCAGCATATTACTTCAAAGCGAATTAAAAATACAAATGATGCTAATAATATTATAAATTCACAGGGACCTTGTAAGCTCAGTCCTCTTTTAGATCGTCTATTTAGGAGTTTAGAAATTCTGGCAACAATAACTTAATTTAAAATTAGAATATACCTTACTCGACCAACCACATTAAAGGCTTTTCACAAAGAGGAGGAATGAGCATTAATAACCACGCTTGCTTTAACCGGGTATGCGATTTCAGAATTTTCCACCCGATGCTTTCATTTACAGATCTCAATGATCACTATACTCCATTTGAATTAATATAAGATAATTTTACAACCTCTTTTTACAGCCCGTTCAGCTGATTTTGTGTTCTAACCCATAAATATAAGGATGGCATAAAAAGCATAAACCTGTTACCAAAACTAACTGTTTAATACAGCTGCTATTTGTTATATCACCAACGTAATAGAAGTCAAAATCGGTTGAACGGGCTGTAAAAAGGGATTATTTAAATGTCTAATGTTATCCCAAATGGAGTATAGATAAATTAAAACCTCCTTTCTAAATACACCGCCTCTAAAACTACAATCATACTACTACTACTACGCCTGTATTTTTCGAAGGGTTAGGGTGTCACCAGACCAATCGATCGGTCGTCGATCGACGGCATCGATCGTTGGTATAATGGATTCGTCGATGTCGATCGATAGTTTCTACCAAACCAATCGATCGATCGTCGATCGAGCTGATGGTTTTAGCAGGGGTTAATCGATCAACGTCGACCGATACATGGTAGGACGGTATCCGTCGATCAATTAAAGCTACCAGACCAGTCGATCAACTTCGATCGATCGATTGGTCTGGTGACACCCTAACCCTTCGAAAAATACAGGCGTAGTAGTAGTAGTATGATTGTAGTTAAATATCATGTAATGCCGACACGGTTGGCGTAGTGGTTGCGCGATCAGCTGCTGCACTGCGTGTCGCGGGTTCGATTCCCACACGAAACAAATATTTGTATGACCCACGGATAGCTGTACCGGATCTGGCCATCTTAACGTACCCACGATACAGGAAGAAATTCCTATTGTGTGGCAAACTAAAAAAAACTTTCGGTGCCAGTCTATTGCGATTAATCGGGCACTAATCCAGACCCTGCTTTTGAAAAAATCTCGACCCGGGAATCGAACCCAGGACCTCATTTAAAGCTACTAGCACTTGCGACCACTACAACTAAAGGCAATTTCTCGGCCTGATCACTACGATCAATTCATCCACTCTATTTAACGCGACGTGTTTTCAGCCAATCGCCCCAACAATACATAGGGTAAGTTGAAACAAGTCTGTTAGATATTATCAACACAACTACTTTCATACATCAAACCGTTTATCAGTCTGTCAAATGTAACTTGGAATGTCTTTTGTCATTGATTAAAGTCGGTGTGGATTGAAACTTGGACCTAATCTGTACCTTTGTAATAGTTCGTTGAACTTAGAATAGGTTGTTCTATTTCTATATTGTGTGTGACGTTATTAAAGTTACCAGGCCAATTTGAGCTCCGAAAATATCACGTTTGTTTGACCAAATAAAAGTTAATAAACCAATTTGGAGACACTGCTCTTGGTAGCATCCAAGCATTGTATATGTTGGACCTCATTTATGAATATCTCTGAATTGTATATCAACTGATTAACAGATTCTAATTACAAATTTTCTGTTGGGGTATTGTAGATTTAGAATCTGTTAATATTTTAACTTTTCGGTATACTATGGTTAGATTTTTAAATTTTTAAGTTTGTATGAATCCAGTTCTTTTGATTTGCTTGACGTATAAATTTAAACTTTTCAAATGTTATTATTTGACCCGCTCTGTATGATAGGCTTTTTTTAAATATAATTAGGTTAATAATTTATACGGTTTCCTATTACGAAACATACCAGCAGACTGGAGACAGGTTTTGGCTGGTAAAAGCTTCAATCATAATAACTACTTTAAACAAGTGTACATTTCAAAACATCTAATCCTCAAAACAGAATACAATAACTGGAACACAACAAAAGCTTATACAAAAATCTTTATTATCATTAAAATTATTTATGGACGGCCATTCCCATTGCCATATCTGTAAAATCATTTAATTTGTGCAATTAAATGTTGAAATATGCAAACGAGTATCATAAACTTATATCTTCCCCTTTGTATCACATTTGGTCAAGCTATTATGACCAGTATAAGCTGACTTGTCATTGTTTGGTAAATCTAAATAATGACAGGTCAGATTATACTGGATTCATACGTATAGCTTGATTGTCACGGTTTCAAATAAAATTGCCACAATCCAGTCCAAATTCATTATGGTGGATATTGAATGAGATTAGATTTCCAATAAAAAGGATTATGTGTGCGGATTTTCATTTTGAAATTTTATTTGATGAACGGGGCGGAGGTTGCATTGAAAGGTTTATTCCAGTATAATATACTAGTATTGGTCTTAAATCCGTTTCATAATTTGATTTCCCAAATAAAGAAAAAGAAAAAGAAAGAAAAATGTATTTATTGGTATTAAAAACAAAAACACCTTAAAATTAAACAAAATAAATAATTAAAACTATTAATACCAAAAGGGCCTCAGCTCAGCATAATGCCAAGTGGTAATACAGTACCACCTGACGCTGATTTTCAGCTGCAGCCCACGAGTGCCATACGCTCGAAAACACAAACAAACATTTATAATATACAGTTTTTGTTTTAAAATTACCTAAAACAAAATTTTGCGACTCATTATAACTCAACAAATTTAAAAGTTCTATGTGCCCATTAACAAAAGAGAACAAATAAAATAAGTATTTTATTACATCATTAAAGCAGGGTGCAGGTCACTGAACTAAAATAAATTAAAAGACAATAATAAAAGCACAAAAGATAAAATCTATCAATGTATAAAATTGATAAAGATTGTTTAAAACTTATAAATCACATATAGGCATAATCTGATTATATTAAGGGGTACAAGAAAATAAGGCCATGAAGTAGCCTTAACCCTGGAAAGAGATCCATCCTTTTGCATGGCATTAAAAATGATATAACTGTACTAATTTATTTAGACTTACTTACCTACATAAAAAGAACGATAACTGCTGAATAGTCATGTAAAGTCAGAAAACTATTGCAAAATTCGGAGACCAACATTCAGAGACACTAGGAAAATTATATTCTATCAACTAAAGCGTTGTAATAGAATGAGGACTTCCGTTCTTGTGCTCACCAGTTGGTGCCACTGGCGAGTAAGATCCTTAAATATACTGATAAATGTTGTTATTATGCACACGGAAACAAAGTTCTCAAAAACATCAAAACTCTATTAAAGCAGCCGTTGGTAAAATCCGTTCCTATCTTAATCGGCCATAAAAATATGCACAAAAATAAAAAAGTAGATAAACTCGCACTAAATACGAAAAACAATGATATTTGACATTTTGAAAACCTCTCTCTACACCAGCGCCCCTAGCGGCAAATTCAAACGCGGTAGCCCTCATTGGGAAAACGTCAAAAATACATGTGATTGCCAAGCACTATCGAAATATCACGTGATCAATCCCTCATATTTTGGCAGTTTGACCATCGCCCATGGCTGATATAATGACATTTTTTCTAGATCCTAAGCACATTTTACATTGGCTTGTAAGTGTTTAGAAAAATGTGCGAGTCTATAAAATTTGGAGGCCAAATCAAACGCCCAATTCGCAAAATAAAATAAGAGCTGATCGTCCTTTTCTCAAAATAACCTAGTAGCTAAAGGTCCTAAAAATAATTGGGAATGGTGTAGTCATACCACACAAATATGTGATTTGTAAAGAAATAATTATACTCAACATTTTCTTGAGACTTCAAAATCAATTTGCGTTCAGTGCGAAAGTGATCATTTCCAGTTTAAGTTATAAATCGGTCTAAGTGTAGACATTCTGCGTCCTGGAGAGAAGACGGCGCGTTCAGTTGTGGCGCAAAACTCCTCAAGTTTTACACCCACGGGTCGCACCTTGTGGCAGCCGGCCATCATGTCGCGATTTTCGGTGCCCGGTGTGTTTGCTAAGGATAGGGTGGGAGATTGCATCCTCTTGTTCCCTTTCTGCCAACTACTTTGCGACCATCACTTCCTTGCAGAAGGGGACGATTGCATCCCACACACTGCCACTTCCGACCATGGACTGGACCACGAACGGAAGCGAGTCGTTATTAGCAGCACCAACTGTCGCGCCGAGGTCATGGAGCTTCACAAACTAAGCTGGGAACTGCTCCTGCCAGCTTCGCCTCCACCCTCGACTGTGAGCCCGCATTTCAATTTCCTGTTCCATCAAATCCTTCATCAGACCTGAAGTCTTTGTAACACTATCATCAGACGGTTGATTTGCCATAAAGTGGAATATTGCTTTAATTATTTTTTTTGTTTCCATTTTACTTTTGAAATAAATTGTACACTGAACCATGACGAAACATCGATATTATTTTTAACCGACTTCCCAAAAATGAGGAGGTTCTATGTTCGACTTCATGTTTGTTTTTTTTTTTTTTGTGTATGTTCACCGATTACTCCGTCAATTGTGGACAGATATTGAAAATTCTTTTTTGTTTGAAAAAGTATGTTCCGAAATTGGTTCATTTTAATTTGGTGAAGATCTGATGAAGAACTTCGGAGATATACAACAGAACTCTTCAATAAATAACGGCAAATCTACAAACGCTACGCAAACGGCTCTCTCGGGATTGCTGCAATCGCATGTCTGTTTGTTCTTTATAACATTTCATAACATAACATCACGCCAGTTCGCTCTTAAGGGGTAAGCAGACCTCTCATTTCACCGGTTATGTTCAAGTTTCATGAAATCTATTCTGGCGAAATAGTTCCCTTACTAACTTGCCTATTAGGTACGTACAACTAAAAAGAGAAAATAAAAAAACTTTTTGCAAAAAAATACTACCGACTTCCAAATACAAAACTACAAAGTGAAAAATAACTTAATCTTTTGAAGTCGGTGTCCATAAAAAAAAATGGTACCTACGAAAGACACGTTTTTTTTTTAGTTGTACTTTGATAGTTGGCGATTCTGCAAAAAGATCATTTTGAGAATAGGACGATCTGCTCATATGATGTTTAGCGAATAGGACCTTAAGATATGGAGTCAAAATTGTGGTATCAACAAAGGTTCTCTATTGCACAAAATATGACGATCATTCGTAGGTACAAAATCTATGGCAACATGACCATTAGTTAAACGGACTCAGTTAATTCACAGTTTAGAAGTTAAAACCATTATAAGTTATTCAACCGTCTTTTCACCTTTCGTAAAAAAGGCACACCAAACACATTCTTGCAAGTATTCAGAAAAATGTGCGAGCCATTGGAAGGTCTGACCAATGAGGTGTTAGCACGTGTATCGTACGTGACGGTTGCTGAGGGCATGTGAGGTCGGTGTAGGACTTATTGGTGGAATGTTGGTGTCCATGTCAAGTTAAGACGTAGAAGTGTTTAGCGAGGTATTCTGTTTATTTTTCGGAATTTAATTTTTGTGTCGTTGTTTGGTGGGACTTCGAAACAGCAGCAGAAGATGGAGCTTGACTGCTAGTTAAATTTACAACGCATTAGTAACGATCAAATAACGCTAACTGGAAATAGAAATTGTAATAACAAATAAATATTGTCTTAGTATCAAAGGGCGAGCCTATTGCCATCAACTGCGCTAAATCTAGACTACAAGCAGCTACTTACTTTGCCCGAGCATCATAACCAAGATATCATGCTCAGCAGCAATGATTGCGACAACCTCACCAACTAGGTAGTCTAATGCAATGTTTAGAGTTAACACAGCTTAGATCGAGATTATTTTTATAATTCCTGACCAATACCAGACAATTTTAAAAATTAAATAGCCATGAAGAACGTCTTTATAATTAAATCTCCTATGAGTGAATCTACCTAATTTGAACAAATTGAAATAATAAGATCTTGACTATCTGTTATTATGGGGTACAAAGATACAAGTTAAAAGGAACAATTCAATGGCCTGCTCCGGAACGATGCCGGAAGATATGGCGGAACCGATGTCAAACGGCAAAGTTGAAAGGTCAAGATACTGAACCGTGGTTGTTCTGACTCTTATTGGTTGGCCGAAAGACCCTTGCTAATGTTTGGTTCGATTTATCCAACTATCAGTTACCGGTAAGCCACAGTTTTCTGCTCTTTATCTTACTAGAATATAATAAATGCAAAAGTATGGATGGATAGATGTATGTTTGTTACTTAATCACGACAGAACGGGAGAACGGATCTGAAGAAATTTGGACAGATATCGACTTTTGTTTGCAATAGCACATCGGCTACTTTTTCCCCCGATATTGTGTTCTCTTGGGATCATAAAAGACTTTTCACGCAGGCGAAGCCACTGGTAGAAGCTTGTTAGTGTATTTTTTTTTGGATTAAGGTTTTCGACTTATTTCTTTTTTATTTACGTGCAGTATGCTAACGTCTTTAATCTTGAAAAGCAAAAGAAAAATTGTTTTGGTTATTAATTTACTAGCTTATTCCCCAGAATCGTTCCTATGGTTTTTCCAACGACGGTGACGGTCCCTAGTTATTTTGATTTGGATAAAAATCACACTCGGTTATAGAGTAGCTTTTTACTAGTCAAGGAAATTACGTAATCGAATCAGTATTTCCTACAAAAAATTTAAATACTGATTTATATATGTTTTATTTGTATGTCTATTAGGGTATTATTTAAACATAGCGATCTTGACATCAAAATTAAATCTTATTATATTGTACCTATGTTTTTACAAATAAATAATTTAAATTTGAGTTTGAATATGAATATTATTAGTTTACATAATGTTAATTTTATAATAGTGGTAATAAATGACAAGAAATACTTAATGCCTATATTTTTTATTTTTTTTATTATTGATAGGCTTGCGTTTGACCACTATCTCACCTGATGGTAAGCGATGATGTGGTCGACGATGAAGCACGCTTGCCTAGAAGAAACCTATTCACTCTTGACTTAAAGACTCCCAAGTTGTAGCTATCAGGAAATACAGACTCCGGCAGGGAATGCCACTCCTTTGCTGTACGCATGATAAAAAAAAATCCAAAAACGACGATAATTTAGAGATGAGGCATAATTTAAATCAAAACTTGTTGTAATATTCGATTATTTATTATTTTAAGGAAATGTCAAGTGGCTATAACGCTTACAAAAGTTCGTTTTTATTTGGATCATAATATTAATTATCGTAAAATGAAAAAGTTTTCTCTAAGTCGATGGTGTTGACTCAGCGCCCATCGCGTATAACAACGCTAACATCAACAGGAAAACGTTAGTTTATTAGTTACAAAGGAGGAAAGATAGTTTCCGAAGTATCGGGACTTGTCATTAATTGATAGTATTGTAAAGGTACTGGAAAAGATATACCTATTCATATTGAAATTGTTAATTGACCACTGTGTAAACTAAATGAAAATTATTAACAAAAAAATTGTAGAAAATTATGAATTATAATTATTAAAAATTAATTTAAGTTAGATTTTCATAAAAAAATATTATGGCGTGTTTAAATTTTAACAAAAGTTAAATAATTTTATAAGAATATTCTCTGTTTTTTTATTATATGAAACCTACAATTTGATTTCAAGCAATTTGTAACTATTTTGTTTAAAAGGTGACCAGACGCCTTAGACGAGTGACATTCTATCATCGAAAGCGTGGCGATAGCGATTGTCAAAAAGGTAAAATTGTATGGGATTGACAAGCAATACCGAAAAATCACGTGATCAATCCGTTACTTTTGGCGGTTCGACTATCGCCTTTGCTGACATCGCTTGCCACTTGTCTAGTGCCTCTAGACACTAGGCAAGTGTCATTCAATATAAGCGGTGACTTGTCTAAGGCCTCAGGTAGTATGTCCTTACGTAGCCTTTGAGGCTACATGTCCAGCATAGTAGTATTAAACTTGTCCATAAATGACCATAGTTAAAATTATTCTTTATAATACCTTAAAAGAGTAATTCTTATTTATTTATTTAACAATGTTTGTACACACACATAAAACAAGGACAAGAAGAAGGAAAAGAAAAAAGGTACAGAGGTGATGCTTATTTCTAATGAAATCTCTTCCAGGATACCTGCGAAAGGAATATGATAAAAAAGAGATTCTTCTTGTATATATATAATCTGAATCTCGGAAACGGCTCCAACGATTTTCATGAAATTTAGTATGCATCGGGGGCGATAAATCAATCTAGTTAGGTTTCATTTTAAGAAAACGTTGTTTTCTCTATTTTCACCCGAGCAGAGCTCGGTCGTC
This sequence comes from Orthosia cruda, assembly GCA_964057195.1. Taxonomy (NCBI): domain Eukaryota; kingdom Metazoa; phylum Arthropoda; class Insecta; order Lepidoptera; family Noctuidae; genus Orthosia; species Orthosia cruda. The sequence goes on along the minus strand of OZ059825.1, from coordinate 32,807,011 downwards.
CAGGTACTAATAGTCAATTGACTTGCTGCTTTGCATCTCAATGTCAAATCATAGTTTATCTTAGGTGTGTGAAAGGAATATTATTCGAAAAGGTGTGCTTTTCGGGAGCCTGTCGTTTTGCCGAAAAGATTTTGACAAAATTTCACTACCCAAACAAATTTTGACAACTTTTTTTTATACCATTGCAATATTTGGAATGATTCTAGTAAGCACATTTTCATTTAGTCAAATTTTACTCGACACAATATTACCAAGGATAGTGTCAGGCATTTGGTTTTTATCCAATGATTTGTTATGACAATAAATATAAAGGCAAAAATAAGGTCTTTTGGGAATTATATAATAAAAAAATGCAATTTTTTTTAATGGGTTACCTTTGTTGCATCGAAACGAAATTGACAAATTATCCATCCCAATTAATTCTCCATATAATTTCATTTGCTAAATTATTACTTAGCAAAAAATCTCTTAAATAGTAATCGTACTTACACATTGTAATTTAATTAGTATATTACAGAATATATATATAATTAAATTGACAGGCAACTGACATAAAATATAGATGCAATTTTTTGTCATTGACTAAGCAATTGACTGAATAGAAATGGTAAATTTAAAAATTGACGATACTAAATATTAGTTTTGCGTTACAATTATTTGTGAAGAGATTTTTTGCTTAGTAATAATTTGGCAAATGAAATTATGCGGAAAATTGTTTGGGTAGTGATAATTTGTCAATTTCGTCCAATGAAACATTGGTAACCCGTGCTTTTCAATTGGAACATGGTTTAAAAAGTAAAATAGTTTATACTACTACTAATAGACACTTCCTCTTCAAACTCATCGTTTCTTAGCACAGCAGTCAACTAGATAACCAACACGGTTACAACATTAGGAGCACATAGATATTCGTGCAACAAGACTCTCCACTCTGTGTATACCATTGCTTACAAACTTTTAAAATTGACCACAGTCTGTTGTGATCCCTTGGTACTAAAGGCTTGTTTTTTATTACTTTTTTGTGATACTGTGAGCTCGCAGAATAGATTTATTTCCAGTTCATGTCAATTAGCTTACTTTACAGTGTACGAAACTTAAATGACATAATGTAGAGTGGTTACATCAGCTTAGGTATTACCTAGAGGCCTATGGTAAATACCGGAGTGCTCCGTCACTTGCCACTAAGGTTTTATTGGTTCGGCTACATCCAGTCAACACCTGCTATCACTGAACCCCAGCGATGTGGTTCTGTCTCGCAGACGAGCCACAGCATTATGTTGAACGAAAACCATTTTGCGTGGTTGTGACGCATACTTTGTATTCTTAAACGACTCCAAAAAAAGTAGGAGGTTCTCAATTCGTAGGATACTTTTTTTGTATTTAGGTTTTCAGAACGAAATACAGTTTAAAACAACTCAATTTCATTCTCTCTTTATTTAAATACTTAAGTGTGATATATATTGCTACACTAACTGATATTTTCCCACTGTATGATTACAAGTTTCAGTAAATAAAACAAAGGCCGGGGTGCAATTATTTTTGTTTTATATTATTATTTTGTTCCTTTTCTGGGAATCGCTATGACAAATTGGCCAATAAGGCAATAAAATCTGTGCTTTCCGATTGGAAAGTATGTGTTCTGCTTTTACTGAAAGGTTTGTAATCACAAACCTTACAGTAAAAGCGGAACATGGTCACGGCACTAGAGGCACATAGATATTCCTGCAACAAGACTCTCCACTCTGTGTGACCATTGCTTACAACTTGTAAAGGACACTGTCTAGCACAAGTTCTAACTGTTCTTAGTAACGTTGTGAATGTGTACGAAGGAGTCTTAGTAGCACAGATGATAAATTTGCTAAGTTTAGTGTGTGTGCGTGTGTACTTAAACGAGTCCCAAAGATTTACACTCATTTTTGAATCGGTACAAATCTTCTTCCAACTCGCCACTTGCCGTTACTCGGGGTCGGATTTCCTGGTCATGAAGCGCAACTTGTTCCGCTGATAAAAATTGTCAGCAGATGAATGCACTTCTTCATGTTCTTCTGGACACTCGTCATCCAAGAAGTCAGCGGTCTACCTCTCCCTTGCTTTTCTGTCGTCATAGAAAGGCACTCAATTCACGCCGTTTTACTATGGTAGGGAAAAAGTGATTAATGCTACCTGCAACAATCCTCAAATATATCCATTCACTTATTTAATCTTGTCTTTAATACAGATTATTATAACAAGAATACATATTTGTATTTCCCACTCCTTAACTTATCAGAGCTCAGACAAAGGAAGCACAAGTCAAAGCTTCCTGCAACTCACTGAAGCTAACACAATGATAAAACTAGACTTGAACATAAACTTGATACACACAGACATAAGAGACTCTAGACAAGTGTCATTTCACGATAGCAAGAAAATTGCACTAATGAATTTCCAAAACTTGTCAGTAATGTATACGTATAGGAGTGTACCATGGCATTTTAGTAAAGTCTAAATGTGAAACAGCAAAGAAGCTGTATTCCTTTATATTAGGTAAAGTAGACTTTTGTTAAATATTTGTGAATTTGTAAATTCCTTACTTATGAAAGATTAGACTTCTAAATTTGAGAAAATTTTGATTGTACCGATGGCAGGGTAGCATAATCAGTTTGTGATTCAAACCTCTATTAAAAAACAGAATAAAACAGTGCCATTCCATATCAGTGAAGGTCTAAATCCCAAAATGTAATTGGTCGCGAAACATTACGATAGCGCTTGACAACTCCATACATTTTAGGCATTTTACCAATCACTACCACAGCGCTTTTGTTGATCGAATTTCATTTGTCTAAAGTCTAAGGACAGAAGGTCTAAGGACAGAACAGTAGAGAGAACACTCAAATTATTTGGCACTTACATATTTATTTCAAGTAGCTTTCAGATACCGATTAAGAACCCTCTCCTAACTACTGTTACTGCAATAAAAAGTAACCTGGACGAAGTCACTAAAATACCAGTATAATTTAATAAACAAATATCAAATGGAGGTCGACATTAGCTAAAAATAAAAACATAGCCATGTAGTTTACTGCAAAAGTCAGAAAATTTACAAACGTAAATAAAACTGGGATTACATGCATGCGGGCGGGGGTCGTGAAAGCTACTAGCGAACGAAATAAAAAGAATCACCATGTAGCTAGCTATGTATTTCCACAGGCTTTTACTAAAACTAAATCCAGCGTTTAAATTATTAACGCTGTCGGTTTAGGATAAAGTGTGCAAAATGTAGTTTCAGCTTGAATTTTTTATGTATTTTCAGAGTGTGAAAACGTATTTTTTACAGAAACTCGTAACATTACGCCTATGTTCCCCAAAGGGTTTAACAGAGATGCACATAATAGTACGCCCACATTTAACAGTGGTGCACATAATAGTACGCCCATGTTTAACAGTGGTGCACATAATAGTACGCCCACATGTAACAGAGTTGCACATAATAGTACGCCCACATTTAACAGAGCTGCACATAATATTACGCCCACATTTAACAGAGGTGCACATATTAGTACGCCCATTAATGACAGTAGTGCACATAATAATACACCCACATTTCGCCAGTTATCTACAAGTCCCATGTAAAAGGGAGTGAGATTATTGCCACCAATCAGGTAAAATTCAGCTCGAACTGGAAGATGTAGCGTTGGCAGGCCTCCCTCTAGGAGCGATGACCTGTTCAAGGCTGTGGAAATCCGGTGGATGCGAAACGCACAAGACCCATCAGTGTGGCGACGCTTGGGGGAGGCCCATGCAGCAGCCGTGGACATTTTTCGTCTGAAATAATGTTGATAATGATGGACAAAATTCCAAACTCCATGCGTTTACTGATAAATTCTAGATGAAACTCAAAAACACTTTGTCCGTTGAACACAAGATTAAAAAAATAAGTAACTAAAAACTTGAACATTCATACAAATCAAAATACAGACCTAAAATGTTCCAGTAAAGCATAATACTCCTCTTATGACACAGTATCACTCTTCAGTCGTCCACCAAAAGCTTATTTTGAACATCATACAAGTCGTGAGCAATGGACGACCCCGAGTGGGTTTCCGTGTAGCACTGATATTCGTAGAACTTCATATTTTCTTAAATATAAATGTTATAAATATTCTGTCTTTATGTGAAGGTTTGTTTGTGCGGGTAATGCACTAGTTTTTGCCCGCGGCTTCACACAAATAATATTCGAAATTTATCTCACGAGAACATACATATTAGACTATTGTCTAGCCGTATTCCAAATGTCATACAAAACCGTTTGCTTTTGCGGCGTGAGTATTATTTAGCAGACTTACAGTTTTTTTACATACGAGGTAGAATAGGGTTATTAGGGTGTTCTTGATACACATGTTTTTTCGTTTTTGACACCGACTGCCGAAAAGAAAGTTATTTTTCGCTGTGTAGAGTTTGTTTTGGAAGTCGATTTTTTTTTGTTATATAACTTCTGGGCAAGCCTGCTTCACCGTCACCCACATCATCAGTTATCATCAGGTGAGATAGTGGTCAAGCGTGAGCCTATCTACAATAACAAAAAGAAGCTTTAAACAATCAGTCATTGGTAGTTTTTTGCCTTGGGGATTGAAAGTTTGTATTATCGGTTACATCTTACGTTAATATCAAACGATTTTATAATTTCAGAAACACCAGTACAAGGAAAAGTATAAGTTAACAAGCAGCTAAAATCCAAACGCAGAGAGTTTTCCTTGATATATCCATAACATAAATCATAAAGCGTACACTGACCATATTTCTTTCATGTCATACATGACACTACTATATCCACTATCAAGGAAAGAAAAAATTACAAAGAAGGAAAATCCCGTTTACATCTTTTATAGCCTAAGATCCCACTGTTAAAATCTGCAAATGTTTTTAACTTCAATCAAACTTAATTTTTATGAACGATGCCTACTTGATAGTTGAATTGATTGCTACCGGGTTTTCTGGCAATAATTCGCATCCAATGGAATGTCGCAACCTTAACCAGGTCATTGCTCCACCTTAAAAGCGGACTTCCAATGCTGCATCTTTCTGTACGCGCTCGCCACTCTAGAATATTTCGGCCTCATTGACCATCCCTTCTGGGAGTATGCTCTGCCCACTCCCACTTAAGTTTGAAACACTATAAACTACACAATTTATTGAACAAAACTAAATATATTTCACTATCATTACTATAAAGAACTAATAAAACAAGTGCAGTAAAACATTTCCTTGAATATATTACGGGATTTTATTAAAAACTTACACGTTTTACGATTCTTTAGTAGAGATTTGTCGGAGATAATAAAATGTAAGAGTTTATGACCCTTGTATACGGGCTAGATTTTTCGGGTCAAATAAATGGTTGCGAACGTGCTAGGAGTACGCAATGAATTATGTAGTTTCGTCGCTGATGATATAGACTTAACTAGGAGGAATGTTTTAGTAATTTTTTGGAAGAGCGGAAAGTAGAAATTAGTATGGACAATGGCGATGGCAAAGTTCAATTTTTGACCAAAGAAAATGTTAGGGCTTTAGTTGTAAAGTAGGAATAAGGGATCTTACTGAAGACGCGATGCAATTTTATTTGGAATTACCGCAATTTCTATATTCTACGATAATTTCGAGTACAAATCACTCGAATTGCATGGCACTGCGTCCATATGAACATACTTGCATTTTCCTCAAGTAATACTCGTATAATCGCTTATCGGTGTCATTTCAATCGGATCACGTTGAGCCTTCAGAGGCTCTAGACGTGACATTCTATCAACAAAAACGTTGCGAAAGCGATTGGAACAATGACAAAAATGTATGGGATTGCCAAGCGCTATCGAAATGTCACGAGATAAACCTTTACAATTTGGCATTTTGACCATCGCCAGCGCTAACATTGAATGACACTTGTTGAAAGCCTTGGGAAGGACGCAAAGGCAAATTAAAAGATGAATAAATTACACGCTCTGTTGTATACAAAATAAGAAGACAAGTCTAAAAACACTTAAAGGAATAATAAAAAAACCAAACATTAGAGATCTAAAACAAAAATGCTAAGAAAAATTTAATAGAAAATAATCTAATTTTTAAAGAAATTATCTCAAACTTCGATTTGGAATCTTATTTGGTAAGTGAAAACTAATTATTGTTTCAAAAGAAGGAGCATCTCAAGGCAAAAACGGCTCAAAATAATGTTTTGTAAAAAACATTTGCATATTTTTTTTTCTGCCATTTGCATTTACAATTTCAACCGTTTGCAGTTCAAAATGCGAACTGAAAATAAAGGAATTTAAAAAAAGATATAAATATCGAATTTTTGATCAATTTATTACTTTGATCACGGTTTTAATAAAATTCGCAGTTTCATTTGACTTTTTGTACATTGGCAAATTAAATTTTATAGAGTGAAGCCAGTTATCCGTAGGCGTACACACGTCATATTATGGGTTTTTAAAATGTTCAAGCAAAAAGTGGTCGGTTTTTCAAGGTATTGGATTTATATAAACCTAGAAAAGATTCAATCTAGTTCGTTCTGGTTCATGAATAGGAATCATTTAGAAACTGATGGTTTCAATATCATGTTCTGAAAATATATAGACAATAATATACAACCTTCTGCCAATGGCTTCGCGCGCGTGAAAGTGTTTAACTATCTCAAGGGATCATTAAACTTATCGGGTTTATCGGGTTAAAAAGTCCTATATGTTAATCCAGGTTATAAGCCAAAAAAAAGTATTTATTGTCTTAGGCAAAGGTTCACAATTTGGATTAGTGACTTAAAAAACTAAGTACAATGCAATTGTCAGAGGGTTCCTCTGTCTTATACAAGTACATCAGTTTACGCACCCTACCACAGACAAGCTCAATATGTTCTTTGAAAGTAAGATTCTCATCTATAGTGGCACCAAGATATCATATGTGTTTGACTTGATCCAGTGGCTTACAAAAGCAGATACCATACGCCGAGCAGTCATGCGGAGTGATATTACGTTGTGTGTTGGCAGCAATCAGTTGTCGTATGGAAAAGGTGATATACTTGTTCATGTCAGCATAAAGTGAGAGCACGTTGTAACGAAGCCATTCGTTTGTAATATTGAAACCGTTTTGGGCAGCATTAAAGAACTCATCACAGGTATTAGCAGAGAAGAGGAGGTCAGTGTCATCTGCATACAATGTGATTTTGCCTCTGGGCAACTTTTGGTCTGTTAGGTTAATTATATACACAATAAATAGGGAGGGTCCCAAACTGCAGCCCTGAGGAACACCGTAGGATATAGGAAGGTAATAACTAATGCTGTCACCAACCCTCACGCACTGGAACCGCTCCGAGAGATAGCTTTCAAAAAGTCTGATTTGGGTTCCTATGACTCCTAGTCTCTCTAGCTTCCGCAGAAGGATGGGAACAGAGATCGCATCAAATGCCTTGGCAAGATCAAGGAAAATAGAAAGACATTTTTTTGCGATTATCTATGTTAGCAGTCAGAAAATTTGTTAGCTTGTTCACAGCACCATCTTTACTTCTGGCTCTGCGAAAACCGTACTGATTATCTGAGAACAGAGACTTAGATTCAAGGTAATTGACGAGCCTTGTATTTATTACCTTCTCCAAAATTTTTAAAAGTGCGGGCAAGATGGAAATAGGCCTGTAGTTATTGATACGATCTCTATCTCCACCCTTATGTATGGGACGAATTTCTTATTTTTCAAATCATTTGGGAAAACACCTTTTTCCAAGGACTTATTAAAAATATATGTTAAAGGCGAAACCAGAAAAGTTTTATTGCTTGTAACGTGTTGGAGATGTTACCCCACCCGACTGTTGAGTAATTTTTCAGAGAAAGAATCAGTCGCTCCACCTAACACCTCATCAATATATTCCATGGCAAAGGACTGGAGTTCGGGATTAGTTTGCGTGGTGCCGACGTTAGAAGGCTGAGTTGGTTGAGTAGTTTTAGCCTGTTTTTTCAGACAGTCCTCAGCTAAGGATTTGCCCACACCAATGTAATGCTCGTTTACTTTATTAAGAGATGATTTAGTAGTAGAGCATAGTTTTATAAGCTGTTCGGGAAGGCCGCTTGCTTTGTTAGAGTTAGTTTAAAACGCAAAGAATTATGGAAGACAATCATAACCTTATGATAGTCCTCCATAATTCTTTGGGTTTTCGTCTAGTTAATTCTATCTGATTCCTCTCGTAGGTTATTTTTACTTTCTTTAGGATTTTGGTACAGAAGTTTCTATAGCGGACATCAATTAGTTTTAGAGTTTGGTTTTCAGGTGACTTTTTTGTTTTTTTATGAAGGGTGTCCCTGTTTTGCATACATCGGAGAAGACCAGAAGTGATCCAAGATTTTATAATTTTTCGGCGTTTCGGCACTGTTAACATTGTTGTATTATTTTGCAATGCTTTTGTAAGCTATTTACGAGATAACTGGTGCAATAATTTGGATCCGTTTGCTCATATATTGGGGTTAGGTTGATAAGGGATATGTCTCGTTTTAGGTTTTCAGAATCAACTTTGGTTACAGTTCTAGTTGCAGTGATTTGTGATTGCTTGGTGAATAATTGCGTTCTTACAGGATAGTGATCAGTTAGTGTGGTTTGTGGAACAACAGTTACGGCTGAGTGTTTAGCCTTGAGTAGTACATGATCCAGACATGTTCCACTCGCCTTTCTTGTCACTTCTTTGTGGGCAGGATACAGCCCGTGTGACGCGGCAAAGTTCAAGTAACGAGAACCAGGTAGATCCAGCTTGTTATAGTATATAGGAATATTTATGTTCCCAATTAATATAATAATTGCAAAATACGAAAGTTTGGATAGGGCTGAACGATACAGACATACCAGGGCTATATTTCTATTGAGGGTAGCCACTAAACAATTAGCATCATGAAATTCAGGTTCTTCAACGCTTAAATTGAGGTCATCCTTAACATAAATGACAACTCCATCGTTTTTCATCTGTAATTCTTTTGTGGCGTAGGACCGGAAGCAGTCCAAATGTACAGTGCCAGTCATACCCAATAGCCAACATCCTGTTAGCACAAGTATATTGCATTGGATTTTTAATCTCGCCAATATAACCTCAAATCCTGGCATATTACAACTAATACTACGTATGTTTTTAGTGAGGACTACCAAACTCCTATATGGTGATTTTTAATTAATTGGCTACAATTATTAAGGACCGCTCTATAGGATTTAGACACATATAACTTATCAATGTCTGATGTTACATCCTTTATATCGTTAGCGAATGATAAAGGAAAATAATATAAGGACAAAATGTTTAATGACTTCAGAAAGGGTAGAAAGAAACAGAACAGAATCAATAAGGAAATATTGACAAAAATACTTTGATGAGGGATGGGAAACAGTCAGGCGAGCTTGTATAAAAATTTGAGATGATGAGGTTAGTGAGTGTTTGGTTTTCAAGGTGTAAGTACTTAGTTTAGCAAAGATTTCCAAAATATTTCAAAAATACACTAAATTTAAATAACAAATACAGATATAGAATATTTGTTTGAGGTTAAGAATAACACACATGCGCAAGTTTATCAAAACTATCCTAGGCGGGAATTTTGAACTGAAAGTAGTTCACTTGATATAGTCAGATAGCTTTTCTTAATTTATCTAGGTCGGACTCACAGTTAACTCGTACCTACGGATCTCCAACCGTTTTACGAAGGTAAACAAAACCATGAGACATCCAGCAAAACGAAGACACATGAGTTTTTTTAAATTGCCTGGCGAGATAAAAGAGTTTTTGTGCTCTGAAAGTCAGGATTTCTGAAATGAATACAGGCTTCGCTGCAATTTTTAGGTTCAAATGTTTAGTGTTAAGTTTGTTTTCTCTCTTCTCAGACGAGTTTAAGTGCTTTACGCCTGTAATCACTTTTTCCTTCATTAATACCGACGCAAACTCAACAATTGCTTGGATTTTTTTGATTGCATTGGCTTGGAGTCCTCCTTTGATTTGCCCCTGTATACATCACGAATTATAGTCGGCTCAATGTCAATATTTATTGATTTACCTAAATCAATTACCATGTAGGAGAGGTCTAGCTTAGTTACCTCAGAATTTTTAGGAACGTTTCGTATTTCAATTGAGAAAGAGCGGGCTTTTCGCTCATGTGATTCAATTTTTCCTCCAATCGGCAGATTAACTTCCTGTCTTCTTTGCGTTCGCCTTCCAGTTTGGAGATTCTTGAAAGGAAGTTGTCATACTAATTCGACACTGTCTTTAAGGTCTCGATTTTGCTCAATAATGCTGTTTATTTTCAATAGCAGATCTTCAAAACGCTTTTCCTGTTCTGAAGTAAAAGTGGAGAATGTGTTCCCACTTATGGCAATATTGCGTTCTTGAGACCCATTGAATTTCCTTTTCTTATTGCGCTCAGCTGCAGAAAGATCAGGGACCAATTTACTTTGGTTTAGACTAGGCTCAGACGGCATTAATCGTTGTGGGCTATTTCGTCAGTAGGTGTCGTTGGCAGCGGAGAAGCAGTAGCTGATTGATTAACAGACATTTTGATATGATAAAATATCAATAGGACCACTTCAATACAGAGATATCCCAGAAGTTATGATGACGGGTGGGACCACCAGTCGCAAACAATCGCAATGTACAATAATATCACCGTCGCACCAAGTTTAAGACAAGAACGCGCGCCGCATCGCTGGTAAGTTGGTAGCTCTGTCAGCTATCTGTGTGCAAAGCTTTTATTCGAATTTGTTTAGCCGTTTATGCGTGTAGCAATACAAACATAAAAAAATTCTCATCATCACACAAATATTATAAAGGTGAAAATATGTGAGTGTGTTCGTTACTTCTTCACACCAGAACGGCTTAACGGATCTAGATGAAATTTGGCACAGAGATATATTATAGTCAGGAATAGCACATGGGATACTTTTTATCCCGAGAATATGTTCCCTCAGGATCATTTTCGACTTTCACATGGATGAAGCCGCTGGCAGAAGCTAGTTTATAGTATTAGTAAGACATTTTTGCATGTTTTTCTTCTTCGTATCAATGATTCTACGTTTTGTCAGTGGCTTCACCCGCGAAACGGTAAAAAATGTATACGGGAAATTACCACCAGTATATCTATCCCTTGTACTACAGGCTATGGTCTATCCGTGTGACCAAATTCGCTTAGCTGTTGAGACTATAGTTTCTGTCTAATACACTTTTATTTTCACACATTTGTCATAACTTAGCCACGTCACGGTGTCCCAGTGCTAACAAAAAAATTGGTTCAAATAAATGTCACTAGATGACGCGATATGCATCGATTTGTAATGAATTGCATGTAAAATTAAAATTTCTAGAATTGGTCATATAAATTGTATTTTCTTGTTTAATAAAATCTCCTAAGCACAAAAGTCTGGAATATTGGGCTCTCAATTCACATTTCAAAGATTATTTGAAATTTAAAATTTGTATTGTAACACATTTTGTTACAATAGAACTGTAGAAAAGAGCAAAAAATTACTATAACACAAATCGTCACTGTATTTAAAGAAAAAATAGTCACGAACTCAGAAAACCCTTTTACTTGCAAGTCGCTGGTAACACCATCTCTAGCCGTGGAACGGAACTAAACGCGATCGAAGTACATATAAAAATAATCGGCCGAATCACACGAAAAACGCTAGTTACGTCAGCACGGTTTCTTTGCTCATTATTATATTATTATTATCTGTGGCCACGTCGTCGATAACATAACCTTTGGCTTCGCAAAGGTATTCCATAATGCTGATATAATTATTAGTATACTATAAGAGATGAGGCATTGTCTGTACAAAATTATATCTTACAAGAGAGGAATATAAAGGGAAAAGGCACGTGCCTTTTCTACCAAACATAAAATTGTACACAAAACAGCTTAACTCCCGCCTTACATACCACCATAACAGAGAAAATTTTCCCTCTCACAACTTATCCCATAGTCTCGTCATCCACTTCCAAAACAAAATACTGTGCATAACGGATGTCATCTAAATCCTTAAAAATATGAAGGATTTGGGCCGCGGCTCGTAAACGAGGAGACTTCAGAGTGGGTCCGCCGGCAGAATATTAATAAAGGGGCTTCTTATTAATATTGATGATGTCACTGGAGGAACATGACAGATTATGTGTAGCTTTGTGTCTCTCAATCAGCGGACACAAGTTTGAGGGGATTTGTTTGCGGAGCTTGATGTTGTGAGAGTATGTTATGGCATTTTTTTTTCACGTACATAAAAAAATGGGAAAAAAAATATTTTATTATTTACAATAGAAATTATATTTCCTGTATAGAGTGTACAGGGTCTACAACGTTTTTTAGTTTTAATCATACATACATACATTAACTCACACCATTTTCATATTATCATAGTCATTTTGATTCATTTACGTTCATACATCTAGTCATACACGCACGCCAGTTATGATTACTGCGCACCTCATAAGGCTCCTGCTGATTGGTTTACATAAAAATTAAAGTTCCAGATCTTATTAATATTGATGATGTTACTGGAGGCACATGATAGTTATGTGTAGCTTTTACGAGTATATATTTTTTGAGGATTTGATGTTGTGATTAGTATTACTGGCAGTTTGTTGAGATAAATTTTTATTTTAGGTAAAAAAATACGCAAAAATAAAACACTTTTGTATTTACAATGTTAATGAAGAGGCTTCTTTTTAATATTGATGATGTCACTGGGGAAATAAGACAGATTATTTGTGGCTTTATGTCTCTCAATCAGTGGAGTCAAGTCTTGAGGATATTTCTTTTGGGGAGTTTGAAATTATGATACTGACTGCCGCACTAAGAGCTGTTAATAGTTATTGAAGGCGATCCTTAGTATTGATTTTAGTACTAAATCTATACTAAGGAGCGGTTGGAGTAACCGTTAAATGTTTCTGAGTGCGGCAGTGAGAATTTGTTGTGTAAACATAATATATAAACCTAATAAAAAAAAAATGAGAAAAAAAATCACTTTTCCATTTACAATATAACAAAATTATAAAGAGGAAATATTTTTTGTTTGTTTGTTTCTTTGTACCGAACTGGCTCCGACACTGCTAGACCGATTTTAAATTTCTTTCACCTTTGGAAAGCTACATTATTCCCGAGTAACATAGGCTATAATTTTGACGGGAGCGAACCCACGGGGGTCAGCTAGTACAATATAAAAGTATTATGTAAATAGAAAAGTTTTTTTTCTTGTGTCTGGGTCTAAGCGTTTCTTAGTTTTAAGCATACATACATCAATCAACTCACGCCCCTTTCCCATTGGACTGCACATCTCTTATGGCTCCCGCAGAATGTTATGTCATAATTATTCAACACAGCTTTTACCTGAAAATATTCTTGAAAGTGACTATAGACTATAGACTTCGGTTGGGAAGTAACAATTTCTATGAAAACATGCCGTGGCGTCGTTGTCACATTCTTGCGTAGGTTTTTGTCTGCAGGGTTATTCAGTTCTTTATGATACAGCCAGCTCTATAAAATATCTACCCTATTTCTGCTTCCCTTTTACTAATATCAAAAGACACAAAATGTTGGCCCTTTTACTTAGTTCTCAAAGAAATAAAAAGGAAATTCAACATCCAAAGATACATAGATCCACAGACTCCAATCTCTTAATTCGATCCAAGATTGCCTTGCCAATATACTAACAGAAAACCTATCACATCTTGAATAAATCTGAAACAAATCGAGGGCACGACCCGACTTGAATAGCTCCAATCAATGAATACTACTAGGGACATTAATGTCAAAGTGCTCAGTACACTCCGCGTTTAGCGAAGAATCGGTGCCAAATACTTTTTTCGGGACCCGGTTCTCTAATTGCTCGACACAAAGATTTATGCACTCAATCGACAATGTGTTCAGAATTTTGTTTCGAATGTCCCAGTATTTTTGTTGCTTAATTTAGAGTGATTCGGTCCTACGAGTCGTATTTTTGGTCCTTCTCTCTTTATTTGCGTTGCTAACAATACTCCCAAATGATTCTTTGAATTTCGTTCGTCGTGGAATTTAAACAATGTCTCTTTTGTTTTACTGGGTTTTGACGAAGATTTATATGTATTGCACATTATACGTTTATTTAGGGTTTGTCTTTTGATAATTAAATTTCCTATAAAAAGGATCACTATTTTGGTCAGAGATTCAGATAAGAAACATTCTATTTACCTGTAAAATATAATAAATTTGAAAGTCTGTATATTAGCATATTGCTCAATCAATCACAGCTAAAAGGCTAAACAGATAAAAACACAGGGGTAGACCATGATCTGAATAGAGACACAGTACTTTTAATCCCAGTAGTGCGTTACTGTGGAATGTTGTTTGGTTGTCTCACGGATGAATCCACGGACAGTAGCTGCAGTAAATTTATATGTATTCAAAATATTAAGAGCTTCGGCTCTTAAAATTTTAACAATTGAAGGGAAATAATATTAAAATCATTTTGGTATCAAAATTCTTATTGTGATTTGTTTGCGGACGAATGGAAAATGATGAGGTCAGTATGTCTGGAGTTCTGTGAGATGAGTGTGATTTTTTTAGGAAATAAAGAAAAAGAGTTTATATGCGTCACAACCACGCAAAATGGATATCGCTCTGCTGGGACTCATGTGCGAGACAGAGCCGCAGCGCTGGTATTCAGCGATATGTGGTGTTTATTTTGTGAATCTTGAACTAATATAATTGGCGGTTCAGCCTTAAAAATAATACAATCTAACTAATTTTGTAAATGTGAAAGTTTAGTTAGATGTGTTTTCGGATGTATTTTTGTTACTCAATCACAACAGAACGGCTGAACGGATCTGGAAGAAGTTTGGCACAGAGATAGATTATAGTTTGGAATAGAACATAGGCTACCTTTCATCCCGGTATTATGTTCCCCTGGGATAAAAATAACACTTTTCACGCGGGCGAACCCGCTGTCAGAAGCTACTAATTGAATTAAATCAGTTCATAAAATATTCTTAAGAATCAAAAACATGCCATTAAAATGCTTACAGACAACTGAATAAGAAACCAACGTTACCTTTTTCCAATAAAATAGAGTAGTGAAACGGTGGCGCAACTAATTAAGCAGGAAATGAGAAGCACGCGTGCAGACACAATGTGATTAAGTGTCGGAACCGTCTGAGGAGAATTTTGTTGAGAACTTGGTCCTAGACTCCTAGGTTGTATTGAATAGTACGGTTCGGGGGATTCATTGCTTGTGATAGAGGCGGGAACATGGTTTACAGTTTTGGGTCTTTGTCTTTTGTGATTGGAATAAATCGCGTTTTTTTATGGTAGTAATTTCTGTATGACGTATAGTTGCAAAGGCAGAATTACAGTAACCATTTAAGGGCCTACATACGCTTTAGTGCCGTAAAACGGTAACTTTCTAAAGCATACTCCTCAGTAACAGCTAAGTTAAAAGGTTTGCAAAAAATATATATTTATTATTGATTCATGTACATAATTTTGAACACAAGGTTTTTTCGTGTAACTAATAGTTTTGCTTTAAAAAAATAATTAACAACACGATATTTTTTCGGAACTTTTGGAAACTCCTCCAAAACGACTTGGATGTTTAAAAGTAATTTTATACAGAAACATTGATGGCTGGAATTTCTTCACACCTAACACAGCATATGTAAATGAAATAATATTTTGCAAACAAAACTGTTCAAAAAGAGATTCAATTTTGATATTTTGGCATAGAGCGGGCGCACGGCCAGTACTGCGTTACATTGGGGCGTATATATCACCTTAAGTGTTTAAGGCAACAAATTATATCAAAATATGGATACGGCAAAGATTGAGTGTCGTTACGTACACTTTTCTTCTTATTTTCGTTTTGATAGTATTTCTTAATAATATTGTTATATTCATGCTAGTCATACTTTAGTAGAAAACAATTCGGTTTGAGCAAAGATTTGGAGTTATTTTCATCGTCACTCTAAGAAAGTTATAAAAATACCCATCGTTTTACAAAATTGCAAAGTTGACAGATTATGTTACAAAAATGTGAATGATTACGCTGTTCTTCATAATTAGACGTTCATTTGAACAAAATGAATTATTACGAGTACTTAAGAACATTTTATATATTGCGATATTTGAAGAAGCCCTATATGTTTAATCGTTGATAAGAAAATTCTCTTAAAATTCTAGCATTGATTTTATAATCAAATTAAATAAAGACATTATTTTAAGTCTCTTTGTAACGGCTTTATACAAATCCAAATAAAATACAGCACAGCAAATCTTTTGTAGCCATATTTCGTATGCGTGTATCGCGCCCACTTTTATTCTTTTTCCCTTGTGGAATAAATACATTACGTGCGAAAGAAAAACAGCAAGTTCTATGTGTTTGAACCTTCTAATGTTTTACAAGTAGATACTTGGCGAAGGCCTGGCAATTGAGATATTCACTTCGACGGCGACGGTGGGCGTGAATTTTAATTCCTGTGTGCTTTGAAAATGTCTTTGTAGCTTGATGATTTTTAGTGTTCAACTGCACCAAGAAGAATTTAGTTTTTGTCTACAGTACCTTCTCTTTTTATCTTAACTATCTTAATTACTTCATATTATTACAAGGTAAAACCCGATATTTTTGAGTTTTTTTAGACGTGAAGTTTAATCTCTGGAACCACTTGACATATTTTTGTAAATATCTTTCACCATTTGATAATTATTATGACCCAAGTAAAACTGGGGTGTGCAATTATTACTTATAAATAACATACATACCTGTTTTCCAATTTACTTTAGAGATTGGAAAAATAGTCGACATCGGCTTTGCTTGCCATATACAATATAGAACAGTCTGGTTTCTTACTTTCTTAGTATCAAGCACAGGGCTAAAGCGTGTGTATATCAGTATATCAATACTTTTATCATCTTCTGATGATTTATGATTAATTATCGAGATTTTATGTTGTTTTTAGAGGTACTTTCTGCTTAGTCTTTTCCTAACTGTATTGGGGTTGCTTCCAGTTTCGTAAAAATCTGTAAAAGTACAGAAACCGATTCCGAAAACTCATTTTTTTCACTGGTATTTTTTTGTCTCGGTTCTGGTGGGATATGTGACGTACTTATATCGCAAAAGTGCATGGTTCCTGTTGGATAGGATACGAGAAATAGCTAGTTACAAAATACATAGACTGAATTTCTAAAACACCACGATCGAGCCTTCAAAACATAAAGCGTCTTCCAAATTATTTTCTATTATTGTAATCCTGTAGCGAAATATGTTTGAAAATACACATTTAATTAGAATCACCAGAGGCATTATCCTAAAACTTCAAAGGATTCCACAAAAAACTGTTTTATAGATAAAAGGGGATTTCCCGTGACATAATTTATAAAGGAACGCCGGGAGGAGACGCCCTAGGACATACATGGATCTTATTGGTGATGTTCTTCAGAAAGGCCAGGTGCGCAGTACTCATAACCGTCGTGCGTATATGATTAGAATGTATGAAGCAAAAAGAGTACGTTAGGGTCGTGGCAGGTAGTGTTCTGTAGTTTCTGCCTACCCCAGTGGGCAAATGAGTGAGTTTCTGTATGTATTTATAATTAAAAAGACTTTTGTGGGGATCTGGGCTCAGTGGCATGGTGTTAGGATTGCTTTGGTTTTTTATTTTGTTAGGCTGAATTGGATTTTGTATTTGTGTGTGGGTTTGCAGTATAGGATAATGTTTGAGTATGATTTAAAGGTAAGGGATGAGGGGGAGATATCTCTAATTTACTTACATACACTTTTGACACTGATCATGAAGATACCAATTAATACTTATTATACAAAGAATACTATTATACTACTACGATACGTCATTTTCGATAATACCTATTTAAAGACAGAGGCCGCCCCCCATTTACCTGGTGGTTTAAATAAAAGACAGAGACCTTAAGCAATCCCAATTGATAGAACAGATAGCCCAAAAACCACTTGGCGTAGAGCAGTATAAAGAACCGAATCAAAATAATGGGACCAGGGAAGCAAGACAAAAAAGACTTTAATCAACACCAGATTATGAAATAAAAAAACAAAAAATTAAAAGAAATATAAAATAGGTAGCATCGCATTCCGTGATCACTGCCAGGCAATAACACATACTTAAACATTTTTTAAGTACGAGAATTGACTGTTAGATGTTTTTAACATGGACGAAGTAATGAGCGTGTAAAAATGATAGGAAAACTTGTAAGTCTTTGTATGTATGATATAAAGATATGTAGCTTGTAACTCTTGATTTATTATTATATACGAGTTTGTGATACGATTTTCCTACAGTAAAGTAACGAAGCGATGTTTGCGATTGCTCAATCGCAGTCGACACTAAATGTATGATAGGTATTAAAAATTGGAAGCACGTTTAGCTGTTGGTCTCACCGGTTATTTGAAGATCTTTGACGGTCATTGCTGATATTCTGAAGTCAGGCAATCTGATAACAGTCTTGCCGTCGTGCCGGGTTGTGTAGGTTAGATAGCCAGTCGCTCCAAGCAAAGTACCTACTGGTACTCAGCTGCAACCAATTACTCTGGAAATACGACCCTAACATAGGCTAAGCAGATAGAAAATGTATTAAAAATGTAATGATCTACTATCCTTTGGTTGATTTCACAATACCTCTCTAAAAGGCTTCCACTCCATTGTGACAAAAATGGTCCTTCTATCCGAAATTTTTTTTCAAAGCAATCGAAGTTGAAGCCGGCGTAAAAGTGTGGAATGGCTTTAAATTGCTGTAAAATCGTTTTGAATTGTGAACAATATTCCGTTCTCTTTCTGAGGATTTCAACAGCCTTTTTGTTGTTTTTTTTGTATTGAAGTTCGACGCTGGAGATGTTAAAAAAATAAAAGTTTCATCAGTACTTTTGGAAAAAATGGCATTAAATAAAGTTATGTGCATAATTTAACGAGTTTTATCTCGTGATTTTATTAGCTGTGTTCTTCTTCTTTCCGTGTGAGGTGTGGCCACCTCTGGTATCAAAGTTAATTAAGCCGCCTTTAGCAAACCCCACAGGCCTCTGACTTGGCTATTTCAGACTTACATTAACTATATAGGCTATAGCATAACAGCTATAGAATTTACTTATTAGCTATATTACAAATATTATTATTACCTACAATAATTTTGTAGATTTTGTCGAATTTCAGTAAAATAATTTCATTTTATGTGAGCACCTATAGAAACGTAATATTAGAAACTGATCACGTTACGAGAAACTAAATGATGATTAGCTAATGAGACTAGCTGCATACAGCCTGCATTTAGTATTCATAGCGCTGAACCTAATTATTACTAAGTGTTAGAGGTATTGATACTCGTATATAAATCGAGCAGAACATACAGTAAATGAAAGTTACGTTCCACTTTTTTGGTAAGTTTCTTTAGTAACATCATTTTAAGATATTTTTGTGTTTACTAACCACTATGGACTTTGTCAGATTACATAATTAATAAACGATTAAGAATTATTATATTCTTACTATCTAAAAATAATCATGGGTTCTGAGAGAACCAAGTCTTGAGTTTTGGGAGAATATTTAATTATTTATTTTATTTGGGTGTATCCTTGTATTTACCTCTCTCATAGAAAAGCCAGAAGCTGAAAGCAAAATTACTTAACAATTAATACTAATAAGCAACCATTATTTAAGAGAATATATATTACTAAGTTATAATATCTCATCAATAATACTAAAGTGTACTAATGCAACAATGTCCGATTAATTAAAATAGTAATTAAATTTATATTATTATATAATAAATTAGCTGAGAAAAATTCATGTGTCTCCTCCACTCAAGAATCTTCCAAGTTTCGTTTCGTTGCAAAATATCCAATACTCTGTTGACCCAAATAGGTTATTGTTGGGAAGAAGTCACGCATACATTTTGTTTTCTTGCACATTTCTTTGACAAAATAATGGAAATTTATTCGTATTTTATTTAAAGGGTCGTATTTATAAGATAATGCGAGAAGACATTTTCTACGCATTTTTCCCCTATTCAAAATTTTGAGTCTCTGAATGAATGGTATTTGTAATATGATATTTTTTTTTAGATTAAAACTCAAGAACCATAAATGAGGAAAATACTTCGTAAATATTATTTATCTTGCCGAAAAGCGTAGCTCTTTGATTAATTGGAAGAGCAATTTATCATCAACTCTTCAAAGGTTAATAAAAAATACAAGAAATCTTTTCACGAATAATATTCTCCATTCAACGAATCCTTAATCCGTTGCAATTTCACGCAGAAATCTTAATGTTCCAAATCCTTTGAGAAAGCTTGAAGAATAAAATGACATGTTTATGAAAATCATTTTCATAGGCAGCTGAACGTTTCAGACAATACATACCTTTCTAAAACCATGACGGGGTCTCATCCATCCATTCAGTTGCGATCATCTCACACGAGACATATCGTCACTTCTATGAAAAGACAAAAAATACTTCCTAAACCTAACTTCACCGTAATTAAGACGAACTAGAAACTACTTATATTAAGTCACAGAACAAAATTTATACAACAAGGAACTTTGTCTTTAATAATATTGTTTTAAAACAAACACGGTGTCGATTTAGAATTAATCGCGCCACAAGAGGTCCGCGTATGGGCCCGGTCGCGAGGCGACTGACAATATTACCAAATATGAACCTAATTTTGCCCAGATCTGTGCGTGTAGGTGCCGGTGGGGAACCGTTTGCGTGCAACCTTTTGTGTTAGTTCGCAAGCCTGATAAGAGATGGCGTTAAAACAAGTTTTCGTGAATATTTATTAGGCTTGAAGTTTGATGAAATATTCTTCGTAATTATTATGGTTTATCATTTGATGCGGGTGGGAGTTACACAGATAGGGGTTGACTATTGTTTAACTGCGAGATTTCATTCACCAAATTGCTTAATTTAACTGTATTAAACGCATGGTGGTTATTATATTCTAAATAAAAGATTTATTCAATGAGAACTCACATAATTAGGTCGTGTGGTAAAAAAAGATCTTTATGTGGGGTTATAGAGAGCTTACTGCACGAGCCTCACGATACATTTTTAATATAATGATAAAAAAATGATAAATGCACATACCTTTTCAAATCTATCCAAAGTATGATTAATTAGTAATTTATTAATATTTTTGTTTGTCCTTCATTCACCATTGTACAAGGAAACAAAAAGAATCACAAAACAAAATAATATGTAAATATTATGCTAAATAATTTCGGAAGGTAGAAAAACGGTTCCTTTATTCGATTTTTTGTGCTAAATAAGATTTAAATGTAACTCGAGGACGGCCAGAAAAATAAAATGAACGATATAAACTAACATTACTGGATATTTTCTCGAAATATATCCCTCTTAGGACCGTTGATATTATTGCTATTTTATGGCTGGTGCAAAACATAAGCTGATCTGCGGATGAAAGGACCATTTCGGTGTTTAGTGATGGCGTTAGGACCAATTCACAGGCGCTCGAGAAAACTAGTGTTAAGAATATTTAGTCAGATTAAAATTTGATTTGATCTGGTAACTGGGCTTATATTTCTGTTATTAATTTTGAAAGTAAAAATCAATCCAGAATGTTTGAACTACAGAAATGATTTGAAAGATTGAATTGTTTTAGGCAAGTTAAGTTATTTGTCAGGAAAGGTTATTTAGTTTCAGTTGATTGATTATTTAAATTCAGTTTAATAATAAGCCTATTTCTGTTGGACCTGCACCCTAATTGTATAACTGTTTCGACAGTGCGGAGCACGGACGCTCCCTTTCATTTTGACTACTCAACAGAATTAATTGCGTTATTCACGCTGCTGTATAGTAGACAGTTTTTTAATATTATTATGAAGCAGTGAATTCAAGCATAGCATGCGTGCACCGTTCTTGTAATCTACTTATGTTTGTATGTCGTTTTGTGGCAATTAAATCCTTCTTCTTTATTAATTTATTTTCAATTTGGTGTGGTTGCTATTCCAGCACAAAGTAAATCATTTTCACACAAACAGCCTTTTTCAGTAATTTTATAATTTATTTCTAGCAGTCACATTAAAACAAAGTAGGACCAGAAACACCTAATCAAAACTAAAACAATCCCTTAGTAAATATCATCTTACGACACACAAGGGAAATTATGAAATGATTTATTCTTAGCTGAGACCGCACTGAGAGTTACGAGGTGGAGTGCTATTGTAGTGGAGTTTTCCTAGTACTCTCCAAGTCGTAGCAATGATAGTTACGAGGTTACTACGGCGTAGCACGCCACGTAGAGGGTCTACGAGTGTGCTACGAAAGATCTACGCGGTGTTTGTCTGATGGTTGTTTACATTTTGTCGATATGAAGCGTTGTTGGAAATGTTGGAATGTGGAATTTTTGTTTTAGTTTTGGCGTGGATAGATTATAACTTGTTGGATAGTACGTTGTGTCGCATGATACGTTTTTCGTTTTTTTTTTAATTTAAGCCTATTTCTCAAATTCAATTAGACACAGGTTAGTTTATTTTTAACAACTATTTCACAGGTGTTGTGCTTTTTTCGGGATAAAATAAAGATTATAATATTTACTGATCATGTAGCATTCTCTAGCATAACAATAATGTTATCAAATCAGTTCATCCTTCATTAATAAGATAATTGTCGATATTGGCACAATAAATTTTCTAGATTATTTGTTGGAGCCGATATCCGGCAACTTATAATTGCAATGCGATACGTTTTTAGGGTTCCGTACCCGAAGGGTCCGAACGGAAACCTATTGCTTCGTCCGTCGTCAGTCACTATAATTTTGTTTAAAATATTTTTTTACTTCCCATTTTCCAATGAACTTGAAATTTGATGATAACGTTTATTATTTCGTATTTTTAAGTAACAAGTATCAATATATTCTACATTTGGTACGGAACCCTAAATGTGTGACACGCACTTGGATGGTTTTATTTAATTATGAACTTGGATTGATTTGAAATGGATTTAAAAAAAAACTGATATTAAAGACATCCGTTTTGCGTTGCAGTATATAAGACTCAAGCGTTTAGATATAATCTTATCTCTAAACGCTAAAGTCTTATAAACCAAAACGCCTAACATTAGAATTCCGTAAGAGTGGGATATTTTTTGCGCTATGGACACGATTTAGTATCGTTTTTATTTGTTTACACGAAATATATACGGGTTCTGCGGCATTAAATATCCACGTTCTTTTATATTTCTTACATTTCCCTTTTTCTAAGGTTTTCGTTTACCTTAATATTTTAGGGTGTTTGGTTCTCACAGAAAATGTCCGAATCATACGTTTTTATTGTTTCGTTACAGAGTTATGTGCGTGCACCTGGAATTTATTATTTTTGATACTTTTGAATACGATGTGTTTTAGATTGCATTTCTTGTTTTGTGAAGTAACATCTATTTTTCTTTTTTAGTAATTTTTAATTGATTTATTTATTGTGCACCACTTAATGAGTATAGGACATTTTACAGGTGCGTCCAAACATTGATCGGCAAGTGTGCGCGTGCCGCGCTTTGTTTGGACAACTGCTGCGCGCGAACGTTGCGATCAAGCTGCCGCGCGCAATCATTGCTAATTATCGTTCGTTGGGAATCGTGTCTGGACGTGTTTATTTATTTATTTAGACTTCATGCACAAAGGTACAAAGGCGGACTTAATGCCTTAGGCATTCTCTACCAGTCAACCAAGGGTGGTGAAGAGACAACATGGCGGTGCATAGTTTAATAATAAAAAACTAGTAATTATTATGCTAAAATAGGTGAAATACACGTACATATATATTGAATATAATATAATTATACCTATATATATATGTTTGCACTTCTCAAAAACATAAATTAGACTGATTGAAAAGTAAGGCTCATTTAACGAGTTGTAGATCCTCGACATAAAGAATATTTTAATAAAATTCGTATGCGCCAATGCTTATCCTTTTTCTTGATAAACGGCCCAACCAAGCTATGTACCTAAATGTTCAAATTCTTCCAAGGACACTCTTAAAAACTGTGGTGTTTTATAATGAATTTCGTAATTAATTCATTCCAAATTCTGTGTCCTCCGCTGGTTAAGTGGTTTCATCCAGCATATTCTCGTTTTTTTTTTTTTTTTTTTTCTTTTTCTCAATTTTCGAATAATAAGCAGAGCTAAAACACTGATAACCGCCTTCATTGTAGTTTAAATTCAGACTGAATTCGAATGGGCGGCGTGTCTCGCATATTGCCTCGCAAACATTCGTCGGATTGTCCTAATTAGAGCGCGGCAGAATTGTTTCCTGGACATGCCACGTGTTGCTGCCGCGCACTTGCCGCAAGTGAATAATTGGGCTGTCTTTTCGCAGTATTCTTATTTTTTCTATTCACTCTAATAATTAATTAATATTTTTAATATAAATATGTAGTAAACTAAAAGAGTAAAGTATTCCCCGGTAAACTGGCTGTTGGTAACCTTATTGAGAAGATTTACTAAGAGGAGCAAGGATTCGACGATGCATGTCTGCCTAAATGAAACTTGCATATTTTTCGTTAGGTTTTTTGACTTCAGTTTTTTTATGCAGTCTTTTTTACTGTGGCATATCTGAAAAACTTTAAAAAGATTCCGTAATCCAGTCGGCCGTAGCAAGAGAAATCGGAGGCACGGGTTCTCGAATGGTTCCGATCATCGGTGTTTGTACGGTGGCTCATCGCAGATTATAGTTCACATTTTTTTCTGCCGCCGCGTGCCCTGCTGCCTGTTAACGTGAGGATCCAGAACTGCATCAGCAAAAAACGTTGCCGTGGATGAAAACTGGGTCAGGCAAGGGATTGAAGAGCATGTGTTTATCATCCACACGCTTAGAAGAAGAAGAAGAAGAAAGTCAAGTTTTAAAACAGTGCATATAAACTCATATAAATAAATTCACATCCAATCACAATCTAGAACCATATTTTTTGCAAACTTTAATCAAACCTAATAAATAAAAACCCCACGTGTGCGATAGCGAAGTTTTTAACAATTTTATCTGTTTTATAAATTCAAGATGGCGTGTCCCGTTAAGGAAACCAATTTATCTCAACAAGTTAGCGAGAGCATTCGTTTTCAACGATTTTGTTTGTGTTTTTATTATTTTGAACTGGGCTGGAATGCCTCGTTGGTGTAGTAATTACAAGCGCTACTGCTGATTATGAGGTCCTGGGTTCGAATCCCGGGTCGGGTAAAGTGTTTTTGGTTATT
This sequence comes from Orthosia cruda, assembly GCA_964057195.1. NCBI lineage: Eukaryota > Metazoa > Arthropoda > Insecta > Lepidoptera > Noctuidae > Orthosia > Orthosia cruda. The sequence goes on along the minus strand of OZ059825.1, from coordinate 32,781,788 downwards.
TCCATCTGGAATTTAGGGAAGTCTGGATTTGTGCCTGGTTGATGGTAATAGGCTCGCCCCCTATTACATGGGGTTTAAACATAACCGGTGAAATATGGTTGTACCTATAGTCTCTGGCATGTAACTTGGCAAAGTTTTGGCTTTGTGGAGGTAAGTTTGCGCATAATGCGCGAAATGACCAATCATCATATAGAGCTAACGGAACGAAGACCCGAGGTGATTGGTCAGTACATCCTTGTGTCAACTGACCAACGTATCCCACGCTCGGAACGGTGCTAAACGTTCCCTGCGTCCCGCTTAGTAACCAAAGAGTTCAACGACTTGTGTGCATCTAACGACTCTTGTCAAGTTACGTGCCGACAAATATACTACAGGTTCACCGCTGCCTTACTTTTCGGGCAATACTGGTATGATATTATGTTTGTACTAGCTGACTTGGCAAACTTTGTTTTGCCATATACATTATTTCAAAGATTCCCAAATATTATGCACGCACTGAGTATTATAGTACTATTAAGTGGCGTTTAATAATAAATCTATACCAATATTATAAAGAGGAAAGAGTTTTTTGTTTGTTTGATTGTTTGTTTGTTTGTACCGAATAGGCTCCAAAACTACTGGACCGATTTCAAAAATTCTTTCACCGTTGGGAAGCTACTCTATCCCCGGGTGACATAGGCTATATCCCTGTATTCCCACGGGAACGGAAACTACGCGAGTGAAACCGCGAGGCGTCCTCTAGTAAACTTATAAATAGGAACTAATAAATTACTGCAAGCACCAACCAATCTACCGCAATGTCTCAAGACAAAACCAGTGTGTGTTGTCAGTGATCACCTATGGGACCGTGACTTGATCGCTCACACTTCACGCTCACCTTATCAAAAAGCTTAAAGTCACCCAAAGGGCAATGGAGAGAGCTATGCTCGGAGTTTCCTTGCGAGATCGCATCAGAAATGAGGATATCCGCAGGAGAACCAGAATTACCGACTTAGCCCGAAGAATTGCGAAACTTAAATGGCAGTGCGCTGGGCGTATTGCTTACAGAACAGATTGCTGATGTGGCCGAAAAGTTCTGAAATGGCGACCACGTACCGGAAGACGATGCGTTGGAAGGCCTCCCACTAGGTGGACCGATGACCTTGTTAAGGTTGCGGGAAGGCGCTGGATGCGAGACGCACGGCATCGGTCAATGTGGCAACGCCTCGGGGAGGCCTATGTTCAGCAGTGAACGTCTTTTGGCTAAAATAATGATGATGAACTATTAATGTATGAAAATATTCTGGAATGGTTTATACAGGTAACACAATGGTTCTTGGAGATGGGAGCTCGTGAAACGTGTTCAATACTATTGTTTTATATGAGATCACTTAATTAACCGAACGTGATAACTATCTTGAGCAAAATGTGAATAAATAATTTATAGCTCTGCAAATTGATTATACATTTACTATGAGGATATACTTAACTTGAAAGTTGCACTGAGAAAGTAAAATGATAAGTATAAGCGTCACTGCTACGATCGACGCACAATCAATAATAATGGGATGGAGTGGTGCACCACACTTATCACTTAGGGGTTTGAAAAATAGTTAACGTCCTATTCTCGACCTACTGAATATACACTCAAAATTTCATAAGAATCGATCAAGCGGTTTCGGAGAATTTTATTTATGTTAAAAATTCAAGATGGCCATCTCCCGTTAAAGAAACTAATTTATCTCAACAAAATAGCGAGAACGTTCGTTTTAACGATTTTGTTTATTTTTATTTATAATGTTCTATTGGATTCGCTTTTTGAATTTGTGTATTGAATGGAATGGTTTTATTCGTTAGCTATGGTAATGCTCTTTTGATACTGCAGTTTTTTAAACTCTTTTTCTGTAGCCATTGGATTAAATTTGATCCAAAATGCAGTGGTTTTTGCTGCAGTAAGTAATTAAAAGCTTTTAAATAACTTGCAATGTATGTATGTATGTTTGTATGTATGCATGTATGTATGTGTGTTCGGGGAAATCTTGCAACTGAATTGACGTCATACTACATCCAATATGGCGGACGGCCCAAGATGGTGGACTAGTAATTTTTTTTGTGCATGGATTAAGTGAACAATTTATGTTATAAATCAGTAATATTCAGATACGTCGATAATCTAAGGTGTTGATATTTTGAACTATTTATGTTATAAATCAATGTTATTAAGATTCGTTGCTCATCTGAAGTATTGACATTTTCAACCGTTTATGTTTAAACCTAATGTTATTCTGATTCATTGAAAAATTAAACTGTTGATTATATGGTGTTGATATTTTGATTGTTGATGCTTTGGTTGTTGAAGTTGAGTATCCCACAACTTAATTTTAAAGCAGTTATCCTCAACCGATTTGAAATTTTGCGTACACGTTTGGTTTCGATGACAACGCACGGTAAGCTAAAAAGCTAGTTTAAAAAATATTATTATTGGAAAAATATTTTACTTTTAATACTACTGTTAAATATTTAGTCTTATTATATTTTTAATGCATCTTCGAGTTCACATTTTTTGTGACGATTTTTTGTTTATTTTCTCCTTAATGCTGCATATTTTTAACTCATTCAGAGTATGAAATGTCAGCACATGCTCAAAACCAAGTTGCCTTTGCTATTTGTCTGTGTAAAATACTATACCTATAGTTATTATTTCGTTTCCAAACACAAAATAGAGCGGCCATCTTCTATGATCCTTACATATATTTTCTGAAGAACATCACCAATAAGATAAAACACACAGGATAAAAAGTGAACAAGAAAAATAAATATAATATATCCATGTACTGCCTCAAAAACCCCATTCATTCCATTAACACACTTTACGTTAGCAAGATTCGCTGGAACTTCACGGTGGACTTCACTTCACCTGACATTATTATTTTTTGGAATCTCATATTTTTGTCGCGATGATATATTTTCTACCTTTCAACAATACCTAAACCTTATATAGTTGTGTAATAAAAATAATAAACCATTACATTCATCGTTGTCGATCCTTTCGTTGTATCGCCCACGACCACTATCAACTAACCTTTCAGTAAACAAGATACTGCACTCTGTAAGATCTGCTCAATAATCTGGAGCTTCCAAGTTTACAGCAACATAAATCAAAGTTCAACAATAAGATAGAAAGTCTTCCTTTGGGACAAAGCCTCCTAGACCGGGATCCTGAACAAAACCTTACGTTTTGGTGTACGTTGGGAGAGGAAGCGGGTGTGTTAAATTGAAATTATTTCTGAGCAACGTATTGAATATTATGCCGTCCAAAGCCTTTAATATCATTACCGCATCAAAAGTACCATAAAACCTAATTTGGGTAAGCTTATTTTTTAGTACTAGCTACTGCCAGCGGATTGGCCCGTGTGGAAATGTGTTTTAATTATACCGAGGAAACATTATCATCATGGGTCTCATCTCGTTAGAGGGAATGGACCGTAATCCACCACGCTTGCCCAGTGCGGGTTGGTGGATGTCACATGTCTTCCAAATTTCTGGTTCTAAGACATGCCGGTTTCATCACGATGTTTTCCTTCACAGTTTTTAGAGAAGTGGTGATGAAATAATTTACACTAAGTAAAGCGCCTGTCTGGGTTCGAACCCACGACCTACACTTGTAATTCGCGGCCTTTACCACTGGGCCACGACTGCTTATCAAGGGCACATTATACCAGGATACAATGTAGCCTTTATGCTATTCTATCTATCTCTGTGCCAAATTTCATCCACATCCGTTCAACCGTTCGGAAGTGATTGAGTAACAAAAATATATCCATCCATCCATTCAAACTTTCGTATAAAAAGTGTTTATTATATTATAATAACTCTCAGCCATTTTCAACCATTCATGATTATTTTAATACTTACAACAAAGGTCAAAGAACTCCAACCCGCCAATCACTCATAACTTGAACCAACACCAAAACTATTTTAAGATCTGCACTTACCATATTTACGAAAACTCTTTACCGTCATACAAATAAGGTCTCATTTAACTGCCAGAACTATCTTAGTGCCCACAAATATTCGCCTGATAGAGGTGTAAGTGCGAACAGATGGGACTTTAAGACAGAAATATCGAAGTTGAAATAAAAGTGACAGCCTAACACACTTCCATGTAGGAATTTCAAGAGATTTAAAAATATTTTAGAGGAGCCTACGTCTCTTGCCTGGAGCTGAGTGGTAGTTGAAAAAATGTGAAATGTTTGACTTGGGGTTTTATTTTAAACTAGCTGCTGCTAGCGGCTTCGCCTGTGTGATAGTTGGATTATTCCAAGATAACTTACTACTGGGATAAAGTTATCTATGTCTAAAACCAACGCGTAAATTGCGTAACACCTTTTATATCATAATCCGAAGGATTCTGAAGGAAATTCCTAATGGTTTGGTTCATTTTGTTACATGTTTGATACATTCGTGTGCTCCAACCATGAATGTTGTTAAAATGAAAGGCACTGATTTTGTATACCCAACCAATTCATAGATATTGGTCTACCCATGCGTCAAGTTTTAACTAAATAAGCCCAATTATACGTGGTTAACAAACATCCAGACGTACACATAAGTGATGTTAGTAGGAAGTAGAATAGTATGTGGAAAATGTCGGGTTTTTATTAAAGTGTTCTAAAATATTTTCTCTAAATAAAAGATAAAAGCTTTCAAACACATCTTGTCTCAAAATAGAAGGATTTTATTGTGTTTTTGTTCCATTTCATTCATCATAAATATTTCATTCATCCACGTGAGGAAACCTGGTCTGTTGATAACTCGGTAACAGTTTGGAGTCTGGAATGTGGCCATAGACTCGCCCCCTATTACGTGGATCTTAAAAATAACCGCCCAACTCTTTGAAAAATTGAGGCGTGATGCTATGTTATTTTCCAGAAATACATGATTTAAAGCCACAATGATACCCAACGTTTGACCTGAAATATGAAATATCTGTCCTCACCGACATCGAAAAACCGATAAAATATTGCTAATTATTACAAGTTCTGCGAAATCGTTACCCAAATAAATTGGAAACGAATTGTTTTATCGCAAATCGTGAATCCGAAAGATATACGAGCCCAAAGTCTGCAGTCAATGGGTAATTACAGGCGAAACTCATTCGATTTTTATGGGTGACCACGTTTTTTGGCACTCCAGTTTATTGTTGAAGTTATTGCTGAGTTTTATTAGGTGATATTGGGAGTGATTGGTGCGCCAGCTCATGTACAATCCAGTGTAAAGATGGTGTGCAAGGTGCTGCTACTTTTACGTAATGTAGGAAAGGGTATTAAACATTATATGACTCGTAGTGCTTATAATAGTAGGGCTATTTAATTTACATGGATGTAATAGTAAATACACCACTACCTGGCCCTACGGGTAATACAGGCGTTATGTTATGTTATTTAATTTTAATAGTCTGCAGATAAGTGTCCTTATCACAATGCTACCCTTGAAAAATGAACTAATAAACAGTATCTTGACGTTGGTGCAATTACTCTTGCTGGACTCCAGTACTCAGACCCGATAAACTCACCAGGCTAAAAGATGAGTGTCGAAAATTTAAATTTCATACACATGCATACATACATACATATACTCACACCTTTTTCCCATGGGGGAAGGCAGAAACTACAGAACGTCATCTGCTACGATCTTTACATACTTATTTTGCTTCACTCACGTTCATACATCTAGTCACACACAGTAGTAATTCATACACTTATTGAAAATAATGTTGCGTTTCCTGAGGCTCTAGAAAAAGTGCCATTTTATCAGCGAAAAAATGTAATTATAAACAATAAACAATATTTATTATATATATAATTGATTAATTACGTGACATTACGCTAGCGCTTGGCTATCTCATTCATTTTTGGCATAATTACCAATCGCTATTGCAACGCTTTCGTTGATAGAATGCCACTTGTCTATAGTCTCTGGCCTTGATTATGCTAACTTAAGCGTTAGGGTTTGCACTTGAAGATCCACTCTTTCGAAATAAAAGACCCGTGACGGAGCGACAATATAAAAAGCCGAAAAGTACTTTCAAACAAAATTTATCCATTACTGTTGAAGTGCGAAGCGGGCGCGCGTGTGAGCTACAAAATGGGGGTAATGGTCTACGGATTACATCTTAATGCAAAAGCACCAATTAGCGTTTTCGCTGTTCAAAAATTGCGAGAAGGTAAATTCTACCTTGTTTGAAAGTGTCAGAGTCTGAAATATAAATGGAAAATTTTGCGCGAGCTTAGTGCTATGAGCAGTTTGATTTAGTCGATCGAATTTGAAGTTTCTGGTGCCTATAATAGAATTGGTTTTGCATTGGTATTCGTTGGCAGCGGATAAACATTATGAAAGTAGGGGTAAGAGTCTGCAAGACGAAATGCTAAGCTCGTGTTGGTTCGAATTACAGAAGGAGCGTATCCACTGTTGTGTTCCATATTTCCCATACCGACTGTTTGAAAACGCGTTATTTGATTTGTGACGTCATAAAGCGACTTCGCCTTTGGCAGTGATGTACTTTTAAAAGGCGAACGTGACGTCGCGAGCGCAATTTTGGTTTTATGTGTCTCTTTGTTTCTGTGTTTTATTTGTGTTCGGTTTCACATGGAATCTGAAGGTTTTACTGTTGTTTTATCTTGGGCGTGTTTTCAGGAATAATCTGAAAATAAATCCTGGAAAAATTGGTGTTGCCGTAATTTTGGTTTTATTCTAGCTTCGTAATGTAGTTAGGTGAGGAGTTGAGGAAGCCTTTCGAGACTACTGCAACATTTACATATCCTACAGCCAGCTTTGTTGATTTGAATATTTTTGCTTTTTATCTTTTTCTTGTGGATTACGTTATTTGGTAGGAATTTTTTCTCTCTCAGACAAAATGACTAGCATTGATCGTAATACTTATTCAATATGCTGTTAGCGATTTTCCACTACTTCTATGTCCAGCTATCATTACGGTTTCTTAATCCCTATTTTCTTGCTAAAGAAACCACCTGTTAGTTTACCGTTTGAACCATAACTCTGCACTAAAGTATTTTAAATAATAATTTATAAATACTTTAGTTATATATTTGTATATATAAATATAATTATAATACCAGCCTTTAACTGTCCCACTGCAGGGCAAAGGAGTTTGCCTAAGTATCCAGGATCGCGATTTAGGAATTGTTATTATTTGTTTTTTATAGGGGTTGGTTTCCAATTTCAAAAGACAAGGATATCATTTGAAAAAAACTATGCTTTTCCTATGGTTATGGAGAGTCATAACCCTAGCAAACACGTGGTTTTTTTTTTATGCTCATGTTTGTTTTTAATTTGTATTTTGTTATTTTTTAATTAATTGTTGTTATTTTCTAATTATTTATTGATTTTAATAATAGTTAATAATTATTTTATAAAACGAAACAAAAATAAAAAATAAAACTAAAATCGTAGGATCATGACACGGAACGTTTTCTGCCGTTTTGTGGGTCAGTGACCTGATATGAAGTGTAATTCATTCAGTTTCTCATGCATTTCATTATTTATAACATTTCATGGTTAAAATAGGTCGAATCTGTTCCAAAACCGAATCGGGGCACTCCGACTTCACGTAGTGTTTTGGCTGCTACCCCTAGAGTGTATATAAAAACCGGAGGCGCGAAGGGAGAGCAACCCTCACCTGCTGTCACAGAGCGTAGGCACCCATGCGAGCCGTAACGGCAGAGGCTGGGCACCAGAGGCGTGCAGTAAGCCAAAGCTGCGGAGGTGAGCACTTCCCTCAGCACCTGAGACGATGCAGAAGCAACTTTTAAGTGTTTTAAACACTGTTTCTTGCATTGTTTTTGTGTACATAACCTTAAAACGTTCCGTATGGTGCCGGACGTAAAGAATTTCACCATCCCATGTCTTCCCGTGGGTGTCGTAAGAGGCGACTAAGGGACAAACCAGAGAATGGGCAGCAGCGTTCTCTGTGCTTCTATGACAACCATACTGCGATCGCCAACCCGCCTGCGTAGCGTGGCGATTATGGCAAAACCCCCCCAATGAAAAGCACAAATAAAAAATGGCCCCTGGTACCCGGCAGCTTGCCTACCCTCGACTACGGTAGCGGTCGAGGCTACGGCATGGCAAGGGGTGCTAAGAATCTCCGGAAGAGATCCGGCTACCCCAACAATCACCGACGACTGGACCTGGCAACGTACAACACGCGCACACTTTAGACCGACGAGAAGGTCACTGAACTCGAGGAGGAATTGAGCAGGTTGCGATGGAGTATTATAGGGTTATCTGAAGTCCGAAGAGAGGGGGAGGACTCGATAATCCTCAAATCCGGTAACCTGCTCTATTTCCGAGAGGGTGACCGGCAGTCCCAGGGTGGTGTCGGGTTTATCGTCCACAAGTCCCTTGTGAACAACGTGGTGAAGATCGAGAGTGTGTCGACCAGGGTGGCGTACCTTATACTCAGAATATCCTCAAGATATTCGCTGAAGGTCATACAGGTCTACGCCCCAACCTCGGCACACCTCGACGATGAGGTAGAGACCATGTATGAGGATATCTCCAGAGCCATGCATGGTTTCAAAACTCACTTCACCGTTGTCATGGGGGACTTCAACGCGAAACTGGGCAAACGAGACGAGGATGAGCTGCAAGTGGGGCACTTTGGTGTTGGACAACGGAACCACCGGGGTCACCTACTAGCCAGTTTTATGGAGAAGGAGGGCCTCTATATGATGAACTCCTTCTTCAAAAAGCGTGAACACAGGAAGTGGACCTGGCAGAGCCCGGATGGTGCAACAAAAAATGAGATCGACTTCATCATGTCAACCAAGAAGCAAATGTTCAATGATGTCTCTGTGATCAATTCGGTAAAAACCGGGAGCGACCACCGCATGGTAAGAGGCACATTGAACATTAATATTAAGCTTGAAAGGTCTCGACTGACGAAGTTCACGCTCCGGCCAGCACAGATCCAGGTCCAAAACCCCGAGAGCTTTCAGCTCGAACTCCAGAATCGTTTCGAGTGCCTAGGGAGCTCCGTGGATGAATATAGCAACGGGTTCGTGGAAGCTGTCCATACGGTCGGGTCTAAGTTTTTCAAGACCCGTCGTACAGATAGAAACAAAAAGCTCTCTGATCATACCCTCAAGCTTATGAAGGAGAGGCGTGAGATGATCCTGCAGTCTTCAGATGAGGCATGCAAATACCGGCAGCTCAATAGACAGATCTCTAAATCCTTGAAAAGAGGCCTCCGCCGCTTCAATACCGAGCGTATTAAAGACGCGATCGAGCGAAATAAAGGCTCCAAGGTGTTTTCAAGGGATCTGGCTATTGGGCAGAGCCAACTCACGAAACTGAAGACCGACGATGGCAGGATCGTATCCGCCAAACCGGAGCTTCTCAGGGAGATCGAGACATTCTATGGGCAGTTGTACACATCGATCAGCAAGCCCGTTGCGAGTCTAGCAAACGACCCAAGAGCTAGATTGACCCGATACTATACCGAAGATATCCCGGACGTCAGCCTGTACGAGATTAGGATGGCTCTGAAACAGCTCAAAAACAACAAGGCGCCGGGTGATGACGGAATTACGGCCGAACTCCTGAAGGCGGGTGGAAAACCGGTCCTTAGGGCCGAAGCTCAGAAGCTGTTTGATTCCGTCATACTCGAGGGCAAAACGCCACAGGCATGGTGCAGGGGTGTGGTGGTACTCTTCTTCAAGAAGGGCGACAATGCCCGGTTGAAGAACTATAGGCTCATCTCACTTCTTAGCCATGTCTACAAGTTGTTTTCAAGAGTCATCACGAATCGTCTCGCGCGCAGTTTAGACGATTTCCAGCCCCCCGAACAAGCCGGATTCCGAAAAGGCTTTAGCACCGTAGACCACATACATACGCTGCGGCAGGTTATACAGAAGACCGAAGAGTATAACCTGCCTCTCTGTTTAGCGTTTGTGGACTACGAGAAAGCCTTCGATTCGATAGAAACTTGGGCTGTACTGCAGTCTCTCCAACGGTGCCAGATCGACTACCGGTACATTGAGGTGTTGATCTGTTTGTACAAAAACGCCACCATGTCAGTCCGTCTTCAGGATCAGACCTCGAAACCAATCCTTCTCCAGCGCGGCGTAAGACAGGGAGACGTAGTTTCTCCGAAACTGTTCACTGCTGCGCTGGAGGATGTCTTCAAGGTTCTGGACTGGAGGGGGCTGGGCATCAACGTTAATGGCGAGTACATTACTCACCTTCGGTTTGCCGACGACATAGTGGTCATGGCTGAGACCATGGAGAGCCTCAGTAAAATGCTCGATGACCTCAGTAGAGCTTCCGAAAGAGTGGGTCTTAAAATGAACATGGACAAAACCAAGATCATGGTGAATGCCCATGTAACACCCACTCCTATCAAGGTCGGAGACTCTACTCTCGAAGTTGTAGACGATTATGTCTACCTGGGACAAACGATCCAGTTGGGTAGGTCCAATTTCGAGAAAGAGGTCAATTGTCGAATCCGACTCGGCTGGGCGGCGTTCGGGAAGTTGCGTGGTATCTTCTCGTCCAATTTACCGCAGTGTCTCAAGACAAAAGTCTATGACCAGTGTGTGTTGCCAGTGATCACCTATGGGACCGAGACGTGGTCGCTCACAATGGGCCTTATCAGAAAGCTCAAAGTCACCCAAAGGGCAATGGAGAGGGCTATGCTCGGAATTTCCTTGCGTGATCACGTCAGAAATGATGATATCCGCAGGAGAACCAAAGTTACCGACATAGCCCGAAGAATTGCCAAACTTAAGTGGCAGTGGGCAGGGCACATTGCTCGCAGAACGGATGGCCGATGGGGCCGAAAAGTTCTGGAATGGCGGCCGCGAACCGGAAGACGATACGTTGGAAGGCCTCCCACTAGGTGGACTGATGACCTGGTTAAGGTTGCGGGAAGGCGCTGGATGCGAGACGCACGGGATCGGTCAATGTGGCGACGCCTGGGGGAGGCCTATGTCCAGCAGTGGACGTCTTTCGGCTGAAAGGATGATGATGATGAACCTTAAAACATTAAACTTAAATATTAAGAAAACTATTAATTTGCTAGGTTTAGTGGGAAAAGAGGGTTACTCCCTAGACCTCCCCTTTAAAACCTCAAAATCGGTATCCTGGATGCTAAGTATTTCCGATTTCAAACTAAATTATATTATACTAGCTTTTGCACACAATTTTCTCTGCATAGCATTATTACCTCGAACAGATTAAATTATTGGTTCACTATACTAACTTTCACCCCTTTCCCACCCCCTTAAGGATGGTTTTTGCTCTGGAATATACATACTACTATGTCCTTTTCAGGGTCTCGAACTATCTCCATATCAAATTTTATCTAAATCAGTTCAGCCGTTTAGTCGTAAAAAAATAACAAACAACAATCAGAGTTAGCTTCAGTTTTATAATAATGCAAAGTATGGATTACTTACAGTCTTTTACCAGCTCAATTTTATAACACCCTAATACAACTTCTAAAACTGATAAATACAAACTCTACTAAACATTTGGCAGTTCGCAATAAGATGCTGTCAGAGAAGCCTAGCGCTGGCACTTTAAGTGCCGACGTGACTAGTGTGACTACCCTCCAATGCAATACGAACGTTGAGAAATAGTGTCCGAGACGTTGGAGTCGATATCGATGAAAACGACGTTTGTTACATCCTTAGTGATATTAAAAACACACAACGGCTTTGGAAATTGTAAATGTGAATGAATTTATCTGTCACTTATTTATTTATTTTCAGCCTGAATTGTCCCAATGCAGGTCAGAGGCATCTCTTTCTTCCTTCCAGTTCTTGTAAATTAGTTTTTTTTAACTGGAATGAAAGTTGCCAATAGATACCTCATGAAGTTGTAGTTTGTGCTCCATTGGTGTGATTGCTGCAAAGCGATCCAGTGCGAGGATAAACAAATAAATAAACAAACAAATGAAGACGGGTCATATAATTCCAGAGACGTTGGCAGAAGTATTTTGGACCTTTGGCCGTATTAAGTTAAATACCCGGTACAATAATAACAAGACTTTTTTTAACCACTTATGATATCATTTGACTCACAGAAATACACCTGAGATTTTCATAAAATCATCGATCTTTCATAAAATGTCCAAACTAAATATTTGAACTAGTATAGTAGTAGTTATAGTATACTAGATAAATATTGTTTATATACTATTTTACGTTTATCTATGTCGCTCCTGAACATAGGCCTCCCCCAAGTGTCACATTGACCGATACCGCGCGTCTCGCATCCAACGGACTTCCGCCACCCTCAACAGATCATCTGTCCAGCTAGTGGGAGGCCTTCCAACGCAAAGTTTTCCGATTCGCAGTCGCCACTCCAGAACTTTTCGGCCCATCGTCCATCCGTTCTGCAAGCAAATCTATGTAAATAAAAAATATAATAAAGTATTTCAACATAATTACGTAAAACGATCATCTAAATAAATAAAATACTTTTTAACAAAAAATCAAACCGACTTCCAGAACAAAAAACTACAAAGCAAAAAATAACTTTCTTTTCCGAAGTCGGTGTCTTTTGTACCCATTTTTTTCAGTTTTTCGACACCGACATCGGAAAAGAAAGTTATTTTTAGCTTTGTAGTTTTTTGTTCTGGAAGTCGGTTTGATTTTTTGTAAAAACAGTTTTTATTTTTCTCTTTTTAGTTTTGGTAGGTATCTCCAATTAACATGATAATCATTTATGGCCAAAGTACATCTCATGACGATTCCAATAAGCCCAAGCACGACTAGGATACATTGTTTTATTTCAGAGTTCCAGTGCATACCTTCCGGCTTCATCATCAGAACAGTTCAATGGTATCATTTTCATCAGTACCATTCATTTATAGGTATTTACTTCATCATAGTCGGTTAACTATTCGAGATATTTTATACCCGTGACATACTTAGCATTTAGTAGTTCCAGTGGCCATCTGTGGTCTTCTTCATCAGTTCCACTTCACCAAATTATACTTTCTGAGTGCAAGTGATTGCATTGTTGATGAAAATACCAAAAGCACTATATGTATGCCTATAATATTTGAGGAGTTCCCTCGATTGCTCTAGGATAGTTCTTGCTCTTCAAAACAAAAGAAGATTTTTTGAAATCGGTCCAGGCGTCTTTAAGTAATCGGGGAAAATACCTAAAAAAAAAAAGTTTCCGACGAATTGAGAACCTCCTCCTTTTCGGTTCGGTTAAAATATACTTTTTCATTCATTTGATACTTTCTTAATTCCAAAATTCAATTTATTATACATTTACCTACATCATAAACTCATATTTAAATACACATTTATTAAAACTTTATGCACAAGTACAAATGCGGACTTAATGCCAAATGCTTAATGTGGTAGATTGCATGTACTTCAAATATTCAACGAGTGTGATTGTTCAAATATCCAAACCTTTCTTCAAAAGCCCATTTACTTCATCATTAAACATTCTCTATGAAACGGAACCCTCGATTTCCTGTGAACTAAATAATTAAAATAGTCGAGACAAGTCAAAGGTTCCTTTGGTAAAAATCATAAATATAAAACGGAGCTCGGCCGCCCCAGAGCGAATTAAACTTGTAATTACAGTGATTGCTTTGCGGCTCATTCGATGCTTTGAAACGAAGAGCTTTGGGATAGATGTGGTATTAGTAAGAACAAGAAAAAAAAAATTGGTACGATGTTCTATAACAATCATCTACCCGCCTTGAGCATAGGATAAATGTTCGTTACTTTCCTATAATCCCTTTACCCTGTAGATGGACACTATGGATGTGCTATGGACATTTACAGGCTGATATTTTTATTATTATTTAAAAACAATAGTTTTTTTTTTATTATTTTTAATCAAATAGCAGTGTCATAACCTCTTACTTTGTCTTAGGCCCAGTTTTTTGTTAAATCTAGCTACTTTGCAGAATGTATTATTTTGTTACGGTAGGTGGCATATGACCACGGTTATCCTCTGAACACTACTATGAATATGTATGAAATACAAGAAAATATTAAGTATTTGTACGTTGTTTATTTAACCGATACTTAACGAATAGTTTGTACATAACCATTTCAGATGAAAATATTTTCTTGTTTTATTTTTTTGCGTAATTTTTCAATCCTCCTCCTCGCGTCGTGTTCCTCACTACTGAGGGACAAGAGATCAACTTTTCTCTGACGATGATTCTTTTAATTTTCAATAGTCAGGTTTTAGTTTTCGAACTTAATATTTTGGAATTTTTGTCTGTTTAGTCGTGCACGTATCACATAAAATTTACGAAACCAATGTATATTATTTTTGTTTATTAAAATAGTGCGTTACTTGAAGTATTACGTAGTTTTTGTTTCATCGTAATCGGCTTACTCTATCAAAAGTTAGATGAATTTAAAGTGTTCATGAAATAAAATATCACAACACACAATTCAGGGGCCTTAGTGCGAGTCACGCTCAATTGCGTTAACGTAAACATCATTTTGTATTGAAACTGGATAAGCGCCGTCTGGTGACGATTTTTGTATACATTTTGTCATAAGAGATGGTTTACATTATCACGAGTAAGCGTGAGTAAAAAGTCGCACTAAGGCCTCAGATACTCGGACAGTTGAACTCCAAATTCGATAGATGGCGTTGTGCATTTGACGTCATTTTCTGAATGGCAGAGTTTCTCCGCGAAAGAAGGACACCAGAAAAAGAATCAGTTAGTAGATAAAGGTAGGTAGAAAGACAAGTGGGGCAGGCTAGTATAGTAGGTAGGTAAGTAAGTAGGGTAGGGTAGGTTAGGCATTTGATGGCAGCAAAGCCGCGGGAACAGCTAAAATATCATAAAATTATTTACGGAATCACGTTTATTGAATTACGAAACATCTTGTTAAAATTGTTACTGATAACCGAGTGAACTGCCCAGTATCAGTATAAATCATATAAATTACTGAACAACAATAATATCCTGGCATGGACTAAAATTATCCACCCCGCTTGCAACTATCAAAATTCTGACGCGAATTGAATCTTACGATTTCAAATATCTGTTGCATCAGCGTAATTTGCTTACCGTACCTAATTAGAAGATTTAGCTTCGGCAGTTACCCATTACCGAACTCGAATCCCGGAAATTTCCTGTGTTCTGCGTCCGCTAGTTTCATTTGTGGTGGAATATGTACTGGTCTATGTTGTACATAGGTGCTTTGCTAATGATCGGCGTACGTTTACTCACTTCTCAAATATTCCATCATTTGCTTCTAGGTATAGAATTTTGCTGTGTTATTATTAGGGGTTTTTGTGACGAGCATTTCTTTAAAACAGAAAATGTGCTTATATTTTAGTTTAGTTTTCAATAAAATGCTATTGTAGTTACAGACATGAGACTACTAATTTGCCCTGAGTGATGGATGAAAAAC
Source organism: Orthosia cruda (assembly GCA_964057195.1). Classification (NCBI taxonomy): domain Eukaryota; kingdom Metazoa; phylum Arthropoda; class Insecta; order Lepidoptera; family Noctuidae; genus Orthosia; species Orthosia cruda. The sequence continues at coordinate 32,766,372 of OZ059825.1, read as the reverse complement.
GGATGACAATGTATAATGACAAATACTTAAGGGCAAGGCAGTTACTTTCTTTCTTACCAAGAGCCAACAAAATTTAGCTCTTTTGAACATATATGCAGGGCCAGATCGAGCTGGGCAAATTACCAGAGCGCCATAAATGAGGGGCTGCCAAACTGCACTAAAATCCCTTTTCATTATATCAGGAAAACTTATTAGTACTACGTGCTAAAAGACAATACTGCAGACAATAGTGCTAAAAGTTTCAAGCTCGCTTTTCTGTCGCGCTGTGCTTAGGTGAAATTTTCGAAATAACTTCGTTTTCACTTTTTTTCAAAATCAAAATATATTTTTTTTATTTCACATAGGCCTACATGGGCACTTATAAAACTTCGACAAATGGTGCACGGTTCGGGTTGGTCGTTTCCTATGGAGAAGAACCGGCAAGAAACTCCATGGTTACTCTTTTAAAAAATGGTTTGCTTTTACAATATTTCCATTTTACAGCATTAGTACTATGGGGGGACAACGTAGGCCCGACAAAAAATCGTAAGAAACTAAAAAAATAAAGATTATATAATAAAAAAAAAGTTAACTAATGTTAACTAACATCTAGAGGGTCTACAACAACGCTCAAAGTTGTCAAAAAAGAAACTTCATCCGATCCGACGGTTAAAAGTGTTTGGTTACTGGTTACGAAATTATTGGGACTTGCGAAATTTTGTCTTAATAGCGATTTAATATAGTTTTGCTATTAGCAAATTATTTTTGTATTTTTTTTTTATTAGATTAAATTTTCTAATAAGAACAAGTTACGAAGTTAGTTAGATTTTTTCAATATCAAGGCGTAGTCATATCCTTCATTGACGCAAAATAGATACCTACAATACCTTCTCTACCCCTTCCGACATCAACGTCCCACCAAGCAGCCTGAGGCGTTGGTTGCTCCCCGAAGAAGTATAAAACGGTCGTGTCAAAGATAAATTGGGTTTCGGGATTTACAGTGCTTGACCGTGACGTAATTTAGATTAGCTTGCCGAGTTAAACAGCAAGTTGAAATATCGACTCGAAGCAAGTCTGCATTGGACAAACAACTTGGCTTTGCAACGTTTCCTTCACTTGAAAGTTAGTGCATTCTAGGTTTTTAAAGGGAATTTGTTTTGTTAAGAGCCGAATGGATCGTTTGCTACTTATCTCGGACTGCCTTTCCGAGTAAATAGAATTTCGTTGTCACTGAACTTCGTTTAAAGTTTCCGATTTATTGGTTGATAGGAGTAGATGTTGGAAAGAGATTGATGTCAGATGTTTTCTTTTTCATGGTTGGCGCAGTGGATGAGCGATTAGCTACCGATCGCACGTCGCGGTAAGGCGTTCGTAATATTTGTATGACCAACAGATAGATGTCCATGTGTGTGTGTTCCATGTCTGGCTGTTTGTGTATGTGAGTTTAAGGGTTCGGTCCATTTCGACGTTTGGTGTCGGACTGCTGCAGTGCCGCAGTGGTGCGGGTTTTATCATATATAATTTATATATTTAAAGCCTTTTACTTGAAAAAATGGATAAGTCTTGCTAAAATTATCACAATACCCTTTATTATAAAGACCCTAACTAAATGATTTCTAAAACGTGTTTTGGAAATGAACAAGTTCTCAGAAATCTAGTCAAGATAATCATAATTTTCCACAGCCTCGAACTAAATAAATTTGGCAAAGATTATCTTTACAGAAAAAGTTTGTTTGTTTTAAGACTTCGACCTAACATGTATGAACACATGTATAACATTTATCCAAAAAATCACAAAATGGTATAATATTAGAAGCAAACAATTGCAATTACTCGTAGCAGTGGTGGCCCAGTGGTATTGGCCGCGACTTACAAGTTGTAGGTCGTGGGTTCGAGCCCAGGCAGGCGCTTTACTTTGTGTAAATTATTTCATCACCACTGCTCTCAAAAACGGTGAAGGAAAACATCGTGAGGAAACCGACATGTCCTAGAACCAAAAATTCGAAGACATGTGACATCCACCAACCTGCACTGGGCCCGCGTGGTGGATTACGGCCCATCCCCTCTCACAGAGAGGAGGCCTGTGTCCCAGCAGTGGGAACATTAATAGGCTGATGATGTGATTGCAATTAGAGGCCAATCTGTGACAAAAATCCTAGTTAAGTAATTTCAGCGGAATTATGTTGTAGTGTAGTAGTAATGTCGTGTGTTGTATGAAAAGTCCATAAAAAAAAACAAAAAACAAAATGCTTTATTTTTTTATTATTTATCGGTAGGCTTGCGTTTGACCACTATCTCGCCTGATGGTAAGCGATGATGTGGTCGACGGTGAAGCACGCTTGCCTAGAAGCAACCTATTCACTCTTGACTTGAAGACCCCTGATGGGAAATGGGCTGTCAGGGGGCTCAAAAATCAGATCTTTCCTTAATTCTCGTAAAGTTTAGATTTTACAGCAATTTGAACTCAGAGCAAGTTTATTCATTGTTCGGCAGTTCACAAAAAAGTCCCTCAAAAGATTCATTAACGTTCATTTGTTTTCGAGAATTTAGCCAAGATTTTTTGTGTTTTTTTTTGTACTACGCCTTTGCGTATGGTAATTAATTAAGCCACTTAAATTATGTTTTTATAAGAGTGCCGTGTATTACTGAAATGGAAGTGTTCTGGTATGTTTTCTTGTTTTGACAACAGTATTGTCTAATTTGGATATTTACAAGTAAAATTTCAAAATTTAAAAATCTCCCGAAATTGTATTATTTCATGCTACATAATTTATCTAGTATTTAGTAGATACGCTTCGAACGGCAATCTATTGAACACGTAATTATGACATGATATCTTGCAAAAACACCCCGATTCAAGCAGTAAAATGCCCATAACTTTTGAACGACTGAACCGATTTTATTCAAACATAGCTAAGAGCTAAATTAAAATAGGTTTACCCGTTTGGATGCTATGATGCCACAGACAGACACACATATACACAGATACACAGCAACACACGTCAAACTTATTCCTATATTAGGCCTCCTTATACGCCCTCTTATTCCGTCGGGGGTTAAAAATACAGAAGAAGAGAAAGTTAACGGTACTGAAATATATCAGTATTTTTCACTGACGGAACTAAAGAAATAAAATAGTTTCGAACACAATGAAATGTGAGAAAAATTTACTGACCAGGAAATAAAGACGTTTGCTACGTCTTTATTACCTGGGCTGATAAAACAAAGTCACTGTCCGCGAATGTCGATGTCATCTCTGTTCTTCGCTAAATTCTTCTAAACCACGCAACGGATTTCGATAATATAGTTTTAACTAATAGAAAGAACAATAAACGAGGAAGGTACTCTTTATATAATTTGTTCCGGGCAAATCCGGGACGGGTCGCTAGCAAAAAAATAATAAAAAAAACTCCAAACACGGCCGAATCTTTCACCAACATCCATAAAACATCGCAACTGGAAATCCACACAAAGCGTAAAAGGAATACATCAAGCCCTTGACACACATAACAATACCCAAGAACGAAATACAACAGCAATTATAACCGATATATCAAAAAGTATCGTTTTAGTCTAAGATCCCACTGCAACTGCTTTATGTTTGATATATTTTAAGCCCCAGGTTATAAGTAAATCCAGCGATATTTGAAAGAAAGTGTTGAAGAAAATAATAAGGGGGCCAGCTCTCAGTCTGTTAGCCGCACTCTGTGGGTTGCTAGTTTATTTGCTAAACCTGGCAACCCCTTTTTTGGCGGGTAACTGAGTGCTATAGTGAAGTTGTAAATAAATACAAAATAACTAGTTGCAGGTAGGTATTGCCAAGCAACCCTACGACAATGTATTCTACTATCCAAATATCATTCATGAAAAAAAGTTTAACAAAATAAATTACCTGTCAATTTTTGCAGTGGGATCTTAGGCTACATCGTTTGTAAGAGCTCTCTAGAACGAATCACTGTTCACTCATGCTCTCAAAAAGGTCGAGGGTCCGTTGACATTTTGGGTCTTTCCCTTTGTTGGTAGTCGTTTGGAGAAATCTCTTTCCGATTCCACTTTAATGAAGGGCGATAAGTAACTATGATGGTTGAAAATTGAGGTCATGTGGTTAGGTGTTTTACATGAGTATACATACCTACATAAACTCACGCCCAATTCCCAGACAGAAACTGCAGCACGCCACCTGCTACGATCCTTTCAGACTCATATTGCTTCTTTTACTTTCATACATCTAGTCATACACGCACGCCGATTATGAGTACAGTACTGCGCATCTGATCTTTCTGAATTATATCAAAATATATAATAAATCTGTCGAACAGTCGTTTTTGTACAACGAAAATATTTCCAAAAAAATTGCCAGGGTAATAGCCATCAGTGCCCATTTCCAGCATTTTTGGCATTATTGTCTGTTTATTTGTGTACGCATCACGTAAAGTTTACGAAACCAATGTAGATAACTTTTATACATGAAAATTGTGCGTAATTTAAAGAATTATTTAGTGTTTGTTTCATCGCAATCGGTTCACCCTATCAAAATTTAGATGAATTGAAAGTGTTCAATAAGTAAAATTATCACAACACACACAATTCAGATACTCGGACAGTTGAACTCGATATTCGAGAGAAGGCGTTGTGCTACCCTAGAAAAAAAAAATGCCGGGTTGGTAAGTAGGGTAGGCAGGAAGATAAGTAGGGTAGGTAGAAAGGCAAGTAGGGTAGGGTAGGCAGTCAGTTGATAGGACAGAAGCCGCGGGCACCGCTAGTCACCAATAATATCCGTGTATGTTCTTTTAGGGTATCTAAAGCTTCCCCGGCGTTTCCACTTACGTCTGCCTTGTCGCCTACCTGCCTGCACGTATCTCTTGTTTCTTGTCTTTCATTCATCCCCTCAACATGAGTAGAAAACAGCAGTAACATCTAAGAAGACTATTTTAATTTTCGTAGGAAATTATTGTATCTAAATAATGATGTTAATAACGTTTAAAGCTAGTAATCTTCTGTTAACGTATAGTTAAGAAGTGGAAATCCCTACCCAGCCAGACCCGGAGGTCTTTAAGTCAAGAGTAAATATATTACTTGGACCCCATCATTGCTTACCGCATTGTCATGAGACGAATCACATCAGACCCTTTAAAAGTCTAAAAATCAATGGCCGTTCTGTCAAGAGTCTCACGAGGAAGGAGAAAAAGAGATCTTGGTTTTGTTTTACTTCCATAAATTTAAGTTATATAAAAAGAGCAATGTTTTATCTTCCAGGAAGCAAGGAAATTTTTCATAGACTTGAAGAAAATGCTATGCAAATTGTACTAAAATAATCCGTGTTTATTTCACTTGCATTTGAGGCTAACGATACAGATGAGTCTTTGGTGGAGATAAATATTACAGGCGATTTATTGCCTTGTATTTTACGATTATTATAAATACGAAAGTTTGGATGGATGGATGTATGATTATTATTCAATTACGCCTGAATGGATCTGGGTGAAATTTGGCGCTGATGTAGATTGTAGTCTGGAACAGCACATACTTTACATCCCGGTAATATGTTACCTTGGTCAAAGAAAATACTTTTCATGCGGGTGAAACCGCTGGAAGAAGCTGGTTACATAATAAATTTCAAATTCATAAAGTAACAAACTACCTCATTCAAAAGATCGTAAAACTAAAAGTCAAACTATGAACATAAAAACTAATGCTCATGAGTCTTCTGACATACGACCTGAAAGGTTACCCAGAACCCTACTTTAATAACTATCCCACAGGAAGCCATAAACGCTAACTGGCCAAATGTTAGTCATCAAAATATATTCATGACATTATTTTCTTAGAAGCTTTATACACACTGCCGCCGTCCCATAGCTAGAGTGTCACTATCTGACAAAATCATAATTTTGAGTTATAAAAGTAATACAAAAACCGTGAAATAATAAAAAAATACGCTGTTTATCAACTACATATAAGTCAGTGACGAGAGTTTCCGGTGTCGAAAAACTGGTTAAAATCAACCCTCCTCTGGCTTTCGCCGTAGTCGGGTAGTAATAGATCTTATTGCAAAATTTCAACTGGCACTTTTTTTTTTTTACTTTTATTTATTATAAATACAGTCTTCAGTACAGTTTCCCTTATATATTGTACCATTAAACCTGGATGGGTTTGTGTTGGTACTCACATTCATTGGTAGTTTAAATTAATTACTCCATCTTATCTAAATTAGGTTTTTAAATCTAGCAATTTGAGGCGTTCTTATTTTTTACTCGGAATCTATTAAGAAAAATACTGCTTAGAGAGATCGATATTGGTGATTACGGAGGTATTAAAATCTCAAAATTGGTCAAATGTCATATAGTGACACTCTATCTATAGGACGGAAGCACAGTATATTATCGCCATGTGTCTTGCGGACCCCTTTCTAGCCCGCATTCGAGCCTCTGACCTCTGCACTCGTCATCACTTAAACGTAATATTCTGGTCACAAATATTCATGAACACTACACCTGAAAATGCTCTCTAAAATAAACAATCCAAGGTTCAATTTAGAACGCAGATTGGAACGGTGCTAAATCGACAAGTCATAGTGAACATACATCCGCAGAGCAAAACAAACTTTCGACTCACAAAATTAAGAATCAATTTATTTTGAAGCTGTCATTTCAGCATGTAACTCACGTAATTTTAATTTTGTGTATTCTATTTTCAGTTTTATAACCCAGTCGTTAAGGTTGGTTTTCTGTTGTAGTGGAAAATGGGCTTAAAGAAAATCTAAATTTGGATGTAGGTCATTGCATAGAGGGCTCACTAATTGTTGGGCGTGCGTTAAGGAGCACTCTCAAGGCTTTTAGCAAAGACGTTACGTTGTAAATATTGTACTTAGTTGTGTGTTTAATGTAAACTTAGGAAGAGAAAAGTTTTCGGGTGATTAGTTGCAACGCTATCCATGTTTGAGTAATGTTTTGTGACATCATGGGCATGGCTATACGGTGGTAGGAAAACTTGGAGCATTGTTTTTGAAAAGTTTTGTATTGTTTGTTGACAAATAACTAAAATATTTACTTATGGCTGCGGTGTACATATTATGGTATGGCATGGTAACTTTAAGAGATTTTTGTCTGGAATTAATGAAAGACCAAATGTCGGAAACCATATTTTATTTATTTGGAGATTAAATTGGGTTGATTTTTATGTACGTCGAATGAATATACTATTAAATAAAATGTATCTGTGACCAGAACGCCTTTCTACTCATTTCGACCCAGCCCAAAATAAGTTAAAATAGCTCCATGAGTAATTTGATCGCAGAGCCGTCCAAGTAGCCATTTTTCGGCAGAAAATGTTGTAGTCGATAGACATGAAAAGAAAATCAGGAAGAAGACAAGTAATTCACTACCTATATCAGATGGAGGAACTCATAAACTCCACCGTCCATTAAAAACGTTTTCCTTCAAACAAATGCCTATCTCCAAATTACACAAAGAGCCAGAAAAACCGGGAACGTCAATGCAAATAAAACGCAACTCCGTCGCGACATAAAAAAGTTTTCAACCAAAATTGAATTAGCTGTGAGAACAATTGAAAATGGCGGACAGTTTAAACGAACGTGCAAATTAAACTTTTTTAAATTTTAATCGTTCCTGCGTTACTTTCCATTTTTTAATTCAGGGTATTATTGGATTAAAAGTTTGGTATGTTCGGTACGTGAGGCGAATGGAGATTGGCTATTGGGTATCCGTAATTGCTGGTTGATGTCATGGTTTTTAATTAAGGGTTGGACTGAATTAAATGGTTTTTGTATTATAATCTACATTATAATTAGTGTGTCTACCTAGTTTTTCGCTTTTCGTGTACAATTTTATCGAAATTGGGAGTTAGTCTTCGTGTGACCGAGGAAGAATATTGTATAAATATATATAAATTGTTTTGGTCCATCATCATCATATCAGCCAATAGAGTCCACTAGTGGACGTCTGTCGGCTGACGCTTTGGAGAGGCCTATGCCTCTCCCAGGCGTCGCCACATTGACTGATCCCTTGCGTCCCGCATCCAGTGGATCCCCGCAACCTTCACGAGGTTATCGGTCCACCTGGTGGGAGGCCTTCCAACGCAACGTCTTCCGGTTTACGGTCGCCACTACAGAACTTTTCTGCCCCATCGGCCATACGTTATGCGAGCAATGTGCCCTGCCCACGGCCACTTAAATTTGTCAAACCTTCGGGCTAAGTCGGAAACCCTGGTTCTCTTAAGGATCGCTTTTCGTGTTACCGTCCATGTCGATTTAAATGTTGGTAATTATTTTGTCATGATCATTTCATGTCACGTCTTTCATAGCGCGGTATTATTTCTTTATTCAATGAAACCGGAAAACATGTTATTTTGCGGTGAAAAATAATTATTTTGGTTCCGAGTTTGAAGGCAAATTCCCCTAATATCAAAAACTTTCAAATTCAAATCGCAGCATCATGTCTAACTTGTCAAAAAGTAGGGAATTTGAAGGTGTTTTTGTGACAGATTGCGATTGGCGATGCAAATGTTGCTATAAACAAGAAAATTTTAAAAATGAAAAAAATACCACCGACACATTTTTATGTCATGCTACATAATAATTTATCTAGTAGTAAATACTCTTCGACCGAAAATCTATTGAACACGTAATTATGACATGAAATATTGCCATAACACCCCGATTCAAACAGTAAAGCGCCCATGACTTGAACTGCTGAACCGACTTTAATCAATCATAGCAATCAAAACACTTTCGATAAAGTAACCTTATAAACAAAAAAAAAAAAAATTAAATCGGTTCATGCGTTTATGAGCTATGATGCAGCCGCAGGCCAATACACAAATACGCAAACACACAAACACACAGGTACACACTTAGAACACCCCTGTTTTTTTGTCGGGGGTTAAAAATACGGGTGGGTTTTTCGGTATTTCTATATGTTTGTATTTTTTGTTTGTCGATGTAAAATCATTCACGCTAAACATATAAAAGTTTATTGCTTAGCAACAAAACACCTTTAATTAAGAATCGCATTTCTTTTTAACAGCAAGAATCTTTTTAGTAATGTAGAACATAATTTATCAGCCTACATCTATAATAAGATTAATGCAAAAGTAAAGTTCCACCCTAAGGTATTGCGGGTTTGGAAAAAAGCTATAACTGAATGGCTGAAATTATTTACATATGCGAAAACTGAGGAAATCTTAGCCAGAATTAGCTAAATGAAATATTAAAAATTCTAAGCACAATTTCTTTTTTTTTATTTAATTTATGCGCTCTAAATCTTGACAAAGCATCGCAAATTTTAGTTTATCTTCTTATAGTACAACTGTAATGTAATTGGCAATTCACTTAGTGCTCGCTGTCAATTTACTCGAGCTTATTGAATCTTTTCTGAAAGTGATAATCAAACAAGAGGGCCAGGGAGAAATTAAAATAGTAGAAACAAGAATAGCGCAAATTTTAGCAAAAGTTTGAGTGGGATTGAGGTTATATTTGGAGCTCGTGGTCCGATTTTAATTATTGAATTCTATGGGTCTTATGGTAAGACTAGCAGATACACTTTTTCTTATATTTTTTCATTTTTGTTTTTTGGTTGCCGATTTTGAATAAAAAAGATAGTAATTGTTAACTGATTACAGCCGGAAATTTTATTATAATTTAGGTCCTTACCTATGAAATTGGCGTTTTGTCGTACTGGCCACTTTGATCTCAAATATTTCCTCTGTGGTTTGGTATTCCAATTGTAAATTTATACAGCTATTTACTCATGCTTTTGTGTTTGGAAAACCGTAATTCATTGGTTTTTCCTCTTTTGGTTTTTTCTTTGCGCCAGTTATTTTACAATATGGAAAACTTGAAACATCGCGTTATTTACGAGTACGAGTTCCATCGTGTCACCAGTGCTGCAGAAACGGCTCGAAGGATTAATGACGTGTATGGCGACGGTGTCGCAAAAAAAACACAGTGCGTTTTTGGTTCCAACAAAATTTCTAACTGCAGAACAAGCCCCGTGGACGGCCGGAGACCAAAGTTGATAATGGAGAATTGTAGGCTATTGTGGAAGCGCATCCGTCGCAAACCACGTCCGAGTTAGCTGCAGGCTGCGGTGTTAGTGATAATACTGTTTTAATCACCTTAAAGCAAATTGGGAAGGTGAAAAAGCTTGAAAGGTGGAAACCTCATGAATCGAGTGCAGCAAACCGACAAACGCGAACATAATTTGGATAACTTCTTGCAAGGGAAAAAATTCAACACCGATGAGGCAGTCCAAAATACCTACAAAGATTTTATTGATTGCCGTTTGAATGTTTTTTTTAGTAAAGGGTTCAATGAACTACCTATGAGATGGCAAAGTGCATATATGTATGACAATGGTACATACTTTGATTAAATAAATATATTATATTCAGAAAAACGACTTTATGTTCCTCCCTTACAAAACGCCAATTTAAAGAAAAGTATATTCTAAATGCGGTCCAAAATATGATTTAGGATCCACATTTTAAACAAATTCTGACATTCGTTTTATGTTCTACGAAGAAAGCATTTATTCTGTCAAAATTGACGTATAAAAATAAAAATCAATCTTAATCTTACGCTTTCTACTTATAGGATCATACCGTAACATGATAAGATCTATCATGGTACCATTATTTATGCAGTAACAGTCAGGAAAAGTTTTAAGATTTTTCCAATGTTACATCCCGCTTCACAACATGTTCAAAAGCAAACTGTTCAGTTCGACCATTCATAAAGTTTTACGAGTAGCTCAGGGAATCTGAAGTTTCAAGTAAAAACTTTCTTTTAAATTATATTTCTCAGCATAAAAAAAACTTGGAAGTGTGAGCAGGGATAAAATGGACGCGTCGATGATAAATAATAATTCTTTTGCAATTTAATTAAGGATAACACTTTCCATTTTCATCAATCTTGTTTGTCAACTAGTTGTTACCCGCTACTCTGCTATTCGCTTGGGATTAGATAAAAAATTACTGGAAATTTGTCCTTTTTAGGGTTCCGTACCCAAATGGTAAAAACGGGACCCTATTACTAAGACTCCGCGGTCCGTCTGTCTGTCTGTCTGTCACCAGGCTGTATCCCATGAACCGTAATAGCTAGACAGTAGAAATAATCACAGATTATGTAATTCTATTGCCGCTATGACAACAAAACTAAAAATAGAATATTATAAATATTTAAGTGGGGCTCCCATACGACAAACGTGATTTATTTGCCGTCTTTTGCGATAGTGATCCCTTCCTGTGCGAGTCCGACTCGCACTTCGCCAGTGACCAGTGAAATACTGTCATGCATTCAATGAAACGTTGATATTTTGATATTACATACAGACACTTCAATTTTATTTATTTTTATATATTACAATTATAATTCGTATCTTTCCAAACATTATTACAGTTCACATGCAGCAGTACGCAAGTAGATGTCATCCTAATCACAGTTCTAAAGCTATTTTAGCAGCTTTTCAGAATATATTTTGAATACATTTTAGAAAAATTTAGTGTGGGATTGCTTATTTCTCTCACTGGAGTGCTACCCATCACCGTCACAATCCACCACCAATCACCAAACAAATCAACAATCACCTCATTAAATGAATTAGTTTCGTCCGGAAACTTTGCTCCACGATGGGAAAAATAGGAAGTCCAAGCCCAAGTATAGACGATAGTGACACTGATAAAAAACTGTAAAGGAAATTAAAAGTTTAGTCAAGAAACGTAGAAAGATTTCAAATTATCTTATCTCCTTCAAATTCACTACCGCACTATTTAACTAGTGATCTAGAACCACAATAGTACATTGTGTATTCTTAGGCGGTAAGTAAGGAATTACGATCGAGACTCTAGTAGAAGCCCGAAGTCGAAGACTTTCTGAGTCGAGGTTCGTAATTCCCGTACCGTCCGTGATGCATACAACGTTTTTCATCACATTTGCGAGTCATAATTATGAATTATAGCTTTAATACACAAGTCAGCACAGCTGTTATTACGAAATAAGTGAACTTATTTTTAAGCTGTTTGCGAATTTTTGCCCACACCACAGATTATACAGTGTTTCGTTCAGAAACTTTAAGGGCAAATACTTACGTAGGTATACAGCCATGACGGAGTGTAAAACGAATTAAATAATTTCGACGTTTTCATACTATAACTATTAAAATCGATTTTTAAGAACATTAGTTGAGTATTTAAGTAACATGTAGCGAGATTGCAAAGAAATTCCTGTTTAGATAACATTTTAAGACAATTTTTCAATTGCGTGTAAACTCCTTGCTTGAATTTGCATGACCCGTGTGCTGTGCCATAAATTAAAAAAATATTACTTACCGCCCTAGGGTTTCATGACAAAAAGAAAGCCCAAGGGTTTTATATGGGGCATTACGGCCAAGTTAACCTGTATGCTTAGATACTTTTTACGTGCAAGTGTGATGAAAATTAATAAACAAATATTTTTTTTTATCTACATGCTGTTAAATCACGTAAATTTTTATGCGTTCTCATTATGATATAACATCGATATTTTTAAGTAATCCCAACGTATACCGTGTGTGGATTTCTCGTAGATAACCTCTTACTGCCTTTACCATAAAACAAAAAGACAGTCTATGTTATTTTTCATTTGTTGTTTATTGTAAGGCTCCACTAACCATTAAGTTTATGCAGGTAAAGAGAAAAAGTACTAGTGTACCAGTGTTAACGGCCCCGACTTACAAGTTGTAGGTCGTGGAATCGAACCCAGGTAGGCGCTTTACTTTGTGTAAATTATTTCATCACCGCTGCTCTCAAGATGGTGTAGGAAAACATCGTGAGGAAACCGGCATGTCCTAGAATCGAAAATTCGAAGACATGTGACATCCACCATCTCGCACTGGGTCCGCGTAGTGGATTACGGCCCATCCCTTCTCAAAGAAAAGGGGCCTGTGTCCCAGCAGTGGGAACATTAAAAAGGCTCATGATGATGATGACCATAGCAAAAAAACATGATTTTGCTAAAAAACAGCGTTTTATAGCAAACATTTTAAACAGTTGTTATTATTATGTACTTTATTCATTCATTTTATTATTATCTACATTTTTTTAATATTTTTATAAAATAATTAAAAAATAACATTTAAAAATATAAAAAAATAGAGGCCAAACGGTATCGGGAACAGGGTCCCGGTGGCCAGGGCTCCAGAAGCGTTAAGCCCGCTAAAACCCATAAAGAAACCTTTGTACTAGTTCGTACAGGCGCATTGTCTCAACTAAGTGGTTTTTATATACAAAAACTAAATTACTTTAATCTAAATACAGGGCCTAGGTCTCGGCCTAGGTTACCTGGTTGCGTTAAAACTAGACCACTTAATTAATTAAAATGTGCCTGTATTTATCGTTCTAGAGTGAAATTCTATTAGCTTTCGCTATTTACTGTTATTATGTACTCATTCTCAATCATGGACATTGGTGAAATAACATAAAACACCTAGTTTGTGTTCTCTAACAAAATAAATCTAGAAATAAATATTCAAAACTGGCGCGTCTATAGAACGTCCTAGGCACGACTTGAGCCCATGTGTCTCGCTGATATGATTCTTATTTTTACTTAACCTAATTGACGTGCTTGACTTAAGATCCTATGGCCCCTAGCTGGCAGAGGGCTTCCACAGTAGTTCTCCATCGAGACTGCTCTTGAGCTTCGCGCTTCACCCCGCTCCACGCCATTCCGAAACCAATACGGTGCATCGCCAGGTTTGATGGGGACGGCCTCGCTTCCTTTTTCCTTGAGGATTCCAATCCAAGGCCTGTTTGGGAATGTGATTGGAATCCCTCCGGAGCGTGTGACCAATCCAACACCATTTACGCCGCTTGATCTGGCGGTCGATCGGGGTCTCGTGGCATCTCTCCTACAGCTCTATATTAGAGATGATGTCGGGCCAAAAATAGCGAGGATGCGACGATGACATCGGTTGACGAAGACCTGGATTTGGCGTGAGATCTCCTTTGTTACCTTCCACGTTTCGCACCCGTAGAGCAGCGCGGATTTGACATTGGATCCGAAGATTTTGAGTTTAACCCTTCGGGTCAGTTTCCACGATTGCCACACAGGTCTCAGCTGTGCGAAGGTAGCTCGCGTTTTGGCGATCCGTGAAGTGATATCCACTTCAGTTCCAGTCTCTGACACGACACTCCCGAGTTACGTGAATTTGACGCGTTCCACAACCTCTGTGCCGATTAACATCGGTGAAGAATTCCTCACACCTGTACGCATCTCCTGGGTCTTCCGGATGTCAATTTGAGCCCAGTTTTTGCCGCCTCCTGGCGCAGGTCGTTCAGTTTCGCTTGCATGTCGGCATGTGTATGACGTGTATGACTCAGTAGGCATAGATCATCAGCATAGTCCAGGTCTTCCAAGACTTTGGTCAATCCCCACTCTAACCCGCGACGCCTGCTATCGTTAATGCGAAATATGATTCCATCGAGAACGATTATAAAAAGGAAGGGCGAAAGAAGACAGCCCTGGCGGACACCAGCGTGCACTACGATGCCCTCCGAAATGAGGCCTTCGTGAGTCACCTTGCAGAAATATTTCCTGTAATTGCTCTCCAACAGGCGGACTATTTTTGGCGGCACTCCTATGTCAAACAGGCGGGACCAAATGCTGGACCACTGCAGCGTATCAAAGGCCTTTTTGAAGTCGACAAAAGTAAGATAAATTTCCCTTTGCTATTCTGCTGCCTGCTCGAGTATGATACGATGAGAGTTGATCTGGTCCATGCATGAGCGGCTCGAGCGGAAACCCGCCTGCTTCCCGCGCAGAACATTCAACGGCAGCAGATACTACTTGATAGGCCTTCGACAGCCTATCAAGTAGTATCTTACAGAAGACCTTAGAGGAAGTCGACAGCAAAGTAATGCCCCTCCAGTTATCGCAACTGCTGAAATCACCTTTCTGGGGCACGGTAATTAAAAGTCCCTTGTTCCAGTCGTCCGGGAGTTCTTCAGCGGTCCATATCCTTTCAATTAAAGGCGTCAGCACGTCGACGGCGGATGCTAAGTCTGCTTGTAACATTTCCGCAGTTACCAGGTCGAGTCCAGGTGCTTTGCCTGCCTTCAAAGAGAGGATCGCTTCAATCACTTCAGAGGCTGACGGTGGTTCCGTGTCGATGTCGAAAGGCCGAGGTGGTGTAGAACCTACCTGCAGTGCGTCAGGCGTCAGAGATGACAATCGGAAGACCTCCTCAAAGTGTTGGCGCCAGCGCTGCAGCCGCACTTCCGACGTCACAATTTAACCTAATTACATGTATGTTATCTTATGGAGTCGCTTCTTCGCAAACACCGTGGTTTCTATCAGCTTTAACCCAATACTCGCTGTATTTAGTTCAGCAAGTAAGGAAATGAACATTCAAGATTTGGTTTAATATTATTTTATATAACTACAAAATTTACGAACATTTAAATGTTAATTCTAGGCAATGGCGTTTGTTAGAATCCATCTACTCAGAGCACTTACAAAATCTCGTCTGTTTGCGATTATGAAGCATTCGCCGGAGACAGCATCTTCTACTGTTCCGTCGGGACAGCCATCCACTGCATTTTGCCTGCTTACGATAGCAACACATTAGCTAGTGGTAGTATCTTGTGCAGTTCCAGGAGGACAGCCAGCTTTGAATATATCTGGATCTGCATCTCGTCTGCTGGGAAGTGAATTTTTAATCTGTTGTGCTACATAATCCATAACTTGTTATACAGCATCATGTTGACGCCTTCCGTCTATTACTACACATTGGCTAGTGTTAGCATCTCGTGCAGTTCCAGGAGGACAGCCAGCTTTGAAAATATCTCGATCTGCATCAGCAGAAACTCTAACATCACCGGTGTAATGACATGTTATTTTACGTACGTTTGCTATTAGAACAAGAAAAATCAGTAGCTTATACATTCTTGTCTTGTATATTTAGTTTCAATTGATGACTATAAATATGTGTACCACACATTTACAGTCTGTAAATGTGTGGTACACACATTGTACCACATGTATCCATATTTATATAGAAAAAATAAATCAATTCGCTTCACTATTTAATTTGTTCCTGTAACAGTTATTTTTATCATGCATAATTTACTTTTCTAGCTTGTTATAAAAGTAATATTACTTTACCATTCGTTTTGGTACTTTACATTACCATCGAAATACGGGAGCATTATTATGGACAACTCAAAAACTACTCGTCAGATGAGAAGCGCCAGCTTTCAAATGGAAAAAAAAAACATGAAAATCGGTTTATAATTGGCGGAGTAATTGCGTAACAAACATTTAAAAACTCTTCGTTTTTGAAGTCGTTTGAAAATGAATAAGCACCAATCAATTTATTACGTACAAATGCTTAATATTTTCCAGTTAGTCTTTCTTCAAATAATGATTTCGTTAGTTTGTGTTGTCCTTGGTTAATCCATACTAATATTATAAATGCGAAAGTAACTCTGTCTGTCTGTCTGTTACCTCTTCACGCTTAAACCACTGAACCGATTTAGATGAAAGTTGGTATGGAGATAGTTTGAGACCCCGGAAAGGACATAGGCTACTTTTTTATTTCATAAAACACTAAGGGGAAAAAGGGGGCGGATTAATTTAGTATGTAACTTCTTATCATGCCACTCCTTCTTATGAACCGATTTAGATGAAACTTGGTATGGAGATAGTTTGAGAACCGGAAAAGGACATAGGCTACTATTTTTTGATACTTATATTATAAATGTGAAAGTAACTCTGTCTGTCTGTCTGTTACCTTTTCACGCTTAAACCACTGAACCGATTTAGATATAAGTTTGTATGGAGATAGTTTGAGACCTCGAAAAGAACATAGGCTACTTTTTTTTCATAAAACACGAAGGGGGAGAAATGGGGTTGGGGTAGCTTTGTATGAAACTTCTTACTATGGCATAAACCACTGAACCAATTTAGATGAAAGTTGGTATGGAGATACCCGGATATGGAGACCCGGGAAAGGACATATGCTACTTTTTTTTCATGAAACACTAAGGGGAAAAAAAGGGGGGGCGGATAAATTTTGCATGTAACTTCTTATCATGCAACTCCTTATTATGAACTGATTTAGATGAAACTTGGTATGGAGATAGTTTGAGAACCGGAAAAGGACATAGGCTACTATTTTTTGATACTTATATTATAAATGTGAAAGTAACTCTGTCTGTCTGTCTGTTACCTTTTCACGCTTAAACCACTGAACCGATTTAGATATAAGTTTGTATGGAGATAGTTTGAGACCTCGAAAAGAACATAGGCTACTTTTTTTTCATAAAACACGAAGGGGGAGAAATGGGGTTGGGGTAGCTTTGTATGAAACTTCTTACTATGGCATAAACCACTGAACCAATTTAGATGAAAGTTGGTATGGAGATACCCGGATATGGAGACCCGGGAAAGGACATATGCTACTTTTTTTTCATGAAACACTAAGGGGAAAAAAAGGGGGGGCGGATAAATTTTGCATGTAACTTCTTATCATGCAACTCCTTATTATGAACTGATTTAGATGAAACTTGGTATGGAGATAGTTTGAGACCCCGGAAAGGACTAAGGCTACTTTTTTATTTCATAAAACACTAAGGGGGAAAAGGGGGTGGATTAATTTTGTATGTAACTTATTATCATGCAACTCCTTATTATGAACCGATTTATATAAAACTTGGTATGGATATAGTTTGAGAACAAGAGAAGGACATAGACTACTTCTTTTTGCATAAAACATGAAGGGAGAGAAATGGTGAGAGGGTTAATTTTGTATCTAACTTCTTATCATGCAACTTTTTCTTATTATGAACCGATTTAGATGAAATTTGGTAAGGAGATACTTTGAGACCCTGAAAAGGATATAGGCTACTTCTTTTTGCATAAAGTACGAAGGGGGAGAAATGAGGGGAGAGTTAGTTTTGTATGTAACTTATTATCATGCAACTTCTTCTTATTATGAACCAATTTAGATGAAATATGGTATGGAGATCTTTGAGCATACAATTCGAATGGGTAGAAATGGAAGGGGTTAGTTTTGTATGAAATTTCCCATTATGGGGATCCATTCACTTCAAACTATGCGGAATTACTTCCGTAACAAATAATTAAAGTGTATTGTTTGTTTTAATTACCGCTAAAAGGGGGTTAGGGTTGTAAACCGTTTCTTTATGAAGCTGAATTTTGGCAGGTGGTAGTAAGATATTAAATGTTAGTTATGAAACAATTTTCGTAATTTCGAATTTTAAGGGGGTAAATGAGAAATGGGTCTTTTTGGGGAAGGCCTATGTCCAGCAGTCTTTCGGCTGATATGATGATGATGAAATCGGAAAAGCTTATCTTTGTATGAAACTTTTAATTGCGGCTTCCGATTTGGTTGAAACTTTGCAGGCATGTTTTTTTAACAAATGATTGTGTTCTGCATATTTACTTGGATTATGTAATGGGCAAAATATAATAGGTGCCAATATATTAACAGGTATGATATGAGAAAAAGGAAAGCGTGTTCATACATCGAATCCCAATAATCCCCACTGAACTATCAGTTCAATTCAGAAGACTTCAGTTTCCACTCAAATTTGGTTTTGCTATTACTATTAACAGAGCTCATGGGTAGTAGGGGCGTATTTGTGAAAGCCATGCTTTACCTACGGCCAGCTACACGTAGCTGCTGATGTTCGCGTATGTTCAAGGCCCAGGATCTGTATGTATTAGCACCAAATTAAAGGACATAAAACATAGTATATAGCAGCGTCGTAATAAAGGAATGTCAATTAACTGAAGATAAAAATTATGATAGAGTGGTATCTTCAATTCACAGCAAAGCAGAACCTATGACTATTTAGGTAATTTGTTTCCTTTTGTAACCTTTACCTGTATTGACCAACGTTTTCAATAAAATAAGTTAATCGTTTTTACGTTAATGCTTCCTACATAAACAGGCTGAGTTAGCCAAGTGGGCGTGGATGGCCAAATCATGACTATGAAGAATATCACAAAACAGTTAAAGGAGTCACGGGGCCGATTTTGATTAAAACTAAAACTGCAACATTGGATATTTCTCACCCTGTTTGTCGACAACCACAATTGTTTGACAAAATCTATATTAACGCGGGCGAAGCTGCGGGTAACAGCTAGTAATATTATAAACGCGAAAAACTGAGCGGATGGACGTTTGTTACTCAATCACGCCAGAACTGCTGAAAGGATCTGGATGAAATTATTCACAGATGTATATTATAAATTAGTACTATTGCTACTTTTCATCCCGGTGTCGTGTTCCCTTGGGATAATAAAACACTTTTCACACGGGCGAAGCCGCTGGCATAAGCTAGTTCTACATAGACATAATACAGTTTTAAAGCGAACATTTTGAATCAGTTGTTGAACATTATAAAGTGAAAATTGCACTAAAATTAAAAACAAGAACCTTTTTAAAAGCACTCTCCGGTAATTTATATTGCAATCCATTTATTTGCACCGACGTTGAAAGGAAAAATTGGTGGATTTTCTATTCGGTGACTTGACAAATACCTATCCAAGTCTGCTACCCGTCAGTGTCAGATCTTGAGTTTTCATCCTAGGATATTATGATTTGAATTTCCATTCTAGGAGATTTTTTTTCCATTCGAGTCTAGGAGATTTTTCTTGAGATTCGTTATACAGACTTGAATTAAAGCTGTGATTAGTTTTCGTACCTTAAATGGATAAAAAACATAAATAATAAAAATTTAATATTATGAAAAAGGTTGAGGGAGCTGAAATGGGCGTAGAAGTTTTTTTTTATTTAGTTTTTTGTCATGGGTTTGCTCTTGACTATAGTCTAGGTCAGAGGTTACAGAGACAGAGTCGACGATGGACCGAGATTACCCAGAAGAAGCCTTTTCACTCTAACTTTGAAGAAATTCGGGTCGAATGCGTTTGGAAGCACAGGCAAGTATTGAGTTCCACTCATTCGCTGTGCGCAGTTTAAGTAAAACGGTTCCTAAATTTTACCTAAAGGTACAATAACCTTACTTTAACTGATTTTAACATAAAAAAATGAGGACTGACAGAGGATATCTGTTGTTTGCATTTCATAACACAGCAGTTCATAACAATTATTTATTATATATCGTATTTTCTTGAGATCTAAACTAACTTAAAATATTTCAGCAAAGGACTATTATAATGTTCTATTGTATCTAAGAAATTCTGACAAAACGAAATATGGTTGTAATATAATTATTAAGGTGCTCCTTTGTCCAAAATCTTTGAAGAATACTGGTGTGATGTTATGTTACGTTATGAAACAATTATGCTCTTCTTTTTATACCTTCTTACAAACAATATCTGCCTGCATAGTTCCTAACCCTCTCTACCTTTCAACCGGTGAAAACCCCTCACATTTGCATACAATAGAGGCCATATTGCACTAATCCTGGCATTTCTTGGACAAAGTTCTAACTTTTGTTCTTAACACCCGAAGTTCGTAGCAACTTACCATATACTTGGCGCCAGTGGTAACCGAGAAATGGGTCAAACACTGCAAAAACTGCAGTTGCATAGAATTTTTAATATGTGACGTTATGAAATTATTTATGAACGTATGGACCATCTTTGCTGTAATCTGTAAATAAAGAAAGTTTGTAGGACATACATAGAATACTAATGCGAACTACTCTTGGTATGAAAAATAATAAGATTCAGGATTTATAAAGTTTTAAGAGTCAAGTAATAAAGCATAATCAGCTTATAATGTATCCACGATAGGAAACAGTCCTCTTTTCTGTAAAAGGGCCGTTATCCACAACGCCGAGGCCCTTACAGGTTAAGTACTTTAGAAAATACACAAGAACTGTAAGCTTGCCTAGTGAATTGCGTAGTGAGCTGACACAAAATAATAGTGTTCATTAAATTTAAAAACGATCTTCCAATACCCCATCACTTTGTGCCCGTATTCTCACTTCTAACCATTCACTTTAATAGTTACCGTCGAAAACCTGAGCCAAATTGATATCGTCCATTTTTTGCTAGCGTATCGTCCGCCGTCGTTTTTCTCAGAAAAACTGCAACTCGCTCCGATAAATGCAAGATTTATTCAACGGCATAAATTCTATTGGAAAAATTAATACAATTTATTTTTAATAGAATTAGATTTAACGCAATCAGTCGTTTGGTTTAACGATTATTTTATATTTGATTAGGTTCAGTATTTCGTATTTATTTTCTTTTCGTGGTTGCTTTTCTTCGCCACTGGGTTGGTTTGAGTTTACTGTTTATTTTTATTTTCTGTGAGTATTTTCTCTTAACGGCGTGTGTATGACAATATATATGAATGTAAACGAAGCAAAAGGAGGTAAGGAAAGTAGGCGATAATGATAAAATGATGAATGATTTTATTTCTGTATGTTGGTTTGTACAAACACTTTTACATGTCGATCATATTTTTTAAAACTAGATGAGTTCGGCGTTTCCTATCTGACTACTCTGAGAAGAAAGGCTGAAACAAACTCAGAGGTCACAGTCTCTTTTAAAGTCCAGGCAAAAACTTAGTTGAACATGTGGAGACCATGTAGACTGATGTCTGAAATGGTCTATTGAGGAAAGAACCAGCCAGATTGAGTGGACCTGTCCAGTCAGTGCACGCAATTGTCAATAACCGACCAGCTCAACTCAGAATTTAAATATCTCAACGTTTCGTCGAACTATACCAAAGGAAGGACATTCGGGTAGGCCGCATAAACTACTAAAACTGCCAGATCATGATTAAAAACTTACTAAGATAAATTCTTATATTATCATAGTATTACATTAACAATAATTAAAATAAAATAATATAATACTATAAAAAGTAAATATTCTCTACTATATAAAGTATTATTCTTATTCTTGTCATTGCAAGAAAACCAAAAATAAAAGAATAATATAATTCACGGTGCAAAATATAAAAATCAAAATTAATTAGATCAGCTAAATCCCAAGCCTTTTGGTGATGTCGATACCCCTAAAAAGGCTTGTGTTATTTTAAATACTACCCACAAGTAATACTATGTGGGAGTTAAAATATAAATCAGTTCACAAACTTACATATTATAATCACTTTGCATGCTCCTTCAAGTGATACTATCTGCTGAAAAGTAAATCAGTAATGTAGTAGCTATTCCAAAATTCAACAATATTACATTCAAAGATTGTAAACTATAAATCGTATTTGCAGAATGATCAAATTAAAAAGTTTGCAAGTGCGTTAACAGACTCTTTCCTATTACATGTATTTTTATAAATAAAATCCAAATTAAACACGTTTCAAAATACAGACAGGCTGAGAGACGTTATGTTAATAATACGCAACGATTCGCACTTAGTACGAGTTCAACGTACCACGTAAATGCTAGGTGAAATTTTTCTTTCATTTTGTGAGCACGTCCTTTCGTACGTGCTTCACAAAAACTACTGGATCCGAATTTAATGGGCTTTCCGACGTAACACCTCGCTTAAATCTTTGAAAACTGAATAGAAAAGGGTTAGCTTTGAAGTGTCGAGTTTTGGCTGCGATGTGATTAAAATGGGAGGAACCCCGTTATTTGGTTGATTGAGTCATGAACTCAAGGCAGTTGCTTCAACCAATTTTAAAACTTTGCTTTCATATAATTGGTACTTTAGCTAAGCCTTGTTTGAGTTTTAAACTTAAACTAATTAATGGAAACAATACTTACTGCTGTATTGGTTTGATTTTCAGTTTTGCTTATCTTACACTCAACTGAATGTAACACCCAAAGCTACTATTAGTAAGGTTTTTGGAAGTTATTCAAGGAATTCGTATTGTAATAAAGCAGTGAAGAATTTATTTATAATTCAAATAATATATACAATTGAATATGTCTAATCTTATGACTAATAACAAAACAAAAAAAAGGCTTAATGCGCATCAAAAAATTCGTCCACATCGAAAGCAGTTGAATATTCAACCATAAAACAAACATATGCCAAAGAGACACAAAGTTTCAAAATGTCAAACCAGTTGAAATGATCGTGTGGCTCCTATTAGAATGTAAAGTTATTTATGCACGATTTCACGTTAAACATCATGTCAGCAGATTATAGAACTCGTGAGTCTGGCCGTTGTACGTGACCGTGTCCAAGTCCCCGGTTACATAGTTAGCGATCCACCACAGAGTAGCAATCACTTGCAGTGGTCGTTTATCTATACTTACATTATAAAGCTGAAGAGTTTGTTTGTTTGTTTGTTTGAACGCGCTAATCTTAGGAACTACTGGTTGGCATAGAAAAAATATTTTTATGTTGGATAGTCTGTTTATCGAGGCTATATAAAATCTTGCTATGACCAAAAGGGAAGGCGAATAAATGTTGAAAAAACGGGCAAAATTATTCCTTTCTGAGAGCTTACGTAGCGAGCGCTGCGTAAACGGTTTAAGTTACGCAACAAACATGTATGTAGGGTAGGGTAGGTAGGGTAGATGGCTAGGTAGGTTCGGTTGACGGGAGCGAAACCGCGTGGGACAGCTTGTATTTGATATAGAATTTTTGATGTCATCATCATTACAGACGAAAGACGTCCACAGCTGCACTAAGGCCTACCCCAAGTGTCGCCACATTGATCGGTCCCGTGCGTGTTGCATCTTAAAGATGCGACAACCTTCACCAGGCCATTCCGGCCTTCCGGTTGTGTATTTTAGATGTAAATTAATGGTGCCGTTCTATAATTTCTGGCGATAAATGATAAGGACGTGAGTTTATGTATACATGAAGGAATTTTGGGTAAATAAACTGACTTGACAGTTCACATTCTTAAGCTTTGAGTTATTCGTATAATCATATATTTTTGCAATTACTTCGACTGTTTCGTTGTGGGTATTTGCATGTACCGTCTATATTTTTCAGAGTTCCAGTCTGCCTAAAGACAGAAAGTCTGAATAGCCTTTTTCCTCTTCTCCACGTCACCGCTGACTCAATCATTCTGCAAAAATACTTGCAGTGGGCCAACTGTAATAATCTGTAACTGTGATAGTTTAATTATCAAGATATATTGTGGTTTCTCTTTATTACTAGAGTACACGCATGGCTTATACTGTAGACGAGGAGAACACATTTTGCTGTAACTTTATAGTTTAGCGCGCTAGAAACTTAGGAGTCAAGGAAAAAATCTCTCTCTGAGGAAGTCTCGTCTGATATATTTGTTAAATTATCATTACCCCAAGTAATCCCTAAGTGTATGCATTTGTGATTTATTTAACGCCGAAAACGTTGCCTACTATGGTAATCCGCGCGTGCATTGGTGCACCAAAATCAGACAAGTAAATTTTAGTGTATTATGGATAAATAACGACATTAATAATAAGATAAAATTTAATTATTAATGGTTTATATATGTATGTATTTTAATGAGTATTTATATACTGGTTATAGATTATAGAAAAAGTATTAGTTTAAGTACTTTTTTACAGATTTATATCACATTTCGACGTCCATTTCAAAGTGGTTAGATAGCTGCTTGAACCAGATAACGGCGATGAAGAAGTTGTTGAGGGTAAATATGATGAAGTTCAGTCAGGCCCCTAATTCCCTTATTCACAAGTCACAACCTCATGATGTAGAAGCTGAGTGATTGAGTGAATATGACAGCACTTTAGATAGCGATCAAGCAGCTGAAAGACTTAATAGGCAGGTCTATGAATTGACGTACGGAACTATCTAGAAGATAGATAAACACGAGTTCGAGCACAAAATATTAGAATAAGACCATCAAGCCCAAAGGGACAAGGAACTAGGGATGCAAATAATCCGGCATCATCATCATCATAATAATTTGAGCCGAAAGGCCTCCACTGCTGGACATAGGCCTCTCCCAAGCGTCGCCACACGGATCCGTCCTGTGCGTTTCGCATCCACTGGATCCCCGCTCCGATCCCAAAGACCTTCCAACGCTGCGTCTACCGGTACGCGGTCGCCACTTTAGAACTTTTCGGCCCAACAGCCATTCGTTCTGCGAGCAACGGTCCCTGATCACTGCCACTTAAGTTTGGCAATTATTCGGGCTATGTCTGTAACCTTGGTTCGCTTGCGAATGTCTTCATTTCTGGTCCGATCACGCAAGGAAACGCCGAGCATAGCTCTCTCCATTGCCCTTTGGGTGACAATAAGCTTCGTGCAGAGCTTCTTCATCATGACGTCATTAGCACTTCCTCAAGCTTTTGAGCAGTGAGTCACACAGCCAGCCTGTACCCACGACATCTATGGGGGTATCCTGACCACCAGCATGCAGCGGACCCGCATTCCTGGTCATCACCCCCAGCTTTTTCCATCACCGCTCCGACCCGCTAGAGCCAGCAGCACTGTCCCTACTCACTGGGACATCATCACTGCTCCGAACTACTGGAGCCAGCTACACTATCCCGACTCACTGGGATATCATCACCCCGACTCATTGGAACACTGCCGCAAACAGTTCCGACTCATCGCTAACTCTGCGACTTCCGGTTCCGACACACGGGGACCAACCTTCCACTGGCCTGGCATGCATCACGAGATGTACGGACGACTCAACCTGCTATCGACCTCCGATCTCCGGAGGAGAGTGATGTAGCGGCACCAACGCCGCCACTTACGAACTGATGACATAAGGTCACACAAATCCTGCAACGCGCAAGCAAAATGTTCGGTGCGATTAGAACACATACTACAATCCGACAACAACCGTCGGGCTGTCGCCCGGACCAGACACAACACCCGTCTGGTCGGAGGATCCTCCCTTTTCTATGGAGGTTTGTATAACTTTACACCTTGTTCCATTAACCTCCAAAAGATCCTCTATTAATGTGAGACATTAATTGTCTCACATTAATAGAGCGCTGTAACTCCTATCCACTATCCGGAGAAATATTCAATATAAGAAATATTCATCATAAAGTGATCTTCTATCCAACAACATTTAAATCTTAACACTGTTGGGGCCAGGAGCAGGCTTAACGTTCGGTAGTTAGAGCTTTCTAGCTCCTGGTCTATCCACAATACAGAGAAATCATCTGAATAAGTAATAGGGGTTAAAGTTTGAAACTGCCGTTTTATTGTAATAGGTACTTCGAATTGACATAGAACCTTAATGGTTTAAGATTTTTAAGTGAAACTTTTTTCACATGGTACCTATGAAGTTCTTCTTTTAAAAAATGTACAACATTCGATTATTGACTTTCAGTTGTTATTTTTATTCAGCTTAGACAAGAAAGATGGACTCTTCGAAAAATTGAGTGATTTTTGAATACGAGTTCCGACGCGGAAATAACGCGGCAGAAACAGCTCGCAATATCAATGTTTTGTTTGGAGAGGGGACTGCTAATGCACCGTGCAATTTTGGTTTAAACGTTTTCGTGATGGAAACTTTGATTTGAAGAACGAACCACGTGGAAGACCGCCCACACAGGTGAATAACAATGAATTGAAAAAGATGGTGGAAGCCGATCCGAGCCAAACTACCCAGGAATTAGCGGCATGGTTTAACGTTACCTTACCAACAATATTGACTCATTTGTGTCAAATCAATAACATAAAAAATAAGAATAATGGGTGCCTCATGATTTGATTGATCTGGAGAAAGAAACACGTGTTGAAACTTTTGTTGCCAAGGCAGCAAGTTGAATCGATACAGAAATGAAGGAATATTGGATCGAATTGTGGCATGTGATGAAAAGTGGATTCTTTACGATAACCGTATGCGAAAAATGCAATGGCTGACCGCAGGTCACACAGTATCCTAAAGCAAAGCTTACCAATAAAAAGGTAATGGTAACTGTTTGATGGTCTCAGCATGGTGTTATTCACTATAGCTTTCTCCGATCTGGTCAAGCAATAATGGCAGATGTCTACTGTGCCGAACTCCGAACAATGATAGAAAAACTAGCAGTGAAACAACCCCGACTCATGAATTGATCTTCACCATATTGCTCCATGATAACGCGAGACCTCATACAGCACGAGAAACCGTTTTAACTCTACAGGAACTGCAATTAGAAACTTTTCGTCACCCTCCGTATTTGCCAGACCCTGCTCCAACGGACTACCATTTTTATTCGTGATTTGGACAATTTTCTACGTGATAAAGTACAAAATGCTTTCACACAGTTTGTCGAATCCCGATCACCAGAGTTCTATCGCGAAGGCATAAATGACCTTCCTATTAGATGGCAGCAATGTATAGATAATAATGGTAATTATTTTGTAAAATAAATATTTTAAATAAAAAAATAAAGTCAATTTTTCTGTAATAACTTATACTAAATCACCTTGAAGTGATCTATCCAATTATATAATAAACATATCTTGACGCCATTGAGGGTGGGGTGGGAATAGCTATTGGCCTTTGTATTGTTAAACATTTTGGCTGTAAAACGTACAAAAAAATACCATAAAACAAATCGTCACTGTATTTGAAGTAAAAAATTGACACTAACTGAGCAAACACTATAACTTGCAAGTCACTGCTAACACCATCTATAGCTTGGGGTAGAACCGCAGACATCACCGCATTCGATATACAATAAAATGATGTAAAATTGAGGCATTAAGGACTATCCACACATATCAGGGTCGTGCCTGGGACGTGACAGGACCGGGCACAATCACTGAAGAATCGTCACTGGCCCGTGCACGGAGGTGTGTGCACGAGTACATTTAAAATGTACACAACGATATTTTTTTGAGCCTCTGACGGGGCACGGTTCGTCCACGTCACCGGCACGGCCCTGATATGTTTGGATAGTCCTTAATGCCACAATTTTACATAGACCTTTAGGCCGACGAAAAACTTTTGTTACGTCGGCACGGTTTTTGTGTACGGGATGAGGCAACTGTAGTATTATAATATTATCCGTGCCAATAATCGCTGTATTAGGATCAGCAAGTAAGGAAATAAACATTCAAGATTTGATATAATAATATTTTATTTAGTTTACAAAAACTTGAATGTTAATTCTAGCCTTTTTTGTTTACTATCCAATAGCTCGCTTCACCCAGTGCTTTATCTATATCCAGTAACCCAAGTCTCTTTTGCGATGATGAAACATTCACCCGTGATAGCATCTTTTCTTACTCCTTCAGGACAGACGTCCACTGCATTTCGCCTGCTTACGATGACAACGCATTCACCAGTGGTAGCATCTCGTTCAGTTCCAGGTGGACATCCTGCTTTGAATACATCCGGGTCTGCGTCTCTTCTAAATGCTATTGGAACACACTCGCCTTTGTCATTTCTTACTGTTCCATCAGGACAGCCGTCCACTGCATTTCGCCTGCTTACGATGACAACGCATTCACCAGTGGTAGCAACTCGTTCAGTTCCAGGCGGACACCATTTTCCTGTAAATACAGCTGGATTTGCATGTCGTCTGCTTGCAACTGCTTTTTTTTGTTTACGTGCTAACCAATTTAAAAGATTTTGTGCAAACATATACACACGCCTTCGTACTATTACTACACATTCGCCAGTGGTAGCATCTCTTTCGGTTCCAGGTGGACATCCTGCTTTGAATATATCTGGATCTGCATTTCTTCTACTTAAATCTTTTTCGAGAACAACAACAACAGCACATTCGCCATGGGCATTTCGTACAGTTCCAGGAGGACACCAATCTCCTTTAAATGCATCTGGATTTGCTTTCCATCTGCTTGCAATCTTAGGCGCACGCCTTCCGTCTATAATTAAACATTCGCCAGTGGTAGCATCTCGTAAAGTGCCAGAAGGACAGCTAGCTTTGAATATATCTGGATCTGCATCAGCGTCATCAAATCTATCTTCACCGGTATACTCACATTTTATGTTAGCTACGCTTACTATTAAAACAAGAAAGACGAATAGCTTATACATTCTTGACTTGTATCTTCAATTTTTCCAGTTGATGAAAACCATTCCTCGATATGCACTTGTTCGACGGATCTCTAGTTCGACGGAACATGACTTCGACATAATACTGCTCTGAAGCAATGAGTTGTCGGAAGAGTGTCATTCTGAATTTCGACAGTTAATTATTTCGACAGAGTCTCAATTTCGAAAAACAGTAGTTCGACAACTCATTGCTTCGACAGAACATATATTCGACTAGCATTAGTTCGACAGATTATACTTCGACAACACACATCTTCGAAGAACACTGCTTCGACAAAACCATTCCTCGATATGCACTTGTTCGGCGGATCTCTAGTTCGACGGAACATAACTTCGACATAATACTGCTCTGAAATGTGACAATACGATCACGTGTCGGCGTTTCGGAATAAATTGAACTGGCTGTTGATTCGGCGTCGTCGAGATACTCATATCCTATTTCTTCTCTTTACTATCATACACAATCCTAATTCTCCTCAATACCTTCGTGAACGCTTTGGGTACTTTGTCCCGAGGGGTAAAGCCTGTCGCACTTCCACTTCTCTTCTCCTTCGTACCCTACGTCACACTTCTAGCCGCTATGATGGCTTCTTCTCTGTTACTGCAGTGCGTCTCTGGAACTCTCTACCACATTTCCTACGCGACAGCCCTTTTCTGAATTTCTTCAAGAGGAAAATCAAGGATCATTTTCTGACTCTTACTTGACCGGTTCTTTTTTTTACGTAATGTCTCGCGGGCTTTGGTAGCCTTTTTGACCCCTACAGACTCGAATAACCCAGCCTTAAAGCAGTGTTACCATTACATAAATTGTACATGCTGAAATCGGAAAGCTTCGCGCATGCAAAAACTAATAGGCAAGAAGTTATTGTAGTCAGTCTCATCATACTCAATTTTTTTTTGAAGGAAATATTTATTTATTTATTAAAACTTTATGCACAAATACAAAGGCGGACTTAATGCCTTAGGCATTTCCTACCAGTCGACCTTAGGGTGGTGCAGAGATAAAACATGGCAGGTGGAATTAACTGAAAGAACGAGTAGAAAAAAATAAAATAAAAAGAAATTACTAAACTTACTACTTAAAAATATATACTTAGATACATACATATAGATATAAAATGTATACATAAACAATGTCATTGAAAAACCGAATCCAACAAACTAACTGTGTCAAGTTTCTGCAATAAATGTATGTCTGATTTTTCGGACTCATTATCTTAATGTGCCCAGGGCCTCCAATAGGTTTAAGTCGGCCCTGCCTCATCGCTTTTGTTTTCTTTCTTTTAGATTGGTCACTGCCCGCCTGCAACTTCATATAAAGCGAAATTCAATTATTATTGTCACATTTCAGAGCAGTATTATGTCGAATTTATGTTCCGTCGAACTAGAGATCCGCCGAACAAGTGCATATCGAGGAATGGTTTTGTCGAAGCAGTGTTCTTCGAAGATGTGTGTTGTCGAAGTATAATCTGTCGAACTAATGCTAGTCGAATATATGTTCTGTCGAAGCAATGAGTTGTCGAACTACTGCTTTTCGAAATTGAGACTCTGTCGAAATAATTAACTGTCAAAATTCAGAATGACACTCCTTGAAAACATGTTTTTTTTTGTTATTGAGATATATTAATTATTTTATTCCTAAATGACTGAAATAGGCCTAAAGCTAATATTTCTGTTTGAGTTGTGAAAATTGGTCGACGAATTTAAGAGATATTTACTGAAGAATTAGTTTAAGGAAAATCTACCAAGTTAATATTTACACCTTTTTGTTCTACAAAGTTTTTTAGTGTTTGTAAATATAAGACATTAGTGTTTAATATTATTAAGAGATATGTAAATAAAGGGAATTACCGAACATTTTTAGGATTATGTGCAAAAAATAAATAAAAATAAAGGCTCCACAGATTTCGGGTTGTATTATATTTAGTGGTATGTCACATTTCCTTAGGCTTATTTAATGTTGCGGATTCACGTCAATACTTTTATGGTTTCCTCCTCCACACGTAAAGTGGTGATGTTTTTTTTCGTCTATCCCATGGTGTGGGGTATCGTTGGATATTTCATTTATAAATATTACGGGTCTGTAAAAACCATTTTTGGATTCAGGACGGCTGTTTGCGTAAAATTAAGCTTTAAATGGTAAAGAATAATGCCAGCTTTCCATACATTTAAAAGCCTGATAATAAAAGGTTATGCATAGTGCATGTAGTGTAGTTTATGTATGTATAGAAGAAATACCACCTGTCAGTTTATAAAATAATGTCATAGTCATTTTTACGATTTAAACGCTACGATGACCAATAGTACATTAAATTACAAGTGTGTAATGTTGGTGAATACCGCTAAGGTGCCATTGAGACCAGAGCCGCTAGGTGAGGGTCTTAAGAGAGCCGAGGACGGTAATCATCAATACACACGTGTATCATACGACGTTTTTCAACACACTTGTGAGGAAAATAATACAAAAATAACATTTTATTTAGTAGATAAAAACTTTATTTAGAGCAAAATTAGTAAATGTGCAGTTAGTCAAATTATAATTCTTCTAAGGAATCGGAAATTAGAAATCTTCTAAGTATGATTCTGCTACATTGCTAGGTTGCCACCCAGCATGACGCTTCAAAGTCATTATATCAGCTACTGCATCAGTCAGCAATGTAGCTGAAGTTCTTTTGAAACCATGTCCAGTGTAGCTCTCAGCATCTGCTAAACCGAAAAAGTTAGCGATTTCATTAGGCATAGAACCAAATTTGTTTATACCTATAGGCTGACAGGTACATTTACCATTCTTGCCTTTGGTGAACGCAAACCTCATACTTCTTAACAATTTCATAGAATGGACCGGGTATGTTGAATGACCTCGGTATTTTATTTATCGCGATAGGTATCTTCACTAAAAACATCTAGCCATGGTTTTCTACGTCTTTTACAGTTATATTTGTTAATTCTTGTATCCTACAAGCACCAGTTACACCAAATATTAAACCAACCTGGAAAAAAGAAACAATAATTAAGTTCAATACACAACACAGGCTAAAGTCGCGTAGATATTTAAAATTATTTTAACTAACCTTAGTAGCCAGATATTGGTTATCTGGAGCATCCTTTATACATTTTTCAATATCGTCAGACGATAAAACCTTTGATTTCTTGCTTCTAGAGTATGTTTTTAAGCCCACTCCATTCTTTGTTCGGACTGTACTTTTTAACATTGAGTATATGTTACC
This sequence comes from Orthosia cruda, assembly GCA_964057195.1. Taxonomy (NCBI): domain Eukaryota; kingdom Metazoa; phylum Arthropoda; class Insecta; order Lepidoptera; family Noctuidae; genus Orthosia; species Orthosia cruda. The sequence goes on along the minus strand of OZ059825.1, from coordinate 32,734,262 downwards.
GCTAATGTGCGTAAATCAGTTAGAGTGCTGATTACTTTTTTAATCAAAATCAAAATCATTTTTTTTATTTCACATAGGCCTACATGGGCATTTATAAAACGTCGACAAAAAGTGCACGGTTCGGGTTGGTCGTTTCCTATGGAGAAGAACCGGCAAGAAACTCCATGGTTACTGTTTTAAAAATGGTTTGGTTTTACAATATTTCCATGTTACAGCATTAGTACTTAGATATGGGGGACAATGTAGACCCGACTTATGACAATAAATCGTAAGAAACTAAAAAAATAAAATAAAAAGATTATATATTATACAAAAAAAGTTAACAAATGTTAACTAGCATCTAGAAGGCCTACAATGTTCACACATTCACAAAACAATCGGTAAAATAATCTATACAAAGGTAAAAAAATAAGTATAATCTGCAGATTATCTGGTCGAGTCCACTAAAATGAAAAAAAAAAAATCTTATATTAACTATTGTAGATAATTAATGCATTACCTATTGAGGTAAGGCGTGCGCAAACATTGTCGACACTTAAGAAAATGGTGAAGGTTCATTTCCTTTCTCTGTAACTATTCTTCTCCTTTCTCTGTTCTATATTTGATATTTAATAGTATATTATTTTATTTGTATGTATGTATTTTATGTAATGTCTACGTTATATTATTTCATGATAGCTTTTGTACACTGACAACCCTATGTCTACCTCCTCTCGTTCAGTCCATCCAAAGGTTGTCTGTAAGAGATTTCCCTGTGCGATAAGACTGCCCATTGTACACGTATCTTTATAAATGTTTTGTTCTGTAATTATTTAAGTGGTGTACAATAAAGTATATAATAATAATAATAATCTGCAGACTTTCTAGGTAATCTGCATACTAACGGATAAGCATACGGTTAAGTTCATAAAACAGGACATCGCTGTGCAGAGCGAGCGTAGCGAGCTCGTGAACTTAGGACATCCCGACACGGATAGGTTAGGTTCGAAGGGGATGACATCTCCATTATGTTAGGTTACTTTAAACCCTGCAGCTAGACATAGACAAAACAAACTCGACGCTTTATTTTATGTTGTCTCACTTCTGGGCAAAGCCTCCCATCATTCCTTCCATTTTGTCTCGGTATTTTGCTATATCTCGAGAATTATGTTATTCACGTAAAAAATAGTGCCCCATTCCAAAATATAAACAAAAACCGCCCAAGTGCGTGTCGGGCCACGCGCAGTAATAGGGTTCTGTAGTTGCACAATAATGCGGAATTAGAAGAGGGCTTTTTGTTGTTACATGAACATTGAAACGGTTTCAGCAGCTAACGTCTAAAAACGGGCCTTCATAAGACAATGGTAACTGAAGAAGGGGATATTTTCTAACTTCACAAGTGAAGTTAGAAAAAAATTCGTGAGTACCACCGCGTGTAAAGGCAAGCGTTTGTAATAAAGATTGATAACCAGCTTCACGTAATAATTTGAATACTGCAGTATTGCCGTTACTGAGATTGCTTTCGTTAAAATCTCCAAATATTAGGTATGCAAGGGTAGTAAGGCGATAAAAAATTACGTACGAAACCTACTGCTACACTGTTAGGGCATTTGCATGATCTATAGGCTATCTTCACATTGTTTAATTCGACAGATACTGCTTTACAATGTTCACTTCCAGCAGTGTTACTGCAAAATAAGTTGCCTGCTGACTCACACCCATTATTTCAACCGAATTGCACTCGAGGTGAGGAAGGGTAGCGAGGCAAGCGTGAGCGGCCCGTAAAAATGTAGAATAGCAACTGAAACTAAAATTACGTTCGTTTGGCCTCACCCTAAAGCACCGACAAAGTATAAATTTAACAAAATAACCAGAAGAAAAACTAAATACTTATAATTGCAAAGTTATTTACAAAACGAAAACAAATATATTTGTATGAGTATTTTCAAACAATCTACTCAACTACCAACAAAAAACCCGACTGCTTTAAAAGCGAACTAAAAAGACGTAAAAAAGTAGAACATCATGCTGTGCAGTCGGAGGATACATGTTCGCGAGCTGGCTGACCAAAACCAGATGTATCCTTCGACTGCACAGCATGATTTTCTTCTTGTTTACGTCTTTTCAGTTCGCTTTTTAAGCAGTCGGGTTTTTGATTTTTCTAATTAACTTTTTTTGTTTATAACATTTTAGTATTTTTTTTAGAATTAGGTACATATAAACATATAAGTACTATATATTTTTGAAATCACCTCTTAAAACCTTTTATTTGGATACCCCACACGATGGGTTTGGAAGAAAATAAAAACTTGGTGTCCCACAATATGGCGCCCAAAATCCGTTTTTATTTTTATTTTACAATTTTAATGTAGCCTGTGACACTCGCAAGGTTAAGACGAATCGATTGACTTACGAATCATCAAAATCGGCCAACGGGTTTGGTCTCTGGATCGCCACTAGGAACAAACATACATACATACATATATAGACTGATAAACACATTACCCTCCTTCGGCAGTCGGGTAAAAAGAAAAATCAAATTATTCAATGATAGGAACAAACAACCAACGTATATAATCTGCAACAAATGATCTGTATGAAGGACGTCCATTGCGGAAGGAACCGATACGACCACGCTTGAGTGCCACGGGCAATGGTATGATTCGTTCCTCGATCGAATTTGAAAATTTTTGAATATATTCACTATTTAATTCTCTAAAGTTTTCCGCTTCTCAATTAGTGATGTAGTTGTGTCGGATATTAACTTTATAGATGGATATCGACAAAATAAAATAAGTAATTTAATATTTCCATACTATAATACCTACGCACGCTGCCCAGGTCTTGGCCTGCCTACGTGTGGCCTACCGGCACGCGAGCCTACCCTGCGCACCCCTAGCTGTTACAGTTCCTACGGCCTATCGCTGAGCCTGTGCTGACAGGTCCACATGTCTGCCACGTGCTGCCAAGTGACGGTACCCTTCTTAACATTTATACTGTTGGATAGTGATCGGAACAGAACACAACAGTGACCTTACGTATCCGCGACCTAACTGTGGAACTTTATTTACTAAATATATGTATTAATTTGTCCAACTGTTTTACTTACCTCTACCTAACGACCTACCTATTTGTTAGTGACCTGCGCTGCCTACCATGCGCAGACCTAGCCGTTACAAACTCCAATGCGTTATTCCAGCGTAAATATTATTAATTTAAAATTATTATCATTAAGGATATTATGATTTTATTAGTGTATATATATTGACATTTTAGTTTGTATGTGAGTTTGTGACGTTGTAAGGGGTAATCTCTGAATCTACTGAACCGATTTTGAAAATTCTTTCACCAGTAGAAAGCTAATAATAAGATAATTCCAAAAAAAATAGAGATCCTTATGAAAATTGCAATAATGTAACCCAAGGTAGCAAAATGTTGCCTGTAAAATACATTATTTGGCGTGCGCTGAGAAAACTATTGATGATAGATAAAAATTTGTAGGTATGGTAGGTAGGGTAGGCAGAGTTGGCAGGGTAGGAAGGGTAGGCAGGATAGGCAGGGTAGGCAGGATAGACAAGGTAGGCAGGGAAGGCAGGGTAGCCAGTGTAGCCAGGGTAGCCAGGTTAGCCGGTGTAGCCAGGGTAGGCAGGGTAGGCAGGGTAGGCAGGGTAGCCAGTGTAGCCAATGTAGCCAGGGTAGGCAGGGTAGCCAGGGTAGGCAGGGTAGGCAGGGTAGACAGGGTAGGCAGAGTAGGCAGGTTAGGCAGGGTAGGCAAGTTAGGAAGGGTAGGCAGGATAGGCAGGGTAGGCAGGGTAGGCAGGGTAGGCAGTGTAGGCTGTGTAGCCAGGGTAGCCGGTGTAGCCAGGGTAGGCAGGGCAGGCAGGGCAGGCAGGGTAGGCAGGGTAGCCAGAGTAGCCAGGTTAGCCAGTGTAGCCAGGGTAGGCAGGGTAGGCAGGGTAGCCAGGTTAGCCAGTGTGCCAGGATAGGCACGATAGGAAGGGTAGGCAGGGTAGGCAGGGTAGTCAGGGTAGGCAGGGTAGGCAGGGTAGCCAGGGTTGGCAGGGTAGGCAGGGTACCAGTGTGCCAGGATAGGCAGGATAGGCAGGGTAGGCAGTGTAGCCAGGGTAGCCAGGTTAACCGGTGTAGCCAGGGTAGGCAGGGTAGCCAGGGTAGGCAGGGTAGCCAGGGTAGGCAGGGTAGCCAGGGTAGGCAGGGTAGCCAGGGTAGCCAGGGTAGCCAGGGTAGCCAGTTTAGCCAGTGTAGCCAGGGTAGGCAGGGTAGGCAGGGTAGCCAGGGTTGGCAGGGTAGGCAGGGTAGCCAGGTTAGCCAGTGTGCCAGGATAGGCAGGATAGGCAGGGTAGGCAGGATAGGCAGGGTAGGCAGGGTAGCCAGGGTAGGCAGGGTAGCCAGGGTAGCCAGGTTAGCCAGTGTAGCCAGGGTAGTCAGGGTAGGCAGGTTAGCCAGGATAGGCAGGACAGGCAGGATAAGCAGGGTAGGCAGGGTAGCCAGGGTAGCCATGTTAGCCAGTGTAGCCAGGATAGGCAGGACAGGCAGGATAGGCTGGATAGGCAGGGTAGGCAGGGTAGGCACGGTAGCCAGGTTAGCCGGTGTAGCCAGGGTAGGCAGGGTAGGCAGGGTAGGCAGGGTAGGCAGGGTAGGCACGGTAGCCAGGTTAGCCGGTGTAGCCAGGGTAGGCAGGGTAGGTAGGGTAGGCAGAGTAGGCAGGGTAGCGAGGGTAGCCAGGTTAGCCAGGGTAGTCAGGGTAGGCAGGGTAGGCAGGGTAGTCAGGGTAGGCAGGGTAGCCAGGGTAGGCAGGGTAGCCAGCGTAGGCAGGGTAGCCAGGGTAGCCATGTTAGCCAGTGTAGCCAGGGTAGGCAGGGTAGCAAGGGTAGCTGTGTTAGCCAGGGTAGGCAGGGTAAGCAGGGTAGCCAGGGTAGCCAGGGCAGCCAGGGTAGGCAGGGTAGGGGCAGGGTAGCCAGGGTAGGCAGAGTAAGCAGGGTAGGGGCAGGGTAGACAGGGTAGGCAGGTTAGGCAGGGTATGCAGGGTAGGCAGGGCAGCCAGGGTAGGCAGGGTAGGGGCAGGGTAGGCACGGTAGGTATTTTATGCAGGGTAGGGGCAGGGTAGGCACGGTAGGCAGGTTAGGCAGGGTAGGTAGATAGGTAGCCAGTTGACGGGAGCGAAGCCCCGAGGGTCAGCTAGTGGTTTATAAAGTAATACTTACTATCTGTTTAACACAGCTAAAAAAGTTAAATAAGTAATTTTTCAATGGCATTTGTCCACAATTTTTAATTTGCCAAATTCATTTTATTAGTCGGTCGACTATCACTCGTAAAGTTATGAAGCCTAATTAGCTGTGATAGTTTTCCTTTTAATTTCGTTATATATACTACTGCCATAAAATTTTTCACATATCCAAAAGCAATCATTTAGCTGGCAGGGGAAGACACTTGACTCGAACAAATTAGCAATTTAATGCTTAATTTTAACAGATCCGTAATATTGTTTAAATGCCTATCCAACGATACCCCACACCATGCGATAGACGAGAAAAAAAAACATCCCGACTTTACGTCTACAGGAGGTACCATTAAAAATTGTTTTTTATGATTTTATTTTATCTTACCACTTTGTCGGAGTGATTAATATGTATATCCATACCAAATTTTAGCTTTCTATTACTAAGAGTCTCTGAGCTTAGCTGCAGAGGGTCAGACGGACATAGCGAAACTATAAAGATTCCCTGTTGTCTACGGAACCCTAAAACTACAGCGACACTATAAACCTCAAAACAATAAATTATTCAATTGATTTACCACCGCATAATGGATTTGATCCTTTCGATCCGCACCGCGGCGCTGCCCGGGACTAACCATGCGGTTGCTAGGACCCACTGAATTATTAAAATAAGTAGACAAATTTAGACGTGAGCTTAACAACTTTATCTAAGAATGTTATTGTGTTTTTAAATTGTTTATGCATGAAGAGAAATAGAATTTCTTGCTGTTTGTTAAAAGATGAAAAGATTATAAAATGTTATTCTAATTGAAAATGGTGTTTTTGGCGACTAGTGTGGTGTAAGATAATGAATCTGGCTAGTATTTCCCAACTATGTTATTAACTGGATGCTGCTGAGTACTATAGTAATTTACAAAGATCGACTGCCTATCTATGACTTGTTAGTGTGGTGAAATGTCAAATCCAGATTGTATAGCTAAAGTCAACCGTTTTCGGATCCAAGTTGGCCGCTGTAGAAACAACCTGGCCAAATGGAGTAGCATAGACCGATGGGAGACGCACGGTATTGGTCAATGTGGTGACGCCTGAGGGAGGCTTACGTCCAGCAGTGGACATCTTTCGGCTGAAATGATGAATGATGATGATGAGACCGATCTTAAACCCAGTGCTAGTGTGGCGCTCCTTCACAATATATGACCCTTGCTTGCTATTCATGCCCGACGGGTGGTCGTCCTTGGACCTTTCAGGATTAGAACATAGCGAATGACAGAACTGCCCGAGTAGCTACATACTGGTTGGACAAAATCTGAATGGTTGAGACTATAGTTTGAATTACTCGATGCGAAATAAGAAGGAAAAGAAGCTAAACTTATAAAGCCTAATAATTTTCAAGTTATTTTCAATAAATGTTCATGTAAGTAAATGTAGTTTGAAACTTGCTTTCAAACTTTCAACTTCTGTAAAAAAACAGACACTTTTAATAAAACTACAACGTATTATCATCCACAGCCTGACTTCACCAACTGCTGGGCATAGGCCTCCCTTTTATTGTGCCATTTCCACACTCCCGATCTCCGACGACCAAGTTACGAGCCGTTAAATGATAAATGATTTTATTTCTGTAAGTTGGTTTGTACAAACACTTTTACATGTCGAACATATTTTTTAAAACTAGATGAGGTCGGCGTTTCCTATCTGACTACTCTGAGAAGAAAGGCCGAAACAAACTCAGAGGTCACAGTCTCTTTTAAAGTCCAGACAAAATCTTGGTTAGATCATGTGAAGACCATGTAGACTGATGTCTGAAATGGTCGTTTGAGGAAAGAACCAGCCAGATTGAGTGGACCTGTCCAGTCAGTGCACGCATTTGTCAATAACCGAGCAGCTCAACTCAGAATTTAAGGAGCTCCACGATTCGACGAACAATACCAAAGAAAGGACATTCGGGTAGGCCGCATAAACTACTCAAACTGCCAGACCATGATTAAAAACTAAGATAAATTTAAATTAAAACAAAAAAAAAAGAAAATGATCCACATAGTCTTCACATTCACAATAATTAAAATAAAATAATATAATACATTAAAAAGTAAATATTCTTGACATTGCAAGAAAACCAAAAAAATAAAAAAATTATAATAACAAATGCACTGTGCAAAATATAATAAAAAAACCAAATTAATTGGAGCAGCTCAACCCCAAGCCTTTTTGTCCCCAAGGTAATTTTTTGTTGTATAAAGCGCTTTCTGGCACAACTTACGTTTAATGAAAGATTTGAATTTATTAAGACTTAGATCTTGTACGTGGCTTGGAAGCTTATTATAAGCGTACACATTGACATCTAAACGAGCCACCTATTTTCTTGAGCCTTGTTGTAGGTACTACAAATTTGTGTTTGTTCCTAGTAGTTATGTTATGGATATCACTGTATTTTTTAAACAATTTAATATTTTTATGAGCATATAAAAGATTTTCATAAATATACTGAGAAGGCACAGTCATTACATTAATCTTCTTAAATTTCTCTCTAAGAGAGTGTCTCCGTCGAAACGAAATGTTGAGCCATGTTGAACGGAATGTTCAGCCAGACGCCATCTCACCCACCTATGCTGCTACACCTGCCGAAAGTGGAAGTGCAAAGGCTTCTAATCAAAACTAGAAGAAATAAGAAGCTCGATGAATTAAAGCTGATTATTCTTGAAAATCTAAGTTCCTACCAATAATTTAAGACTGATAAATAAGAGGAAATCTATGTTTTGATTGTTTTTTTATTTATAAGCTTTATTTTGTCCCTTACATGAGTTGTGTTATTATATATACTTATTCATTTATTTGATAGTAATGTTAATTTTTTACTTAAGTTAGGTTAGTATTGTTAGGTGTAAGGGCCGCCTTTTGCGGTGAAAGCCTCCTCCAAACCGTTCCAGGTGGCTCTATTCTTTGCCCGTCTGGGCCATAAGTTTCCGGCTATTTGTACGATGTCGTCACACCATCTTTTAAATGGTCTACCCTTCCTTCTTTTTTTTATATGGGGTACCAATTTGTGATTATTTGTGACCATCTTTCATCCGTAGTTCTCTGAATGTGGCCTGACCATTTCCATTTCAGTGCCGGGATCTGTTTAACCGCATCTCTCGCCTTTGTTTTCTTCCTTATCAGTGAACTTTTGACTCGGTCTTTCAGTTTGATGTTCATGTAACTCCGTTCTATTCCTCTTTGAAAGCTTCGTATTTTATGTAAGAGTATTTTCTTGAGAGACCAAGTCTTGCATGCGTAGGTAAGAACCGGTGTTAGGCAGATGTTCATCGCTTTCGTTTTCATTTTTGTGGGTATGGAACCTTTGAAAATTTTCTTCATGGCCCAGTATTTGTTGTATTCTTCACTCTGCGGTTGATTTCTTTTTCTGTGCAGGATTTCATTGAAATTAGATGTCCAAGGTAAATGTATTCTGCGACATATTCTAAAGGTTGAGATTGTACGGATATAGGTGTTTCTTCACGATTAGTCGTTACTTTCGTTTTGTCCCAGTTGATTTGTAGCCCAACGGTCTCGCTGTGATGATTAAGAGACTCTATCATGTAGTTCAGTTTGCACGGCTCTTCCGATAGTAGCACTATGTCATCCGCAAACCTGAGGTGTGAGAGGTACTTGCCATTGATGTTTATACCCATATTACTCCAATCAAGGTTTCGGAATATGGATTCTAGGACTGCGACGAAAAGCTTTGGGGAATGCGGATCTCCTTGCTTTACGCCCCTCTTGACTCAAAATGTTGGTCCTCTGGAGTAAATTGCTTTTATAAATTCCATGTAGTCGTGGTCTAGTCCTGGCTGGTTTAAAGCCCGCCATATAGAGTCATGTGAAATTGAATCGAAAGCTTTCGAGTAGTCTATAAAAGCAACGAATAATGGGAGGTCATATTCCATAAACCGTTCGATTATTACTTTCAGTGCGTGTATGTGGTCATTGGTAGAGAAATTTTTCATGAAGCCCGCTTGCTCTACAGGCTGGTTCTCGTCAATCTTCGTTGTTACACGTCTTAGTAGGGTCGATGCAAATACTTTATACAGGCAGGATATAAGACTGATGGGTCTGTAATTGGATATCAGTATGGGGTCTCCCTTTTTATATAGTAGAACAATTTCCGAGCATGTCCATGTTTCTGGTAGTTCTTTTGTTATTAAGATACGGTTAAAGAGCTCAGTGAGTGGTTTAATTAGTTTCTCTGTCGCAATTTTTATCATTTCATTTGTCACTCCGTCAGGTCCTGGACACTTTCCTGCTTTTAGTTTCATTATAGATATCTCTATCTCACTTTCTAAAAATGGTGGTACTGTTTCCTGGGCCGGAGTATATAAATTTTTGGGCATTGATGCGTCTTGGCTTTTATTTGCACATGTGTAGAGGTTCTTGTAGAACTGTGTAGCTATTGTCATTAGGTCTTTTCTGTGTGTGACGGTGGTTCCTGAAGCATTTTGGAGTTGTGTCATGACATTTTTGGTAGATTCTAACTTTTTATAACCCTTTTTTATTCCGCCTGTTTCTTCTATGAATTTGTTAATTGATTGATCGAGTCTCCTCTATTTAATGTTTTGTTTTATTTTTTTATTAATTGTTCTGTATAGTTTACTCAGACTTTTCTTTTCTTGTCAAGTTTTGTTTTTCTTGTTTTTAAATATGAGTTTTTCCTTTTTTCAGAGTTTCAATTTCTTCTGTTATAATTTCTTTATCAAATTTTTCAGTTCGTTATTTGTAGCCTTTTAGTAAAAAAATCTCTATTTTCTTTTGAATTGGTGCACGCTATCGCTCTCGCAGTCAGACAAGTGTGGTAGGTCTTCATTTGCAGTTGCACCATCTTCATATCCTCGGTAACGAGCTCGGGAGCTTATGTTTTCTGCAATGTTTAAAGTAATTCTGATCATTCTATGGTCACTAGGGTGTTTTAATTTGCTCATGACATTTATGTTTTGTAGGTCTTTTGTGACAATTGTGGCTATAAAGTCGATTTCGTTCTTAGATTTATCATCAGGTGTTCTCCAGGTCCACCGCAGCTTATTAGATTTTTTGAAAATTGTATTAGAAATTTTAAGTTGTATTGAAGACAGAATGTTATGAACATTTCTCCTCTATCGTTTCTTTTCCCGTATCCATACCTTCCCATTATTAATTCTTCATTTTCTTTGGGGTATCCTATTTTTGCGTTCATGTCTCCCAAAAATATAGCTTTGTCAAGATCAGCGTAGAAGTTTTCTATTTCTTTTTTAGAGGCTCTTTTAGTAGGTGCATATGCTTGGATTATAGAGAACTTCTTATCATGTATAACTACTTCTAATACAGCAGCCCTCTCGGATATCGCTATGAAATCTTGTACATCTTTATTGTATTGTATTTTTACAAGAAAGCCAACCCCTTACTCTCCTTTTGTTTCTCCATAGTAGTAAAGACGATATCTTCCCCTGTCTTCAATTTTATAACATTGTCTTCTCACTTCAGCTATACCGATAATGTCCCAATTAATTTGAGATATCGCATATTCCAATTCAACTATTCTTGCTTCATTTGCTAATGATCTGAGATTGAATGTAGAGATATATATTTTTTTAGGTTTGGCACCGCGGGGGTTGTAGACGACCACCCTGGTCGTCTACAACCCCCGCGGTGACGAGCCGTTCTGGGGGAGGATTTGTAGGTTTCGTGTTTGTCTTTAAAATGTTCGGTTTGTTTTTTATTTTAGAGGGTATAGTGTTTTCATTTTTCTGGAGTGCCATTCTTAATTGCTATTTATCTGAATCATTAAAAGAGTAGAGAATTTCCCCATCCCCAGGTTTTTTAATTGGATTGACGTTTTGTTTAGTGAAGAAATTTTCCATAGAGCTCTGATTTTTGCCTGTTGTATAAGTTTGAATTTTATTCTTTTTTATTGCTTGCTTTTGTGTGGTATTTTTGTTTAAATCTACTGTCTGGTGGGGGGGGGGAGTGTTATTTCTAACTCTCTCTTTTTCCTAATTTTGTCTGTTTCGGCTTTGTTTGCCTTTTCTTCTTCAGTTTTGCTGCTGTCTTTTATGTATGGTTCTCGAACTTGAAGTTTGTCGTATCGCAGGAAGGCTATTTTTCCGGCTGCCTTCTCTTTTTTTAACTGTTCTTGTAATTCTCGCCGGGTTTCTAGAATTTGAGGTAGGAAATCTTCTTTCATGTAAATTGATTTTGTTTGTATATATTTCTTGTTTTTTAAAATTGTGTTCTTCCTGCCATACGTTGTAAAAGTTTCGACGATAGGTCTCTCTTTGTTTTTAGGTATTTACTCATTCTGCGAACGATCTCTAATTCTTTTCTGTCGCATTCCAGCAGCTCGTATTTGATAGTTTGTAACACGGTTTCTTCCAGCTCCTGATACGACTTATCACCTTCTTCTACCCCGAAGAATATGACATTTCTTTGCCTAATGTGTTTTTCTATGGCGCTAATTCTTTTGTTATGTTTGGAATTTGTTTCCTTAATTTTTTCGTGTTCCCCTTGTAATAAGATAAGATGTGTGTGTTAAATGTTAATTTTATTCTGATTATTAGGTATTTGAGACTCAAGTAGACAAGTAAGAGAAATTAAGGTCCTAGCAATAATTTAAGACTGATAAGTAAAAGGAAAACCACGTTGAAGTGTCAATGTAAATTATTAGAATATCAGCGCTGCGTTATATACTTTTTGGGTATCGCTGCACATGCTGAGATATTTTTGGGTCTCGCTTGGGGTTGTATTTTTATTATTGATTAATTTTTCCTGTGCGGGTCACAAATAGTCGAGTCGCGTTGTACGCTCGAAACTGTGGATACGTGTTTCTTTTTGTTCCGCGATTAAAAATATTTTTTAGTAGTAATTAGTGAAGTTTGGAATTGGGAAGGACATATAATTGGTGACTGTGACTATATCTTCAATTTTTCAAATTATACAACAAAAGTAAACAGTGCAAATCATTGAAATATCATAAAAACTAATGATAAAATCTCACTAAAAGTGTCAGTACAGTGCAGGGTCTTTGTGTATTTGAACCAGAAAAAGTTATACACCCTCATTAATTCTAAAATTTCAAATTCATCGCCATATAGCGCTCTATGGACAAATAATTCGTTCCATACAAAGTGTGTTGAGATAGCGAGGCTAACTAAGGTCGTACCTATCCACACTTATCACGCGGTCGTGGGTTCAAACCTACGCCGAGCACCGAACTCTTTTTGTAATCCTAACTTTTTTTGAATTCAATTGTTTTGATCTGGTGATTACGATAAGTTACAATGCTGAAGTGCGGAGCTTGTGGCAAATTTTTGGCGATAAATGATGGCATCAAATGCGTGAAATGCTCGGTATTTTATCACCGTGTCTGCGTCAACCTTGCTCCCATAGCATCATCCTCGGCAAAGTGGACTTGCCTTGGATGTAAAGCAAGGGTACCACGGGCAGACAGCTCCCAAACTCCTGGCAAGGGAATTGATGAGCTCAGCTCATCTACTATCCAAGCAGCGGCCAGCCTCACTGATACTGCAGTAATTGATGACACGCCTGATACTGAAGTAATCAGTCTAGCGGTAGAAATCCGTTGTCTCTGCAGGGAGTTTAATGCCTTCCGAGATGAGTTACGGCAATTTCGTGATGATTTCTCAGGCTTGAATGATAAGATGATTAAGTGCTGTAATCGTATGGACACCCTGGAAGATCGTGTAAAGGAGCTCGAGGAGAACACCGACCATTCGAATTCCCCTCGTATGATTCACTTGGAGGAAACAATTGGGGAACTCCAGCAGCAGCTGAATGAACGTGAGCAAGAGTCACTGATGAACGATGTGCAACTGTCAGGCGTAACGGAATCAAGTGGGGAAAACCCGGCTCAATTGATTGGCACCCTTGCTCTTAAACTAGCGATCAATCTCGAGGAACGAGACATTGTTTTCTGTAAACGAGTTGGGAACGTTCGGCGTGAGGGCGTTCACACCGAAGGTGAAACGCCCCGACCTCGAATCATCGTTGCCCGACTGGCAAGACGAGCGACGCGTGATAGTTTACTGAGTGCCGCGCGAGTCCGCCGCAATCTCACTACTGCTGACATCGAAGCTCCGGGGACGCCACACCGCATCTACCTTAACGAGCGCCTAACTAAAACTAACAGGCAATTATACTACGATACCCGCCAAGCTGCTAGTCGACTTGAATGGAAATACACCTGGACTAAAGATGGCCGCATACTTGCGCGTAAAGAGGAGGGAAAGCCGGCCGTGCATATAAGAACGGAAAAGGACATCTCGCGGTTTTTTATCACACAATAGGTTTGCTCGTTTATGCGGTAGGGATTTCCATAAGCGTTTTTTATATTAATGTTATAATTGATCCAATAAGTTGTTTACTGAACAGCATATTTTTATTCTTAGTTAATTGTTGCATGTTGTTGTTCGGTAGGTGCTTTTTGTTTTTGATTATTTTTAGGATAAGTCCAATGCACATTGCATGTCTCTGTCAGCTTCATCCTATTGGTTTCTATAGTTTTTTAATTTTCCAACCTTTACTTACAATTTGCGTTGCCCACGGTGCCATTCCACATACATTTGCTTTTCCTATGCCGCTCATAATTATTTGTTTACATTGCTCACTGTTTATGTTCCAAAACAAGTATGTATACATCCATCTTTTATTAATCTTTGAGTTCTTTTACTTAGTATTTATTTTCTGTGTTATTTTATTTATTGTAAGTAAATTATATATGAAATGATGTCTACTAAATACCTTAAGGTTGGTTTCTGGAATGCGGGTTCTTTGGGCACAAAACACGATGAATTTATTGCAGCGCTACTAGGTTTGGACGTAGATATTATGGCCATAAGTGAGACGTGGTTGCGAATAGGCGAAGAAGGGCGCGCGCCCTCCGTGCCAGGATATAGGCTGCGGCATATACCACGCTCTTTGTCTGTCAAGAAAGGACGCGGTGGTGGGGTTGGTTTTTATTTCAAAAACGGAATAAATGTTCGAAGTCACTCGCTCTCTCCTAGTACATCCCACACCACGGTCGAACAGATGTGGGTCACAATTAGTGTTCGCGGCATAAAGCTAGCAATAGGCACTGCTTACCGCCCTCCCTGGCAAGATGTTGACCTTTTCCTAGACGCTATATCTAGTTCAGTGAACTCCTTAACGCAATGTGAGTACACGATATTAATGGGTGATTTCAACATAAACGTGCTCAACGACTTGGATTCAAAGACGGACAAGTTAGTCTCATTTTTGAACTGCCTTGGTCTCACGCAATTAGTGCAGTCACCCACACATTTCACAGTACACGGCGAGTCTCTGATTGACATCATCTGTACAAATGTTAAACCTCGCTCTGTATCAGTTGATATAATACCGGATCTAGGGGCGCACGCGCTGGTTTCGGGCGAATTTAGTTTTAAACGACCAAAAATTCCAAGGCGAACCATTACGTATCGACCACTTAAAGATATAGTTGGGGAATATTTTGAACAGGATCTCGTATTTCTGAACTGGAAAGCGATAACCGAGCTGCAAGATGTTAATGTTATGGTAAATGCATTTAATTCGCACCTGCTCACACTATTGAATGTCCATGCACCTCTAAAAACTAGTATTGTTAAGGAGTGTTGTTGCCCATGGATTACTGACAATGTTAAATTGATGATGCATTTGAGAAATAAAGCTCATGCAGAGTATTTAAAGGACAAAAAAAACGATCACAAAAAGAAATATTACAAAGAGTTAAAGTCACTGGTTTCTAGGTCTCTATTTTATGAAAAGTCGGCATACTTCAAGCACAAAATCAACAGCCAAATAAATGATTCCAAAGCGCTTTGGAAAAGCTTAAAGTCCAACCTTCTCCCTTCTAAACATAAGGAATTGCCTCTGCACTTTAACGACCCCAATACAATTTGTGACCATTTTCTGAGTGTGCCAGGAACGAATACGGTTAGTGAATCAATGCTTGCATTTTATGAATCCACTCGAAGTAATGATTCCACGTTTAGCTTGTCACCCACAACTACCAAGGAGATCGCGAACGTACTGCGAACTATTAAATCGAATGCTGAAGGCAGCGACGGCATTACCATTAATATGCTGTTTCTGACACTACCGGTAACTTTGGACGTCATGACCGCCTTAGTGAATACATCTATTACGTCCTCTTCTTTCCCTGACTCGTGGAAAATTGCCAAAGTGCACCCATTGCCGAAGACTCCTAATGCATTGGACATGAAGGATCTTAGGCCTATTAGTATACTGCCAGTACTTTCTAAAGTTTTAGAGAAAGTGGTTTGCGCGCAATTGGTTGACTTTTTAGAGACAAATAGAATCCTCCCGGATGTTCAGTCAGGGTTTAGGAAGGGCCGTAGCACGGCCACGGCTTTGTTGGATGTGACTGACAATGTCTTGTCAGCTCAAGATAGTGGGATGTGCACACTCTTGGTTTTGCTTGATTTTTCACGCGCGTTTGACTGTATTAACGTTCCTTTATTATTATCGAAGATGGTTTTCTATGGGTTTGACGAGGCCACAGTAAAATGGTTTGATAGCTATCTTAGCGATCGTACGCAATTCTTTGAAATACGCCGGGCGGACGGATCGACAGTTGTTTCCAGGCGATGCTCAGTTGTAAGAGGGGTTCCGCAGGGCTCGATCCTTGGGCCAATATTATTTATTTTGTATTGTGCGGATTTGATAAAAGTGATAAATAAGTGTAAATACCATATTTATGCCGATGATACACAAGTTTATATATCATTTAAGCCGGAAGACTACGAGCAAGCTTTAATTGATCTTAATGCAGATCTTGAAAGTATTGTTCGTTGGTCTAATGCCAACACGCTTGCGTTGAATCCTACGAAATCAAAGTATATGCTATTTGGCACCGTAAACCAGCTAAATAAAATTAAACCCTGTGCCAGTTGTGTAACAATTATGGGTCAGCCTATCGAACGGGTCTACGAAGCACGTAATCTGGGTCTAATTATGGATACGGAACTTCGTTTTCACAAACACGTGACAGAGTGTATCCGTAATTGCTATTATAGACTTAAGATTCTATACAAAGCTCGTCCGTATCTTAGCGAGGAATTGCGAGTCTTGCTTGTGGAGTCTTTGGTTTTATCAAAATTAAATTATGCGGACACAGTGTATGGTCAACGACTGTTGTCAAAAACCGAAAGGATGATCCAAAGACTTCAAAACGCCTGTGCACGCTTCTGTTTTAAAGTTCCTTTTAGAGGTCATGTTACACCTTTCTTGAATGAGCACAACATTCTAAAAATGAAAGCTAGACGTAAGCTGCACTTGGCGACCCTACTTTTTGGAGTAATCAAGTCTCAATCCCCTTCTTACTTATACGATAGGCTGTCATGGACTAGTAGGCACAAAATCGGTGAGGGAAGAAAATGTTCCCGACAGCTTTCTATTCCCGAAGTCGAAGTCGGCGGCTTTTAGAGGCAGTTTTCGGTACGCAGCTACCAAATGCTGGAACAATATCCCGCCTCCAATAAAGTATAGTTTAAGTTGCTCGACATTCAAATTAAAATTAAAGTTGTTTTTATTAAATCATCAAAATGAATTTAAAGATGTTCGTGCTGACACGTCAGCCATTTAAAGCACAATATATTTCTATTGTTATTATTCTTATTTATTTTTATCAACAGGGTATATTGAGTTTATCATAGTATCCTATGCATTTCTCAATGTTAGCATTTTTATCAATCAACTTTATACATTTTTAAATTTTATACGTCTTTCTATTTTACCAATGTTATTAATTACTTTTATCATTTTTACTTTTTATTATTTTTTATATTTTAATTTATAAGTTTTAAACAATCTTTATCAATTTTATACATTGATAGATTTTATCTTTTGTGCTTTTATTATTGTCTTTTAATTTATTTTAGTTCAGTGACCTGTCCCCTGCTTTAATGATGTAATAAAATACTTATTTTATTTGTTCTCTTTTGTTAATGGGCACATAGAACTTTTAAATTTGTTGAGTTATAATGAGTCGCCAAATTTTGTTTTAGGTAATTTTAAAACAAAAACTGTATATTATAAATGTTTGTTTGTGTTTTCGAGCGTATGGCACTCGTGGGTTGCAGCTGCAAATCTGCGTCAGGTGGTACTGTATTACCACTTGGCATTATGCTGAGCTGAAGCCCTTTTGGTATTAATAGTTTTAATTATTTATTTTGTTTAATTTTAAGGTGTTTTTGTTTTTAATACCAATAAATACATTTTCTTTCTTTCTTTCTTTCAAAATAAATATTTTTCGTTTTCTTTCAACATTTTGGTGATTTTCGTACATTGACATACCCTTAAAGGTGGTTTTCCTATCAACACTTAATTTCGGTAAATAATCAAGTGTGTAAACTACCAAATTCAAAACTACTTTGTTTACGAAATGGAACGTGGATGTATGTATGTTTATATATAGGTTTTTGTATGGTATTTATTATAGAAATATAATCTTGTATATATTTATGTTTTAATCTAATAGCAGTACACCATCTTCTTAATTCTAAGTTTTTTCAGTCCATCCAAAAGGTTGTATGGCAGATATCGCTGTCAGCGATAAGACCGCCTTTGTACCCGTATAAATAAGTTTTTCTTGTAAATGTGTATAATTTTATGGTGTACTATAAAGAATATTCTATTTTTGTAGTTATTGTATAAGTCATAGTGTGTTGCTAATTGTTATATTTATTCAGATTTGAATTGTGAAAAAAAAAAGTTTAATAAAAACAATGCTTTTATTGTGAAAAGTCAATAATACATACATAAACTCACGCCTTTTTCCCATGGAGGTAGGCAGGAACTACAGAATGCCACCTGCTACGTTCCTTACATACTTCTTTTGCTTCACTCACATTCATACATCTAGTCATATACATATTGCCTTTATTTGTAAAGTTTTCTTGTGAGACTGCATAAGTATCTATTTCTTTCCAGCAATTGCACTAATCTGTATCTCGCTTTTTGCCCTTGCTGAAGAGCTTGATGGGCAGATATTATATTTGTAGACACTTCTCCCTGTCTACCGCGCTCAAATTGAAGATCTTATCGCTGAGGGAAGATGCTTCTAAGTCCGCCTCATTAAACATATTGTAAAAAACACAGCAGGCAATGTCAATTATACCTGAAAAAACTAATGGGCTGTTTAGTGCATTTGTGACATGGCGCAGACAGCATGACACTGTCTGTTGTGCCATGGGAACATCACTGCTAAGGTCCACTGCACCTTGGTAACTCCCCGGGCATAAAAAATTAAGAGCAGCTAGGATCTGAAATTAAACAAAAACAACAAATGTAAATGGGTGAGATTGGTAATACAGCTCATTAAGTTACCAGTATCTTTAATATATTATCCTTACCTTCATTCTCGAATCAACACCATTTCGTCGTAAGTGTTGAGGCAAGTCCTCAAATAATGCCCGAGTGAGCCTATAGTTCCCTATGAACTCAACGTCGGGAATACCTACTTGCCAACTGGAAGTTTTGGCGCAAATGTCATCGACGTTGCCTCTGCTCTTCCAGTAGATCTTCTGCGAGCATTAAAAAAGCAGCCATCGTTGGGAATTATAAGTTTCGTCGACCGCACGATAACTATTTAGATGTCGTAATATCTTGACGAACGATCCGTTATAACAAGTGTCAAATTCAATTTTTCGAACGGATAAAAACTCATCGGGAGTAGGTAAAACTGTCAAATTGTGTTGTCATTCATTCTTCGTTCGGGCCCCGAACGAATCATCCGTCCGTAGGTGTTAGGGAGTAGGAAACGCCCGTAACTAAGGTCGAAACTACGGACTTCGAGCATAGGAAGTAGGCCCCCTATACCGCCCTTATTCAGGTCCTACCGACGATGGCATCAATGTCATCGGCCCATCTCGCTGCCGGGTGACCAAAATTGGACGCCACTCGATCATTGACTTGCTCTACCATCACCGCGACTTGCTATGTATCCTGCCCATGCCCCTGTCCATTTGAGGCTCTGGCTGGTCAGCATGCAGTCGAACAACTATCTCGACCCTACTCGTCTAGTGGCTACACCGAGCGTCGTACCGGAACACGGCTAGGCCGCTTGGCGGTACGTCTTTGCCCGGTGGGTCGCAGCCTTCGGCTGAAACCTACTACCAGTTACTGTCACCTGATTAGCACCACCCGGGGACCACGTGTGATTACAACAAAAGGGGTAACTCTCTTACGGACGCGGGTGACTCAGCCCCTAAGACTAACAGGCAAATCTTTGCTCTTTATAACATTAGTGTAGATTTATGTGGTCTAAACTAAAATCCAAGATGACGCTGACGATAATTTGAAATTTTTTCATTATTGGTATCGTTTTCATGGTATTTGGGGTCGTTATAACGAATAGATTGTCGAAAACCAAAATCCAAGATGGCGCCGATGAAAATTTAACACCTTTTGGTCATGGGTGTCATTTTCTTGGTTTTTGGGGTCAAATAAAAAACCCAAGATGGCGCCGACGACATTTTGCCAAAAGTAATTTTAACGTTAACGAAATTCATATTACCGTAAAAATGGATTAGTTTATAACCTGGATTAACATCATCAATAAATATAATAAATCTATTGAAATGTCTTTTCTGTACATCGAAAATATTTCCAAAAAAAATTGCAAGTCTGCAACAGGAGAACCAACGGAACCCATTTCCAGCATTTTTGTAGTTTTTGTCTGTTTATCTGTTTGTCTGTTTATTTGTGTACGCATCACGTAAAATCGTAACTTGAAGTATTACTTAGTTTTTGTTTCATCGCAATCGGTTCACTCTATCAAAAGTTAGATGAATTTAAAGTGTTAAAAAAAAATCGTAACATACGCAATTCAAATACTCGTACTGTTGAGCTCGATGTTCGATAGATGTCGTTGGGCATTTTGCGTCATTTTTTCAATGGCAGTGTTAATATTTGCCGCGAAAGAATGACCATAGAATAAAATTGGTAGGTAGTTAGGCAAAACTCGCCCGCCGCGCCCTCATGAGGAGACGCAGCGAACCAGGGGGGGGGTCAACTCTCTATATCGAATCAACGATATACCTGTAAGGGCTATTTCAGGTGTAGCTAGAGTAAACATAATAATTCGGGACCTAATGCACGAGACTAAAAAAATACGTTTTGTGAGATTTTAGGACTAATCATACTACTAATGTCAATAATGACTTTGACGTGCGTGCTATGTCATTCGTAATTTTGCTGCCGCTATTAACCGTATGTTATCCTAATGATAAAAGTGGTGGCCTGCTACACTTACCCTGGGTTTCCCAGCTCTAAATTATCTGAGAATTATTGTGACAAATTGTCAAGCACGCGTTTTCTGTTTTGATTGGCTGTTGAAAATTCATTTAACCAATCACAGCAGATAACGCGTGATAGAAAATTTATCACATTAGTTCTCCGATAATTTAAAGCTGGAAAAACTTCTGTTCAAAAAAATCCTACCGAATGGTAAAAATATTTTTTAAAAGAAGTTTTTTTATGTATTCGTTTCGGTGTGTTCTGGAGTACTACTAAATGGCGTGCAGCAAATCTGTCCTTACTTTTTTGTATGAAGTTTATATTCTTCCCCCTATAATAAATTGCAAGAGCCATCTTGCATCAGGAGCCACTCATGACCACGACCACTCTGCCAAGAGTGCCCGACTAAGAAGAAGAAGAATAATAAATAGAATTCTGTGCAGCGAACGCTCGATCTAGGTAGGTAGAAAGGTAGGTAGGTCTAGCTAAGTAGGGTGGGTACAGGTAGGTAAGTAGTGTAGGATAGGCAGTTAACGGGAGCGAAGCCACGGGCACAGCTAGTATAAAATATTGTTTATCCAGGTAATAGGTTTTATCGAGATAATTAATTTAAACGCGGGCGGGGCCGCAAGCCGCAGCTAGTAAAAAAAATACACCCACAGAGGAAAATATGCTTGCTGTTTATCTGTTTCAACCCAATACTCGCTGTATTAGGTTCAGTAAGGAAATAAACATTCAAGATTTAGGGGTTAAAGTATGAAATTGCAGATTTGTACAAAAAAATTGAATCAGATTTTTTTATTTTATTTAACATATTTATTTAATCAAAATAATTAACATTATTATCTATACATTGCTGCCATCTAATAGGAAGGTCATTTATGCCTTTGCGATAGAACTCTGGTGATCTAGATTCGACAAACTGTGTGAAAGCATTTTGTGCTGCCTACTGAGAAGAAAACTTTTTATCACGTAGAAAATTGTCCAAATCACGAAATAAATAGTAATCCGTTGGAGCAAGGTCTGGCGAATACGGAGGGTGATGAATGGTTTCTATTTGCAGTTCCTGTAGAGTTAAAACGGTTTCTCGTGCTGTATGAGGTCTCGCGTTATCATGGAACAATAATGGTGAAGATCGATTCATGAGTCGGGGTTGTTTCACTGCTAGTTTTGCTATCATTGTTCGGAGTTCGGCACAGTAGACATCTGCCGTTATTGCCTGGCCAGATCGGAGAAAGCTATAAGGAATAACACCATGCTGAGACCACCAAACAGTTAACATTACCTTTTTATTGGTAAGCTTTTCTTTAGGACATTGTTGTGGCGTTTAACCCGGGGTCAGCCATTGTATTTTTCCCTTACGGTTATCGGAAAGAATCCACTTTTCTTCACATGTCACAATCCGATACAATATTCCTTCATTTCTGTATCGATTCAACAAGGCAAACACAAGTTTTAACACGCGTTTCTTTCTGCAGATCAGTCAAATCATCTTTTTTCATATATTTTATTTTATTGATTTGACGCAATTGAGTCAGTATTGTTGGTAAGGAACCTTTAAATCATGTCGCTAATTCCTGGGTAGTTTGGCTCGGATCGGCTTCCACCATCTCTTTCAATTCATTGTTATTCACCTGTGTGGGCGGTCTTACACGTGGTCGTTCTTCAAATGAAAGATTCCATCACGAAAGCGTTTAAAGTTGAAACGCACGGTGCGTTCATTAGCAGTCCCCTTTCCAAACGAAACATGGATATTGCGAGCTGTTTTTGCCGCGTTAGTTCCGCGTCGGAACTCGTATTCAAAAATTACTCGAATTTTCGAAGTATCCATCATTCTTGTTTAAGTTGAATAAAATAAACAACTGAAAGTCGATAATCGAATGTTGCACACTTTTTAAAAGAAGAACTTCAGTTCAAGTGAAAAAAGTTTCACTCAAAAATCTCAAACCATGAAGGCTCTATGTCAATTCGAAATACCTATTACAATAAAACGGCAATTTTATTCTTTAAACCCTATTATTCTTTTATTTATTACAAATTTACAAATACTTGAATGTTAATTTCAGCCTAGGTTGCTAGCCATCCAAGAGCCCGCTTGAGCCATTGCCTTAACTGCATCGATGAAACCACGTCTGTTTTCGATGGTGAAACATTCTCCCGTGGACAGACAGCCGTCCACCGCATTTCGCCTGCTTACGATGACAACGCATTCACCAGTGTTAGCATCTCGTTCAGTTCCAGGTGGACATCCTGCTTTGAATATATCCGGATCTGCGTCTCTTCTAAATGCTATTGGAACACACTCGCCTTTGTCATTTCTTACTGTTCCATCAGGACAGCCGTCCACTGCATTTCTTCTGCTTGCAACTTCTTGTTTAGCTTTATCTGCTAACCAATTCACAACATTTCGTACAACAGCATGAACACGCCTTCCGTTTATTATAACACAATTGCCAGTGACAACATCTCGTGCAGTTCCAGGAGGACAGTCAGCTATGAATATATCCGGGTCTGCATCTCTTCTAAATGCTATTGGAACACACTCGCCTTTGTCATTTCTTACTGTTCCATCAGGACAGCCATCCACTGCATTTCGCCTGCTTACGATGACAACGCATTCACCAGTGGTAGCATCTCGTTCAGTTCCAGGTGGACATCCTGCTTTGAATATATCCGGGTCTGCGTCTCTTCTAAATGCTATTGGAACACACTCGCCTTTGTCATTTCTTACTGTTCCATCAGGACAGCCATCCACTGCATTTCGCCTGCTTACGATGACAACGCATTCACCAGTGGTAGCATCTCGTTCAGTTCCAGGTGGACATCCTGCTTTGAATATATCCGGATCTGCGTCTCTTCTAAATGCTATTGGAACACACTCGCCTTTGTCATTTCTTACTGTTCCATCAGGACAGCCGTCCACTGCATTTCGTCTGCTTACAACTGCTTGTTTAGCTTTATCTGCTAACCAATTCACAACATTTCGTACAACAGCATGAACACGCCTTCCGTTCATTATAACACAATTGCCAGTGACAACATCTCGTGCAGTTCCAGGAGGACAGCCAGCTTTGAATATATCTGAATCTGCATCAGCGTTAGGTCCAACTTCACCGTTGTACTCGCATTTTATTTTAGCTATGCTTACTATTAAAACAAGAAACACGAATAGCTTATACATTCTTGCCTTATGTGTTCAACTCTTCCAGTTGATGACTGTGAATGTTGATGGCCATGTATCAATATTTATATAGTAAATAAAAAATCAATTCGCCTCACTATTTAATTTAAATTATTTTCAGTGACAGTAATGCTTATCATGCATAATTTATTTTTCTAACTTGTTATAAAAGTAAATAAGTCGTGGTTAATAATAGTAACTAATCAATTTTTCACGTTCTAATTTATCAAATTTTACAGTTATCAAGCTGAAAGAAGTCGATTTTTATTTTCCTTATATCAATTAATGATTTTGGTTAGTGCGTGTTGTCCTTTGTTGTCCCTGTGTATGTGTACAGTACAAATTATTTAAAGAAATATAGTATCTAGAAGTGACATAAATTATAATAATTCTATCGTGTAGATCAATGTGTGTGCTAGGTACCTGAAAAAGCTGAACGATAAACGTAAAATATGTTGTAACATCCAAATGAGGAAAATTAGTATAGATTTCTTGTGCTGAATAAGCAAGATGACAAATCGTACTGATATGTATAAATCAACCATTCTTTGAGATTTAGTACAGCAATATAGCGTTATAAATAACTAGCTTACGCTCGCGTGGTCGAAAACAATGACAGCTTTGTCTTCGCCCGCGCGAACGTTGAAAATTATTGTAAAGGGTATGTACTACCGACAGGCTTATTACGTATGAAACAGCAATCAGCAATAAATGCGCAGAGATCGTGCAATCATCGCGCGATTATAGCTTTACGTCAAAAAATCAGCAGGCTTAATTTTTGCGAAATAATCGCTCTTAAATCGCGAATCCGCATTATGTATGAGCGATAGCCACACCATAATAATTTGTCGACCTCACTACTAACAATAAAAATCTGCTAACTAAATTATGCATTTACATCGAGGTGATCGCGATCATTTCGTACTACGCATGGTTTTGACAGCAGACCGGCAGCCATCGGCGAGCAAATGTGGCTGTCAAATTGCGATTAATTTTTCTCTTGTGGTTGGTCGATTGCCAATCGCTCGCTGATCGTTGAGTACAGAAGTTTTTGAGTCTTTTGAGGCTTTTCGTGTGTTTTTTTGTGGCTACTTTAATTATCAGCAAATAATTCACAGTAAATATTGTAATGAAAAGTTGGTGTTGTTTTGTGTCTTAAATGCCTGAACAATTAGTTGAATCATTGAAACAGACGTGATCTCGGTAAAGTGGAGGTGAAATTTTTAGTGTAGTATTTCCTACCTCAGCGAATCTTGCCAAAATGGTTGAAACGCTAGGTATGTTTACTGCCAAATACTTAAAACACATAATCAACATCATTTCAGCCGAAAAACGTCCACTGCTGGACATAGGCCTCCCCCAGGCGTCGCCACATTGACCGATCCCGTGCGTCTCGCATCCAGCGCCTTCCCGCAACCTTAACCAGGTCATCAGTCCACCTAGTGGGAAGCCTTCCAACGTATCGTCTTCCGGTTCGCGGTCGCCATTCCAGAACTTTTCGGCCCCATCGGCCATCCGTTCTGCGAGCAATGTGCCCTGCCCACTGCCACTTAAGTTTGGCAATTCTTCGGGCTATGACGGTAACTTTGGTTCTCCTGCGGATATCATCATTTCTGACGTGATCACGCAAGGAAATTCCGAGCATAGCCCTCTCCATTGCCCTTTGGGTGACTTAGAGCTTTCTGATAAGGCCCATTGTGAGCGACCACGTCTCGGTTCCATAGGTGATCACTGGCAACACACACTGGTCATAGACTTTTGTCTTGAGGCACTGCGGTAAATTGGACGAGAAGATACCACGCAACTTCCCGAACGCCACGCAGCCGAGTCGAATTCGACGGTTGATCTCTTTCTCGAAATTGGACCTACCCAACTGGACCGTTTGTCCCAGGTAGATATAATCGTCTACAACTTCGAGTGTAGAGTAGGCTAGGAGTGGGTGTTACATGGGCATTCACCATGATCTTGGTCTTGTCCATGTTCATTTTAAGACCCATTCTTTCGGAAGCTCTACTGATGTCATCGAGCATTTTAGTGAGGCTCTCCATGGTCTCAGCCATGACCACTATGTCGTCGGCAAACCGAAGGTGAGTAATGTACTCGCCATTAACGTTGATGCCCAGCCACCTCCAGTCCAGAACTTTGAAGATATCCTCCAGCGCGGCAGTGAACAGTTTCAGAGAAATGACGTCTCCCTGTCTCACTTCTTCTTCTTCGAGGTCTGATTCTGAAGACGGACTGACATGGTGGCGTTTTTGTATAAACACTTCAACACCTCAATGTACCGGTAGTCGATCAGGCACCGTTGGAGAGCCTGCAGTACAGCCCAAGTCTCGATCGAATCGAAGGCTTTCTCGTAGTCCACAAACGCTAAATAGAGAGGCAGGTTATACTCTTCTGTCTTCTGTATAACCTGCCGCAGCGTATGTATGTGGTCTACGGTGCTAAAGTCTTTTCGGAATCCGTTTTGTTCGGGAGGCTGGAAATCGTCAAACATGCGCGCGAGACGATTCGTGATGACTCTTGAAAACAACTTGTAGACATGGCTAAGAAGTGAGATGGGCCTATAGTTCTTCAGCCGGGCATTGTCGCCCTTCTTGAAGAAGAGTACCACCACACCCCTGCACCATGCCTGTGGCGTTTTGCCCTCGAGTATGACGGAATCAAACAGCTTCTGAAGGGCCCTAAGGACCGGTTTGCCACCCGCCTTCAGGAGTTCGGCCGTAATTCCGTCATCACCCGGCGCCTTGTTGTTTTTGAGCTATTTCAGAGCCATCCCAATCTCGTACAGGCTGACGTCCGGGATATCTTCGGTATAGTGCCGGGTCAATCTAGCTCTTGGGTCGTTTGCTAGACTCGCAACGGGCTTGCTGATCGATGTGTGCAACTGCCCATAGAATGTCTCGATCTCCCTGAGAAGCTCTGGTTTGGCGGATATGATCCTGCCATCGTCGGTCTTCAGTTTCGTGAGTTGGCTCTGCCCAATAGCCAGATCCCTTGCAAACACCTTGGAGCCTTCATTTCACTCGATCGCGTCATTAAAACGCTCTGTATTGAAGCGGCGGAGGTCTCTTTTCAAGGATTTAGAGATCTGTCTATTGAGCTGCCGGTATTTGCACGCCTCATCTGAAGACTGCAGGATCATCTGTAAGGACAGCTTCCACGAACCCGTTGCTGTATTCATCCACGGAGTTCCCAAGGCACTCGAAACAATTCTGGAGTTTCAGCTGAAAGCTCTCGGGGTTTTGGACCTGGATCTGTGCTGGCTGGAGCGTGGACTTCATCAGTAGAGACCTTTCAAGCGTAATATTAATGTTCAATTTGCCTCTTATTATGCGGTGATCGCTCCCGGTTTTCACCGAATTGATCACAGAGTCATCATTAAACATTTGCTTCTTGGTTGACATGATGAAGTCGATCTCATTTTTTGTTGCACCATCGGGGCTCTGCCAGGTCCACTTCCTGTGTTCACGCTTTTTGAAGGAGTTCATCATATAGAGGCCCTCCTTCTCCATAAAACTGGCCAGTAGGTGACCCCGGTGGTTCCGTTGTCCAACTCCAAAGTGCTCCACTTGCAGCTCATCCTCGTCTCGTTTGCCCAGTTTCGCGTTGAAGTCCCCCATGACAACGGTGAAGTGAGTTTTGAAACCATGCATAGCTCTGGAGATATCCTCATACATGGTCTCTACCTCATCGTCGGGGTGTGCCGAGGTTAGGGCGTAGATCTGTATGACCTTCAGCGAATATCTTGAGGATATTCTGAGTATAAGGTACGCCACCCTGGTCGACACAATCTCGATCTTCACCACGTTGTTCACAAGGGACTGGTGGACGATAAACCCGACACCACCCTAGGACTGCCGGTCACCCTCTTGGAAATAGAGCAGGTTACCGGATTTGAGGATTATCGAGTCCTCCCTCTCTCTTCGGACTTCAGATAACCCTATCACACTCCATCGCAACCTGCTCAATTCTTCTTCGAGTTCGGTGACATTCTCGTCGGTCCGAAGTGTGCGCGTGTTGTACGTTGCCGGGTCCAGTCGTCAGTGATTGTTGGGGTAGCCGGATCTCGTCCGGAGATTCTTAGCACCCCTTGCCATGCCATAGCCTCGACCGCTACCGTAGTCGAGGGTAGGCAAGCTGCCGGGTACTAGGGGCCATTTTTTATTTGTGCTTTTAATTGGGGGGTTATGCCATAATCGCCACGCTTGGCAGGTGGTTTGGCAAACGCAGTATGGTTGTTATAGAAGCACAGAGAACGCTGCTGCCCATTCTCTGGTTTGTCCTTAGTCGCCACTTACGACACCCACGGGAAGACATGGGATGATGAAATTCTTTACGTCCGGCTCCATACGGAACACCCAATGTCTAAAGTAAATTGGAAAACAAGTGTGTTCAACGATCTATTTTACATTTCATAGCTCAAAAAAGAGATGATGCCAATTGAAAAACAAATAGGTATATAAAAAATCGAAATTTCATCGCGTTAAATTCCCGTGATATATTGTTTTTCAATTGGCATTTCCAATTATCCAATTTATCTAATATTTTCTATTAATTTTCAAATTACTTATTATATTATGTAAATAAAATGAAAACATCCAATATTCACTGCCATAATTATATACGGTTAAACAAATACTTTACATCTGCAAATATTAATATATCGGATTATTGGAGCTAAATAGTAATCAAATGATTTGTAAAAAAAACAGCGTCCACGAAGTGTTGCATATTCATAAGCTGCGACTTAATCAAACAAAAAAAAATATAATTAAATTGAGAGGTAATAGTTTCTGTTAAAAGTGACTGTTAATAAAAAGACTTGACTTAAAGGCCTTAAAAGCTAGGCCATTAAATTGATCGCGCAATAATTGCACAATTGTTGCTGCTTGCTATTCCTTACGTAATAAGCCCGCTGGTTATAATAACCGATGTGTTATTCCACCTCATGATCACATGCTAAGGTTCATCCAAATCTGTGCAGCCTTTAAGGCTTTTATAATGAGTAGGAAGTAGGATTAAAATCGTAAAGAAGGCAGATTATTTTGTTGAGTTTTTGAAGGCAAATTGTATGATTGTGGTAATTTATATTGTATAAAATAATATTATTAAGATGTAAAGTTTGTGAGTTTGTTAGGTTGTAGAGGGTAATCTCTGGACCTACTGAACCAATTTAGATGAAATTTGGCATGGAGATAGTTTGAGCCTCTGGGTTGATAAAACACGTTTTACTGGGCGAAGCCGCGGGCAGAAGCTAGTTAAAACTATAGTTGCTCGGAACAACTTGGATTTATTTCTAGTAAATCTCATTACAATAGAAAAAGTGCGAGTAAGTGCCCATAGATAATCTGGAATAGATACAGACGAGATGCGCCATAGACCATACAAAACATGATTGTTTTTGCACTATTCTAACCGTGGAGCGCAGCTACAATTTTTGTTATACAAAACAAATGCTTTTCAGCAGTAACACCGTTAGTTAAGGTATCCGCAATCATATTGTCTCTTCTAACATAGCAAAATATTATATTAGAAAGTGACAGCGTACATCAATATGCCTATACCGAGGCAGATAATTATCGTTAGCAGAGAGTTCCATGGCGCTCTGGTTGTCACTGAAGATGAACAGCGGGATGCTTTGCTGATGACCGAGCTCACCATGCAGCTGTACAACGCATCTTGCGCCGCGGAAGACATTGCCATGTACACCGCTCCTGCTGTCAAAAGTGCAACAGTCTGCTGCTTACCGCCAAAAGATGTCTCCACCCTGCAACAGAAAAACATAACCAGTGCACTACTTATGATCACGCACGTCACTGGCCCAGTCGGCATCACAATATCTTGTGATTTTCGGATCACCATCTTTGGTGTAAAATAACTTTAAATGTTGCTGCTGTCTGCAGTCCAGTGTTAGTTTTAGCATGGTAAAGATATCTTACAGTATTCTATCTTCATACAAAGGTCGGAACGCGAGACATACATACGCGCGTCAAGTTCAGCCAACACTCGATACAATACAGTCACAAACAGTCACGAACGTAAGCGTATGCTTAACACATTTGACGTTGCCTTGATACAGGAACCTTATCTGTATAAGGGGAATATAAAAGGCTTAGGTGGGACAGGAGGCATGGTGCTCTATGACTGTCCAACTAATGACGCGAGGACTTGCATCTATATCAGGGGCGGTATAGAGGAGGGACCTAAAAGTAAATCTAGGGAGCCCTAAAGGTAAGCTCAATTCCATACTAGATATAGAATTTGAAGCTGAAAGAATCAAGATGGGCACCATCGGTGCATGGGTAGATAACTGCCCAGAGAAAAAGGCCTTTTGCAAAAAGGTACCATGGTGGACTCCTGAACTAGCTAAAATACGTCAGGAAACACGACAGGCCTTCAATGATGCAAAAGTCAGGAAAGATTTCTCTGACTATCATAGCATGCTGACGAGGTATAAGATGGCGGTACGCAAGGCCAAAAGAACTAGTTGGCGGCAGCATTGCACCTCCATCGAAGCTCTGCCAAATGGAATGAGGTTGTGCAAAGCGATGTCCATGACTAAGACATACCCACTATCATCTGTAAAGGATGTGAATGGGTATCTAACGGAAACTGGACAGGACACTCTGGGCGTGATGTTTAGAACTCACTTCCCGGAATGTATACTGCGCGACAGCGATGAAGAGGATCCAGTCACAAGGGAC
This sequence comes from Orthosia cruda, assembly GCA_964057195.1. Classification (NCBI taxonomy): domain Eukaryota; kingdom Metazoa; phylum Arthropoda; class Insecta; order Lepidoptera; family Noctuidae; genus Orthosia; species Orthosia cruda. The sequence continues at coordinate 32,703,874 of OZ059825.1, read as the reverse complement.
GAGCTCACAAGGCACACGTCCAAAAATAACTGGCTCACGGCAAAGAAAGTGGTAGATGAAAATAAACTGAAGCTTGCCATAGCGGGCTTCCAGCCTCTCAAATCCCCTGGTCCGGATGGAATCTACCCAATACTATTGCAAGAAGGGGCATCTGTTTTGATACCTCATTTGAGTAAGCTCTACAGAGCCTGCATAGCCTTTGGGTACGTACCCAAGGCATGGAGGGAGGTCAAAGTCACCTTTATACCGAAGGTGGGAAGGCCAACTTACGAAGAAGCTAAAGCTTACAGGCCAATTAGTCTATCATCCTTTCTCTTAAAAGCTCTGGAGAAACTGGTAGACAGGTACCTAAGAGAGGGACCACTTAAAAACTTCCCTCTACATAAACTACAGTGCGCCTACAGCCCTGGTAAATCTACAGAAACGGCATTGCACTATGTTGCGAGTCGAGCCGAGGCTGCGCTAGAGGGACAAGAGATCTGTGTCGGGGCTTTCCTCGACATAGAGGGAGCCTTCGACAAGACAACATTTGAGTCCATACGCATCGCTGCAAAGGAACTTGGCATCAATGATACCACGTGCAACTGGATTGACTATATGCTGAGAAGCAGAATAGTCAGATCGGAACTGATGGGAGACAGACTTAGTGCAAAAACAACAAGAGGTTGTCCGCAGGGCGGAGTGCTGTCACCATTATTGTGGTGCTTGGTAGTAGACTCGCTACTTACCAAGCTCAATACTGGACCATTCTACACAGTAGGCTATGCAGATGACATAGCTATAATGGTTAATGGTAAATTCCCGAACATAGTCTCTGGATTATTACAACAGGCATTGAGGATGACAGAGGAATGGTGTACAAAGAACCACCTCTCTATCAACCCAAGCAAAGCAGTCATTGTTCCATTCACGAGGAAGAGACAATTAGGAAACCTAGGAGAGCTCTCCCTCAATGGAATAAAGCTGCCCTGGTCTACCGAAGTAAAATATCTGGGTGTAACGCTTGATAGAGAACTCAGGTGGAAAACTCATGTGGAAAATATTACGACGAAAGCCCTACGAGTGTTCGGCATGTGTCGTTCCACCTACGGTAAAACTTGGGGGTTAAAGCCCAAAGTGATACGATGGCTGTACCGGACAATGATAATACCTATTATCACATACGGCAGCATAGTGTGGTGGCCCAGAACAAAGCTTGCCTCGTGCAAAGCGCCACTCACCAAATTACAAAGAACAGTGTGTCTAGGCATCACGGGTGCTTTCAGGACAACACCTACGGCTGCGATTGAGAGATACCTCAATATCCCTCCTCTGCATATGATGGTTGAATTCGAGGCAAGGAAGACATTACATCGACTTGCTGTGGCTGGACTATGGGATGCCTCTAAGCCTAGGACCAACCATACAAAGTTTGACGGGAATGAAGGCCTGGATCGGGTAACAAGCATGTTATCCGATAAAATGCAAACTATGTTTGTGTTTGAAAGGTCTTTCAAGGTCCAAATCCCTACAATAGAGGACTGGACGAAGGGAATCGATCCACCAGAACAAGACAGTCTGGTGTGGTACACTGATCGATCCAAAATGGAATCAGGTACAGGGGCGGGCATATACGCAAAAGGTTACAAATGTAGCAAAAGCCTAGGGAAAATGGCAACTGTATTCCAAGCGGAAACTTATGCCATAATAACCTGTGCTCAAGAGAATATAGATAGAGGAACCAGAGGTAAATCCATATATATTCTTAGTGACAGTCAGGCTGCAATCAAAGCCATGGCATCCTACAAAGTGGACTCCGGACTTATTCTGGATGCTGTCCAAACCCTAAACAGGCTTGGGAAGCACAACAGGGTAAGACTGATGTGGGTCCCAGGGCACAAAGGAATCCATGGTAACGAAATGGCAGATGAACTGGCAAGAGAGGGCTCAGCAAATGACTTTGTGGGTCCAGAACCATGTGTAGGCATCTCGACGTGCCTCGTAAAGGCCGCATTTAGGGAGTTTGCAGATCACAGACAGCGAACTCATTGGCAATCTAGCACCGGTCTACAACACTCCAAGAAATTCCTAGGCTCTACGTTCAAAGCCCGGGAATGCATTTGGAACATGAGCAGGGGGCAAATCCGCTACCTGCTTGGGGCCTTTACTGGGCACTTTGGAACCAACGACATGCTCATGAAGATGGGTTTAACCGCGACACCCATGTGCAGGTTGTGTGGGGAACATACGGAACGCATGGAGCACCTTCTTTGCACATGCGATGCACTGGCTGGTAAGCGAATGAGTCTCTTAGGGGTTGGATATCCAAGACCAGAAGACTATAGGCTCATATCTCCCAGTCTCGTTGTAAAATTCATGAAAAGAGTTTTCAGCGAGATTGGGGAGGAATAAGGTATCTAGGGGACCACAATAGATCCCAATGGGTCGAAGTGTCCGAGTTATTTCTCGGCCCCTCCACAAGATAAGATAAGCGTGTGATTTCTGAATATTTGATTGAAATACATACAAGTACTTATTTATTTAATATGGCAGAGATAAATTAGTTAATTAGTTAATATCCTATGGCCCCTAGCTGGGGCAGAGGGCTTTCACAGTAATCCTTCATCGAGATCGGTCTTGAGCTTCGCACTTCACCCCGCTCCACGCCATTCCGATACTCGTCGCTTCAGCTAATACGGTGCGTCACCAGGTTTGACGGGGACGGCCTCGCTTCCTTTTTCCTTGAGGATTCCAATCCAAGGCCTGTTTAGGAATGTGATCAGAATCTCTCCGGAGCGTGTGACCAATCCAACACCATTTACGCCGCTAGATCTGGCGGTCGATCGGGGTCTCGTGGCATCTCTCCAACAGCTCTACATTAGAGATGATCTCGGGCCAGTAAATGCCGAGGATACGACGAAGACATCGGTTGACGAAGACCTGGATTTGGCGTGAGATGTCCTTTGTTACCTTCCACGTTTCGCACCCGTAGAGCAGCACGGATTTGACATTGGACCCGAAGAATTTGAGTTTAACCCTTCGGGTCAGTTTCCGCGAAGGTGGCTCGCGCTTTGGCGATCCGTGAAGTGATATCCTCCAGTCTCTGATACGACACTCCCGAGATACGTGAATTTGTGGACGCGTTCCGCAACCTCTGTGCCGATTAACATCGGTGAAGAATTCCTTACACCTGTACGTATCTCCTGGGTCTTCCGGATTTTAATTTTGAGCCCAGTTTTCGCCGCCTCCTGGCGCAGTTCGTTCAGTTTCGCTTGACTCAGCAGGCATAGATAATCAGCATGGTCCAGGTCTTCCGAGACGTTAGTCAATCGCCACTCTATCCCGCGACGCTTACTATCGTTAATGCGCAACATTATTCCGTCAAGAACGATTATAAAAAGGAGGGGTGAAAGAAGACAGCCCTGGCGGACACACCAGCGTGCACTGCGATGTCCTCTGAAATGAGGCCTTCGTGAGTCACCTTGTAGGAATATTTCCTGTAAATGGTGGTTCCAACAGGCGGACCATTTTTGGCGGCATTCCTATGTCCAACAGGTGGGACCAGATGCTGGACCACTTCAGCGTATCATAGGCCTTTTCGAAGTCGACAAAAGTAAGATAAATTTCCCATTGCCATTCTGCTGCCTGCTCGAGAATGATACGAAGAGTGTTGATCTGGTCCGTGCATGAGCGGCTCGAACGGAAACCCGCCTGCTCCCCGCGTAGAAGAGTCTCAACGGCCTTCGACAGCGAGAAAACCTCTCAAAGAGAGGATCGCTACAGTCACTCCAGAGGCTGACGGTGGTTTCGTGTCGATGTCGAGAGGTCGAGGTGGTTTAGAACCTACCCGCAGTACGTCAGGCGTCATAGATGCTGACAATCGGAAGACCTCCTCAAAGTGTTGGCGCCAGTGCTGCAGCCGCCCTTCCGACGTCACAATAAGCTGCCCCCTCTCTGGATCTAAGCGGCTTCTTCTTCTTGAGCCTTCTGTTTCCTGCCAAGAACATCGTGGCTTTACACAGCTCTTTCAAGTTGCCGGTGTTCGCAGCCTGGAGAGCACGATCAGCAATATCCCACTTAAAAACGTCAGATTAATTTGAAACTTTACACACTATTCAAGATCTGATGACAATGCAATAATTTAAAAAGGCTGTCTCATTATCCTTACCAGGATCTCCAGGATAAGCGATTAACCTAAAAATAAAAAAAAAGTTTATAAAGCTAAAACAAAACACGCTCTAATAGAAAAGTGGTGGGGTGGGGTTCTTGTGTACTAACCGTCCTGTATCATATGTTTTGCATTAGAATATCAAAGCTAAACGCTGACTTTGAAATAATTTAGGCCTTGCCTTCTAGACTTCTAGACCCTCAGCAAACTCAGGCAGTTGCCCGATATCTGAGTAATTCAAGTGCCCCATTCAAAGATGCCGTAGGTAAGCATTGTTGCAATTAACAACACTTGAATTAGTAAAGGGAGTCCTTACCTTGCTAGTGATCATTATACTAATTTTATAAATACAAGAGTTTAGATGGATGTTTGTATGTTTGTTACTCAATCACGCTAAAACAGCTGAACGGATGTGGATGAAATTTGGCACAGAGCTATATCTGTGCCAAATTTCATCCAGATTATTATAGTCTGGAATAGCAGATAGCGTTTTCATCACGCTATAATGTTCCCTTTACATAAGAAAACACTTTTGTTGCGGGCGAAGCCGACTACAGAAACTAGTTACATATAAATTGTTTTTTAATGTTGCAGTGCATATTAGCTCATCCTTCACATTTTGAACTTCACTTGTTTTGTTATTGGACATGTCTTTATAGCCACTTTTCACAATTGCACTAACTGACTTGAGATTTGCAGCTAAGCCTTGAACAAGCAATACATTTTTAATCTGTACTTTATTATTGTGATTAACCAGTATATCAACACATCCCACTCCTTTTACAGCTAATGGTTCTCTGATAGCCACTATAATATTCTTCACTGGTCGGTCAGTGACATTAAACATCCAATCGTCTCTTCCCGACATGTGCATGGATGCATCAGACTCAATGAACCAATCCATTTTCTTCTACGCTTGCTGAAAAAGCTGCATCAAAACTGACGTTTTCTCCTTTTCTACCTATATATATATTGCTATAACTGTAACATTCTTGTTACAGTTATAGCATCTCGGTCCCTTTAATTTAACTGACTGATTATTATTCCTTGACTTCTTTGAGTTTGTATAAAAAGCTGCTGACTTTGGTGCATTAACTTCTTGCATAAGTTTAGACTTTACCGAGTCAGCATTGATTTTTATGCCCGTGCTTTCTAACCTCATTATTATAGGTTTATATTCGTTGGGTAGACCAGACAACATTAATGTTGCGAGCCATTCGTCGTTGACATCGAATCCAATATTCCTCAACCTGTGAGCAGTGTTCATGATCTTGCTCACGTAGTCCTCCATACTATTTATTCCGTTCTAGTACCAATAACTAATACCACTGCTATTTATTTCAACACATATTTATTTTCTATTCCGAACGGATACCATTGTTTAAACTAATACTAAAACGAGCTCAAAGATATAAGGTACAGTAAGTAAAAATGCTTTATATGTAATTATAAGACATTTAATTGAAAAAGAAAATCAGCAAAATCCAAAAACAAAAAATGTTATTAGCAAACGTGTAGTTTAATAATAAAATATGACTTAAAATCAACTTAATTATAGTTTTAGTTCCTCCTTGTACCAGTATTTGATTTTCAAAAACATCAAACAAGAAAAAAATACTAACAATCTGCAATTACAAAATGTCTCAGAAAATCAACTATTAATTTATATTAAAAATGACCAGACATAGTTATTATTAGATTTGTACTACAAAGTACGTAGGCGGCGGCGCGCCGCAGACAGAGAGGCCACTTCCAATAAAGCATTATTTTGCACGCACACATTGACATTACGATTTTACAGGGATTCTTGGGCAATATTGGACAGAGCTCAGTCACATTTTTTGTCGAGTTTGGTGCCGTTTCACATTTTTATGTTTTTGGTGGGATCATTATTACACCATTGTTACGTCTTGTTACCATGCAATCATCGTCTTATGTGGAGTCGTGATCTTAAATGGATAAATGATGCTTTGTCTACCCTTTAAGGTATGTGCGCATGATATGATATATGTTTAGTTGAATCGATGTATTTGTGTTTGTAAGTCATACTACCTACTCCTTTTTAAAATCTAGAATCAATATAGTAGCAACCCTTGTGAGTCTGTCAAGTGTATGTGTCAATTTTCGAAACGGCGGGTGTGGCCCTTCTGTATATTTTCTATTTTGTGAGCATACTGAACCACGCTCTGGCAGTGGCTCGGCACAACTTGGATTTATTTCTAGTAAATCTCATTACAACAGAAAAGTGCGAGTAAGTGACCATAGAAAATCTAGATTAGAGAAGACTAGTTGTGCCATAGACTAACACAAAAAATGGTTGCGTTCCATTATTCTAAAACTTTTCATAAAATCATAAGTTACATATTTTTTATGTTTATTCAAACAAAAACTTTTAGACGTCAAATAAAAGGCTTTGAATAGCTTAGCGCATAAGAAAGATATTTCCTTAGTTTACTCGAAATAAAATAAATATTACATTTTGTTTAATAGCACCTTAGCAACAACAACAATGATGTGTTCGTTGTACATAATTCAAAGCCAAATTTCTAATTTTCATAAATTGTGTTCAAATCTTTTTTGTTACGCAAGAGTATCAAATCAATTGGCATGTAGCCATGAATGATCATTTTATATATTATAGCAATCTATGATCGATTAAATTATTTATAGTACCAGAAAATCAATAAATTGCAATGAATGTTCACCCATCCACGGAATAACCTCGACAAGCGTTGCTTAACCTTAACGATCGAGCCGTTTGGCTGTTATTATTAAGCCGCATCTCCTTACAGTACCAGAAAATTATATTAAAATTGGCTGTAGCGTTGAACTCAAAACTGGCACATTTACCATTTCATTCAACTGTGGGTAGTTACAACAAGCCTTAATCCCCAAAGCTTCCACAGATTAGTTGCGGACAGTGGACTAACTAAATAATATATAACTTCATTAACATTTTAATGGCTTGTGACTTTCCTTTAAGTATTAGTACCTAACTTTTGCTTCATAATTGGGTAACGTAACTTTCAGATATTAAAAGTTTTGTTGACAAAAGAGATTGCCGGATGTAATACAGAACCATATATAATAATCTTAAGTAAGGTGCATAGAATATCGGTGCTATTTCGACATTTTTTGGGAACATCTCGGCGTGACCGCTCTAGCGGCATTGGCGCGGGTGCGAAAAAAGGATTCAACCGTGGTGTTGGCACAAGTGTGGTTAAAAATCTTTGACAGTAGTTACGGGTAATCAGAAGGCAGAAAATCTGACGTCAGGTTTGCCAAGTCGTATTGTGTTGTCCAGGTCCTGGGTTGTGGAGGTCAGATACGCAGTCAGTTCATGTAAGTTAGTAAAATAATCGTAATTAAAGTTCTCTGTGCTCCTGTGATCTTTACTGAGTGAAGCGGACGGCTGACAAGTTCTCCAACTATGTGGATCGACCGTTAAGTAAGGGAATGCTTCTAGGTGTAACTGCCATTTTCCAAATAAAATGGGTGTTTGTTGTCTTTCTAAGACAGTTTTGTGTGCAATATGTGTATTTTATTCAGTCCCCGAACCTATACCAGAGGCGTCTACCATGAGCTCTTAGAGCAAGGATAATTCCAGTGTGTGTTACGGCCAGATGTATGTATACAAGTCATATCCTCTTCCCTCAGGATTACCACCAAAGACTCTATCAAAGCGACAAAAAAAATACCACAATTTTATTCAGTAATTTCAAAGAGATTAGGCGGTCTCAACTAATTCGAGTTTTACAAAATAATGCATAGTTTTAAAACAGTTTTTCTTATTGTAAAATATTACGTTGCGTACAATAAAGACTCCAAAAAACCGACCAAGTGCGAATCTGACTCGCGCACAGAGGGTTCCGTATAAACAGCTAGATTCACCCTAATAAATAGGTAACATACTGACGTTCATAAACAGTGAAAGCATCGAACATTGCTCTAATGAAAGGACAACATTATCTTTACCATTCGAAAACTGTTGTCCCCATACATCAATATACAACGTGTTTACTTTTACAAGTACATTTTATAAGTTGGTCCACTATTACTTGAAAACATGTAAAGCCTACTTAGCTATGACAGTTTTCCTTTTAATTTCGTCATAATTATAATACTACCTCTGTGATTTTTTTCACATATCCAAAATGGGACACTTGACTGCAACAAAGGGAAGAATGCCCATTTTTCACTTGACTATATATATAAAAATGCAATAAATATTAAAATTCAGGTAATTGAATTTTATATTAATTACGCTTATCAAAATGTTAAAAAAGAAACGCAGAAACAAAATATATTTTAGATTTGTTTATGCTTATTTTACGTCAAGCATGTTTTGAACGCATCTCAAGTACCTTTTTTTTACGACTTTCTATTTTACACAATGCTACTAGTCTTTATTCAACTCTGTTTCTGAGTTTGAAGCGTAACGTTAACTCGACTGAAAAAAGTAATATACTCGTAAGTAAAAGGTAATATAAATTAAAAGAAAAGGATATAGATTATAAAACTAAGGTAGGGTTTCGCACGACGTCGGCAGCTAACCAGGCAGCAGCTCAGGCAGGAAGTCGTGGAATGCCCGAGGTAGGCGGGTAAATAGCGGACAAGCAGACGGGTGGTAGCCAGATAAGCGGATAATTGGGCAGGTAGGCAGTGGAGTAGGCAGCAGGACGGAAGCAGGTCGGATAAGCAGGCAAACAGGTAAGTTAGGCTAAGTTAGGTAGGCTCCAAGGGGTTTGGAGGCCGGTTATGGCTCAATACGCCAAACAGCGAGGCTTTTGATGCCAAGAGATGACCGTTGAGGGAGTTTCCAGGCAAATAATGCTCTCGGAAACCACACAAAATATATTTAATTGGAGCACTGCAGATAATAATAGTTTACATAAGCTAGTAATTCACAGTTTAGAATTTTTCCAGGAGTTTTAGATCAGAAAATACACTTCGTAGTATTAAGTAGTCACCCGACTTTCAGGGTTCAGTCCAGATTTCAAACTAAAAAAGCTGACGCCCGTTTTCCATCGTTCTGTGTCATATAGTCTACATTTTAAATTCAAATTTCAATTAAGAAATAAAGACCAGAACGAATAAAACCGGTTCACAAAGGGGTCAGTCTACGCTACCCTTATAATAATGTACACCTAGCTTAAAGCAGGTCTATTCCATGGTACCTATGTTATGGTCTATGGTTTAAGAATATAAAATAGACAGACAGATGTCATGTCAGATGAAAATGTCACAGTAGAAAAATATTGCAAGAATTACAAATTATCGATATAATTTAAGTTTTAGGTATTAAAACAATCAGAGATAACTAAAAATATGCTTTTCAGGTACATACAGTATGAAATAAAACATAAAAATGAATTACAAAAGTTGATAAAATATCAACAGATATGAAGATATGGTTTTTATAGTGTTATGAATTGTAAATAGACTTAAAAATATGTGGCTCTGTTTAGCAGAATACCACAAGTTTCATACATTATTTTACGTTTAATTTAATCAGTAAGTAATTCTTAAATAAAAAGACTAATTCTTTTTATAATACAGATTAATTAAAAATAAAATAATAATTAAATTAATGAATGATGATGCAGTATGCGATTGACTTCGAACGATTGAAACAGATTTTTTTGACATTGACATGATATTTGAAAGTTCTGCGTTTGGCATTGGTGCAGTCCTTCGTTCACTTCGTTGTTGCGTTTGCCTCTTGTTGTGCACTGTGCCATTTTGTATGTAAAAGTAAAAAAACTTTTGAACTAAAAATCAAACCGACTTCCAAAACAAAAAACTACAAAGCGAAAAATAAATTTATTTTCCGAAGTCGGTGTCTTTTGTACCTACCCATTGTTTCCCGTTTTTCGACACCGACTTCGGAAAAGAAATTTATTTTTTGCTTTGTAGTTTTTTGTTTTGGAAGTCGGTTTGATTTTTTGTTAAAAAGTTTTTATTTTTCTTTTTTAGTTTTGGTAGGTACCTCCAATTAACATGATTATCATTTATAGCCAAAGTACATCTCATGGCGATTCCAATAAGCCCAAACACTACTAGGATACATTGTTTTATATTAGAGTTCCAGTGCCTACCTTCCGGCTTCATCATCAGATCAGTTCGATGGTGCCATTTTCATCAGTACCATTTATTTATAAGATTTTGCTTCATTATAGTCGGTTAACTATTCGAGATATCTTATGCCGGTGACATAAGCTTTTAGGAGTTCCAGTGGCCATCTGTGGTCTTCTTCATCAGTTCCACTTCACCAAATGATACTTTCTGAGTGCAAGTGATTGCATTGTTGATGAAAATACCAAAATCGTTGCCTATAATATGCCAAATGTTTGCCTATAATATTTGAGGAGTTCCCTCGATTTCTCTAGGATTCCATCATCAGATCCTGACCTGATGATTATGGGACCAACTAGGAAGTATACCCTTTCAAACAAAAGAAAAAAAATTGAAATCGGTCTAGGCGTCTTTTAGAAATCGGGGAACATACATAAAAAAAAACCTTTTATCGAAGTCAGTTAAAAAGACGTTTAGACCATCAATAGGTAAGTATTCCTATTAAAGTCTAAACGTCGAGCGTTAATAATTAGTTTGAGCTCATATATTATATGCTCATCTTTATATTTGTTAACGGCAAATAACCTTTAAAGTAACATTAATATTTTTGGACGTCGCCGTAAGCGAGCGTATAAGTCGTAAAAATGACTATAACATTATTTTCTAAACTAACAGGTAGCCTTTCTACTATAACTTATCTTTCTACTATACATACACTAGCACTCCGCCCGCGACTTCGTTCGCATGATTTTGTATTTCATTCAACTAAATTATGTGCAGTTAGTGAAGGCGATCAAAAATAAGCTACTTTTAAATCAATAATAAATGGGCTATCGTAGATATCTACGGTTTAAGTTAGGATTTAGAGAACAAAGAACCTCCTCCTTTTTGGAAAGCCGGTTAAAAATCTTATTCCTTGGGCAATAATAAATTGCCATCATTAGTTTTTCAGAATTACCCCCAGAAGATGTTTTAGGTGTGTCAACGGTTTTTTGAAGAATCTTACGGCACTAAGATGACCTCTTCCTCGATTTGGAACTACCGAGCTGGACCGTTTGAACAGTGCTGTTTGACGGAGATATCGGTGAACATACACAAAAAATAATTAAGTACCTTACTAAAGGCAAATTGCCTATTAGGTCCACCTAAAAAAAGTGAAAAATAAAAAATCTATTTTTCAAAAAAATACTACCGACATCCAACTAAAAACACTACAAAGTGAAAAATAACTTTCTTTTTCGAAGTCAGTGTCCATAACGAAAAAAATTGGTACCTACCAAAGACACCAACTTCGAAAAATAGATTTATTTTTTACTTTGTAGTGTTTTTAGTTGGAGGTCAGTAATATATTTTTGTAAAAAAGTTTTTATACAATTAAATGTCTCTTTAAAGGTTGAATTTCCAAAACTCCTTCCTTAGTGCTTACTTAAATCATTAAAAGAAGCTATGTGTAATTAAATACTTCAAAAATCTTGATCACCCCCTAAATAGTATTTTGGGGATAGTTATGAAAAACGAATAACTAATAGCAACCCACATTATTTATTAAGGTTAGTATTTGTGCAAAATTTCAAGTTTATTAAACCAAGATCTTCAACACCCACATAATCATATTTTAGGGGTAGTTTCGAAAAACTATTAATGATATCCATGTAGGGTATTTGTCTCAAGTTTATTAATCCATGAATTGATTTTCCGTATAAACTTTAACATCCCTTAAATCGTATTTTAGGAGTAGTTTTGAAAAACTTGTAAGGACAACCTTTACTTTAAAATCAATAAAAAAAGTATAAAATATTTGCTCTTATTATTAATGCCAAGTTTAAAATATATAAGTCCAACAAATTGCCATCTTTAACCTCTATTAGGGGTAGAATTTCCGGAAATCAATAAACTCATTAATTTTTTTTTAATCAACAGCGTAAACCAACTATTTCAGATATTTTAACTTCCAAACCGAAGAAATTTCATATAAAGTTTCAACCCCTACTTTATTCTCCTTAGGGGTAGAATTTCTAAAACCTAATAATTACATGAATTATTTTTATCAACTCCAACTCTAACTTACAAACTATAGAAATTACATACAAACTTTCAACCCCCTTTTTAGCCCCGTTAGGGGTGGAATTTCCGGAAATAATTACACTCATTGTTTTTTAATCAATCAGGAGCGGAAACCTACAATTTTAGATGTTAAACCTTCCAAACCGATGAAATTTCATATAACGTTACAACCCCTATTTTATCCCCATAGAGGTAGAATTTCCAAAAAATAATTAATGCATGGTTTTGTTTTATCTACCTAGAGATTAAATCAAAAATTTCACGTGTCCAACTTTCAAACTGTTGAAATTGCATACAAACTTTCAACCTCCTTTTTACCCCCTTAGGGGACAAATTACCAAAAACATTTTTTTTTTATGAACCAAATGCGTAAATCTAAAATTTCACGTGTCTAACTTACAAACTGTAAAAAAATCATACAAACTTTCTACCCCCTTTTTACCCCCTCACTGGTCGAATTTCTAAAACCCAATATATGAATTAATTCTTTTTATCAACCAAGAGCGTAATTCTAAAATTTCACGTGTCCTACTTACAAACTGAAGAAATTACATTCAAACTTTCAACCCTCTTTTTACCCCTTTAGGGGTCGAATTTACATAAACCAACAAATACATTAATTCTTTTTACGAACAATAAGCGTAAATCTAAAATTTCACGTGCCCAACTTACAAACTGTAAAAAAATCATACAAACTTTCAACCCCCTTTTTACCCCCTCACTGGTAGAATTTCCAAATACCATTATATGAATTAATTCTTTTTATCAACCAAGAGCGTAATTCTAAAATTTCAAGTGTTCATCTTACAAACTGTAGAAATTACATACATACTTTCAACCCCCTTTTTACCCCCTTAGGGTTGGAATTTAGAAAAACCAATAAAGACATTAATTATTTTTATCTACCAAGAGCGTAATGTAAAATTTCATGTGTCCAATTTGCAAACTGTAAAAACTTCATACAGATTTTCAACCCCCTTTTTACCCACTTAAGGGTCGAATATCCAAAAACTAATAAATACATTAATTCTTTTTATCAACCAAGAGCGTAAATCTAAAATTTCACGTGTCCAACTTTCAAACTGTTGAAATTGCATACAAACTTTCAACCTCCTTTTTACCCCCTTAGGGGACAAATTACCAAAAACTTTTTTTTTTTATGAACCAAATGCGTTAATCTAAAATTTCACGTGTCTAACTTACAAACTGCAGAAATTACATATAAACTTTCAACCCTCTTTTTACCCCCTTAGGGGTCGAATTTCCATAAACCAACAAATACATTAATTCTTTTTACAAACCAAAAGCGTAATTCTAAAATTTCACGTGCCCAACTTACAAACTGTAAAAAAATCATACAAACTTTCTACCCCCTTTTTACCCCCTCACTGGTCGCATTTCTAAAACCCAATATATGAATTAATATTTTTTATCAACCAAAAGCGTAATACTAAAATTTCACGTGTCCTACTTACAAACTGAAGAAATTACATTCAAACTTGCAACCCTCTTTTTACCCCTTTAGGGGTCGAATTTACATAAACCAACAAATACATTAATTCTTTTTACGAACAATTAGCGTAAATCTAAAATTTCACGTGCCCAACTTACAAACTGTAAAAAAATCATACAAACTTTCAACCCCCTTTTTACCCCCTCACTGGTAGAATTTCCAAATACCATTATATGAATTAATTCTTTTTATCAACCAAGAGCGTAATTCTAAAATTTCAAGTGTTCATCTTACAAACTGTAGAAATTACATACATACTTTCAACCCCCTTTTTACCCCCTTAGGGTTGGAATTTAGAAAAACCAATAAAGACATTAATTATTTTTATCTACCAAGAGCGTAATGTAAAATTTCATGTGTCCAATTTGCAAACTGTACAAACTTCATACAAATTTTCAACCCCCTTTTTACCCACTTAAGGGTCGAAAATCCAAAAACTAATAAATACATTAATTCTTTTTATCAACCAAGAGCGTAAATCTAAAATTTCACGTGCCCAACTTACAAACTGTAGAAATTACATACAAACTTTCAACCCCCTTTTTACCCCCTTTGGGGTGGAATTTCCAAAAATCCTTTCTTAGTGCTCACTTACGCGATATGAGGAATCTTTCTGCCAAATTTCATTCTTCTAGGCCTAGCGGTTTAGGCTGTGCGTTGATCGATCAGTCAATCAGTCAGTCAGTCAGTCAGTCAGTCAGTTTCTTCTTTTATATATATAGATAAACTATACTACAAACACTATACATAAACTTCCACTAATAGGTTTGTATGGGAAGTGGGCATTATTATTTGCCATTTAAAGCTTAATATTACGCAAACGGATCCCTGAATCTAAAAATGTTTTTTACAGACCCGTAATATTTTAAATGGCCTATCCATCGACCACATAGCCACCTATCCAACGATACCCCATACCATGGCACAGACGAGAAAAAAAACATCCCCATTTTACGTGTAAAGGAAACTTTAAATTTATTTTACCACTTTGTCGGCGTGAGAAATAGATATATCCATGGCAAATTATAAGGGTTCCTTGTTGACTACGGAACCCTAAAAACGATACAATAACCATCACGTTTTGTCACCGAAACAATCAAGTATTCCTGTCCCCCAACCCAAAGTTTCTCCTCATTTCCCTTCCATTTTGATTACAAATGTAACTTTCTGAATTTTTCCTTGAAACCGGCCTTCGCTTACACACAGAAATTACCGGTTTCCTTTGAAAAAGAGAGGGCATTATTCTGACGCAAATCCGCAACATTAAACAATGGTGGACAAAGGATGCTTCCGTCGACCATCCCCTGAAAGCATGGGAGATTTATCGGACTTTTAAAGTTAGCTTTTGTGGTCCTTAAGCGGTGTTTGAGCGCTCGTTTGAATATTAATGATAATATATTCAGTATTTTTCGTGTTTATTTATAAATTTATTTGGGTAAACAATATTCTGTACAAGATCCAGTTATATATTTATAAAGTTGATTGGCAAGTTAGGGAAAATGTTGGCAACATGTTATTTTGAAACAAGAAATATATCAATAAATATTCGAATATATCGTTAGGGCCAATTCGATATGGCGCAAAAAAGTAGGTACCTAGGAACGAAAGGGCTGGGAAGCCCGGAAAACCAGCTACATCCGTTGCGTTACAAATAGGTACTTTAGTTTCGTTTAAAAAAATACCTAGTTCAAATGAATTCTTTAATTTCTGTCTCACTTTTGGGCAAAGGCCTCCCATCATTGCTTCCATTCCTCTCGGTATTTTGCTATATCTTTAGAAATAACTATAGTCACGTGTAAAGGTGTCCTATTCCATAAAACAAATAATAAAAGTACAGCGACACTATAACCCTTAAAACAATAAATGATTAAATTGATTTACCACAAAATAATGGATTTGATCTTTCGATCCGCATCGCGGCGCCGGGACTAACCATGCGGTTGCTAGGACCCACTGAATTATAAAAATAGGTAGACGAACTTAGAAGTGAGCGTCACAACTTTATCTAAGAATGTTGTTATGTTTTAAAATGATATAATGAATAAGAAATTTGATATCTTATCTAATTTGCTTATCTCAACGTTTTAAGAGGTAATTACTTATTAATTAATGCATTGCTTTCCTAGATTCAAGTCAAATATCTATTAACTTCAATTAATTCTTTATATGAGAGATGGGTGAGCACAACTGTACTTTTTATTTTTTGTTCTCTAAATTAAAATATGTGCCAATTGCCTACTAAATACTGTTGAAGTTGTCGTTTCGCACACCAATAAATTTACTTTTAATGCCTAAATTTTTCAAGTAAGTAATATTCAATAATGATTTTATGTTAGTAAATGTAGTTTCAAACTCACTTTAAATTTCTGTAAGAAAACAGACACTTTCAATAAAACTACAACATATCATCATCCGCAGCCTGACTTCACCCACTGCTGGGCATAGGCCTCCCTTTTCTTGTGCCAATCCCACGCTTCTGTATCGTCTTTATTCAGGTCCTACCAATGGCAAAAATGTCGTCTGGCCATCTCGCTGTCGGACGACCAACAATGGACGCTACTCGGTCATTGACTTACTCGTACTATTATACCATCATCGCGACTTGCCATGTATCCTGTCCAAATCCAATTGAGTTCCATCAAGTTTTCCAATATTGAAAACCTAAAACACAACACAATTTTATTCTCCCAGTCCACGTCCTTAATAACAGCGCCATCTTTTAGATGGTTCCCAATTCTCTAAATCACCGCCCTCTTGCGGAAAATGCATGAACTTCAAATTGAAAGCAGCCACCGCTAACGGGTGAAGCAATTTCCTTGACTCTCAATTTCTCTTCTCGTTGCCCGGCCTTTTCAGTTGGTGGCGTTATTTAAAGCGAAATCGTTTATTTCAATTAGGCCCCCTACACTTTTAAATGTAAAAACTAATTCGTACATGTATTTATGTTATAGGGTTACGAGTAGGCTAATGACATGATGTAAAATTAAACAAAAATAAAACTTGGTATGTGCCATAAAATAAAGAATAATTTTAATCAGATAAAGTAAACTTAGTTAGGGCCTGAAAAAGTTTACTAGACGCTCACGAACACTGTAATTTTTTTGGAAGTATCCATGGGTTTTCATAGGCAGTTTGAAGGATTAAAAATATTTTTTACAAACCAAATTTTTACTGCGTTTTTGACCGCTATAAGAGAGATGCATAGCAGACATCTATTTTATGACCAACATCTATTTACGACACTCAGCAGTAGTGTAACTTACCACCAGTGAAAAATAATCAAAGATTTTTGCATAAAAAGAAATCTCTAAAAATACGTTCAACTAATTACAGCAGCAAACAAAGGTTAGACAATTTGACAAATTAAGGTTTCAGAAACTGAAAGATCTTATTATCATAGTTACTTTTACAATAACAAGAATGTATTTATTTATTTATGTACACACAAAAACACTTTACAAAGAAAATAAAACATACAGTAAATACAGTTGTAGAACAATTAGTAAATAATATGGTACCTCAGACATTTCGAAACCCAAAACCCACGAGGCACCATTCCAATTAACATTAATTAGAATCTCGCGCCCATTAAAAAACAAGAAGCAAGGCGCAAAGACCAAAAAAATACACGGAGAACAGACAAAATTGCTATCTGCCCAACATGAATTAAAAGCCCCTTACATTACCTGTATTGTGATCAGACTACCTGTTCTTTATCCAATTAAAGTTGAGAAACAGGACAGAAGTATAAGTGAGAAAGCGAAAGCATTACATCCCTATTAATTATTCAAACGCGGCCCCCGATTGTCGAGATACGTACCCCAATTAATCTTATATTCATTGACTTCGGCAAATTGACACAGATTAGTAAAATCCGCTTTATAGTCGAGTTTCAAAGGGTTTGGATTGCGGAGTTCCAGTTTTTGAAGCTAACTGGCTGGGGTATTATTGTGTATTTGTAATTGTCGGTATTAATGGTAACTGTGCCTTTAATGTGCTATTATTAATAAATTGCATGTTGGAAGTCCTATAAGTGTTGCAGTGAATAAGGATGTTTCTTCAGTGTGGGTCCAAAATAGCCTTTATTTTAGCTGTTACTAGGTGTAAATTTTATAATATGACCAACAATAAAACCACTATGTAGTCTCTGAAAACGAAAATTTTCTGATTCTGTCGTTCAAAATCATATTTTTTATATGTCCGTAATTGAGAGTGATAATATTATGGTTTCAAAAAAAAAGGTAAAAAAAACAATATGGCGACTGATAAAGTGGTCTACTTAAAGAAGACATGCTCTGCCAGCCCGAATATAAAAATTACTATATGAGCTATATTTATTTGGGCGATTTGAAAGGAAACGACTAATATTATATCTTTATAAAATAACTTCTGTATTCCCCGATTATTAGGTAACTTTTTTTTTTCTATAAAAAACGTAGCCCACACTAGGAATTTCTTCCTGTATCGTGGGTGCTTTTACAAACATACAAACTCACTTACACCCTATACCACCTACCTATTTACGCTACCTATCCTACCTACCTTACATACCTACCCTACCCTACCTACCAATTTATTAAACTATTTATTTGAATAATAATTAATACTACAATACGAATGCAAAACTTTTGTTTCTACCGGCGATCTAATTACATTTTAGAACACGAAAGCTGCTATTATGACTTAACTATCAGAGACTTTTTTGTAGTTAATAATGACTATTTTAATCATGACGTACATTATTTTTATACATTACGAAAAGTTTTCTCGGCGCACGCCACATAAAGAATTTTAAAGGCAAAATGTTGCTACTTTGGGTAACATTATTGCAATATTCATAAGGTCTCTATATTTTTTGTAAATAAATTGTAGCCTTTGTTACTCGGGAATAATGTAGCTTTCCATAGGTGAAAGAATTTTTTAAATCGGTCCGGTAGTTATGGAGCCTATTCGGTACAAACAAACAAACAAAAAAATATTTCCTCAATATTGGTATAGATTTGCCAAGTGTTCAATCAAAACCTTTTTTTTGAATACATATTTACCTATTGAAATTTATTATATACTTTATTGTACACCACTGAAATAATTACAGGACAAAACACCCCTCCCCCCATTTACCCCTTTATTTGTAAGTTAAACTGTTAGTCATAATTTTAGAAAAAAGAACACGCGAAGTACCGAATTTATGGACAAAGTAAATCAAAACCAATGCTGGAGCGATTATTGAATTTGGAACATTATAACGCTCCAGCAATGTTTTATGAAATGGCGTGCTGGGGTAATTAGATTTGTTTATTTTTTTTATTGTCTATAGGCTTGCGCTTGACCACTATCTCACCTGATGGTAAGCGATGATGTGGTCGACGGTGAAGCACGCTTGCCTAGAAAATACCCATTCACTCTTGCCTTAAAGACCCCTAGATTGTAGCTATCGGGAAACACAGACTCCGGCAGGGAATTCCACTCCTTAGCTGTACGTTTAATCAAAGTGTCCCCATAACGTTTTGTGCGTAAGGTTGGTTTGTCCACCATGTACCGATGACGCATCGCCGTACGTACTCTTTGATTGGATCTCTTTTATCATTCTTGGCATACCAAAGTAAGTCTCTTTGCTTAGTACAAATTGCATTCACGTGGCTGTAAAGCCATAAATGTGTTTGCCTTCGGCACAGATGATAAATAGAAAATCGGCGGCAAAGACGAAAATTCGTCTTGATTTGTTATTTAAATATTTAATACATATAATTTTAATAATTAAAATGAGTTCCAACGGTTCAGAGGGTGAACTGGAGATTGATTTTACTCCACCAGATTTAAAATCGGAAGCCAAATAGCCAATGGAAAACCTGCTTCCAGCGAAGTCAAAAGAAAAATACATGAAAGCAATGAAAGTATATGAAATTTTTATGATTTGGAAAAGCGATAAAAAATTGAAGATTTTCTCCAAAACAGTATTTTTGGCTTATTTTAATGAGATTGCTAAAACTAAAAAGCCACCTACATAATAGGCAATTTATTCCATGCTGAAATTTACAGTTCATGTTAAAAACGGCATTAACTTGAAAATTTATGGAAATTGAACTACTTTTTTATTTCCCTGCATTATTTTGAGAAAAGCACTATATATGCCTCGGCGGAAATGGCAATTGTTTTTCTCGTATTAGTGAAAACTCAAACTCGACCTGCAATTGCCTATTTCCCGGCCTTTGCAATAATGTACTATTGTTCGTGTGTGTTGTGTCAAATAATTTAACATTCTTTCTTTCTTAATGCAACAATATTTAATTTGTCTGCATAGGCTCTTTAACTAGATAAATATGTAGCTGTAAATTTCTAACTCTATCTTCAAACTAAACTCAATATTGGATATCGGAATGTTTTCTAAGGTCACATAAATATGTTAAGATTTGGATCGCGGCTTGTACCCTAATATTTTATTTACGCCATGTGAATGTCTAATACTAAATATCAGTCAGAATTTCCTATTTCGAATATGCAAAATTTACTGTAATAAGAAGTTTATATATATATAAGAAGTGTATTCAGAACTAATCCTCCAAAAATCCCACGCTTCTGTATCGTCTTTATTCAGGTCCTACCAATGGCAAAAATGTCGTCTGGCCATCTCGCTGTCGGACGACCAACAATGGACGCTACTCGGTCATTGACTTACTCGTACTATTATACCATCATCGCGACTTGCCATGTATCCTGTCCAAATCCAATTGAGTTCCATCAAGTTTTCCAATATTGAAAACCTAAAACACAACACAATTTTATTCTCCCAGTCCACGTCCTTAATAACAGCGCCATCTTTTAGATGGTTCCCAATTCTCTAAATCACCGCCCTCTTGCGGAAAATGCATGAACTTCAAATTGAAAGCAGCCACCGCTAACGGGTGAAGCAATTTCCTTGACTCTCAATTTCTCTTCTCGTTGCCCGGCCTTTTCAGTTGGTGGCGTTATTTAAAGCGAAATCGTTTATTTCAATTAGGCCCCCTACACTTTTAAATGTAAAAACTAATTCGTACATGTATTTATGTTATAGGGTTACGAGTAGGCTAATGACATGATGTAAAATTAAACAAAAATAAAACTTGGTATGTGCCATAAAATAAAGAATAATTTTAATCAGATAAAGTAAACTTAGTTAGGGCCTGAAAAAGTTTACTAGACGCTCACGAACACTGTAATTTTTTTGGAAGTATCCATGGGTTTTCATAGGCAGTTTGAAGGATTAAAAATATTTTTTACAAACCAAATTTTTACTGCGTTTTTGACCGCTATAAGAGAGATGCATAGCAGACATCTATTTTATGACCAACATCTATTTACGACACTCAGCAGTAGTGTAACTTACCACCAGTGAAAAATAATCAAAGATTTTTGCATAAAAAGAAATCTCTAAAAATACGTTCAACTAATTACAGCAGCAAACAAAGGTTAGACAATTTGACAAATTAAGGTTTCAGAAACTGAAAGATCTTATTATCATAGTTACTTTTACAATAACAAGAATGTATTTATTTATTTATGTACACACAAAAACACTTTACAAAGAAAATAAAACATACAGTAAATACAGTTGTAGAACAATTAGTAAATAATATGGTACCTCAGACATTTCGAAACCCAAAACCCACGAGGCACCATTCCAATTAACATTAATTAGAATCTCGCGCCCATTAAAAAACAAGAAGCAAGGCGCAAAGACCAAAAAAATACACGGAGAACAGACAAAATTGCTATCTGCCCAACATGAATTAAAAGCCCCTTACATTACCTGTATTGTGATCAGACTACCTGTTCTTTATCCAATTAAAGTTGAGAAACAGGACAGAAGTATAAGTGAGAAAGCGAAAGCATTACATCCCTATTAATTATTCAAACGCGGCCCCCGATTGTCGAGATACGTACCCCAATTAATCTTATATTCATTGACTTCGGCAAATTGACACAGATTAGTAAAATCCGCTTTATAGTCGAGTTTCAAAGGGTTTGGATTGCGGAGTTCCAGTTTTTGAAGCTAACTGGCTGGGGTATTATTGTGTATTTGTAATTGTCGGTATTAATGGTAACTGTGCCTTTAATGTGCTATTATTAATAAATTGCATGTTGGAAGTCCTATAAGTGTTGCAGTGAATAAGGATGTTTCTTCAGTGTGGGTCCAAAATAGCCTTTATTTTAGCTGTTACTAGGTGTAAATTTTATAATATGACCAACAATAAAACCACTATGTAGTCTCTGAAAACGAAAATTTTCTGATTCTGTCGTTCAAAATCATATTTTTTATATGTCCGTAATTGAGAGTGATAATATTATGGTTTCAAAAAAAAAGGTAAAAAAAACAATATGGCGACTGATAAAGTGGTCTACTTAAAGAAGACATGCTCTGCCAGCCCGAATATAAAAATTACTATATGAGCTATATTTATTTGGGCGATTTGAAAGGAAACGACTAATATTATATCTTTATAAAATAACTTCTGTATTCCCCGATTATTAGGTAACTTTTTTTTTTCTATAAAAAACGTAGCCCACACTAGGAATTTCTTCCTGTATCGTGGGTGCTTTTACAAACATACAAACTCACTTACACCCTATACCACCTACCTATTTACGCTACCTATCCTACCTACCTTACATACCTACCCTACCCTACCTACCAATTTATTAAACTATTTATTTGAATAATAATTAATACTACAATACGAATGCAAAACTTTTGTTTCTACCGGCGATCTAATTACATTTTAGAACACGAAAGCTGCTATTATGACTTAACTATCAGAGACTTTTTTGTAGTTAATAATGACTATTTTAATCATGACGTACATTATTTTTATACATTACGAAAAGTTTTCTCGGCGCACGCCACATAAAGAATTTTAAAGGCAAAATGTTGCTACTTTGGGTAACATTATTGCAATATTCATAAGGTCTCTATATTTTTTGTAAATAAATTGTAGCCTTTGTTACTCGGGAATAATGTAGCTTTCCATAGGTGAAAGAATTTTTTAAATCGGTCCGGTAGTTATGGAGCCTATTCGGTACAAACAAACAAACAAAAAAATATTTCCTCAATATTGGTATAGATTTGCCAAGTGTTCAATCAAAACCTTTTTTTTGAATACATATTTACCTATTGAAATTTATTATATACTTTATTGTACACCACTGAAATAATTACAGGACAAAACACCCCTCCCCCCATTTACCCCTTTATTTGTAAGTTAAACTGTTAGTCATAATTTTAGAAAAAAGAACACGCGAAGTACCGAATTTATGGACAAAGTAAATCAAAACCAATGCTGGAGCGATTATTGAATTTGGAACATTATAACGCTCCAGCAATGTTTTATGAAATGGCGTGCTGGGGTAATTAGATTTGTTTATTTTTTTTATTGTCTATAGGCTTGCGCTTGACCACTATCTCACCTGATGGTAAGCGATGATGTGGTCGACGGTGAAGCACGCTTGCCTAGAAAATACCCATTCACTCTTGCCTTAAAGACCCCTAGATTGTAGCTATCGGGAAACACAGACTCCGGCAGGGAATTCCACTCCTTAGCTGTACGTTTAATCAAAGTGTCCCCATAACGTTTTGTGCGTAAGGTTGGTTTGTCCACCATGTACCGATGACGCATCGCCGTACGTACTCTTTGATTGGATCTCTTTTATCATTCTTGGCATACCAAAGTAAGTCTCTTTGCTTAGTACAAATTGCATTCACGTGGCTGTAAAGCCATAAATGTGTTTGCCTTCGGCACAGATGATAAATAGAAAATCGGCGGCAAAGACGAAAATTCGTCTTGATTTGTTATTTAAATATTTAATACATATAATTTTAATAATTAAAATGAGTTCCAACGGTTCAGAGGGTGAACTGGAGATTGATTTTACTCCACCAGATTTAAAATCGGAAGCCAAATAGCCAATGGAAAACCTGCTTCCAGCGAAGTCAAAAGAAAAATACATGAAAGCAATGAAAGTATATGAAATTTTTATGATTTGGAAAAGCGATAAAAAATTGAAGATTTTCTCCAAAACAGTATTTTTG
Source organism: Orthosia cruda (assembly GCA_964057195.1). Classification (NCBI taxonomy): domain Eukaryota; kingdom Metazoa; phylum Arthropoda; class Insecta; order Lepidoptera; family Noctuidae; genus Orthosia; species Orthosia cruda. The sequence goes on along the minus strand of OZ059825.1, from coordinate 32,680,012 downwards.
GCTTATTTTAATGAGATTGCTAAAACTAAAAAGCCACCTACATAATAGGCAATTTATTCCATGCTGAAATTTACAGTTCATGTTAAAAACGGCATTAACTTGAAAATTTATGGAAATTGAACTACTTTTTTATTTCCCTGCATTATTTTGAGAAAAGCACTATATATGCCTCGGCGGAAATGGCAATTGTTTTTCTCGTATTAGTGAAAACTCAAACTCGACCTGCAATTGCCTATTTCCCGGCCTTTGCAATAATGTACTATTGTTCGTGTGTGTTGTGTCAAATAATTTAACATTCTTTCTTTCTTAATGCAACAATATTTAATTTGTCTGCATAGGCTCTTTAACTAGATAAATATGTAGCTGTAAATTTCTAACTCTATCTTCAAACTAAACTCAATATTGGATATCGGAATGTTTTCTAAGGTCACATAAATATGTTAAGATTTGGATCGCGGCTTGTACCCTAATATTTTATTTACGCCATGTGAATGTCTAATACTAAATATCAGTCAGAATTTCCTATTTCGAATATGCAAAATTTACTGTAATAAGAAGTTTATATATATATAAGAAGTGTATTCAGAACTAATATTATGATTACATAATGTATGGATTACCTAGGTAATGCGAGTAATGTGGCAGTAACAAACGAAAAACAATAATTATCATCATCATCATCATTTCAGCCGAAAGACGTCCACTGCTGGACATAGGCCTCCCCCAGGCGTCGCCACATTGACCGATCACGTGCGTCTCGCATCCAGCGCCTTCCCGCAACCTTAACCAGGTCATCAGTCCACCTAGTGGGAGGCCTTCCAACGTATCGTCTTCCGGCACATTGCTCGCAGAACGGATGGCCGATGGGGCCGAAAAGTTCTGGAATGGCGACCGCGAACCGGAAGACGAAAACAATAATATATAAAAATATTTCCTATATAAAATTTATGTACTCTTATGTATTTTGGGGGCTTATAATTGTTCAACTAGGCATGAAAAAGGTTTATCGTCATCTTCATCATTTCAGTCAAAAGATGTCCGATGCTGGACAAAGGCCATCCCCAAGCTTCGCCACACTGACCGGTCCTGTGTTTCTCGCATCCGTCGAATTCTCGTAGCCTTAACCAGGTCATCAGTCCACCTAGAGGGAGGCTTATTATTCTTGAAAAGTTTATTGAATGATAAATAACACTTTTATAACTCAATCTTTTTTTCAGTTAAACTAACAACTCAACTTATATATATTATAATCTTTGAGGAGCTCAACGACCAGACGAACAATACCAAATTAAGGACATTTGGGTAGATCGCATACCTAGTACGAACTGATTGAATGAATCAGTTCGTACTAGCAAAATGTGTACCCAAAACTATCTCAAAAAGCAAAGAAATTAGCCAAGCTGCATCAGTTAAAACACCTGTATCACTTTGTAACATACTATAAAACTCACATTTTTTTGTATCTGAACCCTTCTGTTGGCAGACGTGGACATGTTTATTTTAGCGTAGACTCCCTCAGAAGTCCTTTGATCCAAGCCTGCCTCAAAGGACCGCTTTCAAACTCACACTATTTACGTTGAATAGTCGGATCAAAGAAATTATGAAGATGTCGTGGTGTGGTAAGGTGGTAGGTGACAGTGGTTCAATATTGTTCAGGAATTAGTATATTTATTTTTCACTAAGCTGTGTTTAAAAAGATTTATTTGACCTTTGTAGATGGCAATGGTGAACATACCATCGGCCACCCTGCAACTACACACATCAAGACGGTCTAGGGATATTTCATACTCAATTAAATAACTCGAAAAGTACTGGCCGCATTGGAATCTTTTATACACCGATTTGTTTGTAATTTATGACTAATTCCAAATTAAAATTTTTGAAAATTCTTTTGTTTCGGTGGCATAAAAATGTCTTGATGTGTAGGAGAGGGAATTTTCATTTGTGCGAAATTTAGAAAACAATACGAATTACGTTTAGTTACAGTTTTTTTTCATTTTTAAACGAAAGATAAAGTTAAAATTGAGGTATTGTAGCCATGCAACGCCAACATTGGATTGAACAAGGCGGAGATGTTACGAGCTGTGGGAATGCTGGAAGCTGGGTCTGTTCAGCGTAATGTTGCTGAGGCCATAGGGACCCACCAAAATGTAATTTCAAGATTGTGGACACGCTATCGTGCCACAGGTGAAGTAGCGGAGAGGCACCGGGGGCCAAGTCGCATCACTACCCCCAGCAAATTACTGCGCGAGCTCAACCAAATGCAACGGCGACTCAATTGGTCCAAAGGCTGCGAGTGGAACACCAAGTGCTTGTGAGTGACCAAACTGTAAGAAGGCGACTGCATGAAAGCAATCTACGCTCTCGTAGACCACTCCGGGTCCCACCTTTACGGAGAGGCAATCGTGGACGACGATTAGAATGGGTTCGGAACTACGTGGACTGGGGCCGTGAGCAATGGTCCAATGTGCTGTTCACGGATGAATCCAGGTTCGGATTCCATCCAGATTCACGAAGGACGCGTGTTTGGCGAGTTCCTGGACGATGGAGCCGTCTTCAGAGCCCTCAGGAAGTTCACCCATACCAAGGAGGAACAATTATGGTTTGGGCAGGAATTCGTCTTGGAGGACGGACGGATCTCGTTTGGGTGCGGGGCAATATGACGGCAGAACGATACGTCCAATAGGTGCTGGGGCCCGTAATCTTGCCCCACAGAACACAAATGGGGCAAGATTTCCTGCTCATGCACGACAATGCCCGGGCACACACGGCGAGAACGGTAGCAGCTTGGTTACATACACACAATGTTAGGGCCTTAGACTGGCCTGCTCTATCGCCAGATCTAAATCCCATTGAGCATGCGTGGGATATGCTGCAAAGAAGAGCTCTGAAGGAAGTTCCTGAAAATCTGGCTACAGAAGATCAACTTTTTGCGCACCTCAGAAGGACATGGGACAATATTCCGCAGCAAGACATTGACAACCTTGTTCTGAGCATGCCGAATCGTTGCCGATGTGTTATGAACATCATGGGCGCTTTCTCAGACTACTAACTTCAAGTTTATAAACACAAATTAAATGATTTTTCTATTTTTTTCAGTTTTTACTCATAAATTAAAAGTTAATTCATATACGGTTTCCGTCTATGCTTCATTTTTTTTACATAAAATCCTGAAATTTTAATCGAAGTACCTTAACCATTATTAAAAAATGGTAGAATATTAAATAACGTATCTTTTAAATATATACATGTCATATAAATAATTAACACATTGATAGTAATTCGCTTTTTTTTAAATATCCCTAGACCATGTTGATGTGTTTATAACAGAGAACGTCTCATATGCTTGTCTCATATACCGAATATTTAGAAGCGGACTTTTTTTATTAGCTTTAAGATCTTTGGCCCAAAGAAGTTATGATAATCAATTTAATAATAAGCTAACCAATAATAAATCGATGTCCTAACTTGAATAATATTTCAGTTCTAAACCTTTCCTAACATAAACTTATTTTAAGGTTTTAGTGTTTTACCCAGCTACTGGGTTGTGGAGGTTATATTGGCAGTCGCTCCTTGTAAAACACTGGTAATTATTCTTTAAACTTAACTCATGCACTCACACACTCACTCGTGACAGACATACCACACATACATGCGCGATCTGGCCTTTATATAAAATATGCTTAAAGCTCTTTTTTTTTCTCTATAAGCTCCCCCTTGACCTTACTATCTCACCTGATGGTAAGCGATGATGTGGTCGACGGTGAATCAAATCATTCATTCATGCATGTTTACATTGTCTACATTACAATTGCATAAAATAATGATAAGTCGAAGCGCGGCGTCTCCTAATACAAGCAATTCCTTGATAAAAAGATGATCTCCAATAATATGTATAGAAATGCCCTTTGTCATTGAAATAAATATTTTTTTTTACTTAGCTAGCAGTATAGTTGGGAAAAGTTTAGGCAGAGCTGTTACACGTTTACCAAAATTATACGATCTAAGACAGCCAAGTTTAAGCTAATTCATAACTAAGCCTCCAACACGAATACGTTCTGAGTATGAACTAGCAAAAACAGTTGTCTCGTCAGCATTGAACTAAATTAAGAGAGATCTCCTCCGGGAGACCGGTACAAGTACAGCTAATATCTTTTGTATTAAAATTTTAAGTCAAAGGATTTAGTGAGTTTCAGGGCCCTTATTGAAAATGCGATATATTTATCGAAAAATTATAACATTTTCGCATTTCCGCGACAAATGCTGTTTAATAAAGAAGAAAATGTATGAAAAAAAAATTAAAATTGTCTGGTTGTCACATATCATTTGTCGCCACCGGTATTATGCCTGATTTATTACAGAGGATTTCCTACGTCACAAATAATGATTCAGGATTTACAACTTCTAGAGTCTTAATATAGAGAGAATATTTACTATATCTGAAATGTAACATTTTATGAAAATGTTTTTCTAAATCATGAAGATTACAGTACCTATGTTATTTTATGATATAGAAAAGCATTTTCAAGATACAGAAATATGTATTGCAAACACTGCTCACAACCGTAATATTAAACAAAGATTTGATAAAAACAATTAACGAGTCACCTGACATGTTTCTCAAATATTGTCTAAAAAAAAACGATACTTGTCGAATTTTCATTTGCAGGAAAACGATGTTAAAATTACTTGAGAAAGCCAGAAAACGTTTTTGTTTATTAGATTATTTTTGGTGTACATAAAAGTAAATTCGCTGCATTTTTTATTTTTATCGAATAAATCCTGTATGGCTCTTTTTAACCCGCTGTCTCTTAAGCCTTGTACCTCATCCCGCAATATAAGGTAAAGTCTTCCTTTGACTGCGGGTCAATCCCAAGGGTCAACCTCAATGTTTTATGATAATCGCCTTGTTTAATTTATGTAGGCGGGGTCATAATTGACTTAAACTAATTACAAGGTCCATGTGGTGTTTGCTGTATTCCTTGAGGGTTACATTGGACAGGTGGTAATTTCAAAATTGAGTTTGTAGTGTCCCAGTTATCTATTAAAGTAGTTTTAGGCTTTGTAAATAAATATTAGTGGCTAAAATTAGTCCTTACTTTTTTGTCCATTGAATGAAACTGAATTAAGCCCCATGCTCCAAGACAGTTTAAAAGTCCTCCACATAACTCAGTCGCCATAAAAACGCAAAAATACGGTTTGTATTCATTTATTTCTCAAGATTACAAATCACTTGTACATAATAAAAATACTAAAATTATACATTTTTGTTATCCAGGAGTAGCAAGAGCTTTATAGTGACAACATAACGAATATATGAAGGTAATTGTTAAAATCTTTTTATTGTCTACCGCCGTGCGAAACGTTGACGCAGTCGATGTGCGGTAACTCGTTATCTTTGTTATTAACCGACTTCGCAAAAAAGGAGGAGGTTTTCAATCCGACTGTTTTTTTCTTTTTTTACCTCAGAACTTGTTACTGGTTGAACCGATTTTGATGATTGTTTTTTTATTTAAAAGCTGGTGCTTGTCATGTGGTCCCATTTAAATTTCATCAAGATTTGATGAAGAACTTCGGAGATATACATCAGAACTCTTCAATAACTTGAATTGACTTGATCAGTGGCAAAATAAGATATGTAAACATCCTTGTCTCCCCTATTACTCACATCTGTAACCTTGCAATTTCTACAGGGGTTTTCCCAGAGGTATTTAAAATAGCTCTTATAAAGCCTATCCATAAAGCTGGCGGTAAAGACTGTGTCAATACCTACCGACCCATTTCTATTCTGTCAGCACTTTCCAAGGTCTTAGAGCGCCTAATTAATAACCGTCTGATCAAATTTTTTGAGACAAATAAACTCCTTTCTCCTTCACAATTTGGATTCAGAACCGGCAGGAGTACAAATGATGCTGTCCACGAGCTTATTATCTTTATAGTTGTCAATATGGACGATAAAAAGAAATGATTAGCGATGTTTCTCGACCTTGCGAAGGCGTTTGACACAGTCTCCATCCCACACCTCCTTTTAAAGTTGGATCGGCTTGGTGTAAGAGGGGTTCCTCTTAAATTATTGGAGAACTACCTTACTGGGAGAAAACAAAAGGTTAAAATCAACAATAGATTGAGCGATGAACTGTCAGTAAATTTCGGAGTGCCACAGGGTAGTATAATCGGACCAACGCTCTTCCTGGTGTACATCAACGACCTCTGTCAGCTTTCTCTCTCAAAAGGAAAAATTGTCACTTTTGCAGAAGATACAGCCCTGTTTTTTAGTGGTGATTGCTGGGATGAGGTATTCGATGTTGCTCAACTGGGCGTGGACATGGTTAGCGATTGGTTGCAACACAATCTATTGACACTAAACGTATCGAAAACCAAATATGTCACCTTCGCACACAGATCAAACCTTCTTCCTCCATCGTCCCTTAACCTTACGGTGCACTCGTGTCTCTCAACAGACCTCGGGTGTATGTGTCCCATCCTTGAGAGGACCGATAGTTTGAAATACCTGGTTATCATTATTGACTGTCATCTTTCCTTCAAGACTCATTTTTATGCACTTGTACCTCGGTTGCGGAAACTAATCTATATATTTAAAAATTTAAGACACACTGCAGACCGTAGGACCATTAAAACTATATACTTTGCCCTCTGCCAGTCATTAATTGAGTATTGCATCACTTCATGGGGCGGTGCCGCCAAAACCCACCTTATTGAGGTTGAAAGGGCGCAACGCGCTATTCTTAAGGTTGTTGCAGTCTCCCTTTTCGTTTTCCGACCGCAGACTTATATAAGAAATGGGACATTCTTACAGTCAGACAATCTTTCATTCTGCTTACTATAGGGAAAAAACACTCCCAGCTACAGTGTGATTCCAAGCTAACAAAAAACAAGCGGCGTAAGGGAAGAGTCTGCCTCTCGACACATTTCAAATCAGCACTCCCTCAGAAATTCTTTTGCTTCCTTGGACAGTATTTATATAATAAATTAAATGTCACCCTTAATCTGTATCCTAAAACTAAATCTAATTGTATGAAAACAGTTAGAAAATTTCTTAAAACCCTTGATTACCAAAAAACGGAGAATCTGTTAACTGTTCTAAAATAATGTTCTCTAATATCCCCTGCCTAAAAAAACCGATCTACACTTTATACTCGCTCTCACACATTTTAAAATTCATATACACGACACTTCACAACATAAATAATTACACAATTCGCATTAACCGTCACTTCTCTATTTATATAATTATATAGTGTTTATCTAATTGTATTTTGTTAATTTTCTTATTATCACTTCCGTGCAACTGAACTACATTTTATTTTATTTTATTTCTTTTGTGGGGGCCTGGTGACCTGTAACACAGGTTTTTTTGAAAAACCTACTTCAGGCACCAGTCTCTTGCAATGGTGTATTAAAGATTAAGCGTTGATTGTAATGTTAATTTTAAGGCAACCATTGTAAAGAGAAAATAAATGAAATATTGATTGATTGATTGATTGAATAAATGACGGCCAATCACTCGGGATAGCTGCAATCGCATTTCTGTTTATTGTTTACACTATTTCATAACATAACATCACACTAGTGCGCTCTAAAGGGGTATGCAGGTATAAATAGTTCACCTTGGTATACTCTTATTCCACCGGTTTTGTTTAAGGTTCATGTTATTGGGTTAATCTATTCTGGCTTCACTTTGGGCAATATTGGTACTTAGCCTATATAACTGGTCCATTATATACCACAACTAAAAAGTGAAAAAAATAAAAACTTTTTACAAAAAGGACAAGCGACTTCCAAATAAAAACACTACAAAGTGAAAAATTATTTCAATTTCGGAAGTCGGTGTCAAAAAGCGAAGAAACGAAAACAGGTACAAAACAAAGCACTACAAAGTGAAAAATATCTTTCTTTTCGAAAGTCGGTGTCTTTGGTACTTATTTTTTTGTCATTTTTGACACCGACTTCCGAAAAAAAAGTAATTGTACGCTTTGTTATGTTCTGTTTTGGAAGTAGTTTTTTTTTTGTTAAAAGGATTTTTATTTTCTATCTTTAGTTTTGGTACCTTAAATTAATAAATAAATTACCATGAAAATCATTTTTAAAATTGAGGTTGTGTTGTCCCAATTATCTAATAGCGTTGTTTGTAGCTTTGTTAATTAGCATTAGTACCTAAAATTAGTCCTTACTTTTGTGTGGATCGTCTGAAACTGCATTAAGCCCCATGTTCCAAGTCAGTTTAAAAGACGTCCACTTAACTCAGTCGCCATAACAACGCAGAAATATCAAGGGTTTACTAACATTAATGTCTAAAAATAACAAGCAGTAACTGTAATTTTAACGATTTGAGGGAGAGTCGAGTTGGAGGACATGACTTGGAGTATAAACGTAAGATATATTTTCCAACTTAAAAGTGCTTTCTTCTGTAAGAATCATATATTTCCTTTTACTCATATTAATGAAAGTAGGTATTCTACATCTGGATTCAGGTCATGGTCTACCCGTACGACAATTTTCATCCATATCTGTTAAGGTGATATATACGCCCCAATGTAACGCAGTACTGGCCGTGCGCCCGCTCGGTGCCAAAATATCAAAATTGAACCTCCTTTTGAACAGTTTTGTTTGCAAAATATTATTTGATTTACATATATGCTATGTTAGGTATGAAGTAATTCCAGCCATCAATTTTTCTGTATAAAAATATTTTTAAACATCCAAGTCGTTTTGGAGGAGTTTCCAAAAGTTGCGGAAAAATATCGAGTTGTTAATAATTTTTTTAAAGCAAAACTATTAGCTACACGAAAAAACCTTGTGTTCCAAATGATGTACATGAATCAATAATAAATATATATTTTTTTCAAACCTTTTAACCTAGCTGTTACTGAGGAGTATGCTTTAGAAAGTTACCGTTTTACGGCACTAAAGCATACGCTACGTAGGCCCTTAAGAAGTGAAAATGTAACTAACAGACAGGCAGAGTTGTTAAATTTCATTGCATCATCATCACACGGAGTTGCTTGTCCGTACGTATGGAGAAGTTTAGGAACCTTTAACCTTTGCGGATGGACATAAGAATAAATTATTACAATTATATCTTTAACCTTTGCGGATGGACATTAGAATAAATTATTACAATTATATATTTAACCTTTGCGGATGGACATAAGAATAAATTATTACAATTATATCTTTAACCTTTGCGGATGGACAGAAGAATAAATTATTACAATTATATATTTAACCTTTGCGGATGGACATAAGAATAAATTATTACAATTATATCTTTAACCTTTGCGGATGGACAGAAGAATAAATTATTACAATTATATATTTAACCTTTGCGGATGGACATAAGAATAAATTATTACAATTATATCTTTAACCTTTGCGGATGGACAGAAGAATTAATTATTACAATTATATCTTTAACCTTTGCGGATGGACATAAGAATAAATTATTACAATTATATATTTAACCTTTGCGGATGGACAGAAGAATAAATTATTACAATTATATCTTTAACCTTTGCGGATGGACATAAGAATAAATTATTACAATCATATATTTAACCTTTGCGGATGGACAGAAGAATAAATTATTATACAATTTTATTTTATTGATATTGAATATTGCCGCTTGAGTGCCATAAATGTGGATCCACGCGAGGCACAATGCCTTTTAATATGTTTACCAGTGTTTGTATGTATGTATGTTTGTTACTACGTGGCGTTCTAGAGACCAAACGTGGGCCAATTTTGATGATACTTATGTCAATCTATTCATCTTAACCTTGCGAGTGTCACTGAAGAAATGAAAGTAATCAAAGTTCTCCACAACGCAGCATATTGCATGCAATTTCAGCAATTTTCAGCATTCCATGCATTTTGTATGCATTTTGAATGGAATAGGAAACCACCTGTGCCATGTCCGCGCCCGACGCCAATTTTATATTACCTGCGCCTTAGGATCCTTTCACCATTTTACAAGCTTTTACTTAACTTGCAATGTATATGTTAAAATCACCGAGCTTCACGTGGTGATTTTTAGAAATGGACACTTTCCACGCTAAATTCGTTAATGGCTTTTTATAGATAACATACATAATATTTAGAGAAAAGGTAGCTAATTAGATAAGATTATGTATATTTTCATATTTTAATACTTGGAGTAAGGAGGAATCTAGGTTATGACTTTTGTGTTGACCTTTGCACACTTTTTATATTTTTCCTATGTAGAATTAAGTATTTAGATTAAGAAAATGTATAATTTGTGTAGATTTAAGTAAGATAAGTTAGATAAAATCGGCATTTCTATGGTTCCATTCCCGAATAGAGTTGGGAGAGAGAGGCGCCTTTGTTCTCGCCTAGCGGTTTTTGTATAAAAGTCGGACCGCTTGGGGGCTGGCTAAGTGGCGGCTAACGGTTAACGTGAGTAAGATGCAGGCGCTTGTTACAGGATTCGCGCCCTTACCACCACGACTGACGCTACAAGGGGCCGACATCGAGTGGACACCCCAGGCCAAGTAACTAGGTCTGACCATCGACCGTCGGCTCACGATGGGTTTGCACACCACCAAGGTGATAGCGCAGTGCAGGGTCGCCAGAAACCTTCTAAATCCAGTGCTCTCATCCCGACTTCCCGCCCGCGCCAAGCTGGGTATTTACAAAACCTACTTGCGTTCTATATTAACATATGCAGCCCCGAATTGGTTCGTCCTCACTAGCGAGACCAACAAAAAGAAACTTCGCGCCCAGCAGAGCCTGGTACTGCGCCGTATAATGAACGTCCCTCGCTACGTGACGAACGATGTCATCCTGCGGGATACAGGGATAGAGAGCCTGGACGAATTTGTAGGGCGACTTGCAACAAATATGTTCGCGCGGGCTGACGCTTCTGCCTGGCCTCACATCCAGGACATAGCGCCATGGCACGCGCGCCCGCCCGACAAGAAGCGCCTCCCGCGTGACCTCATAGTCGACACTGCAACCCCATCCACCTCCCGGACTTGACGCCTGAGTAAGCAATAACATTCTACACGTTGCTTACTGAAACAACAATACTGCTCCCCTAACACGACATCCTAGCGTGAAGTTTCGTTCTAAGATAATATAGACGAATTCCACGCTAAAAACAGCCAATCACAACTATACACTCGCTAGTGCACTTGTACCGAATAGCGTCGTGAGTACCTCGCACGCTAGTGGTACATGAGCGGTGTAACACAAAACATTGCCGCTCCTACATACATTTACGGTAGCTACGCTAGTAGTCGCTTACACTACCAAACTGTGGGTTCGTCCAAAGTCAGCACGTCTGCCGCTGGTTACCTTCTCCAAGCCTCCCAGGTCTCACTCGGAGAGGGGGGACCGCCAGAGTGCTGTGAAGAAGCGGCGGACCGTTCATAATGGCCGCCGCGGCGCGCCCACAGTCACATACAACATGTAAACATAGCTAGTGTTGGCCATTGACCCGCAAGGTTAATGACCGCACAAGCACTATGCTAGGTCCTGTGGACAACACAGCGACGGGTTCGCAGTTGTGAGCCCCGGTGTTGCACCCGCGGGCTAGGAACGATGTTCCGGCACCGGTCGCCTCGCCCCCTTACGGGGGCGAAGCGACTTTCAGTGGAACTGAGACACAGTCGGTCTTCAGCTCCACAAGGGGTAACAAGTAAGGAATAAATTGGAAGATACGAATCAAGACAGTATTTTCATTTCCTCAACAAGACTCCAACGAGCAACCAGTACAGTCCACTTCAGTATGTATTTACTATACATTTAACTTGCAAAATATGTGAAAATGGGTAGTGTTATGAATTATTTTTATTTAACGTGAAATGTATGTTTGTATATAAGTGTGTTCGGGTCAAATCTTACAAATGAACTGAATTTTAAAGTAGTTATCCTCCACCGTTGAAGATTAAATTTTGCATACACGTTTAGTTTGGATGAAAATGCATGGTTAGCTTCAGACTGTGACGTCATTTTAAATCCAAAATGGTGGACGGCCCAAGATGGCGGACTAGTTATTTTTTATGCACTGTCATGATTTTGGTATCAAAAGAAAGGGTTTGCTGAGAAGAATACGGAAAACACTTATTTTAAACAATGATTTTTTAAGTAATAATTTTATTTCACTGTAAATAACGGTTTTGGATTTATAACGTTTTAAAATTGTTTAGCAACCGTTCTCGCTAATTACCTCTTATCTTTCAAACCATTAGATGGATTTATATAATAAAGACATCGTTAATCGCTAATCTGAGAACTCATTGGTAGTCAAGACGTATCTTGACCACCAGTGTGTTCTCAGATTAGCGAAATAAAAAAAAACAAACATGGCTAATTTTGGGCCCCATATTGTGTGGGTCCCAGTCTTTTTTCTTTTAAACCCATAGAGTGGGGTATCAAAATAAAGGGTTTAAGAGGTTATTACAAAAATATATACCACTTATGTAGTTTAAATGTATTTGGAAAAAAAGGTGTTACAAAAAATCTAAAACCCGACTGCTAAGAAGCAGTTGGGGTTTAATTAATGTCTTTTTATTCGCTTCTTAAGGGCCTACATACGCTTTAGTGCCGTAAAACGGTAACTTTGTAAAGCATACTCCTTAGTAACGGCTAGGTTAAAAGGTTTGAAAAAAATATATATTTATTATTGATTCATGTACATAATTTGGAACACAAGGTTTTTTCGTGTAACTAATAGTTTTGCTTTAAAAAAATAATTAACAACACGATATTTTTTCGCAACTTTTGGAAACTCCTCCAAAACGACTTGGATGTTTAAAAATATTTTTATACAGAAAAATTGATGACTGGAATTTCTTCATACCTAACATAGCATATGTAAATCAAATAATATTTTGCAAACAAAACTGATCAAAACGAGGTTTAATTTTGATATTTTGGCACCGAGCGGGCGCACGGCCAGTACTGCGTTACACTGGGGCGTACATATCGCCTTAAGCAGTCGGGTTTGTGATGTTTATAATTTACTTTTTAAATTGTTTCTGTAATTACGGCACTCAACCAGTTAATGGCCTTTCTGAAATAAACGATTTGACTTTCATAATGTGGATATTGAACACATGAAATAAAAACCGGCCAAGTGCGAGTCGGACTCGCGCTCGAAGGGTTCCGTGCCATTATAGCAAAAAATGCCAAACATATCACGTTTGTTGTATGGGAGCTCCACTTAAATATTTATTTTGTTCTGTTTTTAGTATTTATTGTTATAGCGGCAACAGAAATACATCATCTGTGAAAATTTCAACTGTCTAGCTATCACGGTTCATGAGATACAGCCTGGTGACAGACAGACAGACGGACCGCGGTGTCTTAGTAATAGGGTCCCGTTTTTACCCTTTGGGTACGGAACCCTAAAAGAAACATTAGCTCAAACAACTCCAAATGAAATGGGTATACAAAACACTCTCAATATTTCACAATCTCATTACTATCCCACACCAGAACTTTTCCACTCTGTTTAAAATAAAAATAATAATATAACAATCAAGAACCACTGTTCCACCACCATGTCCAAGAGTGCTCATAACGGGAACTTACATAAATTGTCCGATCACAAACAAAAGTTGGTGTTAAAACTCGCCAAAGTGTGATTGTGGATCTGTGGGTAAGTACTTGGGATATACGTTACAGAAGAATGAGGAATATGTTGTGTTAGCTTGAAATTTAATTCGGGATCTACCTAAAAATGAGTTGGAAGTTTATAGACCAGTGTTACCATCGCTCGGGTCTTTCCAGATCTGAGCGATTAATTGACCTACGGTGACCACTGACCTGAGAAGAGCCGAATATAGAGTGCCTTGGAATCAGCTTATTTGGGACTCCGTCAACCCTTGCCAAGATCGGCACAACCCTCAGAAATAAGACAACGAATAGAAATTGAAAGATTTGTAAACCAAAGAAAAATATGCTGCCGTGCAAAAACGCTACGCTACGCGTTTTTAGTTAAATATTGAATTTTAGCTGGCATGCTATAAGGAACTCATTGGAGTAACCTAGTTTTTGATTCGATGATTAGATTAGATTAGATTATGGCGGGCTGGTGTCCGCAACTCAACGTCTAAGCGCGTATTTTGCGTAAGGGTGGGATTCGTCTTTCTCACTCAATCCATCCCAGCTCCTCGAGGAAATCCAGCAGCGCCTTGTTGTTTCCAACTATCTCCTGTACGGTACCTGGGTCGCTGAGGAATTTTGCCCTGTAGCCAGCGATTACTGGGCAGCTTAGGAGCAGATGTGCTGCTGTCTCGTCCTCCTCCATGCAAGCCCTGCACAGTGAGCTGTCTGTGATCCCTAAGACAAAACGATGCTTGTTAAAAGTACCATGGCCAGTTGTTACGGCTGTGACTGCACGTAACTGTGTTTTAGTCAGTCTCAGGGCTTTCTGCGTACACCGGCCATCTAAAGAGGGAAGTGCCTCCTTGACCTGTCTGCACTCATTGTGGTCATTCCATAATTTGTGGTGGTGTTCTCTGGTGCGCTTCCTTACCAGATTGCGGAGGTAACCGTAGGGTAGTGGTACGATGGGTTCTGGTCCCACCGTCGCCATACTAGAGCCCCTTCGGGCCAGCTCATCCGCTGCATCATTACCTCGAGAATCGCTGTGCCCCTTGATCCATTGAATGGTTACTTTATTGTGTGTACCGACCTGGTTCAGGCGTTGGTGGCACTCGAATATCAGCCCAGAGCTGACCGTGTGGCTACTCAGTGCCTGCAGGACGGCCATGCTGTCCGAGAGAATGCGTATAGGGAAGTCCTTCACCTCCCTGGCTAGGATGGCTGAGGCTGCCAGGGTGATCCCAAGCACTCGGCTTGGAACACCGTGTTATGAGCCCCAAGTGGCGTGGCTAGGTGGATGTTGAGGTCCTCCGAGAACACCCCTGCACCCGTGCCAGTACCTGTTTTGGTACCCAGTATCCGTCTGTGAAGATCCTCAGCTCGTCAGGGCGTAGCCCTTCGCATCGGTGGTCCACGTGCAGTTGGATCCTGTATTTCTTGTCAAAGATGAATTGCTTAGGTATTCGATCGTTGATTGCTTTTGTTAGGGGGAGATCGCTGTTGAGTTCCTCAAGCAGAGCGGTGTGTTGTGTCTCTCTCTTACCCCATAGATCCAGTGTCTTAAGGCGTACTGCCGCCATCGTTGCCTCTTGCTATATAAACTGGTGGAGAGGAGGGAGTCCAAGCATGGCCTCGATCGCAGCTGTCGGGGTAGTCCTCATGCAGCCCGTTATAGCCAAGCAGGCCAGTCATTGCATGCGTTGTAATCTATTCACGGCTGTGCTTAGCTTAGTACGAGGCCACCACACCACGGCCCCGTAGGTGACCATGGGCCGAATCACCGCGCTGTACAGCCAGAGTATGATTTTGGGGGAGAGTCCCCACTTTTTGCCTATCATTTTCTTGCATTGCCAAAAGGTGATACAAACCTTGCTCAGTTTGTTGTCTAAATGACTGCTCCAGTTTAACTTACTGTCAAGTATGACTCCCAGATACTTTACCTCGTTGGACAACTGTAATTCCGTGTTGAACAGCTCAGGTAGGCGGAAAGGGCCTAGAGCTCATTTCTGAGTAAACATGACTATTTTAGTCTTAGTGCGGTTTACTGATAGGTCATACTCCCTGCACCACCGCTCCACTATACGCAGAGCTTGCTGAGTGAGATTGCAGATAGTTCCAGTCACCTTCCCAAACGAGGATTGATAGATCGTCTGCATTACCTATTGTGTAGTAACGGTGATCATTGAGCCTGGTGATGAGATCGTTGATTACCAGATTCCATAGTAGGGGGGAAAGCACTCCTCCCTGCGGGAAGCCCCTGGCTATCAAGACCAGCTGCAGTTCTTCCTCCAGACGAACTGCTCGTTTGCTTAGCAAGTTGGTTATCCAGTCAATTAGCACCTGATTTACTCCGTGCTTGAAGAGTGCAGCTCCGATGCTGGAGAAGTTAGTCTTGTCGAAGGCCCCTTCGATGTCTATGAAAGTGCCCAGGCAGGTACCTTTCTGATGGATTGCTTCCTCTATTTGGCTTACCACCAAATGAAGAGCGGACTCAGTAGACTTACCCGAGCTGTAAGCGTGTTGGTTACCGTGTAGAGGTAATGACATCAGGGAAATTGATTCGATGATTCACAGGATAAAACATCCAAATTTGTGAAAGCAGTAACTATTACAAAATATATTACAAAAATAACTAAATTACAGTTAAACCAGTTACGTCAACAACGAGCCGTCACTTCACCTAGTTAAACGCAGTAAATATCTATAATACCACAAAATCTGTAACCTACACCTAAAAAATATTTAGGCATATAAACTAAAACGCAGTAAGCAGTTTTTGTACCAAAAATGTTAATACTGCATAGTTGATCACTGATTTATTTAATATTAATTACACATTAAAATGCAAAAAAATGCTTGAATGTGGTACTTTTTCAATGTTAGTCAAGTAGGTTCATTTAGTGAAAACCAACAAAATTGCAGTACGTTCATTCTTTACTGCATTATAGTAGGTATTGTTCTAAAGCTGAAAAATAACTATTTATGCTAATTAAATAGCAGTATGGCTCACTGTTACTGCATTATAATTAGTAACTTGAAAAATGATATTAAATTTCACTGCAGTCGAGATAATATTTTACGGCGTTCTATTCAGGTTCTGTCTATCAATCAGTTGCCAGTCGAACGCTGCGGAAGGCTAAGAACACACAGAGCGGATTTGGCCCGCGTCCGCCTTGTTTGCGGGACCGCAACACTCGTACGAACAAGAAATACATGGAAATGTAGATAGCAAAGAACAATGGCCACGCTCCTAAAATGCTTGCACTAGTAAAATTTAACAAAACGTCCCTTGATGAAACATACGTTGTTTGATTTGCCTATTTAATTGTAACTAATTACGGTCTTCAATATATTTTTAAAAGATGGGAGGTCAAGTAACTAAGAAATATGTTTTCTGAGGTTAGGTGGTATATTATGAATCTGTGGCTTTTGGAATTGAAAGATTTTCACCTGTTTTTTTTACATATTATTATATTACAAATTATGTCAAATGCACTCCTAATAAGTCTGTGTATCCAAGATCGCACAAAATCACACAAAATCGCACAGAAGACAGAGTCGTCGCCTAAACTACTGTAGGTAGTTTAGGCAACGACTCTGTCTTCTCTCTGCGCAGAAAATTGACAAATTAATGTCAATGTCAATCTTTCTTTTGTTTATATTACGCGTCAAAAATAGGTAGGCCACGTAATCGATTAATGTATGTAGTATCGATTTTTAGATTTAGAGATTCTGTCTTCGGCACTTCTCAAGACAGTGGTCACCGTAAGTCCCGTAATCACCCTGATCTGATCAGACCATAGAGTAGGTGCGCGTCCGCGTGGCCTGTTCCCATCCACTTTTTTCAGAACACCCAGTTTCTCCAGGATATCTCAGTGGTCTCCGGGCGATGTGACCAAAGTAATTCAGAACTCTTTGGTAGCAGAACGTGGCGAGTCTGGTTTTGATGTTCAAATGGTCGAGAATGAACTAATTCGTGCGTTTTGACTTATCTTGCTCATTGCAGTTCAGAAATTCAGCAAATTCAGAATAATAAAAAAACAACGTCAAAAAGTTTTTCGCGGGTTTCGCTAAACCGCTTTTTTCTCATACTGCATTTTAGGGCCTGCACGGCACTATGGTAGATTGTGTTAGAAAAACGAAAAGGGATTCAATGATAGTGTTGTAACTGCCAAGACGGAATAGAAAAGGAAAACGTTTCGAGCTGACCCCAAGTAACATAGGATATGGTTGGGCTGATGAGATGATGATGTATATGCCGTTGTTAAAATAATTAATAGAAAAAAAGAATACTATTTCTTTTTTCTATTAATTATTTTATCTACTTCGGTTTCGTTATATTCGAATTACAAAATTGACAGCGGTTTCATTATGAAACCCATAACGACATCGGGTTGCATTATACGAATCGTCATAAATTCTAAAACACAAGCAAAGACATTCTGAACATACAGCCAGGTGCCTATAATATTATTTCGAAATCAAGACAATGTAAATGATGTTTTTAAAAATGGAACAAGTTTAGAACAAAAGTATCGTATACTATTTGGCTGTTGCGGGCTACAAGATACTTATTTTTCTATATCTGTGTTTTATTCCTTCCTTCGTAGATAAAATCTTGTATGCAACTGTACGTTATTGGTCTTTTAATAACTCGTGCCCACCTATTTCGGTACGCGTTACGCTTGTACCGAAAAATGGCACTCGTATTAAAAGACCGTCCATAACGTAACAGTTGCATAAATAGCTATTTTAGTTCTGTTTGCTGTCTCTAACACGACTGTTTAAACTATAAAAACGTAGATTTTGATTGCTAAGTTCAGAAAAACTTGTTTTAGCAAAAGGTTAAGGCTAATTGAGTCATGATAAGCAACTTCGTCACCCAGCCTTTAATTATCTAAGATCTAAACAAAGGCTATAAAGTATTAACAAGGTTTCAATGCCCTTTATAATATTAGCTTGACATCATATTATAACTGACTAGACAATGTGGGTTGACATTATTGTCAACCTACATTTTCTACATCATTGTCATTCTACACCTTCGTGAAAAACCCACATTGCTATTTAAAGGCCAGACAATGTTTTATTGTGGACTAACCCCCGGGTTATAAATTAAATGAATGATGCAATAGCTTTTTCGATAATTTTTCTTCCAGAAACCCTGTTCAAATTCTCTGCCTTTAAAATACAAGTTACATTCAAGGTAATGGGTCAACTGAACAAAATGTTTGTCGAACAAGCTCGCTTATCCTCACGCCCGTGAACAATACGACGGTAACCATCAGTCCCGTTTTGAAAGTTCGCAACTTAACTTTAATCCTGACTAACGTAATTGCTAAAGTTTGAATACAAAACCTTGTTCACGGTAACGCGATTTAGTGTCAGACATTTTGTAATTGATGTAGTGGCTTCGCCCTTTTGCGTTGAGGTCGTGCCGTGGAAGGAATGACGAGAGAAACGTCTGTTTGGTTTCTATGATGCGACGAAACTTTTTGGTAAATAGCTATTAACAGGGCAAGATCGCAGACGCTCCAGACGTTACTGAATTCTTTCTTCACAAAATGTGTGGAATTGAGTAGTGTTGTGAATAGGACCTCAGTCGACCAGCTCAGACTATTCAAAGTCTGAATTTGTTCAGCGCTCAGATTTTGATAAAAGGGTGCTATAGATTTTATTTCCCTTAGCATCAGGTAAATTGGCCGTCAGCCCAAGCTAGCAAGTATGCGTAAGATTAAAGTACATACTGGCACTATTCGACGCCACAAATTTTGTGTAGAAAGAACTCACAATGTTCATAATCTATTCTTGAATCACGTACGTAACTAAATAAAACTTTGATGAACAATAAAGCAAAAACCATAAAATTATCCCTTTATTAGCTTATTCTTAAAATAATTAGTAATAACGAATTCTAGGCATATAATCATGATTTATATTGAACACATCAACACCAGTCAATATTTTTAACAATATAATAAACTCATCAAAATACAATTCTATACGTAGAATTAATTTGGAACTATCGGCAAAATAATTTTAAATTGGAACTTTGAACTTTTGAAATCCTGGCTGATCCAGGCAGTGTAACTGCTAGAATTTTGTCGGTTGTAAAACTTTTTGTTAATTATAAGTTGAAATGTAAAATTAGGTTAGGTTACGAAGTTTACTAATGATAAGCATAAAATGTATTCCCATAATTTACATTAACATAACGAAATTCAGCATGATGATCATTACGCATAATGTTATTAGGCATATATGTTTTGCCATAAATACTGTTGGCATAATAATAATGATGCATAATCTTATAAAGCATAATGTTATAAACATATAATGATATTTACACATAAAGTTCTTTGGAATAAAACAAGCATGTTCGCGGCTCAAGGGTGCTCACCCCGCCGCACCGTAACTTAATAAATTTAAGTCCTTATATCAAATATATTTAATTAGACATTAAATTTATTAAGTAGTCCATTTTACCCGAAATTATTTTAATTTTCGACGTTCAAATATGTACCTATAAAATTATTATGACGAATAAATATTATGCCTTAAATATTTATGCAACTCCAAATTATGGCAAAACAAATTAGACCAAATGTCAGTTTTGCTAACCTTCTTTATAATGCCAAAGTATTATTATGCTGATAAAAGTTATGCGAAAACGTTACGCCAAACAACATTATGCCTAAAAAAATTATGCCAAGAGGGGGATTCCCAGGTTACGATGGGGCCTTAAAAGGATAAAAGTTCCTAAAAAAAAAACCACTGGTATTGATTTGCAGAATGGTCACATGTTTGTTAACTTGGTTTGGTTAGTTTAATGGTTAACCAGACTTGGTCTTAATTAGGGCTAAGACAAGGCTGTATATTCGGTAGTAGCACAGTAAAAATAAACAAACAGTATGGCAAATACCTACAAACGCTCTAAACGGCACACTCACACAAACATACGCACCGACGATTACGCAGCGTCCGTAGTGCTGTCAGTAGAGCACCGTGACGCGACGAGCGGTCACGTATGTTTGTGTGAGTGCGCCGTTTCGAGCGTTTGTCGGTAGTTTCCATAATGTTTGTATATTTTTACTGAGGTAGTAGTCTCTAATTGAAGATCACGTGATAAGCAGCATATCAACCAAATGGCCATGGTTAAAGGCGGAGAACAGCATTTTTGTTGCGTAATTTGGGACTATTTATTTATTTGTTTACCCTCGCACTAGGACGCCTTGCAGCAATTACACCAATGGAGCAAAACCTTACAAAAATCTAACTATAAGTCCAGGTTTCCTCACGATTTGCGACTATGCTTCTGCTAGCCATAGTAATAAACCAAATTACGCAACAAAATTCGGTTGGTTGAATAATGGTGCTTTAGGTGTTATATTTAAACTACACAAAAAACTGAAAACGTTTTGCATATAGTATCAGGATCAGGATCGTAGCAGGTGGAGTTGTATAGTTTCTTACTACCCCCATGGGAAAAGGGGATGACTTTATGTATTTTCGTGACAGTCAACGAATATTTTCGATCAAAATACCAGAGGTTTGCTTTACAAGGATAAATGACTAAAATGCTACATAATAGGCTACTTTACATACATACATACATTATGTATATATTATCACATTATTGACCGAGTGAGTGTAGGGTCTGCGATTCAGCTTGGGCGAAAATGCTTTCGTATATCCGTTGGATATCCGGCTGTTCTCCTCTACAGGTTGCATTTCTTAAACGATCCTCGTGAAATTTTGTGAGTACTTTTGATAAATATAAGGAATTTCTGGTCGATTAAAAAAACTGAATCGACAAAATATCAAAAAGATACACTCGAGGTCTACAGCTCAAAGAGCCACTCGTATTAAGATGTACGAATCAGATGTTTATGATATTACTTAAGTAAAGATTTCGTTTCCGTATGAAGTAGTAAAGCCAAAAAAGATTCAAAACCAGACATAAACATATAATCACGCCTGTATTACCAAAAGTAAGGCAGAGGTTCATGTATTATAATACATCCACATTTTGCCTTCGCCAGTTATGTTTGAGTCACATGTAATAGGTCCGAGCCTATTGACATTAACTGGGCACAAACTAAATCTTCGGGCTGACTGAGAAATCCCAGATAGAAAAACCCAATAACACTTTGCTTGACTCGGGAACCCAACCTAAGACCTTGTCCAGAAAGGGCCAATTCAATTGTTGCGTCCAGAAGTAGCGTACCAACGTGCGAGCATTAGGGCAACTCCGTACAAAATTTTGCTGCTCCATTGCCCTTCATAAGTGAACTCGCTCTGAAATTCGTGCTTAAACTGGACGCAACAAGGCGTCCCTAGTATCTCGACTCGCGCGTATTACGCGCGGAACACGCGCCAGTCGAGAGTCTGGAGTAGTGCACGCGATTTACGCGCGTATTTTGAATTCGCGCGATGCTTGTGGGTGCGATGTATTGGTGCCTAGTATTTCATAACGCGCGAATAATTTCGCACGAAACGTTTCGCGGCGAATTTGTCCCTTCTAGATCAGCTCTAAGACCTCATGCTCAGCAGTAGCGCTTGCAACCACTACACCACCGAGGGAATAATTCAAAAAAAAAAAATAGTAATAAAAACGGATTTTCTTTCTTCCCTTTGTTGTTCGCATATTCGGATATGAAATCAGCCTGTGCAGTGGAGCCATTGTTTCAGCCATACATTGTCCATTGAAATCAGAAATAAAATTAACATCTCGTTGACGGCAATCAGTGTTGAATTTATTTCGTGAAAGCCGTTTTTTGTAAATGCGAATGTAATATTAATAACATTGTAATACCGCTTTATGATTTCTGGCAACCAACAGAGTCGTTCGTTGAAGAGACAGGAAGGCGTGAGACATAAATATTTTTTTGAACATAGTTAAAGGAGCAATTCATATTTGCCGAGAACACAAAAAAGTTTTACCCGATTCTTTTCAAATTGCATAGATCTTTTACAAGATATATTTTATTTACCGATTTCATGTTGCTCAGGATTGTTCTATATGGCTACACTTCGGGGAGGCCTATGTCTGGACAGCTGACAGCGAACGTCTTTCACCAAAAATTAAGATGATAATGATGTAACTAAACAGAACCCCATACTTATATTCTGACTCACATATTTTTTGAATTTAAATAAGTCTACTGCCATCAAAGCCACCTCAACAAACTCGACATAATTCACATCCACTATCAGGTCAGCCAAACATAAAACATTGCCAATTGTCCGCGCCAAATTAGTACCTAACATTTTTCCATATTTATCGTTTTGTATATGTTGCTATTTTTGGCAGCGTATGCCAATTTCTGGGGTAAACGCACCCGAGGGATGACCGATAAAAAATTACGACACCACAGGGAGTCGGAGTTTTTAAGAGAATTCAATCGACACCACATACTACCTAGTCTTTTTTTTAAAGCGACGGACGCATGAGCAATTTGTGGCAACTGGACTGGAATTTTGAATAGCTCAGTTGGTTTTGCTACTCCAACGTATAGTTTTCGAGTGAATTTTCTACCTTTTTTCAGTAGTTTTTCGAGTGAATTTTTGGAGTCCATGAAATAGTTTACTGTGTTTTGGAAGTATCACGTCAAATGTTTCTGTGGTTTTTTTTCTACGTCACAATATTGGGCGATGTGCAACGAAATATATTTCTGTGTGAATAGAATTCTGGCATGTTTTTCCGAGTGAAACTATTGTTATCTCGACTGTAACTGATACGATTTGGAAATTAGTTTAACTCAATCTTATACCGATTAACTAACGTCGTTGTGGCCGAATGGCTAATACCTTGCATCTCGCGCTTGTAGTTTGGGTTCAAGTTTCAATGACCGTAGGTTGAAGTCTGGACAAGTACTAATGCGATATTTTCAAATTCATAATATATATTTATTTTCTAAGTTTACCTCGGACTTTGTTGACATTGAAACTGGGACCGTAGTCCACGATATTTTCCTTCATTTGCAATCACCAACCCTTCTTGAGTAAGCAGTACTATGCATGAGAAGAGTCAGTGAAACAGCTACAGACAACTTCAACTTCCACCCACAAAAAGACCGCTCCAAAAAAACTTCAGTAAGCATTTGAAAATAAAACCACACACACACACGCAGACTAAAAACACAAAATTAACGAAAAAAGCAAACGATGAAAACTTCTTCAGATTTTAAAAGCAGTATTTTTATTCGAACAGAATTGATGATACGTTTGCGGATGAAGCATCTGTTACCATTGATTATGCGGATTCAATCCCGCCAATTTTATCCTTTATTTTATTTAGTTACGATATTTTTGCTATGTGATATTTTATCGCAAGGTTTTACTCCTGAAACGACAGAACGTTAGATTGTCCTACCGTTTCCATATATAAACTTAGCCTGTCATTTTGTGTTAAGATTTTGGAGTTTAATATCATTGATTCTTCTTGAAAAATACAGCAGATAAATAAACAAGATATAGATACAGAAAATTAACACGATCAATACAACTGTATACACCATCTCCTTGTAGTGGTAACATTATGTACTTTCGTTCAACTTCGCAGGGCTTAAGTTTATAACGTCTAGCTCATCCGTCAATTCTTTTAATGCTACGAGACTTATGATTAGTGACAAAGACAATGTCATAATTTAAACCAAGATTATGACAATATGTTCAAGATTAGTGATTGCATGAATGGTGCTTTCAAATAAATATTGCCCTACATTCGCAAACTAGAACCTCAAAACTGCCCTAGAAAAACACGCCGCGAAAATGCTCAATTTTATTTTGAAATTATTCTGCGAAAGCGAACCATTCCGTACAGTGTTTTGTGTTTTATGGTAATCATAACTCCTGGGAACAATACAGGCCGAATATTCGGTGCCGAGAGAGCCTCAGTAAATCATTTTGGGAACAAAGTGTGTCCGCTGCTGCGGTGATTTGTCAAAGGACTTGCAACGGACTGTCTGTGTGAGGAGACGTCTGGGGAGGCAGTTAGATAGTGTAGGACTTCCCTGTTGCGAAATTTGTAGGAGAAAATATGCAAAGAAGGAATGGGAAAACAATCCGATTTAGTCAGGATTGCTTTCTGTAGATGGACGAACGTTTGAACGATTTATTGGAGTCGTGCGTTTGGTTTCGACTTTACTTATAATATGCTTTTGTATGTTGGTTACCAGCAGTATACTTAGTGGTATCAGATTTTAAGACGGATCGTATTTTCATAAGGTTTTATTTACTTTCACCTGTGGACGTCTCTCGGCTGTAGTGATGATGACCTGGTGTCTGTAATAAAAACTTGCAAGTTGATTTTGACCTGCTTTTTTCGCGAAGTTCGATTGATAAATGTGACAAAACTTTACATATTTATTTCTCGTGACAACGCATTTTTAAAACAAAACTAAAAAAAATATTGTAAAACATGTTTATACAAACAACATTTTAGATTGGAACCTCCTTTTAGGTGGCTAGACGTGTTTAAAAAAAAGCAAGTCGCGTAATTTTCATGCTTAAGATACAAAAAATTACATTAACTTAAATTAAATCAAAAGTGTGTATGAGCGGGAGTAAGTATGTGTGTGAGTATAGCGTGTTAACAAAAAAAAATGTTTCTTTCTAAATTGTAGAACCTCGGACATGCATAATATTCTGTCAGCTGCTATTTCTGAACCGTCATTGAGGTTTGTCTGTTGGTCTCATATTTGATATTGATATAAAGCAATGTTTTCTAAGAAATAGATCAGCCTAATCCAAGACAAATAAGCAAGAAATCAAAGGATCACTGCAACAAAACCGTAGAAATGGACCTCCTGGAAGTGCCTTCCACAAGGTTTTGATAGAAAATAGATTGAGAAACACATAACGTTTCCAAGTCCACAACAGTAATTCGTCAAAGGACTTGGGAATACAGAAACACACGTGAAGGAAATGGGATCACGTATAAATGCACAAAGTTACTTGCAAGGTAGGTATTGCAATTCAAAGATTAACTTGAAGTCAAACGCTGGATGCTTAAATACAGAAATGGTTCTGTATTCGTGTTTGACACATCCAGTAAAGGTGTTAAAAGAAATGTATCTTTGGATTTTATAGTCCAAATATTATTATTTTGTGATGTGATTTGTAATAATATAAATCCTTCAAGAGACATTGTTTTACGCAAACGTTCTTAGGAGAACAAAGACGTGACCTTTACAAGAAATAAATAAGTTTGAGATAGCTTACCTATAAAAAGAGATAAATCTTAACATGTGTGCTGTTTGGAGGCATTTTTTGGTTTAGATCTGCCTTAGTTATGATCCATAAATAACTGCAATATACCGTTTAGTAGTTACCTAATCTAATTAATAAATTTTAACAAACATTGTCATAACGAACCTCTACCTTTTTTCAAGTCGGTTAAAAAGCTTGTGCTTAGAACATAACTTCACTCCTATATTCTTAAAACGGTTAGACAGCGTTGCATCTATAGTACACCGACATTCCGCCGGTATTGTTGCTGCTTCGTTGGTGTAGTGGTCGCAAGCGCCAGACTGCTGAGCATGAGGTCCTGGGTTCGATCCCCGGGTCGGGCAAAGTGTTATTGGCTTTTTCCATCTAGAATTTTTCAGTAGCAGCCGGACACTGGATCTTTACCCGGTTGATGACAATAGGATAGCAGCCAAGGGACTTTTTCTTCTTTCGTGTCAATTAACTCAAAGTATAGTCTCCACTATTCAGATTTTGTCCAACCAGTATGTAACTACTCGGATAGCTGTCATTTGCTACGTTCAAATCCCGTAAGATGCAGCTGGTTGGGCATGAAGGGCAGACAAGGAGGTGGGCCATATATTGCGAAGAGGCCCCACACCGGCACTGTGTTTTGGATGGGTCTATGATACTCCATTTGGCCAGGTTGTTTTTACAGCGGCCAACCCAGGTCCGCAATCAATTAAGGGATTTCCAGATTGGCTATTGCAGTTCGTTTCCAGAGGGCAGATTCGTCAGTTGCGCTACCTTAGGGACTACAAGAGATTACAAGGGACCCAAAAAAAAACAAAATAAAAGTTATGATAATTTTGTATGTTCATTTGTTTTCTAGGAACTGCGTAATCAGTCAATCTGCCTAGCCTTTTCCCAACTATATTGGGGCCGGCTTCCAGTCTTACTGGATTCAGCTGAGTACCCGTGTTTTACAAGGAACGACAGCCTATCTGACCTTCACAACCCATTACCTCCATCGACTCGCTGAAAGTCAGCGAAGAGGTTTCTAACACCAGTAACCTGTACAATGAGCTGATGGATGCATCCAAACTGGAGTGTGAGCCGCCCACCATTACCATAGACCTTACAGGGGATGATACCATTGCTAAATGTCCAATTATAAGTAGTCATAATAAAATTAAGAAATATATTAAAATCAATAAAAGTATTAAGAAATATAGGAAACGTATAAAAACTCAAAGTGTTTGCAAATATAATGTTAAGCTTAGGAAAGATTTAAGAAACTTAAAAAACCAATTAAATATATGTAATAGTAAATTAGAAACTAGTACACAAATGTATGATGTTGAAATTCAGAACCTTGAAAGGGAATTATTGAGTAGGGAAAATACACTTAAGGAAATATTTTGTAAATATGAATGTAGTCAACAGATGTTGAGTGAACGCATGCAGGAGGCCTGTGAGTTGGTGGACCTGGTGAAGTATAATGCAGAGAGGTGCGAATCATTGACTAACAACCTCACCTGTAGTTGTGCTGCCGCTCTACAACCTCTCATGTCACAACATGTTGCTACTACAACTTTACCCATTGATCATACTGCAACAACTTTGAACCCCACCAAAAGTAATGTCTTAGTATTTTCTGATAGATTAGGAACAGGTTTTGGATCTTTGTTAAATAACCGTTCTAAACATACAATAGTGAACCATTGTTATCATAAACTGCAATTTAATGAGCTTATCCATAAAATTCAACAGACACAATTGAATGAGCAAACTACTGTAGTACTTCTTATTGGAAATAGCCTTAGTATAACAAAAAGGGACATAGTTAATGGTATTGACACCCTACTTAAGTTAAGATTAGGCAAATTAATATTATGTGCATTGCCCTATTCTGGCAAGTTACTTGTTTATGAAAATGAATACATTTCTAGTTTGAATAACCTGATGCATATATTATCTTGTCGTCATAGTGACCGTTTATTGTTTTTTGACACTAACAATTTTGTTAGTGATTTTGTTTTGATTGGGAACCATATGTTTCTTCCCAAAAATAGTCGACATTTATTAGCTACATTGTTAGCTTTTAATATACACGCAGTTATTGATAATTTAACTGAGACTAGGTTTAGTGATTTAACAGTATTATCCAGTTTTTCTGATAATACTTTAAACGATGATTCTTTAAACGATTAGAGCCGACAGAAGAGAAGTCGAATAGTAATATTTTACTATATCATCAAAATATAAATCGCTTCTCCGGCAAAATTTTAGACGTGGAATTGTTAGTAGATAAATACCACATGGATATCTTATGTTTTTGTGAAACTTGGTTAAAACCAGATAGGATGTTGTTTAATGTAAATAATTTCTCAGTTGCCAGCGCGTACAACAGATCCACAGTGGGTGGTGGTACCCTGATACTTTGTAATAGTCATTTAAAATATAAGGAAAGGAAGGATATCACTGCTTACTCTGTTGATCGCTTGTGTGAGGTAGCATGTGCAGAGGTCAAGGGGCATACTGTCTTGTGCGTTTACAGACCACCAGCATCAAACTTGTCATTGTTTTTGATTACAATGGAAGAATTATTAAGTAAACTTTTCAGAGATAATAAATTAGTTTTTGTTTGTGGTGACTTAAATATAGATCTGTTAGTCAACTCGCCTGAAAAATGTAAGCTCATTTCATTATTTAAATCATTTAACCTAAAATATTTATTTAATGAACCAACAAGAATAACAGCGACTTCAGCTTCTTGCATAGATAATGTATTCACTAATTGTAAAGTAAAAGATTCGTTTTTAATTAGTGGCGTTAGGTCAGACCATACTGGTCAACTAGTATCTTTTAAGTCAAATAAAAAAATTAACCTAGCTAAATCAATTCGATTAAGACCACTTACTAAAAATAAATTAATCTCTTTTAATAATAATGTTTTTAGCAACCTTTGTAACGCCAGTTTTGATTCAAACGACCCCAATATAAATTACGGCACGTTGTTTTCAACAGTTTGCCAAGAATTCAATAAAACGTGTCCTGTAAAAACAGTTAAAGTCAACAATTCCAAATCGAAATTTAGTGAATGGGCCACTGTGGGCATAAGAAAAAGCCGAGATATGTTATATAAAATCTTTGACTTTTGATCAAGTTTTTCACACTTATGTTAGAAACTATTCTAAAATATTCAAAAGAGTCTGCGCTCAAGCAAAATCTCAAATAATAATTAACAAAATTGGTGCTTCTAATAACAAAATAAAAACTGTGTGCCAATTAATTAATAGAGAAACTGGAAAGATACAACAACGCGATCAGAATGAGTTGTCTTTGAAAATAACTAATCAAACCATTTCTGATAGGCAAGAAGTCGCTAAGACATTAGAAAATTTCTTTACCAACATTCCGTTAGAGGTTACGAAGTCTCTTCCTTCCTCATCTAAATTAGCTGAAGCTCTTCTTAAAGAAAACTTTACTAAGGACATACCAATCTTTAAATTTAAACCAATATGTATTGATACAATTAAAAACGCGTTCAAAAGTCTCAATATAAAGAATACTGAAGACTTGTGGGGGATATCCGTTAGGGTTCTTGGAGATATTATTGACTCAATTGCTCCTGTCCTAACAGGCATATTCAATCAATGTTTGGACAGCGGCACTTTTCCTGACTTAATGAAACACAGTAAAGTAGTACCAATTTTCAAATCAGGCTGTAAGAGCGATCCTTCTAATTATAGACCTATATCCGTGCTTCCAGCATTGAGTAAAATCTATGAAAAAATCATGCTGGAACAGATGTTGTCTCACTTCAATTCAAATGGGATCCTGCATAGTCAACAGTTTGGTTTCACGAAAGGTAGGTCGACAACGGACGCGGGAGTAAAACTCATCAGCCACATCTTGGAGGCTTGGGAGAGGATGCCATTGGCATTTTCTGTGATCTCTCAAAAGCTTTCGACTGCGTCGACCACAACACACTGATCTGTAAATTACACCACTACGGAATTCGTGGAAAATCTGCTGATCTCGTGCTTTCCTATTTATCAAACAGACAGCAAAAAGTAAATGTTAATGGGGTGACGTCCTCCGGGTCTCTAGTCAAGATGGGCGTGCCCCAAGGTTCAATTCTCGGCCCTTTCCTTTTTCTTGTTTACATAAATGATCTCCCTTTTATGATGGCCAAATTATCGGATATGATTCTATTTGCTGATGATACTTCGCAAATTTTTAAAATATATAGGAAAGATACGGTTGTCTTACATGTCAACAAAAGTCTAATTGTTCTCTCAAAATGGTTCGCAGCTAACACTCTTTTACTGAATGCGAAAAAAACAAAATGTCTAAAGTTCTCTTTACCAAATGTACCACAACATGACCTAAACTTAAATCTTGACGGCAAAAATCTTGAAGTTATAACGGAAACTGTATTCTTGGGGATTACTATCGATTCAAAATTGCAGTGGGGCGCGCACATTAGAACTCTTTCGGGTAGGTTAAGTTCGGCTGCATATGCAGTAAGGAAAATAAGGCAGCTAACCGATGTAGCTACAGCTAGGTTAGTATACTATGCTTATTTCCACAGTATTATGTCTTATGGCATTCTGCTGTGGGGATCAGCAGCAGACGTTGACTCAATTTTCATCCTACAAAAGAGGGCAATCCGCGCAATCTATAAAATGGGTCCTCGCGAGTCCCTCAGAGAAAAATTTAAAGAGATCGATATACTGACTCTACCTTCACTTTATATTTTGGAATGTATTTTGTATGTCCGTAAAACTCGGGGGCTTTTCAAAACTAGAAGCGACTTCCATAATTTAAATACACGCAGTAAGCACGAAATTGTAATACCCAAATTCAGATTAACGAAAACTAGCAAGTCTTTTCTTATAAACAGTATACGCTTTTATAACAAGTTGCCAAAGTCAGTTATAGAACTGACCGATGGAAGGTTCAAAAACTACATCAAACGTATCCTTATTTAAAAAGCATATTATAAAATCAAGGACTACGTTGAAGATAAAAACATTTGGCCTTAGCTCCTTCTGCGCATGCAGCTTCCCTGGTAACTTGTAAACGGCACAAATATGTGGATGTCTCTAACTATTCTCAATCTCATTTTTCTTTCCTTCTTTTAATTAGACTTTTACAATGGTTTTCAAACATCTTTATAGCCCTTTGCTAAGAATAGTTACAGCACTGATAACAAAATTTGTGCCACATGTTAAATTTAGTCATGTAATACTATTTTTATTTACCTTTGTATAGATTCTTTTACCGATTGTTTTGTGAATGTGTGAACATTGTAGGCCTTCTAGATGCTAGTTAACATTTGTTAACTTTTTTATAAAATATATAATCCTTTTATTTTATTTTTTTAGTTTCTTACGACTTATTGTCATAAGTCGGGCCTACGTTGTCCCCCCATGTCTAAGTACTAATGCTGTAACATGGAAATATTGTAAAACCAAACCATTTTTAAAAGAGTAACCATGGAGTTTCTTGCCGGTTCTTCTCCATAGGAAACGACCAACCCGAACCGTGCACCTTTTGTCGACGTTTTATAAGTGCCCATGTAGGCATATGTGAAATAAAAAAAAAATGATTTTGATTTTGATTGAACTGGGTAACATGGTACCCCTTGGCAAGACTGGTGTCAGATCTCAAGCTTCTGTATAGACTGTTAAAGATCTTCAAATGACAGCCGGGACCAACGGCTTAACGTGCTTTCCGAGGCACGGAGGAAACTCGGTATTCTTATATGGTCACCCATCCACGGATCAACCTAGTCGAGCGTTGCTTAACCTTGATGATCGACCAGTGCGGCTATTATTATTTAACCACGATCAGTAGCTTAATCAGTACATACAATTAATTAATCCCTCTACAAAACAAACAGAACTAGAACAGAATAGGCAGCAATTTTCACTAATATCAAATACCTTCCGTCATTATGTTCATCAATTAATCCATAACGGTAGTTTCCCTAATGTGTTTGTGGCAATATAGTGATTCGAAGGCAAATAGGATGTTACAGCAATTATAAATTATGGTATATGTGAGACAGGTTGAGTATTGTTCGGAAGGAAGGGCCGATTATAATTGTTTGAGTATCGTAGAGGGAGATTAGTCACTATTATTTCAAATCTGAATGTATTGCAATGTCAGTGTCTTTCTACTTTTTAACCGACTTCCCAAAAAGGAGGAGGTTCTATGTTCGACATTATGTTTATTTTTATTTTTTTTGTTTATGTTCACCGATATCTCCGTCAATTGTGGACAGATTTCAAAAATTCTTTTTTTGTTTGAAAAAGTATGTTTCGAAATTGATCCCATTTTAATTTGGTGAAGATCTGATGAAGAACTTCGGAGATATACAACAGAACTCTTCAATAAATAACGGCAAATGTCTAGGGATTGCTGCAATCGCATGTCTGTTTATTGTTTATACCATTTCATAACATAACATCACGCCTGTACGTTCTTAAGGGGTACGCAGATCTCTCATTTCACCGTTTATGTTCAAGTTTCATGAAATCTATTCTGGCGTTATAGTTACCTTACTAACTTGCCTATTAAGTAGGTACAACTAAAAAGTGAAAAATAAAAAAAAACATTTTTGCAAAAAAAAACTACCGATTTCCAAATACAAAACTACAAAGTGAAAAATAACTTTATTTTTGGAGTCGGTGTCCATAACGCAAAAAGAAATGGTACCTAGGAAAGACACCGACATCAAAATATAAAGTTATTTTTCACTTTGTAGTTTTGTATTTGGAAGTCGGTAGTATTTTTTTGAAAAAATGTTTTTTTTATGTGAATATTTTTGAATCACAAATTGGCACACATAGTTGAAATTGTTGCCACTTTCAAAGTCAAAATTTCGCCTAGTAAGATGGTCAAACCTGGAGCATAGAAATTGATTGCCAACACGAACAAAATATGTCGGCAGAACAGGCAATTCAACTAATTCATTGATTTATCGTTTTGATTTCTAGACGTCCACTGCTGGACATATGCCTTCTTCAAGCATCGCCTTATCGACCAGTCGTACAATCAATCGCATCCAGCTGATTCCCGTAGCCCTCACTAGAACATCGGTCCACCTTGTGGGAGGTCTGCCAACGCCGCGTCTCCCTGATCGCGTTCGTAGCTCCAGAACCCTTCGAACTCATTGCCCATATATTCTGCTCTATCTCATCATCTGCCTGCCCTTATCCCATGTTCCTTGGGGTCGTCATTACTCGTTTTCTTCTTCCATATCTTCCTGTCCCCTGTCACGCTATCACTGACTTCCTTTTTTTTCATATCACTCCAAACACAGTCCATCAATCTTTTCTTTGGACTTCCTCTCTCTCTCCATCCATCCAAATTTATTTTTATAACTCTTTAAGTAACATCCCTCCTCATCACATGACTATACCAGGACAAACAGTTTGCTTTCAACTTTTCTGTCACTGTCGCCACTTTCAAACTTCCTCTAACCCTTAACATGATAGCGTACATACATTTACAAACTCATTTCTCAGTTTATCCATTCTCGTCACTCCGCACATCCATCTCAACATTCTCATCTCTGCTACATCTAATCTCTTTTCATCCATCTTTTTCAAAGCTCAACGTTCCGATCCATACAGTATGACATGTCTAATCACGGGCTGTTAGATTCTCCCCTTTAATTTGAGGGTCCGTGGTCGCAAGTTGTTTCAGCGACAGTGGTGACCGAGTGGTTTTTCTCAATTTCAGGCCAATACCCTCCAATCTGCTCTGGACCTAAAGGCCACTCTCGGCAACCAGCACAATTTCATCGGCAAACAGCATACCTGCTAATTGAAATAAAGGATGCATACCTCCAAAATTGCATTGTCACAACCAAAATACAGGCGAAATCACTTGACCCATATAAATACAATTTTATCGCGAATCCGGACATTTATTCTATTATGTAGATGACAAATGGCCGCCATTGCAATATTTTTTTCCGAAAATGCAATCCCATTTAAGTGACGTTTAAAGCGGTTTAATAATAAATCAGAATGTAAATTGTTTTACTGCAGATGTGGTGGTTCTTCTGTATTATGCATAATTATTGATATATAGACTTTTTCTAAAGGTTGTTAGTGTGTCACTAAAAATCTTTCAGAGACTGAGGGTTCCCACGACAACAACTTTGACTGTATGACCAACGCTGAAATATAAACAAAAAAACATCTGTTTCATTCAAAATGCAATATTTAACCGATTTAAATATATGCAATAGGTGAATATTTATAATTGAACATAATGTTGCATTTGGGCTGTCTTTAGTATCGATGTGAGTTTCCTGTACAATAACTGTTACGTTGGTAGTTTTTAGAGAAAGTTTCACCACGTTACAAAACTATGTGCACAAACTTTACAGTTCAAAAACAAGCGTAAACCTCACAAATTAAAAACCATCGGGAAACCATGAAACGGCCAAAATTAAACCCGTTATCAGGGTCAACCGGTGCGAAACTTTGCAGACATAAATTCACAAACTTAAACGATCGAATAAAATTTTATTGTTGCCTATCTTGTCCGGGTTGACCGGGGCAATTAGCCATTGTTATGCCCGGGTTTATGGACAAATACCCGGGTACGTGGCACTTCGGGCAGGCTTCGATGATTTATTGGCCTACGTGGCCTCGGCCAAGCATTGTTCGATATTTCCGAGATATTTCAGTTTGATATTCCGATTTAGATCGGATCGTGATGTTCGGGAGGTTATTTGTGGGTGATTTGTCACGTGGCTAGTGAATTGTGTGATTTATTTTGTTGGTTCCTTGTTTGGTTGGTTTTGATGCAGGTGGATAGGAAAGCAGTGAACTGAAATGTTGTTTTGTATGTATAAATACTTATGAAACTTATTTCTCTTGAGTTTGTTAAATCTTGAAAACGCGTTCCAACAACTTATTTCGTATTGTGAATAACACAAACTAAGACAAATCATTGAAAAAGCTGCAGAATACCAGCAAGGTCATTTGATATTAACGGCACCATCATTTAAATACTTAAAAACTAGAAGTCTAATAGATCTGCTAGATTAGAAAAATAACAACTCCGTGAACAAAGCGAAGCGAAAAGTGTAGGACGAGAGTCCTACACTTTTTTTTGCGTAAGCGAAGCGAAAAGTGTAGGACTCTCGTCCTACACTTTTCGCTTCGCTTACGCAAAATAAAAAAAAATTATAACACAAAAATCCTAAAAAAACATTAAAAACAAGACTGCACTACCTCACCTGCAGATAATATCAAGCCGGGATCCTTCAAAGACGACGAGACACCTCTGTGGATGACAGCCCATGATAAATTACTTTTATTAGCAGATTTGTCATGGGAGCCATCTATCAAAACCCATAACGATCGAGCAACGAACTTATATCGTTAAATCCAGATTGATTTGGGAATCTGGGCCTCTCTGAGATTTTATGGTTGAAGGTTTCAAGGTTATTATTTTTTCAGGTTTATGTGTGATTGGAGGAGGTAACAAGTAAGTAATTTACAGAAAATGTTATGACACGAGGTGGAAATCATCGTGTGAAATAAATACTCAGTGTAGAGATTGTTCACATTATCTTTTTACCGTCTTCAAAGAAAAGGAGGTAATCAATTCGACACGTACGTATGTAATATTGTTGGAATTGCACATTATTCGCATATGTTACTCTGTACGGGCTTCTTAACACGTGTGCCAAATTTCATAAGTGCATCTATTTTTTTTTGTATGTTTGTATGTATGTATGTTTGTCCAGGCATATCTCCGAAAGTACTAAGCGGATCGTGATCATTTAATTTTTATTGGCTTTGGAAACAGCATAAGTTACAACAGAACTTCATAGCGACAAACAGCACGAATGTGTAAATTATGTTATTATGTGTATATTGTCAATCCCTTAGGTACCTTACTATAGGCTTGTCTCACTTTTTAGTGATAGGATAAAACTTAAAAGAAAGATATAAAATCTTTTCACAAACAATAAACCGACTTCTAAAGCAAAACATTAAAAAGTGCAAAAATAACTATCGTTTCGGAAGTCTGTTTGATAAACGATAAAAACAAGAGGTATCAAGTCACCGAATTTCGAAAAGAAACTCATTTTTGCACTTTTTCGTATTTTACTTTAGAAGCCGGTTTATTTTTTGTGAAAAGATTTTTTTTGTATTAATTGTATCAGATGATTTTAAAGACAAACAAAAGCCAATTCAATAAAAATGACAAACCTGAATGGCAATGTTAGTATGTGTCGTTAAAGTATGCTAAAGAGCCTTTCAAAAACCAATTTTCAATGTTTTATTTTATCTATTGGATTGCCTGGAGAAGGCAAAATTCAAAGAAGGTTATAATATCTTCCTTCAGGTAAGTACTAAATTGACAGTAAAAACCACTCGAGTTCCAGATTTTTCCATACTGACCCACTTCAGAGGTTCACGGGTTTTATAAGCGGAGCACATAATGCTTAGCCAATCCACTTATGGCTTACCATGGTATGAGGGTACACCGCATATAATTAGGTAATCCCATAGCGTCTCAAGGGTGTTGTAAGAAGTAGGCTTATCAGGGATTTATTTCAGGTAAATTGCTGCCTTAATTTAACAGAAGATATCTGAAATTAGGATATAACCTATGGGGAAATAAAATTATGCTATTGATCTATTATGATTTTTATTGTTGTCTACCAAATATATAATCGGCTTTCTAAAATATATAGTTTATAGGAGCAAAAGTTTAATCGATTCTCTTTTATTCTAAAACAAACATAGATCTTAACTTGAAACATCTTTTCTTTTAATTATACACAACAAGACATTAGCCAGCTCTATTTTTCAGAATTCACCTAAATAAGCTAGGTTTAATATAGTTTTAGCTAAAAAGCTACAGAAGGATGAATAAGTAGGCATTTTAGTATATAGATATCTGGTAAGAATCGGTTAAAATTGTATTACCTTCAAAATCACACACCAACTTTTTGGCCTTAAATTCCTACAAGAGCATTGGTGACCCAGTTGTTACGGTCCCGACTTACGAGTTAAAGGTCGTGGGTTCTAACCCGTGCAGGCTATATTTTGTGTAATGTATTCCATCACCACTACTCTCAAAACGGTGAAGAAAAATATCGTGAGACAACAGAACATGTACATGTCACAGAACCAAAAATTCGAAGACATGTACGTAATATCGCGTGGTGGATTATAGCTTACTTCTTTTGTGAAAGGAGGCCTGCAGTTTCCCAGTAATGGGAACAACAAAAGGCTGATTATGCTAAAATAACTAGAAAGCAATATTCCAAAACTGTTTCTGAAGCATACTACATAAGGTGTTCATAAAATCAAGCAGCCTGAGTATTGTTTTAGACACTAAACTACACCTAATAAAGCTTTCAAGACCTATTTAACAATATAGGGCACTTAAATAAGCCATATAAGCCGTAGGTAGAGTTTACTTCGCTGGCTCTCCAACATATGGCGTAGATCCAGTCCAAGTAATCTTCGCATCTTGCCACCTGTAAAATATTAAAATTAATTTTAATACGCTGGCCCAATGTCTCCCACTAGGTGGACCCATGATCTGGTTAAGGTCCTGGGTAAGGACAGGTCAATGTAGCAATACATTGGCAGAGTTAAAAAAAAGGAGAAAAAAATAAAAATAAGAATATTTAATTGACACTTTGAAATACATGTTGCAAACAAGTCATAATAAAATGGCACACAGGTGTATAGTCACAAATCTGATCCTAACTCCTAAACTAGGCCAGGACCTGTATTTTGGAGGTCAAATAAAAGTGTTGTATGGCAAACTGTCAATTTAGCCTCGTTTTGCCAACTTACTCCGACTATGAGTTACAAACATCCATTCATTCATCCATTTTGCGTTTAAATAGTAGTATGGCAGTATGGAGTTGGATTACGTTTGTATGTCTATCGCTTCTTTACTAAACTAGATCTACTCATAAATGTCAAACACTCATACTCTCAAGCGCTTACATAAACATTCAGTTTACTCTCAGAGAACGTAAGGGTCGTAAAGCAAACCTAGACTTGAGAGTACTACATGAGACTACTTCATACTCAACAGAGGATAAATGGTACGTATACGCGCGTGGTATTAAAAGTGTAGGATATACCTGATGGCTAAGCGATGATTGTGGTCGCCAATGCAGAGCGCTTGCCTAGAAGAAACCTATTCACTCTTGACTTAAAGACTCCCAGATTGTAGCTATCAGGAAATACATAGTCTGGCAGGAAATTCCACTCCTTAGCTGTACGCATAATAAACGTATTCCTAAAAAGTTTGGCGCGTATGGGTGGGATGTCACCATGTACCTATGACGCATCGCCGTACATCTTATAGTCCTATGATGGAACGGACTAGGAGGAATTAGTTCATGCAATTCCATCGCACACTCCCCGAAATGTAACCGATAAAAACCGAACCGAACGGAATAGGAGTAGACAGAGACTACAGATCGCCACCTGCTACGATCCTTTTACACTTTTTTTGCTTCACTTACGTTCATACATCTAGTCCTACACGCACGCCGGCTACGAGTACTGCGCACCTGCACTTTCTGAAGAACATCACCAATAAGCTCTATGTATGTTCTTCTTCTTTTCCGCCAGATCAAGGGTCGCAAGTGGAGATGGATTGGCCGCACGCTCCGAAGGCACAGTATATATCTTTCTTTTTCAGTTTATGGAATACCTTTGGTCCAATATTGGAGGAGGAAATAGATGAAAGCCAAACCTCGAACTATGACTTTTTACTTAGGAAGTTCATTCAGTTGTCTGCGACCGCATTTCCTCTTAACATCATTTACTATAATTCCAACACAACACTGGCAAGCGAACGAGTTCCTATGGTTATAATGGCAAATCATTGAAAATGCAAGCTTGGCCTTCAGAGACAAGTGACATTTTAACAAAGAAAGCGAGGCGATAATGATTGGAAAATGACACAGGAATTGATAATCGCCATCGCTGCGGCCTCAGGGCAAAATTTTATGTGTCACTTGCACTTGTGGTAATCGAAGTCAGTGAAGGCGATAGTCGAAAAGTCAAAATGTAAGGGATTGATCACGTGATTTTTCGATATTGCTTGTCAATGCCATACAACTTCGCCTTTTTGACAATCGCTATCACCACGCTTTCGATGATATTATGGCACTTGTCTAGGGCCTAAGATGCTCTAGACAAGTGTCATTCGATGTTAGCGATTGCGTGAAATTTATGGCTGAGTTAGCGAATGTTGGTGCCGTAGCTGAATACTGGACCAAACATAATATTTAAAAACTTTATTGCCCATCAACACACTAAAAAGACAAGTAGATACTTATAATAGTTAAGAGGACAGCTATAGCATACTTGGTATGTATCAATTTCTCAAGCGGAGTAGCACTGATGTCGTCACTACGCAACGTGCCAACTACGTCATCATGGGCCCGAGTATCCACATTCAGCAGAACGCTGCAACCGCCACACGTGTAGTAGTGGATATCGAACCTTAAATAAGAAGAAACAGCGTTGAATTTACATTGTAGGCGAAGGCGAACCTTTAAAATATTGAAATAGTAATTGCGAAAGGTTTTATGTAAACGAGGTAATCTGTCTGTGGGTGTATCGAATTTAGGGGATTTTATTATTATGATTATTGAATGAGGGAGGAAAATAATAATCTTTAAAAGTAGATAAATTATTAGTTACCTTCTTTCAGCGTGATAATTTCGAAGCAGTTCACGATTAGTGTTGAAGAGGACGCCATAGTGGCCTGAGCAGCTGGTAACCTGAAATTAATTTTGAATGAGATTATTAACATAATGTCTTG
Source organism: Orthosia cruda (assembly GCA_964057195.1). Lineage (NCBI taxonomy): Eukaryota > Metazoa > Arthropoda > Insecta > Lepidoptera > Noctuidae > Orthosia > Orthosia cruda. The sequence continues at coordinate 32,640,379 of OZ059825.1, read as the reverse complement.
CTGCTGTGGTTATCTATAATCCACTGGATTCTTCTAGGTATAGTATATACGGAAATATTTGAACCCCTTTTTTGCTTTCATAATAGTGTGAAATTGAATAAATAATTTCGTTTATTTATAGCATAAGGCACATTTTACAATAAAATATCTTAAAAATATACATGATCACAGTTGCTTATTTGCCTGAACTAGGCTTATCTTGTGTTTTATGTTATAAAGTGATTTAAACGAATAATAATAATAAATTAAGAATGGGTATTACTGGAATATTTAAATTAAGGATACAGCCAAATTATTAGTAAGTAACAACCAGGAGATCTTCTGCTAAATAATTAAATTTATAGATAAATAATTTTCTATTTAATCTTTTGTACAAAAATGGACCTAGGAATGTAAAGAATCTTTTTACAAAGACATATTTTGAGGATGCATTAGAATCGCCATTATTGCATTTGAGTCGTCATTTCATCTCTTAATATTTGTGGTTTCGTGAATAGTACCAGCCTAAGCAGTCCACAGATAAAAGTTACCTTTTCAACTAGGAAGCCAGTGGGTTTCATTCTTTTATTCATCTTATAAACAATTAAATCATACCTTCCATGAATAATAAATTAAAATGATGTGCGTACCCAAATAGGCAAAGCCGGAGTCTTCAACCTGGATCCAGGATACTGCTTATTGATGTTATTTTTGGAGTTCTCTTCACCACCGTACCACACCAGAAGGCCGACTGGACTACGAGCCAGTATTCCAAATTGTGGCATGGCCTGAAACCATAAAGACAAGATGAAGCCTAAGCATTTTAAATGTTTGTTATCGCTTTTCGACATAGTGACTGTAATAATAATTATTATTATAATATGCCAATTGCTCTTGGTAATTATAATTTTAATACATGTATTTTTTTCTTAAATATTTCGTTGTTCCACAATAGTAATTTCTTACTGTATCGTGGGTGCGTTTACAAACATTAGACACCCAGATCCGGAACAATTATCTGTAGGCCAATGATATTCAAATAAACAGATATGTTACGAGCGCGCGCAATGTGAAGACTCGAATAGATCACAATTGTGACCTTTAGTCTTTAGTTTATGTCACGCATGGCGAAGAGCGATAGGGTTTGTTGAAACAAAAACAAAATAAAAAAATGCGTTCGTGTGTATTTAGAAATTGTACCAATTATGTTACCAAAGTACATAAAACAGAAGGGATCTCATACCATATGTAAGTACGCAATACGGCTCAATTTACTCATTTATTTAATTTTTGTTCCTAATATTCTGATATTTGGAGGTTAGAAAAAGATAACAACATTGTTGGTCAGAATAATGTTTGTTTAAATTCACACGCAAGTGACAAACACTAGCTGTATCTTTCTTTCTTGTTGGTTTTATCAAGCCATTCCTTTCGACTTGTAGTGAAATGTCAGATGAATGAAAAGTATGTATGTGTGCTGCCGCTGCTGCGCGGAACACTTTTTTCAATTGTTTTGTGAGTGTATAACGTATCTGTTTATTTGAATGTCATTGCTGTAGGCCATACAAATATTTGTTCCATGCGGGCATTGAACCCGCGACACGCAGCGCAGCAGCCGATCGCTTAGCTACTACGCCAACCGTGTTGTCATATTGAAACATAAATTGTGGTAAAAATGACCATGGACAAAATAATCCAATTGAATTCAGAATTTTCATAGCACACTTACTCGTACGGCCTATTTTTCCATTTTGCACCTAAATCTATACTGATGTGGCTATAAAACAAAATACTCACGTAATGATCCTCATCACCAACGTACAACACTCCATTATGAAGATACGGAGTGGCTCGACCGGTCAGGAGTAGCGTCACCACGTTTATGGAACCCTCAACGTGAGCGGACACCAAATGGGTTATCTTGCCATCCAGGTCTTTCTTGATGCTGTAATTAATTAAGAAAGATAAAAAGTTTTGCTTTTAGGTCTAGCTTCTTATCAGTTTAAAAATGAAAATAATCTCTGAAAAGGATCAATTTATATTGGTCTACTATCAGTATGAGTAATTATTATAGCACACATAGGACCTAAGATTGAATTAAAACGACAGTTGATATAGATCAAACATAATTGTTTTATTAATTATTTAAGTCTTCAAATTGTGTAGTATCCGTCAAATAACCCAAATAAAGTTACATTGCCTGATACTCATTGGTAACCCTTCCCCCAATAGTTCCCCCATGTCGTAGCTTCAAATCCAGGCAGGCGCTTTTCTTTGAGTAAATTATTTCATCATCACTGCTCTAAAAACGGCAAAGGTAAAACATCGTGACGATACCGGCCATGTCCTAAGCGCAGGCCACATAGAAATGGCGTCAGGCGCGGACTTGGCACGGGCGGCTTCCTATTCCATTCAAATTTCATACAAAATGCATGGAAATAAAGCGCAATTTGATCAGTCGCGGGCGCCGAACTGGCGCGTCATAACCACGTCCGAGCAACGACATACCGTGTATACCGGCTGTATTTCCATGCATTTTGTATGAAATTTGAATGGAATAGGAAGCCGCCCGTGCCATGTCCCATTTCTATGTGGCCTGCGCCCTGGAATCACAAACTCGATGATATGTGACATCCATCAACCAAAACTGGGCCCGCGTGGTGTACTAAAGCCCAGTAACTCTCTCACAGATAGGAGTCCTGTGTGTGTAGTGGCAACGTTAAAAAACTGATTTTATTATATCAAAGGAAAATTACTTACTTATCACATCCTCTTGATAACACACAAGCATACAGCAACAGTAGAGCTCCAATACCATCTTCAGTTTGGAACTGTCAAAAACCAGATAAGAATAATAAAAGTATACCCACATGAAGCGTGATTCTCCGTCAACCACATCATTGCTTACCATCAGGCGAGATAGTGGTCAAACGCGAGTCGACCAATAAACAAAAAAGAAAAAAAATACACAAAAATATCTCTCCACTGCATTCTAATATTATAATACATAAAATAACTGCATAAAATCACGCCTGTGTATTCCGCGAAGGGATAGACACATGCACATCCACATTTCGCTAGCTATGTTTAAGTCCCAAGTAATAAAAGACGAGCCTTTTGCCACCAACCGGGCACAAATCCAGACGGGCTGCTATTAAGAAATTCCACATGGAAAAACCCAACAACACTTTGCCCGACCAGAGCATGGAACCGATGTTTTCGTGCTCATTATTAGCGCCTGGGACCAATGGATCAACGAGACATACAAAACAAGTAAATTTTCAAAATTTAAGAAACTCCTGACGCATTTTTATTTCATGCTACATAATTTATCTAGTACATAGTAGATACGCTTCGATTGGAAATCTATTGAACATGTAATATATGACACGATATCTTGCGAAAACACCTTGATTCAAAGAGTAAAACGCCCATAAAAATGTGAAGGCGGTTTTTCAAAATTTTTAAATTTTACTTTTTGCCTCTTTGCCTTGTTTTTTCTGTTTCCTGCTTGGTATGGAGGGATGTGGAAATTCGTATTTTTTTCTACTCCTCCGTTATTCTTTTCTAATTAATTTCGTTGCGGGATCCAAGACGGTTAAATTCATTCTCTGAGACTTCGTCGAGCTTCATTGCTTCGGCGCTTTTCTGGTGGTTGCAACTGTTGATTCTGACTTTTAGGAGTTGCAGTGGTTTGTGAATAGAGCGGCGGGATTGTCCCCGAAGGTTTGGGCAGAGGTGCAGAAAAATACTATACAATATTAAAAATAACACTTACCAAATATAAATACCGCTTCAGAAATATTTGGAGATCCTCCAAACTCGTGAATTCAAATATGTGCAGCTTGCAAGGGAATTTAATTTATGAAAACTTCTGAAAATAAAGCGAAGCATAAAATACTTTGTTGGTTAATTTTAGACATTGTCATTTTGAGCAGTGCCTTTGAAACATTATCTGTGTAAAGTAAAATTAATTGCAGACTTCGAACGACTTAGTCTACTAATTTGCTCACACTCGGTTTTTTATTATTTTATTCTTTTTGTTTTAATAGACATTTTGCAACCTAAAAATAATATAAGCATGCTGTGTCTATCGCATCATATTGTATACTATGTTTATATCATATTGTTTGTATTATTAGAATAAACAGTGTAGCAATTGTAGATACACCAATAAATAAATTAAATAATTAAAAAGAACTAATTGTTTAATAGATTAATAAATAAATTAGTTGTCTTACGTATGCGTTTATATTTAAATAGCGGAAGCCTCGCAGTTTCAACCGCATAATCAACGTTCCCGTAGGAATACAGGGACAAAAAGTAGTCTATGTTGCCCGGGGATAGTGTAGCTTTCCAATGGTTAAAGAATTTTTGAAATCGTTCCAGTAGTTTTTAAGATTATTCGTTTCACACAAAAAAACAAATCTTTCCTCTTTATAATATTAAGTATAGATTAGAATAGAATTATAGATATTGAATTGCGTACCTATTTGTTGACTTGCATCGCAAAATCTCGTATCGGTGTGATATAAATCGATTGCATCGCACCATCAGGAAAGGGGCTTAGAAGTGTTTACGGGAGATTTTCCGAAGAAGGTAAACACCGGGAAGAGTAGAAGGCTATTGATCAACCTTTGCCAAGTATTTACTCTATCCTAAAACAGATTGAAAAAAAAAATAACCTTCTCAGTAACCCCATCTTGATAATACGCCGAGCTATGCTTCACATAGTTATTTTCGCTGGGCAGTGCGAGCATAGCCTTGGGTTCCACTGCAGCTTGGCCGGTGTTGCCACCGCCTCCACAACGCCAGATCACTTCGCTGCAGGCACGCCAGAGAGCTTCTTCCTGACGCTCTTCGGAAGGACGGAGGTACCTGGAAGAATAATTGGAGATTATTAAATGTACGGGCGGCGTCAAAAGTACAGTCACATAGATAAAATGTTTATTAGTGTGTGACATTTAGCGTATTTTTTTTTGTATAACCTTATTTTTTGATAATATTGTGTGTGTTCTGCATCGTCAAGTTTTTTACAAATCATCTGCTACGGTCTCGTTATCTATAGCAAGCGTCAATACAAGAGTCAAACGTTGTTAAAATTAGGTTTCAAAAGTATAAATTTTTATTTTTGTTTAAGAGTATAGAAACAGCTACTGTTTTAAAAAAGTAAGGACGTTAAAAAAGTTGTCTCAAAATACCATTATCTCAGCTTTCAAGTTACAGATTATAAATGTAGTGGTTATCATGAACCGTTACATAAAAATAAAGAGAAAATATGACGCCATCATCGAAAATACGAAAAGTTTTACACCATTTATTTAATGTTTACAATTTTTTACAAACCTTTTTATAATCATAAGTTATCATAAAACTTTTGATAAAGTAAAATGATTAATCAAAACGGATTTGCGTCTGTGAGACGAGATGATAAATTCTCAATAGATCCTTTAGCGATTACAATAAATTATAATATTGGTATCTAGTGTAATCCAAGTTTGATAACAAATTATTTCAAAATGTTTCGTAATTATTTCAAACAGAACATTGTTTTGAAATTCTCCTAAAATAAACACGAAATAGTTTCTTGCTAGTTTGAATTGAATGAAAACAGTTGCAACAATTATTTCATTTGTTCTTAAGATTTCAACACGCCTGTAATCGGATGAAGTGTAGTAATAATACATTCTCATTTTGCCATTTATTGGTTTACCTACATACTATTATTAACCAGCAAAGCTACACAATTTTTCAACAAGATTAACTCTACAGCCAAACATTATACCTACTGAAATACATAGTTAAAATTATTATCATTGTTAAACATTTTTGTAGCATTTGGTAGGGTAGGACCACATAATTGTCACTAAATGAAATAAGGAACGCGAAAAGAGGATCAGTTGATTGAAATAGAGTCCAGCAGTGGACGTCGTCTGAAAACGAAGATGATGATGATCATGCCGTGATTGGCATTTATTCATAAAATATATTCTCACATATCCAAAACAGACAATTACAATAAAATATCCTCCAACGCCATTAATATACCCAGTATTTGAAATATACAGCGATGGTGAGAGCATAAAATCGACCATTTGAACTAAAATATTGTTCGACGATGCATAGTGCAGATTTATGCTGGAACACGGCATTCTCAGGAATTATGATCGGCATTTTGAAGCTATGCTAAATGCCTTTGCGCATGAATCTTTTGGGTTATTACGAGGAACGATCAGATCAAGCGTCGTAAGTGGAGATGGATTTGCCACTCGCTCTGGAGGGACTCCGACCATATATTCTAACAGGTCATGGATTGAAATTCTCAGGTAAACAGTAAGCATGACCGACCCCGTCAAACCCGGCCACGCACGTGTTGGTAGAAGTGACAAGCATCTGAATGACATGGAGAGAGGTGAAGCGTGACGTTCGAGACCAGTCGCGATGGAGGACTACAGTGGACGTCTTCTGCCTCAGCTAGGGGATATAGAATCTTAAGTCAAATCAGAAGGATTATTTACGTCTGCTCTGATCAACTCTGGACAAAAGCCAGCCCACATTCCAAAAAACGCATTACCCTCCTTCGGCAGTCGGGTAAAAAAGGTAGCTGACATGGCATAAAAGACTGCCAGACCTAAATTAGACTGGAGAGGAAATGTCTGCCGTATCTCCGACCAACTGTGGGCCCAAATATCACAGAACTGGTGCCCTGAAGAAGTAGGGTTTATTTTAGTCAAAAACCGACTTATAACGATTGTTTTACAAGTCATTTTAAAATTAATAATGACTATTTTAAACTTTATCGCCGCCAGCATAAAATCATCATCAGCTGCCGTAGTAAATTAAATTATACATTACGTGTTTGGGATTGACAAAATCATATTACTGAAATGTTTTTTGAATTAATGATACAAATAATTATGCAAATATTAATATTATTACTATTCAATATTATTTTCATCAAATTTGAATCTAACACAAACACATATACATATATTATTTGAAACAATTAATAGTTAAATCTTTAGCTCAATTGGTTGTTAACTACACTAACAAGGCTCATGTTTGCAAACACATTACTATCCATATTATGAAAATGCGAATCTTTGGATGGATGAAAGAAAAAGAAAGAAAAATATTTCTGTCTCTCACAGAAAACACGAGAGATAAACAAAAACAAAAATTAGAATATGAAGATGATAAAAATAAAACTATGGATGTATGTTTGTAACTCAATCATGCCAGAACGGCCGAACGGATCTGGATGAAATTTGACACAGATATGAATTATTTATGTTCCCTTGGGATAACAAAACACTAACATGCGGGAAAATCCGCTGACAGAAGCTAGTAATCCATATCTATTAGCATAACATAGCATAATCAGAGTTAACGTTCCCATTGCTGGAACACAGGGCTCCTCTCTGGAAGAGGGACTGAGCCATAATTCACTACGCGGCCCCAGTGCGGGTAGATGGATGTCACATATCTTCGATTTTTTGTTTCTAGGACATGCCAGTTACTTCATGATTTTTTCGTTCACAGTTTTGAGACCAGTAGTGATGAATTGAATTACACCAAGTAAAGCGCCTGCCTGGGTTCAAACCCACGAGCTACGATACGTATGTCTAAGTCAGGGCCATTACAACAGAGTCACCACTGCTGTGGTTGTAGGTATCAGGAAACACAGACTCCGGCAAGGAATATCACTCCTTAGTTGTATGCACAGTGCAATTAATCCGTAAACATAAAAAAATATCACATCCCAAATTATACATTGCCAATTAGTTCATACCGTTTATATGTTCAACGGTTAAAATTTTTAAGCTTATAATGACCCAACCGATGGTTAGTGGTTAATCAATAGGTTGTTCAATTAAATTAGCAATACCTATTGAATTTTATTGCAATCCCAAATTAATTTAATAGGACTGATAATAAACTCACCTATCTATATATTAACTGAAACCTGAAGTGCTGGGCTATTAACTCAGTCTGCATTTTGAAATTATAAAGAGTTTGATAAACGTAACGTAAAATATGTAAATATAAAAATCGTATGCCGTCAGGAACAAAGTTCTTCATACATTCCTCACGCTCATAGAAATATTCAATGAGAGAAAGAGAAAGGCGTATGGAAGGGTATAACTCAAAAATCTGACGTGTTTTTTTACCAAATCTTAAAAATAAATTTGACTGACCGACTGCACAGCATGATTTTTTTTCTTAGCGCCCAAAAGCCGCTATTTTCATTTTTTTTCATTTTAATGTAGCCAGTGACACTCGCAAGGTTAAGACGAATCGATTGACGTAAGAATCATTAAAATCGACCTACTGCGTTTGGTCTCTAGATAGATCACCACACAGGAACAAACATACATACACTGATAAACACAGTACCCTCAGTTGCGCAGCCAGGTAAAAAAATAGTACAGGCACAAAATACGAACGAAAAAAAGACAATAATATAAAGTAACAAATATAAAAAGTGCTGTAAGGCCAAAATCATTTCTTTCCTAGCATAAAACTGCGGTAGTACCTTCTAACAAGTAAATACCAAATCTAGAAAAAAATAGTCTCATAAATCCAACACTTTTCTTCTAACATTATATTGCCACAGCCTACCAAAGATCTGTATAAGTCTAAATATATAAGTATAAGTATAAATCTTCGATATCGAATAAGACGTAAATATTTTTATATCTCGGTCGTCAAAATAACCGCTTTTTCAGTAGAGATTTGAACGTAGTTCCAGACTGGCATCGTTTGTTATAACCAAGGTAGGAGTACGAAAGGGAACGCCTGTAATTTTTATAGCAACGCCTCTGGGTTAGAACAATATTGCCGGTATATTTTTAGGAATCCGTTCCTCAGAAGCAAAAAAGGAAACCATATACCATATCTTTATATACCATATTCTTTCCTATATGGGTTCCTTTTTTTGCTTTTGAGGAATGGATCCCTAAGAATATACCGGCAATATTGTCAGCTCATTAGATCAATGTATGGTGAAGTCATAATTTATGAACTTTAATACTAGACGGTCAAAATAACTGTGCAATTTGAGCTATCAATATCCCTCTGACGTTCTTTCTCGCTATTGCCTCATGAGGCGAAAGCGGGGTGCCGCGCGGGTAGGCGGGAGTGGAGTCGTTTGACGTACGAAGTGCACAGTTATTTGGACCGTGTATTAATGTTGCCTAATTAATGTGGTGAATGTAGCTGTTTGTGCGGAACTTTCGATGCGTGAATCCGACCCGCACTTGGCTCTTATGTGATAGATTGATGATATTTTTTTGTTGCTTTTTTATTATTAAAATTGATGTTATCGAGAATATTGGGTTCTCGCGTCGTGTGATTAATATTTTGTAACTGGATTTTGCTTGTTACATGACATGGTGACGAATCGATCTGTTTCCAGGGGCTTTGAGGTTATAAAAGTGGAATAATCACAAGGGATTGAAGACACTTTTTTTTTTTTAATCATTGCCCCACACTAGGAATTTCTCATGTATCGTGGGTGCGTTTACAAACATACTTAACTAACTTTGGTATTTAATATGAAAATTATCAGGAAAGTTATTATCTAACCCAAACATACGAGTACATATCATCAAGCCTGTATTTCCCGAAGGATTAGGCAGAGGTAGTTCTATTAATAGTACAATCACATTATTTTTATCAGTTCTGTTTAAGTTTTTTTTTCCAAATTGTGTTTGCAAACGCACCCTGCGTTTGCAAACACAATTTGGCAAAATGGGGTTTTATAGACCCGTCTAATACCCAGTGTGAGTGCGGTACCCCTTTGCAAGATATGGCACACATGCTGGAGTGCCCCAAGTGCCCACACACCTGCACTTTGGAGGACCTTATGCTCACCACTGACGCCGTAATCGGGGTGGCCACCTACTGGGCCCAAAATATATAAAGAGTTTACCATCGACTCGGAATGAAGAAGAAGGGGGCGTTTAAACGTTACCGTGTTTTAGGGGGCGAGCCTATTACCATCAACAGAGCACAAGTCCATATTCCGATCTGCTACTGAGAAATTACAGAAAAAAGAAAACAATACCTAACACTTTCAAAATTGTGTCGCGACACAGGATAACGTCGTTTCCAAAGAAAAATGATTATACTTACGTATCTGGAGGGACGTCACACTTGTTATCCTTAGTCTGTGGCCTCGAATCGAATAGCAACCACTTGATCACATGAGCCTGCAGTGCAGATAGTAATGATCTGTGCCAAAAATAATGTAGTGTTATCATCTGAATCCAAGCAAAAGTAGGAACGTATTTACCTACCAACAGGAAGGTAAAAGAAAGTGTCTTATATTATGACAATTAATATATTGTGCTGACTTTCCACCTAATGTCAAATAAGGAAGAGATATACATGAACACATATTTTATTATTTAGCCAGTAGCTCATCGATAAATATACTAAAATAAAATACTAATTACTAATAGTGAAAACATTATCAAAATTGATCGGAAAACCAACGAGATATAACGATTTTAAACAAATATATTATCTGTCCTCGCGAAAACACCGTTTCTTAATAAAAGTATATAGGCAGATGTACTAGCGAAAACAAACTCCATAGATTGGATGTATTAGACTTTGATTTCAGAGTCAATATTGAACTTCTCTTTCTAATTACCAACTTTAAAGCCTTATAACTTCGTTGCTGATGATGATAACTTTGCGGACTATTATTGGAAGGGAGACTTTATCAGCAGTATCCAATGATATAACACAAAATGATGGTCAAGTTCACTATAACGGTATGCTATGTTACCTGGCTCCATTCCGTGGGGCAGCTAGTCCATAGCCAAGAGGCTGGTCTGGCGGCCTCATCACCAGCGGGGTACGGATCCATTCTCCTCGAGGTGGACACGAGGCCGAGCTAAAGCAGGTGACACGGAGTTCCTGTGCAAATACAGTAAATAAAAATTAAAGTGTAATCGGCAACTACTTAAATCGGCATCAAAATTCTAATAACAACGAAAGTTCAATATTGCTTCGACCCGCTTGGGGCACCCTGGGTTATATTACTAATTCTACAAAAATACAATACATTAAATAGCCCACTGTCACTCCAAAATAATGTAGCTTTTACTGCTGAAAGCATTTGCAAAATCGGTTAGGTGCTTTTGAGTTTATCCATTACGACGACGACGTTCATTGAGTAAATAAATATCTTTAACCGAACTCTGAGTTTATAGCTAACACAGAGTTAGTAAATATCATTATTGTATGACATATTATAATTTAACTTCGTGTTTGCAACTTACTCCACAGTGAGAATTAGAATTTTAATTCTAAATTATAAAAAACATAATTATAAAACTCAACATTATAATTATAAAACTAATTTAAAACGTTACAATATCAAAAAGGAATGTTCAACAAAAACACTAACAATATTTTGCAATAAAAGTTAAGAATTCTGCAAACACAATGGTTATAATAAAAATATGCTATGTATATGCTGGGCTATGTCTACAAAGACCAGGACATCAACAATATACTCACAGTCGCTAACTCCTCAGTTATCGGCATCCCACCGACCACAGCTGGTCTGGCCCCATTCAATAACTTGTTCCTGGCATACAGAACGCGCTCTGAAAAGGATTTTTAGTTTCATTCCTTTGCTTTTACATTGACAGCTCTCGATTTTGTCTGTGTTATTCCAGATTAATCTGGATTGAAACATTTGGCGAAGTAAAAATGTTAATAGAGATTGGATCAGACCTTTTTGTAATAATTATTGGTATTACAAAAAGGTCTTAACTAGTTTGGGGAAACAAACGTACCTATAAAAATATTTAAAAGCATAAAACAAACAAGCTTCCAAATGTAATATATATAGAGTATTGATAACATTAATTTAGTAAAGATTGAATTGCTTTTACTTAGTGTTTTTAAAAGAAAATTATTCCGTCCCAATGCCAGAATATGTCCAATATATTTTTTCAGAATCAAATTACGTAAACTTTCATCTAATTCACGAAAATAACAATTTAGCGAATATCAGTGGCAATAATCGTAATTTTCAAGGTATTCGAGAATCACGTTTTCTTTCCCATACCTGCGCAACAAATCCTTACTTTCTCATATAAATGGACCCCCCTTTGAATCCTGTTAGCTGAACCATTGTTAGGATCACAATACATTCCAATTACGAAGGTTTCTTACCAGATTTTCTTGCTGCCTCCGTAACTTCGAACGAATTTAGGAAAAAATGAGGAAATATAATGGACGATAGCAATGTAGCATCTTATGATTTCATATTTGCAATGCTTTATGTTTCATTTCGGATTAGGTTGATCTAAACAATGATTTTCTATTATATCCTTAAAATGTTATTCAGCATTACTTCCCGTTTTGTTGTCTTCGTCAATTACAAATACACCAGACCGATTATCTCTCGAGTTTTTAAATTAAAATATGGCCATTAGTGCTAGAAACCTCAGCAATTTGGATTACCCGCAGAAAAATGTCACAATAGATTTCCGCAAGGTAATGCTTGAGCCCATCAATTATCAAGCAGAATGAGAAGACGAATTTATTTTAGAAATCCATACTAACATCATAGCTGGCATCCTAAATCGCTGAACCGATTTTGTTGTATTTTAATATAGATATACATTTGACCTAGAAGAAGGACGTGAGCTACTCAAATATTAATTATATGAACAAACAAAGTTGTAGGCACCACCTAGTGAAATATAAATTAAAAAGTCTCCAGGAATTTACATAGTTACACTCCCCAAATGTTTTTCCCTATCAAAGGGCCAAAATTGGATCCAATCGAATTTAGAGTACCTCAATTTGTCTCCATTTATTTTGATCTTGACCTGAGAAGTCTTCAAGTGACTGTAAATAAATTGGATGTAGGGATTTAAATTATTCTGAACAGCGTTTGCTGTACGCGTTTACGTTTATTTTCGGGTTTGAAAGAGAATCAAGAAATAAGGAATCTGTCTCTAAAGTAACGATATAAATGGAAATTATTCATAGATCGCTTGGTGTACGATTTAGAAGCGAACAATATTATTACTTTGTATCACAGTGCAAAAACCCAAAAATCTAGACAATTGCCATTGTACGAGTTATCTTGGACATCACTGTCAATAGTACAGTAAAACATCATGAGGAAACCTAGACTTATAGTTAATACTCGTATACGTCTGAAATCACCAACCGGCCTAGATCAAGCATGTTGATTTACGGTCGTGCATTCTCCCGTACCGTATTATTACTATCACTAGGCTTCGTGTTTAAGATTGGTATTTACACATTTTAATGAGGAATATCTCTTTTGTTGATTTATCAATAAAAAATGTAAGTACAACAGGAAAATTCAGAATTAAATAAAATGCAAAAATAAGAGTTTTTGTATCGAGTTTCTGCAAATCTTCCTCAAAGCAAAAAATCAAGCTTTCTTCTTCGTGGCTTGGCAAGCCATTGTTTGCACACCGCATTTTCTTATGTATTTAAGCGACGTCCTCCGTGGGAAGAAGTGCAGGTGAAGCATTTAATAGGGGTTCTAATAAAAAAGAATAGGTTTTTGTAAAAAAAAATTGCTACTTTACAAATAATGTTAAAAACTTTTTGATACGAAAATGTTAAAAATAATACAAATATCTACCCTGCATAATTTGATGGACCAACGCTGACTTGAGGCTTTAGAAAAACTGACATTCGACCAGCGATAAAGAGCGTCAAAAATTTAAATTGTTTGACTTTATGGCATTTCGAAAGCGCCCATCATACCACATACGTTTAATAGAATTGTAATCGCTTATACAATCTATTTTATCTAGGTCCTGTATATAATTTATAATGCCTTGACAATAAACGCGGCTATTAAAACTAGTAGTCTAGGGGCTGTATACTGTAGACTGAGTATGAAGGGACTTCGATGGTACATTCCTGACCTTGTTTCCACGGGCCCTGAAAAGCGCCACCTCCGGGACTCTTCCTCGACAGTCGCTGGAACTTCGGGCCGCACTCTGGAAGTACGGCCCGCTTGATTCCATGAGCACCTTTCTGGAATCTGGAGGCTTTATGTGGGGATCGTACGATCCATGGCACTCTACTGACGGCCCGCAACTTTGGAATTCTGCAAAGACCTCAAAGAGCAATGGCCGTCAGGGTGATAAAAGGATTCCGTCAGGGTGATCAGAGGATACCAAACGGTCTCTTTCAAAGTGGCTAGCCTCTTGGCTGGATCACCATCCTGGGATCTTGAGGCTAAAGTGCACGCGTCAATGTATCCGTGGCGCCGGGATGCACTAGAGCGGGGTAGCACCTCATGATGCTTCGTCATTCCAAGGTGTATAGGAATGAGCTCCGCCAAATCCTAGTGGTGGAGTGGGAGCAGCGACTTGCGCAATCCAGCACAAGGCATGCTAATATAGCGTCAGTTTGACCCACTTTGAGGAAGTGGCTGGAGAGACGATATGGGCCGATGCCCGGTTGCCACCATTGTGCAGCGCCGTGACCTCGTCGCGGCGGTCGTTGCTGCGGATAAGCTCTCGCTTCCGATCATGTTCCAGTCCATGGTTGGAAGCCAGAGCGCGTGGGACGCTGACGCCTTCTTTTGCAAGGAAGTGATGGTCGCTAAGGAGGCGTCGGAAAGGAACAGGGAGAATATAACCTCCCTCCCTATCCGTAGTAGACGCACCGCGCAGCAGAAACCACGGAACGATCCTGGACAGTTAAAAACTCGTAACGGTGGCGCGCCATGTTCTACGCGCGCTTCTCTAGAGGAATTGCGTCCACGGCCGCAGAGGATGACGGGGTCCGCATTAATTCACGCGGGCCAATTACCTGGCCAGGGGAACGTGACAAAATGTGCAAGCACTTTTTCACGCCCCAGCCAAAAGTAGCTGCAGAACACCGTGTAGTTTTAGTCAGTTAGAGTCTGACCAACCCTGCTTGCCCCAGGGTGGAGGACATCCATAAGGATTTCCACAAGTTATTAAAAAAGAAAAAGGTTCAAGACAAAGTTACGGTATATCAGAGTCACGAACGAGAACGACTTTACAAAGGTCCAAATTGTATGGGCTTGGCATGCGCTTCCGAAATGACTCTTAGCATATTTTGACTTTTCTTTTTATCGGTAAATAGATTATCTTGTTTAGATCCAGTATCAATAAACAAAAATCGCACCATAATACTCGTCCTGGTAAGTACCAAGCACCCTTTGCCTCATACTACCGTCTCCAGTCTGGTAGCGGGAATAGAGATAGTGCTGTGATACACTCATGAGTCCCACGGTGTCCAGTAGTAACAGGTCTTGACAAGTTGAAGTCCACTCCGGAATAACGAGGGTAACAAGCCGGCTCTTCAAATCCAATGAAATTGGAAGAAAACTTTCAGTACGGGAGTAAGGAGTCCGTTTGGTAAGTTGAGATGGTACTCGAAAAGAAACTTAATTGTTTTCCGTGTTGAAGTGGTTTTTGATTGAAACTAGAATTTAGCGTAGTTAGAAAGTAATGAACAACATTTTGCTATCAGCTTTCAATGACCAAAATTGAGGCTCTTTATAAAACTATTGAACTAACATCCAAATTATTAATAGGGTAGTGAAATTAGTTGGAATTTGAGTCCATTAGCGTTGATTGGAGTATTCAATTTTGATATTCATATAAATAAATCGAAAACGTTTCATTTATTCCGAATGGTGTCCGATTCCGATTGATCAATTTTACATAAAACAATTTGATTTATGGGAAATAAAATGTTCAGTGAAATTAAAAAGTATATTATTTATTGTGATCCATAATTATAAATCCTTTTAGATTTTTATATAAAATCTCTTGAATCCTTCTACCAATTATTTTTAATGAGTAAGTCGATGTACATAATACTTTTCAGAACCAATTAGTAAACCAACAATATTAAGAAGAAGAACTGAACTGAACTGAAGAACTTATTATTATTAGGATCACTGGTTCCTCTTTCAAAAAAAAAATTGGACTCTTATCCAATATTTTTACACACAATCTCACTTCGGAATGCGAGGAAGTGAAAATCGGTATTGACACCTCACGAGGAAAGAAAACACGTACAAATTAATGCAGAACGGACTTTTCACTTTGGTATATAGTGTGAAATAGCTGAAGTAATTGCGTTCGTGCCACACGCTCGTTCAAGGGCAACCAGACATAAGCAATATATTGGTTATTGAAGGCTGCAATAGTACAGTTGGATGCAAAAGTCGTAAAGTTCCAAGTTTTGTAATAAGACTGTAAAGTTGTAGAAGGTGGTGACATGATGAATGGCTATGCATTTGTTTGTTCATAAGTTATTGCAAGCAAGAATGATTTAAATGTTTTCAAAAGCAAGGATGACTAGTCTTATCCAGAATGAACCAATTTTAAGGTGGTATATTTACTATCATTGAGTCATAAAAGTTTACCGGCAAAATATGAAAAAGCAGAAAACTATAATAAAAAAATATAATAATAGTATTATATTTTTTTTTACGATTTGTTTTGCCACTGTGCAAAGTTCTCCCCCACAACCTTTCGTTAATGACAGAATACAGAATTGACATATAACAGAATTTATAAAATAAAATAAAATGGATATTAAAATTTGCTAAAGCAAACATCAAAATACTAGTAGACAATAATAGTGGCAAACGCTAACAAAGAACTTTCCCTCATATTTGCACGCTTAATAAAGATTTTAAATTAGACGTCAATCATTGTGGTGAGTAGTTCACAATCGATTTATCTACATGACCGATATATGATGACAAATGGTTGAAGATATTAAAGGCGAAAATAGAGAAATAGGCAAGTGTGTGGAGACAATGCATTGGTTTGGCTTTGCGTTGTAGTAAGAAATCAATTTAATTACACATTTAAGTAAAAGGTTTTACCAAAATTAAAGAATAGAAAATTAAACTATATACATAATACTGCAAGAAAACATATACATTATGGAACATTTTGACGCTATTTTTGCAGGTCAGGTACATAGTAAGTTTTATGATAAAAAGATTAAATAATTTTTTCTTGAACTGGAAAGTTTCTGTTTTACTTGGAAATTTTCTGTTACATGAATATAATTATTATTGTGGTTACGTGAATTTACCTTCAAATGTAGCTGCAGCACCTTCCCGACTAGTTCGAAGCATTGTTCCAAAAGTGCTACAATAATAGAAAAATATTTAATTGCAATGGCAATATTTATATAACTTTAAAATATTACCTTTTAATTTAAATAATGATTTGATAGAAGAGACCATTGAAACGGAAAGTTTCGTAGTAAGAAATATTTTAAAACTTTGTACACTAAGTTGGAATAAAAGGCACAACAAAACCTAGCAAGATTAGAAACAATTTGGCCATCCAATTTAAAATCATTGCCCGTCATGATGTCAGCCAATCAAATAACAAACTCACAATAAAGCCACAATCAAAAACATCAAAACTCACTTTTGTCAAACGAAAATCGTTCTTAGCACAACTGCAAAAAGCTCACAAGGTGTAATAAAATGATGCAGAAATAATGCACGTCAAACCAGCGTAGGTGATTGTTTGGAAATGGAATGGTTGCATTTGCTTCACGCCGTTCCCTTGCACATTATAATGTAGATAAGCTTGGTTTGTACCTACGTGTTAAATAAAACAGCGGTATGTCAGTGGATGAGGCAGTTTGGAAAATAAAACTACCTAAAATATTTCCGCAAGGAACAAATCTTGATAAGGTCTTAGAAACTACAGTTATGATAAGAAAGCTAGTAATACACCATTTCACAATTAAAAAAAGAAAAGCTCAGAGAAATAATATCAAAATGAAGGAAATACAGAAAAATACTAGAATTATAAAAATTACAACAATGAATGGAACTGACGGAATCATTACTGCTTATTTTGTGACAAAACGAAGGACATTTTATTAATGAAACAAGTTGGTCATGAACGCCATATTGGCAGATATCTATAAATATGTTAACTATGAAAAATTTTTAGTAGGCGATAAAAAAATTGAATATTGGGATGAAGTAGGTAAGTTCTTAGATTTTTCAAAGTTTGTGACTGTAAAGATGGACATAAATCAAACGTTGCAATTTACAGTAAGCGTACAGTTTGCAAACTAGAAAACGAAGTTTTATAAAATTTAAGTCATAATTTACTAAATATTTTGAGAAGAATCAGACAGACCAAATTAAAAAACCAAAAGAAAAAATCTATAAATCAAAGAAGACTAAAAAGAAGAGAAAGAAAAAATACATCAAAGTGGTCTGTGTTCAGCCAACCGTGGTTTTGAATTAAAACTTTACGTTTTGTAACCTATCACACAAAACATAAATCCTAGACTAAGTTTGCTATATTGTATCTTACATCACTAATATCGGTTGCTAGTATTGCCACCGTGCCACCTACCAACCTTATAGGAAATTAATATTTTATTTTTAGCGCCAATATCGAGCGTGTGTTCGTGTATCCGCGCAATAATATGGCGAGCCATATTTTAAAAATGGCATCGGGAACGGTTTAAAAAAACCGTTACGCTCTATAGGATTTTAGAATTGTTTTCTATGTTGATTTATGATGTTTCATTCTTTGCTTGTCTGTTTCCTGTATGTGGATTTTGGGATCCGAAACAAAAAATGGTGGTGAATCTTTTTCTGTTATAATAGTAAGAGAGATTTAAAGTGGTGGGTAGTCGTATGTTTCTGTAATCGGATATTTTGCTGTCAATAAATTATTGCAAGGTGGGTGTATGATCTATGTAGGTACTTATGTCCGTTCTTCAGATTCGTTACAATGTAAAACGCTGACACTGAATTTTACGTAGGTATATTTACATTAAGTTGAGAGTTGCGTTATGATCATGTTTTTTAATGCGCGTTTTTTTGTGGGAAGTTTGTAATTAATTTATATGGAGTAAAATTTACGAAAATGAATTGTATTTTATTCACGTGACTTCACAACTACAGTTTTCATTTAAAGTAAACAATGACTTAAAACTAACGTGAACTGCTTGGCACTATTTTCATATTTTACCAATGACACTTACTTTGACTTGACTTTATCCATCTTTGTTTCATTTGACAAATTAAACACTGGATTTTATTTAAATGTATTCTCCTACCTTTGCTTTCTTTCCTCGTACTGGTTCCGTTCACCATAATGATCAGACGAAGTGGTACTGTGTAAGGCAGCAATTAGTTATCTATGCCGATAGCAAACTACTGCCGAAAATGTTAACTTGATGTTACAAGAGTATGAGTGATAGCGGATATTGGTCCTTAAGATATACCGCAATTTAACCAAAATAGCACGATTAAGTACGTCGTTATTTACGTGTATCTGTGCATATCGAGAGTTTTACTTGATATGCTTTGAGGTATGTTCTGGTGTCAAAGCAAGCATCAATACACAAGTTTAGTCCTTCTTTTTTTAAATTGTTGATGTAGAAACGAAATGGACGGTGAACTTATTCCTTTAAAACTAATTCAAATTTGCTGGTGTCATTCATCAGCGCATCAGTATTAGTAACGCATCTACGATTTCAATATTGTCCATACATGATTATAACAAATTGTCATCAAGTGGGCCGTCTACTTGTTTGTTACCTAATATCTTAATGTTTGACTTAAACCACTACTGAGCATTCCCCATATTTTT
This sequence comes from Orthosia cruda, assembly GCA_964057195.1. NCBI lineage: Eukaryota > Metazoa > Arthropoda > Insecta > Lepidoptera > Noctuidae > Orthosia > Orthosia cruda. Next base: position 32,620,742 of record OZ059825.1, on the reverse strand, counting down.
TGAGTTCTCTTGCCTACTCTGACGAATCTGTCATTCACGTGTTTGAATAGTCACGCCAGTGATTTTTAAGGCTGCCCCGGTGACGACCTACGTACCCACAGGATGACTTTTCTGTCATATCTGTCCCGATGCATTGTAAAAATGTTTGAACACGTTAATTGTTCATGCCTTACCCCACTCAAACACTCAAAGTGTGCTGTTATGCATTCATCAAACTAATCAAGAAGATAAGCATAACTTGCAGCGTTTAAGTCTTAAGATATTGAGTTCTCGGTAATGTTTGACTTTACTTTGTTTTTATTAGTTTGAATGTATGTAGAATATTCATGAGTGTTTCTTGTAGTTTAGTCCGGAATTGGGTAATTTTTGGATACCAATTATAATCAATGAGGATGATTTCTAAACCAACTACTATGTATGTGGTACTGACCAAATTGCTCGATATTGGTGGATAGGAATGTTTCCTGGGTTGAAAAATGATAATTGTATATAGTCCGTCAATGAGATTATCAAATAATATTGGACCCATATTGTTTTGCTTTATCATCAATTAAATAAAAATTTACACAGATAAAGCGCATCAAAATTCAAGAGTGGGGGCTTGTGACGTCACTTTGTCAGTATAGTGTAGCACACCGTGACTTCACACGATATGTCAACGCACTGTATCGTTATATTTGTTTATATTCGTGGCAAAAGAAAAATACGTGTCCAATATTCTTAGGTTATCTAACTGACGGACTAAATAGATGTTTAATGTCAACTGATATTTGCAAGATGCACACTACGACACCAAGGACAGACACAGATGGAGGAATATTATAAGAATAAGGTTGATCTCCCGTCGGGGAAACTCGACCCTCAGTAATGAGGAGCACGACACGAGGAGGAGGACTGCTATTTATGTATACGACTGCTTAATTTCATCACGTTGTATTTTTAAATCTTTTTGGGGAATCTTTCATAGATATTCATGCTAATCTTTGAAAACAATCTTACATAGAATACTCACTTGATAGTAATTTCTAACAGTTTTATTGGTTAAAAACAAAATTAGCTCCAAGTATCAAAACCAAGAATCCAAATTACAGCAATCTCACTGAACAGCTAAACGGTGTTAACCACGAAAGTGTTGTGAAGGTTACCTACGATGAATATGCGGAAATATAACATGAACATAACTATTAGTACCATTGAAACTAAGCAGGAAGTAAATTTTCTAGATAATCTTAAATTATTAACTAAATGATGTTTTTTCACTTCTTAACAGTTGCCATATGAGACCACACAGATTTGTGTGGACACATAATAGGATGACGATTACAATAAATTCTTTTGCTCTTACGATAATTTCACTATGCAAGTAGCAGTTATACCAACGCTCAATAAAATACATATACTCGTATGTCAGATTTTTGAGGTTATACTTTAAGTAATTTCTGTTACTCAACATTTAACGTAAAAAGTAATCATTTATTTTATTTTGAATGCCTAATTACTGATTTTTCGCTCCAATATTTTAAGAAGCCTTTACTAGAGATCCACTTAAATAAGATTATTTTTTATTTGCCAATTATACACTTCTTTTTCTTCTCGAAGTAAAATAAAATAAACCTTTGTAAATACTTTACCTTCATAATCACTTTCACGATCCGGCGACAGAAGTCTAAGTCTCTTGTCAATCACTCCACCCTTCTTCTCACTCTCTTTCTTCTGTGCTTTTATTGCATCATAGTCCATATCATTTCGGCATTTAGGAGTTCTATTATACACTAGATATTTTGTTAACTGATCCATTTTATATTTTTACGAAACACTGTGTATTTTGCTTTATTTTATTTTTTGGTTTATTGTTTTTTTCACTACCTTCACTGCTATGATTTATTTTATTTCGTTCACTATGAATATTTTATTATTCAGTATTAAATCTTTATAGCTTTGATTTTGGTAAAAAAGTGGGTTTATTTCTTTCCATACAAACAAAATAACTTATTTTATTTGTTGAAAATAAATGTTTATGGTTTGAGTGGGCTTTGATGTAAAACTTGTTTTAGGTTTATTTCCTAAAGCCGTTTTACAATCCAATATATATAAACCTTTCTACATCATACTTTTGTTGGAATGGATTTAACTAAAAGTTTCCAGCATGAACCGGATGGATATTAAAATCGTGTTTTATTTTCTCTACTTTGAATTTATTCACGGTAATCAAGAAAATGCTGCTATTATCCGATACTACACCAGTGGGGGAACACCCACTATATATCCGATCATGCAATATACAACTTGTTATCGATACCCATTTTATGTTGAAGTATTGTTATGATATTTTTTAATGTTAATAGGTTCGCGCTTGACCTATAATCTCACCTGATGGTAAGCCATGATGCGGTCAACGGTGAAACACGCTTGCCTAAAAATCAGTATAGTATTGACTTAAGGACACCAAGGTTGTAGCTATCAGGAAACACAGAATCCGGCAGGGAATTCCACTCCTTAGCTGTACGCACAGTGATCGCAAATTATTGTAACAATGGCTTTAATAAATAAATTTTTATTTTATTACCACCAATACAACACAATCTGAATCTCACAGCTCCACCGAATCCAAGCGACAGAGTAATTCTCATCGCGTCAAGCAATGCTTATGCAAATCACAATTTACATTAACCGGATGAGTGGGCCTTGAAGGCGCTTATCGTGTGACGACTGCCTAATCTGTTTGTCGTTCGTTGAAGATGCTTCAGAGTTTCAAGGTATATGTGTGTTTAGTGTGCTGCATACTGCAATGTATGTGGGCTGAACTTTACCTACTGTGTAAACCAGTAATTAAAGGTATGCCTATTTTAGTCGTGATCTATATATAGTACATCTGCTATGACTAAGTGTTGGCCAAAGTCTTTCCTAAGATTTGTGTGGTGGTTTTAGGCACTGATCAAAAATCTGTAGGAAAGAGCTTCATAATACACAACAGTAATAGATAAATCTTTAAATAACTATTTCTAATTTAATAAATGAATAAAATAAAATCAATGTTCCTCACTAGCCTTTGCCCAGGACTAAGAAGAAGAAGTAACAGCCTGATATTAAGCTTTAATTAACTACGCATCTATAATAATTATCACAAGTGTATCATTGTGTTCCTGTTCAAGTTGCACCGACACTACATTTTCACAAAAAAGCGTGAGTTTATATGTGTTAGTGTACTTAAAAAAAGTACAGCGTTTCTTTAATATCTTACTGTACAATTTTCTAATCTATAATTTATTCTCTGTGTATATATAACTATTCTAAATTAAAAGACTATGCAACACGCTGCAGCGTTATTCAATTTTACGAACTTTAAACCTAATGCAATGTATATCAAACACTGTTTTAATTACTGCTTTAAACCTAATTGGGGCTCCGCTTACCACTCAGATTCTAAGCGTGATTTAATGTGTATGTTATGCGAACATTTTCACAAAATCTACTGAATAATTATTGTACCACAGATGATAGAACTAAAATCCGTTATACAATTGTGAACTAAAATTGTTGAGCACTGTATTTATATAGCACAAGTTATATTATTGTAATTACTATCACATATTGATTTTAATGGATTCAAGTAAATGGTTGCGGGAAACCGATGGATGCGGGATGCGAAGGACTAGTTGTGTCTTTCGGGTGAAATGATTATGATGATGATGATTCGTGATGATTCATATTTTAATAAATTTACTTGTAAAATATGTAGTTTACAACTTACATAATTACTTATTATTGTTTCGTTTTTTGTTCATGTGGTGTTAACCTATAAGTGATTGTTGCAATGTGTAGAGTTTAAACGCATGTTTTTTTTTTGTTTGTAGATTAGTGTAAACAATTGTTGGTAGATTTAATAAATAAAATTCACGTAAAAAAACATACAACTGGCGTCGTTCCTCAATCCCAAACTGATATTGACAAATTCTGATCCAAGATCTTCTTAGCCCTGTATTCCATAGCATGACTCACGCTCAACTTCAACTTGAACTGAAGTTGACAGTGACGGCTTGTTCTTTTTTGACATTAACGTAATCGATTGAGCAGTCAAATTTCAATGAGTTTAGGAGTTAATTCTTCAGCTTGACATAAGTTAACTCAACTCAAGCACTTTAATGTAAATTTTTAACAAGCTGTAACTGTCAATATGAGCTTTCGAGTTGAAGTTGAGCATGAGTCATGCTGCGGAAAACGGGCCTTTATCGTAACGAATTTTTCACTAACCTAACCTAACAATATGACTACTGTGATCGATGATCCATGATTTTAAAAATAATAGTATAATTTGTGTTGATGATAGTGCGAATTTTAAGTCTGTCAAACACTAAAAGCCCGCAACCATACCTTACATTGCAGTGTTTGTAGATTGTATGGGAATTATTATAGGATGATTTTGTATGTAAACTGAACACCTGCATTGCTCGCTTATCGCAGCTAGGCTTTTGACAGTGATGGCTGTGTAGTGCGGCGTAATGTGATTGATACTTTCAAACAATGGTGGTGAAATGACAATAGCGTTAATCGTATTTGAGATATAACCATAATGTATAGTCTATCAGTGTATTGTGATAGCGGCTTGAGTGAGATGCTTTGAAAGTATTTGAAAAAAAAATGGCTTTGACGCAAATTCTACTAAAATATTATAATAACGAAAGTTTATATGTTTGTGTTTCAATTTCTCAAAAATGCCTGAATGGATTAAGATAAAATATTGCTCACGGAAACAAAATTTTGTTCACAAACTGGATTAACACATAGGAGTCCATCTTGGTATAATTTTCCCTGAGAATGATTATATTCTTTTGATGCAGGCGAAGCCGCGGGTAGAAGCTGCCTAGATAAATAACGTATCATGAGTTACGAACTCACTTCAATTAATAGTTAACTATTTCAACACTGATTTTCTTCATTTTTCTGAGTCATGAAGACGCCCCGAAGGACGACTCTTACAATGCAGGTATCAAAACTCCTTCAGCGATGTAGATGTTTAAAATTAGAATGAATTGTAATTGCATTATGCCGCAAAGCTTGCTTCCAGTTTTGCACACATTTGATTTGATTGTGTGGCACATCACGGTATAAATAAGGTATTAATCAATTATTTTAAATTTAATAACACAGGCAACATTAATTTTTGCGTGATGAAAACTAGGGGAATTTCCTTCATAAAATATAATTTTCAGGCATAATACTTTTTTGGCATAACGTTTTCACATATTATTTTATTTATTATGACAAAACACTTTAAATATAAAGTACATATAAAGATAGAATAGCACAAAGGTGCTGCTTATTTCTAGAGAAATTTCTTTCAGCAGATCTACGACAGCAGAATTAGAAAAGAAGCATAACTTTTATTAGCATAATAATACGGTGGCATAATAATTCTTTGGAATAATGCGAAGATTAGCATAACTATCATCTGGCATAATTTGGGGGCGCTTAAATTTATAAAGCATGTTATTTTTTAAGCTGTATGAATTAAAAATGATGTTATGTACTTACATTATTTATTTATTCATCATAATCATCAGACTTTTAATGTTCCCACTGCTGGGACACAGGCCTCCTCTCATCGATGGAGTGGGCTATAATCCACCACGCGGGCCCAGTGCGGATTGGTAGATGTCACATGTCTTTGAATTTTTGGTTCTAGGACATGCCGGTTTCCTCACGATGTTTCACCATTTTGAGAGCAGTGGTGATGAAATAAATTACACAAAGTAAAGCGCCTGTTCAGGTTCGAACCTACGACCTACAACTCCATTACGACGACTACATTATTTATTATATATAAAATAACTCTATTGGATTAGGTTGTGGTACGGCGGGGGTGGCCCTTGGGCCAGCCATGAGCCGCCAACATGTTTGTTTGTGTATGAGTTATATAGTAAACATCATTAAGCGATTATAACGTTTAAAAATCATTATGCGTTTATAATATTATGCGTTGTCAAATTATGCTTCATTATTATTAAGCTCACAGTATTTATGGCAATAAATATTATGGCAGAAGATTTATGCCTAGTAATATTATGCGTAATGTTCATTATGCTGAATTTCGTTATGCCAATGTAAATTACGATAATTATAATAATATATTTATGAATTGAGGGATGGTGCGATTTTCCATTAGCACTTTTTCATAGATTAAAAAATATTACCTCCTAAAATATACAATGTTATTGTACCTCTGTTTAAAAATAAAGTTAGCTTAAATAGTTAAATTTGTATTTATTTCTCAACAAAAATTTGTTTCGTCAATTAATTAGCATTTTATTATGTTTTTATGGATCTACAAGCTTTGTAGCTTTTATTTATTTTTGTTAAACTCGAATAACAATTCTCAGAAGCTTTTAACAGCCGCTCAAATTCAATAACCCAATTAAAAAATTTTAATACATGAGTTTTTCGCGTTAAAAGTGTTGGGCTCAAGGTAACCAATTTTTCCTATTTTTGATGTTTAAAAAACAGTTTCAGGTTTGCAATTACTTTAATTTTTAGACCGTTACCTGCGACCTTGGTGTATAAAACCAACCCATATTTTTAATAAGAACATAAATTGTAATACATTTTGTAACTTACCTGTCTATCAAATGGACAGATATTTTGTATAATTTAAATTAAATGTTTTACTCTATAAATAAAGAGTTAAAACAAGAGTGTCGCAGGTAACAGGGTCATTATTATTTTTAAGATTGTTTTTAATTGGTTGGAAAAATGTTAAAATATATCATTTTTATTAAAGAAAAACCGTCACCTGCAACGCTCTTGTTTTCTTTTAAAAGTAAATTGCTTGCAAGACACAATAATTAGAATAAAACAAAAAAATATAGAATGTGGGTGTAGTAATTATGTGCACGTCTGCTAAATCCTTCGGAGAATACAACCGTGATATGATATATATATATATATATTTATACGTGTATAGAAAATTAATATTCTCAGAATCAGGTTAGTAAACTACAAATAAAGATGTTGATAATAAACTTCTAAAGTTCCAAACAGTTTTTGGTATAAAGTTAGACGAAAGATAGGCTGATCCAACTTTGCTCGTCCCCGCATATAAAGATTTTTGTTTATTATTAGTACGGAATACACGCCAAGTCCTTTTGAAATAGAAAGAGGCAAAACTTGCTAACAATAAACCCTTTATTATTATTTTGCCTTGAATTAGCAAGTATGAGTAAATTTAATCACTATTGAAGGCTTTTGTTACGTTATTTCCGTAAACCGAAACCTTTTTGACGTTCTTGTCTCACTCTCGCATTAACACTGTCCTTTTCTAACACAACCGTAGCCAACTTTAGATTATTACAATAATAATAAAATAAATAAAAAATAACTCACCACTTTCACTCAAGAAAATATTAGGAGGTTTGCCCATCTCAGGGTCAATTGTCGCAAGTCTAGCCATTTTTCTCACAGTATTCTCTAACATTGTGATTTTTTTCGTGTATATTTATTTTTCTCTGCTATGAAATTCAAAACTCGACTACCGTGTGTGGCGTTCTGACGCGATTTAACCTAATAACCATATAATTTCACATGTCTAAGGAATTTTAGACATGGCCGCAAAAGAAAAAGTTTAGACGTCGCCATTTTATAGTAAGAAATTAAAACTATAAACTGTGAAGTTTCTTGATTGGCTGCAGTTAAAGGTTTTGGAGCCATTAGGAAAGGTTTTGTAATGGGATTCAGCTTTGGTGGAAGAAGTTTCTTTTATTACATGCAAGCATGGTATAAATACAACTAGAGGAAAATTTATTGGAAAGTTTACGGCATAGAGTCATTGGTGGGCAATATAAGGTGCAATAAAAGTAATAAAATAAACCACAGGCATATTTTCTCAGAATTAAGAAGACCTAAACCACAAAGTAAACGAAGAAGTGGTGTTAAGAAAACATGGATAGCTTTTTTATACCCATTGCCTTAATAGATCTTTTTCACAGAAAATTGCTAATCTAGGGCGTTTATCAAGTTAACGATTTAATATTTTGAAATAAATAAAAGAAACTAAATAATGTACCAAATATTTTACATACATAAAAACAAATTGTAATAGTTGTCTACAACTAAAAAGAAAATTTTAATGACCGTCTATAAGTGAGACAATTATATTGGTTTGAAGACTGTAACTACAGTGAAGCCACCCTGGTTTTATAACCCAAATAAATAAACGAAGATTGTGTGAAATTGAGATGAATTGATACAGTTATTATGAAACAACTGTTAGACGGTAAAATAGGTTTACCAAAATAACTACTGTTAATTTACGAGAAAAATTAAAATATGTAACTGAATAACGCAGCCTTATTGAAATCAGTAGGGCGTAGTGCGTGCTATGCGTTGAGCGCAATTGCTTAGAGTCAAAGTTAAAAAATCTCAACCCTACTTCTAACATACCAGCTTTATAATCTTATAAGCCTGTATGTTTCGATGTTTGGTTGTTAACGTTCCCGATGATAAATTTTCGACTTTCACGCGGGTGTCGGTGCTGGCAAAACTTAGTGTGCTTATAATTTCATAGTCATTCGGTTATCATACTGTTCAACCAGAAATACAGCAATGTATATTGAGAGCAGAAATAACTATGGTGTTAGAATTTAACCACAATTCTTTTGCGAGCAACTATTCTTCTACAATCTCGATAATAGAACTTTTAAATTCAACAAATTGAGCCTTGCAAGCGCTAAATTGAATGTAAAATCTCACCTTTATCTTTAGAAAGATTCACAATTTTCGTTATAGTTGCCGGCTTTTCTGTTTTTTCTATTTCTTCTTTCTTTTCTTGTGTTAAAGTTTTAACATTTTTCCAACGGTTTGTTAAGTTTTTATTCATTTTTGTCTTACGTCACTGGTTTTTGGTTGATATTTTTATTTTTCGCGATCGTATATAAGGGTACTGTCTCGAGTTGAGGTTAGAATGAATGTTTGCTACTTGAAAGTGATAAGCGATTTTCGTGTTTTATAGAGGGATTTATTGGTTTTGATACTTGCGATATTGATGTTTTTTATGATAATAATCTACATTATGCCGGAGTGAGATACATAAGCTATTTTTTATTTCGAAAACGGAAAGTGTGGGGTGGGCCACGGAAGCGAAGCCGTGGGAAAAAGCTAGTTCATAATAAATAACAAGGATTTTGCTTTGTCAGTTAGCTTTAGGTATATTAAAACTTCTACTTTCTGGTTTTAAAATTAAAACTTCTACTTTCTGGTTTCAAAATTAAAACTTCTACTTTCTGGTTTTAAAATTAAAACTGTACTTCTAAAGGCAGTTTACCTTAAAACCACCTCGCACCTGCATATTCCGAGCTAGTTTTCACAGATTACGCTCCTCACGATCGATTAGCGTAAGTATCAAGAATGTTCGGCCCCATTATAAATCGATTTAAGTGCCATACAAAAGGATGTATTGTTGCACCCAAAGGTCACAGGGGAACCCATTATAGCCAACAAATTGTATGCATAGGGACATTCAGAAAACTATTATGTTTCACACAATGAATCTTGGTACTTTGCAAATGAACCGTGTAGTTTTTAAATACATCGCCGGTGCTGACTTGTAGAATTCGTTTCAGTTTAAGTACTTGGTTTGTATGGGAGAAATATTGTTGTTTTGGTGGCATGAGACCAATGTTCATAGAAATATAGAAAATATTTTTTGTATAGTGTATTGTTGAAATGTAAATGTAATAAGCCTGGTAATGAATTAAAAAGAGACAGTTTTCTTTTAAAAACAAAAAACCCTGCTGCTCAATTGAAAAGAGAAAAACAAGTACTAGGTATAATTTATAAATTAAATATTATGTAGTGCTGCCAGCTGTTACAAACGAAGTTTTGGTAGGTTTTCTATAATTGTTTTTGTCCCCTCATGCAACACGGATATATGTATACACTCTCAGTTTTATGTATTTTTGGAATGGTGTATTTAGTAGCTTTCATTTGATACCCATATTGAAATGATAACGAAAAAAAAATATCACTCCCTTTGGAGTGGGGTCGATCGCCATATTTAAAAATCATATAGCCTATGTCACTCCTCATATGTATATATAATAATCCGTCAAGCCGTTTGGGCTGTAGTGCGTGATATAGAAATGGACATAAAAATATTCATATATACATACGCTCGAAAAAAATTACCCTCCCGCAGTTGGGTAAAATAATGGGCGAAGTGGAAAAGATTTAAGAGGTGCTTATAATATACTTTACCGTGCACATACTATCGATAATTGAGAAGTATACATACTCAATTATTCGGCCAAGATTCGGCTAAGATGTCCAGAGCTGGACATAGGCCTCGCTTAAGTATTGCTACATTGCCCCGGCTTGTGCTCATATCTGATGGACCAATTGCCTCAGTACCGGTTGTTTAAAAACCACCAAACACTATAAGTATTTTAAAGATATTTGACATCCAAATCTTTTTGCTTTTAGCGATTGTTTGAACTTCTAACGTAAGTATGAGGAAACCGCAGACAACGTATAAACTAATATCAGTTCACAAAAACATCATAAAATGGAAATATGCGAACAATGGTAAAGCATTTTCAACATCAGTCGTTATTTGGGCAACTGGCCAGAAACGAACGGTGTCGATACTTCCTTATTGTATGATGCTTTCGATACACATCTCGATTTCAATAAAGGAATAAAATTATATTTGGTCTTGATATCAGATTTTGAAAACAAGAAAACAAAATGATTTCGCATTTGTTGACTTGTTATTTTAAGTTGAGGAAAAATAAAATCAGAAATAGACAGAATTTTATTTTTATTCGACTTCAAATAACAAGATTTTAGTCGTTACATTTATTTTCAATCTGATTTTTCTGAATAATATTCTTTCTTGTTTACCATGACTGTCTGAATATTCTTTCTTGTTTACCATGACTGTCTGCCGTTTTGCATATCTTGGTCATTGCACACTAAATGTTAGGAAAAAAATCGCCTTAATGGTAGCCGGACTCGCACGCAAAAGGATTCTGGACGAATTTTATGACATTCATGTTATTTATGAAAATGTGAAGAAAATCTGGAGCTTGTAACAGGCTACAAAGAAAGGCTGGTGGCGATATAAAATTCTGACTTCTTCAGAAGATGTCTCATTATTATACTGGAATACCAAAGCGATAGTAATGATCGAAGTACGAGAATATAAGGATGGATCACGTGACATTTTAAAAGCTTTTGGCCATGATTTGTGATGACTCTTGAACACAGGTTGTTGACATGGCTAAGAAGTGAGATGGGCCTATAATTCTTCAGTAGAGCATTGTCACCCTTCTTGAAGAAGAGTACCACTACAGCCCCGTACCATGCTGTGGCGTTTTCCCCTCAAGTATAAGCACTGGCCTTAAGCACTGGTTTTCCACTCGCCTTCAAGAGTTCCGTAATTTCGTCATCACCCAGTGCTGCGTTGTTGGCTCTGCCCAAAAGTCAAATATTTTGCAAAGACCATGGAGCCCTTACTCCACTCAATCGCGTCTTTACTTTAATATGCTCGGTATTAAAGCGGCGGAGGTCACTTTCCAAAGACTTCGAGATCCGTCTATTTAGCTGCCGGTATTTCAACGCACCGTCTGAAGACTGCAGGATCATCTCACGCCTCTCCTTCATGAGCTTGAGATTAGGATCAGAGAGCTTTTGTTTTTATCTGTATGGCGGGTCTTGAAAAATTTAGACCCGACCGTATGGACAGCTTCCACAAACCCATCGCTGTATTGGTCCACGGTACTCCCCAGGCACTTGAAACAATTCTGGAGTTCGAGTTGAAAGGTCTCGGGGTTTTGGATCTGGATCTATGCTGGACGGAGCGTAGACTTCATCAGTCAAGATCTTTCAAGCTTGATATTAATATTCAATGTGCCTCTTACCATGCGGTGATAACTCCCGTTTTTCGCCGAATTGATCACAGAGACATCATTGAACATTTGCTTCTTGGTTGACATGATGAAGTCGATCTCGTTTTTAGTTGCACCATGGGGTATCAACTCATACAAATTATAATTAGTATTAAAAAAAGATCATAGATGGCAGCATAGGTAACAAATGTGAAAGTAACAATCAATTAAAAATGTTTAACAGCAGATTCAGGCTAAAATAAGTTTAGTAAAAATCAAAACTTGCTTCTTTAATGTTAATTTATCCATTTACACTCATTAATCAGGTTTTTTGAACAAAAAAGATAAGTGAAGACTTTGTATGTTAAATTAGTTGAAAGTAGCCATCGACTTTTCGTTTTGTTTTGAGTTCTTTGCAATAGATGGCGTGTTTCACAATTTGTCCTAAACTATATATCCATCGTAAGATTCATTTTGTAGGATAGTTATTATTTATTATAGGCGTAATTTAAAAGATATTATTTATTATAGGCGTAATTTCAAATATTAAAGTTTTGGTCTATTATTTAAAATCACTTTTTCGTGAAGCTTGTTTACACGTCGAATTAACTAGATACCTCGCTGGAACAGGACTCGTATCGCGCTAGGGGCTACTCAAATCGCACGGGTACTAAAATAAGAGATAACGCGACGCGTGTGCCGCTTGCCGTCCGAGTTTACGTGTCGCATAGTAGGTACAGTTTGATTCAAACTTAATAACGGCTCGAAACACTTCGTGAGCCACTACGCGCTAGCAATTTCATGTGACAGCGGGGGTGAGTACCTAACTAAAATATTAAAAGTAATCATTTTTGTAAAAAAACATCTTGTTCTTTATATATCTAAGTACCAACCTAAAATAAAAAAGCTAATTTAAAAACCAAACACCCGACGACTGCTTAAAAAGCGAACTAAAAAGCTGTAAACAAGAAAATAACTAGCTGTGCAGTCGGAGGATACATATTCGCGAACTGCCTGATCCTCCGACGGCACAGCACGATTTTTACTTGTTTACAGCTTTTGAGTTCGCTTCCTTTTTGATTTTTAAATTAGCTTTTTTTATTTACAACTTTTAAGTATTTTTTTTTATAAATTGTTTTAAACATATACGTGGTATGTATTTTTGTAATCACCACTAAAAGCCCTTCATTTTGATACCCCACTCGACGGGTTACGAAGATAAAAAATTGCAACCTCTACAATATTGAGCCCAAAATCCGCCATTTTTTTTAATGGCATTTATCTAAGAATATTTGGGTGGCCAAGACCTATCTAACGATGTCTTAATTATAAAAATCCGTCATGTGGTTTGAAAGATACGAGGTAATAAAGAATATTACACACATACTTACATACAAGATACGCGCGAAAAACATAACCCTTTCCTTGCAGCCGGGTAAAAAAGGATAACCCTTATAGTGAATAATAAAATGACATGAAGTACGTAGGTACCTACTTCGTGTCATTCCGTTGCCGCGGAAGCAAGCTAACTACCTACATTTAATTCTACAACGAATTCTACAGTTTTGATTGATTTGGAATATTCGTGAATATTGTGAAATTCGCTACACAATGCGACCACTTAGATTTAAGAAGTGAGCGGAGTCTGTCCCGAACCGAACATACCTAATGTTATTATTACGAATACGAAGTAAGCGTTCAAGGACAAGACAACTGGCAAATAACGTCTCTGAGTACCTACATGATACGATTCCTCGCTCAAATTGCCATATGATTTAGTATCTAGGCAAACTACTAGATGGCGTTAGAAAACCACAGTCTCGGGCTATTAAAGAGTCACTGGTGCTGCCGCCTGTTAAAAATATGGAGAAAGAAAAAATAGCCCGACCAATAGCCCGACTTAAGGAGGTGACATTTCTTTGTATGGGATTGGGTATCTGTACTGTAGTATTATATTATCTTTGGTTGCACCATCTGGGCTTTGCCATGTCCACTTCCTGTGCTCTCACTTTCTTAAGAAAGAGTTCATCTTATAGAGATCCTTCTCCATAAAATTGGCCAGTAGGTGACCCCGGTGGTTCCGACGTCCAACTCCAAATTCCCTCACTTGCAGCTTATCCTCGTCTGATTTCGCAGTTTCGCGTTGAAGTCCCCCATGACAATGGTGAAGTGAGTTTTGAAATCATGCATGGCTCTAGAGATATCCTCATATATGGTCTCTACCTCGTCGTCGGGGTGTGTATGACCTTCAAAACATATTAATATTCCACAATACAAAAGAAAATTTAATAAACACCCAATCAAAGCCCACAAAAGTCACAAAACCGCGTACTTGGCCCTAATAGCCCATGTGTCAGTAGACTTGACTAAGTGTGTGACGAGGCTATTTTCTTACAAGTTCAGTGGCATTGACCTCAAAGATTCATTAGGGCGGTTTGAAGGGCTGTGACGTCGGATGTTAGTCATGGTTGATTGGATTCTTATAATAATTCGTGTTTTATGGGTCTTTTACTTGGCTAGCTTAGATTGCAGTGGCAAAGTGTGAATTTGAATGTATTTGTCTTTATCTTCTTAATCTTTGAAAGGACTTGCAGGTATGTGTGTTAGTTCTACTTCTTCTTCTTGACTTAAGTTTATAATGTCCCCTGGCTATGGCAGAGCGTCCATAGTAGACCTCCATCAAAACCGGTCTTGAGCCTAACGCTTCATATCGCTCCAAGTCATACCGATGCTCGATGTTAGTTCTACTTGGTTTTGTCGAAATATTGTCATCAAGATTTTACTTACTTGACATAAGATCCTACGTCCCCTAGCCGGGGTAGAGGTGCCATAGTAGTCCTCCATCGCGATCGGTCTTGAGCTTCAAGCTTCATCTCGCTCCACGACATCCCGATGCTCTTCGCTTCAGCCAATATGGTGCATAGCATTTTGACGGGGACGGACCCGCTTTCTTTTTCCTTGAGGTTTCCAATCCAGATGCTCTCCAATAGGTGGACTATTTTCAGCAGCACCTCAATATCCAACAGGCGGGACTATATGCTGGACCACTTCAACGTATCAAAGGCCTTTTTGAAATCGACAAAGGTGGCTGGACTCGACTCCCTTTGCCATTCTGCTGCCTGCTCGAATGATACGAAGTCTTGATCTGAGATGAACGGTTCGTACGAAAACCCGCCTGCTTTTTGACCAGAATTGGTTCCAAGACCTTCGACAGCCTATCCAGGATTATCTTACAAAAGACTTTAGAGGGAATCGACAGCAATGTAATGCCTCTCTAGTTATTGCAGCTACTGAAATCGCCATTCATCATCATATCATCATGACCCTATTCCCAATTTATTAGAAGCCAGCGTAGCTATTCGTCTACAATTATCTTTGAAAGCCACCGTATTAAGCACCGTATTGCAAGCCTTCCGTATTTAGTTTTTTGGTAAAAATATTATTTGGTACAGTATTATGTTTAGAAATTGAAGAACTTATATTGGACTTGAATTAACTATAAAACAACCGGCCAAGTGCGAGTAAAACTTGCACACGAAGGGTTCCGTACCCAAGATGGCATAATTTTCAACTTTTTTTATTTTTATTAGTCCTTTATTGTGCTGTAAGACCTTACTTTTACCAAATTTCGTGATTCTAGGTCAACGGGAATTACCATATAAGTTTTCGTCCCAAAGAATTGTCAATTTTGGTTAAAAGCAAGATCTTGCAGCATGAGTAAAGAGAAAATTCCGAAAAATTAAAAAAATTGAAAATTAAGTAATATTTTCATACTTACAAGTTTTAGCGAAAACTAAATTTGCTTATATCTTTTTATCTTGTTGACTCAGGACCGTTCAACGTGCTAGGTCCACCCGTTCCGAAAATGTGGTGGTGACACACGGACAGAGGGACAAGAGAGTGATCTTCTAAGGGTTCCTTTTTTTACCTTTTGAGGTACGGAACCCTAAAACAGTAACTTGGTATCTAACTAGGGCTTGTTTTTTATGCTCTTTTCGTAAAGCCTGACATTTATGAAGAGAACAGCAAAAAATGCAGTCCAAACTTATCTATCTATACCTACCTAAAAACCTATCTATCCATACCCAAAAAACAAACAACCGACCAAATAAAAAATGCTTCCACGTACCCAATAAAGCTATAATTACACTGCAGATCCAACACGGTCGTGTAATACGTCACGGCAGCTAATAAACTGGATATTATGTGAACGAAATAAGTTCGACTCGCGCGGATAAATGCGCCGCGTCTATCAACGTCTGGAGCCCAGTCCCGGGTATTTGTTATCACTGTTACCTGCAACAGAATAGAGGGGTGGAGAGGTTTTGTGATTTGTTGTTTTTATTGGATGGGTTACTTAAAGAAATAACGAAAAATTGTTTAATAGGTTTTATATACGAAAATATCATTAAAGGTAAAAAAATACACGGTAGTTCCTTTTTATTTAGTTTTTATGATTCCGTTAATCAAAAGGAAAAATTAGAATCCTAATGGGATCACTTTTTCGTCTGTCTTTCTATCTGTCTGTCCGTGTGATTTTTTTGACTCAAGTACCCTTTTTTCTGGCATGCCTGGTGGTATCAACTTGAAATAAATATTATAATACGATGATATCATATCATAAGTATCATAAATATTATGCAATCCCTTGGAGCTGTGAAAAATCTTAATTCTAAATCATCGCGATCAAAAGATATAGCCTTTTATGTCACATATTTAAAGGAATTGTTAGGGATTCAAAACCTAAAGGGAATTTTGCGTTGACCTAGAATCATGAAATTTGTTAAGAAGCACTGTCTGAAAACACAAGTAGGTAAAGGAAGAAATCTGAAACTGTAAATTTGTGATGTACGGGGACAACAGTTTACGGACGGCAAAGTTATTATTGTCCCTTTGTTAAAGCAACGTTCGGTTCTTTAATTTTTTATGAACGTCAGTCATCATCATCACCATCAGCTTTTTTACCCGACTGCCGAAGAAGGGGAATGTGTTTATCAGTCAACGTATGTATGTATGTTTGTTCCTATGTGGCGTTCCAGAAACCAAACGCGTGGGCCGATTTTGATGATTCTTACGTTAATCGATTCGTCTTAACCCTGCGAGTGTCACTGACTACATAAAAATTGGAAAATAATAAAATGGCGGCTTTTGGGCGCCATTTTGAGGAAAAAAAAAATATTTTTTTCTTCCGTCCACATCGTGTGGGGTATCAAAATAAAAGGTTTTAAGTGGCGATTTCACAAATATATAACACTTATATGTTTAAACGTAACAAATAAAAAAAAAAGTTGTAAATAAAAAAAGTTTATTAAAAAAATCAAAAAACCCGACTGCTTAAAAAGCGAACTAAAAAGACGTAAACAAGAAAAAATCATGCTGTGCGTCTTTTTAGTTCGCTTTTTAAGCAGTCGGGTTTTTTGATTTTTTTAATTATCTTTTTTTTATTTACAACTTTTTTTAATGTTACCCATCCTGGGACACAGGCCTCCTCTCTGGACCCTCTTTGCGGCACTTTAACTCCAATTTGGTCCGTTGTGCGTGCAGGCCTCCTCTCTGTGAATGGGCCGTAATCCACCACGCAAGCCCAGTGCGGTTTGATGGATGTCACATACGAATTCGAATTTTTGTTTCTAGTACATGCCGGTTTCCTCACGGTGTTTGCCTTCACCGTTTTCGGAGCAGTAGTTGTGAAATAATTTACACAAAGTAAAGAGCCTAGCTAGGTTTCAACCCACGACCTACAACTTATGAGTAGCAGCCGTTACCACTAGGCCACCACTGCACTGAACGTAAGTAATATTACCTTATTATTTTGGTGAATGTAGCTGTTTATACGGAACCCTCGATGCGTGAGTCCGACTCGCACTTGGCCAGTTTTTTTTAATATTGATAGTCTCGCACTTGACCACTATCTCGCATGATGGCAAGCGATGATGTAGTTGATGGTTAAGCATGCTTGCCTAGAAGTAAAAGATTGAAGGCAAAAGGCTAAAGATAGTTATGCTAAAAGCACTTCAGCTCAGCATCAAAAAAAAAGCACAAAAATAAATGACTGTCATACGCTAACATAATAAGTAAGGTACTACTCTTAATTTTAAAGTCATAAATTCATCCTTTATGCATGAATTTTTTCATCACACTTGCACGTAAAAAGTATCTAAACATACAGGTTAACTTGGCCGTAATGCCCCATATAAAACCCTCGTGCTTTCTTTTTGTCATGAAACCCTAGGGCGGTATGTTATATTTTTTTATTTATGGCACAGCACACAGGTCATGCAAGTTCAAGCAAGGAGTTTACACGCAATTGAAAAATTGTCTTAAAATGTTATCTAAACAGGAATTTCTTTGCAAACTCGCTACATGTTACTTAAATACTCAACTAATGTTCTTAATAATCGATTTTAATAGTTATAGTATGAAAACGTCGAAATTATTTAATTCTTTTTACACTCCGTCATGGCTGTATACCTCCGTAAGTATTTGCCCTTAAAGTTTCTGAACGAAACACTGTATAATCTGTGGTGTGGGCAAAAATTCGCCAACCGCTTAAAAAAAAGTTCACGTATTTCGTAATAACAGCTGTGCTGACTTGTGTATTAAAGCTATAATTCATAATTATTACTCGCAAATGTGATGAAAAACATTGTGTACCTCGACTCAGAAAGCCCTCAGTCTTCGACTTCGGGCTTCTACTAGAGCCTCGATCGTAATTCCTTACATACCGCCCTTAATACACAATGTACTATTACAGGGTTAGATCCACCACTTAGTATTGCAGCCTCGTGAAATCACATACCAGAGTAATGCTCAAAAATTTGATGTTGATTTGGTATTTGATTTTGCAGTTTGGTTTATTAAATGGGATTCAAAAGGTTGAAAAATCCCGTGTCATCTTCATATTAGTAACATTTTCACAACACTGTTTCGGTCAGTAAAACATACACCAACTGCCTACCTGATATCCAAAACCCAGTTAATGGAAAACTCACGTGTCTTTACCGTAGCCATCAAATTTGAGCAATTCTGATTATTAATGCCCGGTAGAACTTCTCCAGACCAACTCCTCTATAAGAAGCTTTACTGCTGCTAAACCAATTATTATAATCCTTTAATAACTTCCTCGATACCAACCCAGAGCTTGGTGCCTTAAATAATAATAGTTCCTAAACTGCACTTAACGCTAAATGCATTGAAACTGTTCAAAAACCACCTGTAGTTGTTCATAAATTCGGTGGAGTACATTATTTTGATAATAATTGCTAAATTAATTACACCGGTTCTATTCCAGCACAGGATCGGGTAATAAAACGAACTGTTAAACTAGTATTGCAAATATTTCGCGACACACCTGCTTTGGAACAGAACTGGCGTGGAGAGGATCTTGTTTGTTTTATTTTTCATTGCTTACATACATTTTCTTTTACATCTTGTCTGAAAAGAATAGCTTGGAAACGTTCGTGATCTTAATGTCTTTGTACTGTTTTCTGTCTGAAGGCCCGAGGACAAGGTAAGAATTGCATACAAAAAGAAAAATGGTGGTAAAAAATGTATGTAAAAAGTTTGAGTTCATAATAAGAAATTAAAACAGAATCACCAGAACAAGAACCTAAATATACCTAGTATTACAATATTCCTTCACCGTTCTAAGAGCAGTGGTGATGAAATAATTTACACAAAGTAAAGCGCTTGCCTGTGTTCGAACTCATGATCTACGACATGTACCTACCTAAGTCGAGGCCATCACGCACACATCATGAGCATATGTTCTAAAACCAAAAATTTGAAGACGTGTGACATCCTACCAACCAGCACAGAGCCCACGTGGTGGATTAAGGCCCATTATCTCTCTCACAGAGAGGAACCCTGTGTGCCAGTGGGAACATTATAAAGCTATGTTATGTTTACTATATTCTATAATGTATATTTAATTTTCTATCTACACCCTTCTGTCCATGTATATACCATCTGCCCCAATGCGTCAAATCCGATATAAAATTCACTACGTCCAGATCTGAGCCATGAAATCGTCAAAACAAATTAACTACTCAATCGATACCCAGTACGGTAGCCCATAAACTAGGAGTGCACTGCATCGCATTGATTCACTGCCCGCACCAGAGTTGAATAGCAAACCATTTTTGTATTGGTTAAATAAAACTGGGCGAACGTGTGCTAGTTTAAAGGTGTGGCGGGTACGGAATATTCTGTGCTGGAAATGATTTAGATATACGGTAGTTGTTCGTGGTGCCGATACAAAATACAAGATGTATTAACATCTGGTAATTTTACCTGACTACCGTAAAGCCAAAAGGAAGAGCAGGAAGGAAGGGAAGGATTTTAGCAGTCTATGTATGTTTGTATTTACGTAAGTTCCTCCGTCTAAACTATTCAGCCGATTTTGATGAATAAGGTGTCAATCGATTAGTTATTATGGCCCCGGCAACGTAGAAAAAAAACCGTAGTCAATTACAGTCTTTGTATAACAACAACAAAATAATTAAATAC
The DNA here is from genome assembly GCA_964057195.1 of Orthosia cruda. Classification (NCBI taxonomy): domain Eukaryota; kingdom Metazoa; phylum Arthropoda; class Insecta; order Lepidoptera; family Noctuidae; genus Orthosia; species Orthosia cruda. Next base: position 32,600,358 of record OZ059825.1, on the reverse strand, counting down.
TAAGTGCCTCGTTCGTCTTGTGGTCGCGAACGCTGCTGCTGAGCATGAGATCCTGGGTTCGATCCCCGGGTTGGGCAAAATGTTATTGGGTTTTTCCATTTGGAATTTCTCAATAGCAGCCCGGAGTCTGAACTTGTGCCTGGTTGTTGGTAATAGGTTCGCCCCCTATTACCTTTAGGTAATACATGTGTTTTTTTATTTCATAATTATTCAGGTGCGTGCATGTACACGATTGTGCACTAATTGTGCATGATCAATTTCACCTGAATACATGAGAGATCAATCAATCCACACTGGGTCCGCCAGGTGGATTACAACACATTCAAACTTACGAAGAGAAGGCCTGTGGTTCAGCAGTATGGGCTCCATGATTATGCACTTTATGCACGGGCATTTAGTTGCATCGATTTGAAGCAGTGCGCTCAGTATTGTTCATAGGGAATGTATGAAAGAAAAATGATGACGATGGCGGTACTTTGCCGGTACCTCACTGATATATTTGATCGGCATTTAATGTCAAAATCGAAACTGACGAAAATATTTTCTTAAACATTTCGGCACTTCATCTAACGTCCTATAAGAGACATTTCATGTAGGTAAAGGTACTTACCTACCATTACAAATTCTACATACTCAAAAAGCCTCTTATTAAACGTGTGAACTTACCCAACTATACTGTTCTTAATAACATCTACAACGATTCCTCAAATCATAAACTAGAAAAGCCATACCGATAAACCATTACAACATCCTACTACCATCCTTCTCCATAAAATTCCTTCTGTTACACATAAATCATCCAGCCGTTCAATATCCGTGTCCATTTCGATTTTCAAGGCAGTGGAGCTGATGCGACACTATAATGAAATATGGTGGACAATTCACACTTTCTTTATTGGATATCCTTGCTCTAACGTCGGATCGCAAGGTTAGCGAAGATTTTAGATTTTATTCTTCCAAAGTATCTTTGTTGTACGTCGAAGCTTATTGGGTGATGTATATTGGCTGTTGTTTCAACTAGAATTTCGGATTCTACGAACTAGCAATTTTGTTGAAAATTTTCTTCGTAGTTGGAGGTTTTTGTTTGTTTAGGTAAGAAAAGATTCTTGATTGTCATTTGCTAATAGGTGCCTAAAGACGGTATGGTAATTTATTTATTTATTTATAACTAGAGGACGCCTCGCGGTTTCACCCGCGTAGTTCCCGTTCCCGTGGGAATACAGGGATAAAAAGTAGCCTATGTCACCCGGGGATAGAGTAGCTTCCCAACGGTGAAAGAATTTTTGAAATCGGTCCAGTAGTTTTGGAGCCTATTCGGTACAAACAATCAAACAAACAAAAAAATCTTTCCTCTTTATAATATTGGTATAGATCACCAATTATAACATCTTTACAGATTGCTTCCAATATGATGCTACAAGTCACAAGCACACAAAATTACATAAAACTAAAATAACTAAGCAGCAAAATTGAACACAATAAAATAATAATAAGTATTCAAATATCAATAAATTAAATTAACCATGACAAAGTCTATAGCTCCAGGCCTCTTTCAATAATTAGTTGAGCCCTATGGAGATACCCCAGGCTTTGCCCAAATATGTCTTCCGACACTATTATAACGTTAATAATACGCGCGGCTCGTGAGATAGGGGCAAACTTGAGGAGGTTGGTGCTAGCCGATGGCACGTCTAAGAGAGCGGCGGGCTTATTACGTAAGGAACAGCAAGTAGCGATAATTTTACAATTATTGCGCGATCAACTTAGTGACCTGGCTACTGTGGCCTTTAAGTCAAGTCTTTTATTTTTTGACATTCACTTTTAACAGAAGCTATTAAGCTATTACTATCGTTGAGGGTTTAGTTTTCAAAATCTTTTACCACTGTTCTTGTTCTTAAAATATAATGTTTGTATGACGTTTTGTGGCAATTAAATATTTATACTTTCTTTTTCTTTCCTTCTTTCTTTCTATTTCTTCTCGAGTCTGTTTTTTTACAATAGTCAACTTCATTACTATTTAGCTCCAATATTCCGATAAATTAATATTCGAAGATGTAAAGCATTTGTGTAAAAATAAATATGGCAGTCAATATTGGATATTTTCATTTTATTTACATAATATAATACTTAATTTGAAAAATTGGATGACTTGGCATTTTAGTCTGTCGATTGTTAGAAGAATTCAAATCGATAACGCATTAGGACAACACTAAATAGACTACATCATCTCGTATTTGAGCTATGAAACATATAATAGATTTTGCCAATATACTTTAGACATTGGCTTGGTTGATATCGGTGCTTGCCATATAAAAAAAAATATCATGGAAGATACTTATTGCGGACTTATCACATTCTAATGTGTTTGTAAGTGTTTAGTAGTAAATATATAAGCTTCGTTGAGGTAACCAACACTACAGAAAAAAAAACTCCAATTTACCGAGATAACGTCTGTGTCAATGATTCAACAAATAGTCCAGTTGCGTAGACATTGGAGACACAAAACAACACCAATTTGTCATTACAATATTCACTAGGAATTTGTTATTTCAATATTTACTTTTATATTATTATTCTAATTTGCGGATTATTAAAGTAGCCACAACATAACACACGAATAAAGCCCCAGAAACTCTAAAACTTCTGTACCTACTCAGCCATCAGTGAGCGATTGGCAATCGACCAACAATAAGGGAAAAAGTAATCGCAATTTGACAGCCACATTTGCTCGCCGATGGCTGTCACTCTGCTGTTAAAAACCATACGTAATACGAAATGATCGCGATCACCTTGCGATCTATGCAAATTTCAGTTAGCAGATTTTATTGTTAGCAGTGCTATCATAGAATTAATATGGTGTGGCTATCGCTCATACATAATGCGGATACGCGATTGAAGAGCAATTATTTAGCAAAAATAAGCCGGTCGATTTTTTGTCGTTGAGCGATAATCGCGCGATGATTGCACAATCTCTGCACAATTATTGCTGATTGCTGTTTCATACGTAATAAGCCTGCGAGGCTGTGGCGCGTTCCCACGCACCCGGCCAGTGCGCGCAGCCCCAGCGCTTCCAGCACCTCCGGTTGGTGCAGCTACCCTAGTAGTATGCTCGGCACATATTTTACCAGCTCGACGTCCCTTCTTACTGCTAGGTCATGTGATGAGGAAGGATGAAACGCATGTTACTAAAAGAGTTATGAGTATAAATGTGGATGGATGGAGAGGGAGAGGAAGGTCAAAAAAAAGATGGATAGACTGTGTGAGGAGTGATATGGAAGAAAAGGGTGTCAGTAATAGCGTGACAGGGGACAGGACGGTATGGAAGAAGAAAACGTTTTGTGCCGACCCCAAGTAACATTAGATAAAGGCAGGAAGATGATGATGAAGTGCCTAAAGACGGACGGCACTGCTGGTCCAGAAAGAAAGATGACCTGGACCCAGTACCTATAGGTACTATAGGCTATTAAAAATAAAGATGATACACATAAATTATTATGAAAACAAGCAGAAGAAAGCATGTTATTCGCAGATTTTGAAAGTCACTTCGGGTTTTCAGAAAGCCGAAATTCTAACAAACAGTCTTACTTGTCGATATCGTGTCACCCAGTTACTGGGTTGAGGAGGAGGAGGTCAGTCGTTCTATTTATAATATTCGGTATTCGGTTAGAGTGGCAGCCGACTTCAACATATATTAGGGTTTGTTTGCCAAAATATGAAGGGTTATAGTATGGTATTCCCAAAAACATCAGCAGAATTATATTAACAGCTAACGTAAATAGAAACAGGATCTAGACATAATGATAATATCTCAGCTACGCTTATCTTGACCGTTAAATCTCTTATTAACTCCCTGCGATCTTTGTTATGATTGTGTTGGTACTTAAAGTGGAACTAACATTTTGAACAGCCTATAAGAACGACAAAATTGAAACCATGTGCCAAAATTAGCCCCTTTGTCCTATTCATTAATTATGTATATCAACGTATGTAAAGTTACAAAGCATATTTCCAGTTAAGTCCACACAAGTTTCCACTGAGTTACGAACTCACAAAGTTGAAAGGTAACGAAGTGATATTAGAAGCAAATGATCTCTCCATTACCGACCTTCTGAAACTTAAACTCTATCAAAGTTACCGAATATTAATAACCCTTGCGCAGCGAATCAATTTCAGTGTAGTTTCATCAGTATTTGGGGTAGTTGTACACGAGATTCTGAACTGGCCTATACTCTGACGGGTCAAAATCACTCACTATCAATAAGGTATAGTGCTCTCCGACCTGTCTATAACACACACATGACAGAGACTCTCCCTCTCTCCCACTGTGAATCCAGTCTCCAGGTTTATTATATTTTGAACTAAGGAGTGAGGGTGTGTACAGTGTGAGGATGGAAAAATTGAAAACACTGACAATGCAAAATAACTGCCACAAAAAATAAGATTGATTTTTGACTAACAAAAATGCCATGTACTAAATGCATGGAATCGTGGAACTGTCAGTCAATATCAAGTCTATTTATATAGTCGTTAGGTACCAGTACTCGGTAATAAATTTATGCCCTAACCATTTTAAAATCTAAAAGAAATCATTGTCATTGACATCTAACATGGCAAATATTTCGTTTAGATTTTAATTGAACTGTAAATGTTTAGCGACATCTATGACTCCTACAAACTAAATCACAAAAGCCTGCATAGCGCAAGCAGAGTTTTCGGCGCGATTTGAACATATACAAGAACCGTAGGGTATTTGCTTGGGCCAGACACAACACCCACCCACCGACACTGGTCGGAGGATCCTCCCTTTTCAATGTTGGTTGTGTAGGACTATACACTCTGTTTCGCATACCTTCATAAATATAGCATCAGAAACAAAACTCATTTATTTGTAAGAATGAACGATGAAACTAGAAATAGAAGAATGAAATGCCACACCATAATTGAGTCGTTCGTTCGCTCTTTTCATAGAAATCTCTCTAGAAACCACGAAAGTTACCAATCGCATCTTCAAAGAGTATCTCGTATGCGTCAACCTTAAAATAAGAACAGTGACTGAACGCGGACATTGAAGTGCACTTACAGCACGTTTTCAATTCTCTCTATTTTGGCCGCAATATGTCTCACACTGTTAAACTTGTCCTGTGACTGAGTATGTTGATTAAGTGAGTGTATATGTTATGTTTATGGTTTCAGTTGGGCAGATAGGAGGTACTATATCACTTTCACGTCCGAAAAAATATAGCTATAGTCGGCATGTGTTACAAAGATTTTTCTGTCCCATATGAAATATAAATCGAATGTTTGTAATGGTCAGTACCTCTATGAGAAAAAAGGTCCAGAGATTCGGGCTGCATCCTTTCTCCTGCTTATCCAAAGTTTGGGGACACTGTATACTTCTCTATAAGTCGACATCAAAGCAGACAACCTGTTTTGTAGAATTATTGTTTTATAAACAGTTCATCCTAAGCCATTCTTTGATCGTTCCCTACTCTTATAGCCACCCATATTTGTACGCAAAACTTGCCTCACGACTTACAACCTTAATCTATATTCATCATCATCATTAGCCTTTTAATGTTCCCACTTCTGGAACACAGGCCTCTCTGTGAGAGAAGAAATGGGCCATAATCAGCGGTTTGTTGGATATCACATGTCTATGAATTTTCAGTTCGGGGCGTTGCCGGTTTCCTTAGGATGTTTTCATTCACAGTTGTTAGTGCAGTGGCAGTAACCATATATGAATAATATATAAGTGCCTAACGATACATTTTGTTCTGGAAGAAACTCATGGATCCCATAAAACTGTAAAGAAATGTGTCACCCACTGTATTTTGAAAACTTACAAAGTAATAACAAGGTTTTTGTAAAATTTTGAAAGCACACTATATAAAATAAAAATAAATTGAAATCACATACCTATAGAAGCACACTCAGAACTCTATTTTAGCTTAGTTAGAACTTTGACCCTTATTTTGCTATTTTAATGCGTGAAACCTAAATCAATTTAGTATAAAATACTGTAACATAACATATCTAAGCTTTAGCAAAAGTTCTAAGAATTTTATATTTATAACCGAATTAAAAGGTTTTTGAATATAATTCTAAAGTTTGGGTAGACACCACCAGGTCCTACATAAGTTTGAGATTACACTTTATTGCTAAACATTTTTTGGATTTGAAACATTACGGTGATAAAATGGTAGAGGACACGCTTTTATTGTGTAGAGACTTTAGGGTCTAGAAATACAAGTCAATGATAAATTCGTGTCGTACTTGTAGGCCTTACCAAAATAGCTCGTACCAACCCAAAAAATAAACCGGCCAAGTGCAAGTGGGACTCGCACAGTGGGTTTCGTAAAAACAACTACATTAACCAAAATATTTAGGTAACATCACTGAAGTTCATAAACAAAGAAATCATCGAATATAGTGTTAACGAAAAGATAAACTGGATTGAGGGACAAAATTAACGTTGTCTTTGCCTTTCGTAGCAGCAGATTTTATTTGCATACATTCTCAGCAGAAGGCATAGTAATGAAAATGGATAGGTAGGTAAATGAGATCAATATTTTAAGATTTAAATACTATGAAGATACACAATATATTAATTTGCAAGGATCATGATTTTTAAAACCTTTTATTTTCACCTGTCCCGGTTATCTGTAATCCAATCTTGCAAGTTAAACTGCTCGATGTTCGATTGTTCTGAAATAATGCACATACGTTTGTTTCTTTCAGTGCAATTTTTTGTATAAAAGTTTATTTATAAATATTTTTAATGTTAAAGCTTGTTTTAATTTTTCTCTCAAGAAAAAGTTAACTTTAATAGTATCATACGCTGGCTCGCGTAGTTTTATCTTCCCCTATGTTCCCAAATCGCATTAGACTGTTGTAACTCTCCTAATATAAATAAATTAAAAATCTCATTGCGTTCACTGATTCGTTTAGTCGTATTGCTTCGACTTTGGGACGACTGTGTCACCTTTTAATTTTAATTCAAAGTCAATTACGCTTCTTGCATATGAATGTAAAGTTAAATTGAATAGAAATTACGCGAATTTGAGTAACGAGAGTAATGTTATTCATAGTCAGTGTAATTTTATTATAACTTGATTTCTGTTTAACTTTTTCTTTCAGAAAACTGGATGTTGGTCGTAAGTCAGAAATTTTGCAGACCTAGGCTTTGCCAGCATTTCTATGACATAGCATAGCATGTCGTCTGTATCCCCCGAAGAGTTGGGCAGAGAGGTACACCTACATTTCTCCAGATAGGTTTTAGTACCATGTAATAGGGGCTGAGTCTATTGCCTGTACCATAATTTGACAATAGTTAAGGTAAACTAAATAAAGAAACTATGCCTTTTTCAAAAGGAGGTAACCCGAAACTACAGAACGCCACTTACATTACTGTAGGCGAGGCTGTTTACCTAATTATCCTCCGAATAAGAATCCGCGAGAAGTACGGCATCATTCAAATATGCTTGATTCAGGCCTATGCCCAGTGTAGAGTGGCCGTATTTCAGTAGCAGTCGTATGATGATGATTGTTTTAGTGTTTACATAATACTGTACGCTAGTCAAATAAGAATCTAACATCGTTGTGAACTGCAACTCTTTTTAATCGATAGAAATAATTAGCGTTTTAAAGTCACTGTTGTATTAGTCACCACCATATCAACAAATAATGTTAACTACAACCTAAAAATAAAATGTTTCAAGTCATATCACATGCATGTGCGCTGTTTTAGCATGAAACACAAATGGTAAAGCATTGTTAGGTTAGACAACGTCTCGAGAAAGGTTAAATCATGTCACTGAACTTTTGTGAATACTTGCTTCAAGCACTTAAGAAAGAAGATTTAATGGATGCGACTCTTTACAAGCTAGGCGCTGTAATAAGTGCGTCTGCGATTGAAATGCTTTGTATGCTTGACATTTAAATTAGGCGTGAAAATAAATTATATGCAATTTCGTTTTTCTTCTTTTTTGCAGATTTTGCCGTACGAAATGATTTTAAAAGGATTTGTTTGTTATGTCTAACTCGTAGTATAGCATAGAGAAAGCCGTAGACAATACATCGAAGATTACGCATATTTATTAAGTGGGATGAAGACAAAATGTTTATCGATGTTACCGTTCGTGGGCATAATAATGGTTGATCGTTGGTCGGTGTGACGAACACCCCTTATAAGGGCGCGTTTTTGTGAGACGAATCACCTTCGCGCGGCGACATGTTGCCGAGGAGTTTAAATGTTGTCATTTAGTAAATAGTATCAACACTCGCCATCAACATGCCGTGACAGGCAACCGCGCGGCGACCGTGTGGCGGCTGCATGAAAATTTTCACTTCGTCTAACTGAGGCCTAAAGATCTGCGCAACCAGAGACTTTGCAGGTGAGTTACCAGCTAGTCCCACGAAGAAACTGAAATGATGGCAAACTGACGCTGCACAAATTTTGGCCGTTACCTGGTCTTCTTAAGAGTGAATGGGTTACTTCTGAACAAGCATGCTTCACCATGCGTCGACTATATCTTCGTTTAACAAGAGATAGTGATCAAAGCGAACCTATCAATTAATTAAAAAATCTGGAACCAAACTAAAAAGAAAAGGATAAGTAATAAAATATTTGCGCATGAAAATACTTGTCTGTGGAATTCCCTGCCAGAGTTTGTATTGCCTGATAGATACAAAATGGAAGTCTTTAAGCCAAGAGTGAATAGGTTTCTTCTAGGTAGGCGTGCTCCATCGCTTCGGATCGGCGTCATCGCTTACCATCGGGTGAGATAGTGGTCAAGCGCGAGCATATAAAACAAAACCACTCAGCACATTCTTAAAGTATTGTTTAAACTCACACACGGCTCTGTTTTCAGACATCCCAAACATAATCTGCGTACACACTTACTTTCCTTGATCCAGACATGCCATTCAAGTCTAGAAATTCAACAAGACTACCCAGGAGTAAAGGTCTAGACCGTAATTTAGCAGATAAGATGGTCCGTCTAATATCTGCGAGTACAGCTGCAATGTACAAGGGTCAAACCGCCAAGCAATAACGGCTACGACCCGAGAAAGTTAAACTGTCTTACAACCACTAACTGTTAAACTTTACTGTGTGATTGATCGTTATAAAATACTTTGGGTTTTAACTTGGGAGTTATGTTTATATCGTTTGAGGGAATGACGCTTTTAATATTGCAGGCAAAGTAATATAAAGAACTTCAGAATTAAAAACTTAGTAGTTCAGCCCTTAATATTAATGTAAATTTTTATCCGTGGTGCTAGACAACTGGGCTCATCCCAGTTGTAAACAACCCTTCGTGCACGTTGGCCTTGTTTGTTCTGTCTCCTGCTTGATATGGAGGGAAGTGGAAATTTGTATTTTTCGTACTCCTCCATTATTCTTTTCTGATTCATTTCGTTGCGGGATCCAAGACAGTTAATTTCATTCGCCGGGACTTCGTCGAGCTTCATTGCCTCGGCGATTTCTGGAGCCACTGTTGATTTTGGTTTTTAGAAGTTACAGGGATTGGGGAATAGTGCGGCGAGAATGTCCCAAAAATAAAAAAAAATGTTTAGTCATATTATATTATACCAGTGAAGATAAATATTTTAAGTGACGTCCTTAAAGGCGCGACGTAATTTAAATTGCGTCGATATGTGATATCACGCACGTATTTTCTAAGAAAACTTCAAGTGCAAATCAATCGAATTGCATCGCATTGGGTTCATATGAACGTACTGGCAATTTCACTTATTAAAATTCGCTTATGATGTGATATAAATCCAATCGCGTCGAGGCATCAGGAAGGTCGCTAAAATTTTCAGACTTTTCCAGTCAGAAAATTCCGATTCAACACTCGACGGACATTGTTTAAAAAAGTGTTCTAGTCATTTCAACTGAGAGACATCCAATGCTGGCAGAGCAGTGGTGGCCCAGGGGTGTCGGCTGTAGGTCGAGGGTCCGATCCTTGGGCAGGCGCTTTACTTTTTATTTCATCACCACTGCTCTCAAAACGGTGAAGGAAAACATCGTGAGGAAACCAGCATGTCTTGGATCTATAAATTCGAAGACATGTGACATCCGCAAACAGGGCTCGCGAGGTGGATTACGGCCCATTCACAGAGAGGAGGCCTGCACGCACAACGGACCAAATGCGAGTCTAAGAGCGGAAAGTTGGGTGCTTCTATCCTATCCTATTCATCCAATGCTGGATGTGGACCACCCCGAAGCATCGCCAAATGATAGGTTCTGTATTTCTCGCATCTATAAAATGTTCTACTAAAAGGTATGTTCATGTTTGATTCCTATACTCGTATCTTACACCCAATCGTCATTACTGACTTTCATGTTTTATGTTTGGTCAAAATTATAGAATAGCTGTCATTTCCTAACCATATGTGAACCAGTCATCAAATTGCTATATTAGCAACAAAATTAAATAAAAGAAACATACAAGTTTAATGCCAACAATCTTTCAACGCATAATTATGTTAAGAAGATAAACAAAACCAACAATACGTAATTCCGGCTATAATTATTCCAAACCGACAACCGAAATCAAAATTCACACCACAAACGTAATCAAATTCAAACGAGTAACGCAAACTCAACATAAAGGGTTCCCTTAAGTAATATCAAACAATTCGGTGGCATATCAAGAAATTTGCTTTCACACTTCTAATACGAGAAAATTTTCCCGCGAACATCACGCGGGACGAAATATGCGGGTGCTTTGTTTCTCAACAAATGGATCGTGAAGGCGGTTGGGAATTTCCGCTGGAGCTGAAGGCTGTGAATGAATTTTTGTTTTGACATGGTTCGTTGGCCTTGGGTTTAATTTGGTTAAGGTGGTTTTTAGTAAATGATGCACGTAGAGTAATGGTAAAAATACATTCATTATATTAAAGCCTAAGGAAAAAAATAGGTACATACATTATTTAAGTAAACTATACTAAACAAAACGTTACTATACTAAACCTTATTACTTACCTATGTACAAAATAAAGGTACACCTAGGTGTCAAAATACTCCTCCTCAGCATTGCCACGTTTAATGGTCTATGTTAGAAGAACCCTATTTGTGTTAAGAGACGAACGTTACAAAGATTTAGTTTCTCAATCTCAGAATTTTCAGTGCTAATTTTATTTATGTAATAATTAATATACAAACGTATACTAAACAGAGAAAAAGAAGGAACATAAAAATATGTACAAACGTATTATATTATGCTTATTTCAAAAGAAATCTTTGCCATTTATTATTATTATTATTCAATTTTCTTACACAACAGCACAAAAATACCAAGATACTTTCAGAACATCGAATTTACCTCATATTACTACTGTTTTTTGCTGAGACTACGCGCAGTGGACGGTGGAATACCGTGAAAAAAAAATTAAGCCGTTTTCCTGTAGCTTTCTAAAAGTGAAATAATTTTCATAATTGCATTAGTAATTCTAGATACCTACAAACACAAAGAAACAATATTTTAGATTATTTCATAAGGAAAGTTTTTATTCTGAGATCGTTCTCTACGAGAATACCTCATACAATAATAAAAATATTCCGCACTACCCAGAGTTCGTCAGACGCCAGTTTCGTTATTTTTGAAAGCCCAAAAATCCTACCAATAAAAAGGTTCTATTTTTATCCACAACCGTACACAGCACATTTTGTGACACTGTGTCATGCGATATTTATGCCAGCTATATTCGGCTCAAAACTGGGCATCCAAAAGTTTCAGAACATTCCGTTTTATTATTCCCTGTGTCTGTACACAGTAAAATGAGACGCGGTTTGATAGAGATAAAACGCGAGCTCATTATGTACACAATTAATGTTGGTGGCAGTAGTTTGTCTAACTCGTGTTTGTCGTAGATTTGTTAAACTAAAATTATATTGAAATTAGGTAACAGAGATTTAAACTTGGAGCTGAAATCATTTACGTTTAACAAATAAAACCAGATTATAATTTTTGAAGCGGATAATATAGAATATACACCAAAGCATGTCGTTTCTAACTACACCAACCAGGAACCCTTACCACACTTACCACCAATTTGCTAAGGCAAAACAAACTTGCCCGTAATCCCCATCACTTTTTTTACATAATGTTGAAATAAAGATGGAGTTACAGATCATTTCTGCATCTAGTCCCTGATGCGTAAGTCACACGTGTTCGTAATATGTTGAGCCACATCATATTTTGAGAACATACAGCTGATGTTATCAAAATAAGAGATTGTTGCACCTGCAAAGAAGTATTAAAGTATGATGAGTATGCCGATTGGATTACTTGGGTGTAGGCCTCCTCTAGTTTCATCCCAATTTTCTGTCTTTAGCTCGTTTAATCCACTCTTTTCTTTGCTGTAGCTATAATTTCGTCCCTTCATTGTTTTATTGGTCGTCTTCTTCGTATTTTCTAGCTAGGTCTCTTCTTCTCACGTCTCTCTTCTATATCGTTGCTTTTACTGTTCATCGTTTGTCGCTGTTTCTTGCTACTTGCCAGCCCATCTCCATTTTAGCCTGCAGTGTTGTTACGTGAAGTAGTTTTGTCTTCTTTCGTATTGATTCACATCTTACTTTATGTATTCTTCTTATTTTTGGTAGGCTTATTACATTGCTTTCTCGCACCGAAACCTGAAACACACATAATGCAATTCAAAGTTACAATGGTATTTAGCCAGGCTAACACCAACATCTGAAATAGTAAGTATCTCCCTGTTCACCACTATATATTTATCATTTTGGGCTAACTACCAGTAGTTAGCCCAAAATGAGTCGTTCAAAACAATATTAGCGGACGGATGAGTAGTTCTCGTTAAATTTATCATCCCGGATTCGATTTTACAGTCACCAACAGAAATCCGTAATTACCAAAGTGACATGTGACACAAAGCCTCTATGACATTGATGTGTACAATTGTACTACAAACGCCATTTCCTGAATGCAGTTTAAAAAATGGAATGCATTCGATTTTGGGCTTTATTGTTTTGTAAATAAAAGTGCAGGGTTTTATGGGAGCATAATATTGGAGTATGAAATGACAATTTACAGTCGGATTGGCTCAACATTTTGGTCTGAATTAGTGCTTATACATTTTTAGGTTTCGTTTTTGTTAAGTGCGCGTAAAGATATAAATTAGTCTGCTGATATTAAGTGTAGATATTTACAAGCTACGTATATAAATGCACTGGATTGAAATTTAAAAATGCATTTATTGAAAAACCTGATGAGATAACTTCGTCGAAGCGTTTAGGCTAATTAATAATGCTTGTTAAATAAATGTGCATGCATACCTACCATTCTATGCATACCTTTACTTTCCCGTACGCAAAATACGCGCTTAGACGTGGAGTTGCGGACACCAGCCCGTCTTAACCTAACCTAACCTTTACTTTCACGCAAAAAAACATTACCGTCCTTTCAGGGCAATTAGGTGAAAAGCTTGCCACCTGATTGAAATTCTGAGCTGTTGCTTAGTTGCTTAGTTGCTTGCCCTTGCTGTTGTTTATATACTATGGAAATCCCTAAAAACTTTGACACGATCCTTTTTCTTCCAATATTAACACCATAGTCCCACCGAATAAGGAAAAACCCTTCCCCATAATATAAGCGAAAACGTTCCCAAAAACATATCATTCAACTTTAACCAAACATTCGTCAATTCAAAACTATCCCTTCCGAAGAAAAAAAACTGGTAAATCAAACAAAATCACTAAAATATCAACCTCGGAAAATGTATAAACGTTCCGTGAAAAAGTAGTCAAGTGCGAGTCAGACTGCTACAATGAGGATTCTGTACCGCTATAACGATTCTGTTTAACTTGGTTTATACTCAGCAGGGATTCTTTAAGGAAGACGGTCTCTGTGAAATCCCTATCTCTGTGACCTTTATAGCTGTAAATAAAAAGATTTTCTCTGTAAAAGCACTGGTCACATATTATTACATTATCTTTTTATTAAATCACACAGAAGAGAAGAAGAACATTTATTGTTGAAATTGTAAAGCTGGAAATGAAGTTATTTTTTTACTGCTGGAAAAAGTGAAATAGTACGAAGTAATCAAATTGTTCATGAAGTGTTCCCTTAAACCTAGCTTATACCTATAGTAGCGTTAAAAATAGGCATACCAACACAAAAAAAAAGCCTGATGGCAATAACATCTTGTAGCGTTTCGCTACATGTTCGCACGAAGCTTCGAAACAGACAGACGAATGGACAAACGGACGGACAGGCAGAACGTGGCGTAACCGTAATACTATTTATTATTACGCTTACACCACGGTCTTGTTTTCATCCTTTGTCTACAGAACCCTAAAATGGGGCCACGGCTATTTGACCCCCGAAATGGGATACAGGATAAAGGAATAAATCACAAGGAAGATATGCGGAGAAATCTTCCGGGATAACTTCTGAGAGACACGCTGAAAACTGTACGTGTTTACGAATATATCATATTTTTGGAAGTTCTGAGGCTTCGTGACTTCTCGATTTAAAAAGAAGCTTATCACTTGCAGTATGATAATGATAGTGGTATTATAAGAAATAAAACTGATTGTTAAAATGGCTCGCTGGCAAGATTTTGAAAGAGATGAGAAGAGAGAATTGAAAAAATATAGTCTTTGAACAGTTTTAGTATTCCTTACCCAAAGAGTAAAAACACGTATCTCATGAACCGTGATATCTAGACAGTTCAAATTTTCACAGATGATGTATTTCTGTTGCCGCTATAACAACAAATACTAAAAACAGAATTAAGTGGGGCTCCCATACAACAAACGTGATTTTTTACCGTTTTTTGCGATAACGGTACGGAACCGTTCGTGCGCGAGTCCGACTCGCACTTGGCTGTTTTTTTGTTTTAAATACCCACGTGCTCATTTTTATTAATTAAGAAATTTATTCCCACATTTTTATAGTCCGAACAGTTTAGGTCTGTCACAGAATTAATTAATGTTATTAATTTATATCATGTTGCTCTTGCTATCTTATTCATGGTTTAATTTAGGACCGAAAATTCCCCATATCAATAAAACATGCGTATATAATTTTAATTAACATAACCACCGCCCTAAAATGTAACCGAAACGATACAACTAGCGTAAATCCGTTTCGTAACGTTTGTCGTAAAATAATCCGATCCCTTATCCCCCCCTCTGCCCCCTCCTTCTTTCTACGTTGCCTGTCAACCCCATTACTCGTACTTAGCTACTAAATAAAATAAATACGGATTACGGGAATGTCTCCATAAGTGTAGTGATGTGGGTGTGTCTATATCGATGAATAACCTTCAGGAATGTAACGTAATGTGTTCAGATTTTTCAATATATTGTGCAGTTTTGGAGACCAAATTAACATGTAAAACTGTGATTTTTATGACTTTTAGGTAAATATGTTACAACAAACAAAACGTCACTTGCCGAGGTCGGTCCGTGGGTGGGTGAGAATCTTACTGATATTATAAATGCGAAAGTTTGGATGGATTTATGTTTGTTACTCAATCACGCCAGAACGTATGAACGGATCTGGATGAAATTTGTTTGATTATAGTTTGGAATAGAACATAGGCTATCTCGGTATAATGTTTCTTTGGTATAAGAAAACACTTTTTACGCGGCCGAACCCGCTGGCAGAAGTTAGTCCTTTATAAACCGAGACTCCTCCGTGCCTCACAAAACATGATAAGTCCCAGCTGTAATTTTTTGATACTTAACAGTCACGGCAAATCAGAAGCCAGAAAATCTACATCGACATCTCACATCACGTCTAGCACAACACTACTATAAGCATGGGTAATTTTTTTATATTTCCCTCCGGCTTTCTGTTAGCGTGTACATCAATTCCCGCATTACTGCTGAGACCCTAACCGCTGTATCAGGATACTAATGAGTCTTGTTCTTCTTAATTAGCGCCTAATATGCTGGTGATTATTACGCTTTATGTAGTTTACTTTTTTTGTAGACAGCTTTTTATTGTTACAAGCTTTATTCTACCTTGATTTCGTATGTGTGAACCGGCAACTTGTAATCAATTTTTCAAGCGATTTCTGGAAGCCGAATAAGCTGAAACTTGGCGTACTTATGTAAGTTTGGAAACATTGAAATAATATGGTACTATGGAGTTGGTCTCATGATGGAGTAGGAAGGTGGTCATAACAACACCTCAACCATTCAAGATTGCACATCCTGTTCGGGCTCATCATCATCGCACGGGACCGGTCAATGTGGAGACGCTTAGAAAGAAAAAGTAAGAAAGAAAAAAAAAAAAAAATTGCCACAAAACGACATACAAACATTACATTTCAAGAACGAGAACAGTGGTAAAAGATTTTGAAAACTAGGGAAGGTTCAGCAGTGGATGTCTTTCGGCTGTGATGGTGATGATGATGACATCCATCATGTATGTTACAGGTGATGATAACATGTAGTAATTTCGGTTCAAAAAGCATGCTTTAAAAATATCTTGTTCTTAATACTTTTTTCTGAATCAATAAAATGTTAATTCGGTTTAGCAGCCAGATTTGTAAAGCATAACATAGCCTAATCAGGCTATAATGATCCCACTGCTGGACACAGGCCTCCTCTCGATGAGAGGAAGTGGGCCGTGGTCAACACGCTGGCCCAGAGCCTTTTGTTGGTTGTCACCATGTCTCACTTTTCTAGTGCTGATTTTCTCACGGTTCAGCAAATAAAAACTTTCATTAATAATTTATATTTTAATGATACACATTGACATACATTCTACCGATAGACAAGAATGTTCATTTTTTTTTTATTAAAAGCTGGTGAGTTAGAACTAAAGTTCACTGCAGCGCTAAAATATTTATGTTGTCTAACATACAGCGCTAGATCGCATACAGAGTTTAGTTTACTCGCGATCAAAACGTCTTAAGCGCCATAAAATTCATAGCGCTTACACGTTTCGTTCAACATAGTATAAAGTAAGGTGTACGGATTGCAGTACAGTTCAATCAAACAGAGTGAATGTTCAGATCGCCAAATCTAGTGCCAGTACATAGTACATATATATCACTGGATACACACAAGTATCTAAACTTACGCCTTTTTCAATGGGGGTAGACAGAAACCACAGAACGCTACCTGCTACGATCCTTTCTTTCTTTTATTTTCGTTTTGGGTGAAAAGTGTTAAAGCTGTACCTATTATCGCATCTTCGACGTGTTATGAACTCTACCTATAATACTTTTTCTACCCTTCACTCAGGATTCCTGTTACACATTTTATGTACTTTTATTTACAGATACATAAAACCCGCATACCTACGTGATAAACATTAAAGAGATGAGAATTTCTTCAGTCAAGTAAACATCCGTGCAAAGCAAGTGGTACTATAGCCTGCAATATCGCGTTACCCGTGTTGTCTGCCAGTGTAAAACGTCTCTTGCATCGCTCTGATCGGCGATATACACTGCATTCCATATAGTACATATACGGAATATGGACTCACGTGCTCTGTTTCTGAAGAAATCGGCAGACTTATTACGTATCTCGCAAGAGCATAACCGATACCGATTTTTGCGCAATAATTGCTCTTCAATAAGAAAGTTTTAAACGTATTGGCGTTTTTTTTTCGAAATAAGTGCATTTGACAAACAGCGAGCGATTAGTAAACGATTGTGTAGGTCCAACCATACCTACACTGTAGGTAATTCCGACTATCATGGATTAAAGCGTTTGATTGCGCGATTATTGTTGATTGCTTTCTTACGTAATAAGCCTGCAGGTCACACAATTGTTTAGCCAATGTCAAATCTTTGGCTGGCTTTTGCAATTGGTGTGTGGTAATGTATACGGCATGTGAAATGCCATAAGTTTAGACGAGCTTTTCGGAGTGGGGTAGTGCATCTCCTGATATCTCGGCGTGTGCTTGCCCGTATGGATACTCCCAATTATTTCTTCGCTAGCAATTTTTTTCAAATTGCGTATTGGGCATAAATTAGGCTAGACATATATGCATGATGGTTTTAACTTTGCAAGCATGACCGATAGGCATAACCAAGTTACGCCGTCTGATTTCACGTCAGGTGTGTCGCAAACGCATTGTGTAAATGACTCGTTGGTCGTCTAGTGGTCGTAAGCGCTACTGCTTAGCATGAGGTCCTGGATTCGTTACCCGGGTCGGGAAATGTGTTATTGGGTTTATCTATCTGGAATTTCCCTATATCTTCTTCTTCTGTCGCGACCTTATCCCATTTAGTACGGTTCGGCCTATAACCTAATGTTTTTCTCCATTGTGCATGGTCTTGAACTGGGCTGGCGTCCAAATGTGTTTTTTTTTCAGTTCCTTTTCAATTGTACGTGGGATCAAAATGTGGATGTACTATAAGGTGCACCTGTGCCCAACCCTTTCGTTAATACAGGCGTGATGTTGGCCCTCAACTGTCATAACACCTTATTAAAAAATAGAAAGATGCCTATCTGTCAATTTTTTTAATTACTATTGTGTCTGTAAAATTACGACAGATGAAGGATGTGAGCAGTGGTGGCCTAGTGGTAACGGCCGCGACTTACAATTTGTAGGTCTTAGGTTTGAATCCAGGCAAGCGATTTATTTTGTGCTACCACTGCTCTCAAAACTATGAAGGAAAACATCGTGAGGAAACCGCCATGTCTTAGAACCGAAAATTCCAAGACATGTGACAGCTCGTGGCGAAATAATAACAGTCACACAGTTCAATCTATAAGGTTAAAACGCAACGCTTGCCGAGGTCGGTCCGTGGATGGGTGACCATCTTTATATAGCGAGTTTCTTCCATGCCTCGGAAAGCACGTTAAGCCATTGGTCCCGGCTGTCATTGCAAGATCTCTGACAGATGTTACGGTAAGTCAGAAGCCTGATATCTGACGCCAGTCTAGACAAGAGGTATCGTGTTGCCCAGGTTGTGGAGGTCAGATATGCAGTAGCTCCATGTTTAACACTGGTACTCAGCTAAATCCGATTAGACTGGAAGCCAAGCCCAACATAGTTGGGAAAAAGCTAGGCAGATGATGAAGGATGTGTGTGTCGCGAATGCGAGCACTGCAATTTTTTAACCGGCTTCAAAAAGGAGGAGGTTTTTATGCGACTGTATTTTGTTTTGTTTATTATCTTAGAAGCTTTTTACTAGGTAAACCAATTTTGATGATTATTTTTTATTTGAAAACTTGTGCTTCTCATTTAGTCCCATTTAAATTTTATCAACGATCTGACGAGTAGTTTTTGAGTTATCTTTACTAATGCGTATTTTAATGGTAATATAAGATACCAAAACTAGAAAGAAAAATAGAAAAACAGTACAAAGCAAAAAAAATACTTTCTTTTCGGCAGTAGGTGTCAAAAACGACAAAAAAATTGGTACCAAACATGACAGCCGAAAAAAAGTAATTTTCAGCTTTATAGTGTTTTTTTTTGGAAGACGGTTTAGTTTTTTTGTTATAAAGTTAAAAAAAAAATACTCTACCAACATTACTCCTTTTCTGGGTCACTCGAACAAAAACTCAAACATCTCAGTTGTCATCAAATCGTCTTCAGCTTAACATGCTCTCACGGAGGGTGGATCTGAAAAATTGCTCCGACCGATAGCCCATCGATCATGGCGGTGACTTGCACTCCACTGATGGGCTATTAATGTGGGCTATGTAGCTTTGTTAGAATTTGTACGATGTTATAATGTATGGATTGAGATGTGAGAATGTTTCGGTGTAAATACAGGAATTAGAGGGATTCGGGATAGGGTAAGTTCTGGTAGTTCATTGTTATGTGTTTTTACCCGACTACGGCGAAGCAAAAGGGAGGGTTTTGTTTTGACCAGTATGTGTGTATGTATGTATTTAAATATTTATGTCCATCTGTTCCCTCATAACTTCTAAACAACTTATCATAATTTGACAAATACGGTGTCGTTAGAAGAGTCTAGTTTTCCGCTTGTTATAGGCTATGTGTCGTCACATTAAATTGAATATGGCGCCCTCTTGGGGGCACGCAGACAAGAGCAAACAAACATTTTTCGTCCCACCCCATGTGTGGTATTTTAAAGGATTCGTCACTGAACAGGGATTTTAAAGTGAAAGTAGGGTTTTGTACATCATATTTTTCGTCAAACGGTACTTGCGAGGTATATCCCGTCAAAGTTATGAAAACTATGTTTTTACCCGACTACGGCGTCGCAAAGACCACTCTTATAACTTATGTATTATCTAGATACGTGTAAAACAACAAATCCTAAACAGAAAAAAAAGAGATGTGGCTCTGCAAAAGCCCCAAAATACTTTAAATAAAAAATAATAACAGATTCCTTGTTTCATACTTTTTAGAGCGTGATGTTTCAGTAGTCCGGTTTTAGTTTTTGTACTTATTTTTTCTTCTCAATAAATGCCAGATCATCATTCACTTGACGCCTGAGGGAGTACGTTGCTGTTGAAGTCGACCATACTGTTTACGTTTGCGGGGCTAAACTTGACTAGAGATCACCCAAGACAGAGAGGTTTAGAAAGGAAAGATCTTTGCCTAGCAGTGAAACACACTGGCTATGAAAAATAATGCAAGATTCAGACCAAACCTAAATATAATGTTTATACTTTCGTACATAATATGTGTCGTGATGGTGATGATAAAGTTAGTCTAATACTCATACTTCGTTTTAGTAAACTAGCTTTTCGCCGCGGCTACACTCCTGTGGCCCACCCCACAGGAACTGTTTTCGGGATAAAAAAGATAGCCTTTGTCACTCAAGAATAATGTAGCTTTCTATTGGTGAAAGAATTTTCAAAATTGGTGTTAGAGTTTATTTGGTACAAACAAATTTGCATAAAATCTTCATAATATTATTATCTATACTAATATTATAAAGAGGTAAAGTTTGTGAATTTGTGGGTTTGTGACGTTGTAAGGGGTAATCTCTGGATCTACTGAACCGATATTGAAAATTCTTTCAACAGTAGAAAGCTACATTATTCCTGAGTGTCATAGGCTATAAAATTATCCAAAAAAATAAAGATCCTTATGAAAAATGTAATAATGTAACCCAAGGTAGCAAAATGTTGCCTATAAAATACACTCTTTGGCGTGCGCTGAGAAAACTATTGATGATAGATAAAAAATAGTAGGTAGGGTAGGCAGGTCAGGCACGGCAGGCAGTGTAGGTAGGTAGGTAGCCAGTTGACGGGAGCGAAGCCCCGGGGGTCAGCTAGTATATTATATTTTATTAAAATAATAATTATATAGAAGCACAGATGGTGAGTAAAGCACCCACGTCTCCATTTTGTGGAGATGCGTATTCTTTTTATCACCCTTTTTAGCACATCATTTTGTTTTTAGGGGTTCCGTCGAAGGATCCAAACAGACCTCTAGACCTCTATTGCTGTCACTCACGTGTCCGTCTGTCTTACCCCATAAAAAAACGTTGACCTAAGCCATCGAGTGGGGTATCGTTGTTTAGAGCTCGTTGAGTAGATAAATACTGAGATTTTTGTTTAAAAATATATTTGCAAACAAATGAATGAGAAGCCCTCAAAGTCAGCTTTTTTACAAATTTTTGTTTCGATGATTTCTAAATTTTCCATTGACCTATGAATTTAAAATTTAGTGAAAATATTTCTTATTACGTACATTTTACTAACAAATACCAATATATTGATAAACCAGATTTTCTCTTTGAAACGTCCTCATTTTTCCGATTACAATTCTTTCACGTAAAAATATTTCAAATTCCTTGCACTATTCCCACAAAACCTGCAGTGTGTATTTAAACGTCGTTTTCAGCCACTTTTCGTATACTTGTCCGGTTATTACATGATTTGTTCAAATACGGCCCGTCAGACGCGGCCGGAAGGAGGATCTCCGGTCGATTCACATTTCGGAAAATGCAACTAGCATTCAATGATAGAATTACCAGAGATATTCGCTGCGGGAATTGATATAGCTTTTCGTGATCGTGAAGGAAAATAATGGCCTTACTTGGTTAACCCATTGGTAAAACATTAGTTTGTTATTATTTGAAAGTAAGAAGGTGCAGTGATGCAGTAATACAATGCTAACACTTGGAAAAACCTAAACAAACGCTAAAATTGTATTGGACTGATGGATTTTTAACTTTTAGCACTCCATCCAATCTAACTGTTCGCTTTTATAGGAATCCATACACATAATAAATCTGTAGGAAAATCGTTTTTGTACATCGAAAATATTTCCAAAAAAAGTAGCCACGGTGTTAAAGGAGTACCAACAGAAACTATTTCCATCATTTTTGGAATTTTTGTCTGTTTATCTATTTTCTGTTTATTTGTGCACGCATCACGTAAAATTTACGAAACCAACGTGGATAACTTTTATACATGAAAATTGTGCGTATGTTGTAGTATTACTTAGTTTTTGTTTCATCGCAATCGGTTTACTCTATCAAAAGTTATGATGAATTTATAGTGTTCAAGAAGTAAAATATCGCAACATACGCAATTCAGATATTCGGTCTGTTAAACTCTATATTCTATAGATGGCGTTGTGCATTTCGCGTCATTTTCTGAATGATTTACCGCGGAAGAATGACCACAGAAAAATTTATTGGAAGGTAGTTAGGGCCTCTAAAACCCGCCCACCGCATCCCCATGCGGGGATGCAGCGAACCAGGTGGGGTCAACTCTCCATGTCAAATCAACGATACACCTTCAAGTGCTATTTCAAGTGTGGCTAGAATATAAATAATAGTTCGGGACCTAATGCAAGAGATAAAAAAATATACGTTTTATGAGATTTTAGGTGTTGATAATGTCTGAATAAACGTTGAATGATAAACGTTGTGGCCTACTATACTTAGGTTGCGAGTTCGAGTCCCAGCTTTGTATAGGTATTTTATAACCGACTTGCCAAAAAGGAGGAGGTGCTATGTTCAACATTGTTTTTTTTTCACTGATATATCTGTCAATTGTAGACCAATTTTGTTTTTTTTGTTTCGAAGAGTATGTCACCAAATTGGTCCCATCTAATTTGGTAATGATCTGATGTAGAACTTCGGAGATATAGAATAGAACTCTTCAATAAATGACGGCAAATCTCTCGGGATTGCTGCAATCGCATGTCTGTTTATTTTTTATACCATTTCATAACATACATCACGCCAGTACGCTCTAAAGAGGTACGCAGGTGTTTACAGTTCACCTTGGTACACCCTCATTTCACCGCTTATGATCAAGTTTCATGATATTCGGGTAATCTATTCTGGCGTTATAGGTATCTTTCTAAAGAACTTGCCTATTAGGTACAACTGAACGTCCATAACGACCGGTACCTACTAGACACATTCTTCCCATAAGAAAGCTATTTTCACTTTGTAGTGTTTTTATTTGGAAGTTTAGTATTTAAAAATAAAATAGCTTTTTTCTTGTTTTCGTTTCGGTGTGGTGTTCTGGAGTGAATGCTTCTATGTGTCTTTTTGTATGGAGTCGATATCCTTCTCCCTATACTATTTAATAATATGTGCAGCGAACGCTTGATCTAGGTAGGTAGAAAGGTAAGGTAGGTAGAAAGGTAAGGTAGGTAGAAAGGTAAGGTAGGTAGGTCTAGGTAAGTAGGGCAGGATAGGCAGTTAACGGGAGCGAAGCCGCGGGCACAGCTAGTATTTAACCTAAAAATCTACAGATATATAACCAAGTTTTATGAAAAATAAATTACCTGTTCATTTTTGCAGTGTGATCTCATACAGCATTGGATCTCATCATGCAAAAATTTGATACTCCTTTGTTACACGAACTAAACTTCCTACTACAAAATCCTTGCAAATAATTCAGAAATCAGTACGAAACGCAATCGTACACTTCGGTGCAATAAAACATGGAACGCGAACTCCGTCTCTACTATTACTATTCAGAGTGGAGTTTGGGCGAGATGTTTCGCCGTTCTAAAATTCACAGCGCGTTACCGCAGGTGTACCCAATTGTACTATCGCTCGGGTCATTGAACACGCTATGAAATACTGTAAAGTATTTTTGAACGCATGTGTATTTATTTGGTACGGAAGTATAGGCTTTGCCGTTATGAATTTTGTTGTAACATTTTTATCGCTTTTTGTATGTTTTTTTACGCGTTTGACTTATTATTTAGCACCATTGGGTGACTATTACCATGCATAGAGAGCATATTATAAGTATGTCTATTATTGTTAGAATTTATATTAATTTTACTATATTTAAATGGCTCGTTTGTGGAATGCATTACCTATTGAAGTGAGGCGTGCTCAATCCTTACTAACATTCACAAAATGGTGAAGGAGCATTTCCTCTCACTATAATTAGTCTTCTCCTTTCACTATGATATTTTTGTTATATATTATGTATTATATTATGTATTATTTTATGTATGTATTTTATGTTATTATGTCTAAGTATTATTATTTAAGATATGTTGTACACTGACAACCCTAAATTCCTCTCCTCTCGTTCAGTCCAAGGTTGTCTGTAAGAGATTGCCCTGTGCGATAAGACCGCCCATTGTACACTTGCTTTTATGATTTTTTATCCTGTATATATATTTGTGTGGTGTACAATAAAGAATATAATAATAATTAGAACACACAAAACGCGCTCGATAAAAATAATTATATTGTCTAGTAATAACGAAAAATGTAAATAACTCAATGATTTTGTAAGTTGTACAAACATTCAAAGCTGTGGAAGAGCGTAGTCTCCTAACACAGGCGTCATCATGCTTAAAAGGAGGCTCCAATCATAAACTAATGTGTATACATTTGTACAGAAAGTCACATCAAGTTGGTACAGAAATAAACATTTTGTATTTGTATATATCTATTCATGTCTATTTCGTGGGCCAATCGTTGAACTGGGCCAATCGAGATCTGCCTGGGCATTGCATATCACGATAATATAAGCATTTCGTGAATTGGCCGATTATTTCATGATGTGCCCAACATAAAGTTGGGCAGATCGATGAGAACAACCTATTTTACAAACTAGTCACTTGGCCACACATAATTATGGCTGGGCGCCATATCGTAAGGTAGATCCGTTTCGCAACGCTGTCGGAGATGTTGGCGCTCCGTCAGCCGTGTGTTTAAGTGCGAAAAAGATGGCGGGGTAACAAGAAATCGAAATCTGTGATGATAAAAACAATAACAGTGATTTAATTGCAGAAAAAAGTGCTTTCCAAGTGAATTACGAGCATCAGTTACAGGAAATTTAGGCGAGTCACGCAACTTGTCAGCCTACATACCTTATATAATAGTCTATGCTACATACTCTCTTTATCCAAGCATGGCTGGGCAAATCGTCAAACGTTAATCTTCAAACGATACGGCAGGTAGGTAAAAGTAATATTTAATAGTAATATTTATTTATCTCTCGCAAAGTACAATTTTGTTTATATATTATTTTACAAATATTGGATGTACAAAGATCCAATCCATCCAAACTATGATACCTTGTGCTATGCACTTCTGACGTATTAGACAGACATATCGTGACGTGGCCAGGCAGGTCTCGATCGGCTCAGTTCAACGATTGGCCTACGACATCTATATGTGTTGGCCAGGCTACTACTGAACATGAAGTCCTGGGTACGATTCCCGGGTCTGAAAGTGTTATTGGGTTTTTTCCATATGGAATTTCTCAGTAACGTAGTCTGGAATTCTGGCCAGTTATTAGCAATAGGCTCGCCTCCTATTTCATAGGACTTAAACATAACTGGCGAAATGTGGGTATACTGTAAGATCACCACTGCCTTACCCTCTGAGGAATATAACCATGATAAAATGTAGATAATTATGTATGTGAATCACGAACTTGGTTTATTTTATTAGCTTCGTTATTAAGTTCCGTATTTCTAGTATCAACGACTTTTGTTCGAGATCAAATAATCGATCGACGAAATATTGACTGTCCACATGACCTCAAAATCTTTCGGCTCAATAAACAGATAACTATCAATTACATCTTAGATATCATTGCTCCCATCAATATCAATACGACCATTGTTAATTAATTTATTGACCTGTGTAGGTATGTACCTATATTGGTTTACGTAAATTGATATCTATGTGTCTCCATTCATATTGGGCTCTAGACAAAGAATATTCTATCAAAGATTACGATATAAATCTTATCTTACTACTATTATAAACATGAATGTTTGTGAGGATTGATGGATGGATGGATGGTTTTTTGTTACTCTTTCACACAAAAACTACTGAACAAATTTTGATGAAACTCTACAGATTTATAGCTTAGCTTATAGTATAATCTATATACATCAGAATAACATATAGGCTATAATTTATAAATATAATGGGTGAAGTACTAATACTACGCGGGCGGAACCACGGGCGTCAGCTAGTATTTATAAATGCGAAAGTTTGTATGGATGCATGTTTGTTACTCAATCACGCCAGTACGGCTGAACGGACCTGGCTGAAAATTGGTACAGGGATAGATTAATTAGGTCTGGATGCAATTCCAGACCTTAATTAATCTATTCCTGTACCATAAACAAACAAGAAAACAGTTTTTATGCGAGCGATGCCGCTAACAAAAGTTAGTACAATATACTTTATTTTACTCAAATATAGTTTACAACTCTTACGATTATCAAGTCAACATTTATGGGATTGACCATCTGATATTTCAATATTATTTAAGTCCGATATTTATGTGGTTGACCATCTGACATTTCAATTGTCAAGTCCAACATTTATGAGGTTTATCAACTGACATTTAAATTGTCAAGTCCAACATTTATGAGGATTATCAACTGACATTTAAATTGTCAAGTCCAACATTTACGGGGTTCATCATCTGACATTGTCAAGTCCAACATTTATGGGGTTTATCATCTGTCACTTCAATTGTCAAGTCTAACATTTACGGGATTCATCATATGACATTTCAATTGTCAAGTCCAACATTTATGGGTTGATCATTTGACAATTCAATAGGCGCTTGGTCGTGGAGTTAGTTCGGATACCAGCCCATTTTAACCTAACTTGTAACCTAACCTATTGCATGCCACACATTTTGGACTTGTTGATCGTTACCTATCGATGATAGAATGGCAATTTTTCGATCACTGAATACAAATACAAGAGTTAATTATTGTAGTGAACACGAGCTTGAATGCTGTGTAGTTATTCGTGGGTTCAGTTAAATTATCCATCAGCATCTTTTTAGGCTATTAAAAAGACCATTCGATTAGTGAAAAAGTGGGATAAACTCGTTTATTGTAGGGTACTAAAAAATCTGATTACTCCTTAGAGGAACAAAGGCGTGATACTTATTATAGAAAAAATAATTAATTTATTGAATTCTCTCTAATATTGGTTTTTTACTATAACATCAACCTAAGACTATGCTAGTTACAAATATTAAAAGTTCAAGTTCTTTTGCAAGATACCTATATAGGGAAACCCTGTGTTACGGATCTCCTGGCCGTCACCTAAGAGTTACTGTCACTGTAAACATCACTTACTAATTACTGAATAACAATGCAAAAAAACAAGTAAAATCAGAATCACTAAATGGGTCTCAAGAATGTAATGTAATCTCCTTTACAAACCTACAGTCACCAGTAACTAATAAAACAAAGATA
Source organism: Orthosia cruda (assembly GCA_964057195.1). Classification (NCBI taxonomy): domain Eukaryota; kingdom Metazoa; phylum Arthropoda; class Insecta; order Lepidoptera; family Noctuidae; genus Orthosia; species Orthosia cruda. Next base: position 32,572,768 of record OZ059825.1, on the reverse strand, counting down.
CGCTTCACGCCGACCTTCAAACACTACTTAACAGTGTTTATAGTCAAGATAAAGCCCCTGAAAGCATTAAGAGAAGAATTTTCTTTCTTTTTTACGTAGCGTGTAATGTTACGACGTTTAAAAACATTCAAGCAAAGTAAACTTACATGTAATTTAAGATATCAGAACAGAAAGTATAAGAAACCTATCTGCCTAGCCGTTTCCCTACTATGAGGTCGGCTTCCAGAACCGTAAGCAGCTGAATATCAATATTTTACATGGAGCTCTTACATCCATAACCTGGTTAACATTGGTTAACATGAGAGGCGTGGTGGCCCAGTAGTATCGTCCGGGACTTACAAGTTCTAAGTTGTGGATTCGAACACAGGCAAGCGCTTTACTTTGTGTAAATTATTTCATCACCACTGCTCTCAAAACGGTGAAGGAAATCATCGTGAGGAAACCGAAATGTTTTAGAACCAAAAATTCGAAGACATGACATCCACCAAACCGCACTGGGCCCGCGTGGTTGAGTGCTCCCCATTTCCTCTCACAGAGAGGAGGCCTAAACGCACAACGGGACAAATGGGAGTCTGAGGCTGCGTTTCCACCAGAGATGTGCGAGGATGTGTTTGTTAAGAACCTCTCGCAGCGCATCTCTAGTGGAAATGACACAGCCATGCGCGGTTTTTGCATACAAAAAACAAGTGAAGGATTCTTGCGAAGGGTGTATTGCGAGGGATGTGTGCGAGAAATGTGTTGCGAAGGTTGTGTGCTAGGATCGGACGTGAGCATTGTTGACGCTCTAGTTCTAGCGGATTTCATGAGTTTCACAAAAAAATATAAAAAGGCTTCTAACGACTTTTGAACCAAAGGGCAAAGTAAGGCTAAAAGCAGCTGGTGGAGATATTGGAGAGGCTTCAACTTCCAGTGCCTGTGATATTTTATAAATCGGAATATTCGGTTTTTTTTATTTTGAATTGTGGGTACAACTAATTCTACCTAGCTAATCGTAACTGATTATTAGTTAAAAAATAGCAGTGTTCATACTGAATTGGTTTAATAAATAGGTATTTTTTATTTTGCTTTTTTATTATTTTTATATTTATTGGCGGTTTTGCTGATTTAATTAGTTAAATAAAAAGATATTTACATAATCAGACAGTCTAAGTAGGGACATCTAGCGGGTGGTTCAAAAGTCGTTATTTTTTTGGCGCTAACAACTAATGAAATCCGCTAGAACTAGCGACAAAGTCGTTAGGACGGCAATACTGGCGGACAATCGGGCAGTGGCACGCGCGTGTTAGAATTTGAAGTATGTGTGACGTCATTAAATCGTTAATTTTCATTTTTCAATGGTTTACTACATAATACATACCTGTCATATTTATTAAGCACCAACCGACAAATGTCTAAGTACCTACCTTAATTATTATTGTGGTGTCAACTACCTTCAAATGTAAAATTGTACCAACCTAAGTAAATATTGTTGCGTGTACAGGAAATCACTCTAAACTTATATTTAAGCCACGTTGATAATATATGTAATATAAATGATTACGTAATTTGTAATGATCATTGTGATGTATCCTGGATTTTGTAATGCTATATTGATATTATAAGTCCTTTGAAACAATTAGTACAATACTGTCTGTTAGTATCAATATTCTTTCGAATATTGTTTAAGAATTACTATATAGGCGATATTAAATTCCTTAATTGTCTTGATACGTTTTAAAACATATTCACTTCATAGTAATTTATTATTGTTCACCTAATTTTGAGATTATTTGAAGCAAAATAGAAAATGGCGGGGTACCGCGCCATTTTCTCATATTGGACGTATTGAGACACAGATAGACCCGATATTATAAAATATTGTGTAATTGATAAGCGGATTTACTTTTTGGTGAACTACAAGCCAGTACAGGCCAGATATTGTTATTTAGAAGTATACTACTTTATAATACTTGGTGTAAGATCGACTACACAAGACTAACGTAAGTTATTTGATATTATAACTTTATTATTTCTAATAGTTGTGTTGAAGCTGTATCTTTATCGTATTATGGCCTTTATTCCTAATATGTTATATTGATTTAAGGGCTACTCTGCCCTTTGCCTTATCCTTGTTATTTTGAATCTATAATATTGTAAATACTTTGTGTTTGTAAAAGATATCGTTTAATACTACAAAAGAGCTTCCATGGGGTTCGTTGCCCTTCTTCAGCACGAAAACTAGTCTAGCGAACGGGCAGTAAGCTCAATGAGCATTCTAAACATGAATTAATTGGCAAGCCTTAGTTAAATAAATACCTAGTCTAGTCTTTCTGTGCTTTTATTCATAAAACCCTTTCCTTACACACCACATACATTAGAACTCTGATACACCATAAATAACCGATAACCATCTTGACATTCAAAGCTTGCTATCTTGGTAGATACCAATACTTTTATATAGAATTCCATTCATGATTCTAACACGCGCTCTGCTTCAACCACACCTCATCTGAATGAAGAAACGCAGCCTTAGTATAGAAAACGGTGTCCATCTATCTTATCCGGGTAACACGATGTTGCAAGATTGCTTGTCACATTTTCGTGTTTCTATCTACCCGTTACGACTGCCAAAGATCTACTAGGAGACGCTTATTCAGTCTCCCTAGGGACGTGCCCCAACAGGCGATGCACAGCTCTCACTGGAGTATATTTAGTGAGGTTAAAACCCCAAACTACCCCAGACCTTTTTTCCAAAAGTCTAGTCCTATTTTAAAGGTTTCTCCCCGAAAACAAAAATGGTACAAAGGCTTAGCGTACTTTTTGAGATTCGAGGGAGTTTCGCCATGCAGTGAATACCATACTCGAACCCATAGATATAGTATGTACAAGATATACAGAGTCAGATGAAAAGCGAAACTTAAAAAATAAAATCTATGTGTGAGGGAATTGTCCAAGTGTTAGTAAAAATTATTGTTAAAAATCCATGTTCGGTATCCTATTAATAAGGTCGCTAAATGTATTTTGAAGCCAAAAGTATTTGAAGTACTAAGTACAAAATACCGCAGGGTCAGGTATTTGAAATTGACGACACGGTTTGCGTTGTTGGGTTTGATGATAAACTATGTACAGTCCTCACATTTAACACTTCATATAATCTTTTTTACTACATACCCAGACACACGTAACGATCATCACAGATAGTTGCGAAAAACTAGTAGTATGATCAAATACCACGTCGTTACCAAAACCAGTTTCATTTTCGCTTTGGAGAATGTCATAACCGTTTCCAAATAATTCAATATTTTTTTATTATAATTTGAAATATATTGATTTTATTAATGAATGTGGTAGATGTATTACCAGTAGACATGATTGCAATCTTTTCAATTTCTAAAGAGTTACTGCTTTTATCCAAACTAATATTATAAATGCGAAAGTAACTCTGTCTGTCTATCTGTCTGTCTTTCTGTCTGTCTGTCTGTCTGTCTGTCTTTGCTTCACGCCTAAACTACTGAACCGATTTGTGTGAAATTTGGTACAGACATAGTTCGGAACTTGAGAATGGACATAGGATAGTTTTTATTATTATTTTTTTTATTTTATTTTTCGCGTGGAATAGTGAATTCCACGCGAACGAAGTCGCGGGCAAAAGCTAGTACAGCTATAAAGATTTTTACGTTAGTTGTAATTATAAATTAATTAATTAATTGGCCAGTCAGTCATTCAGTTTCTTCTTTTATATATACAGATTATTATTTACACGACAGAAAAAATTGCTAATGTCCAGATCACTGATGTATTCTAGACACTGTAAAACTAATAAATGCAAACAATATAATGACAATCTTAAACCTACTCAAAACATCAAAACTTTCCGAATCATTTTGAAGGCTAATATATAACAGGCAACAGTTTAGATAAACACATCTTCTCAATCTTAACTTAAATCTATTTTAACAAAACTCGACTAAATAAATTTGTATTCTTGTCATCATGTCACTAACAAACGATTAAGTTTTTATCAATACTCATGACGTCACCACTTTGTCAAACCCTAGCGTAAACAAACAATTTACTTTTTTACATAAAATTTTCGCAAATTCTGTTTAAATATACGAAATATACTTATATAAAACAATGGAAACCAATATACTATTGTAAGAATCTTTTTCTGTGCCGATTACTAGCAGACATTTATCAAAATATGGTTCGAAACAATCCAAGGACAAAATTGTATTTACCTATAAAACGTGTATTTATTGGGGTTATTTCGTTTAGTGACGTCGTCACATTCACTCACAGAATAAGCTATCATAGTTGCATAATTAATATTATTAATAAAAACCTTAAGATTATTATAATTCAAAGCCACGTTAAACAGATGGGACGCTAGGGACTCTTACTCGCGAAAAAAATTACATATCGGTACATCATTCCCTCTCTCTATTTCTCTTGGGCGGTTTGTACTTGATTAGGATTTCTCGCTCCCACGCTTCTTGTATCTCTTTTTGCGTAACAAAAAAAAATCTAAATCTATGCTCGAACCATTGACGACAAGCGTTACTTAACGCTAAGGCACTTGTTCCACCGCCGACGATCAGCGAGAAATGACTTGAGCCAGAAACTAGATAAGGGTTGGCGAGCTGCGAGAAACGAGTGTGTAGTTCCGATAGTTTTGTCGTGCGGCTATAAGCGATTGTTCTTGAGCGACGGGTGATTACTTGCACCCACAGATTTAGAGTAGAATAGATACCACAAGCCGTCCAGCCAAGCGTGCCCGAAGTTTGTGCTAATGCACATACGTGACTCGCTACTACTTTAGTTTGTGTTCAATCGCGCCAGTGGTGAATTGTGTCGTCGAGGATATAAAAATGCCAAATAGTGCCATTATAAACTGTAAAAGGTCTTCTATTAAAGTAAATCAATTCAATGGAGGTATTACCTACCATCGGTAAGTAATTTTGTTGCTCGAATAGCCGTAATTAATTTTCAAAAGATTGTGATGTTCAAGTTGTACTACTAATATAAATTCCTCATCATCAACATCATCATATCAGCCAAAAGACGTCCACTGCTGGACATAGGCCTCCCCAAGCGTCAGCACATTGACTAGTCCCGTGCGTCATTCATCCGGCGGATCCCCGCAACTTTCACCAGGTCATCGGTCCACCTGGTGGGAGGCCTTCCAACGCAACGTCTTCCAGTACGCGGTGCCTCTCCAGAAGTTTTCTGCCCCATCGGCCATCCGTTCTGCGAGCAATGTACCCTACATTGCTCGCAGAACGGATGGCCACTAAGTTTGCCAATTCTTCTTTGGCTTAGTCAGTAACCCTGGCTACTGGAGATAAATTCTTGCTTCACACTATTTATTTCACATTGCTGGCATTGTTTGAAGTAACATCATCCTATAAGCAAAGTAATGCAAACGATAGAAACAGTGTTAGTTTCGTGGTACAGACGCTTTTATTATTTTTCTATCAACTGGTGATACTAGTAATGTGTACTACTTGTTACTTTTTAACCGACTTCCCAAAAAGGTGGAGGTTCTATGTTCGACTTCATGTTTTTTTTTTGTGTATGTCCCCGATATCTTCGTCAATTGTGGACCGATTTTGAAAATCCTTTTTTTATTTGAATTTTAATTTTGTGAAGATCTGATGAAGAACTTCGGAGATATACAACAGAACTCTTCAATAAATAACGGCAAATCTCTCGGGATTGCTGCAATCGCATGTCTGTTTATTGTTTACACCATTTCATAACATAATATCACGGCAGTACACTATAAGAGGTACGCAGATGTGTTCACCTTGGTACGAGTACACTCTCATTTCGCCGGCTATGTTCATGGTATTCGGGTTATCTATTCTGGCATTATAAGTACCTACCCTACTGCCACTACCCTGCCTACCCTGGCTACCCTGGCTACCCTGCCTACCCTGGCTAACCTGGCTACCGTGGCTAGCCTGCCTACCCTGCCTAGCCTGCCTACCCTGCCTACCCTGCGTACCCAATCTACCCTGGCTGCCATGACTATCCTGGCTACCCAGCACCTACCCTGGCTAACCTGGCTACCCTGCCTACCCTACTTAACCTGCCTACTCTACCTACCCTACCTACTAATCAACAATAATCAATATATCATCACAATCAATCAATTAAATCATAAATTATTGATATTATCTATCATCAATAGTTTTCTCAGCGTGTAATAATTGATTTTTGTACAACTGGTATAAGCGACATCTTGCGCCAGACACGAGAACCAGCTTGGATGTGTCACCAGTTGATCGTGTTTTGACACTGGATGGCGTTGATATCAAGATGGTATTAATAAGTGTTCATTATAAAATATATTAGTTATTGTGTGTATTAATATAATTCAACAATCAAATAATTCCACACCTATCTAAATAATTAATTTCTTATAAAATTGATTACATATAGAAAACCATAGATATTATGCATCTATTGGTTTATAAACGCTCAAGGTCTATAGTTAGGAAGAATGACATTTCTTTTTGATTGCGAGTTCTTCGTTCGTACACATACAAAAATATTAATTCAAAAAAGGGCTCATTTAACACAATCTGGATGACTCGGAGGCGGCAGGGAACCAGCCCCAAATATAAAGAATGTGTGGGTCAGCAAGCGCTGTGAGTATTGGTTGCATTAGTCTATATTTTCATGCTTGTGAAACATGTGCTTATGTGCTGCTCATCATGCATTTTTCCCATTGGCAGGGCACCTTAGGATAAGATAAATAGATATAAATTTTAACTAAAATAATGGTCAACTACATGTAAAAGCGACAGCAACAGTTTTCAACAACAGGCTCCGAATACCCATGATATTTTGACCGGTAAGAAGCTGGATACCAACTACACAGATGGACGGTGCTGATTGAGATATCATACATCTGATACTAAGATTTAAGGGTATAATATATCCTATCTGCAAGTAAGTTTTATATGTATCATATTGAAAACATCAAGAAACTGTGATGAAGGACTGTATGTTGTAAATTAAATTAGTTGACCAAACTATATGACTTTTACTTCTGTCGACTCTCATGCGAAATCATCCCTGCAATTGTCTCATCCTGATCACCTACCCCTAAGTTAGCTGGTGAGTAGGGTGAAAATAATACCTTCCAAGCGCACGCCAAATAATGTATTTTACAGGCAACATTTTGCTACCTTGGGTTACATTATTGCAATTTTCATAAGGATCTCTAATTTTTGAAATTATATTAGAGCCTATGACACTCAGGAATAATGTAGCTTTCTACTGGTGAAAGAATTTTCAAAATCGGTTCAGTAGATCCAGAGATTACCCCTTACAACGTCACAAACCCACAAACTTTACCTCTTTATAATATTCTGCCGAGCAATGAAAAAGTTCCACCCACAAAATACAAAATAATAATAATATAATTTATTAAATTAATATTTACGTTTTTTGTTGGTAATATTCTGATGCGCTGTTAAATGTACTTCAATATTGCAGACAGCGTCATTAAGGTAGCCTTTCCCGTTTAGGAGTAATTTGGTGCTATGTCACTGGAACTTTTTCATTGCTCGGCAGTGTATAAGTATAGATATGGATATATTCTCATTCCTCTGACATCGAATCGATTTTAAAATCAGTTTATTCGTAATTACGTAACATGTCTGTAAGCTCACTGACGCTTAGCGATTGATACGATTCTGTTTTTGTTGATCACAGCACTAAATGGCTGGGGTGACGTCATTGTAGGTATAAAATAGATGGCACGCTCGGCATACTATCTTATGAACATGCTTTATCTAGCCTACTCAAAATCTGTGCTCGCACCAGTCGCTTGGGGCGGCCAGTCCAGCGAAAATCTGCACGCGCTAGAAATGACCGCTGGTGTGTCTATCGGTATGAGTTCTGACCGCCAAGGGAGCATCGCTGAGCGAGTATTATGTTTGATAGCTCTTGTCACTGCGACAAACAAGTGGTGATAGAGTTCTCGCCGGGAATGTGAACAGCCAGTGATTAATTATTAATATATTATGTGTCTCTTTTATTGACACGGGATCTACCAACAACTAACTCACACCGACACTAACTCTCACTTTAACTCTAACTCTAACTTTTGTCAGATTCTTCAGCGAGAAAAATAGTCGATAGCTAATCGCTTACTCGTCGACGATAGGATCAATGCATGAAAAACGACCTGTACAGCTAGTATAACTTATCCACAAGCCTCCTCGTAACATAACATGTAATGTAACAACATAACATTGCATGAAACAATCTAAGGCAAGTAAACTCTATGTAATGTAAGAAAACCAAGTAAAAGTATATTAGTTTAAGTAAATTACAATGCAGTTTGTTTGGCCAGCAATGTAAATAGCCACCTGCAAGTCTTGCAACCGCATTACACAAATGAGAGTGTATTTCTTTGCTTGTACTGTGTGCTACTGGCCGAGGAAATGGGGCCGTGAATTTTTCATAACGTTTTCTTTCTATTAGTGTAAGTGGAATTATTTTAAATAAAGTGTGTTAAGATTGTAGTGAATTCTTTATTAACTTCGTTAAGTGGTTCAGTTAATTAGTATTATAAATCCACCGTCCAACCTAGTTGGCAGTTATATTTCAATGCCAATTTTTTGTAAGTATATATTTGGGGGGTGACCAGAAGCTTTTAGAGTAAGGTTATTTTGTGTGTGCGTTAAGGCATAGATGTATAGATGTCAAATACATCTGTCCTTTACACACATTATCCCTTTCGTCACCCTCCAGATATTATCTTGTGTTATTGTCACATTCATTCTCAAAACCAGTTTCGTCTTTGCTTCACCGAGAACGACTAGTAAATGCTGCTTTGCTTCAAGAGTAAAACTGAATTGCTTATCTTAGCTAGAGATAAAACTTTAAAATAACGCCTGCCTACCAAATTCGTACCACATATATATAAATATTTTGTCTTCAATTTCAGACAAAATTTCATTTTTGCAACTGTAGCTGTGCTGCATAAGCCTAAATAAATAAGCTCGCCGGCTCGTATCTCGGCCCAGAACTAATATCACCGTTGTGTAAACATAGTGCGCCAAAATTGCTGAAATTGCGCCTGGAGTGATACTTTTGCAAGTAAGTGTACGGGTAGCGGAAGATAGGAGGCGAAGACGAAATGGCTTCTTGGTTTTTCCTACGTTTGAATTTTTAAGGTCCAATAGTCGTGAGTTACCGGGTTTCCCGTTGGAAGTTAGTACTCTTACTTGTTTTTTCAGTGTGTTGGCTGGCAGCACACAAAGTTTTGCCGTTCCAGCCTGTTTGTTCAGTACAAATACAGACTCCAGGCTGGCTGAACAGTTGTTAATTTTGATGGATGGAACTGGTTTTCTGCGGCTTTATATTAAGTGTTTTCTGTATATCGTAATTTCAAAGTAGAGTCAAAATAATTCGCAATTGTTGGTTACAAAGAATGAAGTTGTGAATGTTATGACAAACTTCAAATCAAGCAACGTTTCCAAGTTTCGTATCTTATAGACCAATATTGATAGATTGGTTAAACAGACACAATAATTTATAAATAGGGATCTCGAAATATTTTGGGTATAGTTACTCAACATATTCACTCTGTAGAATCAGCCCACCCCATCATTAAAAAACTAAGGTCTTATCGTAAGAGATGATAAAAAACTGGCCAAGTGCGTGTCGAACTTCACACATTTGGGATTCCATACCAAACTGCAAAAAAATTTTGGTTGTAATAGAAAAAATGAGGCAGTTTTTAATAAAACATCTGATTTATCAATATATTTGTATTTATTAGTAAAATCTACGTAATAATAAACATTACCACCAAATTTGAAGTTCATAAGTCAGTGGGAAGTTAAAATATTCTTCGGAACAAAATTTTGTAAAAAAAAGCTGATTTTGCTTGCTTCTCACCACTTTGTTTTCCAATAATTTTTAAAACAAATTATGAAGTTTGTTTCTGCTCAACGAGCTCTAAACAACGATATAGTGCCCGGCACGTAAGCTGACAAGGTTTTGGCGTAGTTGGGGTAAGTTCGCGCATATTCCACGAACTGACCAACCACCATATAGAGCGAACGGAACGTGGACGCGACATGATTGGTCAGTCGATCCTTGTGACAACTGGCCAACCAATCGCGCGCTCGGAACGGCCCTAAACGTTCTCCGCGCACCGCTTCACTACCAAAAAGAACTAAAAAACGACTTCAGCGCATCTAATGACTCGTGGCAACTTACGTGCCGGCGATTATATCTCAGGCGATGAGGTAGGTCAATTTATTTTTCTATATGTGAGGCCCCCTTAAAAACATTTACAAATATTTTTTAACATTTATATGGCTTTGGGTCAACAAGATGCTTATACTGTGAACATTTGAATATTGTAGCTCCAACCATTTGGCTCTAAAACCTTTGTGACAGACGAAGGACGGACACGTGAGTGACAACAATAAGGCTTCGGGCACGGAACTTTAAAAAGACCACTGACCAAAAAAATACTTTTAAAACAAAAGAAAGAACATCATTACAACCAGGAACAAATTAGCGAAACAGTAAGAAATATCCTTCATTTAGAATTACAACAGAATTATTCCTAATTAAACTTTTGTAAGGGCATAAACGTTATGCAATCCTCCTGTAATTCTCACTCTTAGAACTTTTAAACGTAAAATGGTTTTATCCACAGATCATAGAAGATTATTCGAAGCCGGCTAATATTCGAGATGCACAAGAATCGGCTCTTATAACCATAAACAAATTATCACGGCACGTCAGTTTCTATGAGTAGACATTGACACTCACTCACTAATCATCATCAACCTGCAGCAGGCTAGACACAGGATTTTTCAACCACACGCCATTTTTCATCCAGCTGTTACCCTGCGGTGTTCGTCGCTTTACCTAGCCTGAGAGCGTCCCATCTTACGTTTATTACACGTTTGCTTTGTTTTAAAAATACTTATATAGAATAGATGGAGCTTTCTATATCCAGTTGTGAACTAAAAATGGGCAGATGAATGTGAAAGATATAAAAAGGTCGTGCAGACGGTAGTTGTCTTTTTCTTAAATTCAAACGAATCATGTCACAAGGTGGCAGAGTCACTTTTGTCACTATGACCTACAAAAAGGAGACAAACATTGGCACTTTATTTTTTTTTTCTTTATTTAAACAGTTATATATAACACAGTTATTCCGTCACACTGGCTAGTCGGTGACGCGATTATATTGGCATGGCGGTGACGCAAACCTATAAGTATTGCTCCTAACAAAAATTTAAAGAAGATTATGACTAAATAAATAAGTTTTCACATCAAATCTAGAACATATTTTTGTTTTTTTCGTGTTTAAAAAAAGTATAACAAGACTAAATTTAACATGTGGCACAAATGTTGTTATCAGTGCTGTAACTATTCTTAGCAAAGGGCTATAAAGATGATTGAAAACCAATGTAAAAAGTCTAAATAAAAGAAGTAAAGAAAAAATTAGATTGAGAATAGTTAGAGACATCTTTGTGCCGTTTACAAGTTACCAAGCTGCATAAATAATAAGTTTTCACATCAAATCTAGAACATATTTTTGTTTTTTTCGTGTTTGTGATTTGCATAGAAAGTTTTGATAATGTCGTCCCGAACAGTGGCTGGCGGACGAGAGCTTTCTTTGCTCTGTGGTTTTCTCTTATAAATTCGTTTTACGACATTCAACTTTAGCTTCGGTTATAAGAAAATTGTGAAACACTGAGTGATGTCAGCGACATTCCTGTGAGATGGAGTGAAATTGCATTCTGAAGCTTTGGAGACATTGTTCTGGTTAGTTGGTATTTAAAACTTATTCCTGCTGAGACGGAGCTGAAAATATTTGAGGGTACTGTGATAAAAGAATGTAGCGCTTTGTAAACTAATTTGTTTTTTTTTCTTCGTCGGTACGCTCTTGGCAGAGCGGTAGTGGTCATCATGTTGCAGTGATACTTCGGGCTACCATAATTCGCCGCAAGATGCAACGTCATTCCTCTGTTTATTGATTGGACTCAATTGATTTATTCATAACTAGCTTTGCCCGCGGCTTCGCTACCGTTAACTGCCTATCCTACCCTACTTTCCTACCTACCTGTACCTACCCTACTAACCTAGACATACCGATCTTACTTACCTTTCAACCTACCTAGATCGAGCGTTCACTGCACAGAATACTATTTACTCTAGGGAGAAGAATATCGACATCATACAAAAAAAGTAAGGACAGATTTGCTGCGCGCCATCTAGTAGCACTTTAAAACACCACATTGAAAAGAAAACAAAAAAATTTTTTTTTTCATATATATACTACGTACCTACTTCCAAATAAAAACACTACAAAGTTAAAATAACTTTCTTTATGGAATTCGGTGTCTTGGGTAGGTATATTTTTTTTTCGTTATTGACGCCGACTTCCAAAAAGAATGTTATTTTTCACTTTCTAGTGTTTTTATTTGGAAGTAAGTAGTACCTTTTTGAAAAATATTTTTTTATCTCTTGTTAGTTGTTCCTAATAGGTAAGATCTTAAGTAGTACCTATAATGCCAGAACAGATTAAACGAATATACACTTGAACTTAAACGGTGAAATGAGGGTGTACCGAGGTGAACTGTACAAATCTGCGTACCTCTTTAGAGCGTACTGGCGTGATGTTATGTTATCAAATGGTATAAACAATAAACATAAATGCGATTGCAGCAATCCTGAGACATTTGCCGTCATTTATTGAAGAGTTCTATTGTATATCCCCGAAGTTCATCAGATCATCACCAAATTAAAATGGGACCAATTTGGGAACATACTCTTTCAAACAAAAAAAAAAACAATGTCGAACATACAGGGTGTTTGGAAGGGAGCTGTACATACGCCTAGGGTAGAAACTAAGGATAGTCTGCTACCTACCCCCGCCCATTATATTGACCTTGGCCTCAAGGTTTTTTTTTAATTTATTTTTATTTTTTATTTGACTTTTTTGTGATTTTTTGACTAAAACTACCTGTAGCTCAAAATCTATCCATGGGACCGGTCGGCTAATGGTCTTGTTTTAATCGTTAGAGTCTTAGGGTCCTGCAAAAAATTATTTTACACCAGAAAATTGTGGAGAAGAAAAGTTATGGGGCCTGAAGTACCGTAGTAAGGTAAAGAAATAATTTTAAGGGCAACTTTCTATGGGGTTTAAAAAAAACTAACAGGGTTGGAGTTCTTCTGATTTTTTAAAACATCCTCAGTCCATGCCCTTTCTAACGATATGCTAAAAGTGTAATTATCACTTTTAGTTTTAAAGTTATTAATTAATTTCCGCAACTAGGGCACTTCAAGCAAAAATTTCAACTAATGAAAATTAAATGTGTTCGATCGTAAAAGGATGGCAAATGAAACAAAAAATTTGGTAATGACTAATGTCATTAAATTACAAATTTTAATTAATTACTAATTTTAATTAATTACAAATTTTGTTCAAATTGATGACCATTGACCTGTAAACATGCTCGGCAAGGTCGCCTGACCTTACCCCACTCGACTTCTACGTCTGGGGAAGGGCGAAAGAGTTGGTGTACGCAGAAGAAGTACCAACAAGGGAGGTTCTAATTAACAGGATCCACGCCGCATTCGATACAATGCGCGAGGAACTGCTGCTTAGAACGGTGACCGTGGAGATGAGGAAGAGGTGCCGAGCATGTTTACAGGTCAATAGTCATCAATTTGAACAAAATTTGTAATTAATTAAAATTAGTAATTAATTAAAATTTGTAATTTAATGACATTAGTCATTACCAAATTTTTTGTTTCATTTGCCATCCTTTTACGATCGAACACATTTAATTTTCATTAGTTGAAATTTTTGCTTGAAGTGCCCTAGTTGCGGAAATTAATTAATAACTTTAAAACTAAAAGTGATAATTACACTTTTAGCATATCGTTAGAAAGGGCATGGACTGAGGATGTTTTAAAAAAATCAGAAGAACTCCAACCCTGTTAGTTTTTTTTTAAACCCCATAGAAAGTTGCCCTTAAAATTATTTCTTTACCTTACTACGGTACTTCAGGCCCCATAACTTTTCTTCTCCACAATTTTCTGGTGTAAAATAATTTTTTGCAGGACCCTAAGACTCTAACGATTAAAACAAGACCATTAGCCGACCGGTCCCATGGATAGATTTTGAGCTACAGGTAGTTTTAGTCAAAAAATCATAAAAAAGTCAAATAAAAAATAATAATAAATTTAAAAAAAACCTTGAGGCCAAGGTCAATATAATGGGCGGGGGTAGGTAGCAGACTATCCCTAGTTTCTACCCTAGGCGTATGTACAGCTCCCTTCCAAACACCCTGTAGAACCTCCTCCTTTTTGGAAAATCGGTTAAAAATACCTATTTACAGCTGGGACTCGAACTCGCAACCTTAGGTGTAGTAGGCCACCTCGTTTATCATTAGGCAATTCATATGGTCAATGGCCGCAGCAAAATTGCGAACCACATTGCACGCACGTCAACGTCATTATTGACATTAGTAGTATGATTACTGATTGCAGACCTAAAATCTCATAAAAAGTATTTTATTAGTCACATGCCATTTGAATTGACTTAAAGAGTTGACCCCTTGGTTCACTGCTTGGGACCTTAACTACATATTTTTTTGTATGGACATTCTTTCGCGGAAAATCTTAATACCGCCATTCAGAAAATGAAAAACACCATCTATCGAATATGGAGTACAACAGTCCGAGTATTTAAATTACGTATGTTGAGATATTTTACTTCTTGAGCACTTTAAATTCATCTAACTTTAGATAGAGTGAACCGATTGTGATGAAAGAAAAACTAAGTAATACTTCAACGTTATGCACAATTTTTATGTATAAAAGTTATATGCATTGGTTTCGTACATTTTACGTGATGCGTGCAGCAATAAACAGACCAACAGTCAAAAAATAAATAAAATGCTAGAAATGGGTTCTGTTGGTTCTTCATTAAGGCCCTGGCTATTTTTTTTGGAAATATTTTCGATGTACAAAAACGACTTTACTACAAATTTATTATATGTTTCGATTGATGATGGCTAAATAAACCAGTTGTTAAAGTTATTTTGGCCATTTAATTTTCGTCGGCAGCAGAAATCAAAACCCTATAGATTAAATTCAACCAAAATTAAAATATTTCAATATTCGAACCACCACGAATTTGCAATATAAATACCGCACAGTAAAGCCAACATTACACAATTTTGTGACGCAATAATTGGCAATTTTCGTTAACGCAATCACTGTGAACATCATCGCCATTTTTATCATACCCGCAGCGCTGAGGTCATTGCTGTCGGCACTCGTGCGGATAGTTACATTCATGTATTTATTTTTATAAGACATTTGCTCGTAAAGGGTCTCTTATTTCACCAATTTCAATATCATATTGTATCTCATTACGTACTTGTGCGTTATTGTAATGTAAAACGCACGGGTTTCTTTTTAATAAGGTAAAACGCACGGTTTATCAAGATGCTCCGTCTAAAACGAACGGTACTTTTTTAAATCTTAGCAAAGTGTTTTTATGTCAGAAAAGTGGTCAACATTTTATGAATAAAATTAACTTAGGGAGATAAAATATAATAAAAAAAACATTTAATTCTTTAATTTAACTAATTTTGATCAAAATCAAAATCATTTTTTTTATTTCACATAGGCCTACAAGGGCACTTATAAAACGTCGACAAAAGGTGCACGGTTCGGGTTGGTCGTTTCCTATGGAGAAGAACCGGCAAGAAACTCCATGGTTACTCTTTTAAAAATGGTTTGGTTTTACAATATTTCCATATTACAGCATTAGTACTTAGATATGGGGGGACAACGTAGGCCCGACATAAGACAATAAGTCGTAAGAAACTAAAAAAAAAAAAAAAAAGATTATTAATTATATAAAAAAGTTAACAAATGTTAACTAGCATCTAGAAGGCCTACAATGTTCACAAATTCACAAAACAATCGGTAAAAGAATCTGTACAAAGGTAAAAAAAAAAGTATAACAAGACTAAATTTAACATGTGGCACAAATGTTGTTATCAGTGCTGTAACTATTCTTAGCAAAGGGCTATAAAGATGATTGAAAACCATTGTAAAAAGTCTAATTAAAAGAAGTAAAGAAAAAATTAGATTGAGAATAGTTAGAGACATCCACATATTTGTGCCGTTTACAAGTTACCAAGCTGCATGCGCAGAAGGAGCTAAGGCCAAATGTTTTTATCTTCAACGTAGTCCTTGATTTAATAATATGCTTTTTGAATAAGGATACGTTTGATGTAGTTTTTGAACTTGCCATCGGTCAGTTCTATAACTGACTTTGGCAACTTGTTATAAAAGGGTATACTGTTTATAAGAAAAGACTTCCTAGTTTTCATTAATCTGAATTTGGGTATTACAATTTCGTGCTTACTGCGTGTATTTAAATTATGGAATTCGCTTATAATTTTGAAAAGCCCTCGATTTTTACGGACATACAAAATACATTCCAAAATATAAAGTGAAGGTAAAGTCAGTATATCTATTTCTTTCGAGGACCCATTTTATGGATTGCGCGGATTGCCCTCTTTTGTAGGATGAAAATTGAGTCAACTTCTGCTGCTGATCCCCACAGCAGAATGCCATAAGACATAATACTGTGGAAATAAGCATAGTATACTAACCTAGCTGTAGCTACATCGGTTAGCTGCCTTATTTTCCTTACTGCATATGCAGCCGAACTTAACCTACCCGAAAGAGTTCTAATGTGCGCGCCCAACTGCAATTTTGAATTGATAGTAATCCCTAAGAATACAGTTTCCGTTATAAATTCAAGATTTTTGCCGTCAAGATTTAAGTTTAGGTCACGTTCTAGTACATTTGGTAAAGAGAACTTTAGAAATTTTGTTTTTTTCGCATTCAGTAAAAGATTGTTAGCTGCGAACTATTTTGAGAGAATAATTAGACTTTCGTTGACATTTAAGACATCCGTATCTTGCCTATCTATTTAAAAAATTAGCGAAGTATCATCAGCAAATAGAATTATATCCGATAATTTGGCCATCATAAAAGGAAGTTCAAGGATCATTAATGTAAACAAGAAAAAGGAAAGGGCCGAGAATTGAACTTTGGGGTTGACGTTGACTAGAGACCCTGAGGACGTCGTCCCATTAAAATTTACTTTTTGCTGTCTGTTTAATAAATAAGAAAGCACGAGGTCAGCAGATTTTCCACGAATTCCGTAGTGGTGTTTAATTTACAGATCAGTGTGTTGTGGTCGACGCAGTCGAAAGCTTTTGAGAGATCACAGAAAATGCCAATGGCATCCTGGGACTTCTCCCAAGATTCTAAGATGTGGCTGATGAGATTTACTCCCGCGTCCGTTTTCGACCTACCTTTCGTGAAACCAAACTATTGACTATGCAGGATCCCATTTGAATTGAAGTGAGACAACATCTGTTCCAACATGATTTTTCATAGATTTTACTCAATGCTGGAAGCACGGATATAGGTCTATAATTAGAAGGATCACTCTTACAGCCTGATTTGAAAATTGGTACTACTTTACTGTGTTTCATTAAGTCAGGAAAAGTGCCGCTGTCCAAACATTGATTGAATATGCCTGTTAGGACAGGAGCAATTGAGTCAATAATATCTCCAAGAACCCTAACGGATATCCCCCACAAGTCTTCAGTATTTTTTATATTGAGACTTTTGAACGCGTTTTTAATTGTATCTATACATATAGGTTTAAATTTAAAATCATAAATTGCAACCATTTTACTGTAACAATACACAAAAATATTAAATTACTTTAATTTTATGTACTACGTACTAGAGAAGCTATCCTAAGCAAAGGACATGCTCCATTTCGACAAGAGTTTAAACTAAAGTTCGCTGCAGCGCTGAAACAATAATTAGTCGTCTAACATAACAATATTAACACGCAGCGCTAGAGCGCTTCTAAGGTGTAATTTTTTCACAATCAAAAAGACGGAAGCGCCAAAATTTTCATGGCGCTTACGCGTTTCGTTCAACGTTCTGCAAATTTATCCGCGACCCAGACAGACATCGGCCCTAGCGGGCTCCGTCAGTTTTACTGACATCTATTTGAGGCGCGCGTGGAACACTACGCGCCGTAAACTCGGGCCTGGTAATTATCGGATGGCGAGCTACCCATTACTTGCCGTCCGCATGCCCGCGCCTACGGTGGCCGGGAATCGGTTTACGTCTCCTGACGCCCGGGGCGTCTCCTGCGGTGGCTAGGGGCGTGAAGGCGTCTCCTTTGCATCTCCTTTGCGAGCATTACTGCTTCGTAGAAGGAGGAGACATCTTCCCGTGCCCTCTCGCTCCGTACCATGGCCAAAACCAGGGCCGGACGCGAGAGGTCGCCACCGCCGATCGCCTCCACGACGACACGGCGGTGTTCCGCCTAAGCGGCAGACCTCCACCGTATGCTCCACCGTGTGCTCCGAACTGTCCATGGTGGCACCCGGTATCCTACATACCTACCTACCATACCCACTTACACCTACCTACCTACCAATTTGAATAACCACAGTCAGTTCCTTTCTAAATATATTATGTTAGACTCGCTTATGCCAGCGGCTTCACCCGTGTGAATGTCGAAAATTATCACCAGGGAACATATTCCCGGGATAAAAAGTAACCTATGTGCTATTCCAAAGTATAGCAGCCTTTTGAGCTTGAAGAAGTAACAAACATACAAACACAAACACACTCAAAAACTTTCGCATTTATAATACGAGTATTAGTGTGATTATCATTTTCCGCAATAAAAAGAAACTTCAGTTAATTCTACCTACACTTGTTACACAAAATTGTCACATCTTAATTTTTAGGCTATAAGACAAATGAGACAACATGGCGCCTACGAAATATTTTTTTCGAATTCAATTTTAAAATGATTGAATTGAATTTGAATTATTTTTCCGTATTCAACCCTTTGTTGTATACCGCCATGTTATTTCAAAATAGGTGTCATTAAAGTTTGGAATTGTGGTACCAATCCTGAACTCTGCCAGGCGCAGTACTGAGTAGTTAAACAAACAACAAAATACCTGAAAGAAGGATTTTGGGATTTCAGGGTTAGTTCAATTGTAAAAGTGGTTGATAATGATGTGTACGATGATTTTTTCCAGAAATTCTATAATCACTGTAATCAGTTAAACATTGTTATTCATATCTAGCTCAATTAGATTTTTTATTATTCTCCTTTGTCGTTCTGTAAAGAGAGAAAGTGCGGGAGGCGCACGGTAATCAGCTGATAGTTTGTGCTTTTTAGTTTTATTTTCATTGCGAACGAAAGGTCCAGAATTATGTACTGAACCCATGGTATATTTTTTCGCGTCGGTGTTAGACACACCTTGTATATTTCACATTCACATCCATCCATCAATTTACTCCTATCACAAACACTAAAAGTCAATTGGCCAACACACCTCTTTCACTGAACTCATAACAATTCCGATAACAAATGCGGGACATGTTACATCAGAGTCAGCTCATCATGTGGTGATGAAGTGTGGTCGTTAATAACATGGACGAATCCCTAGCGACTAGTCCAACAACTAGCCACTACTATGGGTCTAAGCTGTGAATTTGTGATTGAATCAATTTCCGTCGTCATCCGCCGTCGTTCAGTTTCGTCGTTTGAAGCCCCCTTATCATTGCACAATACACTAAAATAGATAAGATAAGGTAAGTAAATAAGATAGGAAAGCAGGCTTAGAAATAATCCAGTTATTCCATTCAGTGAGAAAGTTAAAAACAGGATATTCATCGACAAGAAATTTTCTTGAACGGGCAGTTCTGCAGGAAGTTAGCCGCGAGTTGTTTGCATCTGGTGCAACTTTGAGGAGACTACGTTTTTTTTTTCCCGACTGCTGCCAAGATTGCTCTTACACAATCTCTTGTTCATCCCATCCTTGATGATGCTGATGCCAGCTATCTTAACCTTAACTCAAGAACAAGTTGATAAACTTAAGCGACTTCAAAATGTTTGTATTAGATTCATATTTGGTTTGCGCAAATATGACCAATTGCCGAATTCCATTCTCTCAGATGGTTGCCAATTCGCCTTCGCCGGAATGGTTATATTCTTTCATTTTTGTACAAAGTGCTCTTTACTCCCTCCAACCCTCTTTACCTCAAGGATTATTTTCAGTTTATCTGCGATTAAAATGCGACTTAAAATGCCTATGCATTCCACTACATTCTTCATTGGATAAATCATTTACTGTCTGAGCTGCTCGTCTGTGGAATGCATTACCTGACCCAATAACACGTGCTCAGTCCTAACACAGTACAAATATGGACAGTACGGAAACTACCTACAAACGCTCGAAACGGCACACTCACAGAAACATGCGCATCGACGAGACCCCTAAGCGGTTGTCGCGGTAATGTCAGTAGTGAGTGCCGCGTAAAAATGAGTGGTCATGTATAAGTTTATCGCCGCGTCTACCGCGTGCCCGCTCCAACTAGCGCACAAAAGGTTTTCGCCCAACCGTGGATCGCGTATGCTGCCACCAAAACTTGTAAAAGGTTACGCCATAATAACAAAGTTAAAGATCTATAGTTCTTCTAGTTGTTAATATTAAACTGTTTTAGTGTTCTAAACTACTACGTCTTTTGCTGAGATTAACCGACGCCATGAGATTACTTATTTAGATTGTATTTGTAAGCTAGTTATTTCAATTCGATTGATTAATCAATACAGAACAAAACTGTTTTAATAAAAATAAAAAGCAATATCAAAAACATTAAAGTTACAACCCTTTTGATTCAATGAAGCGTAGGTAATGATTTCATCAACTAGGCTGTTTCCGTACTGTCCATATTTAAGCTGTGGTCGTAACCATTCTTTTAAACACTCATAAAGGAACAATATTTGTCTCTGTGTTCCTGTTTTTATGTAAGCTGTATTGTTTTTTTGTTTTTCTTTGGTATATTTAGATACAGCGTGTATCTATTATAGTAGTATCTTTTTAGTAGCTAATTGTACTAAGTAAAACGAATTTTTTGATTTGATATTTGCACCAAGTGCAATCCTATATCGTGTCCAGGCTATTTCTTCCCATTCAAGGTTGCCTGGAAGAGATTGCAGAACGCAATAAGGCCGCCTGTTGCATGTTTGTTTTAATTTTAAGGTTTCTTTTTTTTAACTTGGTGTACTTATGTGTATATAAAAAAAAAAAACATAAATTTTAAATTTCTTATGAACAATGAATCATCGTATCATACAGACATATGCGGTATTTCTATTTTAATCCAGATAGATCACCAAGAGAGAAAAATCAGGTGCATGATTAGCGAATAAGGCTTAACGTTCATTAACCACAAGTATTTTTTTGATATACGAGTAATACACATAAACTGGTCAGTAACAAACATTTTTACACAATAGAAGAACTACTTCTTTATGAGTGCAACTGTCTGCTAATTAAATTTGGGACTAACACAGTTATAGTGGCAATCTACAGGTCACCGTCATTTAAAAATTTTGATACTTTTCTGCAGTCTCTCTACAACATTCTTAAACAATTGCGATAATTTCAAAATATAATAATAGTAGGTGACATAAGTGTAAATATATTGAATATTGATTCTAATGTTTCGTCATGTCTAGATCTAATTTCATTTTATGGTCTACTTCCGGCTCATAACCCACCTACTAGAGGAAATAGCTGCCGAGATCATGTTATTGTTAAGAGTAAGTTACAGGCTTATACATTTAACCTTAAAACCTCAATAACTGATCATGACGCTATTCTATTTTGTCACAAGCACGGGGGCTCAAAGAAACCCTTAAATAGTAGAGAAGTCAGGAAGGTGAACTGGGCCGAAATCATTTCAGACTGCTCATAATTAGATTTTAGTCAAATCTATGGTGAAAATTATTTGAATTTTGCGACCGATAGATTTATAGAATTATTATCTAACCTGAAAATGAAACATGTGTCGATCATTCAAAAAAATCAATTGTTAGCCTGAAACATGTAATGGATAAACCCAATAACACTGGCTGACCTCGGAATCATCATCATCATTTCAGCCGAAAGACGTCCACTGCTGGATATAGGGCTCCCCCAAGCGTCGCCACTTTGACCGGTCCCGTGCGTCTCGCAACCAGCGGATCCTCGCAACCTTCACCAGGTCATCGGTCCACCTGGTGGGAGGCCTTCCAACGTAACGTCTTCCGGTTCGCGGTCGCCACTACAGAACCTTTCTGCCCCATCGGCCATCCGTTCTGCGAGCAATGTGCCCTGCCCACTGCCACTTAAGTTTGCCATCTGAGTATGAAATGTCTTAATTATGAGTAGGTATACCGTTTTCTATCTAGATGGTTTTGTCTCGGTATGATTCGTATTCATAGTAGCGGCCTCCGAATCAGCTCATACAAAACGAGTTAATATTTTATGTGGAGTGTGAATGGTCGGTTTTGTGATCGCCTTGAGACCACTTTCGGTGAAGGTTCGATTATTTATCGAAGAGCTAGTTGATTGATTATCATGTATAAGTTAGATCCGTTAGTGTTTCCAACTGGCCTTGGGGCTGCATAGATTAGAATTCGGCGGTAATGAATATCTGATTAACAAACAATCGAAAACATGTGACATCCACCATCGCGCATGGGTCCGCGCCCACTCGACCCGATGAACCACTCGAACAGTTGTTTTGCTACCAATTCAATTTCATTTGTAAAGTCAGGCAAAATTATATTTTAACTCTAAATAACTTATTATACATATAATATTTAATATTTTGTAGTGATAAATAATTTATCTTGGTAGACAGTGATATCGGTCAAAAATGTAGCTTTCTTATAAAGATGATTATTATTATGTTCTTTAACTATCTGTTTTCTAATTATTTATATTTTTAAATATTTTATAAAATGAATTAAAAAGCAAAAACATTTAAAAATATAGAGGCCCACCGGTATCGGGAACAGGGTCCAAGCTACCGGCGGTCAGGGCTCCAGAGAGAGGAACCTCCTAACAATACGAGCCGTGTCCAGCAGTACTGCTTTCTGGATCAGGTCCTTGACCCAACCGCATAACGAGAGCCTGCTAAGGTGTCGGTCGAGGCTCGTGGCTATTAAGCCTTGGGCTGACACGACTATTATTATATTAATTGTTCTTATTTTTCTTATCTTTCTTTCTACCTTGCTAGATGGATAATTTTATTTTTTTTAATTTTTTTCTGTATATTTTCCTGTCAATTATTTATAGAAATAAATCGTTGATTTTGTACTGAAAACTGTAATCTTTTAATTTATTTGTTCTTACTTGAATATTACTGACATCATAATATGTATATGCATCGACGTGTCAAAACAGAATTATCCAGATATTATTCTTCGAGTCGAGTCTAAATAGGTCGAGTGGGCGCGGACCCATGCACATGTTGTTTGCTTGGTGTATTACGCCCATTCTCTCTCACAGACAGGAGACCTATTCCAGCAGTAGGGGCAATAAAATATTGGTGATTTTATTTCATTAGTTTATTCTCGCACTGGAACGCCTTGCAGAAATTACACCAATGGAGCACAAACATATAATAAATTCACTATAAGTTAAGGTTTCCTCACGATGTATTCCTTTACTTGAAAAATTCACAATGGTACTTGTCCAGATTCGAACCAACGACCTCAAGCACGATAGACGAGGTCTTAGCCACTGGGCCACCACGACATAAATCATGATGGCTATGACGATGATGGTATCTTTGATACTATTTATGTATTTTAGTGGCATGTTTACCACCATAAATGAACTAATGTCATGACGCCACACAAAATTTTGTATCGCACAAGCAGAGTTTTTGACTTGAACACATACAAGTACAACAGTTCGACAAAAACCTTCGGGCAGTTGCCCGGACCAGACAAAATACCGCATACCTCCAAGTTACTAGTCACTTTTGGTTGCCAATAGCATGAAACAGTCCCCATCTATTCTCTATAGGTTTATATGAGTTTACATTCGAAACTCTGCAGCAATGCCGCGGCAGCAATGCAGCGGCACCACTGTTGCGCGGCAGTGTCGCCCCGCCACCGCGACATACCAGTAGGGACGCGTCCGCCGTTGCGAGTAGTTCCTACATGAATGATGACAAGTAAATTGGCAAGAAATAGTAGAATTTCTCTGATTCAGAAGAGTACCAATTAATTGAATTAAATCTTGTCAATTCAAAGCAACTGAATGAATACACAACAGTGCAATACCACGAACAGCTCAACAATGCCGCCTTGCTCGGAATCAGCATGGCAGGCAGCACTGCTGTGTACTGTCGAGATTGGAATCATACCTCAAGAACTAAAGATAAGATAGTACACAAATTAAGTATTAAAATCTACAGAAATTTTAAATATGAAATTAATGGGATGGTAACCACATTAGCCTTTTTTATCGGAAACTAATTTTAATTTCTTAATTGGATTTGAACCCCAAAGGACCCGAATTTAGATGTATTTTCTTAAGCATAATGTTAAGCAGTGCTAAACTCATCATCATCATCTGCTTTGACTTTTTGTATAACTGGGTTGATTTCCAAACTAAGGAGTGGAATTCCCTGCCAGGGTCTATACAACCTGGAAGTGTTTAATAAGGTTACACTAGTCGATCAATCTTCCATACAAAATTAGTCTAGCGATTACTCCACTGTTTCACGATGTACGTTCAAAATTAAAATATATCAATTTGTCTTATCATTATCTAGCCCTGTATGGAAACAAAAAAGTAAAAAAAAAATATTTTAGAAAGATATGAGATTCGAAAGTTCCATATTTTAAAACTAATTTTAACACATCTTTGAGCGGGAATAAATACCATAAGAAGAAGGAAAATTGTATAACGGCCTCCATACAGGGATAGATTAGTAATTCAACAATGCAAATAATTTTATTTTGAAAATATACATTTAGTAGTTTTTCCATGATATCAAGATTCTCAAAGGCCTGTTTATAAAATTTCGCGCGCTCTTTTTCTTCCTAAATCATCATCCATTTCGATACAAATTTGCAAAAGTGCTAATTCGTACGCGAACTAGCTTCTTACTGCTCATCACAGCATCTATCTCATTCGCACGTGTTGTCGGATGAGATGGCATGCATTTTAACCTCGCGCACAAAATAGTTCGTGCCGTCGACTAGTTGAACCTTAAGTCAAGAGTGAATAGGTTTATTTTAGGCCAGCGTGCTGCATCGTCGACCACATCAATGCTTACCATCATGTGAGATAGTGGTCAAGCGCGACCATATCAATAATAAAAAAATAAAAACTATCCGGATGTAGCAGAATACTGAGTTTTACTCATACATAAAGCGACTTCCAGTCCAGGCAGTCCTCAGCCCAAAACAGTGGAAACAAATCTTTTGTATGACTGCCTTCCTTAAGTACTAGAGGCTTGACTTCAATGTTTTAAAAAAAATGCAGTTTACAAAAAATAAAACCAACTTCCAAATAAAAACATTACACATTGAAAAATAACTTCAAATGTTCCTGTTTCTAACATCCGATGGAAAAAGGCGGGTGTTATAAATTTGACGTGTGTTGCTGTGTATCAGTGTATCTGTCTGTGGCATCATAGCTCCTAAACGGATGAACCGGTTTTGATTTAGTTATTTTTGTTTGAAAGGTGATTTTGTCAGCCGTTCAAAAGTTATTGGCCTTTTACTGTTTGAATCAGGGTGTTTTTGCAAGATATTGTGTCAAGATAAGTATTCAATAGATTGCCGATTGAAGCGTATCTACTATGTACTAGATAAATTATGTAGCATGAAATAAAAATGTTTCGGGGGTTTTCTAAATTTTGTAAGTTTGTGTTTGTTTTCTAAATATTTTAGGCATAGCACGCACTGCGATTTTTATTCGCGCGAATTTTTTTCCGCGCGTTCTGTGGCCTATGGAGTTGTATGAAGCTGCACGCACTGCGGAAAAAAAATCGCGCTCAAATAGTACTAAAAAATTCGCGCGAAAAATAATTCGCGCGAATCAAAATCGCTGTGCGTGCTATGCCTTACTTGTTGTTTCTTTGTTTTTTGGCACAGTCAAAATCGTTTTTTACCCCCGCCGGAAAAAGAGGGGTGTTATAAGTTTGAGGTGTGTTGCTGTGTATCTGTATATCTGTCTGTGGCATTATAGCTCAAAACGGGTGAACCGAATTTAATTTAATTAAAATTAAATTTTTGTTTGAAAGGTGATTTTGTCTAGAGTGTTCTTAACTATGTTTGAATAAAATCGATTCAGCCGTTCAAAAGTTATGGGCGTTTAACTGTTTAAATCGGGGTGATTTCGCAAGATAAATGTGTTAGGCTTTTTAAATTTTGAAATTTTACTTGTTTTATTAGGATACCTCTTTGGATTGAATGTATTTTTTATTCTACCATTTTAACTGTCTATCAAAATATGACACTGTTGATAAATTATCGAAAAATCGTTTCGCAATAATTATATTATGTGTGTGATATTGCTTAATTAAGCTATTATCATGAAACATGCGCCTGCAAAACCTGAAACTGTTTCTGAATCCAATGATGACTTAAACAATCCCAGCCTTCAGTCATTGGGTACCGGTGTGAAGTATGAGGACCCAAGGTTTCAGCTGAATTTGGTGCAGAAAGTAAGTAGATAAACATTTTATTAGAAATGGTTTAAACTTTCGTGTGACGTTGATCCACGCGGGACATACTGACTTAGCTATTGTTTCGGTAATTACATGCACACGAAAGTTTAAGGTGAAAATTTGGGGCGTAGTCCCATTGAGAGCTATCAACTAATTTACCATAGTTGCTTCAAAACTTATTAACTACTATCTGTTGCCAGCGACTTCATCTGCGTAGCATTAGTACTTCGAACATCCTATTTTTAGGGTTCCGTACCCAAAGGGTAAAAAGGGGACCCTATTACTAAGACTCTGCGATCCGTCTGTCTGTCTGTCCGTCTGTAACCAGGCTGTAGCTCATGAACCGTGATAGCTAGACAGTTGAAATGTTCACAGATGATGTATTTCTGTTGCCACTTTAGTAACAAATACCAAAAAACAGAGTAAAATAAATATTTAAGTGGGGGCTCCCATACAACAAACGGGAGGAACTTCACTCAAGAAATGCAATTTTTTTCAAACCTGAGCATAGCACTCACTGTTTTTTTTTTCAGAAAGAACTGGGCTCTAGGCGCCCTGTCATCCCATCGACTAAGTGCGAGAGATTGGCTTACTACAGAGCCTACACGTCTACGCAGTCCAAAACTGAGGTAGTTGTACCACAATCACAGAACATTAACAGGTGTGTGGATATCCAATCTAGTAGTAGTCGAGTTTTTGGCTGGAAGCTTCTCTAGAGAATTAAATCGCCTTTCTGCCCTGATTCAGCATATACCTAGACCTGTTAGTCTAACTTTTTATATTTTATATTGCCAAAAAAAAGCTAGGGTGTTTAAGGATAATCAACAGAACCTCATCATCAATAATTTTTGTTTCATCGCAATCGGTTCACTCTAAAAGGTAGATGAATTTAAAGTGTTCAAGAAGTAAACAACACACGCAATTCAGATACTCCGACAGTTGAACCCCATATTCGATAGATGGCGATGAGCATTTGACGTCATTTTATGAATGGCGGTGTTAAGATTCTCCGCGAAAGAATGACCCTAGAAAAAAATTGCTGGGTTGGTAGGGTAGGTAGGAAGGTAAGTAGGGTAGGATAGGTAGTTGACGGTAGTGAAGCCGCGGGCACAGCTAGTATTACATAAAATTACGTCTGTATTCGCTGAAGAGTTGGGCAGTGGTGCACTTTTAGTACTAGGTGTACATGTAAAAGTACGAGCGCCGAGCATATTGCTATCAACCGGATACCAAATCCAGACTCTGATTATGTTATAAGTTTGTTAAATGTCATATCTGGGGGTTCTGATCCGATTCTAAACATTCTACCGACTCTACTTTTGAACATAAGTACATTTATAAACTCTCGCCTTTTTCCCGTGGCGGTAGGCAGAAACTGCAGAGCTTTCCAAACTAAATTTTTATGAATATCAAAAATGTCATATATTCTTTTGTTTTTTCTTTCAGTTTTCTGTGGGTTTATTGTTTTAACCAGCTGTTTAAGAGCTGGCCTCATGGTTTTGTCCACTACTTTTTCGCTGCTTACGCACCGGAAGAACACATGTTTGTTTCTAAAATGGTGCCTCTTTGTAGTGGTAAGTGGCGCTCGCATGATTTGATTGCATTAATTGCTTCTTATGTTTAAAAATCCATCTATTTGACAGCGTAAAACACGCAATGAATACTGTTGCTCCTTGCGTTTCGAGCTGTCAAAACAGTTACGCAATCAGGGTGCAGGCTTTCTCACGATGTTTTCTTTGATAGCGAATCATATACTGATAACTTGTTAACCTAAGCTACATCATCAGTCTGTAACGTACCAACTGCTGTAACTTAGGTGGCTCGTGTCTTCGAGCGAGTCACAAATAAATATTTTTCTATCTTTCTTTCTAGGTAACTTATTTATTTGTAGTGTTATTAGTGCTTGAAGTTTTGAATTGACCCGCAACAAATTAATATCCATCTCCTTTTCGCAATTATTAAGAAGTCTACAAAGTCTTGAGAAACTCTACGACATATTTTCGTACTTAACAGAACTTGAGCTACCTTAAACTTAAGTCAGCCTAAATATCAACTTTTATTTAATTTCAGGTATAAAATACTTATTCGTTATGGTCGGGTTTCTTGAAATGATTTCATGCGTAGATTTGATGCTTGTGATGTTCAATTACATATTCTTTGGGATAATTGCTAAGAATCCTTGGAACAGGTAACTCAATCACGTAATTGTGTATTGGTCCCTAAATAAAAAAATATTAAAACTTGTGGTAATAAAAAAATAAATACCAAAATAGAATAAATTAAATAATATAATGAATTTAGTTAACTGAATTTATTTCTATTGTTTAATTTATTTTCTAATAAATTAAATAATAGAACAAATTTATGAATTAAATACATATCTAAATGATTAAATTAATAAAAAAAATATGTTGTTATGTGTTCTAACTAATGATTTTACATGATATTTTTTTTGATTATTCTTTATGGGCTTGCGCTTGACCACTATCTCACCTGATGGTAAGCTATGATGTGGTCGACGATGAAGCGCGCTTGATTTAAAGACTCCCAGCTTGTAGCTATCAGTAAATACAGACATTGTACTGTTCTGAATTTAGTTGTCTGTTTTATTAATTACAATGTTATAACTTAACAATTAATGCATGTAATAAAGGTTTTATTATTATTCCTATATATGGTTTATTTTCTTTCTCATTATAAAATATTTTTATAAAATAAATTAAAAAAACAAAACATTTAAAATATAAAAATATCCGGTATCGGGAACAGGGTCCAAGCTACGGGTGGTCAGAGCTCCTGAGAGAGGAACCTCCTAACGATACGCACCGTGTCCAGGAGTACCTCTTTCTCGATCAAGCAGTTGATCCTGCTGCCCAAAGAGAGCCTCCTCAGATGTTCGTCGAGGCTCTTGGCTATTATGCCATTGGCCGTCATTATCGGCACAATAATTGCTGAATTCACATCCCACATGTTGACAACTTAGCGAGCCAGATCAAGATAGTTACTTTTCTTATATCTCTCAGCCTTCACGAGGTTCTTATCCCGTCATAGGGAACCGCTATACCTATCAACAATCATTGCGCGACACTCCAGGCGGTCTATCATCACTATGTCATGCTTATTGGCAACGATAGTTCTGTCAGTGATGATGGACCGATCCCAATACAACGTGACACTGTCATTTTAGAGAATTGGGTTGGGCTCATACTTATAGTAAGGCACTTCCGATTCCACAAGATAAGTGTATGTTGCTGATGGATAATCCTGGCTACAAGGTTGTGTCTATGCAAATAGTTTCCGTTAGCTAGACTAGAACAACCGGCAATAATGTGATGGATGGATACCCCAGGCCGATGACATGCCCGACAGATACCAATCTTGCCGCCTTCACAATGTAGTTCCGGTAGTGGTTCGTCATCATAATTTCGTCCATAATCGCAAAGACAAAACTTTCGTCTTCCCCGAAAAGGTCACCTAATCGCAGGCAGGCCACGGACGCTATAAGATCTACATCGGGCCCATGAAGGACCCGGTAGAAGCGTCCGTGAAGCTCCTTGCTCTAGCATACCTCCCTGCGGTCATTAGTATCTAATACTATAGGTTTGCACGAGTTCTCGTTAACCAAGGAGAGCATGGTAAGGCCCTTGTCCACCGTTACCACATCTAGATGCATACCCAAGTCGGCGGCATTGAAGTATTCGCTACGAATGCATACCTCACGGTTGTGTAGGATCTTTGCATTCAAAAAGCCACGACACCCGCACTTCCGCTGGATATATAGTCATAACGAAGTACATAGAGTCACGATGAGGATCAGATACCACAAATGGGGGCAAATACCATAAGCCCCCAAGATGTTGATCGTACAGTCCATCCGTTGCCCCACTAAAAATCTCTAGGGCCAGACGGATTGCAAAACTTTTGGAATAAATGGTTCCGAAGGTCGAACGCTCGTTTCGCATCTCAGTTCCAGTCTGCCAGAGTCAGGATCTCTGCCTCAGTTCCTAACGACAGTAATAACCCACCTGCTCTATAAATCGGGTAGTACTGCGGTTTTTAAAATTAAAGACCGATAACATGTTTACTGACGGTCTATAAAGTTCTTACATCCATTCTGAGAGCGAAAATTATTCAACATATTGACAATAACTCCATCTTATCTGCTTCTCAAAATGGATGTAGGAACGGGTCCCGCGGTACAAAGAAGCTGCTCCTCATAGACATTATCATAAGCCAACAGTCTATGACTCAGTGCTACATAGATGACTCATGAGGGTGCTGGAGTTGCATAAAATCGATACAAATCCGCGCGCCTTCCTGACGTCATGTATGGGGCAGTGGAGGAAGGTCCTTCACTATCCAGGATGTCGACAGATTCAGTAATACAGCGAACCTATAAGAATCGAGTGCGGAATATTTCAGGGCGACAGTCTTAGTCCTCTGTGGTTTTGTTTAGCCCTGAATCCTCTAAGTACACTGCTGGAGGGCTCGGGCCTTGGCTATCGGTTGAGAAGAGTTGATCAGTTCATATCACACCATCTTTACATGTATGATCTGAAGCTCTTTGCCCGCAACAACTTGCAACTGCTGAAGGGAACAGAAACCTTCAGTGTCGCCATCAGGATGGAATTTTGTGTGGACAAATGTGCAATCATGCATGTAAAACTCCCCTCAGTTTATGTAATCCGAAGGAATATGTACAACTTTTGAATTCCATTTACCTTAGATCCTTTTCCTCTACTGGAACTTACAAGTGGGTATGTCGGAAGCACTAGTTATCAATGCCACTGACGTGAAACAGTCTTTGAAGAAACGCGTCTTTGGCCGCCTGAAAAAAGTACTAAATAATGTTTTATCAGACGGGAACAAGGTGCGCGCCTTCAACGGCTGGATCACGCCAGTCTTGATGTACTCTTTCGTCATATTCAAATGGACTCAGACAGAACTTGACGGCCTGGAAAGGAGAGTCTGCACATTGCTTAGCGTAAATCGTATGCATCACCAGACGTCCGACGCGTCGTTCCACGACGACGTTGCCGTACCGTGCATTGGCACATTACGCCAAAGATACACGCCACAACACCGCACCGTTCCACTTTGACGACGTCGTGACGTGGTGATGCGGACGAGCCCTAAAAGGTTTAAGCCTCTCACGTTTTATTGCATTTCCTTAGATTCTGCAAAAATGCAAAAGGGGTTCTTTTAAGGCAAAAATAAAATTTAAAAATAATTTGCATGAAGCAGTGGTCCTTATGTCAGTGTGTAGTGTAGAACAACTCAAAGACTATAAAAAAGCCTTTATATCCCTAAATTC
Source organism: Orthosia cruda (assembly GCA_964057195.1). Taxonomy (NCBI): domain Eukaryota; kingdom Metazoa; phylum Arthropoda; class Insecta; order Lepidoptera; family Noctuidae; genus Orthosia; species Orthosia cruda. Next base: position 32,540,814 of record OZ059825.1, on the reverse strand, counting down.
TTAAATTTTCCATGCTATGGCCGTAAAATAGTATATTATGCAATTAGTGAATAAATTAATAAAACTTTTCCAACTCGGTATCGAACCCAGTACCTCATGCTCAGCAGTAGCACTTGCGACTACTGGACCAACGATGCAGACACAACATTAATTAAATATGTAGAGCCTTAACACAAATATTTCGTAGAATATGGTCATGTTTACGTTTACAGATGTGAAAAAAAAACATATTTTGACGAAAAATACAATATTACAATTATTTGCTACGAGATACAGGAATTCAAGAAGATGTTTATAAATAATCCTCATTCGGTTGATGGACCTTTTTACATTAACGATGTAACCGGCGAATATTTTCAAATAGCCCAAATAGCATACTACAGGTAAATGTTCTTTTTGGTTTTATTATATTTGTCCAGAAACACTCGTGGCTAAATAATAACAGCCGCACGGGTCGATCTTAAAGGTAAAGCAACGCTTGCTGAGGTCGGTCCTTTGATGGGTGACGATTCTACATAGCATGTCCCGGCTGTCATTTGTAGATATTCAACAGTATAATAGAAAACATTTCACAACACAGATACAACTCAACAGCAACAATTACAAAGTAACAGGGAAGAACAGTTACAAACAAGGTTCAAGAGCTAAGAGCTGAGCAGGGCGTGCCTACACCGAAAGGGTTACCAACTCAGCATTTGCTGGGCGTCAGACATCCAGCGTTGATTTTCAATTGGCACCCCGCTAGTGACACACGCACATCTTTAACCTATTCAGCTTTTTGTTTGCCCAAAATCAGTCTCGTGATTAATGGTTCGTTTGACCATTTTGGTCTAGGTAACTGGTTACTGTCCACCAAAAGCCTTCCAAATGTCTTCCTTCTTTTTCAATCCTGGGATACTATGAACCAATTGTTGTTTGAATTTGCTCAGCTCATTCAGCCATCTTTTACGAGGTCTGCCATGATTCCTTATGGCTTTGTAGGATTCCAATAAATTACTACCCAAATTATAAAATGCATGTCATCATGTGTTTTTTTGTTACAGGGAAATAATTGATCGAATCGCAAATAGCTGGGACTTTTCCATTTTCTTTCTCATATGGAGCTTTGTTCAATTTCTACAAATGCATGCCTGGAAGAGATATTTTTGGAAGGTTTAGTATAACGCTCATTCATAAGTCATAACATTTTGCATCCTTGCCGCACACGTGCCTACTGGTATACGGATCATCGCCGTATCAACTCGAACCGTTCGGTATCCTTCGTATGAAATTTCCTACTGCAACGCACAATAATCAGTATCGTTATGGCATTGCCTCGCCTTGGGACAAGCTCGAGAATCTAAAGTGGTGCGTGGTCAACTCGCAGTCCCCGCAACAGCCAGTTGTCACCGCGCTTACGTCTCTATCCGGTACCCCACTTTTCTTTGTTTGTCCTCTTCACGAAAGTCATAACTTATCCCCAGTGTAACGAATCACCGTAATAAAAACCGGCCAAGTGCGAGTCTGATTCGCGCACAGAGGGTTCCCTATAAACAGTTACATTCACCAAAATAAAAAGGTAACTTACTAAAGTTCATAGCAATGAAAGCACCGAACATTGCTCTCACGAAGGTACAAAATTAACCTAGCCGTTCGATATACAACATTTAATGCTTTTACAAGTACATTTTATAAGTTGTTCGATTATCTCGTAAATTTGTAAAGCCTACTTGGTTGTGATAGTTTTCCTTTTATTTTCGTATATACTACTAGCGGACGCCTCGCGGTTTCACCCGCATAGTTCATGTTTCCGTGGGAACACAGGGATAAAAAGTAGCTAATGTCACCCGAGGAAAGTGTAGCTTCCCAACGGTGAAAGAATTTTTGAAATCAGTCCAGTAGTTTTTAAGTGTATTCGTTACATACAAACATACATAAATACAAATCTTTCCTCTTTATAATACTACAGTATATATATTAAAGACTAGCACTCTGCCCGCGACTTCGTTCGCGTGATTTCGTTTATGCTATAAATGATATTCTTATATGCAGTTAGTGAAGGCGACCAAAAATTAGCTATTAATAAAACAATAAGAAATGGGTATCGTAGATATACAGGGTTTATTGGATTGGGACGATTCGTTATTTGACTTAAAGAATAATAAATTTTAGGTTACCGCCACAAAGTAAAATCCTCCCCTAAAAACTTATCAACCCCTTTTTGCCCCGTTGGGGGTGGAGTTTTGAAAAACCTAAATATGCTATTCACTCTTTTCTTCTCTTTTTTATTTATCGTTTATGTTAGTCAGATAGCGCAATGCGATTCCTCAAAAAAAACTTTAACACCCCTAACCCTATCTGGGAGAGAGTTTCAAAAATGTTTTATGTAAATTTTGAGGATCAACCTTATCCCCAAGGAATTTGAATTTACATACAAACTAATTTTTACCCTTTTCAGCTCCTTAAAGGTTGAATGGCCGCAAAATTGCGCCTTAGTGCTCCCCTAGAACCCCATGTCAAAAACGAAACCCTGTCCAGTAAGATTCTTAGCTTGAGTTAGTTTCGAAAAACTTATAATGGCAACCTTTATTGTATCCTTATGTTGGTATTTGCACCAAGTATTAAATTTATTTTTTTGAAGAAATAAGATTCTTCAAAAAAACTTTAACACCCCCTAAACCGTATTTTGGGAGTAGATAAGTAAAACTAATAATGAAAACCTTTATTGTTTATTTAGGTTGGTATTTATGTCAAGTTTCATGTTCATTTACCCAAAATATCAGATTCTTCCATACAAACTTCAACACCCCCTAAATCATCATTTGGGCATATTTACGAAAAATTAATAAAGACAACCTTTATTGTTACTTAGGATGGTATTTATGTCAACTTTCAAATGTGTTAACCCAATAAATAAGATTCTTCAAAAACACTGTAATACCCCCTAAATCGTCTTTTGGGGGTAGTTGCAAAAAACTAATAACGAAACCTCTATTGTTTATTGAGGTTGGTCTTTATGTCAAGTTTCATGCTAACTAACCGAAGACATAAGATTCTGCAAAAAAAATAACATCCCCTAAATCATCTTTTGGGGGTAGTTTCGAAAAACTAAAAATGAAAGCATTTATTGTTTATTTATGTCAAGTTTCATGTTTATTAAATAAAGTAATAAAATTCTTCAAAAAAGATTTAACACCCCTTAATCGTCTTTTGGGGGTAGTTTCAAATAATAATAATAACAACCTTTATTATTCATATAGGTTAGTATTTGTAGCAAGTTTCAAGTTTATTGACCCAAGAAATCAGATTTTTCCATACAAACTTCAACACCCCCTAAATTGACATTGGGGGTTGTTTCAAAAGACTAATAATGATAACCTTTATTGTTTATTGAGGTTGGTATTTATGTCAAGTTTCATGTTTATTAACCTAAGCTATGAGATTCTTCAAAAAAAAAATAACATCCCCTAAATCATCCTTTGGGGGTAGTTTCGAAAAACGAACAATGAAAGCCTTTATTGTTTATTTAGATTGGTATTTAAGTCAAGTTTCAAATTTATTAACTGAAGTAATAAGATTCTTGAAAAAAAATAACATCCCCTAAATCGTCTTTTAGGGGTAGTTACATAAAAAAAAATGGCAACCTTTTTTATTCATTTAGGTTAGTATTTGTGGCAAGTTTCAAGTTTATTGACCCAAGAAATCAGATTTTGCCATACAAACTTCAATACCCCCTAAATTATCATTTGGGGGTAGTTTCGAAAAACTAATAATGACAATCTTAATCATTTTCTTAGAATACTATTTGTGCTAACTTTCAAGAATTTTGGCCGAAGGAATTAGATTTTTCATACAAACTTTCAACCCCCTTTTTACCCCTTTAGGGGTGGAAATTCCAAAAATCCTTTCTTAGTGCACACTTACGTCACTTGAGGAACCTTTCTGCCAAATTTCATGCTTCTAGGCGTAGCAGTTTTGGCTGTGCGTTGATTGATCAGTCAGTCAGTCAGTCAGTGAGTCAGTCAGTCACCTTTCGCTTTTATATATATAGATAGATATAGATTGCCGTAAATATTTTCACTTACCAAAATCAATCACTTAGCTGGCAGGGGGGCGGGATACTTGCCTCTATCAAAAATTAGCTTTTTAAGCTTAATTTTACGCAAACGGATCCTTGAATCGAAAAATGGTTTTCGATTCAAGGATCCGTAATATTTTTGAATGGCCTATCCAACGATACCCCACGGCGTGATTTATATTTATATCCATGCCAAATTATAACTTTCTAGTAATTAGAGCTTCTAAGCTAAGCTGCGCGCTGCGGTCGGACGGGTGGACAGACGGATATGGCGCTTTTCACACGCTCCGGTTGCCGGATAGCCGCTACCGGGTACCCGGCGGCGAAGTGTTTAGCCATGTATTTAATCTTTCACACGTACGTCGTACATGTCTAAACATTCACCGCCGGTTACCCGGCAACCGGAGCGTGTGAAAACGGACTTAGGGTTTCTTTTTGCCTATGGAACCCTAAAAGTATCCTATTTGTCGTAATCCATGCAATCATGGTCTACCCGTATTCCAAGCTTGAATCAAATCCGTGAAGCCGATGAGATGATATTGATTATAGTCGTGATAATCTAAGAAGTCGGATATGACAGCTGTAAAAATACTTAATAATAATTAAACATGATACTTACGAATGATACCCGTTATTATAGTGTATGGGTAAGATAGTAATTAATTAGGATTATGAATTTTATTTTACAATTTCATACGTACAAAGTTATCACGACATGTAAAATGAGAAAAATCATCGGCACCAAACATATAAACACAGAATTTCACATATTTTATAATATTAGACAGTAGGGTAATAGTAATATTTATTTTCAGGCCCTTCATTACAGTCAATGGGGTATAAATTTTGTAGACCTCTGTACTTTAGTATATTTGATGGTTGATCACTACAGCAGTATAGCTCGAGTACTGCCAATCAAGAAAAGAGAAGTGGAACGAAGAACATGGGGCATAGGATATAAATCAGAATTTTGGGTTGGTAACCATCAACATTCTTATAGAGACGTCAATGACGCCACGTATGTACTAAAAATCGCAACATTTTGCTTCCTGCATCGAATTTGTGACAACAATCTCTTCAAATCAGCTTTCGGTGATTTGAAGAGATACAACAGTCCGACAAAAACGTTCGCCTCGGGAAGTTGACCGAGCCAGACACGACACCCACTTCAATGATTGTTGCGAGACTTTACGCCCTTTCACATACCTCCATATCTACATAATGATTCTGCTCAAATCCCACTTTCTCCAGTTTTAGTCTTCTTCTGCCATACATTTCTGTTAGCCGGCATCTCAATAGTAATTTCCATTCTAGCCATGTTATCATCATCATCTCCATTTCCATGTGGCGCCACATTGACCGGTGCCGTGTCTCGTATCCAGCGGATTCCCGCAACCTTCACCAGGCCGTCGGTCCATCTAGTGAGCGGCTTTGCAACGCAATGCCTTCCGATCCACGGACTAGCCGTGTCATCTGTCACAAAGTCCATCTTGGCCTTCTTCTGTCGATATAATTATCTGGAGTATAAACTTATATTGTAAAAATGTAACCTTATTTGGTTCTGTATAAGTGGTACTCTCTGAAGGTACCGAATCGATTGAACCGGCACAATGATCTTCATTTGTTTATTTTACTTTACAGGCCACTGACCTCGCAATGCTTGCAGAATCTGTTACTGCACCTCCAGTAGTCCACGTTTTAACGTCTAGAAGTACTCAAGAGGTACAAAACTATTCTTAGCTGTAGTTTGTGTTCGTTAAAGTAACTGCCCCGGTTTTTGAGATAAAGGGTGTGGGTCCGAACCCAAAATAGCGTTTTCTTTTGCTTAGCCTGGTTTGCCCCACTCCTGGGCAAATGCCTCCCCCATTATTTCCCACGGTGTTGTGCTTTATCTTACCAATTCTCCAGGAAGAATCCATATGAGGCTCCATATGAGGCATTCCGCCATCTTCACCTCGGTCTGTCGAACCCGTTTATCTTTTATTTCTTTACCATTGCTCTCAATACGGTGAAGGATAATATGGTAATGAAACCGGTATATCCTAGAACCAGAAATTTGAAGACTTGTGATTGCCACTAACCCGCTTTGGGCTTGCGTAGTTTCTGACCCATTCTGTCACACAGAAAGGAAGCCTGTGTCTTAGCAGAAAATATATTCATTCATCGTCTGTGACCTCGTACAGTGTGGACGTGTTGAGGCTCTCTTAAAGTGTTAATTTGTTATTGGCTATTTGGTGCTAAATCCATTTCTCGTTTACTCTTTAAGTGTTTTAAGGACTGATCCCGCCCACTGGGCTGTCCTAGAAAGAAACAAATAGATTTTGTGCGCTCCAACATCAGCTGAGTTCCACCGGATTCGAACCATCATCGCTTGGATCAGTGGCCGGCCGCCCTACCACCCGCGCCAACAAGGTTAGTCATAGCGCGTCGAAATTAAGTACCGCGTTACGCGCCCCACTACTGCTTTGCTACGTCACTGCGCTGCTATTGCTACGACGTAACGCCTACACTAAACCTTATAGCAACGTCCCCGCTACTGATTGCTTATTGCTACCATCCAACATTAGGAAAATGGCTTGTTTGAAGCGAACGCCACCCAAACTACGATCGGAGCAATCTACTTCTGAGCCGGACCTAGCAAAAATTCAACCGGAAAAGGAGCTGAACGTTACAACTCGTAAAAGAAAGCAGCCCGAGTGTGAACATGCTACACAAATCGCAACTATGCACTCTGATCTGAAAAAAACTCTAAGTGATTGGAAGACTAGCTTGGATTCCAACTTATTAGTTATTAATGATAACATAAAAAGTATACGGAGTGACTTAGACACTTACATGAAAGATACAAAAAAAGAAATAGACTATCTTCGCTCGGATAACATCAAGATTAAGGCTACTGTAGCTAAACTGTCTGAGGAGGTCACCGAAACTAAAATATCTACCCAATTTTTATCAAACCAATACGATGACTGCCAAAATCGATTCAAAAACCTAGAAGAACGGCTCTCAGATAAAAGCTCATTAATGGCTCTCGAAGCTAAAATAGACTACCTTGAGCAACAAGCCAGACAGTGTAACCTGGAGATATCTAATATCCCGGAACGGCGTGAGGAAAACTTATTTACTATAATAGAAGATATCGGCAAAAAAATTGATGTATCTATACCACGTGATGAGATAACCACCATTCATCGTGTCCCTCATGCCGCGTCTAATGACAGGCCAAAGAATATTATCGCCAAGTTCAAAACCCGTTCTCTGAGAGATAATGTACTCAGCGCTTACCGTCTCAAAAAAGGTGTCACTTCGACTGATTTGGGTATTTCTGGTGTATCTCGCGTTATTTATGTTAATGAGCACTTGACTCTTAATAAAAAACAATTGTTGCGAGAAGCTCGCGAAGCCGCTAAGAATTTAGATTATAAATTTGTTTGGGTTAAACACTCTACTATTCTTGTTAGACGGGGCGAAAACTCCCCTATTATAGCCATAAAGACCAAAAATGACTTATGTAAAACTAGCTGTGCCCGCGACTTCGTTCGCGTGGTTGTCGAGAGCAAAACAACGTCGTTTAGATAAGAGTATATCACCTTTTTGATGATTTAGATAAGAGTCCTGACTTTGGTATAGTTGATTACGTTAATGCTTCTCTATATACTATGTTAGCGGTGGAATTACCCGGAGCATATACAAAAAGGTTGTTTGGGTTGCTAACACGTGATAGAGAAACATAGAGTTGGCCGTGTGAAAAACAATCAAAAGTAAGGTCTACACCCGCAACGGATAACGTCTGGCCTTGGGCTTTATTAATAGTCATAGCGTAACAGAGGCTTACAGGAAATTGCACACGTTTGAAAGTAAACGGAAAATTATTGGGGATAATGGGTATCCTGGGAATGAAAACAACATCACCGGAGCCGCAACCTGTTAAGATTTCGGCTTCGATGACATTTCGTTGGAGATTTGTTACTCTCAACCGAGTTCCATTGCATAGTTTTGGTGGGCTTAAATTTCTGAGTAGAATGATTGGTACTCCGACTTTTAAATAAATTTTGTGTGCTGGAAGACCTGGTGTATTTAGAGAGTCTAAAAACTCTACTGGATAGTGGGTGGCATCTCCTTCTTCTAAAACCGTGTTAATAGATAAATATTCCCTACTTTCTCCAGAAACATGTACCAATATTTGAGAATTTATTGCTGCTGCTTGGTCGTTGCGAGGTGCCAAAATAGCTCGTTGGCATAGCCAAGCAGCGTCATGGTTCGAGATCTCTGATGGATCTCCGTATACAGAGGAAATGAGTTCCTGCTGTGAGGCAACAGAAGAACACAGGCTTTCGACTAAAGTTACTTTACCTCCTTCTTGAGTCGGGTATGTGCCGTTACCAATTTGAAGTAGTAAATTTGAGAAAACCTGCGCGTTTGCGTCACCTCCCAAATATGCTCGCATATTAAAGCTCAAATTAGTTAATATGACACTACGCCATAAAATAGAGCTCTTTAAACAGGCACCTATTTCATCGGCCCTCGTTCCTCTGGGTATTATAGGGAGTGTCTGCCTGAAGTCTCCACAGAATAGCACCGTTAAGCCTCCCATCGGTCGGTCATTTTGTCTTATATCTCGCAACGTTCTATCTACAGCTTCCACAGCTTTACGATTTGCCATCGTACACTCGTCCCAAACGATAAGGGCGCAATCGCGTAAAACCCTTGCTTTATCACTATTGCGAGACACGTTGCAAACAGGGTTTTCTGTGCGGTCCAAGTCGATTGGTATTTTAAATGTTGTATGTGCAGTTTTTCCTCCTGGTAATAAAGTGGCAGCTATTCCTGAGGAAGCGACGGCAAGGGCAATTTTGTTTTGGCTCCTTATTTGAGCCAAGATAACTTTAGTGAGGAAAGTTTTACCTGTTCCACCAGGTGCATCTAAAAACAGCATTTCTCCTAATGAATGTTCTACACTACAGCATACTCTATCAAAGATTTGACGTTGTTCTGACGTCAAATTTGAACAGCCATTTCGCAATATTTCTGCTAACTCTTCGGGGTTGTAATTTATTTCAGATGTATACTCCCTATTAATTCGTTCCCCACCAACTGTCGGTGTCGGCAAGCCGTATTGACTGAGGGGGTTCCCTCCTATACTTGTAACTATATCTTGTATAGCCAGCAAAGCCCTATTATGGCAGCTTTCACGTACTTGGTCAGAAGTTTCACTATTTATATTTTGCTGTCTCAAAAAATCTTCGGCAAACGCGTCTTTATATTTTTGCCACAACTGCCCAGCGTCCGATAGGCCACAAAATGTCAACAAAATGGCAAATAAATGGCGCAAACGATGTGGACTATCACTGACGCATGCTTCGGCTAAAGCATCATCCCAATGCTGATCGCCATCTAATAAATGCCGTGCGCGGCAAGCAGCTTGAAATGTGGGATATTCTATATCGTCCACTTTGCGGAGCTCAGCAAAAGAAGTAGGTCCTCGCACTGTGTGAAGAAGAAGGCGTAAATAATAACACTCTGCATTATTTGGGTGCACCGTGTATACTCTTCCAATCACGTGTTCTTTAAAAATGCCGGACTCGCCTTCTACAGCAGTTCCACGTCTCCTGCGATTAAAAACACCTTGCTGCTTGTTATAAGTATAATAATGTGGCACTTCATTGTACAACAGAGACTTAGCGAAATTGTCTCTTTCGCAAAGGCGAAAGAATGCGAGCAAGGTGGTTTGTCTTGGGTTGTTCATTCTTTCTGCCACATTTTCTGGCTGAAAGTAAACTCGCTGCCCGCCTTCCAGGTGCACGTCAAGATGGATGACTGGCGGATACCTTTCATGAATAGGGAAACTCAAAATGCGCCAAACTGCCTCCGAAGAGCTTATGTATCGGCCAGATTGATACCTTGTCACTTCATCAAATTGGTTGTTATTTCTTAGTGCTATCATGGCTTGATCACTACCTTTATTAACATATTTACATATATATTTTATAGATTCGACGCTATTACAAATTTCAACATTAATGTGTGCTTGAAAAGCGTTTGACAAAACTGGAGAATACGGTACCACCCAACTATTATTTAGAATTATTTCTTGTCCACGGAATCTGACAGTAGCTGTGAAACCACCTTGTGACGGTGATCTTCGCCGGTATTGCGGATACCCATTTTCCCCAGCCATAGTTAGTTCTTTCAGTGCTCTGGGGTATTTTTTTGAGCATTGACCATCTTTCATGCACGGTGATTCCCTGTTTAAGAGGCCACATGGCCCGTGAACCATATGTGTTTTTACTATGTCATGCAAAATCGGATCTGCATTATAGTCCGGAAATTCTGCACTTATGACACTGTCTATAGCATCGGGACGAATTTTTTCTTCCAGCCACAGAAGAATGTGCGCGTGGGGTAAACCACGCTTTTGCCACTCGACGCTATACATAAAACAAAGAGTTGAACCGAAAACTTTCTCCTTTGTAAGTAGATTAATCAAGACTTTGAGTTTTAAATGAAAAATCCTAGCAATAATGTCATGTCTGTCGTATGACGCCTGTCCTGTGAGAAGTGCCTGGCAAATCTCCGTCCACTTTGGATTTGTTGTAAATGTTATAAAAAGGTCCGGCCGGCCGTATTTACGGACGTAACAAAAAGCATCTTGCGTTCGTTCGTGCATATACCGCGGACCGCCTGTGAAACTGGATGGCAAAATAACCAATCGACCCAAGTTTTCGACGTTATTATCTGATTGCATGGCGTCCCGCAAGTGCACGTATTCTTCAGCGCGTAACCGTCGCTGGTTAGTGCGAATATACACTAAACGTTCAGTTTCTATTTTTGCGTACATGTCCACAATAAATTGGCTGAACAAACCACGAAATCGTTGCAAATATACGAAACTGTTTTGCCTTATTTGTAAAAGGTAGGAATAGTATTGTTGAGCAGATATTTTTTTTTGATAATTAGTGACTCTCGTAGTAGGGTTCACTTGGTACAGCCCAAAATTGTACCCATCTTCACCATGACAATAGATTAGTGGATATTGCAGGGCGTCGTAAGCTCGGTGGGTTTCCAAAATGCGTTGAAGGCGATCGTCGCGTGTACGCAACACGATATCACGTCTCTCACACTCCTGGTCGACTAAAACAACTGCAACTTCATCTGCGACGGGTGCATTGTGTCTTCCACGGTGTTCACCCACAGGACGTCTATCGGCACTTATAACAATTTTGAAATCATTGCTGCCTTGTGGAATTGACTCCAATGCAGCTTTGAATTCACGAACGTACTGGTTAACGCGATGCAGCAATTCTTGAAGTTGACCCAAAAGCTCAGCATTGAGCTGGGGAAAATTGTGATTTCTAACATTGAGCTGTTGCGTGTAATCGGATACAAAATAAATTTGGAGAAATTTGGGTTCATTTTCTGGCAGCAAAGATCCAATAAGGTGATAAACTTGACCTTGTACTTTGAAGGTTGGCATGAACGGTCCTTCCGTTATTTGTTTTGCCCCAAAGGAAGTCATTTGGAAAGCACTGTTATATAAACGAATATTATCCAAAAAACGGTTCGACTGGGGATGATCGCCATTCAGGAGACTTATAAGTAAGTGTGGTGGATCTTGGAAATTTGGAAGAACAATTTTTCCATTTGAGCAGCACATTCCATCTGTCTCTTTCCTCCATTTCAAAGCATGACAAAAATTACAAATTTCTCTCATGTCACCCACGAAAGTAAAGCCAGCATAATTAATTCTAGACGAATATGTGAACCCTGATTTTTCCCTATTGTCCCAAGGTAATAAAATATTTGCATCGTCATTTTCCATGGACTCATCAGCTCCGCTATTTGTTTCTCTATTCATATGGTATCGAGCTCGTTCTATTTCTAGGCGAGATTGACGTTGTTCTGCTGTTTCTGCTCGTCTTAGTTCATCTATTCTTTCCCTTTCAGATGCAAGATAACTTTCATTGTTTCTTTGTACACCTACATAGTTATGTCTAGCTATTTCTAATCGTTCTTCTCTTTGGGAGAGAGATTCAGACTCGCGCGAGAGAGCGTGTCGCTCTCGGTCAGATGACAGACGTGCTTGGCGTTCCTCGATACTCTCTTGAGAACGCAAAGTCGCGGTCCGAGTTCTTTGCGAACTTAAGCGCGACTCCCTTTCTGTGAAAGTCTCTGACTCGCGTGAGAGAGACTGGCGCTCCCGATCAGCAGACAGCCGAACTTCGCGTTCCTGGATATTCTCTTGAGAACGCAAAGTCGCGGTCCGAGTTCTTTGCGAACTTAAGCGCGACTCCCTTTCTGTGAATGTCTCTGACTCACGTGAGAGAGAGTGGCGCTCCCGATCAGCAGACAGCCGAACTTCGCGTTCCTGGATATTCTCTTGAGAACGCAAAGTCGCGGTCCGAGTTCTTTGCGAACTTAAGCGCGACTCCCTTTCTGTGAATGTCTCTGACTCACGTGAGAGAGAGTGGCGCTCCCGATCAGCAGACAGCCGGTCTTCGCGTTCCTGGATACTCTCTTGAGACCGCAAAGTCGCGGTCCGTGTTCTTTGTGAACTTAAACGTGACTCCCTTTCGGTGAACGTTTCCGATTCACGTGAAAGAGCGATGTGCTCTCGGTTAGCAGATAACCGTGCTTCACGATCTTCTTCCGATTCCTGAGACCTACAAAGTCTCATCCTTTTCGCATTTCGGCTACGCAGCGAAAGGTTAGTTTTTTTTCTTTGAGGCATTTTCAAGGAAAATTAAAGCAATAAACAAAACTAACAACACTTATGACTGAATAGCCTACAAACTTAAAAGAACGGTGCGTCGAACAGTCTAGTGTGACAACGTATCGTCTGTTCGTGGTCGTGACTCAACGAATTGGCAACACTAACTTACTGTATAACGATTGGCACTATTGGATTCAAACTACGAAGTAAATCAAATACAATCTTAACTTCGTACTTCAAACCAATGACCAAAGTTGACCAAACGAAACCAATAAGATAAGCAAATACTTTTTTTTCTACCAATTTAGAAAATCGATAAACCAAGCAACCAAAGAACTTTTACGACACACGCAAGAACTTTTAAGACACCTAACGAAACCCAATTTGCCTAGTAAACACGGTGGACGTCATCCTCGCGCGGAAAATCTTAACACCGCGATTCAGAAAATGACGTCATTTGCACAACGCCATCTATCGGATTTAGATTTCAACTATCAACATTAGTTCTATTTTTAGTCTTAAGATGTCGTTGCAAGTACTATACTTAATTGCGTAACGTAATATTTTACTTCTTGAACTCACTAAATTAATCATATCTTTTGATAGAGTGAACCGATTTCGATGAAACAAAAACTAAGTTAAACCTCAAGTTGCGTATAATTTTTGTATATAAACATTGTCAGCATTGAATTCGTAGATTTTACGTGATGTGCGCACAAACAAACAGACAAACAGACAAACAGACAAAAATTTCAAAAATGATGGAAATGGGTTCTGTTACTTATCTTTTCACACGCTGGCTATTTTTTGTTTCAATTTCTTCAATGTACAAAAATGACTTTTCTACAGATTTATTATATGTATAGATAACGACTAACAGGATTAATTAAATGTTTAGTCGTCAGTCAGATCTATTTATTAATATTATACACAATTAAAAATGTCTTCTAATACAAATGACTTTAGTATTTACTACCAAAATAGTAGAGGTATACGCACAAAACTAAATACTGTCTATATGAGTATTCTGTCTAATTGTTATGATATTATTATTTTGACAGAAACTTGGTTAATCCCCTCAATAAATGATACCGAATTTATTGATAATCGATATGTTGTTTTTCGTTGTGATCGTAATAGAAGCGCAACTAATAAATCTGATGGGGGGGGTGTGTTGGTGGCTGTGTTGCGAAAATACAACGCTGTTAATATCTCGCTTCAGTCGCAAAATATCTTAGAGAAACATTTTGAACAAGTTGTTATTGCAATACCGAGTAACAACGCCACGACACAAACTCTCATCAGTGCAGTATATATGCCTAATAATTTGCCACTTTCAGTATATAATTTGCATTTTGATTTAATGGATAACTTAATCAACACAGTAAATATTGAAAATTTGTTATTGCTTGGCGATTATAATATACCGACAGCCAACTGGCAACTTTACCCTAGTCTTAATTCTTTTAATTGTATGGGCAATTCTTCAGTCTGTCACCGTTTAGGAAACTTTATGACTGTTCACAATGTTCAGCAATACAATCATTTAATTAACTTAAATGGACGAACTCTGGATCTTTTGCTCTCGAATACTATTAGCCACGTATACAAACCCAAGCTGGACCTGCTTCAGGCTGATAACCATCATCCTCCCTTTTATACTCTTCTGTCATTAAACCTAAAGCTTATTCCCATGCAACCTCTTTGCTCGCCCAAGTATAATTTCCGTAGAGCTGACTATATCCTTGTTAATAGAGATATTGAGGAAATTGACTGGGACATGGAATTAGATAGCGAGTCAGCCGAAAAAAATGTAGAAGTTTTCTATGACCATCTATACGGGATTATCAAAAATCGAGTACCTCTTTCCAAACCAAAAAGTTCTAATTATCCTGTATGGTTTTCCAAAGCTCTCATACATATTTTAAACTCTAAAAAGAAAGCCTGGAATAAATGGAAAAGGTATCAAAACTTATCCGATTATGAAATTTTCTCCTTGTACAGAGCCCGCTTTCAATCAGAGTGCAATAAATGCTTTCGTACTTATATTAAAAGTGTTGAGGAAGATATTCCCAAAAATGTCAAACACTTCTGGGCATACATTGCTAACCGCAAAGGCAAATCTGGGATTCCTTCCCGTATGCACTATAAAGATGACACGGCTAATGACCCCATTGAAACATGTAATTTATTTTCAAACTTTTTTCAGTCAGTTTATGAACCATCTAGCCTAAAACCCGATTGGTGTCCAGTTCCAGATCAATCCAGTGACAGTGATTCATCTCTTTGTAGCTTGCACTTTAGCCTTTCATTAATTTGTAAACAATTAAAAATTCTAGATATAAACAAAGGGCCTGGACCTGATGGGATACCTCCTTGTTTTTTTGAAATGGTCAGCAAACACATTAAGCAAACCATTATTTAAGATATTTAACCAATGTATTAGCAATGGTATATTTCCTACAGTCTGGAAAAAGGCCAATATAGTTCCGGTATATAAGGGTGGTTCTAGGCAAAACATAGAGAATTATAGACCTATCTCCCTTCTTTGTACATTGGCTAAGGTATTTGAAAAGATTGTTCATCACGAGTTATATCCGTTTGTTCAACGTTATATAGTACCGCAGCAGCATGGCTTTGTTAGACAAAAATCTACTGTGACCAACTTGATGATTTTTACTAACCACCTATTTAATAATATGGACAACAGGGTCCAAACTGATGCCATTTACACTGATTTTAAAAAAGCCTTCGACCGAGTTGATCATAAATTACTTTTAGATAAAATTTCGTTTAATGGCATCAGGGGCAATCTGCTGCGCTGGTTTCAGTCTTATGTCAGTAATCGTAATCAAACTGTAGTTAGTAACGGGTACCATTCTAACGCATTTTTGGCAACATCTGGAGTTCCGCAGGGATCAATATTGGGTCCTTTGTTGTTCATTATTTACATCAATGATATTGGTAGTTGCTTTAAAAATAGTAATTTTTTATTATATGCGGATGACCTCAAAATTTTTAAGAAAATAATATCGATCAATGATTGTTACCTTCTTCAAGACGACTTAAATAGATTGTCTAATTACTGTACCAAAAATAACCTAAAATTAAGCATTTCTAAATGTAAATACATACATTTTACTAAAAACAAAAAGATATTTGATTACAATTATTGTCTCTGTGATGAACTCTTACTTAAAGATACTCAAATTTGTGACCTGGGTATACTATTGGATAGCAAACTTCACCTAAATCTACACATTGATAAGATAATAGCTAAAGCTTACCAAATGTACAATTTAGTCATTAGGTCATCATCCGACTTCAAGCGCCCAGTCACATACCTATATCTTTTCAATTCTTTAATACGACCACAAATAGAATATGCGTGTATGATATGGGACCCTTACTACGCGAAATATGACCAAGCATTGGAAAGAATCCAGCGCAAGTTTCTGAAAACATTGCAGTTTAAATGTCATTTGGGACGGCTGCCATATGAGGGATCACTGCATAAGTTTAAATTACTTACACTACACTCAAGGCGTCTGTTACTACAGGCCATGATGCTCCGTGGACTTATACACAACAAATTCGATTGCGCTGAACTTGTGAATAGTATATTTTATGTTGTACCTAGAACTGTAATACGCCGGGAGGCGCGCGCTTACCCGCTCTTTGCTACGACCACCAATCGTACAAATGCGGGAGAACGGGCGCCTCTCCATAGATTATTCAAAACATACAACAAACATTTTGTAACAATAGACATATTTGCTTTATCTCAAACTGTATTTAGGAAAGAATTAGTTAAAATATTGAAAACCTAATAATTTAGTATGTACTTCATATTACCCCAATTTAACTTGTATCATGCTGTACGCAATTATAATAATACTATTAGTAATATGTGGAAACGTTGTGGATTGTACGTTTACTTATTTTGTTGTATACTTAGATGTAAGACTTAATGTACAATTGTTTGTTTTCCCAAATAAAATAAAATAAAAATAAATAAAATAAAAATATTACAGGCTTTTTGCTTACGGTTTTTTGCATAAATCGAAGTGTTTACAGATCGATCCTACTATGGATAGTGCAACAATGGTAATATCAAACGCACTCATATACATATTTCGAGGCGTGCTCTCCATAAGGGTCAAAGTTTATTGTGACAAGTTGGTGCAAACGGAGCTGCCTTTTACCCAATTTAGTAAGTTGAGTTTTCTACTACCAAAAGTTTGAAAGATTGTTGTACTGTTGTTTGGGTTAGCATCCCATGACATTTAATAATGGTTCTAAATTGTGTGTTTGCCGAACGGATGGCCGATGGGGTCGAGAAGTTTTGGAGGGCAGGCTTCATAAGATTGGCAAATGACCTGCACCCTAAATGAGTAACTGTTTTGACAGCTTAAGCACGCACGCTCCCTTTTATTTCGACAACTCAACAGTATAAATTTCGTATTAAACTCTGTCCAGTGGACCTATTTTTTTAACGTATTATTATGAAGCAATGAATGCAAGCAAACGACGCGTGCCATTCTTTGAAGTTAGGCAATTAGAGTGCTGGTGTAGCTTGCAGGAGTTACTTAAATGTAGAATGTTCAGGAGTAGTTGCTCTTCCTACTCTAAGAAAGACTTGTGTTTAAGTAGTTTGCAGATCTGATTAAAATATTGATATTTATTATTATAAATTTTTACTGGAGACAATTAAAAGTGAACTTATATTTTCAGATGAAAAATCTTGGTTCTATTTATGGCCCATGTTTTGGCAGCAATTCTACCTCGGCGATATATTTTGTGTGCTTTATACGATTTTCAGTATGTTTTGTGAATCATTAATTCTTGTAAGTATAATAATTATGTTAAATTTACTTCGTAGTAGTACTTACAAAATTATAAATGGATTTTTATTAGGTACTTAATCGTATCTATTTATCTGTGGCTAGTATAACTGCCCCGTTGGTCATTAGATCAATTAGACCTGTAGGTCTGCTGAGTATACTCAACAGACCTACAGGTCTAATTGATCTAATGAGAGTCATGGAATAGATTCCTGGATCAGCCAAAATGTTATTGGATTTTTGCTTTTGTTATTTCTCAGTAGTGGCCCGGAGTCTAGATTGTGAGAGAGTCTAGACTGGTTGATGGCAACAAGCTTGCCCCTTACTTAAACACCAGTGGCAAAATATATTTTAGTATAGGAATAACTTTGCCTATGCTTTCGGGAATAAAGGCATATTGTTATGTCCTAGCGACATCTATGAAGTCACATACGAACTAAATCACAAAATGCCTGCATCAAGCCCGGATCAGACACAATACCCGTCGTCTGATTGGGAATTTACACCATATTCCGCATGCCTCTACACTCTGTTAACGAATGCCTAACTTTGGGACCTCGATTTGTTCCGTGGGCTAATAAGTATTTTTTTTTATATATCTGTTACAGGTAGTAACAAATCTATGTATAACTGAGACAGTTGTGTATGAGTGGCCAAAAGTTAGATGGTGGCAGGTCACAGCGGTGTCAACTGTGGTTGGAATTGTTATTCATTGTAATACTACTATCGATGTAAGTGTTGAACTTCTTATTTCCTATCTTATTAATTATATAATTGTAGGTAATTATCTGAACTAATAATTTTATTAATTACCCTGACTAATATTATCAATCTGCCTAAGTATCCGAATTATGTTGGGGTTGGCTTCCAGTGTAAGATGCAGAAATTTAAAATAATTCATATTACTAAGAGATAACATTGTCTGTGTATATTTGTAAAATGTAATCTCTGGAAGTACGAATCTGGCTACTAAAATTCGTTCGCTGGTAGAATTATACACTATCGTTTAACTCTATAGGCTAATTTTATAAAACAATTTATCAAAATTTTTAATAATTAATCATTTTAACAAAAAAATAAACCGACTTTCAAAACAAACCACTAGAAAACGAAAGCGTGGGTTTCTTTGGTACCTATTTTTTTTCGTTTACGACACCGACTTCGGCAAAGAAAGTTATTTTTCGCTTTACAGTGTTTTATTTTGGAAAAAGGTTTTTTTTTGTTAAAAAGCTTTTTATTCTTCCCTTTTTTGGTACCTCAAATTAATTTGAAAATCATCTCAAATCACCGTCATCAGTATCTGACTTGGTGACAATGGGACTACTTCGGTAGTATACCCTTTCAAACACAAAAATAATTTTCAAAATTGCAACACAATTCGCGGAGTAATCGCGTAACAAACATAAAAAAACATAGAGTCGAGTTGAAACCTCCTCCATTTTTAAACTCAGTTGAAAAAATGGGTAATTATTAAGTAACTTGAAGAAAATGATTGTGACGACAAATTTCAAAGTAGATTTTCTCTGCGTATTCGCTCCCGTTCGTGGTACTCGTATATCCTACCCGAGATAAAAATGGCCTATGGTACTTATAATAATTTTTAAATAATAGCTTCTACCCGCGACTTCACCCGCATGATAAGTGTTTTATTATCCCAAGGAATCATTATATCGCGTTAAGCCTATGTGCTAATCCAGACTATGATCTATCTCTATGCTGAATTTAATTAAGATCCATTCAGACGTTCTGGCGTGATTGTGTGACAAATATCCATTCATCCATCTGTCCATCCATCCAAACTTTCGCATTTGTAATATAAGTATAAGTTAATTTAAATTAAGTAGGTATCTATTCAATATTTTTCGCTGGTCTGATTGTGTTTTTTGTTTGCAGACGCGAGCTATTGTATGGATTTACGGCAAAGGAATAGCGACACTAGCGGAGGTTTTATTCCTCTACTTACTCTATCCAGTAGGAAGGCTGGTGGATGACTACACATTCCATTACGGCTTTCGACCTACGAAATTGAAAATTTTATGCATACGATTTGTGCCTGTGTTTTATACGGTATTCGTTTAACAATTTAAAACATAATTTGTTGTTTCACTATAAGTTTCAATGCCTTTTACTATCCACTGAAGGGCAAAGGCATCTTCTCAAAAGGAGAAGAATGTTTACCTCACGCTTGCTCATGGTGGGTTGGTGACTTTTTTATGATATTAACAATTAGGTGGTGACCTGAAACACAGGCCCTTGAAGCCTAGCTAAGGGTGTTACCACACCAATCGATCGATAGTCGATCGATGTTGATCGATTGGTGTGGTAGCTTTAATTGATTGACGGATACCGTTCGACTAACCAATCGATCGATTGCCGGTCCATGGCATCGGTCGACGGATACCGGTCGACTAACCAATTGATCGACGGATAACGGTCGACTAACAAATCGATCGATTGCCGGTCGATGGAATTGGTCTAGTAGAAACTATCGATCGACGTCGACTAATCCATTCTACCATCGATCGATGGCATCGCTCGACTATCGATCGATTGGTGTGGTAACACCCTAAGGCACCTTACTACGTATAGTTAAGTTTACTGTCTACCACAGTAAACTTAACTATATAATGTACCGTTAGTATAACAATGTCTGTAATGTTTATTGTGGAGAGGAATAAATAAATAAAACCTTTGATAAGCGTCTAGCGCGTCCAGAAATCCTCGCCTGGGCCCGTTTTTAATGTTTATCATTACGTATATTGTCCGCCACCCACGTTGTTAATTTAACCCATATTAGAATCTTTACTTAGAATCACTTAGAATCTACATTCTGAATTTAAAAACCAGCCAAGTTTGTGTCGGACTTCGCACATTAAGGTTTCCGTACCAAACCGCAAAATCAAGTGTTTGCAATAGGAAAAATAAGACAGTTTCAAAAATCTGATTTATATATATTGGAGTTTGTTAGGAAGATATACGTAATGATAAACATTATCGCCAAGTTTGAAGTTCATAGGTCAATGGAAAATTAGAAAATCTTGTAATAAAAGCTGACTTTGGTGGGTTCTCATACCTTTGTTTTCCAATATTTTTAAAATAAAAAATACTTTAATAATTTACACAATGAGCTCTAAACACTCAAAATATTTCATTTCTAGTCTTAAAAACATTTCAAAACATATTTTTTGACAATTTGTATGGCTTTGGGGTAATAAGATGCTTATACAGTGAAAATTTGAAGATTGTAACTCAAACCGTTTGGCTTGTAAAACCTATTTGACAGATGACGGACTGACACATGAGACACGTTAGTGACAGCAATAGGGCTCCGTTTGGATCCTTCTGGTATGGAACCCTAAAAAGTTTTTTTTTTTTTTTTTTTTTTTTTTTTTTTTTTTTTTTTTTTTTTAATGCGTGGCGTCTCGCAGTTCGGCCAAAGTAGCCGTCCTCTGCTTAACCGGACTAACCTGTGGAGACTAAGCTAAGTAGCCTCCGGCCAGGCTTAAAGTTTCTAAACCTAAAGCGACAGCACTAAGGGCTACCCCAGTTGGGGTCGGACCTCGGCTCAGGGCGTCGCTTGGGGGATGGCAAAGGCCGGATCTGATAAAGTGATTCTACCATCCGTTCGGAAAAGCCTACGTGGAGAAGAACGGACAAGAAACTCCAATAATATCTGACTGGTATTTAACTATGGCTCAGCACGCGGGCTAGCTTATAGAATCGAAAAGGATTACGCGACGAGCCTCTGCGGTGAGGACGGAACGAATATGTTAGTTAATTTTGTATGAACGGCGGGTTCGTACTATTTACGAACCCACTGACCGTCCTTGTAGATAAGGCTATCGAGCTCCTTAGTGATGGACTCATACCTCGAAAAGAGGTTGGCGCATTCAGCGGGAAGGAGAGAGCCCGCATTCCGGATTTCAGTATCCAGAGCACGGGCTTGAGGGGTCATGAAAATGGATTACGCGCTAATTATATTTATAGCGACGCATACATATGGCTTTTGCCCGGAGGGGGCGACAGGGGGCTGGCACTTAGCAGCAGGGGTGGTGGAAGCCACCTTCTGGCTTTGTGCGGTCATAGGGGCGGCCATAGGGGCGGCGGGGGGCATTGAGTCGGGGATAATAATTGGCGCTGCGATGGGAGTAGCCATCAGCGCTGGAATCGGCTGGGAGCAAGACTGAGGAGCCACACTTTGGTGGTTCAGCTTGCCCCAGGGTGAAGGCCTCTGAGGGGCTAGTCTGGGGGGGAGTTGAGTGGTAGGGGCTTGACGCGCTTGGCGCGCGTCATTACGCCTGGCCATTTTAGGCGCAAGCTTAGGGGCTCTTGGGCAACCACGGTAATTAGCCGGGTGCCCGACTTGTCCACAAAGCACGCAGCTGGGAGGCTCCGTGCATTGTGATCGGTCTTTTGGACGGGAACAGTCCTTGGTATTGTGCTCTCCCAAGCACTTAACGCACCTGGGAGGAGCGAAACAATTGGTCTGAGAGTGACCGTAGAGTTGGCAGTTGTGACACTGACCAACGAGATGGGGACGGTATGGCTTTTCAATGGAAATGCCTGACAAGTTACATACGGTACTGACATTGAAAATGGGATTGTGACCCTGGAAGGGGAAACACACGACAAGGACCATGTCGTAGAGATCTCCGCCTCTTGCTTTATGCAATCGGTGGACCTCTGAAACGGGGACTTTTTGCGCTAACAAATCCTCTCGGATTGCTTCCGTCGGGATTTCCTTCGGAACGCGCTTAATGACGACTCTAGTGTACTTTTCCTCCGGAAGGGAGTAAGTGTGGAAAGATACTTTCCTGTCTTTTAGAAAACGAGTTAAAGCTCGATAATCATTGGGAGTGGGGACTTGAATTCTGATGCCTTGTTGGCATGCAGTGGCCTTGGTGAAATTAATTTTACGCGCTACACAGGCGCTTGAAATGTCGCTCCATTTCCCTTTATCTTGAAGATAAATGGGTGGAGGAGGAGGAGGCTTCCTAGTGGTAGTATTATTTACTACTACCATAGGGCTAGGCGAGCGGTTTGACCGCTGAGAAGGACTAGCGGGGGCGGGGGCGGGGGAGGGTTGCCTGTCGGGCAAGGCCGGCGGCAGAACTGGCTGGGGAGAGGTCTTAGCTACTGGCTTTTTGGCCTTGGTAGCGTGAGGGGGACTTTTCCTCATTTTCCTCTTTCCACCAGAGTGGACTATGAAGTCTCTGTTATCAGAGTCAGAAGAAGAGGACATGGTGGCATAGTCCTCTGACAAATCGGGCTTATTGGGGTCAATTGGTAACACCTGATCGATGTGTTCAGCTACTGCTGCCCATTCATCGTCGGTACTAAGGGCTGTGTCCATATCGATGGGAGAGTCACCTTCCTCATCGACCCAAGACTTGGATCTGGACTTAGTGTCCGCGTGAAAAGCGGCTATGCGCTCCTTGTACTTTTTGTACTGGAGGCGATCGGACTTCCTACGAGGAGGAGGCTTTGTAGCCGAAGTCTGGGGCTTTAAAGGGCTACGGTCTCTCTCAGAGGGAATTTTATCTGACTTCCTAACCTCGCCCTGGGAAAGGGTGGGTGATCTAGGCCCGGAAGTGGGCCTGACGGGTGGGGTGGGTGATCTGGGAGAGTCCTTCTCCTCACATGGCACGGGGGCCATGCTAGGTTCGGGTTCCAGTATCGGATCATCCACGACCGGATTTATGTTTGGTACTAATGTTTCTAACACTGTGCCAAAAAGAGTGGCGAGTCTAGCTCGGAGATGAAAGTCCTGAGCGAACCTCTCCTTAATTGTTTTAATGGCATATTGCGCATTTTCGGGGAGCTGACTAAAGTCAGAATAGGGCGGGGGGGCAGGGGCACTGTAAGGTTCACATCTGGCAAGAGATGAAAGAATGATCTTAAATCGGGCCTGGTTTTCATGACGCGGACTGGGATTGTCCGACATCAAGTCCTTGACGAGCTCTATCAACACCTCAACGGGATGCATCGTTGTCGATAGAGTCAGAACAAGGAGAAGAGAAAAAAGACTAAAAACTACTAAGGGGCTGATAACCTTATTCCCCGGGTGGATGGGCCCGGGGATGTGTGAATCCTACCCTCCCAGCCGGGTTAGACTGGGAGGTGAGTATCTGGTGAGCCCTAAGTTTGTTATCCTGCCACCAATCTTATTGGGTGGCAGGGGTCCTAGGGTACCGGTGAACCCACCGAAGGTGGGCCACCCTCCTCCTGTGTACCGAAAGTCTGGCACGTCGGGGTTGAGACACCCGACCGTGCCAGGTGAATCGCTGTGGGGCAGAGACAGGGGTTGACTAGGCTATCTACCAAGGCCAACTACCCTGCTCCCGACTCCTTCTGACTGCCGTGTCCAGACGGGACTTGGCAAGTGGGCGGGTCACCACTTCACTTGGCTTAGTTAACACCGTTAGGTTTCCACCAAAGACCACTAAGTCGTGGTTTTAACCCGGAAGGGGCCAAAAAAGATGTCCCTACTAGTAACCGAAGTTACTAGTAGCGACACCTGTGAGCGGCGCGCGGAGACGCGGCGACCGCAGTGACGTCACGCAGTGGCGCGACGAGTCGGAGAGAGGGGCGCGGCGGGGCGCGCGGTGGGGGCGGCGAGAGCGGCGGGCGGCAGCGAGACGTCCGCTCGGCGGCGATGGCAGGCGAAGAGTGACCCTAAAAAGTCCCTTACCAGCATTTAAATCCACAAGCATGAGAAGCGAAGGCTTAATCACTGGGCTATCGTGATCTTATATTCTTACCTTATATTGTGGTTTATGTGCCAAATAAAGATGTTTTCTTTCTTTTTCAATGTTATACATGTTTTTTTTTATTTCACAGTTCAAGATTTACGTCATGTACAGTTCTTTCTGGAATATTATGAGTACAGAATCTTTTGGCAAGCAAAACAGTCATTACGTTTGGTCCTGGTCTCTGATGTTGATACCTATCATTGTAGGGATGCTGATGACTATGTTCAAATATCTTGTCGTTCATAGAGCGGTAATGATCATGCCTTTTAAGTTATTTTACCCATTTAAGGCATCATCATCATTTAAGCCGAAAGACGTCCACTGCTGGACATATACATCACCCAAGTTTCACCACATTGCGTTGCATCGCATTACATATAAGGCATTTTTTTTTTAATTTGTTGGTATTTTTGGTAAGCTCCTCCAAGTTTACCAAAAATATCAACACATATTAATTAACTGAGATGACGACTAAAAGAGAAGTATGGAATAAAAAGACAAGTTGCACTGACAATAAGGCCTAGAATATAATGATGAGGATTAAAGGTAGAACAATTGCCGAGATAATTAAATGCTATTTGCTATGTTCTCATGTATGCTTTGCGCTCGTAATCGTAATTTGACAGTTGTGCAAGTCTAAAGAAGTATTAAAGACTCTTTTAATTTAGACGTTTGGTGCGGGACTGCTGCGTTTGTCGTATTGCGCACGACCGGTACACATGCTTGTCCTCTTGTCTTGCGTGCGCGGCACTGGCGTCGCACAGCGCGCTTTGTGTATACATTGTATAGAACAAACACATCGCTGCGGCCGCCGCAGCAGTCCCGCACCAAACGTCTAAATTTAAAGAGCCCTAAGTAATATTATACATAGCTATGCCAACAGCCAATCAGATTATGCAAGAGAACGATCTACACTACTTTAAATATCAGAATGATTGTGTTTCTAAAGTATTTTTGTTAATTCCAGCCTTTGAGCTACATGATACGCCCAGTACCAAAATGGGGACCGCGTGATTTTTCAGTGAGACAACTAAGAAAGCAGTTTGATTCAAGATCTGTAAGTGCAAAAATAAATAGAATACACTTTCGCCTTTATCCTCGATGCTATTTGGCAATTAATGTTTAATTCAATAATTTTTCTTATAATCAATTAATGCAAAACGTCGAGTGTTTAGTAAATAAGGCCCAAGGTGTTTATTAGGTTTCCGAATTAGACATTTGGTCTATGCTGTTGTTTTATAAAATATCTACTTATAGCTTTTCTCCACGGTATAGCTCAAAGGAACCGTGCATTTTCCTGAAAATATTAACTTTTTATGCTCATAATATGATAGTGTAGCTTTTTGTTTGCAAAATATAGTTTTTTCTAATTTGCATTGGGACTTCCAGATAATAAATTACCACTTAATATAACTAGTTTAGGAAAAAAATAATACAGTATAATATTTTTCTGTTACAGTACATCGATTCTGAAGTACCAAGACTTCTCAGTCGCTACCTTTGGTCGAAGAAAGAGACTAAAGTGTACAAGGTTGATGTTCGGTACGATAACCAGAAAAGGACTAATATTAGTAAGGCAGTCGGCTTTGGCGAATTAAATGACGAGAAAAAAGAAAAGAATTCCTGAAAGCTACGCTTGAAACTTTGTCTATTACTAAATTTATTAGAGAAAACAGTTGCATCACCAATACTCGTATATCACCACAAAACGCGCTTGTAGGAAGTGAATCGCTACTTCTACTTCGGCTTTGGCGAATTAAATGACGAGAAAAAAGAAAATAATTCCTGAAAGCTACGCTTGAAACTTTGTCTATTACTAAATTTATTAGAGAAAACAGTTGCATCACCAATACTCGTATATCACCACAAAACGCGCTTGTCGGAAGTGAATCGCTACTTCTACTATTTAAGTTATGCGTCTCGGAAAAGTTCGTTTTGATTTTCAAAGGTTGGATGACAAAATGGACTCGTAGAAACACATATATTAAATTGTATAACTATCTTTTGGTTATACGCTATTTTTTAAGTGATTCAGTGATATAATTTAGGTGAGGTTATGTTTTATTTACGAGTATAATGTTCCCTAGTAAGGCTGTTTAATCGGTTTAGCGGAGAAGTGCAGAGGTAGATATAAGATAAGCATACAATCAATAGCATTCCTGTAAATTCACGTCATTTACGCTTCAGTGGGCAGGGACACTACTTCTTCGCGATTCTACATCGTTAGTCTCCGATCGCTTCGACGAGCAGCATTAATTTTTTGGAATTGAAACTAGACTAAACTATTACGTATGTTATTTTTAAGTTTGTGCATATTTGTATGATCATTGTAACGATCTCTCTTAGGTATGTTTATTATGAACGTTTAATTAGAATAAACATGAAGTTTTATTTTGCTCCCATCAATAAAAATATAAAGAGAGAACGCGAATTCTTCTTGAATCTTCTGTTTGAGAAATTCCCAGTTTCTATTCGATAACCAATTTATTATAGAATCTATTAAATTAAAGTGATCCATCCGTTAAATAATGAATGAGCACAGCACTGGCATGGGGCATATAATTACTAACAGCCTTCGAATTCTGCGAACCAAAAGAACATAAATTACAATAACTCGTAAAATGATTGATTAAGAATCATTCAGAAATGTGAAATCTTTTCGCTTCGGAACTCCGTAAGGAATTAAATTAAAAACGATTTAATTTTTGCAAGATTTATGGGTTTCCCTTTTGGATCCGTTTCAAAAGAATTCATTGTGAGTTATTGCTTATCCAATAAGATTACTATTAATTGTTATTTATAAATGTTTTTTTTTTCGTTCAGTGTTGTCAAATATACTGGTTAGGCAAAGTGGGTTTCAACCTCACTACAAAACTTCAATCTTCGAACTTATGATCCAAATCCTCCGTTTTGTTCCAAAGCTAAGTAAGTTATCTCGGTGACATTGTGAATGCCAGGAAACTGCTGGATGCGGAAAGCGCAGAATGTGGCGACGCTTCGGGATAATTTATGTGATGATCTCGGGACACTGTGGCAGTCTATGGTAGACGTAGATGAACGAAAGAGAGGGAATACCAGCACAGCGTTATATTCTTTTTGGGTATCGCTGCACATGCAATCAAATTAAATATACATTTATATATAACTATACTTTGTATTGTATACAACTTGAATTATTGAATAACATTACAATGTGTAGTAATATCTTTGCTTTTCACGGATTAGCTCTGTCCGGTTCACAGCTGTCTTGTTTCAGAGATGTAAATCACGGCAAGAAAAGAGATCCCAAATTGTTTAATAAATTCTTCCCCCAAAACGAAAAATTTAAAGCAATTCAATCATCACGATCCACCTAATTCATATTTATACATACAGAATTTTCACAGGCGGATCACTAGGCTGGCATAAATATTTAACAGGGCCCCGCTCCATCGTGTCAAATGCAAATAAATTCGATTCGGTTACTACAATCGCATTGGCACCACTGTTAATTAAATCTGTTTTGTTCATTGCAAATTTAATAGTAAATTACTTTGGTGTTTGCGTATTGTTGAATGGTTTTATGTCTGTAACTGTTGGAACAGATAAGGGTAAATTGTGTGAGATTAAATTTGGTATAGGATTGTTTAATTGTAATTGAAGATAACTATTGGTTGAGGGATTTTCCATTTGCGATTTCTCAGTAGCAGCCTCAAGTTTTTATTTGTATCCGGTTAATAGCAATATTTATTCGGAAACTGGAACGTCTACACGTTACACCAATCGAGCACAAACTTACAACAAAGTAACTATAAGTCCAGGCTGACTCACGATTTTTTCCTTCACCTTCACATTTCCAAGATAAACTTAGAAAGTACAGGTTTGAACCACGACCATAAACACGAAAGACGAGGTCTTAGCCAATGGCCTAGATAATAATTTGCCCAATTGCCTGAAGCTTAAAAATTACTGACTAAATAGAGGTATGAATATTGAAAAGGTACATCTCTGCCTAAGCCTTCGGAGAGTACAGGCAGGCACATGTTATAATACGTGCAAAAACAACCCTTATTTCTTCATACCACATAATATTATTTTCTCAAACATGCTTGGAAATTTGAGCATTATTTTGACAACCTTCTTCGAGATAAATCGAAATTGCAGTACAGGCCAAATACATGCGAGTAGCGGCCGGCAAAAGTTGTATGAAAATCCATATCTGTCGTTTGTAGCGGCCAAATAAATTACATAGTAATCTCATATCTGTCGTGTAATTTAAAAATGGAACGATCTTTTACTTCGAGTCATGGCAACCAAGGAGGTAACTTATCATAGGTTTTATTTAAATTTCGAACTGGCTTGCAAATAGAAAGCTGTTTATTAAAAAAAAAAACAATTGAACACTTTAAGGCTTAGCACGCACTGCGATTTTTATTTGCGCGGATTTTTGTAGTATTATTCCCGCGTGTTTTTTTTACTGCAACGCGTGCGACTTCATACAATTCCATAGGCCGCAGAATGGGCGGAAAAAAAAATCGCGCGAATAAAAATCGTAGTGCGTGCTAAGCCTAACGCGGCCATAATTATTGTTGTTCGTTGTTCGTCATTGATTTTGAAACGTAATTGTATTTGACAAAATGAGTTCTAGGTACTACTTAGTTTTAATTACCGCGCATTATTTGAGAAAAGCACTATACAAGCCTTGGCCACAACTAGGCATTGATGGACTTACGTATGTGTGCCTCGGCTTCGCCTCGGCCCACATTTACACGTTCGTCCATCAATGCCTCTTTTGCTGGCCGCTGCAGTAATGCACTATTTCTCAAACACGCATGGCAATATCGTCATTATTTTAGAAAAACGAACACGCGAAGTACCGAATTCACGGAAAAAGAAAATCAAATGAATTGCTGGAGCGTTTTTTGAATTTGGAACATTACAACGCTCCAGCAATGTTGTATGAAACGGCGTGCTGGGGTTATTAGATACTCTTTGATTGGATCTCTTTTCTTGGCATACCAAAGTAAGTGCTTAGTACAAATTTAATTGCGTTCACGTGGGTATAGATAAATGCGTTTGCCTTTCGGCACAGATGATAAATAGAAAATCAGTGGCAAAGCTGAAAATTCGTCTTGATTTGTTATTTAAATATTTAATAGATATAAATTTAATAATTAAAATGAGTTCCAACGGTTCAGAGGGTGAACTGGAGATTTATTTTACTCCACCAGATTTAAAATCAGAAGCCAAATTGGCAATGGAAAACCTGCTTCCAGCGAAGTCAAAAGAAAAATACATGAAAGCAATGAAAGTATATGAAAGTTTTATGATTTGGAAAAACGATAAAAATGTGAACATTTTCTCCGAAACAGTATTTTTGGCGTATTTTAATGAGATTGCTAAAATTAAAAATCCATCTGCATTATGGGTAATTTATTCCATGCTGAAATTTACAGTTCATGTTAAAAACGGCATTAACTTGAAAAATTATGGAAATATAACTACTTTTTTATTTCCCTGCATTATTTTAAGAAAAGCACTATATATGCCTCGGTGGAAATGGCAATTGCAGGTCGAGTATGAGTTTGAAGGCCGAGCCGTAGGCAAGGACTTCACTAATACTAGACAGGCAATTGCCTATACCCGGCCTTTGCAATAATGTACTATTAGCTCATAATATTAAAGAAAACACCTTCCAATTAACACGGAAATAGAATAATTAGATACACAGGTAACTGCAAACGTTTAATGTTATTGTAAAAGACATTTAGCAACTTAATAGCCGACTGCTGGCCGAGATAAAGTAGATATTTTAGCTTTTAGAAGGCTTTGAACGGCGCTGGAACTTCCCTAAAGTGGAAATGTGGAAGTGTTTACAAGTGCTCTTATAAGCTATGATAGCCTAGTACTTTTATTTATGCTTTGCTACAAGTTTCGGTAGTTTTCACGATGGAATGCCTTTGGCTCTACCAAAAAAGAAAAGTACAAGAAACTGTTTTCAGTCAAGAGAATAATCTGCAGTCTTCGGGTTACAAATCTAAAAGATGAGATCCTATGAGTTTCTAAGTCAGTTTTGGACATATTTTCAATGTGCGTACAGCAGAAATGCCCTGCCAGAGTCTATGTTTCCCTGGTACACCTAAAACCCTGACGTGACCTACAACCTGGCGATATTTAAGTTACTTGCAATTTTCTTATAAAATACGTGCGCGATAATATCGCCTGTCGACGCATTTTAATTGTGTTGCGCCATCAGGAAGGTCTCTTAGCACTTGCACGAAAAACTTAACTAAGTAGTAGTTTTCAACGTGGTTAAATTGACAATGTTATATGACAAACTCTCAATTTAACTTCGTGTTAGCAACTAATTCATAGTTCAGTTTTTATGCAAGTGGGCCTTAAATATCAAAACCAGTTACTTACATTAAAAAGAAACTACAATCTTTTTAAGAAAACTAAGAAAGATGCACCAACACAAACAAAAATCGATTACCCTGTAAAAACGTTTTTAAAATTTTAAACGCCCATACAATTTGTCTATTGTACGCCCACATCGCATTCAAAACGGCGCGTAACATCAACAGTAAAACTCAGATTTGGCAATAAAAATGTTACTAGCGCAGCTAAAGACAAGATTTGTGATGTTTTGTGTATCTCTGTAATTACCCACGATGTAATGGAACTGGGTAAAAGAATGACACTATGGGGATAAGGGAAGAATTATAGGTAAACTTGCTTTTGCACAGCGGCTTTGCCCGCGTGAAATTCCTAAAATATGCCATAGGAATGTACCACTGTAGGTACCGACACGATTTTAGAGCGCTCCGAGAAGTGGTGGGGTGATTTACGCATACAATTACTAAGTGTGATTTAACTAATTATTTGTTTGTAGGTAGTTAAAATTTTGAAGAATGTATATTTAAATAGTTATTTTTTTAACAGTGTGTTTTAGGCACATTAACCTATCAACATATTAATAAATGCTGAATCTTTATTAACGGATATAAATATGTCACTAAATGAAATATAGAAACAAAGAAAAACAAAGTTTTATTAAAGTATTAAGTAGTATTAAGTTTTGTAAAATGATGTGTTGTAAGTATTTATCCTAAACATATTTCTAATTAAAACCGCGACGCGCAATTAGTATACTAATATCTAATAATACGGCAATGGAGTTAATTCTTCCATAAAATCTCATCAATTATAAAAATAAAATGATTAAAAACGATGGAACGGCATTTCTTATTTAATACAATAATACGCGACTATAGGAGTAAGGAGACACGAGACGTGTGAGCGCGGTGAGACGGGGTAGGCGACTGATTGACCAATAAGTCGCCGGCGCCGGCTGCTTCTCCGTTGCACCTTACTCCCCCCGTCAAACAGACCTAAAAATCGACTTAATCTGCGCATTCAAGGTCAGTGCTTACCGACGACGATACCTGTATCTTGTCCTTCTTTTCGAGTTGACGAAAATTATTTACTTTATATATTTTGGGCCCAGTAGGTGGCCACACCGATTGCGGCGTCAGTGGCGGGCATAAAGTCAGGTGAAGGTGTGGAAGTGCAGGTGTATGGGCACTTGACACACTCCAGCATGTGTGCCATGTTTTGTAAAGGAGCACTGCAGTCACACTAGGTATCAGATGGGTCTATAAAACCCCATTTTGCCAAATTGCGTTTCCATATAGGCCACTGCAGTTCACATCCAGATGGCAGATGTTCTTAGGGTTCCAAGAAGTCTGGTGATGGTAGGTGAACTTCTTCCCACAGCTTGCTTCTCACTATAGGCAGTAGGTCTTGGATGGCCCGTGTGCATCGAAGAAAACTCGTCAAACTCTTCAAGTCTACCCGGGATTGTAGTGGTACCACTGGTATTAAAAGTATCATCATCATCAACAGCCAGACTTTACCTACTGCTGGGTATAGGTCTATCTTTTCTTGAGCTGATCCCTACGCTTCTGTGCCAGCTAGGTTTTACTCACGACAGTAGGTGACGGCTACATGAGCAAAGATAATAGGCCTAATCCAGGCCATGATCTACCCGTGTGATGTTTGAACAGACAAATTTTCGCATAAATTCGAGTATAAGCAAAAGTAATTCTGCACATAAATTAGTTTTCGCGAAGTCGAAACCATTTGCATAAATTAATGGGATGCATTGTATTTCGATTAGTTCGGAAAAAAATACTAGAAAATTGTAATCTAAAAGCAATATTCCTGGTGGTTCGAAGCAATTCGATTTATATCACACTGATATGCGATGCAATTCGACCGATAAGCACTTGAAATTTTCTTAGAAATTACGTGTGCCATATCTCCTATCGACACAATTCAAATTGCGTTGCGCCATCTGTTTTCTTAGTCTTTGTGTGGAGATTTAAGAGATAATCTGTATACAAAAGTAAGAGCCGGTAAAATTATTGTTTTTCATGTATACTTATGTAATATTTGGGTTTTCTGATCCAATTAATCCGATTAAGTCCTTGCAGGGAGCAAACGTACGGCAAAACCTAGATATGCTCGTGCTTTCTCGTTGAGGAGAGGCATTTGTCCTCGGTCTGTCCCACTAGTCCCATTGACTCAGTCCCATGATGGGACAATTATCTTCCCTGCAGTAAGAGAATTCCAGACTCTACTATTATAAATAACTGAAACATGATGTACAAGCCTGAAATCCCATGAATGATTTGGTCTTACTGAGTTCTATCACTAAATCTGTAAAGTGTTTTCTCAGTATCAGTGGCTTAATGGAAGTAGGTTTTTTTTCTCTCACATTTGTGTTATTTTTGTATTTATTGTGGCTTTCTAGCTGTAATTACGTAATTCATGGTCGCAACCGCGTTTCTTATTCTAAGAAAAGTTGTGGCTCAAGTTACAGGAATAAAGATAAAACTAGACAGTTATCAAAATTCAGTGTCTGAAGCCATAGGCTATTATATAATATATAGATTGAAGCCTTTACATACAAGACAAAACTCTCCAGTATAGTGATTTATAGGTTCTTTATTTCGGTTAAAAATAATTCTGTGAACTTAGTCTTGGCAAAAGTAACTTCATAAATTCAGGATAACTTATCTATCCGTTATTAACAATGGATTAGGATCCTTCAGACAAACCTCTCACAAGTCGATTTCTCATAGACCAGGATTGTGATCGAGATGATGCATTTCTAGGTTTGCTTTCATTTGTTGCACTCACAAGACGCAAGGCCTCGCAGAAACTACACACGCATCATTTTAATTTAATCAAACCATTATGTTTTGACTTTTCCAGTAGATAAATACTTTATGCATCTAAATGATATCTTGAAATCTTTGCCTAAGAGTGTAATTTTTACACAACTGAGCAAAAATATGTTACGTATTCGAAATTGCTCGTCGCTTATGGCTTATACCAAGAAGTCAGCGATCGTTATCTTTTCACTAAATTAGAGGCAGGCGCAAGCAGAAAGGGTTTCAGTTTATCTTAGCCTTTAATGTGAGCAGATGCGGGTACGTACCATTGTTTATTTTCTAGGTATATTGTTCTTGTTCTTGACCTATTGGAAAGAAGGTCATATTGAGAACCTATTGAGAAGATTTTGTGTTTCTGATCACTTCATCGGAGGTTTATATTTTTGAAACCATTTCATTTATTATCATTGGTCATAACGCATTGGTTAGACAATCCTACATCATCAGTGGAGAATTTTAGCTTACATAATGATACATTTTACTCGAAATGTCAGCACTGGACGTCCCACTGCAGGACATAGGCTTCCCCCAAGCCCTCCTCCAGTGGCCCATGCGCCACCATGTGGATCGTCCTAAATGTAATTAAATACATGTTACAAAATTACTCATTTAAAAGTAAATTATATTTGCATCGCTTCAAGCTAAAAATGTACCAGCCCCTAAAGTGCCTCAAATACCTTAGCACGAAATTAAAAGTAGAGGAGAGAAAAATATAGATAGTTCAACTCATCTGTGCGCGCAGCACCATGTGTGTGTGCGCTTGTATTATACATTATGCATTTGTGTGGAAGTGACTTGGCAGTCGTCGTCCAAGCAAACAACCACCTACACATGGATACCCACACATAGCGCCGCGCGCAAAGATGAGTTGAACTGTTATACCACAAATTACATCGGTTCAAAAACCAATACATCCTGTCAATAGATTGAGAATTTAAGATGTCAAAGAAAAACATTTCCGCCTTCCTACAAAACCCTTGTTTCAAACAGGATCCAACCATCGCATCTCCCGCAATCACAACAAGAGTCTTATAATATTTACTCTCAGGGACGAGACTGAAAATTAAAAATCATATTTACGATTGTATTTTTAATTCTCGAAAACAAACGTGTAAGAAATAAATTATTTAGCTCATTCCTTCTTCTCAAAGTGAACAAGTTGTCATATAAATTTTCTCGAGTGTTACCATTATTTACAACAATTTACAGCCGCCTTGAAGTTTTTGCTTCTCACTTTTGAATTCTACGAGTGTGCTCTTTGAATTTGTCTCGAGTTATCTTGTTTGTATTTTTCAGTGGATCGTGAAGAATTTTGCGCCAAGAATTTTTGAGTGCGAAGTTTTGTGTTGCTGGATTGAGTTTTATGATTTAAGGAGATATCATTTCTGACACTAAGTCTTGTTATTGTGTTTCGGTTTGGTTGTGGTTTGGTTTAGGTAATCACCATTATCATTATTTCAGCCGAAAGACGTCGAAGGCTGGACGTAGGTCTCCTCCAAGTGTGGGCTAATCGACCAGTCCTGTGCGTCTCGCTTCCAGTGGCTTTCCATTAACTAGTTAGGTGTGGATATAATTAGATTTACATTAAACATTTTCAGCTTTGTATCTCGGCTTAGCTGGTTAGGTGTGGGTATTATTAGACGTACATGAAACATTTTCAGCTTTGTTCCTCGGCTGACATTGTAGATTGACGTTTTCCTCCACCATGCTTAAAGCAAGACTGCTGCTAATTGTTGATGGCACAATATTGTAGTAGTGTCCAACGTACTGCTTTTTGTGACTACAACAGCTCTTAGAGATTGAGGTTTATTTTTTTGCTGCGGGTCCTGTTAACGGTACTATCCCTTGACCCTACCGTGGGTACCAGTGGCACAAACTATATCTATACAGATATACGAGAAGAATAATACTAGTTTTAGGAACTGAGGAAAAGAAGAAATTATAGCACACAGAATGTACTTAAGTACCCACACAATAGTTTCAGACGAAAACAATCACTTAAATCTAGGCTACGTAATAACACTGGCACAAAGAAACAATATATCCGTTCTTGTAAGAAATAATCTCGGAAACCCTATTCCGATAACTTTCATAAAAACAAAGGTTGAATAAGGCTGACCGTTGCTTATTGTTAATAATAAAATAAGAATTGTTTTTTTTAGGCTCCTGCCTTAACCCTATACAAATATACGTAAGGGCAAAAGTTGCTGGCGATCTTTTTAAAAGGGTTTGTTTAAGGATGACTATTGTACAGAATAATTCAATCTGCCTAGCATTCTAAACGGATCGGTTTTCATTCTAAATGGATGCAGCTGTGTACCTGGAACGACTGCCTAACTAACTTCCACAACTCTGTAACTGTGTAACATGAGGGAATCCCCCTCTTGGCATATTTTTTTTAGGCATAATGTTATTTGGCATAACGTTTTCGCATAACTTTTATCAGCATAATAATACTGCGGCATAATAATACCTTGGCATAATACAAAGTTTAGCATAACTGTCATTTGGTCTAATTTGTTTTGCCATAATTTGGAGTTGCATAAATATTTAAGGCATAATATTTATTCGTCATAATAATTTTATGGGTACATATTTGAACATCAAAAATTAAAATACCTACGGGTAAAATGTCAATTTTCAAAATATCGAAAATTTTTAAATCGATTTGAATTGATTGAAATTTGTTTTACCTAAGCTTAAAATGTCTAATTAAATATATTTAATATAAGGACTCAAATTAATTACGTTAAGGTGCGGCGGAGTAGCTCAGGGCCACCTTTGAGCCGCGAACATGTTTGTTTTATTTCAAAGAACATTATGTAAATATTATTATGCGTTTATAATATAATTCTTCATAAGATTATGCATCATTATTATTATGCCAATAATATTTACGGCAATATACATTATGGCAAAGCATTTATGCCTAATAAAATTATGCGTAATTATTATTATGCTGAATTTCGTTATGCCATGGTAAACGTAACATGATACCCCTTGGCAAGACTGGTGTCAGATTTTCAGGCTTCTGACTATCCGAACGACTGTAAAAGATCTACAAATAACAGCCGGCATCAACAGATTAACGTGCTTTCCGAGGCACGGTGAAATCTCGCTATATAAAGATGATCACCCATCCACGAACTAACCGTGGCAAGCGTTGCTTAACCTAGTTATTATTTATCCACGAGGATAAGTAGAACAATTTCTATTAAAAAGAATTTTGTATTGCCTTTATATAGCTTTACAATTTAGTTAATAGTTCGTAGTATAAATACTTACTCTACTTTCCACCTCCCAAACCGAAACGTATGCAAAATAGTGGCTTAGATACACTTTTGTTTTGGAAAAAGGCAGCTTTTAAAGGATTCGGCAAACCCATTAGCATTTTCATCTAAAATCTCTTGAGCTTAGATTTAGCTCGTAACAGCTAAATCTAGATTAGAAAACCTATTATCTGAATTTCTAAATTAATGCCATTTCTGCCCAGACTATAATGGTAATGTAATGTTCGTGCGAGGGGAATATTATTTTCGTAACTGCAAATTGAAATAATTTGAAGTTCTGGGTGCAATTTTAAGGGTAGGTTATTTTAGGATAAGCGAAATAAACTTTTCAGCAGATTGAGATAATTTTAGTACTTTTTTTGTTTTTTTGTGTTACAGTGTATAAATGAAAGTTGTGATTTTGAAATAACGGAGAATTGAAGTCACGGGATGGCACGGCGTAGAGGTTGAACGATCGGCTGCTGCACTGCGTATCACGGGTTCGATTCCCACACGGAACAAATATTTGGATGGCCTACAGATAGTTGTTCCGGATCTGTGTGTCTTGTGCATGTGGATTTAAAAGTTTGTAAACGCACCTACGATACAGGAAGAAATGCCTAGTGTGTGGCAAAGTTAAAAAAATAAAAATAAGTAGCCAATTTGATAAAACTTTCGTGGTGGCCTAATGGAAGACCTTGCTCTCGTGCTTGAGGTCGTGAGTTCAAATCAGGGCACATAACAATGTATTTTTTTTACAAATCGTATGTAGCTTTTAAGTTTATTTAGGATATCGGTGTTGAAAAACATCGCAAGGAAACCTGTACTTAAAATTAATATAAGTTCAAAATTGCCAACCCGCCTTGAGCAAGCGTGGTGATTACAGTTCGTACTTTCGTTGCCCATTTAAGACATTAGCAGGCTGGTATTAAAGTAGCAAATTTGGTAAAGTGCGATTAAGGTCCCAGATTTTAGGTAATCGCTTTATTAACTTAGATATAACAAATTGAATGCACATAATAAGGGTCCACACAACATAATCACAAAATCACACACACAGTTTCAGTCGATCGGTTTCGGTTTCTTAGTCGGCTCATTCATTTCAGTTTTTTCATAGTACCTTCTTACTTTGTCCTCCAGCGGAATAAAAAACTTTTTAAAAGTTTAATACATTTATTCCACCTATTAGAAAAATAAATACAATTAAGCAACTACTAACTACTTACATACTATATTTTGTCTGCAATCAAGTACTTCAGGTTTTTCGGGGTTCCGTTGGAAACTAATTATGTAATGCTCTTTTTTTCATTACTAGGCGACCAGCCGACTGCGATACAATTAGCCCCCACGCGGCTGAAACTGTGGAACCATAGGTTAAAATCTGAAGGGCTTGAATGGTTTTACGATGAATAACTTAGGTTCTACCTCCACAAGTGAGTGCATTGCCACAAGTCTGTGCCGAGGCTCTCGACAAGTGTCATTTGATGTCAACGATGGCAATGGTTGAAATGCCAAAATGAAAAGGATAGATCACGTGGCATTTCGATACCGTTTGAAATTCTCAAACGTTTTTGTCATTTTTCCAATCACCATCAATACGCTTTTGATAATGGAATGTCTAGGGCCTCTGAGGTAGACTAGTAGGTAGAAGTAGAAAATGTCAAAGATTTCAAGTGCTTTCGAATGGTCAATGACTTACAATTTTGGCATTTCGACAACAGAGATGTTGAAAAAAAAAATATTTAGGCCGTCAGTTAGATAACCTAAAAATATTGGACACGTATTTTTCTTTTGCCACGTAAACAAAAAACAACGACGATACAGTGCAATGAAATATCGTGTAACGTCACGGTGTGCTATACTTTATACTGACAAAGTGACGTCACAAGCCCGCACTTCTGAACTTTGATGCACTTTAATTAAATTAATAATTGATAAAGCAAAAAATACGGGTCCATAGGTCCATATTATTTGATAAACTTACTGACGGACTAAATAGAAATATCATTGTTCTACACAGTAAACATCCTTATTGCCGTCCCTGATAGAATAATACTTTTTCTATAGGCTCTGCTATCATTGGGCAACTGTTCTTTTGCCTACGTATCGTTGCAACTCACGACGGATCGCCGCGGTTCGCAACGACTCACTGGCCCAGGTAATAAAGACTGCTGCGAAAAAAAGACCTAGTTAAGTTCTTTCATCTGAATTATGTTCTTTGTCTTAGTAGTAATGTTGCCTGAAAAGTTCATGTAAATTCCATCGGCGCAAATAAAAAATGGGCTGTAAAGGGCCAAAAATCAGTTGTTAGCTTAATTCTCGCAAAGTTTTGATTTCATTGTAAATTGTGCTAGGAAAATTGTATTACTTGTTCAATTGTTAACATTAAAATCTTGCATAAAATTCACAAATTTTCGTCATATGAGCCAAAATATTTCCTTTTCTTTTGCACTACATCTGAGCGTATAGTAATTTAGGCTAGTTTAAGTCTGTTTTTATGCTCAAGAGAGCCGTTTATCATTAATATTGACGTTTTCTGTTATGTTTTCATGTTTTGAAAGCAACATTAACTATTTTGGGAACTTAATATACGGAAACAGAGAAATTTAACGGTACTGGAATACACCCCATAACAGTGTTTAAAAAAATGTGTGAAAAAAATTTACAGCGGGTGCGTTGCGAGTATTGCTAGTTAATGTTACTCGTCGTATCACCACCATAGTATATCCGTGTGGAGTCAATTATAAAGTGTGAAATGTCAGGACGAACATCCGGCGCGATAGACTCGTTGGTGGAGCCACCTCCACCACACTTAATAAAAACAGTAAAGACTTGGTAAGAATGTTGAGTTACTACCCAGGGCTCACCAGAAGTATTTTAATAGTTAGATATGACAACCCATAAAGAATAGCTTTACTTAAATGTACATCCGACATACTGGGTAGTCTAGTCAACCTTATTACAATGCTGATTATTGCACATACAGGGTTACTGGACGAATCCCTGGATTCCGTGGCAGGTCCCGATAGTGTGACCTATTTGCAACAAAAGAGCTTCCGATAAGATTTAGGTGAAAATCCAAGTTTTTTTTATGATTTGCCCATAATTGAACATTACATTTATCTTGACCCTCAGATAGAAATAAACCTTTATTGCTAAAATTTTAACGAAGCTATTGCCTTGACCAAAGTGTTCCAAAACATCAAACATTTAAAAGTTACACCAAGAAGAACCTTTTTACTAACTCATCCACTTATACGAACTATATACACCAATATCTCAAAATTGTGACATAAAATTAAGTTTAAAAATTGCAGGAAGAACATTTTCTAGTAATCAGCCACAACGAGGTAAACTTTTCAAAAAATAAATACAAGATAAAAGGATCAAGAGTTCTGGAAAGGGCATTAATTGTAAACTTTTCATGATATACTTACAAGGTTTACAGCACTCCATGCCATTTTGTTGCTGTATTGGACATAAGCCTGTCTCTGAAACTTTTGTTCCAACGGGACAAGCAGATTCTCTGGCACAAATGCCCCCGACACGCAAACATGCCATCTCGAAGAATGGAGCCCTTCCATCTGAAAGAAATAGTAGATTGTGTCACAAGTGATCAAAATAATGAATTGAGGGCGAGAGTGATTATTTGAATCCAGAGTGAAGCAAAGGATTCTAGATTAAAATCCTAAGCGTAGCGAGGGATTCAAAGTACGTCGCCTCGCCCGAGGTTAAATAATTTTGTGACCGTGTGGCACACTCTGCTTTTCATCCCTATCTATAAAAAAACTTTTTCACAATATTAGAAGTTTATTGTACCTGTTTGGTTGAAAACAGAAAATGTCGTTGACTTATTTGTCACTTGGGTATTCGTTATAACTTCAGACTCTGGTTAATGATCATGTTGAGTCAACGGTGACATTTCACGCTGTTTTGAAGTGGATGGGTGCCCCGGCGACAAAGATTGAATCAGTGGATCAACTGAGGAATGCCGTAGTTTAATACTTTTCTCTCGATTTGTTTGGAAGTAAATTGTTTATGACAGTTTCTGCGTTTAATTTTACACTTTCTGGTGTTAATATTTCACTTTCACTGCTAGAACCCATCTTTTATTCAATTTGTGGACATCAAATTAAAATTGACTGTAATATTTTGATAAAAAAGTAATAAACAAACCACAAACATAAATCTAACTAGACGACGCGATTGTATGTCAAATTGCGTATCAAAAAAGGGAGTAAAAGTACGTGCAATGATTGTACTTCGAGTTGTATCATTTAGCTTTATCGGCACCAGACATCCACCGAAATCTAGAAAAACGAGAGGTAGGTATCAAATACACCTACCACCCACCCCTACACACCTGCCATTTTGCACTTTTTAGTGTTTTACTTTTGAAGTCGGTTTATTTTTTGTGAAAAAGTTTTTATCAATTTATTGATTGCTTACATACAAACTGATCAAAATGCCTAATAGTTATGCCATATTGAGCTGTAAAAACTGCTCAGAAAAAATTGGACAAGCCAATGGAAATATTTTCTTTCATTGGTAAGTAATTTTTTTCTTAAATTGTGTGTGGAAAAAGTGGCACGCTTGGTTTGCATACAGATGGAGGGACTTGCGTTATCTAGTTAAATTTATGTCTGTGGAAAAAAACGGTTATGAATTGCCCGCGTATTTTCTTTTTCAAATTTGGTTAACCAATGCCGCGTCGGCAGGCGCACTTTTTACAAGCTTTTATTTAACTTGCAATGTATGTATGTAATTGTGTTCGGATCAAATCTTGCATTGCAACTGAATTTTAAAGCAGTTGTCCTCCACCGATTATTATGAAATTTTGGATACGTGAAGTCTTTCCAAATCCAATATAGCGGGCGGCCCAAGATGGTGGACTAGTTATTTTTTATGAAATGCCATGATATATGTATCAAATGAAAGGGTTTGCAAGAGAATTGTATTCAAATTTTTAATTAAATAGTGTTCCAAATCCAAAAGTCATTTCGTCACTGTTATTAAGTGCGCCGGAATGACCCATTTTGCTCTCACTTAAACCCTTAGCCTCTTTTCGAATAGATGGGATGAAAAAAAACAAGTAAACATAAATCATAACATCACGCTTGTGGTCCCCGAAGGGTTAGGCAGAGATGTACCTATTAGTACACCCACATTTTGCCAGTTATGTTTAAGTCCCATGTATTAAGGGGCGAACCTATTTCCATTATTCAGGTACAAGTCCAGACTCCAGCAGAAATACCCAATAACACTTTGCTTGACCTGGAAATCGTATACAGGACCTCATGTTCAGTAAAAACGCTTTGCGACCAATAAGCCAACGAGCTAATCAAAAAACCAAACTCAGAGTGAAGAAACTGCAGTCAACTTCTGCTGCATCATATATTATCAAAAAAAAACAAGAATAAATGGCTATAATAATATAAAGAGTAAGAGATAATCAAAGAGATGATAGATGGGTTA
The DNA here is from genome assembly GCA_964057195.1 of Orthosia cruda. NCBI lineage: Eukaryota > Metazoa > Arthropoda > Insecta > Lepidoptera > Noctuidae > Orthosia > Orthosia cruda. Next base: position 32,498,489 of record OZ059825.1, on the reverse strand, counting down.
TGTTAAAGATGATAATAATAACATCATACCACATGACGAGAACCTTGTGAAAGCTGAGAAAGAGAAACAAATCAAGTATCTCGACGTAGCACACGACGTTTATGACATGTGGAATGTGAACTCAGCGATCATTGTGCCAATTATATTTAATAAACATGTAAATAGTAAATGTGTAGAAAATCGAATAAACGGAATAATAATTATATCCAGAAAAGAGGTAACTACCAAACAACAAAAAGAGTAGAATGGAAGACGAAGACATATTGCGCCGACCCCAAATAAATTGGGATAAGAGCTGTAGATCAATAGTTGAAGAGCTTAGCCTCATACTATTGATGATAATTGACTAGAATGAGTTGAGATTTGAAAGACCTATGTTAGAGCCGTAACGATGAAGATCAAGAAGTTCATGTAAAAGAGTTCATCAGGTATTACCACAATATAGTTATTTCTGCGAAGGCAATTTTCAGAATTTAAGGATGATAAGATTTTTGAACAGATTCTATTCAGGCACCAATGCATCAATAATCCACTCAATGTTACAAATGCACAAGCTTACACTCTTAATTTAACATCACCAAAATGACGTATAGCTGACTTGATGACTTGCAGTTGAAACTGATATTTTTCTATTTGCAGCTTTTCTTCATTCCCTTGTCTTATGTTATTTTTAATTCCTCTTCCTCTTACACCATTAAACTTTTCTTTGAACTGCCTCTCTATCCCTAAATTTCTCAGACATTTTAATCTCTATAGTGGAGTGAGCATCGGGATTGATAGGTTAAAGAGAAGTCTATATACCCAGCAAGGCGGCAATCAGGCTGAAGATGATGATGATGACTTTTTTTTTTTTTTGCCTTTGTATAGATTCTTTTACCGATTGTTTTGTGAATGTGTGAACATTGTAGGCCTTCTTGATGCTAGTTAACATTTGTTAACTTTTTTATTTAATATATAATCTTTTTATTTTAATTTTTTTAGTTTCTTACGACTTATTGTCATAAGTCGGGCCTGCGTTGTCCCCCCGTATCTAAGTACTAATGCTGTAACATGGAAATATTGTAAAACCAAACCATTTTTAAAAGAGTAACCATGGAGGTTCTTGCCGGTTCTTCTCCATAGGAAACAACCAACCCGAACCGTGCACCTTTTGTCGACGTTTTATAAGTGCCCATGTAGGCCAAAGTGAAATAAAAAAAAATTGATTTTGATTTTTTGATTTTGATGATAGCACAATACGTTACCATTTTCGCTGAGATTGTGATCTTCCCACAATGCGCACCAAATAAAATTTGCAAATAAAGTGCAATAAAAAATATTGAATAGCATTTGTGATGCGACCACTCCAATCATAGATTGATAGACGAATACGAATAGAAACGAAAATATTATCTTCAACGAGTTGGCTGAACACACAATTGTGAGAGTAACCGACGTGAGAAACCTTTCTAAATGAGCTAGTAGGTATCTATTCAAAGGGTTAGCCAGGGGAATTTGATATATATGATGTTTGTTTTTTAAAGGCTAAGGGCGAATTTCTGATTTGAGTATTTGAAGTTAAGCACATGTCAAACGTTACTTTATTGCCAAATTTTGATAGGCTGTCAGGGCTAAAGTAGAGTTTGACAAAAACTCGACTTCATATTCTTAATTGAGGAATCGGGGTTATGTTTTTCGAGTTTTTAATTTTGAACAGCAGTAGAAAAACTGCATCTCCATTCATACTCGTGCCGCTCTTATCGTAAATTGTTTAGGGTCGGCGCAGCAATTGGAGGACGCTAAGATGGTTTCTTGCATCAATATATTTTTAATAAAGTTGTAAGTTTTCTGAATTCGATTTTCTAATTTTAAAAAGACAAAAATAATTTTATGTTTGCTTGCCAAGCAATTAATTAAATTAGCTATGATTACATTTTAAATTCTAATATTATTTTAACAAAATTAAATATTTTTATTATTACCTTTTAATGTTATTTGCAAGAAATAAAAGCCTTTTATATTATTTATTTATTATCTTGAAATAGATGAACTTGAAAACATTTTTTTTTCATCTCGTTTATTTGGTTTAGCTTCAAAATCACACATACTATATCTATAATAACAGGACATATCTGGGACATTTTTTCTGTACATACTTGCTACAAAAACTTTCTCACAAGTGCATCAATCCATAGAACATAGTATTCGAATAAACAATGCTGTAATAGGATTAGGATTTAAAATCAATTTCCAGTTATATTTATAAGTTGGTTGTGAGTGGTTGTATCTTCTATTAATAATGACGTTAAAGATTTTTTATTTGATTTTGTTTGTGGTTTCCACTGCTCTATCGATTGAGGCATGGGCGAATATTAAAGAACATGAGGACATTCTTGGTAATATATTTTATACTATCGTCAATAGAGTACCTACTTAATCACAGGCTCTAGAGAAGTGGGCCGCGGATAAATTTGACAGAGAGTTACTGCAGCCCTGGTACAGGCAACTGTAGGAACACGGGTTGATTTTAGTCAGTAAAATTTTGACCTTCCTCCTGCTTCACCCAGAGCGGGAGATGGAGAGAAATTTCACTTGATCAATCTCTCACATTTTGGCGTTTTGACCATCGCCATCGTTGACATCGATTCACACTTTTTTAGAGCCTCTTGTCTTGAGCCTAAGGACCTATCGTAAAGTGGAGAGTGAAAATCTTACGACCAGGCACATTTGTTGGTATGTCTTGGCTTCCCTGATTGGATGCGGCCCACCTGCCTGTTATTCTTATGAACTATGATATTCAGGCTTCTTGATAAGATTCAGATAGATAGTTTTTATCTCTGCACTCCGATAACTTTCAATCTTTAAGTTTTAATAGAATACTTATAATTTTGTGTCTCAATACTGTTATAGATTTATTTATTACAGCTGGCAAGGCTCCATTTTTTGAGTTGCCCTGTATGAGTGCCGGTGGTACTTGTGCGAAATCGAATTCTTGTCCTCCTGGAACGAAAGTGGCGCAAAAGGGCCTGTGTCCAGAACAGCAAGTGTATGGCATGGAATGCTGCAGACCTCGTGAGTTCTACTACATCTATGTATTTATGAAATGACATGTTAACCCTTTGGTCAGGTTAACATTTTGGTGTACCTTTTTGTTATGAAAATTTCTATTCATTTAGAACTACTTTTTGGTAGCATTGCTCTTTGTTTTTCTTTAAGAGTTGCCCGTTTATAAACAGGTGCACATGCAACATAAAAAATGTACCTGCACAGAAGCTTTGACTAAGGCACTAAAGCAAATAAAATACGCCGAAATATTATATTACTCTCCATTAGTATTTTTTTATTATATTGTACAGCAAGTACCATGGGAATAAAGAAAGAAATCTGGGATTCGATGGCAGCATACTTAGAGAGAAGTGACGAAATGGAAAAACAAGAAGCAGCAATAAAGGAAGTGGCTCTTCATATTCGTATAGCACTGTTGAATCATTTGATGGAAAATCCTTGTCGCCATCCCAAAATACTTTTAAGGCTACTCAACAGCTTATAGTTTCATCGTTATTTTTAAACTTCAAGCTACAACTCAATAAGTGCAAACCATTAACGGATGTTAAAATAGTAAGATAAGATTGCAGAAATCTGTGGGAATCGGGTTTTTTATTACACTTAATTTTAATGAATGACACTTGATATTAGAATAGATTGCTGCAGGGTTGCCTGGAAATATCTAGCCGCAATAACATTAATTAAATGTTTGATAATTAACCCCAAATATAAAATGGAAAACAAGAAGTTCCCAGCTCTCAGTTAGCTGCAAGCTGTGGGTTGCCAGTTTATCTGCAAAACCTGGCAACCCATAAAGGTCGGCTAACTAAGAGCTAGTTCATATGGCATACGTACCCACGATACAGAAGAAGTTCCTAGTGTAGGCCTAGACAAAAATAAAAATAAAACTTGGTGCGGCAAGATGCGGCCAGGCAACCCTTCATTAATATAAATATTTTACTGTCAAGAAACATTCATAATCAAATTTCAACAAAAACAAAACACTTGCAAATTTCTGCAGTGGGATCTCAGTATATTAGAGTTTTATGGCCAATATCCGTTAATCTTATAACAATATATATTGCTGGACAATAAAATCCATTAGGTCTAAACGGACTGTAATTAATGAACAAATCATAAAAAATAGGAGTGGCCTGAAATTATTGTCCACCAGTATATATACTACCCGGTTGCGAATAAGACACAATGGGCATTGGAAATGAATAGTTAATAAATATGAATATGAAAGAGACAATCGTACGAAAAACAGAGACGGCAATACCAAAAATCGCGTGAGTTTAAATTCATGAATACCGCAGATTAAACTTTCATCTAGAAAATGTTAGTTCCTTGATGTTACAGTTAAGTTAGGTAAGTAATGTTTTTTTGATAAGCATTTGTTTTTTAAGACGACATTCTCAATAAAATTTTATCAACATACTCGTACATTTTATTGCGTAAAGCTTTATGAATTTTCTTTTGTTTAAAAAAAATATCGTGTGAAAATCTGATGAAAACTATCAGCGATAGATAATGGAATTTTTATATTGTTTTAGAAAGTCGGTGTTTAAGTGTTCTTAAATAAAACAATATAAAAAGTGCAAACAATATCATTTCTTATACAGTTTTACGTAGGTATTATTTTTGCATTAAGTGGTATTTATAGTTTTATATACTGTAGAACAAATAATAGATTTCTGATAAATTTTGACCTCAATTGTCGGCTAGTAGAGTAATAATTATATAGTCATAGAAATTAATTGTTAATAAAATTGACACACTAATCCAATTTGATGTATTAATGCCATTTCATACATCTGTCAAAGATTTTTGTGATGTGAATATGCGATCAACTGGTTGATTCTGTAAAATGACACACGTAGTGAGCGCGAGGTCACTTCACCTAAACGTACGTGTGTACCCACCATAATGGTGGGTACACACGTTACGGTTAGCTACGTACATGTTCAATAAAGTTGCTCAAAAACGAGCAAGTACAAACGTGTGTACCATGCAAGTCTCATACAAATGCTCGAAGCCAACCAAAATGTTCGATTCGAACAAGATTCAAACGCCCATAATTCTTGCTCGATGTTCGAAGCAAACATGTTTGTACGTGTAGTCGCGACATCGAGCATGTTAGTTGTGTAATATAGAATCAGCGATTGCTCGAAGAGTTTTGACGCACACTAAACATGTTCTTCGAGCATGCATTTTACGTGTAGATGCAAGGTGGAACATGTATGGAGAACAGCTTTGTTTGATAAGACTTGCACGATGAGCATGTACGCACGTGTGTCCCCACCCATCTGCAAACATCTCGTCGTGAAATTTTAGGTGGAGTAAGCTTGAATTGAGCTGTTTCTTACTTTTATTGGATCGATTGACAGTTCACTGCATGTTCACTTCACCTAAGTTTTTACGAATAGATTTTTACAGAACAGCACAACAGAATCGACTGGCATTTTAAGTTGGCGGTCAAATTGTAAAACAATTACTTTGCCAAACTTTTCCTTAACTGACACTTTTGTTAACAAACAGCTTTGTTTCAGTGCAGGGGGCAACCGAATGTCGATCAAGACATGGGCAGTGCGTTCCAAGGTCTTTCAAGTGCTCAAGAAAGTTAAAAGTGCAAGACGCCACTGGATGCGGTATTAGAGAAGTGTGTTGTTATCGTTTGGCAAGGCAATGATATATATAAAAAGGGCAGTGTTGCATATATGCTGATGTTGCACAATTGTTCTTTTAATGGACTGTGTAATTACTTTTAGTCTTTGTATTTTTCGAATAAATAATTTATGTACCTATGTAATTATTACATGCTTTTATTTTACATACTACATAACATAAAAAAACAATACCTTGCCCTCTAGATAAAGTGACATTCTATCACGGTGCTAACCATTGTCTTGGCATAAATTATATTCTAGTAAACAGATACGTTATACACTCACAAAACAACCGAAAAAGTGGTCCGCAAAGCAGCGGCAGCACACATACACACTTTTTATTCATCTGACATTTCTCTACAAGTCGAAAGGGATGGCTTCATAAAACCAACAAGAAAAAAGAGACAGCTAGTGTTTGTCACTTACGTGTGAATGTAAACAAACATTATTCTGACCACCAATGTTTTTTTCTTTTTCTGACCTCCAAATATCAGAATGTTGAGAAAAAAATAAAAAAAATTCGTGAAATGAGGTGTATTGCGTACTTACATATGGTATGAGATCCCTTCTGTTTTATGTACTTTGATATCATAATTGGTACACTTTCTTAATACACACGATGGCATTTTTAAAATTTTGTTTTTGTTTCAACAAAGCGTATCGCTCTTCGCCATGCGTGACATTGACTAGACTATACGTTCCAATTAGGACTTATTCGAGTCTTCATAATGCGCGCTCTCATGACATATCTGTTAACTAGAATATCATTGCTTGGCATTAAAAACATATGAAATTTTGTGAAATGTCACGTGGTCAGTCCCGAACATTTTATAATTTTACCTCCGACGAAAAAAGAGGGTTGTAATAAATTTGACTTATGTATTTGTGCATCTGTCTGTGGCATTAATATAAATATATAATGAGTTTTTTTTGTTTGGAAGGCCACTTTGGCTAGAATCTTTTAAGTACCTACTCGTATGTCCCTCTTTTCAACTGTCATTAGTAATGAAATACGTATGACAGTGCACTCAACGCTCACTTCACCTTGGTTTTCACGCGGACATGTTAACTGAACGGAGCGACTGCTATTTTACCTGTAGCACAGATAATATAATACTAGCATACAAATGCCTCATCCCATACAAAGAAACCGTGCCGACGTAACTAGCGTTTTTCCTGCGATTAAACTGATTTTTTTTGTACATCGTACACGTTCAGTTCCGTTCCAAGGCGATAGATAGATGATGTTAGCAGCGACTTGCAAGGAAAAGGGTATACTCAGTTCGTGATATTTTTTTTCTTTAAATACAGTGACGATTTGTTTTATAGTATTTTTTGCACGTTTTTACGGTTTCATTGCACCAAAATGTGTTACAATACAAATTTAAACAATCGAGTGGAATGCCCCAGAAATATAAAACCGCGCCATCTATTGGCATCAATGTTCAATGATTCTTTGAAGTAATCTTTGAAATTAAAAGACCAATATTCCATAATTTTGTGTTTAGAAGAGTTGATTAAACAAGAACATACAATTTTAATGTTCAATTCCAGAAAATATTAATTGTATTCACAATTCAATAATAAATCGGTGCATATCACGGCATCTAGTAAGATTTATTTGAACCAAATTTCTTAGCACTGCGACCCCGTGCCTGTAGCTATGTCATTTCAACCTTACATTGAAATGCAACACATACACAAACATCAAAATAACATTTAAATGATGTGTTTATATCTTGTATTCATATAAGTACTTAATAAAAAATACCTGTATCTTTCACTAAAGAAATACACATTGTGCAATTCACCAATCAGCAGTTGTTGTGCCAAAATTAGATGCAAGCTTTAGAGTACTTTTTTACTTTGAGAGTTGAAATCTGTTGAGGGCTAAGGCTGTTGTCGTAAGGCGCAACGCGACAATTTCACCGCATGTCACGAATGTTTGCACATAGTAGTGGCAAAAAGATATAAACAATAAAATCTATTTAACCAATCTCCATGAAATTCGCAGAGAGCATAGATAATAAAGCAGTGGTGGCCCGGAGGTAATAGCCGTGACTTATGAGTTGTAAGTCGTGGGTTCGAATCAAGGCATGCGCTTTATTTTGTCTAAATTATTTCATAACCACTCCTCTCAAAACGGTGGCAACCAGAATTTCCTTGAACTAAAAATTTGAAAACATATGATAACCACCAAACCGAACTGAGCCCGCGTTCACATAAATAACATTAGAAATTGTACCTATGCTGGTTTATCAAAAAGTGTGAATCAGGGCAGCAGCAAAAAGTTGTAACATAATCTTTGTTATTTGTCTAGGTTTGGAGGAGACTTTCTTTGAAGTGCCGTGCATGCGTTTTGGTGGTTCCTGTGAAGAAAAATGTCCACCCAAGACCAGAGTAATACGGAAGGGTTTGTGTCCGGATCAACAAATATATGGCGTCGAATGCTGCACATCTTGTGAGTTCTTCTATAATACACTATGTAGTATTAGTATAGTATTTTAGAGAAGGTGGATTTAATCTCGTTTGTGGTCAAACTTCATGGACAGATATAGCGCAAGATAGAAAGGTTGGTAAGGAGAAAGAGGAGGCCCAGCAAGACAACACCTATTTTTCAGTGATATTTTTACAGAATAGCCCTGCAAGCATTTCTATCTGCTGTCTCTTTAGTGCTTGGCCATGGCCATATATTTTCATGCCTTAATTATTGGCTTTTGTCACTCTATTTTTTTGAATGGGTTCAGTGAAGTGGGTGAGTTAGATATTTTTTTTATATCTGAACCAATTTCATTTTTGTTTCAGATAAAAAAATCTTAAACTGTTATTTCAATCGAAGGGAATGCGTGCCCAATACATTTGAATGCTCATCATATTTCATTATTCATCATATTCTGTCGTATGGGAATACGTTTAATTAAAAATTTTGTTTTGTATAATTTACTTTTGTTGCTATTTTAGAACTTTGTTGATACATTTATAGTCTAAGATAATGTAAAATAATATTTGTTTATGTTTTGTAGCATTGCATTAAACCTATTATGATTATTGTAAAATTTAGTTTTAATTTATAAAGAAAAATGCTTTTAAAAACAAATGAATTTTATTTACAAAACTTATAATTCCCTAGATACATAGGCAAATGTCTCAAACATAATCATGATTTATTTCATTTAAAAAAATCATTTGGTTAAATCTAGACAGAATGTTTTATTAAATAAAGTGTCCAATTCATGAGATTAATAGGTATCTTTTTTTTATTTATTTAAGTTATTAAGCACATTTTGTAATAAGTTACCATATTCAATTTACCTTTAATCATACGGGTCGATCTTCATGATTAAGGTTACACTAGTCGATCATTTTTCCATACAAACGTAGACTGGCGATTACTCCACTGTTTGACGATTTACGTTCAAAATAAAAAATAAATATAAATTTTCTCATCATTATGTAGCCCTGTATTGAAACAAAAAAAGACGTGTGGTACTCGGGGACTGCCGCGGTAAAGCTATTGCATAGCATTTAATTTTTGAGAATTTAAGTCATTTTCTTTCACCTATTGTTCTTAAAATCTACTTTCTTTTCCCAAATAGTAAATGCAGATCCGTCCAGTCACACCACATCATAAACAGATCAGTCCACCCACAATAATAAACCCTTAACGCCACCCTCTAACAACCCCCTTATTATCATATTTTTTACCTTTTCCCCAAATAATAAATTTAAATAGTGACCCCTATTTATACCAAAATAAAGTCGCTTTTTCAAAGTGACCCTTATTCCCACATAAATAAAGTCTACATTTTACATGGACTCCCCATTTATTTCCGATTAATAAAATTCTAAAAAACAAAACAAAAATATAAAGTGACCCTTATTAACATTGAAATAAGGTCGCTTTTCTTTGATAAGCAATAGTAACCCTTATTTTCATTATCATAAGGCCCACATTAATCACCATTGTCACAGAAACAGCTCAGAGAGACCGATAAAAGGATTTTTTTTTACGACATACAAAAATTTTAAAACCCTCATATCTCAGAAACGGTTGGAGTTAGCGCATTTCTGACAAAAAAATATTCTGATAAAAAATACCAACACGGAAATCTAAAACACGTGCAACAAAACTCTCCCAACCCCCCCGCCCCCTGCCCCTCACCGCTCACATTCCTCAGAATTCAAAAACCTTATAAAAAATATCACCGCTGTGCCGGTCGGAGTGGGGGGTAATAGGTTATTTTCGTTACGGAATTTCTGGATTCGGTCTCCACGCTCAAGGCCCGCTATAGAAGCTATGCAATAGCTTAAAAGTTATAAAATATACATATCTGAAAGTTACGAGCGTCGAACATTCCATATTTCAACACTAATGTTAACGCATCTTTGGGCGGAAATAAATAGTATAAGAAAAGAATTTGGAAAACCGCCACCATACAGGGATCGATTACTAGTTCAACAATGCAAATAATTTTATTTATAAAATATACAATTAATCGTTTTTTTATGATACCCAAAGGTCTGTTTATAAAATTTCGCGCGCTCGTTTTCGTCCTAAATCATCATCCATTTTTCAAATTTACAAAAGTGCTTATTCATACGCGAACTAGCTTCTTACTGCTCATCACAGCATCCATCTCTTTCGCACGTGTTGTCGAATGAGCATGCATTTTAACCTAGCGCATGAAATTGTTCTTGCCATCGACTAGGGCAACCTTAAGCAATGCTTGCCGAGGCCAATCTGCAGATAGATCCATGTAAAATACACTACGCGCTTAATTACGGCTGTCATTAGGTAGCATTAGTAGTAGGGATTCCCGTTGCCGCACTTAGACCCCCATTCAGTCCGTTGTGCGTGGGGGTAACATAGCCAACCTAGCTCCGTCTAAAAGCGCAGAAGCTTCTGGGGGCTTGAAAGGCTTCACGGAGCGACCTCACTGCTCCGAGGATTACTTCGCGTTGAGATGCCACGGTCTGTCATTCTACAGCAGCAAAAAGCAAAAAACAAACAGCCCCTGCAAAGTGGGCTGAGTGTGGCGCCTATGTTAAACGGATCTTTGGCTGCTGTGTCTTGAAAACATTTCGTCGCTTGAACATGTAAATGACATGGTGAATTTTTTAAACCAGAACATCATTTGCCTGTTCGATATACACGCACCGGTAAAGACATGTACTATAAAGGAAAAATCGTAGCCTTGGTTTACCGACACGATTAAATTAATGATGCGTTTACAGGATGAGGCACTGACTTGTTACCGGAAGATCAAATTAAAAGCAAAAGGCGAATACTACAAAGAATTAAAATCCTTAGTGGTGAGTTCCCTGTACAGCGAGAGAATGGCGTACTATAAACATAACATCAATATCAAATTAAAAACACAATAATATTATGGAAAATCTAAAATCCACTTTGATGGACACTATCTCGAAACAGGACCTTCCGTCGCACTTTACAGATCCTAACATAATTAATAATAACTTCTTGACTGTCCCCGGTAACGCCGTGGCGAGTGTGGCTCTCATGACTTATTATGATAATCATAGGCATGGCGAAGCAATCTTTTCAATCACTCCAGTGGAGCAGGCTGACATCGCCCGCATTATCACCAACCTTACAAGTAATGCCCAAGGCTGCGACAACATTACCCTGGACATGATTGCTTGACTCTGCCGCACACGTTGGGTGTTATAACAGACATTATAAACCGCTTCATAGTAATATCTACATTCCCCGAACAATAGAAGATTGCCTCTGTTAGGCCCTTACCCAAAACTTCAAATCCGACTTGTTTGAAAGACCTACGACCCATTAGAATTTTACCCGTGTCTGTCTAAGGTACTGGAGAAAGTCGTCAGCCACCAGTTAACACTCTTCTTGTAACAGAATCACATACTACCTGATTTACGATTGTAAACCTGATTAGGTTTCAGAAAGCAGCGCAGTACCTCTACTGCTTTACTGGACGTTACTGATAACGTGCTGTCTGCCCAGGATAAGGGGATGTGTACCTTGCTTGTTTTGCTCGATTTTTTCCGAGCTTTTGACGCAATAAATATACCACTACTCTTATCTAAGCTGAGTTACTACGGGTTCGACCCTAGCGCTATGGAATGGTTCCGTAGCTACCTCAGTGATAGGAAGCAATTTGTAGATCTGCGTTTGGGGGACTAAAGAGGGGAGTTCCAAAAAGCTCTATATTAGGGCCAATTATTTTTATCCTGTACTGCGCTGATATCATTGTCTTCAGAAATGCAGGTATCATATATACGCCGATGATGTTCAACTTTACGTATCATTTTACCCGGAGGAGTATGATAGTGCCATAGAAGATTTGAACGATGACTTTCGCAGAATTGCTGCCTGGTCAGAAGATAATTGCCTGTCGCTTAACCCAAACAAAACCAAATTCATGGTACTTGGCTCAAAACGACAGCTAGCTAAGCTACCCGCAACTTTCAAGATCGAACTAATGGGCAAACCAATTGACAGAGTCTATGAAGCGCGGAACCTAGGTCTTTGTTATGGACAAGGACCTTCGTTTTGAAAAGCATGTCGCCGAGTCAGTGAGAAACTGTTTCTACCGCCTCAAAGTTTTATATAAAATGAGGCCGTACCTATCAGAAACACTTCGGGAACAACTGGTGTAAAGTCTGGTTTTGTCCAGGCTAAATTATGCAGCAGACACGGTGTACGGCCCGTGCCTACTGAATCGTACAGACCAGCTCATTCAGAGGGTCCAAAATGCTTGTGCTCGGTTTTGCTATAACATTCCTCCCAGAAGCCACGTAACGCCATTCCTCAACAAACATTTTACCCTTAAAATGAAATCAAGACGCAAATTACACCTAGCCTGCCTGTTGTTCGGTGTCATTAAGCTTCAAAAGCCAGACTACCTGTACAACAGGTTGAACTGGATCGCTGGTAGACGAGAATGTGGAAGAAGGCAATGTTCGCAACAACTCTCATCGCAGCCCCACAGTACAGCAGCATTCAGAGGAAGTTTCCATTACGCAGCATCCAAAGTATGGAATAATCTACCGCCGCCTATTAGAACAATAAACACAATAAGTACATTTAGAAGACGTTTACGGCAGTATTTAACGGACGCGCAACGGAAACTAGATTTGATACACTTGAACCTTTCACTTATATGATGTCGATTCTATTCTCAGTTCATAGTGCCCGGTTTTCTTATGTGCGTGTGTGGGTGCGGTAGTATAAGTTGCATAAATTATAAAAGAGTTTATACATAGCTAAAATACGCGGGTGGTTATCGTTTCGTATAAACCGCTGCTTCACATAGCTGTGTGTCTTCCATCCTTGACACCTGATTTCGCTCGAGGTTGGGAGGCCTGTGGGTAAAAATGAATTGGTTGCTTAATATTTTAAATTCTAAATGGTTAATATTATTGATGAATGACACACACTTGGTTTCTATCAAACACTTACCGTCTATCCTTGTGCCAATGTCCTTATTTCACTTTGTTTCGCCGCTCTGACAAAATTTTAAAAGTGACGTACATATTGATCGCAATATTTCTCAAACTACCCGAATATAAAAACAACTTTTAATATTAAAAGTTACTTACAATCCGTCTATTTCGCTCAGCTGCTCATGGCATAATGGTTGCACCAAATTATCATACATACCTATACCTGAATAGTTTATAACACACTAACTTATATTTATTTACCTGTATATTTAACACCGTAAAACTGATTCACATCCGTACACTTCAACGTAAGGTTCAGTTGAAAACCAGCGTCAGGCAACTCCTAGTTGTCTGGCATTTTGCTGAAATGGACCTTTTTGGCGCAGCCGCGGGGCACACTATGTATGTAAATGTTGTAAAATTAAGTTTTATTTGTACCTTGTGTGTATCTGTGTGTGCCAAATAAACTAGTTTTCTTTCTTTCTAAAAAGATGTTTGTTATGGATGGTGTGGCCCGTTTTTGTCCATATGATTATTTTAAGGTTATTTCTACTTAGGCAGAGAATTTATTTAGTTAGACGCGGGTATAAATTTGGCAAAGCCATTTTTGACTGTCTACAGTCTGTTGCCTGTGATCATCTGTTATTATGGAGTTCTATTGATCTCTGGCAAGTTCACGCACGAAATTGCGAGAAAGGCAAGGGGACAAGTGGGTACGGGCCTAGCACTAACATCTCGGAGCCCTTCTTCGCAAGTTCATCTGCGGCATCACTGTCTTGTCATTAGGTAGTCACACTGAATAAAAATATTGGCTTGCAAATTTTGTCTTACTAGCAACAAAGCATGTATGGAGCATGTGTGTGTATGTTTGTCCACGCAATTCGCCGAAATTAGTAATCGGGTTATAATTTTTATTTGATTAAGTATTAAGTATCTTTCAACTTAGGGAATAGTGTAAGTTTCATAAAAATCGGTTCGGTAGTTTTCAAGATGTGGAACATACAACCAAACTCCCTAACGACAAACAGCACGTGTTAAGTTATTATGGATATTTTGTTAAGGCTAAATAATAACATAATCGATTGCATTGTGTACTGGCTATCCCCATCAAACAAAAAATAAGATCAACAAAAAGTATCCGTTTTGCTGAGTTGACTAGCACAGAGTACTTAGCAGGTACTTAATAACGGGACTGTGGGTCCCTTTGTTAAGTACCTGCAAGTGTAATACATTGAACATTAATACATTGCATCTGATCATCATCATCGGATCTGCAATCCGAGATACAGGCTGCCGCCTAGTTCGGATGCAGAAAGTCCTCTAAGTACCTACTCCTAGCCGTACATTCTGATTTTTTTTTCTTTCTGTAATATGTGTGTAATATCTTTGTGAAATAAATATTATTATTATTATTGAATAGCTAAAATATATTGAATATATAAAATACTCTAGCTAGCAAGTCGCACACGGGTCCCTTGTGCGAGTTGCTAGCTAGATTTTGTTTAGTTTAAAAAAATCCTACGTAAAAATTACCACAGAGCTGTTGTTATAAGTCGAATAGTCTCCATCTCTCCCTTATTTGCAGATTCATCAATATATCTCAATCATAAGTGCCGACAATAGAACCATTTGATATTGAAGGTGATCCAACCTCTATAGGTTCTCGTTGGGAAAGATGGAATCGTGCTTTAGAAATATACGTCGTAGCGACAAACACCAACGATCAAAACAAAAACCGTGCAATGTTACTACATTCTGGAGGCATGGCACTGCCAGACATATATTTTGGCTCACGTAACTGATCTTGAAGCCAAGGACGTTTATGACACTGCGATTCAAAACTTAGAAGAGTACTTTTACCCAAAACAAAGCTATTTGTTTAAAATACATATTTCTCGGTTAATGAAACGAGAACCGGACGAACAATTTGAACAATTCTTTATTCGTTTAAGACGTCAAAGCTCAAAATGTAATTTTGCAAAAATAGATGACAATCTTGTCGACCAAATAACGGAAAAGTGTTGCTCGACTAAATCTTAATTTAGAAAATATTTTGATACTTGGTGACACAGCAACAGTTCAAAAAATCGTAGCAGAAGCAAACTCGCTACAAATCATAGAACGGCAGTGAAACAACTTCCACGATAGCCAGAGCCAAAATACAACAAGCCTTAATAAAATTGACACAAAAATAACGAAACGTCATGCTAGAAAAGAGTATGATGAACGCTGCTGTCGATGTGGTGGTAAAACTCACAAAGGTGATAACAGTTCCTGCCCTGCAATTAATGCAATTTGCAAAAAATGCGGTTTCAAAGGTCATTTCCATAAACAATGCAGAACCAGGATCAATAAAAGAAAAAGCTCAAACTTGTCGTCGAATGACAACAAAAAAGTAAAAAAACCCAAATTAGAAAACACCACTACTCCTGTCGACTATATTTTCCACATCGACGACGATTCAACAATAGAGTGCTAGGTAGGTGGAGTTAATATCAAAATGCTCATTGATTCCGGTAGTAGATCTAATATCATAAATGATAAAACTTGGAAAATCATGAAGCAATCTAAAGTTACAGTCTCAAATTAGCATAAGTCCCCAGAAAAATCCTTCTGCGAGACGACTGTTTCGCAGAAGGATACCACCGCGTCCCAGGACTCCTCGCTGCCGACCATAAACTCTACTACGGCTGGCAGCGACAGATAGAGAGGCAGAGCCTACTTCAGAGATGAGGTTACGGCGTTGCTCCTCCCAAGCGGCACACTCTGCCAGCGTATGCCGTGCCGTGTCCTCTCGGCAGTCGACGCAGTGGTGACACCGGACGTTCGGCTCCCTGTTTATGCGACACAGGTACTTCCCGAAGCAACCATGCCCCGAGAGCACCTGCGTCAACCGAAACGACAGGAAGCCGTGCCCCCTCCCAAGCCAGCGCTCGGACCGCCTCGATGGTAACGAGGCAGTAGGGCGTGAAAGCCTGCCCCGCCTTTCCGCCACCAGGACCTCGCGAAGCTGAGCTGAACTCCATATGTCGCTGCATTGGCACTTCGCCCCGCGCACGCGCTTCCTCGCGCCACCGGTACAGTGCCGCGAGTATCTTCGCCTCTAGGTCCCAGGGCAGGGATCCGGCCAGTACACAAGCCACCTCGTAGGAGATCGTGCGATACCCCCTGATGACTCTGACAGCCATCGCTCTCTGCGGCTTTCGCAGAACAGCGATGCTGCTGGCCGTCAGGTCAGTCGCCCAGATCGGGGCCCCATATAGGGCCATCGATCGCACGATCCCTACGTAGAGCCGGCGGGCTCAGATCAGGCGGGCGGCAGAATCAGGCGGCGCTCGGGCCCCCCAGATTGAGAAGCAGCGTTGACAGCGCCTCAGCCGTGCCCAACAACTTGGGTGCCAGCCACCGAAAGTGGGGACCGAAATCCCACCGGCTGTCGAGCACCAATCCTAGATACTTCATAGTAGACTCGACAGCGACTCGAGCCCCCCCCGACCACGATGTGGGCATCGGGTGGCGGCGCCCGCCTGGGACCATGAAAGACCATGGCCTCCGACTGGTTGAGGGCCACCTCCAGGCCAAGGCGCCGTATTCGGCTCACCACTTGTGGACCGCAGCCGTCGCTAGTAACGCTGCTTCCCTGTACGAACTGCCCCGGGCGGTGACCAGCGTATTGTCCGCGTAACACGTCAGGTCCACGCCCGGTTGGAGTTCGCCCCTCAGCACCCAGTCGTACCCGATGTTCCATGTTGTACAGAGGCCGGCCCGAGACCGAGCCCTGTGCAACACCGCATGACATGCGGTGCTGGTTTGCAACGCCATCACACAAGCCGCTACTGCTGTAAAGTGCTTAGGTATCCATAACTAAGGCATTAGATTCCTATCCGATAGTCTGGCAGTGCTGAAAGCCCTAGAAAACAAACAAACCAACAGCAAACTAGTCTTTGAATGCCACCTTGCCCTATTTTTTTTTGCTTGGATATATGCTCATGCATACTGCACTACCACGGTGAGATAGTGCAGTTATGTGAGACTCTAACCCACTAAAACTCCACGGTGTCCTCCTGTGCCGCTTATGGCGGGAATACGGGCACGCACCAGAACACACTGTACGCCGTGATCACCCCAGGGTCCAAATCTGCCCATGGGTGCCAGAAGACCCCGTGTATGGCTTCTCCCCCTGCCTTTCTCACAAATTCGTGCATGGATCCACCAAAGATCAACCTTTCTGCATAACTGATGGTCACGGGCTACAGACTGTAGACAGTCAAGAACGGCCTTACCGAATGTAAACCCACGAATAACCAAAAAACTTCTTAGCCTAGGTAGAAATAACCTCAGAATAATCATAGGGACAATTGGTTTGTGGAACCAATTTCTTTTTGTTAAATATGCAAAGATCATACATAAGTTTACATACAAAACTATTTTTAATTTTTTTTTCGCTGTAATTACAAAGTAATATCAAATTGAAAAGTTTTTCTTGAATCCAGTACCGAAAACACCTCGACAGTTCCCGAACAAACCCGAGCCCGTGTGACGTCACGACGTTCATTTTTACTCATTGTTGCACATAGCTGATACATTGTTTTGACTTTTAACCGATTCAATATTGTTATTATAGTCAATATATTGATGAAAATCAAATATATTGATCAAAAATATTGATCCTTTAATGTTATCGTGCTTGCTTCATTTCATTATGTACAAATACTATAAAAAAATCCCCATTATATGTGAATCGCGCAATAGCCAAGTCCTAGCAATCTATACCTACTAAAGTATTGAGAAATGTTCTATGTCTTACTAAATTCCAACTAGAATGTGTTAATTATTATGTTATCTTGTTCTAATTTAGTATTAGATTCGTATTAATATCTTACTTTTAAGAGATAAGTAAATTTTTATGGGAACTTCCGTGCAAAGTTGACATTGTTGTATAATTACGTAACTTGAAAACATGATTTTTTGTTTATGGAGATATATTCATTATTTTGATAGATATAGGCGTAAAGCTAATATTTCTGTTTGAATTGTGAAAATCGGTCAACGCATTTAGGTGATATTTACTGAAGAATTAGTGTAAAAAAATCTACCAAGTTAATATTTTCACGTTTTTGTTCTACAAAGTTTTTTAGTGTTTGTAAATATATAATATAGATATTAGTGTTCAATATTATTAAGAGATATGTAAATAATGGGAATTACCGAACATTTAAGGATTTTGTAAAAAATAAAAATAAATAAAGGCTGCACAGATTTCGGGTTGTATCATAATTAGTGGTATCTAATGAAGTTTTTTGCGTTCCAAAGTCGAAGTTTCGCGCCAATCGTTCTTTTTATTTTACACCAATATCACCTACCCATATGTGAAAACGATTACGTTATGACAATTCTGTTTCTAAATGTACCTGGTAAACAACAATAACAAACACTGATCCACTAACACGGAATATTCATTACCACTACATTATTTATGCTCAAAACTGCCAAATCATCCATCAGGCGGGTATATTATCGAAATCAGCCTTTAAGAATCCTTTATCACACATGACTAAATAAAACTTGCCAAACCCAATTACGGGTCATAGCCCTCTTCACAAACATATTTTTAACATAGGCACCATAGACAGCCCACTTTGCATGGGATGTTTTAACGCCGAGGAAACAGCTACCCACGTCATCCTGGACTGCGAGGCCGTGGTTTCCCAACGTGAAGAAATCCTCGGAACGGTGAATTTGCTCCGCGAAGCCTGTGAAGCCCCCAGGAAGCTTCACAGCCAGCCAGCTTCTGTGCATTTGGACGGAGCTAGACTGGCTACTTTAGCCTAAGTGCGGAAAAGAGAGTCCCTCTTCTTTTCTATACTATATGGTTGATATGATTTTATTTTTGTATATTTTTACATGGTTCATTAGCATATATTTACTATGTCTTTTACACAGCTAATAACGTTATTTAAGTAATTTTTCAATGCCACATGCACAAAAATTTTACTGTGCCAAGTACATTTTATAAGTTGGTCGACTATTATTCGTAAACTTGTAAAGCCTACTTAAATATTACGATAGTTGATAGTTTTCCTTTTAATTTCGTTATATAGTAAATATGCCGTGAATTTTTCACATAGCCAAGAGCAACCATTTCGCTGGCAGGGAGGGGACACACACTTGACTCTAACAAAAATTTGCAATGTAAAGCTTAATTTTACGCAAACTGATCTCTGAATCGAACAATGGTTTTAACAAAACCATAATATTTTTAATGGCCTATCTAACGATACCCCACACCATGGGATAGACGAGAAAAAAAAACCATCCTCACTTTACATCTACACGAAAATACAAAAAAAAATTGTCTTGATTTTATTTTACCTCTTTGTCGGAATTATTAATATGTATATCTATGCCAAATTATATATTTCTTGTACTTAGAGTCCCTGAGCTACGGACAGACGGACAGAGCGAAACTATAAGAGTTCCTTGCTGACTTCGCAAAAATAACTTAAAGTGAAATGTGCAAAAATAACTTTCGTTTCGGATGTCGCCGTCGCAAAAGGAACAAAACAAGAAGATACACACAAGACAAGGCACCTACTACCGAAACGAAAATTGTGTTTACCTTTGGAAATCTGTATATTTTTTTTGTAAAAGTCATTATTATTAATTTTTATTTTATAATAACAAAAAGTTACTTGAATTTAAAGTTGCAAAACTTGGTTAGAAACAAATAATTTATGACACTTTAAATTTAAGCTAGGATATCTGGCACATGTCTTGCTAAGGAGTATCGTGTTACCCAGCTACTGGGTTGCGGAGGACAGATAGTTAGCCATCCCATGTAAAGTACTGGTAGTTTTTTTTTTCTTAACTCTGATCCCCATATTGGCGCCTATTGATTGCAAACACATTCATTCCGTTCAATCTTTTATTCCTCTCGCACTTTTATTCTTCATACTAATTGTTCATCGTGCATTCATCTTCTTGTATTCTTGAGGGTTTATTTAAATAGCTACGGCCATGTTTTATTTATAATAAAAATAGGTAAAAATACAATAAAATATAATGTGCTAATATTACAGTATGAACAAAAAGTGCTATTTTAACGAAATGAGCAAAAGGTGGTATTTGATACATGTTGAGCAAAAGGTGCTATTTATCACAGCAAAAAGGAACAGATATAGTATACAATTAGGGACAAAACACGAAGCACAGTTGTTATTAAAATATCTCAGTATTATTACACATTCAGTAAAACTTAGGTACTAACATGAAGTACTACCGGCTATACGCGTCCTTGCTGCATTCTGTGCTTTCATTTAAATATCATGCAAAATTCTAAAGAAGCACGGTGCGCTTCAGTATTATATTATATTCGGTATTTAGATGCACCCCGTAAGACTCCAGTCTTTTCTATTCAAATCCAACACCAACATAATCGTTGAGAAGAAGACATCAGAATGTATCAAGTAAGAATCAAAATATTTAATGTTATATAAATAGTTTTTGGTTAGCTGGCTGGTTTGATCTTACCATTGTATTTGAAAACTTCGTGTGGAGTAGACGTATCACAGAATGGACTTGAAGATTTTGAACTTGATATTTCTTTTTCTATTATTATTTTCCCTGTGTTGGGTCCAATCAGCAACGATAAAGAATCTAAAGATAAAAAATGAATTTGAAGATGTGAAGGGTAATTTTATGTTTTTTTCTGTTTTTAAGCGAATTTCACCAGTTTGAATGATTTATAACGCACTTACCAATGTCCTTAGCATTGGCCAGTTAGTTTACTTATTAACTTACTTGTAGAATACTTGATAGTTTATTGAGATTACCTATTTATTGATTTTTTGTATGTAGTATGTTTAGTTTATGTAACAACATATTTTTGTATCCACTAACATAAGTTCCACAGCTATCAAATTAGCCACTCGTACGCAGTTAGGTACTCTAGTACCAAACATCTTTTTAGGTTCTTACGTGAGTGGACTACAGTGCTAATATGAGCTTAAAATCTTGAATTCACGCTTAAAAGTCAGTTTTTATTTTTATTTTTCAGTTGTCTCAAAACGTCGAGTACCATACTTCGAGCTACCATGTATAGAAAAAGGTGGCACCTGCGCCAAAGTATTTGAATGTCCAGGCGGTACAAAAATCATGCAAACAGGCCTATGCCCACAGCAGCAGCGATATGGTATAGAGTGTTGCAAACCCTGTAAGTTCTTTGGAAAACATAATCGAAAATCATGCCTATATCCCCGTGTGGAATAGCCAGAAGTGAAAAGTATAGAACTCGTAAGTACACGAATGGATTTAATGTATATTTCACAGTCTAAACTGTTATATCGGCCGAATCAGACTGTCAAAATTACCTTTAAATAAAAAAATACACTTTAATTTCGTTTAGGGGTCGTGGTCCAACTATATGTATACTACGGGTCTTCGGTAGGGGCAGTTGTCCAACTAAAAATAATAATTGCTTACTTAAAACATATTTCTCAGGTTGGTAACCTTTTTAAAAACAATTTGAATAGTTAATGTAAATATCACTCATCAACAACATCAGCATATTAATGTTCTCACTGCTGGGACACAGTACCTTGTATTTGATGAAACTCGAGTTTTATGAATTATTCTTGA
Organism: Orthosia cruda; assembly: GCA_964057195.1. Classification (NCBI taxonomy): domain Eukaryota; kingdom Metazoa; phylum Arthropoda; class Insecta; order Lepidoptera; family Noctuidae; genus Orthosia; species Orthosia cruda. The sequence continues at coordinate 32,476,725 of OZ059825.1, read as the reverse complement.
TAGTAGAATAGATTACTGCAGGGTTGCCTGGCCGAATTTGTTCTACACGGGTAATTTCTCCTGTATCGTGGGTGCGTATGGACATCAATTAGCTGTCAATTATGGATAATTGACAGCTACGGACCATTTACGTTTTACCAGGTTTAGCAGATAAACTGGGAACCTACTGGCTGTGGCTAACTGAGAGCTGGCAATTTATACATTTTCCTATTTTACACACCATTTTTTTTCAAATGACTTTGGTTCACCTGAAAAGCTTATGGTATATTTAGTATTAACTATCAAACATATTTTTTTGATTAAGTTAATTAATTGCGGTTAGATATATCCAGGCAACCCAGCCGAAGCAATCTATTCTACTAACAAATTTAGTGTCATTCATGACAATTAAGTTTAATTAAAAGCTTAAATCTTGCAGATTTCTGCAGTCGGATTAAACTATAAGTACCTAACTGAGATCAGTCGTAATAACTGTTTTTTTTTTTTTATAATCCGCGCCCGACCAAAAGAACTATGGTTTGTGTGAGAAATAATATGAAAGTACAGTAGTACAGTACAGAGAAAGATATCGTGACAGTTGATAGGAAAGAATGGAATATATAATAAAACGTGTTGCGCCAATCCTAATTAATGTTCAACATGGTGCAACAGCAGATATTGATTATTACTATTTTGTACATACATAATATCCGGACTGTATTCTCCGATGTCTTAGGTAGAGGAGCACCTACAGTAAAGCCACATTTCGGCAATCACGAGTGCCCAAAAACGTGGCTCCACGCGAGACACAAAGGTTTTCTAATTGTTTCGGAATTACGGCATTCAACCGGTAAAGACCCATGTAATAGTGAATGAGGCTATTACCATCAATCGAACACAAATCCAAGATTCGGGCTTCTACTGAGAAATTTCAGATGGTAAATACTATGCCAGACCAGGGAATCGAACCCAGTTCCTCATGCTCAGCAGTAGCGCTTGCGAGTTGCGACCGCTAGACCTCGGAAATAGTCTTAAATCGGGAATATGGAGTAATTGTCAGGAAAGGCATGGTCCTTTTGGACCATGGGTCCTTGGGGTTGCATGAGTCCTTTTCGGGCAAAGAGAAAACAAATTAACGTCTTCCTTGATATGTAAGGTAACATAGTAACTAATCTCTTCAACATCATCATTTTAGCCGAAAGACGTCCACTGCTTGACATAGGCCTTCCCCAAGTGTCGCCACATTGACCGACCCCGTGCGTCTTGCATACAGGGTATTCCCAACCTTAACCAGGTCATCGATTAATCACTTACGTAATGGAGATTTACGTAAATGGCATTTCACCAGACACGTAGGTTATACCACACAAATTTCTTCTTCTTCTCTGAACGAAATCTTTAGAAGTGCTGACATTTATCCTATACTATATAGCATTATAAAGAGGAAAGATTTTTTTGTTTGTTGGTACCGAATAAGCTCTGAAACTACTGACTTATAGAAAGCTAAATTATCATAACGTAACATAGGCTACAATTTATTTAAAAAAAATAGAGATCCTTAAGAAAATTGCAATAATGTAACTAAAAGTAGCAAAATTCTGCCTGTAAAATTAATTATATGGCATGTGCTGAGAAAACTATTGATGGTACATACAAATTATGTACTATATGATTAAAGTGCTTATTATTAACAACAAAAAGATCCGGCAGGGAATATATTTAACAATCATAGTTAAATCACAATAGCAGCTTTTATGTTCTAAAATTTAATTAGATCGCCGGTAGAAACAAAAGTTGGTTACATTCGTATCGAAGTCTTAATTCTTATTCTCGATTTGTAGGGAAGGAAGGTAGGTGAGGGTAGGGTAAGTAGGTAGCCAGATGACGGTCGCGAAGGCGCGGGGACAACTTGTATATAATACATTGAACTAACAATGTTAACGTTGTTACAGTTAATTTGGAGAAGAAATGCACCTCAAGCAATGGATATTGCTTGCCAAAGAAAATAAATAAATACACGTGCCCTAACGTAATAAAAAACGATGTGATCGACTGTTTTCCGGAAGAGGTCTACTGTCTAATTGATCACAGATATATTTAAATGTTATGTTAGATCACGGCCCACCTTTTGACCGTGTAAGCACCCTAGCCATAGCCATAGCTGAATATTGGGCCCAACATAACAGATAAGAAGTCGGTAAAAATTGTATTTGCCATCGTCACGCTATGAGTATTTTTTTTTATGTGCTGTTGTATTTTCCCTTTTTAATTGTAATGAACACCATTTGTGTCTATTCCTTAAATAGGTAAGGGATTCGGCTTTGCGATGTGTATGGATTTATAAATATTGTCTGTGATGAATAAAGAAATGTTTTTCTTTTGTCCTTTTTATTTCTTTTATCGATAGTAATGCATATACTCAATTTAACAAAAGGCCCAAGCCAAACCATTTAGGAACGAAAAAATATTTTACACAAAGAATAAACCGACTTCAAAAGCAAAACAGAAAATTCTTTTATTTATCTCTTTTTAGTTTTTTTTTATTATTTATTTTATTTCGGGATAAAAACAGAAGTACAATTAAATGTGATACATACTATCTAACTAAACAAAATACTGATTATACTACTAGCAACACTATCTACTTATCACTAATTTTATTTTATTAATGCTACGTGTTAAAAAAACATTTTAACAAAAAATCAAACCGACTTCCAGAACAAAAAAACTACAAAGCAAAAAAATATATTTCTTTTCCGAAGTCGGTGTCTTTTGAACCCATTTCTTTCAATTTTTCGACACCGACATCGGAAAAGAAAGTTATTTTTTTGCTTTGTAGTTTTTTTGTTCTGGAAGTCGGTTTGATTTTTTGTTAAAATGTTTTTTATTTTTCTCTTTTTAGTTTTGGTAGGTATCTCCAATTAACATGATAATCATTTATGGCCAAAGCACATCTCATGACGATTCCAATAAGCCCAAGCACGACTAGGATACATTGTTTTATTTCAGAGTTCCAGTGCCTACCTTCCGACTTCATCATCAGAATGGTGCCATTTTCATCAATACCATTCATTTATAAGTATTTGCGTCATCATAGTCGGTTAACTATTCGGGATATTTTATACCCGTGACATACATTTAGGAGTTCCAGTGACCATCTGTGGTCTTCTTCATCAGTTGCACTTCACCAAATTATACTTTCTGAGTGCAAATAATTGCATTGTTGAAGAAAATACCAAAATTACTATATGTATGCCTATAATATTTGAGGAGTTCCCTCGATTGCTCTATGATCCCATCATCAGATGCTGACCTGATGACTATGGGACCAACTAGGAAGTATACCCTTCAAAACAAAAGAAGATTTTTTGAAATCGGTCCAGGCTTCTTTGAGTAATCGGCTTTGAAAAATCCGGCGAATTGAGAACCTCCTCCTTTTTTTGAAGACGGTTAAATAAAATGAAAAGAGAATACAAATGAGTGAATGGAGTGAACGATAATTCGTTGATTAATTGAATTTATCCTTCTAACAACGAAATTTATGAAAACAAAAAGAGAAGAAGAGAGAAATACACCACTTAATTATTTATAAAGCTAATTAAGAAGAGAATCGACTACAGATTACCTAAATTGATGTGCTATTTTAGTACACTATATCTTAAAATGAGCAAGTTATATGAAAAAATAACCATAATATCTCAATTCGTGCTGTTTGTCGCTAAGGAGTTCGATTGTATATTCCATATCTTGAAAACTACGTAACCGATTTAGATGAAACTTGCACTTTCCCCCAAGTTGAGAGATACCTAATCGAATAAAAAAATAATGTTCACGATCCGATAAGTAGTTTAATCCGTGGACAAACATACACATGAAGAAATATACACACATACGCTTATGAAATTTGGCGCACATGTTCAAAAGCCCAATTCCTTCAATATTACTTAATTACGTGTCGAATTGATTAGCTCCTTTTTTTGAAGTCCGTAAAAAGAGGGCCGTAAGTATATTTAAATACATGGTTAAATTAAATAAGTTTTAATAATTTACAGACATGACGAGTATCCATATATCTAAACACAATAAACATGCCAATGGGAACATCAGCGAGCCTCCAAAATGTATAAACGCACTGCTTGCAGCAGTCAGTACCGATAGCTTGGCTACTATTTCGACAATCTGGTGTTTCAATACACATTTTACTTTCACATACACGAATCACTAATGCAGTCGCAGCCAAAATCTGCAAATTCACTTACAGCGGCCACTCGAAATAGTAGTGGCCCAGTTGTAACGACCCCGACTTACGCGTCGTGGTCGTGATTTTGAACCCAGGCAGGCGCTTTACTTTGTATAAATTATTTAATCAACACTGCTCTAAAAACAGTGAAGGTTAAACATCGTGAGGAAATCTGACAATAACCAACTCGCAATAGGCCCGTGTGGTGGATTAAGACCAAGACACAGAGAGGATGCCTCTGTCCCAGCAGTGAGAACATTAGATGATGATGATGATGATCACTCGAAGCGGTCAGCATTGACTGCTCCCAACAGTCTGTCTATGGACGCTTTTGGGCTTATTATGTTCTACTTATCTTTGTAAGCTGTTCAACGAAAGCATTTCAATTGATTTTGTAAGTTGAACCACATAAATTCAACCACAATTTCATTTATTTATAATTCAAATAATAATATATACAATTGAATATGTCTAATATTATGACTAATAACAGAACAAAAAAAAAGCTTACTACGCATCAAAAAATTCGTCCACATCGATGTCAATGGGAAACGTGCCCAGAACGCTGGCAGCATTGCCACGTTGAATGGAAATGCTGATTCTCTGGCTAAAGAAAATGTCAGCCCTCTGTTCACGCGAACAGTCGACTAACCGTTTACTTATGTCTCGAAACACTCGGTGAGCACTCGGACCCCATGGACCTAATGTCTCAACCCCAAACGGCTCAAACATATAACTGCCAATAAGGTTGTTATATTTGCGCCGTTTGAGGTTTTCTGCACCAGCAGCAGCCGCCCCAGCACAGCCCGCCGTGCTAAGAAGATGGGATGGCGCAAGGGTATCGACACATGTTGCATCCCACACCAAAGGCCTACCCAACTTCCATGGCATTATGGTCATCCCGTCCGGTCTCTTCCCATCGTCGCGCGCCAAGCCATTGGGTTCTAAAACAGCTGACACCCCGGCGGTGACAAGAGCTCGACGTATGATGTCATTAAGGCTGGCGTGCCGTGCTAACCGACCAGCGCTCCTACTGCAAGATAGGCCATGGTGTCCGAGGCGGTCGACTGCTTCACCACATTGACAACGATGTGGAGCTCCGCTGGGAGTACCTAGGCGCAAACATGTAGCGATCCGGAAGGTACTGTCACTCAACATTGTTCCTATGTTGGGTGACGGTAATACCTGTAGCCAGAGGCCCGACTCCCATTCACCCATAGCCAGTAGGCGAGCACGCTCAGCAGTATTGGTGGACGTATTTATGAGTTTATTCCGTACCAATCTGCAGAGCGGCTCATCCCACTGTATTTGGGAAGATGGGTTTTCGGGCAACGCCGTGTTCGGGCAAGCCACTTTCCAGGCGCACACTGCGTCGGTCGAGCACGGCACTTCATAGTCAACCAGTGACAGGGATAACATTTTAGTGGTTAACGTTTCAGTACTGTGGACCGAAGACAGGAACGCCCGTAGGCTTATACTAGAAATTTTGCGGATGCCGAGCCCACCGAAGCGAATGGGTAGCGTGGCTTGCGTCCAGGCTCGGTCATCCAAGGCCATATTTAAGATAGATGTCAGAGTGCATCGAATAATTTCGTCAATTTTTTTCAGGAGAAGTGGTTGCTTCCATGAAGGGGAAGAGCGGAGAAAATATATAAAATTTGGTCGAAAACAACTATACCGAATGAGAGTAAAAGCCGAATGTAGGTTAATTTTGTAGAGTCTATCCGAAATATCATTAAAATGGTTAATTTTGCCATCAATGAATGAAGAAAAACTGTCTTCCAAAATTGGGGAACCTAGGAGGTGCAGTGAACTTTTATCTAAAATTTTGATCTCTGGGGCTATTGCATAAAATTTCTGTAGGGTCGGTTGTCTGTCGGTACTGTCCCAAAAAAAAAATTCACATTTGGAGTGGTTGAGGTCTAGGCCGATGGATTTGAACTTCTCGTTCAGGAATTTGAAATCTGCTAAAACGGTGTCTACGTCACCTCCTAGTGTTCCATCATCCAAATACCATATGTTAAATTTCGAATTTAGTTTTTGACTGATCGGATGAATAGCCAGACTGAAAATCACTGGCCCGAGAGGGTCACCTTGTTGGCAACAAGATTCTGAAGATTCCAAAAGATTGTCTTTGTATAATAATTTTGATGGGTGCCTATAGCATTGCCACAAAAAGCCGAAAATATTACCACAATTTTATTACCTGTTTTAATAAAATCATGCCGTGAATATGTTTACTGAATATGATAATGTCGTTTATTAAGTTTCGGGCAATGTTACGTTATGTTTCACCGCAAAATGGAATGTCGAAATCTGTTTTTATCGCTCAAAATTGATTGCAAAATGAGTTACAAAATAAAATAAAAGAATTAAAAGAGTAATAAAATTGTTTAATATTTATTTTGCGGTTTGGTTCAGGACGTGGCAATTTAATGGTTACAGAACACACTAATGTTAGGTATATAGCACAAAAGTATTTTTACTATCAAAGGAATCATTGAATGATCCTAAATCTTGCTGGTCTCAAACTGGAATAGGTATGGATAATGTACGGTGCATAAGTAATGGAGGCATTTAGCAAACGTTCGAAACAAATCTATTTTTACCCGACTGCGGGAGGGTAATGATTTTCGATCGTATGTATGTACCTATGAATGCTCTACAGTCCAAATGGCTTGACGGATTATGACATATGACATACGGATTATGAGGTGTCGTTGGATTCTTCTAAATCATAAGAGTGACATATGCTATTTAAAATTTTCAAATATGGCGCGCCTCCGCCACAAAAAAAGGTAGTCATACCATTTTTTTCTATATTATAACATTACGGATGTCAAAAGAAAGCTACTAAATAGACCATTCCAAAAATATATATATCGTAACACTTTTATGTTGCTATTTTGGCACAAATTTTAGCAGTAACTTTGATAGCAAAATAAATCAAGTATAACAGTCAGATTATTTTTTAAATTCACAAAAGCCATATTATTAAGTATTATCACATAACTTATTTCTTTCTTATGTTTTTCTTTTTATAAAAAAACATTGCCCCATACTTGGAATTTCTTCATGAATCGTGGGTGCGTTTTACAAACATTTAAACTCACATACACAAGACACCTAGATCCGGAACAACTATCTGTAGGCCATACAAAAATTAGATCTGTGCGGGAATCGAATACGCGACACGCAGCGCAGTAGCCGATCTCTCAACCACTACGCTAACGCTCGCCTGTCGTATTTGAAGATCTTTTTCATTAATACAAGGTGGGCCAAAAGAAGTCATCCGATGTTGTTTGGCACTCTTTTTTTTCTAAATGAAAAACTTCGATTCTGTTTTTTGATTATGTTTATTTGAACCTTTAGAATTTTATTGGTCAAGTCGAGAAAATTATATCGGCCAAATGGGCGTCGTCACAATTGATTGCCATACGGGCTCGTTTTATGGCGAGAACTTCGGGCGCCAGATTCTCGCACGCGTGTCGAATGTTGTCCTTGAGGGCTTCCAGAGTCTCGGGCTTGCTCCATCCTGTTAGAAGCACATGTCCCTCAGCCCTAATTCATCCAATTGCGGCAGAAAAACTCGGTCAACATGGCCCTATAGCGCGCACCGTCCACTGTTGTCGTTTGGCCAACGGCATTCTCGAAAAAAATGGCCCGATGACTCCTCCAGCGTGAACAGCGCACCATGCAGTCACTTTGAGCGGGTGTAATGGCTCCTCGTGCATCACTCGTGGATTTTTGGTGCCCCAGAAGCGATAGTTTTGTTTGTTCACGAACCCGCTGAGGTGGAAATGAGCCTCATCGCTCATTATGATTTTGGTTGAAACTTCGTCCACTTGTTCCTCGAGATTGAGGATGGCTTGGGCTTAGGTTACGCGCGTTTGGCGGTCGGCAGGCAGCAGCTGATGCACAGACTGGACTTTGTACGGTAACATGCGCAGGTCTTTGACCAAAATTCGCCTTAGGGACGTCCGGCTGATGGCTAATTGCGTGGCACGGCGTCTGGTCGATGTTTCCGGCGACAGCTCGACATAATCGGCAACAGCGGCGATATTCTCGGCAGAACGGGCGCTCCGGGGCCGGACACTCTTGGCAACGTCTCTTGTGGTCCCATACTCTTCAAGGTTGGTGGCCAAACGGCGCAGTGTTTGCGCAGTCGGTGTCGGACGGCTAGGGAATCGGCGACGGAATTCGCGCTGCGCCAACACCACAGGCGAATTGTAACGCAACAAAATAGACACGATTATTCCGCGTTCTTGGGAAGTGTATCGCTCCATGGCTTGTTCACTTGTATTACGACAGATGCAGCTGTCATCATCTTCCTGCCCTTATCCCATGTTACTTGGGGTAGGCGCAACACGTTTTCTTCTTCCATACCGTTCTGTCCCCTGTCACGCTATCACTGACTCCCTTTTCCTTCATATCACTCCTCACACAGTCCATCCATCTTTTCTTTGGGCTTCCTCTTCCTCTCCTTCCATCCACATTTATATTCATTACTCTTTTAGTAACTTTTGTATTCTGCATCTGTCTAGTCCACAAATGTCAAAACAGATTTGACATTGACGGCCATTTGCAAAAATGAGAGCATCTTCCAATAGGGTGATTTCTTTTGAGAAGAAGAAATCTTAAAAAGTCTGAAATAAAACAAATTATTATAAAAGCAAAAAACCCGGCTGCTCATAATATTTAATGTATAGTTATTTTAAAAGTACTAATTTTCTCTTTTCAGTTAATTATTTTTTAGCTGCCTGCTTTTTGTTTTTATAATATTTTTTTTTGTAACAGGCAGGTACAAATTCTGTTCCTTTACTCTTACAGTCCAACAGCACTCCAATACAACCGAGAAAAATCAGGTGCTGGAGGATCTTTACTGCTACTGATAAGAAACTAAAAGATAACTCCAATAACTCCTTGCCTGACCTGAGGATCGAACCTAAGACCCCACGTTTAACAGTGGCGCTTGCGTCCACGAGACCGGCGACGTGGCATTCTTATATATCTATTTGAATATAATATGTATGGTGCTCTTCTACGCTAAATGTATTTGCTGTGGCTTTAAGTGCCATTCTATCAACGGTGTCTTTGGTACCTATTTTTTTTGTCGTTTTGCTACACCGACTTTCGAAAAGATTTTTATTTTCTCTTTTTATTTTTGGTACTCCATCACTAGAAAGTGAGCAACTTCTATAACTAACTCAATTTACACATTCGTGCTGTTTATCGTTAAGGAGTTCGGTAGTTGTACGTTCCATCCGTACGTTTGAAGTAACTTGTACCGTTCCGTAAGTTGAGAGGTATCTAATCCAATACAAAAATAATAGTCACGATCCGAATCTGAAATATGCGTAGACAAACATACATACATACATACACTTATGAAAGTCACACCTGTTTATAAGCTTACATAGAGTAAGATATGTGAATATTATGCAATTCCAACAATATTACAACATTCGTGTCGAATTCATAACCTCCTTTTTTTTAAAGTCGGTAGAAATCACAAAAATGTATGGAAATGTCAAGCCCTATCAAAATGTCACGTGACTCAAAATCTGGGACCGTACCCACTCGACCCGATTAGACTCAACCCGAAGAATAATACCAGATGTTTTAATACCAGTTCAATGCCATTTGTACAAACAGGCAAAATGATATTTAATTCTAAATAACTTATTAATTTACTATTCATAGATTATTTGATATTTTGTTATGATACATAATTTATCCTGGTAGTCAGTGATTTCGTTTCAAAATGTAGCTTTATAAAGATAGCCTCGCTGTAAACGGTTTTCTGGTTCTTACTTTTTCATATTTTAGAAGTTAGTACCTACTTGTTACCCCTAATAATTATAATCACGTCTAACGACTGATCTTGACTTGACTGAGATTGTAATGATAATTAACAATAATCAGTGATTTTTAATACAAAGTACAAAGCGTAAACTATACAACAAAAGGATAAGTACTTACTTGTTTCATTATTGATTTATTTATACAAACATTATATAAAGTTTACATTCTCTGTGGTGCAAGCGTTAAATCAACACTTTGCTGCCTGACTATACATCGACGTTTTTACGCCTATTAAAACAGAAATATGCAGGTATTATTCTTCGGGGCGAGTCTAATCGGGACGAGTGGGTACGGTCCCCAAAATCTTAAGGATTGTTTTTTTTTTGTGTTTTGACCATCGCCATTACTGACATCCAATGGCACATGCTTAGAGCCACTGGTCAACTTTTTGTTGAACCATGTGTCAAGAAAACAAATGACGACGCAACAATCGAAGGTCAACATTAAGGATATTCCATATCACTAATTTTACCTTCATTTTTAGGAATCCCCAAATCTAAACTATGTATTTAGTCAGCGTAATACTAACGTAAGAAGTCTTAAGGACAACGTTGAAATCGTCTGCTAAATGTAAAGGCCATTGGATGAATGTGGGTCAGGATTAGTCAGCATTTTTGTTACATAATGATCTACTGAGTCATCCTTTTATACAAGCTTAAGGAATTATATAATGCTGTTTTAAGACAGCAGAGGTGTGTCTTAGTTATTAAATATAAAGTGTTATGAGAGTTACTTTAATAAATGGATTAGTAAGAAAAATAAAGATCTCCCTACGATTTCGAATGAGCAACCAGTTAGCTTCATATTTCCGGACTGACCAACTCCTTGACCATTCGAAAGTGCCTATAAATGGTTTCATTCACCTCAAGACCGGGCACAGTATAGAAAAAACCGGCCAAGTGGGAATCTAACTCGCACACAGAGGGTTCCGTATAAACAGCTACATTCACCAAAGGTAACATTACTAACGTTTATAAACAATGAAAGCACCGAACATTGCTCTAACGAAGGGACAAAATTAACTTTGCCGTTCGAAAACTGTTGTCCCCATACATCAACTTATAAAATTTTTACTTACCCAAGTACATTTTATAAGTTGGTCGACTATTACTTGTAAAAATGTAAAGCCTACTTACCTGCAATAGTTTTTCTTTTAATTTCGTTATATATAACTACAGCCGTGAATTTTTCAAATATCCAAAAGCAACGAAAAATGGTTTTCACAGACCCGTAATATTTTTAAATGGTACGCCACCAACGATACGCCACTTCATGGGAAAGACGAGAGAAAAAGAAACATTCCTACTTTACGTGTACAGGAGGAACACATTTTTTTTAGTTTTGCACTTGGTCAGCGTGATTAATATGTATATACATCCCAAATTATAGCGTTCTAGTACTTGGAGTCACTAAGCTAAGCTGCGGATGGACGGACAGACGGATATGGCGAAACTATAAGGATTCCTTGTTGACTACGGAACCCTAAAAAAGAGGGAGGAGGAGAGAGAGGACGGAGGGCGGATCCCAAGTAAATGGGATAAGGTCCCTTCGGAAGAAGAAGTAAATGTTTGAGTTTGAACCGACAAAATAATACATTCGAACCTAAGAACAAAGGGCTTGTTAAATTTTAAATATCCGTTTCTTAAATATTACATCATTGTCTAATTCATCGAAAAATATTATGAAACCTAATCAAACATCCTGCTGTATGAGACATTTGGGTTTCCCAAACCTGTATTATAACTACACAGGATATGAAGTGCCATTATTCATTATCAATTCACATGTGCACGATTAAGTAGTATTACTAGTATGTTACGTACAGGACTATATCATTCTCTTAGAAACTTAGCCAGACGCGGTTGTGCTGGAAAAATGTTTTACAGAATATTATTTTTGACGGTCGTTTTAAACGTCGTCGCGTTTAGTTTAGCGGCGTTAAGTGAAGAGTTTGAGGTAGAACCTGGCACTTGTAAGTTTTAAGATTATTTTTTTTATGAGTATTTTTACAATGTTCTCGTTCATTATTTTTAACAGCATTCATTTAAAAAAAGTTCATGAACAATTTCCAATTTCCATGCATTCCTGTGATCCAATTCACTACCTAGTTTACAAATTTTATATTTGGTTTTTTTTTATAAATAATATGTTTGTCAAAACACCTATTTTCTTATTATACCACATCCTCTTGGAAGATGGGTGTTTACAATAAAATAAAAATCATAACGTTTAGTCAGAATATTATATGAATATTTTTGGTCAATTACTTGCGTTTCATAAAATGACAAGAGAAAAATGTCATTCTATCAGCGATGGCGATGGCCAAAATGTGAAGGATTGATTAAGTGACATTTCAATATCGCTTGGCAATCCCATATATTTATAGGTGACATTTTGATAGCTCTTGGCAATCCTACACATTTATAGGTGACATTTTGATAGAGCTTGGCAATCCCATACATTTCTAGGTTGCATTTCGATAGCGCTTGGCAATCCTATACATTTTTGACGTTTTTTCAATCACTATCGCGACGCTTTCCTTGATAGAATGTCACTTGTCTAGAGCTTGTGATAGTAATTTAAATTTTAGTAATGTAGTTTTTTTTTTCATTGACTCTATGGCCCAGGGGCTAAGACCACGCCTCTCGTGCTTGAGGTCGTGGGTTGAACCCACTGGGCAAGTACTAATGTGGCTTTTTCAATTCATTTATATACTTTCTAAGTTTATCTTGGACATCGCTGACAACGGTGAAGGAAAACATCGTGAGGAAATCTGGACTTAGTTTAGTACTCTTTTTACTTTAGTACTCTGGTTTAGTATTTGTAAGTTTGTCGTCTATTGGTGTAATTGCTGCAAGGCGTTCCAGTGCGAGGGTAAACAAATAAGTAAATTCTTAAAAGTGGTAAAGAATTAATTTATCGGAAGTCGCTGTTAAAAACCAAGACACAAAAACAAGAACACCGACTGCCGAAATTGAAGTTATTTTTCAGATTGTAGTGTTTTTATTTTGAAGACGGTTGTACTTTTTTTGTAAAAAAGAATTACACATATGTAGTTCTGAAGTGTTCTTATGTAGGTACACAATCATTTTTATTTTCTTTAGTTTTGAAATGAGTCAAGAGCTTATCTTCGTCCGTAAACAATGGTTGGAGATATTACACATTGCGCACCGTGACTGATTTCTAGGTCAGTAATAACAATGCCTCGTTTCACAATCCGTACTGGAATGGAAATATCTTTTGAAGGGCTAGTTATAGAACATTATTAAGCATTCCAAGTTATCGCACCCGACACACGCAGGGACTGCCTTATAAGGCACCTACAGGGATTTCACTATGTGTTAAATATTTTTGACCAATGGGTTAAGGAAAACAACGCATTGGGAAGAAACCAGCAAGTCAAAGAAACAAAATTTGAAAACATTCTTGACATCTACCTAACCGAACTTAGTATGCGTGGTGCATAATGGCGAAATTACTTTCATAGAGAGGTTTGTGAAATTGATAACTACTTACATTATTGTGTTTTTATTTTCAGCTGGAAATGCACCATTCTTTGAATTACCCTGTATGTCAGTTGGTGGGGTCTGCGCCAGATCGGTAGCCTGTCCCAAAGGTACAAAAGTAGGCATAAGAGGCCTGTGCCCAGTTCAACAAGACCTTGGGATGGAGTGCTGCAAACCACGTAAGTTATTGAACTATTCATGTTAATAATCATAATATATAGGTATAACTATTTTTTCAGACATATTTTGATACAGTAAAATTATTTTACTAACAACTCGGTCTGATTGCCCATCTTTGGCAAAGGTCTCCTCCATTCCTTTCCATTCTCTTCTATTCAATGAAATCCTGGTCCCCGTTTTCCTTGCTATGGCTGGTATGTCATCTTCTTATCTTCGAACCTGTCTTTTGCGCTTCCTTTTTTGCGTTACTGGGATACCAGAACAAATTGGTTTTGCTCCATTCTTACCCGGCTGCGGGCGCGTAATGTTTTTCGAGCGTATGTATGTCCAAAACAAAACTTATTTGGAGATCTTATTCATTCATAAAACTAAAAAGTCTGAAATAAAACAAATTATTATAAAAACATCAAGCCGACTTATAGAATAATTAACTAAAGAGAAAAAACAAGTACTATTATTTTAAAAAAAATATTTTGAGATACTGCAGGCGGCGACAAACCAAAATTAAAGAGAAACTATGAAAACTTTGTTTGTCACCGCTGGCAGTACCTCATAATATTAAAATGTATATTTTAATAGTACTTGTTTTTCTTTTCAGTAAAAAAAATTGTGGCGGCCGTGTTTTTTGTTTTTTATAATCATTTGTTTTTTCAGTACCTTTTATTATGTGGCCTGTCCAATTCCATTTGGATTTCGGAATCCTAGCTATGACATCCATCGTCTACTTTCGTGCGAATTCTAATTGTTTTGTTTCTAATTATGTTGATTTTCTTGATATTCAGTATGCTCCTTTCCATCTCTGTCATTTATTTATTCAGTTCATCTTTTTCTCATTTCATCTTTTTTATTTTATTGGACGGAATATGACCCCAAAAAATTCTAAGCTTTGTTTGAGAGTTGGTAAAGTAATATAAATATGTGTGGAAGAGGACACTGTTACAATGTTGTCCTACTAATCCTAGTAGTATTGCAAATGTAATAATTGCAGAAGTTTGGATGGCTGGATAGATGGATGTTTTTACTCAATTACGCCAGAACGGCTGAACGCATTTGGGCACAATTTGGCACAGAGATAGATATGCCTATACATATATAGCCTGAAATAGCACATAGGCTTTCTGCCTGTTTAATGTTCCCTTGGGATAAAAAATATGTTTTCACGCAGCCGAAGCCGCGGGCAGAAGATAGATAAATAAATTGGGATACAGAGAATGGTGACTATTTATTTTTATATTAAATAAATTTCTAATGAAATATTTTTTTTCAGCGAAGATGACTATAAAATGCAAGTCTAAAGGTGGGAAATGCCTTTCAGCAAATGATTTCAAATGTCCACGAGCATTAAAAGTTGAAGAGGCTACTGATTGTTCATCAGACGAAACATGTTGTGTTTTAAGATAATTTAATAGATCAGTAAAATGTTGTTCGTTTCATTTATTATTTAATAAATAATTCTTCTAATTAGTGGGTATATGTTTCTTTTCTTATTTATTTTTTTGGAAACAAGTATGCTTGTTATCATAATTTACTAATACACTAATTTGTTACCTATCAAAGATAAAACATTATGTAAAGTATATTTTGTTTTTTGAAAGGATGGCTGTGTATTGAAATCATTTAAAGTGGTGTAGAATACAACTACCACCAATGCGCCACTTCGGTTACATAACATTATAATATTTTTGAATAGGTTAAGACAATGACTAGTAATTTTATTAGAGATATTAACTCTTAACCTTCAGCATACAAGGTCGCAAAATTGAAACAACCATTCAGAGCCTTCCCACCTTTTTTTCTTGAACCGACGGAATATTTCTGAGACCTCTTGGTTGCTTTTGTGGTGGTCCTGGAACTTGTTTATGTAACATTTCATATACTTTTTGACGACATCCCAAACAAGCCGGGTTATAAACACCCGGGAGCCACTTTACACGCGTACACACAAGACGCTGGCGCGAGGCGTACGGCTTGTCGAAAATTTTATAAATAAAGAAATAAGTAAATAATTACATAATTTTAGCGTAACAAACGCGTCCTACGTACGTTTAATTGTAGCCATATAAACAAACATTTGCAAGAATGTGTTATTATTATGACAAACCAAAACCAAGCAATATACATTACGTCGACAGCAACGCTTTCTCTGAGGAAGTTGCGGTTTACGTAACGAACGTAACCTGTTATAAAATAAACCTGGTGTAGCATTATTACGTGAGAATATGTATTTTTAGAAAGTATTTATGCTGTGATGATGACGATGATTTTACGCTGTGGTATCAAGTTAAAATTGTTATTAAAGAAACTTGGGTGACATC
The DNA here is from genome assembly GCA_964057195.1 of Orthosia cruda. NCBI lineage: Eukaryota > Metazoa > Arthropoda > Insecta > Lepidoptera > Noctuidae > Orthosia > Orthosia cruda. The sequence continues at coordinate 32,460,640 of OZ059825.1, read as the reverse complement.
TTGTTTCAAATTTGTAATGTAAGTATAAATTAACCGTTAATAGGGCTCACCTCCTTTAATAATGGGACATAAGACGACGACAGTCGCAAACGTCCTTGAGGAAACAAAACGCGCACACGTTTCACACCCGCGCGGCCTATAATTCAGTTGTTTTTTGTACTTTCCTTATTACTATATGACTTAAAAAACCTTAGCTCAAAATGTAGATAATTCATTTGTCTTTGAGATGACGAAATTTCGTAAAAATACACCCAGTGGCTTATACGAAACCCTCTCTGCGCGAGTCAGACTCGCAGTTGGCCGGTTTTTAGGAATGGTTTAGTATGTTAATTCCATTTTATATTATAGGTGGTACTACTACAACCCAACCCTTGGAGAATCCAGCCATAATTTTATACTATGTATTGACTATAGACATGCGATTAGCTATCTACACTTCTCTATAATATTGCTGAACCCTGTACTTACAGCTTATCAAAGTTTTGGCTAGTGTTATTATACCTACTAGGTATTTTCTATCTAGGTAAAAAACCAAGCATAGCCAAACACCAAAGAAAAACATGAAAAGGAAATATAAACATTTATTAAATTAATTAAAATCAGCGCCAACCATCTTCCATAATTATCTAACGAGAAAAGTCATATCTTTATACGTGACACTCATAAATTACCGATTTTTTTTCATATTTAGAACTTTGCAGAGTAACTTTCTCCGTGTTTAAGTAAAAATTATGTTAATCATGAGAAATTGCAGCAATTACATACTTTTTTAAATTTTCAGTTGGTTATTAATTGAATCTTTTTTATTTTCTTTATTAAGAAGATCTATCGTTCTCATTATTCAAAACACAATTCGTCATTATTAAAGTTATTTTAATAAAAAGACACTGCATTTATAAGAATATAAATGTTATTAATTAAATTGTTAGTCTCTGATGAAACTACAAGTTTTATTTTGCAACGTTATTTGGTTTTCATGTTTTAATAAATTACCGTAGTGCACTGGCCTTTAAAAGGGCACAACAGTTTTAAGGCTGCCCAGTATCATATTACTTGCGGACCACTTAGTTATTTTTGCCAACCACTAGAAGCTCAATTCACTTTTTTGCTGACTAAATACGTTTTGTAGCTGACCAGAACTTCCTTAACACTTTAACTACCAGGTGACCGCAAAACAATACTTTTTCTATTGTGTTTCATTGTCTGACTGTTAAGGTGTTAATAAGGATGTAAATATTTGCCAATAAAATATCCTATGTCATAATCCAGACCGTGGTTCACTCTTGTTCCATCATGCCCTTGATATAAACACACAATCACTAGAAAAGCAAATAGAAAAGCCAGGCTTTCACATTTATATCATACTGGCTTTTGCCCGCGACTTCGTCTGCGTAGCATTAGTACTTCGAATAACCTATATTTTCTCAGAGCTTTCATTAATTTGTATATAACCTTTTTTGAGAAATTATTTATTTATTTAATACTTTATGCACACAAACGTACAGAGACGGACTTAATGCCTTGGGCATTTTCTACCAGTCGACCTTTGGGTGATGCAGAGACAAATAGTGGTAGGTGCAATATAAATTCAAGAAAATCACGTTTATTTAATAATACATAAACCAAAACTAAAAATACAATAAATACTCAAAGAATAAACTAAATACACAAATATACATAAACAATTAGTAGTTATTGATAATTATGGAAAATAACCTTTGATTCAACATAACCTTTGTCTTTTCCAGGGTCTAAAACTAACTCCATACCATATTTTATCTAAATCGGTTTAGCGGTTTAAGGTTTACTTATAATAAGGTTTTACTTTCGCATTTATAATAATTAAGTATGACCATCATCATCATCAGCCTTTTAATGTCACACTGCTGAGACATACGCCTCCGCTCTGTAAGCAGTGTCTCAGTGTGGGTTGGTGAATAACACATGTCTTTGAAGTTTTGGTTCTAGGACATGCCGGTTTCTTCAAGATGTTTTCCTTCACCATTTTGGGAGAAGAGGTGATGAATTAATTTACACAAAGTGAAGTTTCTGCCTGGGTTCGAACCCACGACCTACAACATTTAAGTCACGGCGGTCACCACTGCTCTTGTATATTGAATACTAGTAGAATAATAGCAACATCCACCAGAGAGATGCAAATATTTACTAGATGCAGAAACAAAACAACATCTAAACTATTGTTACAGCATTCCATTTCCGACGGCCGAACGTGTACTCAAAAACAATGGATGCAGCCACCCTTTGTAGGGAAGACTAACATAAGTATACATTATACACGACATTATACACAACAATTATTATAATACGTTATAAGCCTGAGTGACGGATAGTAGTTGGGGTATTGTTCGAATTGTTATGGCACATTAGCTATATAAATTTGTATAATTTGCCCTAATCAGGCTTAGTTCTGTACGCTATGTTTTGCTTATGAGTGGGTGGTAGAAACATACATCACGCACATATCTCTAAAGACGTAGGAACTAGTATGGGACTTATTGAAACATTTCTGGCAGAAAAATTCCCGACCGAGAAATGAATGATTTTTGAAACACGATTACGACTGATGGAGTAAAAGTTATCTAATTATGTGGAACCCATAACACGAATGATAGACAGACCAGTATTAAAAGGTAACCAATCCACGTGCTGACCGCAGCGAGCGAAGCTTAACCTCGCAACCTTTTCAGTTTCTGTGTTGTTGCTAATTAACTGAACATTCGTATCAACATAAATAATTAAAAGTGCACAGCAATTAGCCCCTACAGTTGATTCGATACTTAAGTACACCCGGCGCATCCTGAGCACTCAATCATATCCGGTACTAATCTAGCTAACTGGCTAATCATTGTACCACGGCATAAAGCTATTCTCCCACATCTCGTGTCGACATGAAAGGAGTAGATGAAGCAAATTAACTTGGAATCTGAGTAAAAATATTGTTGAAATAAGTTTTCTGCAGAATGTTTGTTTTTTCTTTTATATAATCTTAAATTCTTAAAATATATGATACATGCACAAAGCTGACGGCAACACTTGGGGGTGGCCTATGTCCAGCATTACATTATGACGTCTTTCGGCTGAAATCGTGATGCTGATACAAAAAAAACATGCTAAAGCTGTGAAAGAAATAGAGCATGATCTTACTAATCGTTTAGGTTCAGGTTTCTGCTGAGCAGATTCGGTTTTCAATAAAAAAACGGACTTTGCTTGACTGTAAGTCGAAATCGAACCCTGAAACTTACGCACTTGCAGTTGTGCTTGCTATAGCCATATCAGTGCAATAGTCAATCAATGAAAGCCAGGTGGGCCACTGTAGGCATAACCTGGTCAGATAGGGGTACTGCAATCAGCCACAATGTTACTGCGGAATCACTCCAAACATGATGCCCAATCTCTTGTCCTGTTCCATATGCTAAAACAACTGCACCATGCGAGACCTTTGCGTGGTCAGCGGTAAGACTATCGACGTGGCTGAGTATTGGTCGAAGAAAATTTAAAAAGGAGAAAATTAACGACACGAAGATATCTGTTGTTAGACATAGGCTTCTCTCAAGCTGGGCCACAATACTCTGATTATCCCTTCTGCTTCCAATATTTTTCAGCTTCCTTTTTAAAGTCCTCAGTCCACCTAACGAGGCAGTCATTTCGTCACAAAATATACCGAGTATTTTATAAAATTCTCGCAACTGGTTTAAAATAATACGTGATGTTCCACGTTAAATGTTAACGTGGTTTAGCAGCAGCCCGTTTGCATATATTCGGCAAACTGCTGACGTTCATATTTTGTACTTTGTGACGTGACTGCACACTAAAGAGTCAACTTTATTCTTTATTTTAGTACACTTAGTGTTATTTTGGGAGTTAGTGTTTGGTAAAAGTTACATAAGTTTTGGTTAGAGATACTGATATCTATATCTATAAAAGCGAAAGGTCAATCAACGCACAGCCAAAACTGCTACGCCTAGAAGTATGAAATTTGGCAGAAAGGTTCATCAAGTGACGTAAGTGTGCACTAAGAAAGGATTTTTGGAAATTCCACCCCTAAGAGGATAAAATGGGGGTTGAAAGTTTGTATGAAGAATCTAATAGCCTCGGCCAAAATTTTTGAAACTTAGCAAAAATTGTATTATTTGTAAATGATAAAGATTGACATTATTAGTTTTTCGAAACTACCCTAAAATGATGATTTTGGGGTAGTTTCGAAATGGGTGTTGAAGTTTGTATCAAAAAATCTGATTTCTTGGGTCAATAAACATGAAACTTGACATAAATACCAAACTAAATAAACAATAAAGGCTTTCATTGTTAGTTTTTCGAAACTAACCCCAAAGCATGATTTAGGGGATGTTATTTTCTTTTGAAGAATCTTACATCTTGGGTTAATAAACATGAAACTTGACATAAATACTAACCTCAATAAACAATAAAGGTTATCATTATTAGTCTCTTGAAACAACCCCCAAACTCGATTTAGGGGGTGTTGAAGTTTGTATGGAAAAATCTGACTTCTTGGGTCAATAAATGGAACTTGCTACAAATATTAACCTATATGAATAATATAGGTTGTTCTTATTATTATTTGAAACTACCCCCAAAAGACGATTAAAGGGTGTTGAAGCTTTTTTGAAGAATTTTATTACTTTAGTTAATAAACATGAAACTTGACACAAATAAACAATAAAGGCTTTCATTTTTATTTTTTCGAAACAACCCCCAAAAGATGATATAGGGGCTGTTAATTGTTTTGGAGAATCTTATAGCTTGGGTTAATAAGCATGAAACTTGACATAAACACCAACCTCAATGAACAATAAAGGTTTTTTTGCAACTACCCCCAAAAGACGATTTAGGGTGTATTACATTGTTTTTGATGAATCTTATTTATTGGGTTAATACATTTGAAAATTGTCATAAATACCATACTAAGTAAACAATAAAGGTTGTCATTATTAGTTTTTCGAAACTATGGCCAAATGATGATTTAGGGGGCGTTGAAGTTTGTATGGAAGAATTTGATTTCTTGGGTCAGTAAACTTGAAACTTGACATAAATACCAACCTAAATAAACAATAAAGGTTGTCATTATTAGTTTTAGTTATCTACTCCCAAAATACGATTTAGGGGGTGTAAAAGTGTTTTTGAAGAATCTTATTTCTTGGGTTAATAAATTTGAAACATGGCACAAATACCAACCTAAGGAAACAATAAAGGTTGTCATTATAAGTTTTTCGAAACTAACTCAAGCTAAGAATCGTACTGGACAGGGTTTCGTTTTTGACGTGGGATTCAATCTTGCGCAATTTTGCGGCCATTCAACCTTTAAGGAGCTGGAAAGGGTAAAAATTATAATTAATTTTTGGTCGCCTTCACTAACTGCATATAAGAAAATCAATTATAGCATAAACGAAATCACGCGAACAAAGTCGCGGGCGGAGAGCTAGTCTATATATATAAAAATCAATGCCACTTTACGTTCTATTTTTATAACTCAAGAACGGGCTCACCTATCCAAACCAAATGTTTAGGTTTTGTTCGAACTATTTCGTAGATGGTTTATGTGAAGTTTGTAGTTTTTTTTTTTTTCTAATTTTAATTTGTGTAGGTTGGGTAGGGTATGGTAAGTACGCTAGGGTAGGTAGGATAGGGTAGGGTAGTGTAGGTAGGGTAAGGTAGATAGGGTAGGGTAGGTAGGGTAGGGTAGGCAGGGTAGTGTAGGTAGGGTAGTTAGGGTAGGGTAGGGTAGGTAGGGTAGATGAATGTTTGGTGTTTTTATGGCAAAACAAAGTTTGCTGGGTCAGCTAATTTATTATAAAAATTGGTTAAATTTCAAGCTTTTACACTTGAACATATTTTTTTTTTAATTTTTTTTTATCATTTTATATGTGGCGAGCCTAAGGTCCTCCAAAGTGCAGGTGTATGGGTACTTGGGACACTCCAGCATGTGTACCATATCTTGCTCGCCACTGACGCCGCAATCGGGGTGGCCCCCTACTGGGCCCACAATCTATAAAGAGTTTACCATCGACTCGAAAAGAAGAAGAAGATTTTATATGTCTTTGGGACTTTTGAAGAGCGTACCAGGGGCTGAAAACAACTCGCTCTTGTGAGACATGTAGCATGAAATGTAACACCAACCGACAATTATCCCTAAACGCTGGTGCAGAACTATTGCAAAATATGTAGACAAAACACATTGGGCTATGGGTTTGGGAGGTTTCGTGGAACGATTACCTAAAACTATAGAAGGGCTATTGGCCACCTGCCTGACCACTGTTTTTCTACAAAGCTATAAAATGGCAGGGAATGACTTATACACTCAAATAATGGGCCCCTCCATAAACGGTCGCTAGCACTTTAGTGACGTACCGTCAAGACGGCAACATACACGGAGGTACTTGAGGAGTGGAAGATATACCATACGAATCTCCACTCAGGCCTGCCAATTAAGGCAAGAGAGAGGTGGGAGCTTTGTTCCCCGCCAGTGTTCACTCCGAGCGGCCAATAAAGGCAAGCCGGAGATGAGGAGCAAGACTTCCCCAGGAGAAGGTCCATGGAGTTACCACTGCCCACCAGTTCCTTGCTTGGTTGCCTGGTATAGTGTGCCGCCTTATATACCGAAAGGTGGGTGAAGGGGGCCACTATAGAAAATCTCAGTAAAAAGGGGGTATGCCCACCAGTTCGCCACAAAGCTGCCCTGCGGATTGTATCTCTCTTGATCTGGCCCCTCACCCTAGACATATTGCAGCAAAGTAGAACCTACCATCACCGACCTGGGATTCATTGGAGGGCGCAAACTCCACCACGACGTCAACGTAGAGATACTGCGGTGGGGTATTATTGTTAGGCTCGCGTTTGACCACTTTCTCACTTGATGATGTAATCTGATAATTTAATCTGAGAAGAAACACTGAAATAAACTTAGAAGTAAGTCTATTTTTAAGTTTATAGAATCCGTAGTTGTCTAATCATATGAGAATGTACTTTTGGAGAAAGCACCACACAGATTTGTGTGCACCTGTCCAGACAGTGCAAATATTTGTCAATTATCGTGCAGCTCATTTCATCAGTAACTCTAAATTTCAAGGAGCTCAACAATCCGACGAATAATAATAAATAAGGGACATTTTGATAAGCCGCAATAAGTACTCAATCTTGAAAAATGATAATTGCCTTTTAACATATGTATGTACTAAAATGGTATTCAGTTTTGCGTAAGTTTTTTACACATAAACAACAATTATTGTATTACGTGAAGAATGATTAATTCATGCCACGGTTTAATAAAAACATTTCGTGAAAAAAAAACTAAGCATGCAATTTGTGGAATATGTATGTACGATCTAGGAAAACATTAACGAGACCAATTTTCCACCAAACAATTTATCGAGCTTTCATCAAACATGTCCACAATAAAAAAATACAAAACCTACATCATTCCGTCCCTTAGAACAAGTTTCCAATAACAATTGCCGATCGCTCACAAATCACCAATCCAATTAGTGCAATCGTCAAATTGAAACAAAGTGCAGTTTATCAAACTGTCGTCTGAATTTGAAAAAAAGAACGAACTAAAAACACCGAGTCATTCCGTTGAAGATTTTAATTCAAGTGAAAGGAAACTTTTCTTGTTGCGAACGAGTTTCACGCGAGAGAGACCGGCCTGATTAATGGTAGTTCGCCGGAGATAAAAAAAGAACGCGGCTCCTTGCTTGTGTTTAAAAAAAGCCGTTACACAAGTCACAATTTGGTGACGTCAACATGTTATTGATGTGTTTCTTGTTCTCCGTGTGTCTGGGTCGTGATTTCAGGACTCGACGAGTGAAAAATGGCTTCTAGTTGGAAGAGAGTGAGAAGCTTGTTAGCGATGCTGCAACCCGTTTCTGTTTTCTGATTAAGCTGTCTTTTTTTGGGAAGTTTTTTTTTTCACGTCTTATCTGTACCTAAGCCTTTTTCCAATTAAGCCAAACTAAGATTAAAATGTTATTATTGCGTGCATTTTAGTTTATTCTGATCCCTTGTTCGCTTTATGACAAATTCGCTTTACGGCAGAAGTATAGTGAACTTGATTTATCTATATCTGTAAAACTTATTAATAAAGATCCCCTTCATTCTTTATTAGTATATACGCGGAGTAAAGTTATGGACAACTTAAAGATTGAAAACTATACAGTTATAATCGGTTGTATTTTAACTTCCTTAATACTGGTTACACTTATCGTAATATATCCAAACCAATGTTTAGTGTCTTTGACGAATAATTTTTATCCGAACGCTCCAAATATTTTTCCTCTGTGTTTCTTTTCATTATAGTTATAACCCCATATGAAATAAAAATTTTGTAAGATGTCCTATATATCTGAGACTTGCGTAGTATCGTGAACGATAAGACCTTCCTAACATGGATATACTCTTACTCAAATATAGCCAGCCTATATAACCGAAACGAGGCCAGTTCAAATCAATTCCTAGTGTATCAGGATCTGACTGCAAGCCGACATACCTACCTACTACGCCCATGAACAGAGTCGCAATTAGTCCACAAGCCTAATTGAAAGCAAGGTTGATTGAGGATAAAATTACTCTATATTTTGACTCAATGGCAATACGTTGGATATCAACTATCCGTTGCTATTTTCAAATTTCTTGCATAGAAAGATACCTATGAACGATTTTCCTTGCCTCATCGAAATAGTAATAGTAACTTTGTCTACTACAAAAACTCAGCAACTACGACGACACCATTTGTATATTTAGGCTCGTGCTTGACCTCTCTCTTACCAGCTAATGGTAAGCAACGATGTGGTCGACGGTGAAGCACGCTTGCCTAGAAGTAACCTATTCACTCTTGACTTAAAGGCCCCGAGTTTGTAGCTATCGGGAAACACAGACTCCGGCCGAGAATTCCACTTCCAATTCCAGGTGTACGCATAATGAAAGTATTTTCGAAACTATTGTGAGTATGAGTGAGATACCTACTCGTATCTACCGATGGTGCATCGCAGTTGGAGTGTACGTAACGGGGCATCCAAGAAAAAAACTTTGAAAATTTTCAGCCAAGAAAATAATATTTTCGTATATCGTTTATTTTCTCGATCCTATCGACAACGGTTACAACTAAATATGAGGTTACAAGCGTTCTGGTGTTTTTTGTCTCCGACCAGCCCTTCGCCGTAAAAATGATGTCGAAGAAATCCTTTAACAGACGCGTTTGGGTTTAATTTTTTTATATATATTTTTTTTGGACTTGGCATAACTTTCTTGATTATATCGTTTAAAATACCTAAATATAAGGCTAAAAGGATCTTGGTGTTTTTTTGGCTCCGATCAGTCGTTTTTGGTTAAAATTATGTCGATAAAATATATCGAATCCGTTCCAAAACCGAATCATGGCACCCGACTTCATGTTTTCTTTTGGGTGCTACTCCTAGAATGTCCTAGAGAGACCGGAGGAACGAAAGTAGAGAAACCCCCGCCCGCTGTAATAAAACATAGTCGCTGTACGAGCCAAAGCGGAGGCGACCAGCGAGCCGAAGCTTCGGACGTGAGCATGGGTGCCTATCATTTGTTACGTAAGGTACTGCACTTCTCGCAGCAACGGAGACGATGCAAAAGCAATGGGGTTGTTAGTGTCAGGGCAATCGAATTCCAAAGCCACTCCCAAGGTCACTTGACCATATCCTCCAAGGTCACTTGACCTTGACCTCCTAAGTATCATGACCTGGCATGATAATATTGACCTTGTCCTCAAAGTCACTTATCCTTGACCCTAAATTAATTTAACCTTGGCCTCAAGGTCACTTGCTACGAATATCAACCTGTTATAGCTCCTGAGAATCGAGGTCCTTGACTTTTAGAATTTTGATTTTAACCTCATGGTCAATGTAGCTGATATCAAGGTCAGTGATCTTAGAAAAAACGTGGCTCTTAACGTTCGGATATTGACCTTGATCTCAAGGTCCATGATGATCTCCTACCCTACTATTCCCATATCCCATCGATTCCCGAAGGCTTGATAAGGTGATGATTTTTGGTCTGGAGTTTTGACTCGACCAGTGCCTCATGCAATTATTCTGCCTAGCCTTGTCCCAACTATAAATATTGGGCTCGGTTTCCAGTCTAATCATGCGTCGTCGTATTTTGTTTTGTTTACTGTGTGTATTGTGTTTTTTTTTTATATTTAGTTGTATATATTATCATTGTACGTAGGACAGAAAGTCTGAAATAAATATTAATTCATATATTTTTTGTGTATTTTATCTATGGGTCTTAGTTGCCTGAAAAGAAAGAATTATTATTATTATTTATTTAAGTCGTGTACCAGTATTTTACATGGTGCGACTACTTATCTGATTTCCACAACTCAGTAACTGGGCATCACGATACTCTTTGGCTAGATTCGTATAGGCTTAAGACTTTTGAACTCCTGACTCCTCGTAACTACAATAGCCAATACTGTATTTTGTACTCGTTTAGTCATAAGTCAGTACTTAAGACTAAACGAGTACAAAATACAGTATTGAAAATAGAGCAGTATGGAAACTTATTTACACTCTAAAAAATATAAATTACACATATATTTTCCCGTCTCTCAGTTTTAAAATATAATTATTTCAGAAGCCATTTGCATAAACAAGACTCAGATTTAAAAATAATGCCGACCCTCTTAATTATTCCAAAAAACTGTTAACTATACAAATCTTTAAGCAACACGTGCTGCACAGAATTTTTTGTATTTTTTTTCGCTTCCGCTTCGTACGAAGGCAACTAATTTATGCAGAGACAGCATTTGCCAGTTTACTCGACAAAATGATGCGATAATCCGGCAATTTTTATATAAACTGCGAATATATTTTTAACAATAGAATATCTTATCGCCGTTGATCCGTCTGACTTCATTAATTTTTAATATTTGTTTGTAAATGGCGGTTTCCTTGGTCTACCGGATTATTCGTAAAAACTCTCATTGTTGCTGTTTATCCACAAGAAAATTAAACGCTGCTTAGCAATGCGGTTTTTTGTCTATTTGTGTTTTAATCCATTGGTGCATAAGGAAGGCCAAAGAAAAGATGGATGGACTGTTTGAAGGGTGATATGGAAGAAAAGGAGGCAAGGCAGGAAGATGATGGTGCATAAGCTTTTAAAAACAAGTATCCTCATCTCTCTATCAATTAGGATTCCTTATAATAGGTTCGCCAATCAAACATATATATATATATATATATATATTTGCCCTTATCATAATAACACGTTTTCTCCTTCCATACCATCTTTTCTTTGGCCTTGCTCTCCCTCGCAATCCCTCCACATGTATATTCATAACTGTTTTAGTAACATGCGTTTCATCCCTCCTCATCACATGAGAAAAGTTGAAAGGAAACCGTTTGCCCTGGTTTAGTTACCAGGACTAATGGTTTCCTTTCAACTTTTCTGTCAGTGGCGCCACTTTCAAACTTCTTCTAATATTAGGGGTTAAAGTATGAAATTGCCGATTTGTACTGAAAAATTGAAATCAGTATTTTTTTTACTTTAACATATTTATTTAATCAAAATAATTACCATTATTATCTATACATTTCTGCCATCTAATAGGAAGGTAATTTATGTATTTGCGATAGAACTCTGGTGATCTGGATTCGACAAAATGTGTGAAAGCATTTTGGACTGCCTCCTGATAAGAAAACTTTGGCTCGGATCGGCTTCTACCATCTCTTTCATTTCATTGTTATTCACCTGTGTGGGCGGTCTTCCACGTGGTTCGTTCTTCAAATCAAAGTTTCCATCACGAAAGAGTTAGCAGTCTACTCTCCAACTGCAACATTGATATTGCGATGTTTCTGCCGCGTTAGTTCCGCGTCCTAATGAATAAGAGCGATTCTCCGAAACGCACAGTGTGCAATAAAGTCGAGGATGTACAACATTTGCTGATGGATTATGTCAGAAATAAAGATGAATGTGAATCACTCATGATCGAGCTAACACTAAACAGATTACAATATTATCTTTATCATGTTCAGGGACCACAAACAATTTTTGTGAGTTAATGACAGTTCTTACTGATTGAGTGATTCACTTTCTTTGTTTTTAATAGGTACCTAACCTACCTATAATAAATATTATAAATAAAAGGGTTTGATGGGGTTGTCATATCTAAGATAAAAACCGCTAAATAAAAAGGGTACCATGTGAAAAAAGTTTCACTCAAAAATCTCAAACCATGAAGGTTCAATGTCAATTCGAAGTACCTATTACAATAAAACGGCAATTTCATACTTTAATCCCTATTATACTCATTTTTCACTTTATCAATTTTGGTCACTCCGCACATCCATCTCAACATTCTCATCTCTGCTACATGCAATCTCTTTTCATCCATCTTTTTCACAGCTCAACATTCTGATCCATACAGTATGGCAGGTCTTATCACGGACTTGTAGATTTTCCCCTTTAATTTGAGTGGCAACCGTGGGTCGCAAGTTGTTCCAGTGACCTGACATCATTTCATCCATCCTGAATTTATCCAGCGCGTAACATCTCGGTCTACCTCGCCATCTCCTTGGACAAGCAAAACTTGGTACCGGAAGTCGAAGCAGATCGGTATGAGAATTCCAGCAAGAGCTATGGACACGGAACTGGAGAGAGTGCCAAAATCGCAGAACAAGTATTATTTTAGTTCTAATCAATTTAAGGCCAACACTCTTCTGCCTGTGACACCTAACCTCTTATCTGCTCTGGATCTCTAGGCCACTCTCGGCAACCAGCACAATGTCATCGGCAAACAGCATACACCAGGGTCCCTCTTCCTGTATGTCCGACGTCAGAGCGTCCATTATCATAAGGAAGAGTTAGAGACGGTGGGCCAATCCTTGGTTTCCACCGCGGACTGCCATACTGATGCTGCTAATATCGTACTTGGGTACTGCATCGACTGTACATCACTCGAATCAACTCACCAATCAAACATAATAAGGCTAAATTGTAGTTTAATGGTGGAAATATAGCTGATACTTCGCAGCCAGGAATTGTTTCATTAGTCCCCAAATCCATAGTTCACGTAACTAGACAGGCCAAAACTTTAGCTACAGCTAATTTCATCCCTTCATCACCTCTTAAAACCACAATTGCCTAGATCCAAAATCCTAAACAACATCACAAAATGGTTACAAATAAACACAACATTTTATTCGGTCATCCTCTCTCATTGGGCCAATAAAAGAATTCCTTGTACACATAGACTACCTACATATAAACAGTAAGCCAATTTACGTCCCTGTATTCCTCTAATCACGGGGCCCAAAAAGAACAAAAAAGAATTAGGAATTTAGTACAAACACGTGTAGTCGAGTAGTGTAGAAAAAGTTTGTAGATGTACGAAACTATTTTATTAGTTTTTGTACTTTTGGTCTTTATTTTTCTTTGTAGTCTCACTAATCCCTATTTTCTGTCCCTTCTTCTTCTTGACAGTTTTTTTATGTGTGTGTACATTAATGAATAAAAATAAAACATCGAGATTTATCACTAATGTTTCTTTCTCAAGTTCATCATGCTTCTTTTTTAGGGCTGTTTTTTATTTATTTTACCGTGTTTTTTAAACATTATTGTCTTTTTTTTTGTCACTATAATATTTCAGTTTGTTTTTTGGGACCTTCCCACCGCTATATTCCCAAACCAATGCAATTCCTGAAAGCCAGAATCAACAGTGGCGCTCACCAGAAAAGCGCTGAAGCAATGAAGCTCTACAAAATCCCGGCGAATGAACGGCAACGAAATCGCTTCAGCCAAACGCAAGAAAATCGCGTACAAACATACAAATATACGGGTCAAACTGAGAATCCCAAGTCGGTTATAAATGTCAGCGATTACACATACAATGTAGCCCAGTGGTTAAGAACTCGCCTCTCGAGGGTTCAAATCCGGGCTTGTAACTTGTAACAGTGACTTTTTCAATTCATAATATGTACTGGCTTACTCATCGTATATCTTGGATATCACTGTCAACGGCGAAGGAAAGCATTGTGAAGAAACCTGGATCCATCATCGTCTTGAGCAAGCGTTTTGATCCATGCTCATGACTTCTCTTTATGAGAAGAGGCCTTTGCACTGCAGTGGGACATATTTTAGTATTATTATACATACAATTCTGATATTTTGCTCATCGTTTCATAACCAAGTTATAAAAAACTTAACACAGCAGCTAGCCAATAGAATTTCCATCTACCTACTTATGCACTATTCAGAGGCACATGTTAGTTTAGTACGTGACTCGAGCACTGCCAACACAATTCCCACTAAAGTTCTACTACGTAATGGAAAAGAGTGCCTCGGCGCATACGGATTCCCTACTACTGAATGAGAACGAATGTTAAAAAGTAGCTAATAAAATTGTATTTAGAAGTTTTTAGTTTTCTGGGATGTGGTTCAGTCTTAAATGGAGTTGACCTTAACTCAACCGGGTTAAAATTTGAGGGAAGCCAAAGGGAAAGAACCCCTGTTGTGGGACGATATACATTTACAGAAACCAGTAACCAGAAGTCCAAGAAGACCTAAACCTCACTATTTTTTTAAGTATTGTTTGATTAGGCATCAGTGGGTGGTTTCTATGTTTTGCATGTTAGAAGTTGGCTTGTTGCATAAACTATTTCCGGCTTATGATTTTTCGGAAATCTTGAGACAAATACCCAATTCTGAAAAAAAAATTGGGTTTTGTGAACCTTCTCCTTTGCTAGAAAGAATTTATTTTTATTAAGGTTTCATGACAAAAAATTGCTTATAAGATGATTTTTGAATTCGGGCTTCCACTATGTACTCTACATAGATAAATAGAAAAAAGATAATTAAAGAAGTTTCATAAAAATACTAACAAATAAATTTGAAGTTGGTTAGAGGCGTACAAAAATAATTATTAGAAAAGTTTTTAATAAGATCTTTAGAGCAGCCATGACAATTGTGGTTGACATGACGTTTGACGACTTTGACAGTTTTAAGAAGTGACGTCTTTGAGTCTTTTTTGTTTTGACTTTGAATTGGTTGTGCTCCGGCGTTTTTAGTGGTTGGTTTCTGTTTTTAGACCCAGTTTGCTACTACGGGCATTGATTGATTGACTCTAAGATTGACCTTATACGTATTTCTTACTACTAGACTGTGTACCAAAATTTTTTGTTTAGCTAAAATGAAATCTATCATCATACACCTAGGTTAGCAATTTCCTTATAAACGGTAGCTAACCAAAAGCGGTCCTGGCGAGAGGGTTTCCGCTGGTAGTATGTCCTTGTCTGACATCTTGCTAGCTCAACTAATCATTGGGTTTGGTAGAAATGGTTGAAAATGTTATATTTTCTTTTTATGTTATACCAAAACGAACAATTCATAGACTTTGACACGTATTTCAATATTTCTAGATAAGTATATAATATTTCTACAGTTCCTATATTTAATCAACTCGTTGTATTTAAAAAAAATATTCATTAATACTGAGTAAGAGTAGTACTTTTAAATGTTTGGGTCTGGTAATACTAAATGTAGGATGGTCGTTTGCGGACTTTTTGCGGACTTTGTTCGAGTGAAATTCAGCGGCTGTTAATATTATTTGCAAATTGATTCCTATTGGAATATAATTGGTGTAGTTTTATTTCTCAACTGTGTATGCAACTGGACAATATGTGAAATCATAGAGATTCTTTGAGGTATATTTAGCTGCCGGTATTTCAAAGCACCGTCAGAAGACTGCAGGGTCATCTAACGCCTCTCCTTCATGAGCTGGAGAGTAGGATCAGAGAGCTTTTTGTTCGAATCTGTACGATGGTCTTGAAGAATGAAACTTGAAGAGACTTGGGATTTGAGAATTATTGAGTCCTCCCCCTCTCTTCGAACTTCAGATAATCCTTTAATACTCCATCGTAAACTGCTCAATTCCTCTTCGAGTTCGGTGATTTTTTCGTCGGTCCGGAGTGTGCGCGTGTTGTACGTTGCCAGGTCCAGTCGTCGGTATTTGTTGGGGTAGCCGTATCTCGTCCGGGATTCTTAACACCCCTTGCCATACCGTAACTTCGACCGATACCGTAGTCGAGGGTACAGGCTTCCGGGCAATAGGGGCAATGTTTTATTTGTGCTATTAATGGGGAGTGCTTTGCAGGCGGGTTGGCGATCGCAGTATGGTTGTTACAAGTGCACAGAGAACGCTGCTGCCCATTCTCTGGTTTTTCCCTTAGTCGCCTCTTACGACACCCATGGGCAAACATGGGATGGTGAAATTCTTTTCGCCCGACACCATACGGTTAGTGATGTAGATACCAAAAAATATAAACACCTTTTTTATTAACTATGAATTAGGTAGGTATGGTATGACGCAGTTAGGTAGCATCAACGGTACACATCGGAATACTTCAACTATCGTTTTTACAATAAATTTGTCCCATGTTCTGTTTGGTCATGGTCACCTCATTAGAAAGAGACACACTACTAAAGGGAGCCCTCTCGCTCGGACCGGTTTTTGCGCCATAGTGCACAGTCTAGCAGTAAGGTCTTTGTAAATCGCAGATATTACGATACACGTCAACAAACCTCATTGTTAAAATTACATTTTTCGCATAATGCTGATCTGATCCATCATGTTTCATTTTTGCTCTCCTTGTCCAAGTTAATTTGAATGTACGTTGAAACTGCTAGCCCAGGCCCCATACATTTTGGGCACGCCACAATTGCGGCGATAAGGCCCCTCTTTGAGGAGTGGCTTGAGAGGTGCCACGGCGTCCTCACCTTCCGCCTGACGCAAGTCCTCACCGGCCATGGCTGTTTCGGGAGGTTCCTGTTCAGGATTAGGCGGGAGGAAACGCCCGGGTGTCACCATTATGTGGATCGCCCGGAGGACACGGTGGAGCATACGGTGGAGATCTGCCCCGCTTGGGCTGGGCACCGCCGTGTCCTCGTGGAGGCGATCGGCGGTGGCAACCTCTCGCGTCCGGCCCTGGTTCAAGCCATGTTACGGAGCGAGAGGGTGTGGGAAGCTGTCTCCTCCTTCTGCGAAGCAGTAATGCTTGCGAAGGAGGAGGCGGAACGCATGAGGGAGACGCAACGGAGACGCCTTCACGCCCCTAGCCACCGCAGGAGACGCCCTGGGAGTCAGGAGTCGCAAGCCGATTCCCGGCCACCGCGGGCGCGGGCATGCGGACGGCGAGAAATGGGTAACTCACCGTCCGATAAGGACCAGGCCCGAGTCGACGGCGCGTTGTGTTCCACGCGCGCCTCAAAGAGATGTCAGCAGAACAGACGGGGTCCACCAGGGCCGATGCCTGTCTGGGTCGCGGATAAATTTGAAAAAGAGTTACCGCGGCCCTGACTCAAGCAACTGAAGGAACACGGGTGGGTTTTAGTCAGTAAAAGTCTGACACGCCCTCCCGCCTCACCCAGAGCGGGCGAAATCATTGGATGATTTCCCACCCAAAAAAAAAAAATAAAAAAAAAAATAAAGGCCCCATACATTTAGTCAGTAAAAGTCTGACACGCCCTTCCGCTTCACCCAGAGCGGGAGAACCTTAAAAAAAAGGCCCATACATTTACACTTGTTCATGATAAAACTTTAACATTTTGTTGCTATTAAGAAAAAAGTTCGCAAGTCTCAATTATTTTCGTGAGTTTATAAACGTTATTGAGACGACAAATTGTATAATCAACTAGACAATATACTCAAAAAAAAAACACTGTTTACGTTGATAATAATGAAATGAAAAACCTCCAATAAAGTTCAGTAATTCAAACTGAAACCAGAATGCTTTTCTAGAGCGAACACACTCGTTTAAAACCACGAGCGTTCCATTTGATTTCACCATACATACACGAGCATTTGGACTTTTATTTACCCGTTTTCAAGCTGCAACTAGATCCAGCCATCTAGCCACTAACCCTCCGATATAGCGTAGAACGGGCAAGTCATTAGTTTCTCTGGTTAGTGCGTCCCGTATTGCCGATGGCAACAAGTGTTAGTGTCAAAATTGTAGGATTGAAAAGGAATTTTAGTTTGCTGGTTTCCTGGTTTATTTAATTTGAGTCTTGGAATAGAATAGCTATTACAGCGTGTAACGAAAAGGTGCGATGATATTTTAAAAAGTGTACCTGCCCATGTACATGAACAAATTTATCCAAGGAAGTTCCTTAGATACATTTTTTCATGTACATGGGAACATGTAGATAGAGAAAACCCAAAATAATATGGATTTTCCCTACAAGGTTATTGTCAGGCTGACGAAAATTTGTATGGGAGGTAAAATTTTTACATTCTATATCCTCAATAAATTTTTATCGATATCATAGCCACAGTGTCGATTGGAGCGGAGGAGTTTTTTATATAATTTCAAAATATTGGTTATTGAGGTCTTCAAAAATATTTAAATACCGAGAAAATACAATGTTCAATTACAAACACAGCACACCAATTTACTAAAGTGTAGAAATAAATCACGCATAATATGACAAACACGCGTAACTAGTGGCTCAAAATAGATACAAATCGTGTTCAATTAGATCAGTAATGTGAGTAATTCATCAACTCGTCCTACATACCTACAGCCCATTTAGTACTATTTACAGAAAATCAAAATAAATAATATTTTCATTCTGCAACTCGTCCCACGTTTCTTTTTGTGTGGAATTTTAACTTTATCACCGTTTGATACAGTTACTTAGACAAGGTAATTATAACAATACTAGCTTCTGCTAGCGGCTTCGCCCGCGTGAATGTCGAAAATTATCCCAAGGGAACATAATCCCGGGATTAAAAGTATCCTATGTGCTATTCCAGACTATAATCTATTTGTGTGCTAAATTTTATCCAGATCCGTCCTGCCGTTTGTGCGTGATGATGCATGCGTGCATCTTCATAGCACTGGAAGACATGTTCTTCACTTTCTTATTTCGTGTCCATCCAATTAATATTGAGTAGGACATTAACAAACACACTCACAGACTTTTCGCCTTTATAATATTAAGCGTGATTAAAAAAACCCAGTACCTACTTTATAATATGTTTCTAGAAAAACAGTTTATTGTTTCATTTTACAAGCAAACGCACAAATTCAAGTGTTATCCGAAATTAATATGAATGGTAGATATGTATGATTTTCGGTTATTATCAGGTACGTAAACAATGGATCTATAATTAGATACAATAAAATCTTTTGTTTTGATCAGTGATGTTTCTGCAGTTATTATCTATATTGTGAATGCTCGTGTGATATTTGGTGTCAAATTTGTGACGATTAAATCTTTTATGTTTATACGTAACAATGTTGTGATGATTAAATATTTTATAAGAAATTTTTTTTTGTTGTTTTCACACAAACACTTTTGCTACTGATTGTACCCTTTCTCATTTTGATAGTAACGAGGGACGAGTTGCAGAATGGAAATATTATTTATTTTCATTTTCTACAAGAGTTGATGAATTACTAAGGAATGTAATGTTCAAAACGTTAAAGTAGAATGAAGATGATGGAACAGTTGTAATTTTAAATCAGTTTATATTATGGAAAGGCTCATTTGGGGTCGCCACCAAACTCTTTTTGCCATCAACTTCATTATCATCCGGATTGAAAAGAATGGCCAGTGAGATTTTAGGTTCTGGAAACAAGTCAACCGCTTCTCCAAGGGTGAAAATGTTTTTTTTTTTTTATCTAATATAGGCTCGCGCTTCAACACTATCTCACCTGATAGTAAGCGACGATGTGGTCGACGGTGGAGCACGCTTACCTAGAAGTAACCTATTCACTCTTGACTTAAAGACCCCTAGATTGTAGCTATCGAGAAACCCAGACTCCGGCAGGCATTTGTTTCAGATGTATTAGAGTTTTTATATTAATAAAATCACTTTTTATTAGGTGGCCCAACCGTATGATCTGGCATTATACATAAAGTTGATAAATATATTTACTACCTCCCCAATCTTCCTATCATATTTTCCGATTTACTTTATTAACGTCTCAATTCAATACTGTGGCAATGGGCTGGCCATAGAACCGATTACCGTTGAAGTAATCGTGTTCTTGAGTGGGAGCATGAATAGGTAAACGTAACGTGATACTCCCAGGCTAGGGGGCTGCCGAAAATCGAGACAAATGGTGTGCGATTGGAGAGGTCTATGTCCAGCAGTGGACTGCTATAAGCTAATTACGATAACTGTCTTAGATAAAACGAAAATCACTTTCTACCAAACCACAAATGCAAATTCATAATTTATTCCTATACAGACTTTCACACATGAAACATCGACCATGAAACCTGCCACTTTATCACTCCTAAATACCACAAATTCCTACCTCTAAGCACCAGGTGTGTATACCAGTAACAATAATTGTTCTCTCAATGATAATATTATTAATAAGCGGAATCAGCTGTGAGCAACATCGAGTAATCATGTTCAAACATGGTGCCGTAACTTACACATGTTTCTAATTCGTCATAATGCTTCTATTTGTTAGACGGTAAGGGTGCGGTTCCATTGAGAGCTGTAACTAGTATTATATTGTTGTGTATTAATTAATATTTGATCACCGTTGCTTATGTTTTGAAAGTATGACTGCCAATACATTTGCTTGTAAGATGAGAGTGGAATTGAGATGGGTGACCTCGGCGGCCTCTTTGATAAGTAGATCTGATAGATCAGGGGCTTTGTTGGTCCGTTGTGATGAACTCCCAGTGCAGGGTAGATGAATATCATGCTGAATGTTTGGCGATATTGTCCACCGAGGACACTGAGTTAGCCGCTGCGGTTGAGGCAGACGTCACACAATTCTACAGTTTCTCGGATGATATTGTTGAGGCAACCAGTAAATTGATGGGTTCTGCACAGGATGTTTTGAAGGTGGTAACGAGGTCTCCCACCCATCCTACTTTGTTAGGACGGTTACCTACACTAGACTTGCCACACATTAGTGGAGATTTGGGTTGTTGGACTGCCTACTTCGACCTGTTCAACAGTTTGGTGGATGCTAGGACAGACTTGTCGCCTAGTCAAGAGCAGGCCTACTTGTTCTCCACGTTAAGAGGAGAGGCCCTAGGTTTAGTAAGCCATCTAACTGTTACGGATCAGAGTTATGATACGGCCCGGGAATTGTTGATAAAGCGCTATGTGAACGTGAGAACGCGGACGCCTACGTCTCGCAGATTTTGTCATTGCCTCTCATCACTCGGGTTGCCACCCTACGAGTGGATTTGGTCAACCCACTGACTTTGGCCTTGATCGCCTTGAAGCGATTGGGCCTACCTATTGACCAATGGTCTTTTATGTTACTTCAACTTGTCCTGTCAAGGTTGCCTTCCGACTTGAAGGTTCGGTTCGAGCAGAGGTATGGTGGGGATAATGCCACATACCTTCCCCCTTTCGATAACTTATTGAAGTTCCTGGATGAGAAATGTCGACTTTTGGACAATTCTGGTGTTGAAGGTCCCTTGCGGGCCCCAGAGCGGCCCTCTCCGGACCAGCTTCGTGTTGGTGCGCGCCCCTTCACTCGTGGGATGGGTGAGCCACGATGCCGGTCTCATAAATTTGTAGCGACTCAGGTTCGCAGTATGCGTTGCTTATATTGCAACACGGATGGCCATATGATCACGTCCTGTCCGAAGTTCCTAGAACGGAACACAAAGGACCGACGTGGAATTGCCAAAAGGCACCACCGCGTGTTGTGTCCGGACCAAAATAGTGTTGGTGACCCTGATGATGCCGGACGCTCCCCCATAGGCGATTGGAGGAAGCGTCCGCTGTTTAGGACGACTACCAACCCCAGAGGGGTTATCAACAATAGGTAGTCGCCTCCCTCTTCTCCACTACAGCCGCCCAGCCAGAGACAGTCCTTCTGCCAACTGTCTCTGTAAAGATCTGGGGCCCGAAGGGTAAATCTTTGTTAGTCCGTGCCCTTTTGGATTCGGGTGCTCAAGGCTGTCTTGTATCCTTTTGTTTAGTGGAAAGATTGGGTCTCCCACGTAGATTCCACCCTTCTACCATATGGGTGGTATTGAAGCGGTTGGTCATCGGGGAGATATTGAAATTTGTGTTTCGCCTGTAAATTGTGGGCCAAGAATCTTGGCCAAGGCCGTTGTTTTGAATGATATTTTGGGCAGACACCCGCCGGTAACCATTAGCCCTGCGGTGGTGAAATTGACGTCGGACCTAACTCCTGCCGACCCGAAGTGGTTGGTACCCGGACCCGTATATGGGTGCGGATGTTTTGGGTTTGATTTTGTCCCGGACCAAGTGGGTTCTGCAGACTAATAGGTTAGTAGTTGTACCGACAGTTTTTAGTATTGGCTTACGGGTCCCGTGTTGAAGAAAGAAAAAGAAAGAATGAAAGAAAACTAGTTTATTTGGCACACACAGATACACACAAGGTACAAATAAAACTTAATTTTACAACATTGACATACATAGTGTGCCCCGCGGCTGCGCCAAAAAGGTCCAGTTCAGCAAAATGCCAGACAACTGGGAGTTGCTTGACACTGGTTTTCAACTGAACCTTACGTTGAACTGTACGGATGTGAATCAGTTTTACGGTGTTAAATATACAGGTAAATAAATATAAGTTTGTGTGTTATAAACTATTTAGGTATTGGTATGTATAATTATTTGGTGCGAAACATTATGCCATGAGCAGCTGAGCGAAATAGACGGATTGCAAGTAACTTTTAATATTAAAGGTTGTTTTTACAGTCGGGAAGTTTGAGAAATATTGCGATCAATATGTACGTCACTTTTAAAATTTTGTCAGAGCGGCGAAACAAAGTGGAATAAGGACATTGGCAGAAGGATAGAGGGTAAGTGTCTGATAGAAGTCAAGTGTGTTATCCATCAATAATATTAACCATTTAGAATTTAAAATATTAAGCTACATATTCATTTTTACCCACAGGCCTCCCAACCTCGAGCGAAAGCAGGTGTCAAGGATGGATGACACACCAGCCCGCGGCTGAAGGTACGAGGCAGCTATGTGAAGCAGCAGTTTATACGAAACGATAACCACCCACGTATTTTAGCTATGTATAAACTCTTTTATAATTTATGCAACTTATACTACAGCATCCACACACGCACATAAGAAAACCGGGCACTATCAACTGAGAATAGAATCGACATCATATAAGTGAAAGGTTCAAGTGTATCAAATCTAGTTTCCGTTGCGCGTCCTTTAAATACTGCCGTATACGTCTTCTAAATGTACTTATTGTGTTTATTGTTCTAATAGGCGGCGGTAGATTATTCCATACTTTGGATGCTGCGTAACGGAAACTTCCTCTGAATGCTGCTGTGCATCTCATCGCAGCCCCACTGCGATGAGAGTTGTTGCGTACATTGCCTTCTTCCACATTCTCGTCTACCAGCGATCCAGTTCAACCTGTTGTACAGGTAGTCTGGCTTTTGAAGCTTAATGACACCAAACAACAGGCAGGCTAGGTGTATTTTGCGCCTTGATTACATTTTAAGGGTAAAATGTTTGTTGAGGAATGGCAGATTGAGGACCAAGGACTGTTAATGGGATAGTCCTTTGTTGGCTTCGCACCTCAGCTCATACGTTGCAGGTTTATGTGGCGAATAGAGTCTCACAGATTCAGAACTAGAGACTAAACTTACCTGGAGACATGTCCCAGGAAAATTCAACCCCGCAGACTGCGCGTCGCGTGGCTTTTGTCCTTGTCAACCATTCTCTTTGGTGGGGACCAGACTGGTTGACGCATCGCAAGTCGTCCTGGCCCCAGAATAGGTTCTCCTCTCCAGAGGTTTTGCCAGTTTTGCGTATTGGAATTGTTGAAACGCAACCTGCATAACATTTGGATTTTCTTTCGGACACTTACAGTTCTTTGTCGAAATTGTTAGGAGTCATCGCTTAGATCCGGCGTTTTATACGTAACGGACGGAGGCCGAATAATGAATTGTTGTCCTCAGTTTTGTCACCTCATGCACGACAAGAGTTACTGATGTTGTTGAGTCGTGCTGTACAAGCCGAGCACTTTGGCCAGACTATTGTGGCCCTGAAGAGACTATTGAGGCTCAGCATTGAGAGGCTCAATCGCTCGTCTTAATTTATTCTTAAACCAATCTGGTTTGCTCCGAGGCGGAGGACGGCTTCGGAATTCGAATTTGCTTTATGGTGCTCGCTATCCTTTGTCGCTCCTTATGGGAGGAGCGTTGGTGAAGTTGTTGGTGTCCGGTCGACACATTAATAATACACACGCCGGTTGAAACGCCCTTGTAGCCATTTTGTAGCGTGAGTTTTGGATTTTGACTGTCAGACGCACCATATGGGGCATAATCTATAAATATATGCAGTGCTAGGTAAATTTGATTCCCGCCGAGGACTACCATCTTTGATCCGTTCTGATAACGGTACTAATTATAAGGGTCCTGATAGATATTTAAGTGAAATTTGTAATTATTGTAATTGGCAAATTTGTAATTGCCAGTTTGACCGGGGGGGTCATTGAATTTGTTACGGTTTTTTTTAAAGTTGAGGCCGTCCTCAATTCGCGACCGGTCTATCCGATCTCCTCAGACCCAAATGACCTGGAAGTCATGACCCCTGGTCATTTTTTGATTGGTCTGCCCCTCAGCGCCCTGCCGGAATACCCCTTCAGGGAAATTAAATCTTCGCAATTGACGCGTTTTTTCATTGCTCCAACAGATGTCCCAAAGTTTCTGGCATCATTGGTCTTTGGAATATTTGTATATTTTACAGCACCGCGTTGAGTGGACTGACAAAACTGTCCCTCCAAAAGTTGGAGACCTTGTACTTGTTAAAGAATCAAATTTGTTGCCTTTGTGTTGGCGTCTTAGACGCATTGTAGATTTATTCTATGGGTCTGACGGAGATCCCAGGGTTGCAAAGGTCATGGTCGGAGATTCGGTTTTGAAGCGAGCAGTGGCAATTTAGCATGCTTGCCCATTTATTAGCGGACATAACTCCTTATGTCCGAGACGGGGGGATATTCTGAACCAAACGTTTCGTTCACTATTTGATATTTAATTGCAACACCATGTCTATTCTATTCTATATTTATATATGGCAAGCAAAGCCGATGTCGACTATTCTGCCAATGTCTAAAGTTAAATGGAAGAGCAGGTATATATAAATAACAATCTAAAAAGAAGGAACTGTAGACACAAACTAAACTGCTTGATTGATACAGTTGACACTTGTTGGGTTAGTACGGGACTGAAACAAACAGAAAAAAAAAATACATATATAATATAATTGTTAACACATTAAAGATACGTTGCCACACTTAAATAAATGGTATTTGGAAGTTTTGTGAGACTCATAATTTTATATTATTGTGGCGGATGAAAATCATCAACGCCACAAGGAGATCTGGGGAGGAATAAGTCAGAAGAGATGGGAAATTTATTGGGAGAGGGATCTTCAGTTTAGAGAGACGGCGGTATAGATCAAGTGAGGAGTCATTATTTGGACATTCAAAAAATATGTGATCCAAGGTACCCTCGCCTAATCCGCACTCGCAGAGAGAGGAGTCACGTATACGGATTTTATGAAGAAAGACAGGGGTACAGCAAAAACCTAAACGGATTCTGCAAAGGACAGATATAGCGGTTTTGGAGACCTTTCTAAAACCAAAGAACCATGGTTTTGGATTTATGACCGGTTGGACAGCATGGAAGAATTTGCCTTTCTTCCTGCTAGACATATTCCAATGTGCCTGCCATGAATCCTGGAGACTCAATTTGGGGAGGGACAACAAGTCATAACTCAGGTGAGTGTTATGTGAGATATCAGCCGTTACAGATGAACAGGCGTCTTTAGCCAATGCATCAACATATTCATTACCCTTGATGCCGCAATGACTAGGTATCCAAACTAGCTGAACATCTCTTTGACTATTAGCACAAGTTAGTAAAGATTTTTTGATTTTTAATATAAGAGGGCTATGTAATTTACTTTTGAAAGGACTTTGTTCCAGGGCCTGCAAACAACTAAGAGAATCTGTAAATATAACGGCTTTCTCAATGTTATTGTGTGACTCTATAAAGAGACAAGCTTCCAATATAGCCACACACTCGCCTGTGAATACAGAAGACTCCTTAGGACACTTGAACTGTAATACGATTCGAGAGCTTTGGAAATATACCGCAGCTCCAGTGTTGTTAAAACTATTTAATTTCGAAGCATCAGTGAAGAACAGTTGAAAACCATTCCATCTCTCGCCCACCACCGCATTGAAGGCCGAATTAGCTGATGGGGATCTTTTGGATATACCAATATTATAGATAATTTTGGGGGTAAAAAATAATACTTCGTAAGCAAAGTCAAAAAGGGGTAATCTAGGATGCTGGAGAATCGGACAATCTAAATTTTGAACACTCCGAAATGCTTTTATAATTAATGGGATTTCTTTATTTCTCCAATAGTTTGAGCTTCTGCATAAGGCGTCTAACTCATGCAATCTAACTATAAGGGGATGGGACGACCTAGAGATTAGCCTAGATAAAAAACGGGTGGCAAGATATTGTCGTCTTAAGGCAAGGGGGGGTTCGGAACATTCAACCTGCAATGCGTTAACGGGGGAGGACTTCATGCAACCGGAAATGATCCGAAGGCACTTGGACTGAACTCTATCTAACCCCGCCAAAGCACCTTTGTTACAGGGCATCAAGTGATACGTTCCATAGTCCAGAACAGAACGGACTAAGACCCGCCACCCCACCAAACACCCGCTAAAACTTTTAAAATTGAGATAACTCTTTCGCATTTTTTAATGAGGGAATTTATGTGAGGCTTGCCTGTTAATTTAGAATCTAAAAAAACGCCTAAAAACTTAACTTTATCTACTATAGGGATATTATGACCTAAAATGCTCACTGATATCTGAGGGAACTGTCTTTTGCGAGAGAAAATTACTGCCGAGCTTTTTGGTGCGGAGAGGGAAAGACCATGGCTTAAAAGCCACCGGCTCAGAGAGTCCAAAGAGAGGCATAGAGAAGAAGCCGCGTCAATGATGGAGGAATCTGTCACGTATAGAACAATGTCATCGGCGTATTGCAGGATCTGACAATTATTGTTTAGGCAAGACCCAATATCGGCCGTATACAGATTGTACAGCAGGGGGCTGAGGACAGAGCCTTGAGGGAGTCCCCTCCACGCCTGCCTCTTATCGAACTCCTCTCCCTGAACTCTAAGAACCAATGACCGGGACAAAAGGAGTTCACATATACACTGTATCATCTTTGCCGGTAAACTCAGCTGTTGCAATTTTTGCCTGAGTACAGGAAGAAGTACGTTGTCGTATGCGGAGGAGATGTCAAGGAAAGCGGCAACAACAGATTGATTTCTGGAGAGGGCCAAACGGATATCCGTGACTAGGACGCCAACACTATCCATAGTACTGAGCCCTTTCCTGAAGCCAAATTGGAAATTCGGCAGTAAATCTCTCGATTCGACTAACCACTCCAGACGATTTTTTATAAGGTGTTCCAGCAGCTTGGCTAGGACTGAAGATAAGGCTATTGGCCTAAGGCCATTCGGATCATTTGCATGTTTGCCAGGTTTCAGTAATGGAATGATGATCTGTAGCTTCCACTGATCTGGTACCCAGCCATGACTATAGCAGAAGTTAATTATGTTTAAGAAATACATTTTCGCCTTGTCGCCAGAGTGAGAAATAAAAGAATATGGCACACCGTCAATACCAGGAGCTGAGTCCCGGACATGACGGAGTACCACACTCAGTTCTTCCAAAGTAAATGGCGCATCAAAGGGATCCGCTGCTGAATTAGATAAGGGAACATTCACACATTCAGAATAGAGGGGAACATATGGTGGTGCTATTTTGTCAAAGAAAAGTTCAGCTGTTTCCCTAGTCACTGGCGAAGTGGTAGAAGGGGAACAGCCTCGCCTAAACCTATTGACGCTTTTCCAGACTGCTGAAATTGGAGTAGAGGGGGACAAGGAGGTACAAAATTGAACCCAGCCAGCACGTTTCTTCTTGCGAAGAAGACGTCTGACCCTGGCATTACACTGGAGATAAGCCAAGAGATTACTGTTACTCATATCAGCATTGTAGCGCCTCTCGGCCTCATTCCTGGTTTTAACTGCTGAGGTGCATTCAGGATCCCACCACGGAGGTGAAGGGATTTTGTTTCTGGCACTGTTTCTTAGCGGAAAAGAGGAATCTGCACTCGAGGTAACAGCTGTGACAAAACCCTCATAGCAACTTTTGGCATGGCAGTGACCAGAAGGGTCTGATAAACATGAATTTAAATTTGGAAGAGAATCAATTTTTTCCTCCAATAGTGATACAAATTTAGTCCAATCTGGTTTGGACAGGTTATATTTCAAAAGTGGAGGAGAAGTTTTTTCTAAATAAGTTCTATTAATTAAAGATATAACAATAGGATAATGGTCACTACCATGCGACAAAGTTGTACATTCCCAGTGAGTTGATGCAGCCAATTCAACCGAACAAAATGTAAGGTCTACACAACTCTTTTGTTGACCGGGAGGGGAACGACGAGTTGGACAGCCATTATTCAGAATGCAGAGGTCTAGATCATCCAACAACTCAACCAGAGCTACACCGAAGGCATCACAGCGTTCAGATCCCCATCTATAATGGTGGCAATTAAAGTCACCCATGACCATCAATGGGCCTTGCACATTGGTTAAAATGTTTCTTAAAACAGCTATGAAATCAGGGTGAGGGTGTGCAATATAGATAGAAAACACTGTGATGCCCTCAACCCTTCCTGCTACAATACTCAAATTGCCCTCAAGTACAGGCAAAGAAAAGGGAGAAAGTGGGACCCGATTATTAACGAAGAGAGCCGACCCTCCGTACCCATCGGATCTATCACACCTAAGGATATTAAAATGTGGCATACGGAAGCTAAGACTTGGGGTGAGCCAAGTCTCAGCTATGGAACAAGCCAAGGGCTTGTATTTATTCAGGAGGAATATGAGGTCGTGCTTTTTATGCCACACGCTCCTCACATTCCACTGGAGAAATATTTGGTGGGACGACATTTTTAAAAGATAATAGTAGAGATATAAGTTGATCGGCAACGTTGGACGGTATTTGAGAGTTACTAGAAGATGAAATAAGTGAAGGTAAAAGTTTAACTAAAAGTTCAATGACTGAAACAGTATTATTGATGGGGACATTATCATTGATAGCACAGCCATTAGACTGTGAAGATTGAGGAATATTTACTATTTGCTGATGAGCAGCTTTATTATAAGATTGGGAAAGTGGGGCATGGGTCCTAGGCTTGAGAGTGACGGTTTTTCTGTATGACTGTGATTTAGTGACATTGGCATAGTTGCGGGAGACTGCTGGAATAGTTTTGCTTGCCTCAACATATGAGACTGATTTCTCAGCCATGACTGTCTTGATGGCTTTCTGCCTACCATGCTCGGGGCAAGACTTGCTATTAGCGAAGTGGTTACCCGAACAAAGCACACAGAATGCCTCGCCCTCAGAAATGTTGCAACCATCACCTGGGTGATCGTGGCCACATTTATTGCAGCGTGGATTCGACCTACACACGTTTGCAACATGCCCAAATCGACAGCATTTACGGCATTGGATAGTAGGGTAGATGTATTGTTCAACAGGGAGGGATGTGTAGCAGCAAAACACTCGTTTAGGTAAGGCTTGTCCGTCAAATGTGAGTACACACGTCTCTGTAGGCTTCCACTCTACTATTCCTTCAGTCTGAACCTTCCGGTTGATTCTGCGCACTTTTAAAATTTGGCCGAAGCCAGTGGGCACAGCCAAATATGTAAGAGCCTCTTCTTCGCTTAAATCCGAAGGAACCCCTGTCACAACGCCCATTCTCGTAATATTAAATGTAGGAATTGTAGCTGTATAACCGTGTTTGGATAGCAAACCGTTAACTAAAAATGCGTTTGAGTCTTGAGGAGATGAAAACTCAACCGATACCTTATTTCTTCCGACTTTATTGACTCCGCCACGAACGATGTTACCTATCTTGTTAATTATTAAAAACTTCCCAAAGTTCACGGGATGCAGAGTGGTGCCAGCATTAACCTGAGTCTCAACTCGAGAGACATGCACAATATATGGTCCCTTATCCATAACCGAGTATCTTACACGGCCAATTTGGCTCTTAGGCTGTTTGTTAGGGGATGTCAGCGTAGATGTTTCTGCGTTATTAGGACGTTTACGTGAGGTTTGCGAGGTTTCCATTTCGGAAACGCTGCAGACCACATCCGCAAACTGCGATAGAGGATTCGGCGAGGGAGTAAAAAGAGGTAAGGAAGCTGGGATGTCCGGCGGATCAGGGTCGGGCGGTTTATTCCTGTCCATTTTGAGCTAAACTAATATAAAAGGGGACAAACACAGTACCTACCTGTTAACAAACACAAGGACAACACACTTTTACACAAAAACAAGTCCAAAGGTAGCAAACTTTAAAACAAAACCACAAGTACTTGGAACTACACGTGCTTTCCCAGAAACCTGTGGCGAGAATCGCAACACCATGTCGGTTGGCTGTCAGTGATTTGACAGCTTTTGATTGACAGCTGACACTTGAGAAGAGTCGGAAGAGAAAATTTGTAATGGACACATGGTGAATTCGGGCTTTGTGGAAACATATTTAATCGAGATGTGTTTCGCCCATTGTAATTGTTAATTGCGCCCGCCGGTCGCGATCGGTGTTGTGGGGGCCCGCAAAGTCGGTTTTGAATATATTTCACCCACATCGAAGTGCTTTTGCGGGAAACGTGTTCTGCCTGGTGGACGCCGGAGCCTTCGGTCCAGACAGCCGTCAGTCTAACTCTTATTGTCCTAATATTATATATATTCTCCTATCCCTAATCTCCCGACACGGCACGATATTGATCGACCCCCAGGAGCCTACCGCAGAAGTCTCAGGTAAGTGTCTGTAATGTTGTAATAACCCTTGTGCCACCTTACACCCGTAGTAGGAACCAGTATATCTCCCAATAAGGAACGAACCCCCTAGCTTTCCACTGCTGCGTTACGGCAGTTTCGTGGGGTACAGGTTCAGACAGGGTCCAGGAGTCCCACACTGCTAATGGGCCCCAGTGCTGAGCTCCTGGCTTGGGATCCGAAGACCTGTATTTAACAACTATCTAGGAGTATTTCAGGCAGGTGGGACGCTAGGTTTGCAGGCGCTCAGAATGCGGACTCTTTTCGTCCACCGAGTGGTCTCAGGAAAGTTGGTGGTGTAGTAATCACGTGGTGCCATGCATAGATAGGTTCCCCAGAGATGTGCTTTAACATGCATTGCATATAGGGGATTCCACAGTGGTCCTTTAAGAGGTAATGAAACCCCTTTTATGTGTTCCGATGGAGATCACCAGGGTGATTTTTGTGAAATATACATTTCTCAATCCCTGTTTTATTTCTCAAAAGTACAGTCACCTTTTGAATTTCTCCCCCCAATAGAAAAGCTAAACTGCAATTTAATTTAGAAGGTTTGACGGAAGTAGTTTTCTTTATTTCTTTCTCCCTTTCTTTTATACCATTTCTTATTCTCTCTATTCTTAATTTTGCTTTTGATTCTTTCAATATTTATGTACTAATTAGCAACTCTTAATAGTAACAAGTCCTAAATAATATTTAACCAGCATTGTCTTTACGTTTGTGCTGAATTGCAATGAGGTTTTCTGGCGAAGTGACTTTTGGACGCAAGTGGAACAGGGTGTAAAGTCCCACAAACCTTCATAGAAAAGGGAAGATCTTCCGACCAGACGGGTGTTGTGTCTGGTCCGGGCAACTGCCCAACGGTTGTTGTCGGACTGTTGTATGTGTTCTAATTGCGCCGAAAACTTTGGTTGCGCGATGCAGGATTTGTGTTACGTCATGTCATTAGTTCGTTAGTGACGGCGTTGGTGCCGCTACATCACTCCCCTCCAGAGATTGGAGGTCGATAGCAGATTGAGTCGTCCGTACATCTTGTGATGCGTGCCTGGCCAGTGGAAGGTTGGATTCCGACTCACGGGAAACCGGAAGTCACAGAGTTCGCGGTGAGTCGAAACTGGCCCTTTATACAAGCAACTGAAGGAACACGGATGGGTTTTAGTCAGAAAAAGTCTGAAACGCCCTCCCAGAGAAGTCATTGGATGATCCGTAATCCAAAAAGGATGTGTTTAGCATAAGTTATTATAATTTATTGTTAAATTTTCAATTGGAAAAAGATTATAAATTATTGATTGATCGATAGACAATAGCTTTTTTATTATATGCGACACTGCTGTTGCAGTGCATATTGTAGTATCATTATTCTAATCTACATATCCAAATTTATTTGAGGTCAGCGCTACAATGTATGTCTGTCTCTTCCATACTTCTAAATTAGTTGTCATCTCAGAAATTACGCCAAACATATTTGACAGTCCATGTGTCATTTCTTTATTCTTCCCATACTTTTATAATTCAATCTGCCAGTCTAAACGTAAAATACTGGTACTCAGCTAATACACGGTATTAGCTGAGCACCAGTATTTTAAGTTGGGCGATTGCCTATCTGATTCTGACCTCCACACTCTGATTCTAACTTCAAAGCTAACGTTCAGCCTGTGCCTAAGAAGGGCAGTCGGGCTGATCCGGTCAACTACAGACCCATTTCCGTTACGTCGATCCTCTGCAAGAGTATGGAACGGGTGCTCAATTCCAAGCTCCTGGCATACCTAGAAGCTAATGACATCCTCAGTGACCGCCAATATGGCTTCCGCCAAAATCGGTCAACTGGAGATCTTCTAGCATATGCCATTCACATCTGGAGTGGGCCATCGAGAGACACAGGGAAGCGATTGCCGTCTTCCTCGACATCTCAAAGGCTTTTGACAGGCTCTTGTGCCTTATTGGTAAGCTTCCTTCATTCGATCTGACCAGTGGACTGTGCGATTGGATCGCAGACTTCCTAAGAGACCGGTCTGTACGAGTGTTTATTGATGGCGGCTCGTCTGACCAACTGGATATCAACGCCGTGGTCCCTCAGGGGTCGGTACTCTCAGCAACATTGTTTTTGTTGCACATAAATGATCTGCTAAAACCGGCACCTTTGGGTATGCAGACGACAGCACTATTGCTGAGAGATATGTATCCGACGCGTGCGCTACTGGGCTTCAGATCCGGTTTCTCCGGGAGACCATTGTTGGGCGCTTGAATCTGTCCTTGAAGGCAGTCTCCGAGTGGGGCGATGCCAATCTGGTCAGGTTTAAAGCTGCTAAGATCCAGGCGTTACTTTTTTCCGCTAAAAGGTGCCAATGCCATCCGGCTACTTCTTTTCGTGGTGTTTCCGTGCCGATAACGGACCATCTTGAGCTTCTTGGCGTTACGTTGACATCGACCCTCAATTTCGGTCCATTCATTGAGGCAAAAGCTCAACTGGCTGCCAAGAAGTTGGGATTGGGGATTTGCTTTGGACGCCTATAGTCATCTACACACATAATCATGATTATATAATCTTATAAGAAATAGAATCACATTCCAACGCCCTCTCTCTTTCCTCTCAACAAGATTAACAAAAACAAGGCTAATCCAAGACAGCCATTCTTTTAATAAGTTTCCTTAACCTTAAGAGTTCTCTGGAGGTAGTAAATTTTTCGCAAATTGAGTGTCTTGGTTACTATTCGTCCAAATGCGTCCCTGGATGTTGCATTCTTGGAAGGGCTTTGGCCTTAATGTTATTAGCTGTCTGGAAAGAGAAATGTAATGGATTCGGTAAAAGTTTTCGAGTAGTATAGTTTTGCAGTGTGTGTCCAAAAACTGCTGCTTGGAAATTTGGTAGCGATAATCTAAATTAAAAGTTCTTTTTCGTCTCCTTACTTGTTTTGTACAAATACACAAGTCTCTTTGTTTGAATAAAAACCTTAGGAAAGTATAATCTAAACTTTCTGAGTTAAAATCTAAAAAAGAAAAAAGTAAACCTTAAGTTTTTACTGTGACAGAAACTGACATGACAATATATAATTTGCGAAATAAATATTTGTTGAAGTGAACCTCTGCTCAACCCTTTGGTGTATTATGCCTGTATACATTTTCGTGGCATAGATACGTCCGGTGGCTTAGTCTTATAGTATTTAATTAGAAAGAAAGAAGAAATTAGACCAGTCATATTATAAGCAACCGACAACGAAATAAAGAGGACTTACCACTCATCATCAAACCGCTTGGATGACGAAGGTCCAAAAGGACATGATGGAACTTACAGAAGATGACGCAGAAGCAAAATAAATGAAGTCAAATAATTGGGAAAGCCAATTCCGGTAACAGGAAAAGTTGAAGCCAAAGAAAAAAGAAGAGGTCATAATGACTCCAGTTTAATTTCGAACCCATGTTACAATCTTCAGAGCAGTGGTGGCCCAGAGGTAACGACCCGACTTACTTATCATAGGTCGTGGATCAGTGGTCGTCACCCAGACAGGTGCTTGATAAAAAAGCCTTTATTCTACCATAAATACATAGAATTTTTTTTTTTAGCATAGTAATGAATGTTTCCTATCACATAATTTCCTTATATTATTATTAAATTATTATTAAGTATTACTATAACATAACATAAATTATTATTCCACATTGTGGTTTTTATTAAATCATCATTGAATATTATTAATTATTATTTGCGATAAATTATTATATTTATAGAAATTATTATTATTAGTAGCATGCACGTGGAATTAATTATTTATGGAAGTCGCCTCGGTGGCGTAGGCCTCCCCCAACTTTCTCCATTTTTCCCTATCTCTAGCTAGTCTCCTCCAGTCTGATCCACATCTTTCTTTAAATGTATCTTCCAAGCGTTTCCGCGGCCTTCCTCGTTTTCTTTTTCCATCTCTAGGTACCCACTCTATGATTTTCTTTGTCCATCTATCGTTTTCCAATCTACAGATGTGCCCCGCCCATTTCCATTTCAGACTTCTTATTCTCTCTATTATGTCAGCTATTTTGGTTTTCTTCCTAATTTCTTCATTTGTAATTCTGTCGGACAATTTTATACCCAACATGCTTCTCTCCATTTTTCTTTGCATAACTCCGAGTTTGCGTTCATCTTTTGTCCGTAGAGACCATGTTTGGCATCCATATGTAAGGCATGGAAGGATTGCTATCTCATATAACTTTCTTTTCAAATTCATGCTTATCTTTTTGTTCTTCATAATTTCTTTATAGCTCCAGTATTTTTTCCATGAAATTGCTATTCTCCTATTTATTTCTTTATACCACAACCACTCGGAAAGTGTCTTATTACTCGTTCTTAAACGGGTTACAAAGTTCGTAATTTCTCCCTTAAAAATGTGCGGCGGGAAAAGTTATATGGAATTTTATTACTGCCCTCCGAAGCAGGGCAGGAATGTTGTATGAAAATCCATTACTGCCCGGCTCGCTTTCTTTTGTTTTTTAGCAGCGAACATAAAAAAATACAAACGTCAAACCTCAAAAAGGTTTTGTATAAAATAATTAGAAAAAGAGGCGGGAAACATACAAACCTCAAATCTGAAAAAGGTTTTATATCAAATAATTAGAGAAAAGAGGCGGATTTTTTTTTTCTGTTTTCGATTTTTAATTAAATGTGGATGTCTACCTGATTCTGCAATGCGAAAAAAAAGCGCGGCAATTTATTTCGTTGCGTTAAATTTTGTTTTTAACTAAATTGATAATTTTCTAAATAATTTTCCAAAATGTCATCTGATAGTGAAAGTGACGATTTTGTAATGATGACGCCACCCGAAATAAAAAATACAGCCCAAGAAGTCATAAATAACTTACTTCCTGAGAAGTCTCGAGCCAAATACGACAAAATTTATAATGATTTTATATTGTGGAAAAGTAGTAAAAATGCACAATCGTTCTCAGAAAACGTCCTACTATCATATTTTAGCGAAAAAGCGCAAAAATATTAGCCAAGTACCTTGTGGTCCACATATTCTATGCTGAAAAGCTCTTTGTCAGTGAAAAACAATGTAAATATTAAAGAATATGCTAAACTAACAGCGTTTTTGAAGCGGAAATCAGAAGGATTTCGCAGTAAAAAATCCAAAGTATTGACTACGAAAGATGTCTTTGATTTCTTACAAAATGCTCCAGACAACAATTATTTACTAATGAAGGTAACTATTGAACATTATCATTGTACCTAATTGTTATACTTTATTTACGAAACTAACATAGCAACTTATGATTTTTATTTATTTACAGGTAATTTTAATTCTGGGCATAAATGGTGCCTGTCGTTCTCAAGAGCTTTTGGATTTAACTACTGACGACATAGAGATCCGTCAAGATATAGCCATAGTCAAGCTTCCCCGAACAAAAACTAAAATAGAGAGGAGTTTTGTTGTAACCGACACATTCTTCCAGATTTTGAAAAGATTATGGATCTTCGTCCGAGTAATATGAACTCCAAGCGCGTTTTGTTACAATTTAAAAACAATAAATGCGTCTGGCAAGTGATCGGAAAGAACAAAATAAGTTCAGTACCGAAAGAAATAGCCTCATATTTAAAACTCGCAAACCCTGATCTCTACACTGGGCACTGTTTCAGACGGACTTCCGCAACCATCCTTGCAGATACAGGCGCTGATTTAACTGCAATAAAACGACATGGTGGTTGGAAATCGTCTGCTGTCGCAGAAAGTTACATCGAAGATTCCATAGAAAATAAAAAACACATTAATAACCAAATATATCAATCAATTTACATAACAAAAAGTCCCCACAACCTTCAACGAGCACAGCACCAACAGCCTTCCTGGAAGAATATGATTCTACTCAAACTATAAAACTAGCTCCTCCCACAAACACAAGTGTATCAACAGCAGAACCAAGTGTCCCAGTTTTATCTCAATCATCTCACACAAGTATTAGCCTTCCTGGTAAAAACGTCACTATAAGTTTAAGCAATTGTAACAATTTTAATATAAACTTTAATTAAAGAAATATTGTATTGTGTGAGTAATATTGTGTTCCCTCGTAGGTGTAGTATAAAGCACTATGTATCACTCGGGAGAAAGTTCTATTTCTGTTCTCGAGTTTCCTTTAAGCCCTCCGCTGCGCGTCGGGCTTAAACATACTCTCGAACAGAAATAGATCGTTTTCTCCCCTCGGTGTACAATGTACTATTTTCCGTTTGGTCTTCAAATGAAATGGATTGTCCCAAATAGACGTATTCCTTAACATATTCTATTTCCTGTCCATCTATTAGTATTGGTACTTCTGATCCGTTTGTTATAATTTTGGTCTTTGCAGCATTCATAGTCAATCCAACCTTCTTGCTTTCGGCCGCTAGCTCTTGCAGCATGTTCTCTAATTGTTTGGGCTCCTCTGTAAACACATCGTCGTCTGCTGAAGACAGGTGCTTTACTTTGTTTAAATTATTTAATCACCCCTGCTCTAAAAACGGCAAGGAAACCGCCATAATAACAATGAAATTGGGCAGCGGGTCCAGTCGACCTAATCAAAATGTGATTGGGTTGAGTGATCCCGCGTGTCTATTTCGTGTGGGTCCAGTTGACCAAAGACTCCTAGAACCAAGCATTTGAAGATATATGACATACACCAACCTGCACTGGGCCCGCGTGGTCGATTATTATCCATTCCCTCTCTCACAGAAATGAAGCCTGTATCCAGTGGGCACATTAGAAGGCTGATGATGATGATCACAACCTTCACTAAATAAAATCATAATCCCCGCCATCCTCAGAAAATCTTAAGAACCTTTCAAAGTAAAACTAGTAAAGAGTAACACGATATAAGCTTCCAAGTTCCAACACCAATATTATAATACTACGTACAAATTGAGTGCTGAGGACGTGTGGGACCGTTTTCCTCGTTAACCAAAGTGAGTTTCGATGTACCAACACAACGGTTATACCGCTTCTAGGGAATAGGGAATAATTGTGGATTTTATGAAAGATTCTTTGATGGACTAGGTTTTGTTAAGGGATTTGAGAGTGGCCTTCGATCGTGATATAATTTTTTGGGGTGTGGTTCAAGTGTTTGTAGAGATTTTTTAAGGTTTTTTTTTTTAAACTATGTTTTACTTCGTGCTGGAGATTAGCTCGTAGCTAATTATTAACAGCCACACGGGATGATCTTTAATGCTGAGCAACACTTGCTGAGGTCTGTTCGTGGATGGGTGACCAACTTTACATAACGAGATTCTTCCGTACCTTGGCAAGCGCGTTAAGATGTTGAAAGATGTTGAAAATTTTTCAGAATACAGCCGGGACGGCTGTCTTTTGAAGATTTTTGATAGTCGTCACGGTAGTCGGAAGGGATAAAATCTGACACCAGTCGTGTCAATGGTTATGGTAGGGAAGCCCTAGAAGGGATTTAGGGATTTACTCGAGCGCGGCAGAATAACTTAAGGGGTGATACCTTGTACCTGGTTATGTACCTCCACCAAATATGAGCCCCATATATAAGGCCGCCCGTCAAAGATAATGGATCAGATTAGTAAAAAAAAAATGATCATCAGAAATTCTCGAGCGAGTCAGATTAAGGTAGAGTGAGTTAATTACATGCTAAAAAGTGTATATTCCACTAATCTGACAATTTGAGAGTGACGCAAAGAAAGGGGAGGGCTACAAAATTGTAAAAAAAAACGTCATCTCGACATTCTCGAGCGTGGCTATTTTTATATTTCATCATCATCTTCATCATTTCAGCCAAAAGACGTCCACTGCTGGACATAGGCCTCCCCCAGGCGTCGCCACATTGACCGATCCCGTGCGTCTCGGATCCAGCGCCTTCCCGCAACCTTAACCAGGTCATCAGTCCACCTAGTGGGAGGCCTTCCAACGTATCGTCTTCCGGTTCGCGGTCGCCATTCCAGAACTTTTCGGCCCCATCGGCCATCCGTTCTGCGAGCAATGTGCCCTGCCCACTGCCACTTAAGTTTGGCAATTCTTCGGGCTATGTCGGTAACTTTGGTTCTCCTGCGGATATCATAATTTTTTTGAAATGCCGAGCATAACCCTCTCCATTGCCCTTTGGGTGACTTTGAGCTTTCTGATAAGGCCCATTGTGAGCGACCACGTCTCGGTCCCATAAGTGATCACTGGCAACACACACTGGTCATAGACTTTTGTCTTGAGACACTGCGGTAAATTGGACGAGAAAGATACCACGCAACTTCCCGAATGCCGCCCAGCCGAGTCGGATTCGACGGTTGACCTCTTTCTCGAAATTGGACCTACCCAACTGGACCGTTTGTCCCGGGTAGACATAATCGTCTACAACTTCGAGAGTCGAGTCTAATTTGTAATAATATAGTAATAGTGAGTTTTTATTTTTATTTTGAAGGAAATAATTCAATGATAACGAAAAATATATAATCTAACGATTTCCACAAGCCGAAGTAACAAAAATTCTTCGATAAAGTGTAATGCTGCGTGATGCCTATATTCCCCTCTCCGCGTTTCTATTCCTCTCTCACTCTTTCTCTATCTATTCAACTCTCACTCCGTTCCCACTCTGTTTTCTGCTGCCATGACGCCTAGGGACACGGTATCGAATAAAAAGTATCGATTCTGTACTCATGAGTAGTATCGAAAATAAATCGTACTCATAAAAGTATCGATACTTCAAGTTATCGAGTACTTTTCTTAGGGCCCCTAATGTACATAGAGCATAAGTAACTTCAGTAGGCCAGGACATGAAAAAACAAATGGTATTGGTACACAAATTCGATTTTACGAAAGATTTAAAAATAAAAAGTTTAAGGAAGCTATTGTCAAGTTTTTGATCGATCACTGGGCTGATCAGGAGATGGCAACGATTATCGGTAGTAAAGTAATTTACATATTACACGATTTGTGTTATGAATATTCTTTTACTGATAATAAAGTAACACGCATCTTTAATTGTGAGTTGTCGTGCCCTGATCACGAAGAAGCGGATACGAAGATAGCATTTCTTGCTTGCCAACAAAATGATGATTCTACTATTACTATCAGAACTTCTGCTACTGATATAGTGGTCATCATGTTAGCGAATATGGAACACCTGCAACCAAGAGAAGAAGGTTGGATGGATCTTGGAATTGGCAATGCACGCCGATACATCGACGTATCCGCTCTCTACAAAAAATTTGGCCCAAAAATTTCGAAAGCGCTTCCAGCTTGTGATATTCTGCTAAACATAGCCACATATTTTTAAGTCTATTTACAATTCATAACACTATACAAACCATACCTTCATATCTTTTGATATTGTATAAACTTTTGTAATTCATTTTTATATTTTCTTTCTATTGTTATCATCTGAAAAGCATACTTTTAGTTATCTCTGATTTTTTCAATATCTAAAACTTAAATTATACTGCTAATTTGTAATTCTTGCAATATTTTTCTACTGTGACATTTTCATCTGTCTGTCTATTTTATTTTCTTAAACCATAGACGGTAACATAGGTACCATGGACTTGACCAGCTTTAAGCTAGATGTACATTATTATAAGGATAGCGTAGACTGACCCCCTTTGTGAACCGTTTTTATTCGTTCTGGTCTTATTTTCTTAATTGAAATATGAATTTAAAATTTAGACGATATGACACAGAATGATGATAAACGGGCGTCAGCTTTTTAGTTTCGGATCTGGACTGAACGCCGAAAGACGGTTGATTTCCTATTACTACAAGTGTACTTTTGTATCTGAAGACTATTTAAACTATAACATATACGGCTGTGAATGTTATCAAATCTTTTAGTGCAATAAATATAATTTATTGAGTGTGGAACTTAAATGTGAACATTTTTACTGGGTCATTAACCTCGTCGGTCACCGCTTCATCTAAAAGGGCTCGTTTGATCGGTGTATGAAGCCACAGCCACACCCCTTGCTTCCTGTGACTGCACCCCTTGCTGCATGTGCCTGCACCTGTGCTACTGCCTACCTGCCCGTTCAGCTGCCTTCGACCATCTATCTGTGTGCCTGTCTATCCGTCCTGCTGTCTACTCTACAGCCTGCCTATCCAATTACCGTCGTGGTGCCTGCTCATCTGCCTACTCAGGACCTACCACGTCTTCCTGCCAGACCTGCTGCCTGGTTAACTGCCCACGTCGTGCGAAGCCGGACCATAGATGTTATTATGTATATTCTTTTTCTTAGTTTTAATTTATATTACCTTTTATTTTTACTAACGTGGCTAACGTTAGCTCGACCGAGCCTATGGTTACGCTACAAGCTTTGGATGCGTTCACTGGTTGCGATTACAACCCGGCATTGTACCGACGAGGGAAAAAGAAACCTTTGCGATTTCTGATGAATTCAGAAATTTTCCAAGAAGCTCTTCTGGATTTGGGATCAAAGGAGCATAATGTACAGGATTCTTTTAAAATCATACAGTTTTTTACTTGCCACTTGTATGGGTTGAAAAAATTAGACAATGTCAATCAAGCCAGGATTGTCATCTTAAATAAGACGTAAAAAATAAAAGACAAATCACAACCCTTCTCATTGAGTGTCCGGGATTACGATGCGTGCAACTTGCCACACTGTCAATCGGAATTACTCCAGCAAGTGTTACGCACAAGATTCATTGCATGCTTGTGGAGTAATGCCCATAATGCAAAAATTATTGATCTTTTACCAACGGACTATGGATGGAAAGTTGTCGACGAAAAGTTCAAAATGATCTGGTTTCACCTGCAAACCAGATCAATTGCCTAAAGCGTATGAAGATGTAATCATAACAACTGATATTCGTGAGGATACTCAAGAATCAGGTATATCCGAGGCACAGTACTGCCTCTGCTCTCCTCAAAGTGACTGGCGACATTAGAGAAGCGATGGAGGAAACCAAAGTTACTGTTTTGGTTTTGATTGATTTCTCCAATGCCTTTAATGCCGTCAGTCATGATATTCTCCTTTCTATCCTTTCACATCTTATGGTTTCTTCCGAGGCCCTGGAATGGTTCTCTTCCTATCTTCGGGGACGTCAGCAGTCGGTTCGCGTTGACGAGAGTTCATCGAGTTGGTGTGACCTAGCTGCTGGTGTTCCGCAAGGCGGTATTCTTTCTCCATTGTTATTCTCCATCTTCATAAATTTTATAACTCACTGTCTTCGGTGTTCGTATCATCTTTATGCCGATGACCTTCAACTGTGTGCATCTGCGCGGGTGGAGGGTTTGTCGGACGCTATAGGCGATGTGAACCGGGACTTAGTCGCTGTCAAGAACTGGTCTGATAGATTTGGAGTGTCTGTAAACCCCTCAAAATGTCAGGCCATTGTGATCGGGAGCTCTCGCATGATGGGTCGGGTGGGGATTAGCTCTCTTCCTCCTATTATTTTTAATGGTACCGTTATCCCCATCAGCCCTAGTGTAAAAGATCTCGGTCTACATCTTGACTCGACGCTGGGCTGGCAACGTCAGGTTTCAAGTATCAGTCAAAGAGTCAACGGGACCTTGCGTTGCCTGTATCGTCTGAGAAACTTTCTGTCTGCAAAAACGAAGGCTATGCTTGTGCAGACTTTAATCTTCCTTATAATCGACTATGGTGATGTGTGCTACTTTGACCTGAACGCGGTATTCCTGGATAAGCTTGATAGGCTCCTAAACAACTGCATCAGGTTCATATTCAACCTGAGGAAATATGACCATGTGTCGAACTGTAGATCTCAGCTCAAATGGATGCCCATTCGGCAGAGGCGAAATTTACGCGCTTTGACCACGCTCTTCTCTCTACTCAACTCTCCCACCCCTCCTTCTTATCTAATCTCTCACTTTCAATATCTGTGTACTTCACACGCTAGGAATCTGCGTTCGTCTAACAATCTTCTCTTGCTTTGTCCTTCTCATACTTCTGATTTTATTCATTCTTCTTTTCATATTCAGTCCATTCTTCTCTGGAATGCGCTTCCTCTCGATATCAGGACGGCCACCAGTCAATATGCATTTAAGCGGAAGCTGCGACATTATTTTCTGAACCATTAGCAGAGTCGTCTCAATCTCCTTTCTATTAATTTATATATGTATATATATATATATAAAGGTATTTATTATAGTAAA
Source organism: Orthosia cruda (assembly GCA_964057195.1). NCBI lineage: Eukaryota > Metazoa > Arthropoda > Insecta > Lepidoptera > Noctuidae > Orthosia > Orthosia cruda. The sequence continues at coordinate 32,417,629 of OZ059825.1, read as the reverse complement.
TATATATGTATGTTTATTTTAACTACAATATATATATATATTGTTATTCAATTTAACTTCTCAATTTTTATGCACCTGCCTTGTTATCTCTCCACCACCCTTGGTTGACTGGTAGAGAATGCCTCAGGCATTAAGTCCGCCTATGTATCTGTATGCTGCATGAAGTTTTAAATAAATAAATAAATCTTTTCTCCAAGAATTAAAAAAATACGTTATTCATAAAAATAAAATATTGCTAAATATTTTAATGTCTTTTCGTTACAGATTCACAATCTGAGGATGAAATCAATCTAGAAGAGGAAGATGATTCTACTGATGAAGATGATGATTAATTTATCAATTAATTGTAACATTATTTTCTTATAAATACAAGTATTCTTCTTAAAAACATATTTTTTTTTATTTGCATGCTATTTCCTTAGCTTTGCAATTAAGTTCAATGATTTAATTATTTTTTGTCAGATTATGCGAATCCCTCTAGATAATCGTCAGATTATGAGACAGAACGTCTAGATAATCGTCAGATTATGAGTCAGCACGTCTAGGACACAAAGATGATCCATATATATCTTAATCTGACGCGCTTGAGTATTTCAAAATGGCGATTTTTTTGCACATTATTATAATGGTCGCGAGTTTGCGTCACATCGAAATCGTCAGATTATTGAACAAGAGCTTTTTTTTAGGTTCACTTAACACCCCCTTAGAAAATCTGACGCGCTCGTTAAAACTTTTTTTTTTTCATTTTCAAACCTTACGTACCCGCATCATGCAAGCGATCAGATTAACATTCGTACATTATTAAATATACGTAGGACATTGATGTTATCAATATCTGACGCGCTCGAGTATGTCCATGCAACAGTTTTCTTTTTTACATATTTGAAAATCTATAGCCGCTCCCCCCACCGATGAAAAGGTATACTTATACATTGAGATAATATGTACTACGTACTACATTATTACCTCAATGTACTTATATAACATTTTTTTCTTCTTATAATTTAAGCTTTGCAACCCAATAGGTCTCTATGACGCTCGAGTAGATCCCCATTTAGCATCGTGGGCTCCCCTACTATTATCCAGATACTGGGTTTATGGAGATATATAAAGTTACAAATATAAGTACATACGCTTATGAAATTTAGCACACATGTTTAGAAGCCCAATTAGAGTAACATTAAGTAAATATTAGGCATTTCCAACATTATTACATACATACGTAACGTATGTAACATACGTTTTTAAGTCGTTAAAAAGAAAACCTGAAATGTCATCTGCCGACCTTTTTTCCCAACCATATTGAGGTCGGCTTCATGTCTATCCCATTCAGCTTGTTACCAGTATTTTACATGGAACGTCTGATTATCTGGGGGATGCTCTTAGAGTAAGGTTAGTTTGAATGTGCGTAAGGAACAGATGTATACAAGTCATATACATCTGTCTCTTAGCTTATGGTCACCCCCCTGATCTCCACAACCTAGTAACTGGGTGTCACGGGACCGATGACTAGGTGGCACGGAGGAATCTCGGTATGTTAAGATGGTCACCCATTTACGGGCCGATTTCAACAAGCATTGCTTTGCCTTGAACATCGACCCGTGCGGTTGTTATTATTACAAGCTTTAATATAAAGCTTGTAATAATAACAACTTGCTTTCGTATGTGTGTCCGGCAATTTGTACTCGATTTTTGAAGCGCTTCCTGGCATCGACTAAGCTGAAACTTGGGAAATTTATGTAACGTTTTTTTTTTTTTTTTTTTTTTTATTAAATATTCTACCGCGGACATGTGGCAGTCTGCGCTCTTTTTTATTGTGTATATTTTGTTTGTTATTTTTTTTTTCATAATTATTACAATTGTTGGACTCCTACGTCGGACATTATTTTAAGGCTTACTTAACTAACTTAAATTTACGTGAGTTCATCCCTCACTAAATACTATATATATATTACACACTGGCATTACAATTTTATGTTTCTATTATTCTTATCTTTATGTTATTAACTATTTTGTTTACTTATTTCTATTGATACACTGCTTATGTTATTACTATATCTATTGGTACACTTTGTGGGAAGATGCATGGCAGTGCGAGTAGACCAGCCCCGGCCGACGGTTCCGGTTATAGAACCCCGTCGTTAGGACGTTAAGGTGAGTATGACTGACTCGCTCCACCATGCAGCTTCACATGTATATATATAGTTTTCTTTAGACAGGGTGATGGTTTGGGTGTTTGGGTTGGAGTTTTTGGATGGGACTTGTTAGGTGGTGTTTTGGCTGCTGACCAGGGACTTCGCTAGCGTGAGCAAGGCCTCTATGACGACTACGTCTCGATGCTGCATGGCCGTCTTAAGATTGTAGTTGGCGACCGTTTTAGTCGGCGCATCCATCGCCCTCTTAGCAAGGCGGCCTGCGGCGTCATCGGCGTCGTCGGTGTAATAGACGCAACTGACTGTATGTCTGGACACCGCCACTACCGCGTGGGAGATGCTGTCGTGGACCTGAAGCCTCCTGGACTTGGTGTTGATGATGATAACGCTGTCGTAGGTCGACCCCTGAGCCTCATGTATGGTTAGCAGGCGCGACCCCTCGCCAGACCCATATCCTTGGCTCGCAAGAGAGGCTTTCTCCCCCTGCGTATGAACCAGGAACAGGGTGTTTTGGGCAGTACCCGGTATTTGCGCCCCTGTGTAACCTTTCACCTTCAGGGAGTGGACCCGCGACAGCGACGACTTGGAGGAGTATATACCGGGGTATATCTCACTCAGTGCAAACGCCACGTCCATTGGATTGCGGTGTGTGCAGAGAAACTCCTGGGTGATGCCAGCCACCAGGTCTGGACGGGTATACCTAAGCTCGAAAAGATTCTCCCTGTCCAAAAATGGAAGCTGGTTAACGTCTCCGACGAGGACAAGCTCGCTCGCTCCAGACAACTTTACTGCCATGACTATGGCCCCAAAGTGGTTCATAAGAGCCTCGTCTACCGTAAGACGGTAGCATTTTTCTTGGCTCTTGAAACCGTTTGCTAGGATTGAGGCCATAGTGCGCACTTTGGTCTTTGCTCGGTTTCCTAAGCGGCGCGCAAGCTTTTCTCTAAGATCATTGGCAGCTTCTGTTGTCGTGGTTGCTATCACGTCCCTGTCCTCTTCGAAGTGCTTTACCAGCCAGGTTGTCTTACCGCAACCCGGAACTCCGTTAATCCACCTGATATTGGGTACCGCCCAACTTTCCTGTGATGCCGGGATACCGGAGGTCCCCGAAATGGAGTGTGCCATTTCCAGGATCTTATCGTCCGGCATGATTTTGGTACATTTGGCGGTAACCACTATCGGGTCGTCATTTGGCACACTGAACTTGAGTTTGCCTGAGCGCTCCGTCTCCTCCTTGTCCAGGGCCACAAAACCACTCCTCGCGCTGTAGGCTGCCATATATGACCCCGTCATTTCCCCTTTGATGACTTGGGATGTGACGTTGTCATACACCGCTGCCCCTGCTTCCTCGAGCAGTACCCTTAACAGACCCTCTGTGTCTCTCTGGAAGGTCTGCAGGATCTTCTTGCATGTCGTAAGATTGACCTCTCTGGTCGCTTTTACGATTGCTACGTACTCGAGGAACGCGCTCTTTACGTGGTCCGTGGTACCCGACTTTACTGCGAGGGTCGGCGGGCTGACTTGCCCTTTGTCGGCTCGTGTTGGCTTAGGCTTTTGCTGGGTTGGTTCCTTTGGTGTTTTTCTGAAGAACCTCTCCAGTGCTGTCTCCTGCTTGTGAGATGGTGATGCGTAGCTGGTGCTTGGGCGCAGTGCACTGAGGAAAGTGCCAAACGCTTTCAGGCGACTCCTCGACCGGGCCCGGTCCTCCGGGTTTATGGTGTTACACTGCACCTTTGCGGCTTTTTCGGCTGCTGCCTTCTGCTGGGCCCTCTCCGATCCGCTTTGAGTGGTGGGGCTTGTTTTGGGGCTCATTGCGCTGGCTATTGGTTGTCTGGGGGCTTTGAGGAAACTCAGGGTTTCCCCTCTGTCCTCGTAGACAACAACCTCATGATGTTCTGAGGCCTTTAAACAGCCAAAGCGGTCTGCGACGTCTCCTCTCTCTCCTCCCACCACCATTGCGTCCACACTTATGGTTCGGGCCGTGGCTGACGTGTAGTCTCCTGCCTCCCTAATCTTCTGAAGCAATGAGCTTGCCTGAGCAAATGGAATAACCTCTCCCCACTCGAGTAATGCGATTGTTTTCCCTTTAAATCGCATTAGACGGCATCGGTGAGTGGCCACTTCCATTTGAGGTAGTGCAGCATACTTGCTGCCTGTTATGCTCGTTTTGGTGGTGTTTCCGTTAATCAGGGCGGCAAGGCCCGGTGAAAGGTCTATTCGGGCCGCAGCTTGACTTGAGCCTATGCAGAAGCCTATGCCTAACTTCTCCTGTTCTCTGTTCATGAACAGAGCGACGCCTCGCAGTCTGATGCCAGGGACTCCGTCTTCTCCGCTTGCCAGGAATTGTGTGGTAGTCATGCTAGGGGCTGGTTGTAGGCTGGCTGTTGCTGCTACCGCTGCTGCTACCGTTGGTAATGGCCGTTGGTTAGATTGTGTGTGTGTAATTTGTGTATTAGTCAATGGTGTACTTGTTGTTGTTTGTGTAGTTGTGGTTGTTGTTAGTGTGGTTGTGGTTGTTTGTGTTCGATTGTGTGGTCGACTTCGCAAGGTTACGTCCGTTTTGTTGGCCTTTGCTGCGATTGTGGCGACTTTGCTCGCGAATGCCAAGAATGGAATCCTAGTAGCCGGTCTCCCCATGATGGTGTGGAGTGTGGACTGGCTAAGCTGGGTTTCGAATTTTACCTCGAGCTCCATTCTGTCTTGGCTGAACCTTGGGCATTCGAACAGCAGATGCCAGACTGTCTCTTCACAACTCGGGTCACAGACGCACGAGGGACTATCTTTGAGATGGAAGCGGTGGAGATACGCTGAGAATCCGCCGTGTCCTGTAAGGACTTGTACGTGGACCGGTGTGAGCACTGCGTCTCTGAGTGTCCTTTTCGCCGCTAGGACGTCTGGAAAGAACGCTTTCGTGACCGATCCTGTACTCGAAGACTCGTACCGCGCTTGCCACTTCCTTATAGTCCCCTCCCGAATCTTCTTCCTCACGAACGAAACGGGGACTTTGCTGTATTCTGATGTGAGTTTTGTTAGGGCTGCCTCCTTGGCCAGCTCATCCGCCCTCTCATTCCCGGCAGTTCCCACATGGGCCTTGAGCCAAAAGAGCCTCACCTCTCTGCCCTCCTCTCTGATTTCACGGACGCTTCTCTTGATTTGGAGTGCCAGGTGGTGAGTGACAGACGGTCTCCTCAGCAGGTCAAGTGACGATCTCGAGTCACTTAAGATGCTTACAGAGGCCGCCTTGGATTCTCTTGCCATCCTGACAGCTCTGAAGAGAGCGTACATTTCCGATTGGAAGACTGTGTTGTGAGGCTCCAAGCCAAAGGTGCTGAACCTTGACTCCGTCCCGTTTTCCCACCAAGTTAGGGCAGCTCCGACTTTCCCCTCTATCTTGCTGCCATCGGTGTATATTTGGGGGCCGATTACTTGGTGGGTTGCCAGGGTTTCGGGAGTCAAATTCTCTAGGCATTCATACTCGGTTGTTGTGAGTTGCGCCGGGTGGGGGTTTTTGGAGTGGTGCACGTTGCACTCCAGCACGCGGCCCAGCGGTATAAACTCTTGGGAATGTCCCTTTTTGATCTTGAAAAGGGTTGCCGCCTCGATTACCCGAAGGTCTAGGGGGAGTTGGCCTGACAGGATAAGTGCCGATGTCAGAGACACCGTGCGGTATGCTTTGCAGATTTTCTGCGCGAAGCCCCTCTGCAGTGAGTCAAACTTTTTCCTTGTCATCAGTTTCTCAGCTGCGTGGGCCCACGCACTCGCTGCATACATCACGATGGGCTCTATCACCGACACGTATATTGTCCTGATTATTTCTCTGTTCAGACCCCAAGTCACCCTCGCCGCACATGCCAACTGCTTATAGATGTCTGCGGCCTTTCTACAGGTCGCAGACACGTGCGCATTGAAGGTGAGTTTGGAGTCTATCGTGAGACCCAACAGTTTCACTTCCTCAACCAGGTTTAGCCACGTGCCCGACATATGAAGTACCGGAACGTCGTACTTTCGCTTCCTCGTTAACACCATCGCGTTAGTCTTGTGCGCGGCGAAACGTAGCTTATTTTGGACGCCCCATTCCGATACTTTGGCTAACGTGCTGTTGGCTGATTGCTGCAGGGGACCGGCTGTGAAGTCAGAGAAAACCAGGACAACGTCGTCCGCGAAGGCTTGGCAGTATACCCCCATACTAGCCATTTTGTGTAGGAGTGGATCTAGGATAAGGTTCCAAAACGTCGGTCCGGCAATTGAACCCTGGACGCATCCTTTCGTGGTTCCCTTCTCGCTAGTCGCTCTAGCGTAGTTGACCCTGACGTTTCGGTCTTCCAGGTATGAGGCGACTTCCAGGTATTTATGTAACGTTGGAAACATTGAAATAATAATGCACTATGGAGCAGGTCTCATGATGGAGCCAGATGGTGACCATACCAACTCCTCCAACAAACAAGATCGCACCGTCGTGTTTGGGCTCATTGGATATGTATTGACAAGCTATATTACATTCTTATTTTTAATCCATTAGAAACTTGTTTTAACAAACCGACTTCTAAAACAAAACACTTCAAAGTGAAAAATAACTTTCTGTTCCGTAGTCGGTGTCTTTTGTACCCATTGTTTTTCGTTATTCGACACCGACTTCGGAAAAGAAAGTTATTTTTCACTTTGAAGTGTTTTGTTTTGGAAGTCATTTTGATTTTTTGTTAAAAAGTTTTTATTTTTCTCTTTTTAGTTTTCAAAATCATTTATAGCCAAAGTACATCTTATGACAATTCCAATAAGCCCAAACACGACTAGGATACATTATTTTTTCCAGTGGCCATTGTGGTCTTCTTTATCAGACCCACTTCACCAAATGATACTTTCTGAGTGCAAATGATTGCATTATTGATGAAAATACCAAAATCACTACATGTATGTCTATAATATTCGAGGAGTTTCCAAGATTTCTCTAGGATTCCATCATCAGATCCTGGATACCTTATCATGGTACCACCCTTAGAATATCTCCTTTCCAACAAAAAAGAATCATCAAAATCGGTTCATAAACGACGAAGTTATCCACGAACACACATAAAAAAGATATATTATATACGGTCGAATTGACAAACCTCCTCCTTTTTGGGAAGTCGGTTAAAAAGATGTTTGCTTTTTAATCATTTAGCCACGAGTTACAGGCAATCAACACTGAAAATATTCATCTACAGTTTTATTTTCGGAGAAGCCTGTTTCCCAGTACTGAAGAAGAATATTGTTGGCCAAAAATCATATATTTTTTTAAATAATCAATATCCTACACAAGATTCTACGCAAAGACTTGGAGCCAAAACAGAGTTTGCAAAACAAAGAAGCATTAACTAGTTTGAAACTATACCTAGTAACAATAGACTTAACTGCGACTCGATTAAACGTATTTGCAGCAATGAAATACATCCTTGATTAATTGCTTTTTAAATACACTAGAAAATAACTTGAAACCGCTCTGTTCTTCAACTCCAGTATTGTTTTGGTCGTAAATAAAAACTTATAGGAAACTAGCTGCTTGTAGCAACTTCTGTGCTGGCGTGTAATTTAACAATTATGCCATGGAAACGTACAAAATACTATCGCGGTAAACAGTATTTATTCAGGATTTAGTCAAATCTGAGGGTCTAGACAAAATGACATTCCATTAGCGATGGCGATGGCCGAAATGCCAAAAAGTAAAGGATTGATCACGTGACATTTCGATAGCGCTTGACATTTTCATACATTTTACCAGTTTGTTATTATTTTATTATTATTATTTAACTTGCAATGTATGTATGTATGTATATAAGCGTGTTCGGGTCAAATCTTGCAACTGAATTTTAAAGCAGTTTTCCTCAACCGATTAAGATGAAATTTTGCATACACATTTAGTTTGGGTGACAATGCATAGTTAGCTAAGTGACGTAGTTCTATATCCTATATGGCAGAAGGTCCAAGATGGCGGACTGGTTATTTTTGTTCACTGCCATGATACGGGTATCAAATGAAAGGATTTGCTGAGAAGAACACGAAAAGAGCTTGTTTAAAAAGGTGTTTTACTTTTTTTCCAATCGCTATCCTGCGATAGAATGTCACTTACTTAAACAGTTAATTATTTCGACACGGTCCCAATTACGAAACACAATAGTACGCCTACACATTGCTTTGACAGATCATATATTCTAAGAGCATTAGTTCCCATTAGTCCCCTTCAGACTGTCCGCGGACGTTTTCGGCCGACACAAACATCCAGCAGGCCAGATCTCTATCGGACGTCCGAACGCTCAAGGTCACGTCCGCGACTTACGTCCGACAGTTTGCACAATGTAATGTACATTCATTACCCAGATACTCTTTAAGTTGCGGCTTGCAGTCACGTCCGATTATTTGTTCCCAGCTTTTGAATTTCGCTTTATATGAAGCTATCAAAACGTTGTAGGCAGCCAGTGACCAGCCAAAAAGAAAGAAAACAAAACCGATGTAGTTTTTTTTTTGGCGCTTTTATTTTCTATCGGGGACAGAAGAGTGCATTGCTTGTACTTGTTTTAATTGTCAAGCGTTAAAATCATGTCTTCGTGCGAAATTATGTTATCGAAACGTAAAGGAGCAGTTGATAATTAACGGTTACATGTACTGTATAAATAAAGTGCGTAAGGTTTTTTTTTTTTGGACCTGCTTAGAAAAGTTCTATAAAATGTGACGCGTGGCTTAAAACAATAAAGCGTGTAGGTAAACATTACGTTGCAAGCAAAACTATAAATTCACACAGCCATACACCTGATCCCGACAAAATTAGAATACGTAAATTACATCAGAATCTCAAACAAAGTGCCCGATGTAGCATGGATAACTCAATACAAATAATTCAACGATGTAGTCAAGACATTCCATCTACTAGTGCACCGTATACATGCCTAGTAAACAGGCAATGCAAACAATGATAAACAGAACCAGAAACAAGGGGCTACCAGAAGTTCCTACCAAGCTGGAAGATTGCAAATTCCTGAGCAGTACCAAAAAATCGATGGAAAACAATTCATGATTGGTCATTATAATTTATTATTTTTATTTATTTTATTTTTAAAAACGTTGCCCCACACTAGGAATTTCTCCTGTATCGTGGGTGCGTTAGATACATATTTCATATAAAAACACCCACCCATCCTATACCCCAGAAATGTGGTCGGTTGCAGTTGCAGTTCCATTGACTCAAAATTCAATTGGAAGCTGGCATATGAGGTGGAACACTCTACTCAATGAAAAAAATAACATTTTAAAAACTTTGGCCGAAGTGAAAAAAGAAGTATAAAGCACACAGAACGAAATACAGAGAATTTGGGCTAAAATTGAGAAAACAAAAAGAAAAAACAATTACAGTTGAACGAAATGCTGCATATTTGCTACTGAAAAATGACATGGATACAATTTCTTCCTAAGCGGAATAGCATACGTTACTCACATGTCTAATAAATAAACAAAAATACTAAATGAGAATGACTCTCATGTCTTTTTCCTGGCACGCAACGATGGCAAACGACCAGACTAGATGTCTTTGTTTCCATGGAAGATGGGCTTTTAGTGTGGGACGCGACTTGCGCCATCTCATGTTCCTACCTCGTCGTGCTGTGCTGGCACTGCCGATAAGGATAAAGGATTATCTATGGCTCCTGGGGTGCTGTTACCGTAAATTCTAAATCCAAGATTGCAGCTATTTCAGGTTGTTTATTTTTCTATAATTTCGATGTTAAAGCCCGTATTCGTTAATGACACCTATGATGAAAAATTAACAAATTTTCGTCGGGGCCATCTTGGATTTGGCTTTTAAGCCCATATTCGTTATTTACAAACACGTAAACCGAGAAAATGATTTCCAAAAAAAGAAAAGTAAACTTGTTTATGTCAGAGAAACCATCAAAATTACCCAATAATGAAATTCAAATTATCATCGGTGACATCTTATATTTTGATTTTCAGCTTAGTTGGTTAACAACCATGCCATAACTCGCTTAGTAAGGAACCGTGCAAGAAGATCCGCACAAGGTTATTTACATTAATTGTTTTTAGGGAATGCAGATGTAAATACAAACCAAACGTATGTTCTTAAAACGAATAAAAATAAACTTTAAGGCCGAGTTTCTCACCTCTAAATTATCGCAGAATGAATGTGGCAAATTGTCAAGCACGCGTTATCTGCTGTGATTGGTTGAATGAATTGTCAATAGCCAATAACAGCAAATAACGCGTGATTGAAAATTTGTCACATTAATTCTGCGATAATTTATAGGTGAGAAACTCGGCCTAAAAGTATCTATAGGTTAACCAATTTTCATAACATTACAACAAACTCGACCGAATTCAAAACCTAACCATACCGATACCATACTCAACTCATTACTCAATATATATTATAATATAATAATAATACCAGCCTATAACTGACCCACTGTAGGACAATGGCCTCTTCTCATACAGAGAAGGCACGAGCTTTGTTTACCATGCTTGCCCAATGGCGTGTTGGCGATTTGAGACTATAAGACCAGGTTTCTTCAATATTGTTTTCTTTCACCGTTGTCAACGATCTCCAAGATATACTCAGAAAGTACATATATGAATTTGAAAAAAACACATTGGTACTCGCCCGGATTTGAACCCATGACCTCAAGCAAGTCGAGGCCTTTAGCCACTGGGCCACCACGACACTCATTACAATATAACGAATAATTACGTTTCATACTTACATAAAAATATACTAGGCACCCTGTATACTTCTGAGTCTATCAAACATTAAAAGGCACTAATCATTATTACTTTTATCTATACTTATTTACTAATATTATAAAGAGGTAAAGTTTGCGAGTTTGTAACGTTGTAAGGGGTAATCTCTGGATCTACTGAACCGATTTTGAAAATAATTTCACCAGTAGAAAGCTATATTATTCCTGAGTGTCATAGGCTATAATATATATATTTTTTTAATTAGACATCAAAATGTTGCGTATAAAATTCATACATTGGCGTGCGCTGAAAAAACTATTGATGTTAGCTAAAAAATATTAGGTACTATTAGGTAGGTAGTGTAGGCAGGGTAGGCAGGGTAGCCTCTTGACGGGAGCGAAGTCACGGGGGTCAGCTAGTACAAAATATTTTTGAATAGCGAGCGCATACCAAATTTAAATTTTGAGTCGGATAGAAACTTGGCGCGAAACTATACACGGTTCGATAAATTTGTTTAGTTGGTTGTAGTCAAATAATGTCCAAAAATCTATTAAGATTACTTTACGAACGTATTAATAGTAATTATTCTGAGTACTTATTGTATTTTATGCCTAAATCAGGTTTATTCTAATTCTTAAGATTCGATTTGGGATAATCGATCATTAATCAAGTCAATAGTATAAAAATATATTGTGTAAAATAAAAACGTAAACAAACACGATTGGTGCGAAACTTCGACTTTGGATAACAAATAACTTCATTACCACTAAATATTTAGTTTGAAATATGGATAAATTCGTCAAATAATTAAACGATGAGCAAACCACTACCCTTGTAGTAGAGTTTGGGTGTCCCAAATATGCATGTTTTTATGTTTTATAGGCTTGACCACCTCTGTCATCAAAATGGCGATTATCGCATTAACACACTTGTATTTAACAAAGGTAAATTATTAGCCAGGCGCGCTTAATCTAAAAAAATATAATAAGCTTTTTATCCAACTGTTTTAATTAACGCCCCCAAATAAGTTTCCTTAGGTACCTTAATCAATAAGAATAAGAATAATTTATTGTTTAAAAATTACATACAAATGCATTGCTTCCTGGAACTCACACTAGGATTCCCTGTGTCGTGAGATCCAGGCTCCTTCGTTCCGTTTACATTTATTGCAGTTCATGTAATATATAAAACGTTGCAATAAATTTCTTAATTAAATCTAATCTAATTGTAATTTGCAAGAAAAGGAATATAAAATAAAAAAGCTAATACTAAAAGAAAGCAGTATATAACCCTTTATGCATGTACCTATGTTGTATGTGAGTGTGATGGTGTTTATGTATGTGTGATGGTGTGTGTGTATATGTGATAGTGTGTGTTTGTGCGGGTGTATGAATTAAGATAGTGTGTCTGATTGTTATACCTGAGAATGTATATGATTATGTCGAAGTTTGTGATATAGAATAATAAATATATAAATAGGGATATGTATTAGTACCTATCACACCTTTTTTTTATTTTTTTATTTATTAAGTTTTCGGTCATATCATAGTCCAGAGTAATAAGCCATTTGGTAACCGTTATTTTGCACTTAATTTGAGTAAGTTGTAGAATTTTGAGTTGGTTGTTGAGTTTTGCGTAAATGTGCGGTCCCATAAAACCGTACGACCTTCTACCGATTGTTTTACGGCATTGAATCTGTTCCCATTGCACCCTTCGACTTGACAGAATACAAGTGTACATGGAGGTTTTGTGAAATCTTAGGGTGACAGATAAGATATAAAGCTGTCTGACTCGAAGAACTCCCACTTCGGTGTAGAGTGTGTTAGTGGGGTACCGGAATGGTCTTCCGTAGGCAACTTTGAGCAGAGTTCGTTGAGCTCTTTCAACCCTTAATAGCGACGTTTTACATGCTATTATGCAATAGTTAAGGACTGATTGACAGAGAGAGAAGTATATCATCTTCAGAACTGAGTCATCTGCATTTTTACCCAGTTGCTTAAAGATATGGATCATCTTTCGAACCCTACCCCTTAATGCAGTCAGATGTTTGGACCATGACAAACGATCATCTACAAAGACTCCCAGGTATTTAATCGAGTCTGTTTGTTCGATGTATGGGCAAGTAGAATTTTCTGGGCTAGAACAGGAGTGCAGCTGTAAACACGTTACCGAGTTAGGGTCGGAAGGTTTTGAGACGGCAAAGTTGATTGCCTTTGTTATCTCTATATTTAAGGTTAACAGATTATGTTTCAGCCAGTTCGAAATAGATTTCACCCCGCTTTCAACCGAGAACTTAACGTCATCCCAAGTTTCCCCATGAAATACGATTGCGGTGTCGTCAGCATATGTAAAAATTTTAGCTTGAGGTATTTTCATAGCACATAGTCCATTTATATATATAATAAATAGGGTAGGTCCCAGCCTAATCACCCTCGAAGACTGGACTGATGGTGTTGCAATTGGCGGCTACAAAATTGCAAACCTTCGCTACGCTGATGACACAACATTGTTTGCGACTAGTGCTGACCTAATGGAGGAACTTCTCCTTAAGATGGAGCGCGTGAGTCTTGCATTCGGATTGAAGATCAACCGGAGTAAGACCAAAATAATGATTGTAGACCGTTGCAACAACAACTCGTCGGCTGTGACACAGATTGCCAACTGTGACGTAGTTCAGTCTTATATATATCTTGGCGCTATGATTGCGAGCAATGGCAGTTGCGTGGATGAGGTGAAACGGCGAATGGCGATGTCTAGAGGGGCAATGGATAAGTTAAGGAAGATATGGAGGAATCGCAGTATAACGAAAGCCACTAAGATCAGGCTCGTCCGTGCGCTTGTTTTCCCCATATTTCTGTACGCAGCTGAGACATGGACACTACGAGAACTGGAACGGAAAAAGATAGACGCTCTAGAAATGTGGTGTTGGAGAAGAATGCTTGGCATTTCTTGGACAGAATTCCGCACTAAAGTCTCCATACTCCAAGAACTCGGCATCAAGCATCGTCTATTAGCAATAGTACAGTCTCGCATACTGAAATTCTTTGGTCATGTCTCAAGGCGGAATAACGACTCTATTGAGCACCTGGTGGTGCAGGGCAGAGTGAACGGTAACAGGCCACGCGGGAGGTCACCGATGAGGTGGACCGACCAAATTAAATCTGCGATAGGCGGTCCGGTAAATGAATGCGCTAAACTTTCATCTAACAGAGCCAAATGGAGGGAGATCGTGAGGCGAGTGACAAGAACACCAGCAATCGGACAAAATTCATCGTGACCACGACCGCTCTGTCAAGAGCGAAACGAATAAGAAGAAGAGGTCCCAGCACGCTTCCCTGGGGCACACCAAATTGTACTGAGTTTGGGTCACTAGAGTATTCCCCTATCACAACTTTTTGCGTTCTATCATTGAGATATGAGGTAAACCAGTCCAGGGCAGTGCTACGAACTCCCAGAAGTGACATTTTTTTAATCAAGATTTTCCTAGATATTGTATCAAATGCCTTGGCGAGGTCCAGGAAGGTGCCAGTACATGCCCATCCCTGACCTAGATTGAGGGCTATGAAATCTGAATGAAGTTGGTTACTGCATCCTCAGTGGACCTACCAACCCGAAAACCGTATTGATTGTCCGACAATAATCTGTTTTGTTCTAGGTATGCAAGAAGTCGTTTGTTTACAAATTTCTCAAGGATTTTTGAGAGAGATAATAATAATAATAATAAATCGCTAATAAGCCTGATATAGTGGTGGTGGACCGAATCGAGAGGCGTGCAATGATTGTTGACATAACTGTCCCGCATGACGGGAACCTCGTGAAAGCCGAGAAAGATAAGCAAATCAAGTATCTTGACTTGGCTCGCGAGGTTGTCGACATGTGGGATGTGAACTCAGCGATCATTGTACCGATAGTCGTGTCAGCCCATGGCTTAATAGCCACGAGCCTCGACCAACACCTTAGGAGGCTCTCGTTAGGCGGCTGGGTCAAGGGCCTGATCCAGAAAGCAGTACTGCTGGACACGGCTCGTATTGTTAGGAGGTTCCTCTCTCTGGAGCCCTGACCGCCGGTAGCTTGGACCCTGTTCCCGATACCGGTGGGCCTCTATTTTTTATATTTTTAAATGTTTTTCTTTTTTGTGTGTTTTGTAAAAATATTTAAAAATGTAATAAATAAGAAAAAAGTTAAATAAAAGACATAATAATAATAAGCCTGATATAGTGGTGGTGGACCGAATCGAGAGGCGTGCAATGATTGTTGACATAACTGTCCGCATGACGGGAACCTCGTGAAAGCCGAGAAAGATAAGCAAATCAAGTATCTTGACTTGGCTCGCGAGGTTGTCGACATGTGGCATGTGGATTCAGCGATCATTGTACCGATAGTC
This sequence comes from Orthosia cruda, assembly GCA_964057195.1. Taxonomy (NCBI): domain Eukaryota; kingdom Metazoa; phylum Arthropoda; class Insecta; order Lepidoptera; family Noctuidae; genus Orthosia; species Orthosia cruda. The sequence goes on along the minus strand of OZ059825.1, from coordinate 32,402,374 downwards.
GTGTCAGCCCATGGCTTAATAGCCACGAGCCTCGACCAACACCTTAGGAGGCTCTCGTTAGGCGGCTGGGTCAAGGGCCTGATCCAGAAAGCAGTACTGCTGGACACGGCTCGTATTGTTAGGAGGTTCCTCTCTCTGGAGCCCTGACCGCCGGTAGCTTGGACCCTGTTCCCGATACCGGTGGGCCTCTATTTTTTATATTTTTAAATGTTTTTTCTTTTTTGTGTGTTTTGTAAAAATATTTAAAAATGTAATAAATAAGAAAAAAGTTAAATAAAAGACATAATAATAATAAAAATGTTTATTTATCTCCACAAATTACATACATAGCTTAGCTGTTATATTGACAGATATTTAGACAAAAATAAAATAGTAATTTGTGAGAGATCTGGAGTCTAAACTAAGCCTAGGCCTGTATTTCAGAACTCCAGGTCCCCCATTACATCGTTAAACATAAAGATTGTCAACACGGAACAAATTTGCAAATGGTCTGTGTGGATGGTGCATAAGCGTGTGTGTGTGTGTGTGTGTGTGTGAGTGCATGAGTGTGTGGTGTGTTTATATATATATGTGTTTGTGTATAATGCTTAATAATTTTTGTTATTTAAATATTATGTAAATATACATAGAACGTATATATATAAAAAAAACAAGAATACCTATAATTGACACACCCTGCTATTTTGCTACATCGAGTAATTTTTCTGTTTCCATATAATTAAGTTTAAGTAACCATTTTATAATTTTACTTTTACATTCAACTTTATGAGAGTTCGCTATATTTGTAATTTTATTCAATTTATTAAACAATTCACCTGCACGGAATGGGAAGAATCTTTGCGCGAAGGAAGTATTTACCGCAGTCGTCCCACATATTGTGTAGTTTCTTCTAGAGAGGGCTATGCGTTTCCTTCTTTCTTCGGATAACTTGGAACGTTGGAGCATTGTAGTAAGCAGTATGTACAGCTGGCGTACCGTTAGCACTTGCGCTTCCTCATAAAGTGTTGTGGTGGAGAAAAGACGCGGTTTGGATAAGCTAACTTTTAGAATCATTCTTTGGGCTCTTTCAACAGTTATCAGCTTAGATTTGCATGCACCACCCCATGTCGTGATGCAGTATCCAATGATTGATTGAACCAGAGGCTCGTATACCATCCTCATCGTTTCCCTCTCTGCTACACCACGGAGTTCCTTAAAAATATATGTGAGCTTTCTTATTCTTTTGGATAAAACATTAATGTGGCTTTCAAATGTTAAATTAGCATCAATTTGGATACCGAGGTATTTTAAACATTTAGAAGGACTAATATTTGGACAACTACAGTTTGGAGTTGGAGGAAAGTTACACTTATGTGCATAGATATTACAATTGGTGAGATTAGCAATATCTTTTCCATTACGAATAGAGAATAAAATGTATTTGGTTTTATCTTCATTTAAAGTGAGAGAATTTGATGATAGCCAGTGACAGACAGTGTTAAAACCATCCTGTGCGAGATTAAAAAGCTCATTCCAGGAGTCTGCGAAGAAGGTTAAGGCAGTGTCATCTGCATATGCGGAGGTGCGACAGTTTTTGATAGTGAGAGTAGAAAGCTCATTTATGTAGCAGAGAAAAAGAGTAGGGCCCAATATACTGCCTTGTGGCACCCCAAAATCCACTGGAAATTCGTCACTAATGTGTTCTCCAATTTTTACCGATTGGGTTCTATTTTTTAAATAATCCGATAGTAACGCCAGTGGAACGCCTCTAATACCAAGATCTTCAAGTTTTTGTACAAGCCGGGGAACAGAGACAGTGTCGAATGCTTTTGCTAGGTCAAGAAATATAGTCAAGCACTTATTTTTGCTATCTAGTTTGTTAACTAAAAAGTTAACAAGATTGAGTACTGCGTTGTCAGTAGAACGACCAGCTCTAAATCCATATTGCGCATCAGAAAACAAGTTATATTCTTCTAAGTATTTTGTTAGCCTGTTATTAATTATGCGTTCAAATATCTTCGACAACGTCGTTAGGATTGCAATTGGCCTATAGTTGCTGACCTTGTCCCTGTCACCCGCCTTATGTATCGGGTGTACCACAGCTCTTTTTAATGCCTGAGGAAATACTCCGGAAACAAAACAGCGATTTATTAAATCAGTAAGAACAGGTGTTATAGAAAAAGATATTTGTTTCAGTACATTTGCACCAATCTGATCCCAACCAGGCGAGCAGTCAGTTTTTAACCGTTGAATTGCTCTTTCAACTTCTTCGAAGTCAGTGGGAAGAAGAACGAAAGAGTTCAACGGTGGCTTAGAGACTTTCTTAAAACTAGGAATATGTGAGGGAATATTGTTAGATAGTGTTTTACCGATATTGGGGAAGTATTCATTTGTTTTATTTATTGATTCTTTAGGGGTTTTATCTATAGTTAGTAGTTGAAGTGGTAGTTGTTTTTTATTAAAGTTGTTAGTTATTGTTTTAATGGTAGACCAGAGCTTTTTAGAGTTGTTTTTTGACATTATCAGTTGATCTCTCTCGTATTGTTTTTTAAGTTTTTTTAGAAGGTTGTTACAATAGTTTCGATATCGCAAGTATGATATTTTTAATATGGTGTCGTTGTCGTTTGTTTTTAACTTCTGGTGCATTCTGTCTCTGGTCCGGATGCAGCGCAATATACCGGGAGTTATCCAAGGTTTAATTGTAACTTTATTTCTAGGTATTTGTCTTTTTATCGAATTATTTGTTATTAGTAATTGTATAATATTAATGAAATTGTTCATAGCGTTATTTAAATTTAATTCCTGATACACTTTGTCAAAATTAAGGTTATTACATTCAGATTTTAATTTTTCCATGTCAATTTTATAATTTATTTTAATTTTTATGGGTTTTGTCTTGATTACATCGGTTTTTAGACAGAATAAGACTGCTTCGTGGTCGGTAATACTAGTACCCAATGAAAACGTGAACGCATTTAGTTTTGTTTTCAGTATTACATGGTCCAAGCATGTCCTACCTCGGGTGGTAGCATTAATGGCAGGGAGAAGTCCATGGAAGGCAATGGTATCCAGGTAAGAGGTGGTCGCGGGAACGGTCCCGATGAGGTCAATATTTATATCACCGACCATGATGATATTTTTAAATGAGGATACACTCGCCAGTAAATTGTTTAATGAATTTAGGAAGGCATCCGGTGATTTAAAACAAGGGGGTCTATAAATTGCAATTAATATTGTATCATTTTTTATTTTGATCATCAAACAATTTGCCTCTGATAAGATAGGTTCCTCCACAGTGCATTCCAGATTATTGTTTGTGTAGACAACTACACCGTCGTTTTGGTTGAAATTATCATTAGTTTTGTATGAATTATATCCTTGGAGGGACGGTAAATTAACAACATGAGACAACCAGCACTCAGAAAGCACAATAATATCACACGATAGAGCCAGCCTTTTGAGCAGTACGTGTAGTTCATGAAAGTTACAATTTAGGCTACGTATATTTTGTTGTAGAACCTTTAAGTAATGTGTAGCGTTTAAAAGATATGAGTTGCATTGTTCTGGGTCACAGGAGATTGGTACCGATATGTCAAAATGGTCAATGTCACTCATTAGGTTACTTGTATTATTGAATGTGGGGGTTCGTTGGTAGACTAAGTGAAGATAATTTAGGCGCGGATGACATTAAATAAGGCAGGTGTAGACTATTTTGTAATATATGGAAAGATATAATGAAAATATGGTTGGTAACATGGATTTTGGGTTGCCGTAAAGTAAAAGTGTATTTTACGAATGTGAGCAATATAATATATATATTTGTTGTGTAGATATTTGTTTTATTGTACATTTTAGAACAGTAAGTGTATAGTATAGTGAAAAGTATAGAAATGTAGATAGGTGAATACTTGTGTTTTATGAGTGTGTATAAGATTTTGTATGAATATATTGTATAGATATATATTTTAGGATAGTCAAAATATATTATAATAAATAACGATGAAATGTAGGTAGGTGAATAATTATGTTTTAAAAGTATTGGTGTGTAAAATTGTTGCAAATTCAGTGCTATAAGACAAGTTCTATACAGAGAAACAGTAAACATGCACTGTTGTATAACAAAAAAATATTTATCAAAACCGGCTTTGCCGCGAGATTTAAAACAATATTCAGGTAGTCGAAAAAAAACGCTCAAAGTATATGACGAAAACATAAGTCATTGTGATTTTAGCTTGGCAAAGTCTTCCTCTCGTGAGATCAATGTAGACGGGTCACCTTCTTTTTGGCGAATATACACCTTTCCATAAGAGGTCCAGCAACTTGCGCTCTTATGATTTTTTACATATTGACGAGCCAGATAGTACAGGTTCCGTCCGCATGTGGTGAGAGATTCCGCTATGAAGATAGGTCTAGGTTCGCCGTTTATCTTTAGATTGGTAGAGTTGAGTTTTTCTTTGGTCTTGTCCTTGTTGCGCCTTTTGGATGACCTGACAATATTTTCTTTCAGTGAAGTAGTAGAAAATTCCACTATTATGGGAGCCGACTTGTTTCGTGATTTTTTAGGCCTATATATATTTCTTATGTCTGTGTCGAGTATCTTTACATCCAATACGTCAGCAATATTTTTTACCAAGCTGATTAGTGTTGAGCTGTCTTCCGATTTAGATTCCGGTACCTCTCTCAATTCCAGTGTTGAAGCCTTTGAGCTACGCTCAAGAAACTCAATTTTTTGTTCCAGCATTTTAATTTGATTTTTGGAAGCAGTATTTTCAGTTTTAGTTTGCTGAAGTTGGCATAAAATTTCGTCGTATTTGTCCGACATGAATTGAATTGACTCAGTCATTTTGGTGTTTAGCTGAGTTAGTTTTTGCATTTCTGTGTCAAATTTCAGCGCTTGCGTCTTTTGCAGAAGCTGCACATCAGCCACCATATCCCGCAGCTCGGCCAGAGCAGCATCATCATATTTACGTTTATAACGTCGCGTGATGTTTTGTTGACTTCCACAGTCAGTTTCAGAACCCATGCAATCTGAAGCTGTATCAGATTCCTGTGCCATAATAGGAGGTTTTAAACAATTTTGGGTTGTTTTTCCGGGTGGAGTTTTCTGAGTTTTGCTCATATTTTATGTAATATTCAATCGCCTTGTACAAAATAGAGGAGCAAAAAGAAATAATTTGCGGCCACAGACAAGCAAGATTCGAACTCAGGACCACTGGTGATAGATGCAGTACTGATAGCGCTATCCTACCGAGCCAAGTGGACGCTAGTGTATTAATGTGAAATTAGCGAGCTCCTTTTGGGCGCCTTGCCGATTTTTAACAATGCGCCTATGTAGGTATGCGAATTAAGTTGGAAGTCCAACGACTTCGGATAGTTTGTTGAAATTTAGAAAACTGGTCGCCTAGCTGGCTAGAGTTAACACTTCAATAAAAGTTTTGCACACAACAATCACTGGCACTTATAAGTTAATACTGTAAGGTTTTATTAAAAAGTATGCACTATTTACACGGTTTAGGAATTATAAACACGGAGGTGCGCGTAAGTACGTGTGTTCGCAAACGGCGTCGCGGAGGGAAAGGAAAAAGATGTCAGCAGGGAAATCGGACGATAGTTTGAAGGGATTTTTGGATCTCCACTTTTAAATATCGGGCATATATTGGCAATCTTTATGCAATCAGGTACTTTACCCGTACTAAGGCTTAAGTTGCACAGAAAAGCAATCGGACCGACCAGAACATGTGAACATTGTTTTAAAAAGGTGTTATTAATGCCATCATAACCCGACGCTGACGCAGTTTTAAGATGGGAGATAATTGAAAATATTTCTTTTTCATCAGTCGGAGTAAAGAAAAAGGAATTGGGGCTAGTGTTTATAGTACTGTATTGATCGTTGTTACGGGCCAAGTCAGTTTCAGTTAAGCCTAATAGACTGAGTGATTTTGCTGCAAGGTTTTTGCCAACAGTTGAGAAATAGTCGTTCACCTTATTTAATGTGGGTTTTCTTACTTTTTATGTTGCAAATCTTCTTGATTTCGTACCACAGCTTTTTACAGTCACCTTTTGTTTGTTCAATAATAACGTTATTAATTAGGATGTCGTATGACCTAAGTCTGGGGTCCAATTTTAACAATTGCTGAGCCAGCGGAAGTATGATTTCGCACCCCAAAGTGTACCCCGTCCGAATTATTCGGTTAAAATGAGTTTGAGTTTACCATCGTGGTGAAAGGATTAGTCAGCTAGACTCTGCGTTACCGAGTGCTAGCTGTCCAGGGTGCGCCGGGCGTTTGGCATCGCGATGCGATTAAGATGAACGCCACTCGGGGAGGCTCCTTGCATGCACCCCAAACGGTAAGGCTGCTGGAGTTGATGATTTGACAGTGGAATATTTAAAACACTTGGAACCTCTAGCCGTGTCGTGGTTCCACGCTTTTTTCAATACTTGCTTGGAAACCATGAACATTCCCAAACTGTGGAGAAGGACGAATTTCATAGCAATGCCAAAACCAGGCAAGCCTCTTAATGACCCAAAGGCTACCGGCCAATATCCTTGCTATGCCACACCTATAAGTTGTTCGAACGGTTGTTGCTGAATCGCCTTACTGAGCAGGCTGGGTTTAGACCGGATAAATTTTGTTTCGGTCTAGTACTCAGACTAGCTCAGTTTATAGAGGCCAATAAAGTCACAGGGTTCGTATTTGTGGAATTATCAGCGGCATACGACACTATTAATATTAAAAACTTCTAGATAAGGTCGGTACTCTAACTAATCATCAGGGTTTCATTTATATACTCAGCAGAATAATGTAATAATAATAATACTACTACTGTGGCTCGACTTGACAGACAGTTGCCAAAAATTTTCTCTTATAAATTTCTTCCATAATAAATATTTTTAACTATCTAAATTATACAAAACAATATGAAATCAAAGAAAAAAAAACATACTACAGTAAAATCACTAAAAGTATGGCCGAAATACAAATTCAAGAATAAGAAATGTGAAAAATGAAGTCGACGGCGACGTCATGTTAAAGAGAGCTGCCGCCGCAAGAAATGCACGCCCACCACCTCCGGCCTCGTCGCCCAGCTCCGCCTCGCCGCCGCCGGAAACCAGCCCCACCGTGAGTGCTGTGACACCGGCCGTGGCAGTTGCGTCGAGCTCGAGCGACGAGTACTTCTCTCCGCCGACGACACCACCTGCGCGTCGACGGGGAGGACGCCGGCCGCCGGACCGCTTAGGACCTCGAGGCTTACCGGTCTCTGATAGGGTCCCAGCACCCGGCGGAAGTGTGCAGCGCATGAGATGGACACAATCCATAAACGAAAATGTCATGCGCGCATACTTTGGGGCTACAGAGGGAGGAAACAACCTGACCGCGTACCGTGTCCGGATGCTCTCTTTGTTTCAGGTGCTTGAGCCAGCCGTCAACGTTTCGGCCCAACGACTTTCGGATCAGGTGCGGGTCATCCAGCGTAATCGTATGTTGGATGATACTGTACTTGATCGCCTCCGAACGGAAATGGGTAACCGTGTCACTGCCCCATCGTCGCAGGCTGTGATGCTACCACAGTCCAACCACGCTGGCGAGGAGAGTAGTGACAGGGTTACAAACGTAAGTACCCAGTGCAATGAGGAATTGAGGAGTGCTTTGGAGTGTGCTATTCGGGAGTATCGCAACATGCCACCCGAACTTAGGCCACGATTACCTCGTTTGCCCATGCATAACAAGAATAGGGCGCTGGTGGCTGTTCTGGATTCGCAGTTGTCAAACTATTTTGATGACTGCGAAGACCTCACTGATACACATTCGATCATGTACTGCGCGGCTGTAGCGGCATGTCGTGTAGCTCATGTCAAATTTGCAGATGACAGAGCTACACGACCGAAACCAGCCGTACCGGCTTGGCAGTGCAGGATCGAACGTCGTATTTGTGGGGCCAGAGCACTCATCGGCAAACTAATTTGTTTCAGGGAGGGCAATAGCCGCCCAAGAGTGATGCGCTTTGTGAGACGGGCGTTTTCGGGGACTGATGTCAGCCCCCGAAACTATATATCCCATGTCACAGAGCGCATCGACTTCCTGAAGCAAAAAGTGTATGCATGGGCAAACCGTATTCGTAGGTACAGGCGGAGAGTGGAGCGATACACCCAGAATCGCACTTTCCAAAGTAATGAAAGGTGGGTTTATCGGGCTTGGGAGCGACCCGACCAAGGTGTGACTGATACGCACCTGCCGGATGATGACGCTATGTGTTCATTCTGGCGCAGCATCTGGTCGGTGCCTGTCAGTCACACCGAAGGTGAATGGACTCGGGAGGTCGAACGAGCGTGTGATCCAATACAAGAAATGGGGGCTATCACGATCAGCCCCCAAGATGTAGCCCGTGCAGTCCGTCCGTTGCCGAACTGGAAATCTCCAGGACCGGACGGACTGCACAACTTTTGGATCAAGTGGCTACAAAGTTCGCACGCTCGTTTGGCATCTCAGTACCAGGCAGCCTTAGAGTCTGGTTCGCTACCCAAGTTCCTTACAACAGGAATAACCCACCTGCTCCACAAGTCTGGTAGCACCGCGGAACCCAAAAATTATAGACCAATTACATGTTTACCAACGGTCTATAAGGTTCTTACATCCATTTTGAGAGTTAAAATTAATAAACACGTCGACGATAACTGCATCATGTCGGTCTCTCAGAATGGATGTAGGAACGGGTCCCGCGGTACTAAGGAGCTACTCCTTATTGATATGGCCATTAGCCAACAGGTTCGGCGTTCCCGAAAGGATCTGTCGACATGTTGGATAGATTATAAGAAGGCCTATGACTCGGTGCCTCATACATGGCTCATGAGGGTGCTAGAATTGTATAAAATAGATACAACTCTACGCACCTTCCTGATGTCGTGTATGAGGCAATGGAGCACAGTCCTTCGCTATCCAGGATGTCGAAATATCCAGAGGAATAGCGAACCTGTAAGGATCGAGCGAGGTATATTCCAGGGCGATAGTTTGAGTCCACTTTGGTTTTGCCTTGCCCTGAATCCTCTAAGCATGCTGCTGGAGAATTCAGGGCTAGGCTATCGGTTGAAGAGAGGTGGTCTGGTTATATCTCACCTCCTTTACATGGATGATCTGAAGCTCTTTGCCCCCAGCAATCTTCAGCTGATGGAGCTACTGAAGGTAACTGAAACTTTTAGTAGCGCCATCAGGATGGAGTTTGGTGTGGACAAATGTGCGGTCATGCATGTAAAGCGAGGGGAGATTGTGGAATCCGTAGGTATTCAACTAGCGGATTCCATAAACCTGAGATCTCTCTCTCCAAACGAAACCTATAAGTATTTGGGTATGTCGGAAGCGTTAGGTATCAGCACTACTGACATGAAGCAATCGTTGAGGGAACGCTTCTTTGGCCGTCTGAGGAAGGTACTCAATAGCCTTCTTTCAGGCGGAAACAAGGTGCGCGCCTTCAACGGTTGGGTCATGCCGGTATTGATGTACTCTTTCGGCATACTCAAATGGACTCAAACGGAACTCGACGCCCTGGATAGGCGAGTCCGTACACTGCTTACTGCATATCGAATGCATCATCCACGATCGTCGGTCATGAGATTGTATATCCCGCGGAATTGTGGTGGCCGAGGCTTTTTAAATGCCAAAAACCTCCACAACCGCGAGATATGCAATCTCAGGGAATATTTTCTACACACCGTCGTGGGTATGCATCGAGATGTAGTAGCAGTGGACAAGGGACTCACCCCGCTCTCCTTGGCGAATGAGAACTGGCGCAAGCCTGTAGTGCTTGATACTAACGACCGCAGGGAAGTATGGCAGAGTAAGGAGCTTCACGGACGCTTTTTTCGGGCCCTACATGGGTCCGATGTAGACCAAGCAGCGTCCGTAGCCTGGCTGCGTTTCGGTGACCTCTTTGGGGAAACCGAAGGTTTTGTATGTGCAATTATGGACGAAGTTATCATGACGAATAACTACCGGAGATTTATTGTGAAGGATGGCACGGTTGACATCTGTCGGGCATGTCACCGCCCGGGTGAATCGATCTGACACATTATCTCTGGATGTTCTCGTCTAGCTAACGAGGAGTACTTGCATAGGCACAACCTTGTAGCCAGGATCATCCACCAGCAACTTGCTCTGAAATACACTCTTGTGGCATCGGAGGTACCGTACTACAGGTATGTGCCCGACCCAGTTCTCGAAAATGGCAATATCACATTGTACTGGGATCGGTCCATCATCACTGACAGGACTATTGTAGCCAATAAGCCTGATATAGTGGTGGTGGACCGAATAGAGAGGCGTGCAATGATTGTTGACATTACCGTCCCGCATGACGGGAACCTCGTGAAAGCCGAGAAAGATAAGCAAATCAAGTATCTTGACTTGGCTCGCGAGGTTGTCGACATGTGGGATGTAGACACAGCGATCATTGTACCGATAGTCGTGTCAGCCAATGGCTTAATAGCCACGAGCCTCGACCAACATCTTAAGAGGCTCTCGTTAGGCGGCTGGGTCAAGGGCCTGATACAGAAAGCAGTACTGCTGGACACGGCTCGCATTGTTAGGAGGTTCCTCTCTTTGGAGCCCTGACCGCCGGTAGCTTGGACCCTGTTCCCGATACCGGTGGGCCTCTATTTTCTATATTTTAAATGTTTTTTCAAATTTTGTGTTTTATAAAAATATTTAAAAATTTAGTTAATAAGAAAAGAAATTAAATAAAGGAATAATACTCGAACTAATGCAGAACCGTCGCTTCCAAGTGTGCTTCCAATCGGACAAGAGCAGATGTCGCCGACAAAAAAATGTTCACCCCCAAGGCAGTGCGCTGGCACCCACGCTTTTTAACATATACACCAACGACCAGCCTACAACGCAGCACACTGAACTACTAACTAAGTAGGTAATTCTTAGTAATGAAGTCCTCTTTTATCTTTTTAACCGAATTGATTTTTTTCCAAAATCTTTTTCCTAATTTAAGAAACTTCATTTTATCATGAGATTGTCATCATCATTATTCAACATCGTCGGTTCAACAAGGTTTTTTCTTTCATACTTCTTTATAAGCCAACATTTCAATATCCTTCTTTGAGTTCATCTACCGTTTCTTCGATTTTCGCCTCCTCTTACAGCTATCCACATACATACTAAAACCTAAACTCACGACATTATTCTCATTCCATCTCATCATAAATAGCCTTCCTATTAAATATAAACAACCAAATCAACCAATCAATCTGCATAGCCTTTTCCACTGGTGAGAAAGCGCCTCCTGAGCCAAGATGTGCATGGCAGCACGTGATTACTGAGTCGCCGTCTTTCTTGGAGTCACTTGATCCATTTATTGTTTCTTCGATCTTACCCTACTCGGATAGTTATCCGCATTAATACTCAAAACATTACGTTGTCCTCATTTCATCTGATATAGCCTTCATCTTAAAAACCAACAAGCACATAACCTGAAATCTTATCACGCTCTAATACGCAAACTCTTCACGCAAGCTTACCACATTAGACGACACTAAAACACTTAATACCATCTAATACCCACTTATGCCTATCCTACTCGGAAACTATCTCCGGGGCATTAACGCTCGTTACTGGCAAGTTGGGTAAGCAGGAGCAACTACAAGATGCTGCGAAACTTTTAATGCTATGAGAAATGATATCGCGTAGTTAGTTTGGAGGCGGAAAACTATTTCAAGGGTAGTCAAAGATGTTTGTGATGTTCAGGATTTAAGGACTTGATAATGTTGTTTAGGAATTTAGTAAGAAGGTAAAGAAAGATAGAAAACAAATGTGAATTTTTCAATTCATATAAACTTTATCTACTCTCATATCGTAATATTCGAATTATAAAATTCAAAACGAGTTTATATTTGCATACTTTATAAACACAATACCGAAATTTAAAAATAGAATCTTTTATAACACTATTTCTCTAACAAAATAATGCTATAATTTTTTTATTTTCTATTACGATACAGGACAAATCCAAGAAGTTAATCACTAAGGAGTTTCCATCAATAATTATTTTGTAATGTCATTTTATAGTACCTATTATAAAAAGATTAGAGGCCAATTTTAAATTGTCTATGACAATGCCCGCTTAAGACTTAGCACGCACTTCGATTTTTATTCGCGCGAATTTTGTTTCCTTCTACCTGTTCATAGAGCTCAAAATATTCGGGCGAATAAAATTGGCGCCGTGGTGCGGGAGATTCTGTGGCAAAACCCGGATTTCTTGCGGTATTATTTCCGCACGATTTCTTTACCACAATGCGAACAACTTCATACAATTCCATAGGTCGCAGAATGGGCGAAAAAAATCGCGCGAATAAAGATCGCAGTGCGTGCTAAGCCTTAGGGCATGCGCGGTTAAGGCGGTGATGTGCTGGGTTTTGGCGCCATTCATACGTTTTGCAAGTTTAGCTGTACTGAATTTCACGAGTTATTTAAATTATTGTTTAAAAATGTCTGATATCAGTGAATGTGAAGAAAATTTGACTCCGCCCGATATTTTAGATGCGGCGAAGGAAATTACTCTTAATTTATTACCAGCAAAGTCGAGAAAAGTATATGACAAATGCCATCACGATTTTATGGCATGGAAAATGCAAAAACGGGTATTTAGTAGGTTCAATCCCAATTTAAAGGTGGTGTTTTCTATAAGAAACTTTTAGCGGGCAGTAACGAGTTTTAATCCTCTTTATAAGTGCGCCGCAATAGGGTACTTTCCTTAGTAAAAAAAAATAATGAAATTTGAAAAAAAAATAATGTAGAAGTATATACTTAAATATCCTGATTTTCAGTCATAAAACCACATTATAATTTAATATATTAAAATAAAAAATCGATATTTTTATCTGTATATCACGTGACCGAAAACAAGAGCCGCCATGGCGTGTCGTCATAGAGGCAAAACTGTTAGTTCTCATATGTCAGTTCAGTCTAAACAGCTCAAAGACCTTATACGTATTTCTAGTAAGAAGTATAAGGTCTTTGAAACAGCTATCAACAATCAAAAATGATGGCCGTGACAACCGCGGGAGCACCAACGCCAACCGCTTCCATATTTGGTAGAAAATTACTACTCCATTGGTACTAATAATTAGTACTCGAACAACAAAAATGCGTGTGACTTGAAAAAAAATTGACTAGATGAAAATGAGTAATCTTTTATATCTTCTTACGTTATTAGCAACATATTGTTACTGCAGTAAATTAGGTTTTTAATACCTAGGTACTGTTTGCAGGAACGGTTAATTAGTAAAAAAGAAATAAATAAGAAATACCTATCGCTCTTTAATGATATTCATATAACAACACAGAAGGTAGTTAATTACAATACAGAAAAAAAATCGAGTACCTACCTACCCACGTCATTAACAAATAAAATCTTTATTCAGTTCATTTTTACACAGTACAATAGCTAACCAATAATACATTACTTAGCGGGCCTTAAGTGCTAGGTGTTAACAAACTCCCTGGACCACACACTAGGATTCCCTGTGTTGCGCGGTCCAGTCTCTTCCTATTTAGGTAAGGAAAACATGTTCACTAGGTAGTATAACTAATTACACATAGATAAAACTTAATTGTGATGTAGATAATAAGAGGTTATTATTTAATATATGAATAGACTTTTGGTTGCTTTTGGGTGAGTGTATGCGTGTGTGTATGAGTATGTGTGGAGTATATAGGTGGGTGATTGCATGCTTAAGTGTTGCTATTATGTCCCAAATTTAAGACTGCACCTGCAAAAGGTTTTCTGTTTGGTTATAGTTTAGGGGGTGCAGCCATTTAAATATATTATTCTTAAAACGTCTGTAAGTTAAGGCAACTATAGTTCTATTATGCGAGTATAATTTTGAGTAGAGGTAGGGTCCAAGAAATGCAAAAGATCTGCGTGTAAAAGAAGACTGAATCCTAGGTCGAACCCATTTTAACATTCTGTATGAATGGCGGGCTAGTTTTTTGGCATCTCTGTGAAAGCGTATTAGTATCGAAACGATAAACAATTGCCTCACTCTGAGGACGCTACTTTCCGAATACAGAACATCAGTTGAGTACCGCCAGGGTTTTTTGTACGCTATATTTAAAATACCTCGTTGAGCTCTCTCCAACCTAAGCAAATTGGTTTTGTTCGCTGCTCCCCAGATCGACACACAGTAACTTAGTAGTGATTGGCACAGGGTAAAGTACAGCATACGGATCAGCCTAGGAGTTGAGATGGACTTAACTTTTTTTTAATATATGTGAGGATTTCCTGATTCGCTTCACGAGTGCATCTATTTGCGCTTCCTAAGTTAGGTACTCATCGATTTGTATCCCTAGGTATTTTCTATTAGCGACTTGTTCGATTTTCGAGCATTCACAATTTTCTTGATTGGTATTACCACAAACATGCAGTTTTATTCACAGATCTCGGCCTGGCGCTGACCGATCAGTCACACTAAAATAATCGCCTTGGTTTACCGACGTTCAGGGTCAGTAGATTATTTTGCAGCCAGATAGCAACCCCTCTCGAGTCCCTCTTGAGCCACACAAAGGACTTCACTCCAGGTTTTTCGCATGAAAAATTATTGCGGTATCATCTGCAAAGGTAAAGACGCTGGCATTACGGAGTTCAAGAGAGCATAGGTCGTTTATGTAGATCAGGAACAACGTGGGGCCTAAGACACTGCCTTGGGGTACGCCGTAACCAACATTTGCAAAATCACTGACATATTCGCCAATGCGGACGCACTGTTTTCGGTCTACTAGGTAGGACTTAAACCAGTCTAGTGCTAAGCCTCTGATCCCGAACGCCTCCAGTTTTTTTTGCAATATCGGCCGGAAAACTGTGTCAAAAGCTTTTACTAAATCCAGGAAGAAGTTAAAGAAATATCACAGTGGGGAGTAACGGTAGGTTATTTTTTTCTTAGGTAACAGTTCTTATAAAAAATATAGATTTAAACTGTTAAGCTATTGCATAGCTTCTATCGCGGGCCTTGAGCGTGGAGACCGAATCCAGAAATTCCGTAACGAAAATAACCTAACACCCCCCACTCCGACCGGCACAGCTGTGATACTTTGACTTGGGTGTCGCGACAGGCTCGACGGGAACACGGACTCCTCTCATCGCTAGATGGCGTTGTAAAAAATGTTTGATAAAAGAACGACATACATATAGTTGTAAAACCTACATAATTTTATTTGTTCATTATAAGTTATAAAATAATATATATATATAAATAGAAGTTTTTAAGCTATTGCATAGCTTCTATCGCGGGCCTTGAGCGTGGAGACCGAATCCAGAAATTCCGTAACGAAAGTAACCTAATACCCCCCACTCCGACCGGCACAGCGGTGATACTTTGACTTGGGTGTCGCGACAGGCTCGACGGGAACACGGACTCCTCTCACCGCTAGATGGTGTTGTAAAATATGTTTGATAAAAGAACGACATACATAGAGTTGTAAAACCTACATAATTTTATTTGTTCATTATAAGTTATAAAATAATATATATAGAAGTTTTTTTACATTTTGATATATTTTAATATGCAAGTATAGCAATTTGTGTCAAATTTGAGTATTATTTCGTACGGCATACATTTTCAAAACTTAAACTAAATAAAAGCAAATTTTGGTCAGCTGGCTTTTATTTGACTTATTTCAGATTCGGACGCCAAGGCTGGATATACATAGAAAATGATTTATTTTATTATTAATAAATTTTTAGGAGTATGATAAAATTAAAATATTGTAGTTTTGCATATCTATACAATTCGACATTCAGACGCATTTTCCAGGACCGGATCTAGAATAAATGCTATGTAATAGCTTTACCGCGGCAGTCCCCGAGTGCCACACGTCTTTTTTTGTTATTACTATTCCGACATCCATTTTATGTGCACGAGTGTACATCTCATAAACAGCTCAATACCATTCACAACTTAATTTGGTTGGGTTATACGCGGCGATTTAGTATGGAAAAGTAATAAAAGATAATTTCTCTTAAAATACAACACTTAGGAATCACAATTTTGGATCACTATAATACTTCTTTAGGAGTACTAATTTTTGTATAAATTTGGGAAGAAATCAAAGAATTTTTAATAGGGAAATCTTGAAATGAAAATTTAATACCGTGACTTCACCAATGGCATCGTATATCTCGTAAACTACTGGAGCAGTAATTTAAAACTTTGGTTAATAATTTTATCTTGCAATTTATTAATTTTCTATGTAGGTTTGAGAAAAGCAACAAGCTCCTCGCGGCCGCGACTTACAAGTTGTACGTCGTGATTTCGAACCGCATGGGCTCTTTACTTTGTGTAAATTATATCATCACCACTGCTCTCAAATCGGTGAACGAAAACATCGTGAGGAAACCGAAAAGTCCTAGAACCAAAAAATCGAAGACATGTGACATCCACCACCCCGCACTGCACCCGCATGGTGGATTACGGCCCATTCCCTCTCACAGAGTGGAGGCCTGTGCCCAGCAGTGGGAACATTAAAAGGCTGATGATGATAATGATTATCTAACAAAATAATATAGAAGCGATTGGCGTTGGTGGTCCGGCGGTAGAAACGGACATCAAAAATGTTGAATAAGTGCCGGTAGTCACGACTGTTTTGTATACATACCAGTACTACGTCACCAAAATGGCAGACATCATTTTTGAGGGAATGAAAATGTTTTAAATTTTAATGTGTTTTTATGGTAAGAAAATGTATTTATTTTTACGAAATATTTTATTTTTGTGGATTTTATTGGGAAATAAACATCTTCAAGTACTTTCTAAAACATAGTAGAATAACCTATTATCTTTGCCGCGCACTTTTTGAATTTGGAACATCTTAGTGTTCAGCGCCAAAGAAATCAAACGCAAATATTGTTTGAATAAACTAATAAAGACTGGCAAGTCACGCCGCCACTTGAATAAAAAAAAAAGAAATCAAATTAAAAACGTGCGAACTACAGCCCGCGATTTCGTCAATTTTCACGGATTGTTATAAATTCATGGTTTTGTTTTGAAAAATTAGTTCTTCAAGTGACAGTGAAAGTACAGAATTAACTCCTGAAAGTATTAGAACTGACGCAAGAAATGTGATGGATAATATATTACCTGCAAAATCCCGGGCGAAATATATGAATCTATGGTAATTTTATTGAATGGAGAAATGTAATAGGCGGCAAGAATTTTTCAGAATCTGTGAGGAAAACATTAAATTGCAACCTTTATTTAATCCATCCATGTCATTGTCGCCCCGTCCATCTACATCCAAACAACGAGATTCACCGTCACATTTTTCCCTAAAATGAACCAGATTCGGACATTATTTCAAACACGCAGAATATAAAATATACAACAATCTCTAATCCTAATTAAACTGTAACAATAAATTTTCATAATTGAAAAATGTCTCAAATGTAAATATAAGTTTTTAGTTGTTTTATTATTAGATACTATTTAATTTCAATTTAGTTGTTACTCTATGTTTTACCAAATAATAATATTACAATAAATTATGAGGCACCTTTCATTTTCTCATAGTGGGTGATGAAAAGTAGAGTGTATCACTCGGCCGCAAAATATATTTTTGCTTGGGTGACGTACTTTGAATCCCTCGCTAAGTTCAGGATTCTACTAAAGAATCGCTCACTACGCTCGGGATTCTAATCTAGAATCCCTCACTTCGCTCTGGATTCAAAAAATCGCCCTCGCCGTAAAAATATTATTTTGCTTCCTTATGATACAATCTACTATTTACAGATACTAGATGAAAAAGACTTATTGAGAACTCGAACTTTTGTACATAGACAAAATTGATAATTACAGACGAAATTCTTAGGCCGGACCACTACGGTACTTTTTATATACCTATTTTACGAGTGGCCA
The DNA here is from genome assembly GCA_964057195.1 of Orthosia cruda. NCBI lineage: Eukaryota > Metazoa > Arthropoda > Insecta > Lepidoptera > Noctuidae > Orthosia > Orthosia cruda. The sequence continues at coordinate 32,384,490 of OZ059825.1, read as the reverse complement.
ATCCTCCAAGATTGCCGACTAATATTATAAATGCGAAAGGTTGCATGGATGGATGGCTGGATGTATGCTTGTTACTCAATCACGCCAGAACGGCTGAAAAAGTCTGGATGAAATTTGGATCATATATAGTTTATAGTTAGTTACATACGCTACTTTTTATCCCGGCAAAATGTACGGTTTCCGTGGAAAACTTCGGTCTTTCAGGCGGGCAAAGCCGCTGGCAGAAGCTAGTTGTTTATAAAGATGGGATTGATTGGCAATAAGTAGGTAGTTACTAACTGATAACTTTGATTTAAATACAATAAAACACACACTAAAGTCGTGCAAAAGTTTTTTCATAAATTATATATTATGAAAAAACTTTTGCACGACTTTACTCTATATTTTCTTTGTCTTTCTTTACACACATTTACGTAAAGAGAAGTGTCATTTAAAAATACGATAATACCGATTTTAAGCATACCTTTTGTATTAGCTTACTTTTTAGTCTTCGATTTTAATTGTGTTCGCATTTTTAAGCAGCTTATGACATAATAATCACTTTTAGATAATTTAACTCATTTTCGGCTAAGTATCTTAAACCTACATTTCAAAAACACAAGGACCTGGAAATGTTGAAAATAATCCATTTACTTTGAGCGCGGCACCTTACGAGATTACAGCTGACACTTACCCTGTAAACATCAATTTACATCTGATTAGCACTGAAACGTTCTTTAGATAGGATTCGAAGATAAACCCAGTGAAGCGGTAGAACGTTTGGATATTGCTGCGTTTAAATATTTATTTTTAAATTCATTATCAGATGGATAAGCAGACCTACAACATAAACTCACATCTTTTTCTCATGGGTATAGGCAGAGACTACATATCATCAGCAGCTACGAAGACATCAAAAGCAAACAAATAACAAAAGAAAACGTCAGGTTTTAGCAAGGCTAAGATAATTGAGGTTTCACTCTAAGATAATAGAGCTTCAATAATATAAACACGCAGTTTTATTTTAGAAGTTTTGCTTGTTCAAGGATCTGCTTGAATATTTTTAACCGGCTTCCCAAAAATGAGAAGGTTATCAATTTGGATGTTTAAAAACTATTAGATGAAAACTTAAACAAGTTACAGCTTGATCACCTAAACATATAAGTAAAATCTTTAATAACTAACCTATGTACCGAGTATAAAGACATCTTCCATTGTTAGCATACATCTCTATCTTTTACTAACCTATTACTATTATTATGTTACTATTCTTTTTTTAACCAAGTTAAACATAAGATTCGTACAAAGAACAAAGATCCAATTTATATACGTCCATAGAGACTCCCTGTTAGTCAAAATGAGAATATACAGAAACAAGTAGATAAACTTTTAGAAAATAGAGTAATCATAGAATCACACTCACCTTGGAGTGCTCTTTTACACATAGTTCCAAAGAAAATGGACGACTCAGGTGAACAGAAGTTTCGAGTAGTTATAGACTATAGGCGAATCAACGCGATAACGATAGATGAATTAATCATCCATCGTTATCTCGTTGATTTGCCATTACCAAACATTACAAACATTTTTTTATTGCCTATAGGCTCACGCTTGACCACTATCTCACCTATTGGTGAAGGTAGTGAAGCGATGATGTGGTTCACGGGGAAGGACGCTTGCCTAGAAAAAACCCATTCACTCTTGACTTCAAGACCCCTAGATTTTAGCTATCGGGAAACACAGATTCCACTCCTTAGATGTACGCATAATAAAAGTGTCCCCAAAACGTTCTGTGTGTATGGGTGGGCTGCCCACCCTGTACCGATGACGCATCACCGTACGTCTGGTAGTATTATGATGGACGGGCTCGGCGGAATTAAATTTAAAAGCATGCAATGCCATCGCACATTCCTCTTAATGTAACCGACAAAAAACCGACAAGCTGGCAACTCGGCGACGATGTTCAAGGCTCTGGCACTTTGAATTGACCAGTGCCTCGCCAAGAAGCTCAAGATGATCCGTTATTAGATAAGTTAGGAAGATCACTACGATACACCTAGCTAGTGGCTATTATCAGTTTTAAGTGGAAACAGAGAACCAACCGAAAACTGCATTTACAACACAATCGAGACATTACGAGTGTAATTGTAAGTCCTTTAGTTTAACCCCAGCTACTTTCCGACGAGCAACGGATAATGTACTCCGCTGAATTCAAGACGTACATTGATTTGTTTATTTAGATGACATTATCATTTACTCAAACAGCCTTCAAGACACATAGATAAGCTAAGAAAAATATTCGACAGGCTAAGACAAACGAATCTCAAAGTAACCCTTGACAAATGCGAATTTCTTGGGAAAGGTGTGTTATATTTCCTAGGAATCTGCGTTCTTCCAACAATCTGCTCTTACTCTGTCCTTCTCATACTACTGATTTTATTCATTCTTCCTTTCATATTCAGTCTATTCTTCATTGGAACGCGCTTCCTCTCGTAATAAGGGCGGCCACCAGTCGGTATGCTTTCAAGACGAAATTGCAGTATTATTATCAGCGGGGAGTAGCGTCATCTCGATAACTTATTTTCATTACTTTGTTAAATATTTATATTTATTTAGGTATGTATCATATAAAATATGTATGTATGTGTATTTTAAGCATTTTGTTTTTTGTTAAATTTGTTGTTGCCACGATTTAAACAATGCACCTGCCATGTTTTCTCTTCACGACCCTTGTTTGACTGGTAGAGATTGCCTAAGGCATTAAGTCCGCCATTGTACCTTTGTGCATGAAGTTTAAATAAATAAATAAATATTTGGGACACACAATAACCAAAGACGATCTTAAACCAAATATTGATAAATTGAAGCTGTTACAATTCTCTTTACTTACCTAGAACACTTACAGAAATAAAGAGTTTCCTAGTTTTATTTACTACTGTAAATTCATAAAAGAGATGCATTGAAAAAATGCCAAGAATTACTTACCAATGCACCATTATTACAATTCCCAGATTTTGAAAACCCTTATTTTTAACAACAGATGCATCTGATCTTGCACTAGGAGCAGTCTTAACTCAAGGTCCAATTGGTAGCGATAAACCGACAGCTTTCGCGAGTAGAACTCTTGGCGACGCCGAAACGCGCTACAACGCTATAGAAAAAGAACTATAATCTTGCTTGGCAAACATTTTAGACCTTATTTACACCGTAAAAAGTTTACAATACTAAGCGATCATAGGCCATTGGTATGGAAAAACTCAATTAAAGAGCCAGATAGTTAGACTCACGAGATGGAGACTTATACTATCTCAATACGATTATGAAATTAAATACAAACCTGATGAACAAAACAGCAATGCGGTTAGAAGAAAATATACGGAACAGGTCTAGAACTGAGTCAAGCATTTTTATCAGCGATGGAACCCCTCAACCTATAATATGCCTGCCTGCATAGTGTACGTTTTAACAAGTTTTAAATTTCATCACATTCAGTTCTAGAATACGGGGAGGTATTTTATTATAACATTTTATACAGTTTTCCATAAAAAAATACACTACTTCAGCCAGCCTGAAACCTGTTAATACGCGCTTGGTCGTGGAGTTGCGGAAACAGCCCGTCGAAACTAAACTAACTAACTAACTAACCTGTTTGAGATTTGTTCTTCGTTCGACCCACTGAGTTTCGTCCCACAACATGAAATCCTGGTTCGTCCCAAACAATATGCTTCCTTCGTCCCAAAATATAATTTCAATTATTTTATTTCCGCTTCGTCCTATTTTATATTCCTTCTACGGCCCATATCTTTTTTGTATGTACCAAACTTACTTGTTTGTTCAATCAGCAAAAAACTGTTCAGTATTTTTAAATATCCAACATCAATCAACTATTTAAAAGCAACGCTCCTCTCTGTCTTCTCCGCGAGTGAAAATTTACTCGTATTATTATAACAACAATAACAAGCTGACGTCACTGGTATCTGTTTAGAAGAGCAGGTAAAAAAAGGTAAACCCATTTTAAATATTGCAAAAAATACAAGAATAACAGCATTTGCTGAATAAGAAAGAAGAAGACTTCTCCACAACGTCAAACATTATTTAGCGGATGGTACATTTAATAATTGTATATCATTTACGGTGAGCTCGGGAGTACCAGTGAAAAAAATAATTCTGTGTTATTAATATATGTACTATTAATGAACAAAAAGGAATCCACATATGAAACAGTTCACTCTTATCAAATCGCAAATTCCTGATTGGAATCCCATTTCAATCAGAACTAAACTACGAGAAGGCGGCCAGGAACGGTATCCGTAAAATATTGCTAAACGTCACATACAAATGTTGTTACTTCCATTTCTCTCATGCTCTTTGTAAAAGAGCAAAAGCATTAAATAAAAAGAGAATGTTTAAGAAGCATATTGATCTGTGTTCATCACTAGCTTTGTTTCCATCAGAACTCAAAAGTAATGGCTGGCTCTACATTATGGAGGATTGTCCCAGAACAGATAGTATCGATAAATTTAATGATTATTTTGTCTCAGCTTAGCTTGATAATGAATATTTTAAAGGGAAGTGGGATCTTTATGGTGATACATACATAACAAATAACTCCGTAGAAGATTAAATAGATAATTTTCTGGAAAACTGAACAATTTTTTTTTAATACTTTTAAACATGACGCTCAAACTCGGATGTTAAGTCAAGGTAGACCACGACATAAAGACGATGTTATGTATGACAAAATCATTAATGCTTCATTAGCAACAATGTTAAATGGTTCTATTTCCTTGGGACATTGATTGGAAAAAATATGCCCGTTTGTATTTTAATTGCAGTGAGTTAGATGTTGTTTTTTACCTAGTTATGTTTTTTTTTTTAAATATATCTCTTAGTTTACTGTTGATCCAACTTTTTGTGTATAAATGTCGATTTAAAATAAATTCTTTATTTTTTTTGTTGACTGTACTTTAAAGTACTTGTAATTTGGGCCGAAACACAACTTCAATATGGGACAAACCAAGAATTTTTCGGAATGTGGGACAAAACTTCAGGACGAACGAAGAATAAATCCTGTTTGAACCTATTGTTCACTATTTCTACTAAAATAATTGTCTGTCACCATTTTTACTAAAAAGATCTTAAGTAAATTCTTTCTCACGTACATGATGTTTTAATAAATATATACCATCATGATGTTAATGTCCTTAAACAAGTTCCCTTAGAGAATCTCGCTAGCGGAGATTACATATCGCCCTGATATCTCGTTTTTGCAGGGTTAACATTGACTCGCTGTCTGCAGCCCATCCCCATCGTAAGAAAAGATACTAAGAAAGTAATTAAAATAGACCAGCGGTATCGTGGCAGATTGCTTTATTCATGGAAAATTTTGGTATCTGTAAGTTAGGAAATGCAGAGTTGCAATTTGTTTTAAAACCTTAGGAAGTCGGCACAAAAAATGTGGACCATGAAGTTTTAAAATAATTAATTCAAATTAAGATAGAAAATTGTCCGAGCTGAGTAAAGCCGGTGTGAGCTGCTATTAATCGTTATAAAACTGAATATATATATTAGTATTGCTAAGTACCCACTCATTTTTAAAGAGAATAAGGTGCCCCGCAACTAAAGCAACTGCGGGGATATTGTAACTAAATTAAATATTTTCGCTAAAATTGGCTTTTTAAATATAACACCACCTATAAGATGGCAACCATATTGTTACATGAAAATAATAGTTGGCAGCACTGCAGCTAAAATGATGATATAACAGGTTGATCTGTCAAACCGCCATTTAGAAGCAATTTTGTACGATCCCACGTAGTGACAAATATCTACAAAAAATGCTTTTTTGACAACCGTAAGTAGCTTTAATTATTTTTTACTTAAAGATTCATTAAAGCTACAACAAGATAAGTGTTTAAATACATTTTCCCTTTCAGGCGTTCTCACACAAGTCCTAACAGGGCACAGTGGGTTCTCAGAATACTTAAACCACTTTAAGTGTAAGGAGAGCCCATCGTGCACCTGCGATCCTAACATTGCGGAATCAGTCCCGCATATCGTCTTGGAATGTCCAAAATTCGCAAAAGAGCGTTACGACCTGGAACAAGAGATAGGAGTGGGATTGAATAGAGAAAGCGTACAAAAACTGATGTCGGGCAAAAAGATAAATAAATTTATAGCCTACTGTGAGAACGTACACTCAAAGTGATAAAGAAAAATAAAACGGATTGAAACAACTATGTTTCATAGTATATTAAATATATAATTATGTAAGCATAGGTCATTATTAGCGCAAAATGTAAAATAAGTTTAAGCAGTAGAATAAGAAAATAGATATATATAAAGTAGTAAAATTGTTAAGTGTGTATAAATAGTGTCTAAACATGTGATATTAGATTGTTATATAGCTTTTGTTAGCATGTATACAATAGACTGTAAAATAAGTGTACCTAAAATAGTAAGTATTAAGTAAATTGTGAAATAAATATTAAGATAAGCTAAGATACACATCTAAAATAAAAACCCTTGCAGAGAAAATTATTTTCTTAAGTTTAAAAATAAAGAAAAGTACAGAATAGTAGTAGAAATAAGTGGGAGTCCCACCCACAGGATTAATGGAGAAGGATAAAAGAAAGATACAGTATGAAGCATGAAAGTGCGAGAGGAATGTCAAGCGAGAACTGGTATGGAAGAGGATTAGATATAGAATAGGCACCAACTTTGTGGTGGAAATAGTCGGGAAAAAAAAAAAAATGAAAAACCATAATATAAGAACATTTATGATAAACCCTTAACAATAGTATTAGTACTACTTAAATTAAGTAAGTAATGACGAGCAATAAATAAAACAACAATAACAAATACTATACTTACTATACTTTGATGTTGTTTACATTTCCCCCGTGTCGGTTTGTATGGAACCATGAAACAACAGTGATGTGCCATTTCGATGTTTTAATTCTGTATATATTTTTTCAACACACTTGCTCATAAAGTGGCTCTAATTTCACCGCAATTAGGCACATAATGTCACTTGTTATCAAACTGTGACTTATTCACAAGTGAGATAAAGAGCTTTTTTTTTAATTTATTGGTTGAGTTGCTTTGTTCTTAAAAAAGTTTCGATACAAAAAAGATCGTACTCGATAGTACAAATGCAACACATTTCATGCAACGTCGTATTTAAATAGATAATTTCAACTTGTACGTGTTTAATAAATAAAACATTCACTTCAATATAACTTTTATTTTTGTCTGTAATAAAGAAAACTTGAAATTCCCCATTTTGTACGTGGCTAAAACGCTATCCGCGAAAAGCCAAAAAAAGATAACTCATTATTTTTAGTCTATGGCCGATCGCCATTGTTGATGCGCGCGCATAGGAAAACTGATTAATTTTGTACGCCATTGCGAAAAAATATTCACAACTCGTTTTCACTATTGGAAATGATTTTTTAGTATTATTTTCTTCACAAGTGTGTTGAAAAACGTCGTATGATACACGTGTGTATTGATGATTACCGTCCTCGACTCTCTTAAGACCCTCACCTAACGGCTCGGGTCTCAATGGCGCCTCAGCGGTAATCACCAACATTACACACTTGTACCACAATGTACTATTATAGATATTGTGTAATAACTTTAGGACCAACACATACAATACGAATTGTCATTAGTTGTCGCATATCTCGATAGGGGGGCAAATGCAACCAACCCCCCCGTTAAAGGAACTTTTCCTACCTCTAGTAGAAAATCGTTTAATTATGTTGATTCCTTACGAAGTTTCTTTTTATAACTAGATTATGTAATATAAAATTATATTTTAATTCGTGTATTGTGTAGTGTATTAATCAAATAAAGCAAAATTACTTTCAAATTAAACTGCAGAAACCAAAGTTTGAACCTTATTTTTTCTTGTTACATTTTCCCCGGGCACCGGAACCCAAACACTTTAAATCGATCAAACTTTGTTTATAAACACACATGCACCCGTGCGCAGCCGGGGCGGGTCACTAGTCAGAAATACATTAATTCCGCAATCGTTTTATATGACAAGTAAGGTCCGAGGAAATAATAAAGATTGTTAAAACTTTTAAATCATATATATTATTAATTGTAGTTTTGTAAAAAAAAAAAATGTACTTTACAGATTGTATAGTCTATAGTCAAACGGTCGCTATGACTTATGACTTTGACTTATCATCAGCCTTATCATCATCATCATAACCAAAATTTGGTACTTCAACGCATTCGTCAGTGGCAGAATCTCTTTCCTGGCCAGCAAGACAGCCTGCTTGAATTACCCCCGGATTTGCGTCTCGTCTGGATACTACAACAACGCATCTGCCAGTGTCAGCATCTCTTTGCTTGCCAGGAGGACAGCCTGCTTTCAGTACATCCGGATCTGCGTCTCGTCATAAACGTTCGCTATTCTGACATTTGTTTTCACTCACGGTTACCATGACAACCAGGTCGAGTAGTTTGGACATTATTGTTTCGGTGTTAGCGTTCAGAAGATCACTGAATGATTGATAACTTAACAAGCCGTGTATGCTATTTATACAAAGCAAAGTTGGCTGTTCGATGCAATATGTTGGCTCGTAGATTCGCACGCTGCACCATGGCAGTAAAGGTAACATTGTTTCGGGCTTTTTGCCAATCTTTTTACACGTGCAGTCTATGGGTCAACCATACGCAGAGGACAATCAGCGCCCTGCGCGTTCAGTATAATAACGCTTTTAGGATGCTGATGAGGCTGCCGCGGCACTGTAGCGCATCGGGCATGTTTTCAGACGCACATGTCGATGGCTTTCATGCCATCCTTAGAAAAAGAGCCGCCTCGCTGCTAAGTCGTGTCCGCGGCAGTGGCAACAGCATTCTTAGCTTGTAGCGGGCCGAACAGACTGCCCAATATTGTGGCATTGTGTTCGATTACATGTCGAGAAGTAATAAATAATTATAGTAAATTTACAATTTCACCTCTACTGAACACAGACTTTTAATTTATAAATTTTGCTGAACTTTATTTAATTAAAAATTTCTCTTAATTTATTTTAATTGTTTATTTTAATTTTTTTTTGGATTTTACAATGTATTTTGTTTTATTTTATTGACATTAATTTTAAATGATATTACATACAGTGTACCAAAATGCATAAATTGATTATTTTTTTTGTTTTAATTTTAGTGTACTTTACTTTTGACATGATGTGTATGTATTGTACGAGTAAGTGTATCTAATTTTAAGTGACTAACATAGTATATAAGAATTTGTACGTACTAACAAAACTATGGATTTCATATCTGAAGTAAATAAATAATAATGATAATAAAAAAATTATTAATTATAAAAAACTGGCAACACTGAAATGTCAACATGTCTGCGTTTTTCCTCCACAATTTAAATAATTTAAAAAAATTCTACAATCACCAAATTCGACCAAAGTACCCAACAGAAGACACCAATAAGAAAACTAAACCAATTCACGTATAATATCCACTCGAAAAACCAATCCAGTCTATAAAAAAATACAAGAAACCAGTTGACGTATGTCAGCGACGACGTCAAATAGAGTGAAAATGTTTAAGGAAAAAACATAATGTTGACGAGAGCAGCAGCTAGTCGCTCAGCTCCGCCCCGCCGCCACCGGACCTCGGATCACCTGTGTCATCGGTGGCTGAAGCCGCGTCGAGCTCGAGCGACGAGTATTTTTCCCCGCCGACGTAGCCAACACCTGTACGTCGGCAGAGGAGACGCCGGCCGCCGCGGAGTTTGGGACCTAGGAGCCAATCGGCTCCAAGCCGGGTCCTCGCTGCCGGTGGTTGTGTGCAGCGCATGAGATGGACTCAAAATATGAATGAGAACGTCATGCGCGCATATTACGGGTGTACTGAGGGGGGAACTAACCTCACTGCGTACCGTGCTAGGATGCTGTCTCTGTTTCAGGACCTTGAACTAACTGTAAACGTCTCGGCCCAACGATTGTCGGATCAGGTGCGGGTCATCCAGCGTAATCACAGGTTGGACGACGCCGCACTTGATAGGCTGCGCTCAGAAGTGCTGAGCAACCAAATCGTCTCAACCCCGACACAGACCGCGTCACCGCCAGCCACTATTGTGATCCCGCCGCGGTCCAATCATGTTAACTATGAGGCAGATGATAGGGTTTTTACAGTAAGTAGCCAGTGCAATGAAAGATTGAGGAGTGCACTGGAGGATGCGCTTTGCGAGTATAGGTCAACACCGACTGAACTTAGACCCCGATTGCCACGCTTGCCTATGCACAAGAAGAATAGGGCGCTGGTGTGTGCCTTGGACTCACTGCTTAAGAACATCTTTGAAAGCAGCGAGAGCCTCGTTGATACGCACTCAATCCTGTATTGCGGGGCTGTTGCGGCATGTCGTTTGGCCAATGTTAAGTTCCCAAACGAGACTATTCGGCCAAAGCCTGCCGTGCCAGCCTGGCAATGCAGGGGATAATTCAGGGCGATTAAGCGGGGGATATTTCAGGGCGACAGTTTGAGTCCACTTTGGTTCTGCTTAGCCCTAAATCCTCTAAGTACACTGCTGGAGGATTCAGGACTAGGCTATCGGTTGAGAAGAGGTAGTCAGGTCATATCTCACCTCCTTTACATGGATGATTTGAAACTCTTTACCCCCAACAAATTCCAACTGACGGAGCTACTGAAGGTAACTGAAACCTTCAGTAACTCCATCAGGATGGAATTTGGTGTGGACAAATGTGCAGTCATGCATGTAATGCCCTCGATTGGAGGGTCCGGACACTGCTGACCGCAAACCGGATGCATCACCCACGATCATCAGTGATGAGACTGTACATCCCGCGGAAGTGTGGGGGTCGAGGCTTTTTAAACGCCAAGACTCTTCACAACCGCGAGGTGTGCTGCCTCAGAGAATATGTTTTTTTTAAAGCTGAAGTGGGTATGCACCGGGATGTGGTCGCAGTGGACAAGGGACTCACCCCGTTGTCCATGGCTAAAGAGAACTGGCGCAAGCCTGTAATACTAACTACTGATGAACGCAAAGAGGTATGGCAAGGCAAGGAGCTACACGGGCGCTTCTATCGGGCTCTACTTGGGTCCGATGTAGATTTCCCAGCGTCCGTATCCTGGCTACGTTTCGGTGACCTTTTCGGGGAAACTGAAAGTTTTGTCTGTGCAATTATGCGCTTAGACGTGGAGTTGCGGACACCAGCCCGTCTTAACCTAACCTAACCTAACCTATGGACGAAGTTATCCTGCCGAATAACTACCGGAGACATATAATGAAGGACGGCACGGTTGACATATGTCGGGCATGCCACCGTCCGGGTGAATCCATCAGACATATTATCTCTGGTTGTTCTCGTCTCGCTAACGGCGAGTACTTGCACAGGCATAATCAAGTGGCCAGGATTATTCACCAGCAACTTGCTTTGAAGTACAATCTAGTGGAATCGGAGGTACCGTATTACAAGTATGTGCCCGACCCAGTTCTCGAAAATGACCATGTCACGTTGTACTGGGATCGGTCTATCATCACTGATAGGACTATTGTTGCCAATAAGCCAGATATAGTGGTGATAGACCGATTAGCGCGCCGCACAATGATAATCGATGTCACCATTCCGCTTGACGAGAACCTCGTGAAAGCTGAGAAAGAGAAACAAATCAAGTATCACGACTTAGCACACGAGGTTGTCGACATGTGGAATGTGGACTCGGCGATCATTGTGCCGATTGTCATTACGGCCAACGGACTGATGGCCAAGAGTCTCGACGACCATCTGTCGAGGCTGTCATTGCACGGTTGGATCAAGGGCCTTATACAGAAGGCAGTACTCCTCGATACGGCTCGCATTGTGAGGAGGTTCCTGTCTCTGGAGCCCTAACCACCGGTAGCTTGGACCCTGCTCCCGACACCGGTGGACAACCATTTTTGTTATATTTATAAATGTTTTTTTTAATGATTTGTTTTTTATAAAGAAATATTTAAAAATGTAAATATAAAGTGTGTACAAAGATAATAATAATAAAGTGAATCAATTCGATGCACCAATAAATTTATAACAATAATTTTAGTTACGGCTGTAACGATTTCTTCATATATTTTAATCAGTTATGTCCGCGGAAAGAGAAGAAAAGAGCGAAGCTCTTTCATGAAACACCACTTACGGATTGAATTTCCGAAAATGTAGGCAAGTTAAATTTTTCCATCATGCTAGGCAATTTGAGCATTATTGCGACAACCTTCTTCGAGATAAATCAAAATTACTGTACTTGCCAAATACATGCAAGAAGCGGCCGGCAAAAGTTGTAGGCAAATCCATTTCAGTCGAGGTTTAGCGGCCAAATAAATTACATAGTAAATTCATATCTGTCGAGTAATTTTATATGGAACGATCTTTTACACTGAAACATGGCAACCAAGGAGGTAACTTATCAAAGGTTTTATTTAAATTTCGAACTGTGACCGCCAATACGGCTTCCGTCGAAATCGGTCTACTGGGGATCTTTTAGCGTATGCCATTCACATATGAAGTGAGGCCATCGAGAGGCACGGGGAAGCGCTTGCTGTCTCTCGACATCTCGAAGGCTTTTGATAGGGTCTGGCACGAAAGCCTTATTGGTAAGCTTTCTTCATTCGGCCTGCCCGGTGGTCTGTGTGATTGGATATCAGACTTCCTGAGAGATCGGTTCATTCGAGTAGTTATCGATGGCTGCTCATCGGACCTATTGGATATCAATGCCGGGGTCCCTCAGGTGTCGGTACTCTCAGACACATTATTCTTGCTGCACATGATCTGCTAAAACCTGGCACCTTTGGGTATGCAGTCGACAACGGACCATCTTGAGCTTCTTGGCGTTACTTTGACATCGACTCTCAATTTTGGTCCATACATTGCAGCAAAGGCTCAGCTGGCTGACAAAAAGTTGGGGATCCTTGCAAAGGTGAGAAAGTACTTCACGCCGGAACAGCTGCTCAACATGTATTAAGCACAAGTTCGATAATGCATGGAGAACTGTTCACATCTCTAAGTCGGATCTGCCAAATACCAGCTTGATGCACTGGAGTCTATCGAAAAGCAGGCCAAGAGGCTCTTCGGCGATGAAGCACTGGTCAAAACAAAACTCCAGAGCCTTGAACATCTTCGCCGAGTTGCCAGCTTGTCGGTTTTTTATCGGTTACACTTCGGCGAGTGTGCGATGGAATTGCATGATCTAATTTCACCTAGCCCGTTTCATCATCGGACTACCTGACGTACGGCGATGCGCCATCGCTACATGATGGACATCCCAGCCATTGTGCCTACAGCTAAGGAGTGGAATTCCCTGCCGGAGTCTGTGTTTCCCGACAGCGACAATCTAGGGGTCTTTAAGTCAAGAGTGAATAGGTTTTTTCCAGGCAAGCGTGATTCACCGTCGACCACATCATCGCTTACCATCAGGTGAGATAGTAGTTAAGCGCGAGACTATAGCGTTAATAAAAATAAACTAGATTTTAATACATTTTCAAAATGCTTTTTAAAGGTTTATTGAAATAAAACCCTCCAAGAAACATATTGCCTACTTTGAATTAGCTTATTAACTCCTTGAGTGCCTGTTCGAAACGAGACATTTCGTTCACTACTTGATATTTTATTGCAACACCATGTCAGTTGGCTGTCAGCTATTTGACAGCTTTTGATTAGCAGTTGACACTTGACAAGGGTAGAAAAAGAAAATTTGTAGCGAACACACGGTGAATTCTGGTTCTTGTGGAAACATATCTAATCGAGATGTGTTTTGCCCATTGTAATTGGTAATTGCGCCCGTCGTTCGCAATCGGCGTTGTGGGGCGCCCGCGCAGTCGGTTTTGAATATATTTCACGCACATCAAAGTGCTTTTGCGGGAAACGTGCTGCCTCGTGGACGACGGAGCCTTCGGTCCAGACAGCCGTCAGTTTATCCCTTATCGTCCTAATATTATTTATATTCTTCTATCCCTAATCTCCAGGCACGGCACGATATTGATCGACCCCCAGGAGCCTACCGCAGGAATCCCAGGTAAGTGAATATAATAGTACCGGCCAACCCTTGTGACACCTTACACCCGTAGTAGGAACCAGTACATCTCCCAATAAGGAACGACCCCCTAGCTTTACACTGCTGCGTTACGGCAGTTTCGTGGGGTACAGGTTCAGACAGGATCCAGGAGTCCCAACGCTGCTATGGGCACCAGCGTTGAGCTCCTGGCTTGGGATCCGCAGACCTGTATTTAACAGGGCCTAAAACATACATCCACGCGAGGAACATTGCTTGTCAATTATTTCGATACACAACTGGTTAATTATTTTGCTAATATTCTCATAAATTGATATTAGTAAGTGTCATAGACATTATTATTGTTACAAACATTAACATGTGTATGCGGTTAATCCTAAGATTTGCTGTCTGATAGCTAGTAATAGTACGAGGTATATACCATGCCCTAGATTTTCCAATTATTAATTTACCGGTAAGATTTGGTAAATCTTAGGCTTTACCGGAAAATCTCTTTTCTCCCACGATCTTTTACAGAAACAATATACAACATCAAAAACACTAGGCCTTCAAATTGAATTGCATAACGTATGGAGAATTTTATACGTGATAACTGCAGACTCTAACAAAAGAATAATTAGCATGAATAATATATTAATTGAATAAATTAGCATAACGGAAATCATGAACTAGTTTCCATTGAAATCATAAATATTCAAATTGTTTTTTTAATCAATTGTATGACCAAGACTAAATCATTTCGCTGCAGGAAAACAAGCATTAAAATTTTCAGCAAGTATATATCAATTACCTGCCTTTCACTGTTTTCTTCTGTTTTATTTATGCGTTGAAAAAGCTCTCCTGAAAAGTACTGATTTTGTCGATAGCCGTTACAACACCACTATCTTCAGATACCCAAGGAACATAACTTAACGACCTTATTCCCAGAAGGGTAAGGCAGAGGTGCGCCAATATTACACCTGCATTCCTTCGGTTATGATTAAGTCTCAGGTTATAAGGGATCTATTGCCACTGACCGGGCATAAGTCCAAACTCGGGGCAACTATTGAGAAATTCCAAATGGAAAACCTATAGCACTTAGCCCGTCCCGCGATTTGACACAAGACCAAAATAGCTGTTAGAAAATTCGTCAATTTACTGATGCAGATAGCGAGGCTGGTCTATTTTAGTTACTTTCATAGTATAATGTCTTACGGTATATTACTATGGAGAAAGGCTGTAGACAATCAGTCAATTTTTATTCTGCAAAAGCGAGCCATCAGAGCGATATACAATCTTCGCCGGCGCGATTCTTTAAGGGAACTGTTTAAGGACATTAACCCTAAGAAGTCTGACACAGATTCCCGTTCCTGGAACTTGATGTTGTAGAATCTTTCTTGTGCAATATGTATGGAAAGGTTTCCTTTTTGCTCAAAAACTGTATGAAGCTTATCCCAAATTTGCTTAGAAGTACTGCAACTCAATACTTGATTTATAGTTATCTCTGCCAACCTTGTTACTATGATGCTCTGGGCCTTGGCATCATAGTCAGCCCAAAACGTATATTCTTCTTTGGTCTCTTCTGGCTTGGGAACCGAACCGTCCACAATACCTAGGACTCGAACTGTAGCGTTACGTTTAGCTCAGAGGGAGCTAAACGTAAGCCACGTTAATAAAATAAAAAGTAATTAAAAAATTAAAATTAAGGAAAAGGATATAGATAATAAACTGTGGTCCGGCTTCGCACGACGTGGGCAGCTAACCAGGCAGGAAGACGTGGTAGGCCCTGGGTAGGCAGATGAGCAGGCACCACGACGGCAATCGGATAGGCAGGCTGTAGAGTAGGGCAGGCAGACGTGGCACGGTGTGATCGGACGGGCAGGATGACGTCGTAGGCCCTGGGTAGGCAGATGAGAAGGCAATCGGGCTGGTACGTAAATGAGTAGGCGGCAGGAATCTGCGCGTGCTGAAACGGGCGCGCTGTGGCCGCGCGAGTCTGAAGACCTGTCTGCTACAGCTCATACACCAAGTGTGGTAGGTAGGCAGTAAGGAGCCTGCCCTCAGAAGAACCTTGACACGGAACTTCCATGCTGCCTATTGTTCCGGGTTGCGTAGTTGGAGTTGCCATTTTACCTGGACTATTATTTTTGTTGAATGAACGCTTGACCACGTGCTTTGATCAACAAGATGGCTTGCCTGCCCTTTGTGAAATTTCGCTTGACCACGACTCTTGATGCCTGACCACACCGTATCCTTTTTCACATAAATAAACTTGAAACAATGTCAACGGGTATAAGCGTAACTGGGCCCATAACCTGTTGAACTATTTCTATGGGTGATTCATGTGAAAAATAAAAGATTACTTCCTCTTGATTACTTGGAGCAGGCGCCATTTATTTTTATATGAATGGAAGTACAGCATTTCAACCACAGACAATCTATATAAGTGCCACAGTACAGATACCTAATATAAATATTTGTCGTCTTTGACAATCATCACTGAGATCCTGTCTCTGTAGTGTTAAGGTGAAAATAAGAGTGACCTCGCATTCCAGCAAGGTGAAGACTTATGTCTACGCCGGAACGCAGCCCTTTTGCGTTACTCGTGAACGCATCCTACGTCGTCGGCTGCAACTTCGCGGCGGACGAAGCGGAGTGAAGTGAATTCACTCATTATTTTTTTCGAAACGAACTGCCATATTTTGTCGCGACTACCTTTTACTTATATTTTTCTGTACAAACAGTTTATAATTAAACTTCTGAACCAGTCAGGGTCGATCTTTTATTGTATCGCCCACAACTTATATCAGTTTTCTACTCTGTTTCAGATGCAGATAATATTTTTTTTTCGACTTCATAAAATTTGTTAATAAAATTATAATTTTCATGATATTGTTCCAGAATTAATTCCGGGCTCAGGAACGTGGTGATTGGTACAAGAGAGAGACCTGTGCTCAGCAGAGGGCAAAGTCGGGCTGTGGACCATCATGATGATGATTCCAGAATTTAGTATTACACATTGCTTTTTAACATATTATTACTGATTATTAGGCATTCATATAACATTCATCACCAATACCAATAGAGATATTTAGTTCCAACATACTACGAGAAGTCAATACAGTAGATTAGTGATACGCCTTGCCAAGTCTATTATTTTGATATTAGTGTAATTTAAAAATATCACTAATAATGATATATTAGTTACAATATTATCATATTTCCAGGCGAATATATTCGTATTACCTAATTATGAGCAATATCAGTCAGCTAAATGTGTCAATTTTAGTTCCTAAGAACCTCGAACGGGGCGCTTTGAATCAGTACAAAAATCAACTGTCACTTCATATAGTTTGTTTAGTCCATCGTACTTTTATAATAGAGGTCAGTGGATATAGTGCTTAAGCTTTATTTGGCGTGTACAAATTGATTTACGCTTATTACTTTAACATCCAATTTAACCATGAATTTGAAGATAGCAATAACGAACGCATTATCCGTAGTAAATACACTCGTGAAAAATCAATTTAAACCCCTTGTGTGCTATATTAAATAATCGACATCACGTGTTCTTTTTTCTAAAATAATGGCGATATTTCCAGGCATGTTTGAGAAAAAGTATTTTTCTTATCGAAGGATGTGTCCCATCTCTAATATTAGTTCCATGGACTCTCACGTTAAGTCACGTTGTTATCAGCGCCAAAATAGCGAAAATCAAATGTTTTCATTTTGTCATCGATAATATGAAGTCCAGCGTACTTGTATGATAGAGGTCAGTGACTATATCCGATCCGATTCAGTGACTTGAATTTCGAGTTCTATCCGAATTGAAAATTTTCTGAATTATGACGGATAGAGTTTGGATGTAGTGCGTAAGCTTCCCTAAAAGAAGTATTACGCCTAATAAGGCACCGAAATTTTCGGATTCGGATGGGATGCATTCTCCACTCTTACTGTTTCGTTAATCTAGTTTAATAATAATCGTTTTATGAAGTGTTCAGTTTGAAAATAATGTTTTGGATATTGTAACGGATGTGACGTCAGCCTACGTGCAGCCAACCAATTCCCGCCAAGGCAAAGCCAGCCGCTCTCAACCTCCCCTCCAGCAAAGGCATGCCAAGCAGTGGGGATGTGTCCTTATAAGACTGAATGTCATTTATTTGCCCTTTCAATTGTGAATACAAGATCTAGACAGAACTCTAGATTTTCATTAACCTACCTTTTATATGCAGGACTGGGATTTACAAAAATGAAGCTAAAAAAGCTACAAAGCTTCTTTTTATACATATCTACGCCACAACCGCAAGATAACCCTCACTCTGAAGAAAAATCAAAGAAGTTTGTGAGATTCACGGACGGGACGACACTATGAGTTTCACCCTGACATCGACCCTACTGCGCGCCGAGCAAGACTATATCAAAGTCTCCAACGTGTCCTGCGAGTGACTGCCATGAGAGGTCCTAAAGGTCGTTACACAGTCCGTTTGTGCAGTTTATCGAACGTCCATTGTGTCCACACGTCTACTACATCTGCGTCGAACGTCAGTTCTCCGCAGAAACTCAGACGAGAAACATGTCCGCATATAAGAAGTCCGCAGGTTATTTATTTTCTTCACCACCGTATCCATGATGGCGTTAGGGTCAATAGGTTTAATTTATCAATAAGCATGTCGTAGGCAGCAGTTTTCATATTGCGGTCGAGAAAATCTTTACTTTTCTTATTCCACAACCAAACTTATTTTTATAGAACTGGATAAACTCTTCCAATAACTTACGGATTCCGCTCGGATATTTATAATTTATTCTCATTATTACTAAACATCGATATTTTAAAGTATACCCGACGTATACCGTATGTGGATGTCTAGTATGGCTAGAATCATAAAATAAAATACAATAGGTACCCACATTTTCCATGTTGTGAAAATATTATCTCATTGTTTAAGTGTCTATCGTATGCCTAAATTACAAGGTCTTGAATTATTATATTTATTATGATATCCCCACGTTTACTGCATTGTTTAATAATGATTCAGGAATAATAAGCTTTACTTAATTTTCCATTTCTTTATTATTTTCACTATCAACTTATCTCTGCCCTGAGGAGAGGAAATATAGTTCTAGAAATACATGTGCACCAGTACGACAGATTAGCGCCAAAAAACTTGTACTTTCTTGTTCCGTAACTTAGCCACACCCTCTCTACCTTCATCAAATTCAAATTAATTAATGATTTAATCCTCTTAAAACGACGCTTTGAGCCTAAGTTGAGAAACGGAGCGGGGCAGTACCGTACAGTGTACTGATGGTTTGCTGATTTCATCTATAGATGATGTATGGCGCTATTAAGTATTTTTTTAACAAATAATGTACAATCACGCCAATTTTTATTTTAATACACCCACATCTCATATTTTATGTTAAAGTCGCATGTTATAAGAGGTGAGCCTGTTGCCATCAACCATAATTAAAAAAGCCAAAGCCAATCTATACATATAATAAATCTGTAGAAAATTCGTTTTTGTACATCGAACGTATTTCCAAAAAAATAGCCAGGGTGTTAAAGGAGAACCAACGGAACCTATTGCCAACATTTTTTTATTTTTTGTCTGTTTATCTGTCTGTTTGTAGGTTTTTATAACCGACTTTCCAAAAATGAGGACATTATGTTTTTTTTTGTATCTGTTCACCGATATCTCCGTAAATTTTGGACCGATTTTGAAAATTATTATTTTGTATGAAAGAGTATGTTTTCAATTTGGTTCCATTTTAATTTGGTGAATATCTAATGTAGTACTTCGGAGATCCACAATAGAACTCTTCAATAAATGACGGAAAATCTCTCGGGATTGCTGCAATCACTTGTCTGTTTATTGTTTAT
Source organism: Orthosia cruda (assembly GCA_964057195.1). Classification (NCBI taxonomy): domain Eukaryota; kingdom Metazoa; phylum Arthropoda; class Insecta; order Lepidoptera; family Noctuidae; genus Orthosia; species Orthosia cruda. Next base: position 32,364,608 of record OZ059825.1, on the reverse strand, counting down.
ATCATTTCATAACATAACATCACGCCAGTACGCTCCAAAAGGGTACGCAGATGTATACAGTTGACCTTGGTTCACCCTCATTTCACCGGTTATGTTCAAGTTTCATGATATTCGGGTAATCTATGCCGGCATTAGAGGTATCTTACTAAAGAATTTACCTGTTATGTACAAAGAAAAAGTGAAAACAAAAAGTATTTTTCAAAATAAAGAACTTTTTAACAAAAAAATACAACCATTATTTTTCGATTTGTAGTGATTTGATTTAGAAGTTGGTTTTTTTTTTTTTTTTAAATGTCTTTTTCTCTCAGTTTTTAGTGGTACATAATAAATAAATAAATAAAAAATATTGTTTTTATTTGGGACAACATGAAACATTTTTGTTAGTTACCTTAGATACTACAACTTACACACTAGGATTAGTAACAAATTTAATAACAGCAGGAACTTAGTGAGTCATGTAGGTACTTACGAGGCATCTCATGCGGACAATGATTCCTAAAGAGATGCCTCAGCACAGGAGCTGTCGGGTCCTCAGCCACGACTTTCAGTATGCCATTGCCACTCTCCCGAGTCCTCCTCACATGCGTTGCCACCTTTTTTCTGATGATAGCATGGAAACCATCTGTACCCGCTTGGGCAAACATCCCCGAGGCACTACCAAAAGAATGGAATTTTTAGGCGAAATATGTAAATTTTTATAGTACCAAATGGCATCTATTCCGCATCAAACTAAAGAAAATCACGTAAATCATAAATTTCAGCGTATTCATAATACGTAAATACATAAAAATCGTAATACCAAACGAATTGAGAACCTGCACGTTTTTGAAGTCGGTAGTCTTTGGTAGGTACCTACCAATTTTTATTCGTTATAGACACTGAATTTCAATACGAAAGTTATTTTTCACTGTATAATGTTTTTATTTGGAAGTGGTTAATCTTTTTATTTTAAAGATTTTTATTATGTTTTCGTTTCGGTGTGGTGTTAGATGGCGCGCAGCAAATCTGCCCTTACTTTTTCTATGAAGTCGATATTCTTCTCCCTAGAGTAAATATTATTATGTGCAGCGAACGCTCGATCTAGGTAGAAAGGTAAGGAAGGTAAGTAGGGTAGGTATGGGTAGGTAGGTAATTAGGGTAGAATAGGCAGTTACCGGGAACGAAGACGCGGGCACAGCTAGTCGAGAATAAATAACGGAATAGATCGTGTAAGGCAGTATACTTCATAATAATTCTTGTAGCAAATAAACACAGATCCTTATTTCCTAACATTAATTGACAGAATCACATGATGGAAATGAGAACAAACAGTACCCCATAGAACCAAAAATGTGGCAATTGTAACTTTGAGGTTGGTTGCATTACCCCCGTGTCAGTTTGTATGATACCATAAAACAATAGCGATGTGCTATTTCGATATTTTAATTCTGTGAGCTATATATTTTTATAGATATTATATACATTACTGGATTAGATAATTATTGATAAAGAAGATAATATGATAATGTAGGTATAGATATTGCGTAGGTACATTGAACTGTATGTACATCGTTATATATGTCTGTTGGTGAGGGTACCAGCAGTAATAAACTAGCCTTGGAGCAAAGCGGTTGTGTTTCATTACTACTAATATATCATTTGGCGACGAGTATTTTTTTATCTACCCACGTAAGGGTTTAAAATGGCGAATTTTATAGGAAATTTAGGCATTTTTGACCATAAACTCCACGAATGGGAAGTTTTTCACGGCAGACTGACGCAGTTTATTAAGTTGAACAATATTTCGGACGTCAACAAAAGTGCAGTGTTGTTAACGCATTTGTCAGACGAATCCTACCGTTTGGTTCGGAATCTAGTGCATCCGAATAAGCTCGAGGAAATCGCCTATAATGAGCTAGTGAAAGAACTCAATAATCATTTCACGCCGAAGAGGTCATCTTTCGCCGATAGGGCGAAGTTCTACGAAGCGACGAAATCCGACGGTGAGAGCATCGTGGAGTGGGCTGCGCGGCTGCGAGGGCTAGCCGTGTACTGCGATTTTGGATCGGAGCTGGACACGCTTCTGCGTGACCGGTTCGTTCTAGGCTTCAGAACGGGACCTGAGCGTGATCGGTTATTCGAGAGTGACTCAAAGACCCTGACTTTTGGGCAGGCCCTAGAAGTCGCTCAGAAGGCTGCTTGTGCACGGCAGGCACGCGCCGAAGTCATGGTTAAGGAGGAGCAGGTGTTTTATGCGCATGCTGGTGGGAGCCGCGACGCGCGCAGTGCCGGGGCTGGTTCGGGCAGAAGCCGCGCGGCTGGCTCCGCCGGTGCTGCGGTTGGCCGTAAATCTGATGACGGCGAGCAATCACGTTGTGCAGTGTGTGGTTTAAAAAATCACAATGCGTCTCAGTGTAGATATAAGAACTATAAGTGTCTTATTTGTGGCCAAAAAGGTCATTTAAAAAAGTTATGTGCGGGTAGGAAATCTAAATTGTACAAAATCGACACGGAGGAAACGGACACGTCTCAGGAAAGCGTTTGCAAAGAGTGTGATCTTTATAACTTGAGGTATGTTGACTATAATCCGATTAAAATTACTGTTAATGTAGACAATGTAGACATGTGCATGGAGTTAGATACTGGGTCAGGAACTACGGTTATTTCCGAAACTTTGTATTCACTTCATTTTTCTCATTTTATTTTGCATAAAAGTGATCTAAAGATGTGTTTGTACAATGGTCATAAAATCACGCCCCTAGGATATTTTGTAGCTAAAGTATCATATTCAGGTGTATGCGAGGAGATTAAAATGTATGTAATAGAAAACGGTGGACCACCACTGTTGGGACGTGATTTCATGACAAAATTCCGAATTTATTTTGCTACAGCCAATAACAGCATAGTATGTACTATGAATAAAAGCGTTGATGAAGTGCAACGATTGTTGGATCAATACCCAGACATTTGGAAAGACGAATTAGGGTGTTTTAATGAGTTTGAGGTCGTCTTACAGTTGAAAGACAATGCCTCACCCAAATTTTTTAAGCCACGACCCGTGCCATTTGCACTGAAGGACAAAGTCAGTGCAGAACTAGATAGATTAGTTTGTTTAGGGGTTCTCGTGCCGGTTAATTATTCAGAATATGCTACACCAATAGTACCGGTTTTAAAACAAGACGGAAAATTAAAAATTGCGGGTGATTTTTCTTGTACACTGAATAAAGACTTAAAAGTGGACAAGTATCCATTACCACGAATAGAGGAAGTGTTTTCTAAGTTAGGTGGGGGGGAAGCGTACAGCAAAATTGATTTGAGCAACGCGTATAACCAATTTAGCCTATCGGAGCAATCCCAAAAGTTGACCACCATTAATACACATAAGGGTCTGTTTGCTTACACTCGTCTAGTCTATTTTTTGGCCAATGCTCCAGCGTTGTTTCAAAGATCAATGGAAACATTGCTATCTGGTATAGAGGGAGTAAGCATTTGGCTAGATGACATCTGTATTACGGGCAAAACAAAAGAAATTCATTTGTCTAGATTGCGAGAGGTATTATCAAGAATTCACGATGCAGGATTGCGTCTTCAAAAGAACAAATGTGTGTTTTTTAAAAGTAGTGTGACTTATTTAGATTACGTAATCGATAAAAATGGGTTGAGAACGTGTCCAACTAAAGTCGAGGCAATTCTAGATGCGCCTGCGCCTACCAACGTATTAGGAGTAAAACGATTTCTAGGCGTAGTAAATTATTATAGGAATTTTATTCCGAGCGCCTCTACTGTACTGAGTCCGCTGAATGAATTGTTGCGCACGGGCGTAGAATGGCAGTGGGGCGAGCGACAGCAAGTGGCATTCAATAGCGTTAAAAGCGAGCTAGCTAGCGAGCGGGTGCTGGCGCATTTCCAACCGGAGGCACCGCTGGTATTGACGGTAGACGCGGGGCCTTGCGGGCTCGGTGCTGTGCTCGCGCACCGAGAAGCGGACGGCCGGGAGCGGCCAATCGCGTTCGCTTCACGGTCGCTGACGGCGAGTGAAAAGAACTATAGCCAAATTCATAAAGAGGCGACGGCTATCATATTCGGGGTGAAGCATTTTCACCAATATCTTTATGGCCGTCAGGAGCCTTTTATTCTGAAGACGGATCATAAGCCTCTGTTATCAATTTTCGGCAAACGAAATCTTATATCTGCCACGGCTGCCCTGCGTCTACAGAGGTATGCAATAATTTTGGGAGCATACAACTATACGGTACAGTACGTAGACGCTAAGAACAATCAAATTGCAGATTATTTTTCTCGATCGCCGTTATCAGTAGCAATCGGTGATAACGATAAGCAAGAGGACGGGTCCTCAAAGTACTTTCTTTTCTTAGACGCCAGCGTGGAACCGGTTTCGTTCGTTGATATTACACGAGCTACTGCTGCCGATAATGTATTAAAAACAGTTATAAAATATATGAATAATGGTTGGCCGAGGAAAATACAATGTAAATCAATATCGCCGTACTTTCATTGCAAAACGGACTTACAAGTAGTCGATGGTTGTCTATTTCGCGGTCATAGGATAGTAATTCCGGCTACATACAAGGATAAAATGCTTAAAGAATTGCATTCGGCACACTTTGGTGTTGTTAAGACCAAGAGTGCAGCTCGTAGTCGGATGTGGTGGCCGGGGATCGATGCTGATATTGAGCGATGGGTGGGAGCGTAGGCAGCGTGCGCCAGCGTACGCAGTGCGCCGGCGCGCGCGCCGCCCGCGCCCTGGCCGCGCCCCCCGTCCCCCTGGCACCGTATACATATTGACTATATGTCTATAGGACAGGCAGTGTACCTTATTGTTGTAGATGCGTATTCCAAATGGCTGGAATGTGTTCATATGGATCGTGGCACTTCGACCAACGCTCTTATTCAAAAATTGAAAATCATGTTTTCTAGATTCGGTGTACCAAATGTTATTGTATCAGACAATGATGTAAAAATTAGCTCAGCGGAATTTCATACATTTTGTCGAGTGAACGGAATCGAATATCTAAATTCGCCTATTTATCATCCCGCCAGTAATGGACAGGCAGAAAATTCCGTTAAAACCTGTAAGAAAATGATAAAATGCATGTTCGCAGAAGACAGATTATGTCTTAAAGATATTCAGGAAAAACTACAGGGGACCCTGTTTGATTATAGAAATACTGTTCATTGCGCGACTGGTGTCACGCCAGCTTTTTTAATGTTAGGACGAAATTTAAGGTGTAGGTTAGATTTGATTTAACCAAAAAACAAAAACATAAATAAACACACAGAACAAACAGCAATTAAGTGTAAGAGGTGTTTTCAAGTAGGAGAAACTGTATGGGCGAAATGGTTTATCGCAAGAAAATGTATGTGGAGTATAGGTGTTGTTAAAAAAATTATAGGAAATAGAATGTATGAGATTTATTTTATTGATTACGGAACCAGCTGTAACAGACACATAGATCAATTAAGAAAATATACTACTTCAAATAATAGTGATATAAAAGTTAATAGTCCGTCATCAGGGGGAGCGCCTGTTGTCCACAATTTACCAGGTTGCAATCCACCGCTAGTGTCGGTACCGGGCGCTCCATCGCCATCGCCACTGCAGTCTCCATCCTCCGCATCGCTATCTAATGAGCGATCTTCCGCGACCTTGCCGTCACCGGCGTCTTCAGCTCCATTGGTTAGCACCATGGAGGAGAGGGAGGCGCAGGTCACGGCTGACCATGATGAGAATACCGTAGCAATAAGCGCTGATAATGTAAGGGAACAGAGGGGTTCGGACGAAGGGGATCGGGTGGAGGTTTGCGAAGTGATGGAAGACAGAATCCAATCGGATGAACAGTGTGTCGAGCTAAATGAGGATATTAACTCTAATGTTGTAAACACTGCCCCGGTCGGACGTTCTGAGAGGCTCAGGAAACATGTTTGTTATAAGAAATATTTTAAGTAGGTAGGTTAGTATTATAAGAACATTAAGTCATTTTGTATCTGCATTAAGAATGTTTTATTGTTATTGTTACAGATTTACAAATTAATGTTGGAGGGAGATGAACTGTATGTACATCGTTATATATGTCTGTTGGTGAGGGTACCAGCAGTAATAAACTAGCCTTGGAGCAAAGCGGTTGTGTTTCATTACTACTAATATATCATACATACAGTACATTACTACATTGACAATAACCCATTATGAATATTATATAGGTCTAGGTATTTTATTTTTATCACTACGTTGAACATGCTTCCACAAATTACACGACGAATTGTCATTTGTTGCATTTGCCCCTTAACCCAATAAGGTGCAAATGCAACTAACTCCTCCCTACCCCCGGGTAAATGCAACTTTTCTACTTCTAGTAGAAAATCGTTTTATTTTTCCGATTCCTTACGTACTTTCTTTTTAGAACTAGGTTATTTTATATTAATGAAATTTATAATCGAGTAGATTAATGAAGAAAAAATACAATTAAAAAGAAACTACAAAAAATCAACCGGCACCCAAAGTTATTAACTTTAAATCGATCAAAAATTGTTTTTATACACACACATGCACCCGGGTCAAGCCGGGGCGGGTCACTAGACAGAAAATAAATTATTTCTGCAATCGTTTTATAAGACATGTAAGGTCCGAGGAAATGATAAAGACTGTTTAAACTTTTAAATTATATTTATTTTTTCAATGTGGAGTTTTGTGTGCAAACAATAAGTACTTTAAAGATTATATAGTCTCAAACTGACTCTCTGACGATACACTCTATCGCTATTTTGACTTTGACTTATCATCAGCCTTATCATCATCGTCATCACCAAAATTTGGTACTTCAACGCATTCGTTAGTAGCAGAATCTCTTTCCTGGCCAGCAAGACAGCCTCCTACAATTACCCCTCGTCTGGAAACTACAACAACGCATCTGCCAGTGTCAGCATCTCTTTGCTTGCCAGGAGGACAGCCTGCTTTCAATACATCCGGATCTGCGTCTCGTCGTAAACGTTCGCTATTCTGACATTTGATTTCACTCACGCTTACCATGACAACCAGGACAACCAGGACGAGTAGTTTGTACATTTTTGTTTCGGTGTTAGCGTTTACAAGTTCACTGAATGATTGATAACTTAACTAGCCGTGTATGCTATTTATACAAAGCAATGTGAATCAATTCGATGCACCAATAAACTTATAATGTTTGTTACGGCAGTAATGATTTCTTCACGGTATCGCTCGTTCATGGTACACCCCTTAAGGGTTGAATTTCAGAGAATGTAGACAAGTTTAATGTTTAAGTATGTACATATTTGTTTTACAAATAAATACATCAAAGTTTAATCATATCAAACAGTTTTAAGGCCGAATTTCAAGTAAATCTGCCAAATAATTAAAAGTCTCGAGAAACTTTGTCACACCTTTTCACCTCCCCAGGGTTTTTAATTTCGGAATAACCTTCCTTATTCTATGCATAAATATACTCTCCCCGTCCCTTATAAGTTTTCATAGTCTGAAATAAATGATTGATTGTATCCGTACTGCCAAAGTAATATTATAAATGCGAAAGCTACCTTCTCACGCTTAAACTGCAGAAGTGATTCAGATGATATTTGGTAAAGAGATAGTTTGAGAGCCTGGGAAGGATTTAAGCCCGGTATGTTTTCTGGTATTAAGATTTTATATATGTAGAGCGTTTCTTTGAGTAATAAAAAATATGAATCAATTCGATGCACCAATAAATCTATACTAATATTATAAAACTGCAGAGTTTGTTTGTTTGAATGCACTAATCTCAGGAACTACTAATTGGCATTATTAATTTCTTTATGTGTTAGATAGTCCATTTATCTAGCAAGGTCATAGGCTATATATCATCACGCTACGACCAATAGGAGCGGAGCATAAATGAAAAATGTTGCAAAAACGGGAAAAGATATTCATTTTTGAGAGCTTCCGTTGCGTGCGCTGCGTAAACGGTTTAAGTTACGCACTCAGACCAACAAAAAAAGATAGACGGCGCATCGCGAACATCTAAGTTAAGCCACAAAACTATGCTCCTCCATGTAAATATACACGCTCACGCACACACCTACACTAAAACTATGCTTATCGCTCTTAGTACGTCACGAATCGTGGTCTAGTTAACATATATTTAATAAAATAGAATTATGCCTTCCGTATAGTAAAAACTTGTTAAAACAATAGCAAAGCACATGAAAAGTCTCACGGAATCACTTTTCGTTTACAATTACTTGAAATAACATCGTTTATTTGTAAAATATACTATGAATTTTAGGTTACTTGGAACAAAAAACCTCAACGAACGAAAGCAGTGACATAAAGTGCGAGAGTTGCCATAATTTGATAAAAATAATCTCCATAGTTAAATATGATTTCTTACTTCGAGTTATTTTAAATTTAATAAATTTGATACCTAAAATATAATTAGGTACCTATATTAGGCTATACAACCACGTAGGCGCAATTTGTACTAAGCAAAGAGCCAAGAATGATGAAAGAGATCCAATCAAAGAGTATCTAATAACCCCAGCACGCCGTTTCATACAACATTGTGCATTGCTGCACAATGATTGATTTCCTTTGTCCGTAAATTCGTTACTACGCGTGTTCTTTTTCTAAAATAATGGCGATATTTCCAGGCATGTTTGAGAAAAAGTATTTTACTTCTCGAAGGCTGTGTCCCATCTCTAATATTAGTTCCATGGTCTCTCACGTTAAGTCACGTTGTTAAAATAGCGAAAATCAGATGTCTTCATTTTGTCATCGATAATATAAAGTCCAGCGTACTTGTATGATAGAGGTCAGTGACCATATCCGATCCGATTCAGTGACTTGAATTCCGAGTTCTATCCGAATTGAAAAATTTCTGAATTATGACGGATAGAGTTTGGATGTAGTACGTAAGCTTCCCTAAAAGAATTATTACGCCTAATTAGGCACCGAAATTTTCGGATTCGGATCGGATGTATTCTCCACTCTTACTGTGTCGTTAATCTAGTTTAATAATAATCGTTTTATGAAGTGTTCAGTTTGAAAATAATGTTTTGGATATTGTAACGGATGTGACGTCAGCCTACGTGCAGCCGACCAATTCCCGCCAAGGCCGCCAAAGCCAGCCGCTCTCAACCTCCCCTCCAGCAAAGGCATGCCAAGCAGTGGGGATGTGTACTTTTAAGACTGAAAGTCATTTATTTGCCCTTTCAATTGTGAATACAAGATCTAGACAGAACTCTACCGATTTTCATTTACCTACCTTTTATATGCAGGACTGGGATTTACAAAAATGAAGCTAAAAAAGCTATAAAGCTTCGTTTTATACATATCACACACACACTCACTCTGAAGAAAAATCAAAGAAGTTTGTGAGATTCACGGACGGGACGACACTATGAGTTTCACCCTGACATCGACCCTACTGCGCGCCGAGCAAGACTATATCAAAGTCTCCAACATGTCCTGCGAGTGACTGCCATGAGAGGTCCTAAAGGTCGTTACACAGTCCGTTTGTGCAGTTTATCGAACGTCCATTGTGTCCACACGTCCACTATATCTGCGTCGAACGTCAGTTCTCCGCAGAAACTCAGACGAGAAACATGTCCGCATATAAGAAGTCCGCAGGTTATTTATTTTCATCACCACCGTATCCATGATGGCGTTAGGATCAATAGGTTTAATTTATCAATAAGCATGTCGTAGGCAGCAGTTTTCATATTGCGGTCGTGAAAATCTTTACTTTTCTTATTCCACAACCAAACTTATTTTTATAGAACTGGATAAACTCTTCCAATAACTTACGGATTCCGCTCGGATGTTTATAATTTATTCTCATTATTACTAATCATCGATATTTTAAAGTATACCCGACGTATACCGTATGATGCACACTCTAGTATGGCTAGAATCATAAAATAAAATACAATAGGTACCCACATTTTCCATGTTGTGAAAATATTATCTCATTGTTTAAGTGTCTATCGTGTGCCTAAATTACAAGGTCTTGAATTATTATATCCCCACGTTTACTGCATTGTTTAATAATGATTCAGGAATAATAAGCTTTACTTAATTTTCCATTTCTTTATTATTTTCACGATCAACTTATCTCTGCCCTGAGGAGAGGAAATATAGTTCTAGAAATACATGTGCACCAGTACGAAAGATTAGCGCCAAAAAACTTGTACTTTCTTGTTCCGTAACTTAGCCACACCCTCTCTACCTTCATCGGTACATAGCGCAATGCGTATACTGCAAATTAATTAATGATTTAATCCTCTTAAAACGACGCTTTGAGCCTAAGTTGGGAAACGGAGCGGGGCAGTACCGTACAGTGTACTGATGGTTTGCTGATTTCATCTATAGATGATGTATGGCGCTATTAAGTATTTTTTTAACAAATAATGTACAATCACGCCAATTTTTATTTTAATACACCCACATCTCATATTTTATGTTTAAGTCGCATGTTATAAGAGGCGAGCCTGTTGCCATCAACCAGGACCAATCCAAATTTAGGTATTCAGGTCCAAACCCGAAATATCAATCGAAACTCGATTTACAAAGCCAATCTATACATATAATAAATCTGTAGAAAATTCGTTTTTGTACATCGAAAATATTTCCAAAAAAATAGCCAGGGTGTTAAAGGAGAACCAACAGAACCTATTGCCAGCATTTTTTTAACCATTATTTTTCGATTTGTAGTGTTTTGCTTTAGAAGTTGGTTTTATTTTTTTGTTAAAATGTTTTTTTCTCTCAGTTTTAGTGGTACATAATAAATAAATAAATAAAAAAATATTGTTTTTATTTGGGACAACATAGGAAACATTTTTGTTAGTTACCTTAGATACTACAACTTACACACTAGGATTAGTAACAAATTTAATAACAGCAGGAACTTAGTGAGTCATGTACTTACGAGGCATCTCATGCGGACAATGATTCCGAAAGAGATGCCTCAGCACAGGAGCTGTCGGGTCCTCAGCCACGACTTTCAGTATGCTATTGCCACTCCCCCGAGTCTTCCTCACTTGCGTTGCCACCTTTTTTCTGATGATAGCATGAAAACCATCTGTACCTGCTTGGGCAAACATCCCCGAGGCACTACCAAAATATATATGAAATGTATATAATAATATAATATAATGGAAAAGAATGGAATATTTAGTCGAACTATGTTAATTTTTTATAGTACCAAATGGCATCTATTCCGCATCAAACTAAAGAAAATCATGTAAATCATAAATTTCAGCGTATTCATAATACGTAAATACATAAAAATCGTAATACCAAACGAATTGAGAACCTGCACCTTTTTGAAGTCGGTAGTCTTTGGAAGTGGTTAATCTTTTTATTTTAAAGATTTTTTATTATGTTTTCGTTTCAGTGTGGTGTTAGACGGCGCGCAGCAAATCTGCCCTTACTTTTTTCAAGAAGTCGATATTTCTCTCCCTAGAGTAAATATTATTATGTGCAGCGAACGCTCGATCTAGGTAGAAAGGTAAGGAAGGTAAGTAGGGTAGGTATAGGTAGGTAGGTAAGTAAGGTAGAATAGGCAGTTACCGGGAACGAAGACGCGGGCACAGCTAGTCGAGAATAAATAACGGAATAGATCGTGTAAGGCAGTATACTTCATAATAATTCTTGTAGCAAATAAACACAGATCCTTATTTCCTAACATTAATTCACAGAATCACATGATGGAAATGAGAACAAACAGTACCCCATAGAACCAAAAATGTGGTAATTGTAACTTTGAGGTTGGTTGCATTACCCCCGTGTCAGTTTGTATGATACCATAAAACAATAGCGATGTGCCATTTCGATATTTTAATTCTGTGAACTATATATTTTTATAGATATTATATACATTACTGGGTTAGATAATTATTGATAAAGAAGATAATATGATAATGTAGGTATAGATATTGTGTAGGTACATACAGTACATTACTACATTGACAATAACCCATTATGAATATTTTATAGGTCTAGGTATTTTATTTTTATCACTACCTTGAACATGCTTCCACAAATTACACGACGAATTGTCATTTGTTGCATTTGCCCCTTAACCCAATAAGGTGCAAATGCAACTAACTCCTCCCTACCCCCGGGTAAATGCAACTTTTCTACTTCTAGTAGAAAATCGTTTTATTTTTCCGATTCCTTACGTACTTTCTTTTTAGAACTAGATTATTTTATATTAATGAAATTTATAATCGAGTAGATTAATGAAGAAAAATTACAATTAAAATGAAACTACAAAAAATCAACCGGCACCCAAAGTTATTAACTTTAAATCGATCAAAAATTGTTTTTATACACACACATGCACCCGGGTCAAGCCGGGGCGGGTCACTAGACAGAAAATAAATTATTTCTGCAATCGTTTTATAAGACATGTAAGGTCCGAGGAAATGATAAAGACTGTTTAAACTTTTAAATTATATTTATTTTTTCAATGTGGAGTTTTGTGTGCAAACAATAAGTACTTTAAAGATTATATAGTCTCAAACTGACTCTCTGAATCGTCAGAGAGTCAGTTAGCGATAGAGTGTATCGACACTCTATCGCTATTTTGACTTTGACTTATCATCAGCCTTATCATCATCGTCATCACCAAAATTTGGTACTTCAACGCATTCGTTAGTGGCAGAATCTCTTTCCTGGCCAGCAAGACAGCCTCCTACAATTACCCCTCGTCTGGAAACTACAACAACGCATCTGCCAGTGTCAGCATCTCTTTGCGTGCCAGGAGGACAGCCTGCTTTCAATACATCCGGATCTGCGTCTCGTCGTAAACGTTCGCTATTCTGACATTTGATTTCACTCACGCATACCATGACAACCAGGACAACCAGGACGAGTAGTTTGTACATTTTTGTTTCGGTGTTAGCGTTTACAAGATCACTGAATGATTGATAACTTAACTAGCCGTGTATGCTATTTATACAAAGCAATGTGAATCAATTCGATGCACCAATAAACTTATAATGTTTGTTACGGCAGTAATGATTTCTTCATTTATTTTAATCTCTAGTTTTGCACGCGGTATCGCTCGTTCATGGTACACCCCTTAAGGGTTGAATTTCAGAAAATGTAGACAAGTTAAATGTTTGATTATTGTTTAAGTATGTACATATTTACACATTTGTTTTACAAATAAATACATGAAAGTTTAATTATATGAAACAGTTTTAAGGCCGAATTTCAAGTAAATCTGCCAAATAGTTAAAAGTCTCAAGAAACTTTGTCACACCTTTTCACCTCCCCAGGGTTTTTAATTTCGGAATAACCTTCCTTATTCCATGCATAAATATACTCTCTCCGTCCCTTATAAGTTTTTATAGTCTGAAATAAATGATTGTTTGTATCCGTACTGCCAAAGTAATATTATAAATGCGAAAGCTACCTTCTCACGCTTAAACTGCAGAACTGATTCAGATGATATTTGGTAAAGAGATAGTTTGAGAGCCTGGGAAGGATTTAAGCCCGGTATGTTTTCTGGTATTAAGATTTTATATATGTAGTGCGTTTCTTTGAGTAATAAAAAAAATGAATCAATTCGATGCACCAATAAATCTATACTAATATTATAAAACTGCAGAGTTTGTTTGTTTGAACGCACTAATCTCAGGCACTACTAATTGGCATTAATAATTTCTTTATGTGTCCATTTATCTAGCAAGGTCATAGGCTATATATCATCACGCTACGACCAATAGGAGCTGAGCATAAATGAAAAATGTTGCAAAAACGGGAAAAGATATTCATTTTTGAGAGCTTCCGTTGCGTGCGCTGCGTAAACGGTTTAAGTTACGCACTCAGACCAACAAAAACAGATAGACGGCGCATCGCGAACATCTAAGTGAAGCCACAAAACTATGCTCCTCCATGTAAATATACACGCTCACGCACACACCTACACTAAAACTATGCTCATCGCTCTTAGTACGTCACGAATCGTCGTTTAGTTAACATATATTTAATAAAATAGAATTATGCCTTCGGTGTAGTGAAAACTTGTTAAAACAATAGCAAAGCACATGAAAAGTCTCACGGAATCACTTTTCGTTTACAAGTACTTGAAATAACATCGTTTATTTGTAAAATATACTATGAATTTTAGGTTACTTGGAACAAAAAACCTCAACGAACGAAAGCAGTGACATAAAGTGCGAGAGTTGCCATAATTTGATAAAAATAATCTCCATACTATTAAACATAGTTAAATATGTCTTACTTACTAATTTATTAAATTAAAAATAACTCGAATTATTTTTAATTTAATAAATTTGATACCTAAAATATAATTAGGTACCTATATTAGGCTATACAACCACGTGGGCGCAATTTTTACTAAGCAAAGAGCCAAGAATGATGAAAGAGATCCAATCAAAGAGTATCTAATAACCCCAGCACGCCGTTTCATACAACATTGTGCAGCAATGTTGTATGAAACGGCGTGCTGGGGTGAAACGGCGTTGTAATGTTCCAAATTCAAAAAAACGCTCCAGCAATGGATTTGATTTTCTTTGTCCGTAAATTCGGTACTATGCGTGTTCTTTTTTTAAAATAATGGCGATATTTCCAGACATGTTTGAGAAAAAGTATTTTTCTTATCGAAGGCTGTGTCCCATCTCTAATATTAGTTCCATGGACTCTCACGTTAAGTCACGTTGTTAAAATAGCGAAAATCAAATGTCTTCATTTTGTCATCGATAATATAAAGTCCAGCGTACTTGTATGATAGAGGTCAGTGACTATATCCGATCCGATTCAGTGACTTGAATTCCGAGTTCTACCCGAATTGAAAATTTTCTGAATTATGACGGATAGAGTTTGGATGTAGTGCGTAAGCTTCCCTTAAAGAAGTATTACGCCTTATTAGGCACCGAAATTTTTGGATTCGGATCGGATGTATTCTTACTGTGTCGTTAATCTAGTTTAATAATAATCGTTTTATGAAGTGTTCAATTTGAAAATAATGTTTTGGATATTATAACGGATGTGACGTCAGCCTACGTGCAGCCGACCAATTCCCGCCAAGGCCGCCAAAGCCAGTCTCTCTAAACCTCCCCTCCAGCAAAGGCATGCCAAGCAGTGGGGTTATGTCCTTTTAAGACTGAAAGTCATTTATTTGCCCTTTCAATTGTGAATACAAGATCTAGACAGAACTCTACCGATTTTCATTTACCTACCTTTTATATGCAGGACTGGGATTTACAAAAATGATGCTAAAAAAGCTATAAAGCTTCGTTCTATACATATCTACGCCACAACCGCAAGTTAACCCTCACTCTGAAGAAAAATCAAAGAAGTTTGTGAGATTCACGGACGGGACGACACTATGAGTTTCACCCTGACATAGACCCTACTGCGCGCCGAGCAAGACTATATCAAAGTCTCCAACATGTCCTGCGAGTGAGTGCCATGAGAGGTCCTAAAGGTCCGTTTGTGCAGTTTATCGAACGTCCATTGTGTCCACACGTCTACTATATCTGCGTCGAACGTCAGCTCTCCGCAGAAACTCAGACGAGAAACATGTCCGCATATAAGAAGTCCGCAGGTTATTTATTTTCTTCACCACCGTATCCATGATGGCGATAGGGTCAATAGGTTTAATTTATCAATAAGCATGTCGTAGGCAGCAGTTTTCATATTGCGGTCGAGGAAATCTTTACTTTTCTTATTCCACAACCAAACTTATTTTTATAGAACTGGATAAACTCTTCCAATAACTTACGGATTCCGCTCGGATGTTTATAATTTATTCTCATTATTACTAAACATCGATATTTTAAAGTATACCCGACGTATACCGTATGTGGATGTCTAGTATGGCTAGAATCATAAAATAAAATACAATAGGTACCCACATTTTCCATGTTGTGAAAATATTATCTCATTGTTTAAGTGTCTATCGTATGCCTAAATTACAAGGTCTTGAATTATTATATTTATTATGATATCCCCACGTTTACTGCATTGTTTAATAATGATTCAGGAATAATAAGCTTTACTTAATTTTCCATTTCTTTATTATTTTCACGATCAACTTATCTCTGCCCTGAGGAGAGGAAATATAGTTCTAGAAATACATGTGCACCAGTACGACAGATTAGCGCCAAAAAACTTGTACTTTCTTGTTCCGTAACTTAGCCACACCCTCTCTACCTTCATCGGTACATAGCGCAATGCGTATACTGCAAATTAATTAATGATTTAATCCTCTTAAAACGACGCTTTGAGCCTAAGTTGGGAAACGGAGCGGGGCAGTACCGTACAGTGTACGATGGTTTGCTGATTTCATCTATAGATGATGTATGGCGCTATTAAGTATTTTTTTAACAAATAATGTACAATCACGCCAATTTTTATTTTAATTCACCCACATCTCATATTTTATGTTAAAGTCGCATGTTATAAGAGGTGAGCCTGTTGCCATCAACCAGGACCAATCAAAATTTAGGTATTCAGGTCCAAACCCGAAATATCAATCGAAACTCGATTTACAAAGCCAATCTATACATATAATAAATCTGTAGAAAATTCGTTTTTGTACATCGAAAATATTTCCAAAAAAATAGCCAGGGTGTTAAAGGAGAACCAACAGAACCTATTGCCAGCATTTTTTTATTTTTGTCTGTTTATCTGTCTGTTTGTAGGTTTTTATAACCGACTTTCCAAAAAAGAGGAAGTTCTATGTTCGACATTATGTTTTTTTTTGTATCTGTTCACCGATATCTCCGTAAATTTTGGACCGATTTTGAAAATTATTATTTTGTATGAAAGAGTATGTTTTCAATATGCTTCCATTTTAATTTGGTGAATATCTAATGTAGTACTTCGGAGATCCACAATAGAACTCTTCAATAAATGACGGAAAATCTCTCGGGATTGCTGCAATCACTTGTCTGTTTATTAATTATATCATTTCATAACATAACATCACGCCAGTACGCTCCAAAAGGGTACGCAGATGTATACAGTTGACCTTGGTTCACCCTCATTTCACCGGTTATGTTCAAGTTTCATGATATTCGGGTAATCTATGCCGGCATTAGAGGTACCTTACTAAAGAACTTGCCTGTTATGTACAAATAAAAAGTGAAAACAAAAAGTATTTTGCAAAATAAAGAACTTTTTAACAAAAAAATACTACCATTATTTTTCGATTTGTAGTGTTTTGCTTTAGAAGTTGGTTTTATTTTTTTGTTAAAATGTTTTTTTCTCTCAGTTTTTAGTGGTACATAATAAATAAACAAATAAAAAAAAAATGTTTTTGTTTGGGACAACATAGGAAACATTTTTGTTAGTTACCTTAGATACTACAACTTACACACTAGGATTAGTAACAAATTTAATAACAGCAGGAACTTAGTGAGTCATGTACTTACGAGGCATCTCATGCGGACAATGATTCCGAAAGAGATGCCTCAGCACAGGAGCTGTCGGGTCCTCAGCCACGAATTTCAGTATGCTATTGCCACTCCCCCGAGTCCTCCTCACATGCGTTGCCACCTTTTTTCTGATGATAGCATGGAAACCATCTGTACCCGCTTGGGCAAACATCCCCGAGGCACTACCAAAATATATATGAAATGTATATAATAATATAATATAATGGAAAAGAATGGCATTTTTAGGCGAACTATGTTAATTTTTTATAGTACGAAATGGCATCTATTCCGCGTCAAACTAAAGAAAATCACGTAAATCATAAATTTCAGCGCATTCATAATACGTAAATACATAAAAATCGTAATACCAAACGAATTGAGAACCTGCACGTTTTTGAAGTCGGTAGTCTTTGGTAGGTACCTACCAATTTTTATTCGTTATAGACACTGAATTTCAAAACGAAAGTTATTTTTCACTGTATAATGTTTTTATTTGGAAGTGGTTAATCTTTTTATTTTAAAGATTTTTATTATGTTTTCGTTTCGGTGTGGTGTTAGATGGCGCGCAGCAAATCTGCCCTTACTTTTTCTATGAAGTCGATATTCTTCTCCCTAGAGTAAATATTATTATGTGCAGCGAACGCTCGATCTAGGTAGAAAGGTAAGGAAGGTAAGTAGGGTAGGTATAGGTAGGTAGGTAAGTAGGGTAGAATAGGCAGTTACCGGGAACGAAGACGCGGGCACAGCTAGTCGAGAATAAATAACGGAATAGCTCGTGTAAGGCAGTATACTTCATAATAATTCTTGTAGCAAATAAACACAGATCCTTATTTCCTAACATTAATTCACAGAATCACATGATGGAAATGAGAACAAACAGTACCCCATAGAACCAAAAATGTGGCAATTGTAACTTTGAGGTTGGTTGCATTACCCCCGTGTCAGTTTGTATGATACCATAAAACAATAGCGATGTGCCATTTCGATATTTTAATTCTGTGAACTATATATTTTTATAGATATTATATACATTACTGGGTTAGATAATTATTGATAAAGAAGATAATATGATAATGTAGGTATAGATATTGTGTAGGTAAATACAGTACATTACTACATTGACAATAACCCATTATGAATATTTTATAGGTCTAGGTATTTTATTTTTATCACTACCTGGAACATGCTTCCACAAATTACACGACGAATTGTCATTTGTTGCATTTGCCCCTTAACCCAATAAGGTGCAAATGCAACTAACTCCTCCCTACCCCCGGGTAAATGCAACTTTTCTACTTCTAGTAGAAAATCGTTGTATTTTTCCGATTCCTTACGTACTTTCTTTTTAGAACTAGATTATTTTATATTAATGAAATTTATAATCGAGTAGATTAATGAAGAAAAATTACAATTAAAATGAAACTACAAAAAATCAACCGGCACCCAAAGTTATTAACTTTAAATCGATCAAGAATTGTTTTTATACACACACGTGCACCCGGGTCAAGCCGGGGCGGGTCACTAGACAGAAAATAAATTATTTCTGCAATCGTTTTATAAGACATGTAAGGTCCGAGGAAATGATAAAGACTGTTTAAACTTTTAAATTATATTTATTTTTTCAATGTGGAGTTTTGTGTGCAATCAATATGTACTTTAAAGATTATATAGTCTCAAACTGACTCTCTGACGATACACTCTATCGCTATTTTGACTTTGACTTATCATCAGCCTTATCATCATCGTCATCACCAAAATTTGGTACTTCAACGCATTCGTTAGTGGCAGAATCTCTTTCCTGGCCAGCAAGACAGCCTCCTACAATTACCCCTCGTCTGGAAACTACAACAACGCATCTGCCAGTGTCAGCATCTCTTTGCTTGCCAGGAGGACAGCCTGCTTTCAATACATCCGGATCTGCGTCTCGTCGTAAACGTTCGCTATTCTGACATTTGATTTCACTCACGCTTACCATGACAACCAGGACAACCAGGACGAGTAGTTTGTACATTTTTGTTTCGGTGTTAGCGTTTACAAGATCACTGAATGATTGATAACTTAACTAGCCGTGTATGCTATTTATACAAAGCAATGTGAATCAATTCGATGCACCAATAAACTTATAATGTTTGTTACGGCAGTAATGATTTCTTCATTTATTTTAATCTCTAGTTTTGCACGCGGTATCGCTCGTTCATGGTACACCCCTTAAGGGTTGAATTTCAGAAAATGTAGACAAGTTAAATGTTTGATTATTGTTTAAGTATGTACATATTTACACATTTGTATTACAAATAAATACATGAAAGTTTAATTATATCAAACAGTTTTAAGGCCGAATTTCAAGTAAATCTGCCAAATAGTTAAAAGTCTCATGAAACTTTGACACACCTTTTCACCTCCCCAGGGTTTTTAATTTCGGAATAACCTTCCTTATTCCATGCATAAATATACTCTCTCCGTCCCTTATAAGTTTTTATAGTCTGAAATAAATTATTGTTTGTATCCGTACTGCCAAAATAATATTATAAATGCGAAAGCTACCTTCTCACGCTTAAACTGCAGAACTGATTCAGATGATATTTGGTAAAGAGATAGTTTGAGAGCCTGGGAAGGATTTAAGCCCGGTATGTTTTCTGGTATTAAGATTTTATATATGTAGTGCGTTTCTTTGAGTAATAAAAAATATGAATCAATTCGATGCACCAATAAATCTATACTAATATTATAAAACTGCAGAGTTTGTTTGTTTGAACGCACTAATCTCAGGAACTACTAATTGGCAATAATAATTTCTTTATGTGTTAGATAGTCCATTTATCTAGCAAGGTCATAGGCTATATATCATCACGCTACGACCAATAGGAGCGGAGCATAAATGAAAATGTTGCAAAAACGGGAAAAGATATTCATTTTTGAGAGCTTCCGTTGCGTGCGCTGCGTAAACTGTTTAAGTTACGCACTCAGACCAACAAAAAAAGATAGACGGCGCATCGCGAACATCTAAGTGAAGCCACAAAACTATGCTCCTCCATGTAAATATACACGCTCACGCACACACCTACACTAAAACTATGCTCATCGCTCTTAGTACGTCACGAATCGTCGTCTAGTTAACATATATTTAATAAAATAGAATTATGCCTTCGGTGTAGTAAAAACTTGTTAAAACAATAGCAAAGCACATGAAAAGTCTCACGGAATCACTTTTCGTTTACAAGTACTTGAAATAACATCGTTTATTTGTAAAATATACTATGAATTTTAGGTTACTTGGAACAAAAAACCTCAACGAACGAAAGCAGTGACATAAAGTGCGAGAGTTGCCATAATTTGATAAAAATAATCTACATACTATTAAACATAGTTAAATGTGATTTCTTACTTCGAGTTATTTTTAATTTAATAAATTTGATACCTAAAATATAATTAGGTACCTATATTAGGCTATACAACCACGTGGGCGCAATTTGTACTAAGCAAAGAGCCAAGAATGATGAAAGAGATCCAATCAAAGAGTATCTAATAACCCCAGCACGCCGTTTCATACAACATTGTGCAGCAATGTTGTATGAAACGGCGTGCTGGGGTGAAACGGCGTTGTAATGTTCCAAATTCAAAAAAACGCTCCAGCAATGGATTTGATTTTCTTTGTCCGTAAATTCGGTACTACGCGTGTTCTTTTTCTAAAGTAATGGCGATATTTCCAGGCATGTTTGAGAAAAAGTATTTTTCCTATCGAAGGCTGTGTCCCATCTCTAATATTAGTTCCATGGACTCTCACGTTAAGTCACGTTGTTAAAATAGCGAAAATCAAATGTCTTCATTTTGTCATCGATAATATAAAGTCCAACGTACTTGTATGATTAAGGTCAGTGACTATATCCGATCCGATTCAGTGACTTGAATTCCGAGTTCTACCCGAATTGAAAATTTTCTGAATTATGACGGATAGAGTTTGGATGTAGTGCGTAAGCTTCCTTAAAAGAAGTATTACGCCTAATTAGGCACCGAAATTTTCGGATTCGGATCGGATGTATTCTCCACTCTTACTGTGTCGTTAATCTAGTTTAATAATAATCGTTTTATGAAGTGTTCAGTTTGAAAATAATGTTTTGGATATTGTAACGGATGTGACGTCAGCCTACGTGCAGCCGACCAATTCCCGCCAAGGCCGCCAAAGCCAGCCGCTCTCAACCTCCCCTCCAGCAAAGGCATGCCAAGCAGTGGGGATGTGTCCTTTTAAGACTGAAAGTCATTTATTTGCCCTTTCAATTGTGAATACAAGATCTAGACAGAACTCTACCGATTTTCATTTACCTACCTTTTATATGCAGGACTGGGATTTACAAAAATGAAGCTAAAAAGCTTAGTTTTTTACATATCACACACACACTCACTCTGAAGAAAAATCAAAGAAGTTTGTGAGATTCACGGACGGGACGACACTATGAGTTTCACCCTGACATCGACCCTACTGCGCGCTGAGCAAAACTATATCAAAGTCTCCAACGTGTCCTGCGAGTGACTGCCATGAGAGGTCCTAAAGGTCGTTACACAGGCCGTTTGTGCAGTTTATCGAACGTCCATTTTGTCCACACGTTTATTATATCTGCGTCGAACGTCAGTTCTCCGCAGAAACTCAGACGAGAAACATGTCCGCATATAAGAAGTCCGCAGGTTATTTATTTTCTTCACCACCGTATCCATGATGGCGTTAGGGTCAATAGGTTTAATTTATCAATAAGCATGTCGTAGGCAGCAGTTTTCATATTGCGGTCGTGAAAATCTTTACTTTTCTTATTCCACAACCAAACTTATTTTTATAGAACTGGATAAACTCTTCCAATAACTTACGGATTCCGCTCGGATGTTTATAATTTATTCTCATTATTACTAAACATCGATATTTTAAAGTATACCCGACGTATACCGTATGATGCACACTCTAGTATGGCTAGAATCATAAAATAAAATACAATAGGTACCCACATTTTCCATGTTGTGAAAACATTATCTCACTGTTTAAGTGTCTATCGTGTGCCTAAATTACAAGGTCTTGAATTATTATATTTATTATGATATCCCCACGTTTACTGCATTGTTTAATAATGATTCAGGAATAATAAGCTTTACTTAATTTTCCATTTCTTTATTATTTTCACGATCAACTTATCTCTGCCCTGAGGAGAGGAAATATAGTTCTAGAAATACATGTGCACCAGTACGACAGATTAGCGCCAAAAAACTTGTACTTTCTTGTTCCGTAACTTAGCCACACCCTCTCTACCTTCATCGGTACATAGCGCAATGCGTATACTGCAAATTAATTAATGATTTAATCCTCTTAAAACGACTCTTTGAGCCTATGTTGGGAAACGGAGCGGGGCAGTACCGTACAGTGTACTGATGGTTTGCTGATTTCATCTATAGATGATGTATGGCGCTATTAAGTATTTTTTTAACAAATAATGTACAATCACGCCAATTTTTATTTTAATACACCCACATCTCATATTTTATGTTTAAGTCGCATGTTATAAGAGGCGAGCCTGTTGCCATCAACCAGGACCAATCCAAATTTAGGTATTCAGGTCCAAACCCGAAATATCAATCGAAACTCGATTTACAAAGCCAATCTATACATATAATAAATCTGTAGAAAATTCGTTTGTGTACATCGAAAATATTTCCACAAAAATAGCCAGGGTGTTAAAGGAGAACCAACAGAACCTATTGCCAGCATTTTTTTTATTTTTTGTCTGTTTATCTGTCTGTTTGTAGGTTTTTATAACCAACTTTCCAAAAAAGAGGAAGTTCTATGTTCGACATTATGTTTTTTTTTGTATCTGTTCACCGATACCTCCGTAAATATTGGACCGATTTTGAAAATTATTATTTTGTCCGAAAGAGTATGTTTTCAATTTGGTTCCATTTTAATTTGGTGAATATCTAATGTAGTACTTCGGAGATCCGTAATAGAACTCTTCAATAAATGACGGAAAATCTCTCGGGATTGCTATAATCACTTGTCTGTTTATTGTTTATATCATTTCATAACATAACATCACACCAGTACGCTCCAAAAGGGTACGCAGATGTATACAGTTGACCTTGGTACACCCTCATTTCACCGGCTATGTTCAAGTTTCATGATATTCGGGTAATCTATTCCGGCATTAGAGGTACCTTACTAAAGAACTTGTCTGTTATGTACAAATAGAAAAGTGAAAACAAAAAGTATTTTCAAAATAAAGAACTTTTTAACAAAAAAATACAACCATTATTTTTCGATTTGTAGTGTTTTGCTTTAGAAGTTGGTTTTATTTTTTTGTTAAAATGTTTTTTCTCTCAGTTTTTAGTGGTACATAATAAATAAATAAATAAATAAATATTGTTTTTATTTGGGACAACATAGGAAACATTTTTGTTAGTTACCATAGATACTACAACTTACACACTAGGATTAGTAACAAATTTAATAACAGCAGGAACTTAGTGAGTCATGTACTTACGAGGCATCTCATGCGGACAATGATTCCGAAAGAGATGCCTCAGCACAGGAGCTGTCGGGTCCTCAGCCACGACTTTCAGTATGCTATTGCCACTCCCCCGAGTCCTCCTCACATGCGTTGCCACCTTTTTTCTGATGATAGCATGGAAACCATCTGTACCCGCTTGGGCAAACATCCCCGAGGCACTACCAAAATATATATGAAATGTATATAATAATATAATATAATGGAAAAGAATGGAATATTTAGTCGAACTATGTTAATTTTTTATAGTACCAAATGGCATCTATTCCGCATCAAACTAAAGAAAATCACGTAAATCATAAATTTCAGCGTATTCATAATACGTAAATACATAAAAATCGTAATACCAAACGAAATGAGAACCTGCACCTTTTTGAAGTCGGTAGTCTTTGGTAGGTTGGTAGTGGTAAAAATTGGTAGGTAACCTACCAATTTTTATTCGTTATAGACACTGAATTTCAAAACGAAAGTTATTTTTCACTGTATAATGTTTTTATTTGGAAGTGGTTAATCTTTTTATTTTAAAGATATTTTATTATGTTTTCGTTTCGGTGTGGTGTTAGATGGCGCGCAGCAAATTTGCCCTTACTTTTTTCTATGAAGTCGATATTCTTCTCCCTAGAGTAAATATTATTATGTGCAGCGAACGCTCGATCTAGGTAGAAAGGTAAGGAAAGTAAGTAGGGTAGGTATAGGTAGGTAGGTAAGTAGGGTAGAATAGGCAGTTACCGGGAACGAAGACGCGGGCACAGCTAGTCGAGAATAAATAACGGAATAGATCGTGTAAGGCAGTATACTTCATAATAATTCTTGTAGAAAATAAACACAGATCCTTATTTCCTAACATTAATTGACAGAATCACATGATGGAAATGAGAACAAACAGTACCCCATAGAACCAAAAATGTGGCAATTGTAACTTTGAGGTTGGTTGCATTACCCCCGTGTCAGTTTGTATGATACCATAAAACAATAGCGATGTGCTATTTCGATATTTTAATTCTGTGAACTATATATTTTTATAGATATTATATACATTACTGGATTAGATAATTATTGATAAAGAAGATAATATGATAATGTAGGTATAGATTTTGTGTAGGTACATACAGTACATTACTACATTGACAATAACCCATTATGAATATTATATAGGTCTAGGTATTTTATTTTTATCACTACGTTGAACATGCTTTCACAAATTACACGACGAATTGTCATTTGTTGCATTTGCCCCTTAACCCAATAAGGTGCAAATGCAACTAACTCCTCCCTACCCCCGGGTAAATGCAACTTTTCTACTTCTAGTAGAAAATCGTTTTATTTTTCCGATTCCTTACGTACTTTCTTTTTAGAACTAGGTTATTTTATATTAATGAAATTTATAATCGAGTAGATTAATGAAGAAAAATTACAATTAAAAAGAAACTACAAAAAATCAACCGGCACCCAAAGTTATTAACTTTAAATCGATCAAAAATTGTTTTTATACACACACATGCACCCGGGTCAAGCCGGGGCGGGTCACTAGACAGAAAATAAATTATTTCTGCAATCGTTTTATAAGACATGTAAGGTTTGAGGAAATGATAAAGACTGTTTAAACTTTTAAATTATATTTATTTTTTCAATGTGGAGTTTTGTGTGCAAACAATAAGTACTTTAAAGATTATATAGTCTCAAACTGACTCTCTGACGATACACTCTATCGCTATTTTGACTTTGACTTATCATCAGCCTTATCATCATCGTCATCACCAAAATTTGGTACTTCAACGCATTCGTTAGTGGCAGAATCTCTTTCCTGGCCAGCAAGACAGCCTCCTACAATTACCCCTCGTCTGGAAACTACAACAACGCATCTGCCAGTGTCAGCATCTCTTTGCTTGCCAGGAGGACAGCCTGCTTTCAATACATCCGGATCTGCGTCTCGTCGTAAACGTTCGCTATTCTGACATTTGATTTCACTCATGCTTACCATGACAACCAGGACAACCAGGACGAGTAGTTTGTACATTTTTGTTTCGGTGTTAGCGTTTACAAGATCACTGAATGATTGATAACTTAACTAGCCGTGTATGCTATTTATACAAAGCAATGTGAATCAATTCGATGCACCAATAAACTTATAATGTTTGTTACGGCAGTAATGATTTCTTCATTTATTTTAATCTCTAGTTTTGCACGCGGTATCGCTCGTTCATGGTACACCTCTTAAGGGTTGAATTTCAGAGAATGTAGACAAGTTTAATGTTTAAGTATGTACATATTTACACATTTGTTTTACAAATAAATACATCAAAGTTTAATCATATCAAACAGTTTTAAGGCCGAATTTCAAGTAAATCTGCCAAATAATTAAAAGTCTCGAGAAACTTTGTCACACCTTTTCACCTCCCCAGGGTTTTTAATTTCGGAATAACCTTCCTTATTCAATGCATAAATATACTCTCCCCGTCCCTTATAAGTTTTCATAGTCTGAAATAAATGATTGATTGTATCCGTACTGCCAAAGTAATATTATAAATGCGAAAGCTACCTTCTCACGCTTAAACTGCAGAAGTGATTCAGATGATATTTGGTAAAGAGATAGTTTGAGAACCTGGGAAGGATTTAAGCCCGGTATGTTTTCTGGTATTAAGATTTTATATATGTAGTGCGTTTCTTTGAGTAATAAAAAATATGAATCAATTCGATGCACCAATAAATCTATACTAATATTATAAAACTGCAGAGTTTGTTTGTTTGAATGCACTAATCTCAGGAACTACTAATTGGCATTAATAATTTCTTTATGTGTTAGATAGTCCATTTATCTAGCAAGGTCATAGGCTATATATCATCACGCTACGACCAATAGGAGCGGAGCATAAATGAAAAATGTTGCAAAAACGGGAAAAGATATTCATTTTTGAGAGCTTCCGTTGCGTGCGCTGCGTAAACGGTTTAAGTTACGCACTCAGACCAACAAAAAAAGATAGACGGCGCATCGCGAACATCTAAGTGAAGCCACAAAACTATGCTCCTCCATGTAAATATACACTCTCACGCACACACCTACACTAAAACTATGCTTATCGCTCTTAGTACGTCACGAATCGTCGTCTAGTTAACATATATTTAATAAAATAGAATTATGCCTTCCGTATAGTGAAAACTTGTTAAAACAATAGCAAAGCACATGAAAAGTCTCACGGAATCACTTTTCGTTTACAATTACTTGAAATAACATCGTTTATTTGTAAAATAAACTATGAATTTTAGGTTACTTGGAACAAAAAACCTCAACGAACGAAAGCAGTGACATAAAGTGCGAGAGTTGCCATAATTTGATAAAAATAATCTCCATACTATTAAACATAGTTAAATATGATTTCTTACTTCGAGTTATTTTAAATTTAATAAAATTGATACCTAAAATATAATTAGGTACCTATATTAGGCTATACAACCACGTGGGCGCAATTTGTACTAAGCAAAGAGCCAAGAATGATGAAAGAGATCCAATCAAAGAGTATCTAATAACCCCAGCACGCCGTTTCATACAACATTGTGCATTGCTGCACAATGATTGATTTCCTTTGTCCGTAAATTCGTTACTACGCGTGTTCTTTTTCTAAAATAATGGCGATATTTCCAGGCATGTTTGAGAAAAAGTATTTTACTTCTCGAAGGCTGTGTCCCATCTCTAATATTAGTTCCATGGACTCTCACGTTAAGTCACGTTGTTAAAATAGCGAAAATTAAATGTCTTCATTTTGTCATCGATAATATAAAGTCCAGCGTACTTGTATGATAGAGGTCAGTGACCATATTTGATCCGATTCAGTGACTTGAATTCCGAGTTCTATCCGAATTGAAAATTTTCTGAATTATGACGGATAGAGTTTAGATGTAGTGCGTAAGCTTCCCTAAAAGAATTATTACGCCTAATTAGGCACCGAAATTTTCGTATTCGGATCGGATGTATTCTCCACTCTTACTGTGTCGTTAATCTAGTTTAATAATAATCGTTTTATGAAGTGTTCAGTTTGAAAATAATGTTTTGGATATTGTAACGGATGTGACGTCAGCCTACGTGCAGCCGACCAATTCCCGCCAAGGCCGCCAAAGCCAGCCGCTCTCAACCTCCCCTCCAGCAAAGGCATGCCAAGCAGTGGGGATGTGTCCTTTTAAGACTGAAAGTCATTTATTTGCCCTTTCAATTGTGAATACAAGATCTAGACAGAACTCTACCGATTTTCATTTACCTACCTTTTATATGCAGGACTGGGATTTACAAAAATGAAGCTAAAAAAGCTATAAAGCTTCGTTTTATACATATCACACACACACTCACTCTGAAGAAAAATCAAAGAAGTTTGTGAGATTCACGGACGGGACGACACTATGAGTTTCACCCTGACATCGACCCTACTGCGCGCCGAGCAAGACTATATCAAAGTCTCCAACATGTCCTGCGAGTGACTGCCATGAGAGGTCCTAAAGGTCGTTACACAGTCCGTTTGTGCAGTTTATCGAACGTCCATTGTGTCCACACGTCCACTATATCTGCGTCGAACGTCAGTTCTCCGCAGAAACTCAGACGAGAAACATGTCCGCATATAAGAAGTCCGCAGGTTATTTATTTTCATCACCACCGTATCCATGATGGCGTTAGGATCAATAGGTTTAATTTATCAATAAGCATGTCGTAGGCAGCAGTTTTCATATTGCGGTCGTGAAAATCTTTACTTTTCTTATTCCACAACCAAACTTATTTTTATAGAACTGGATAAACTCTTCCAATAACTTACGGATTCCGCTCGGATGTTTATAATTTATTCTCATTATTACTAAACATCGATATTTTAAAGTATACCCGACGTATACCGTATGATGCACACTCTAGTATGGCTAGAATCATAAAATAAAATACAATAGGTACCCACATTTTCCATGTTGTGAAAATATTATCTCATTGTTTAAGTGTCTATCGTGTGCCTAAATTACAAGGTCTTGAATTATTATATCCCCACGTTTACTGCATTGTTTAATAATGATTCAGGAATAATAAGCTTTACTTAATTTTCCATTTCTTTATTATTTTCACGATCAACTTATCTCTGCCCTGAGGAGAGGAAATATAGTTCTAGAAATACATGTGCACCAGTACGAAAGATTAGCGCCAAAAAACTTGTACTTTCTTGTTCCGTAACTTAGCCACACCCTCTCTACCTTCATCGGTACATAGCGCAATGCGTATACTGCAAATTAATTAATGATTTAATCCTCTTAAAACGACGCTTTGAGCCTAAGTTGGGAAACGGAGCGGGGCAGTACCGTACAGTGTACTGATGGTTTGCTGATTTCATCTATAGATGATGTATGGCGCTATTAAGTATTTTTTTAACAAATAATGTACAATCACGCCAATTTTTATTTTAATACACCCACATCTCATATTTTATGTTTAAGTCGCATGTTATAAGAGGCGAGCCTGTTGCCATCAACCAGGACCAATCCAAATTTAGGTATTCAGGTCCAAACCCGAAATATCAATCGAAACTCGATTTACAAAGCCAATCTATACATATAATAAATCTTCGTTAGAAAATTCGTTTTTGTACATCGAAAATATTTCCAAAAAAATAGCCAGGGTGTTAAAGGAGAACCAACAGAACCTATTGCCAGCATTTTTTTAACCATTATTTTTCGATTTGTAGTGTTTTGCTTTAGAAGTTGGTTTTATTTTTTTGTTAAAATGTTTTTTTCTCTCAGTTTTAGTGGTACATAATAAATAAATAAATAAAAAAATATTGTTTTTATTTGGGACAACATAGGAAACATTTTTGTTAGTTACCTTAGATACTACAACTTACACACTAGGATTAGTAACAAATTTAATAACAGCAGGAACTTAGTGAGTCATGTACTTACGAGGCATCTCATGCGGACAATGATTCCGAAAGAGATGCCTCAGCACAGGAGCTGTCGGGTCCTCAGCCACGACTTTCAGTATGCTATTGCCACTCCCCCGAGTCTTCCTCACTTGCGTTGCCACCTTTTTTCTGATGATAGCATGAAAACCATCTGTACCTGCTTGGGCAAACATCCCCGAGGCACTACCAAAATATATATGAAATGTATATAATAATATAATATAATGGAAAAGAATGGAATATTTAGTCGAACTATGTTAATTTTTTATAGTACCAAATGGCATCTATTCCGCATCAAACTAAAGAAAATCATGTAAATCATAAATTTTAGCGTATTCATAATACGTAAATACATAAAAATCGTAATACCAAACGAATTGAGAACCTGCACCTTTTTGAAGTCGGTAGTCTTTGGAAGTGGTTAATCTTTTTATTTTAAAGATTTTTTATTATGTTTTCGTTTCAGTGTGGTGTTAGACGGCGCGCAGCAAATCTGCCCTTACTTTTTTCAAGAAGTCGATATTTCTCTCCCTAGAGTAAATATTATTATGTGCAGCGAACGCTCGATCTAGGTAGAAAGGTAAGGAAGGTAAGTAGGGTAGGTATAGGTAGGTAGGTAAGTAAGGTAGAATAGGCAGTTACCGGGAACGAAGACGCGGGCACAGCTAGTCGAGAATAAATAACGGAATAGATCGTGTAAGGCAGTATACTTCATAATAATTCTTGTAGCAAATAAACACAGATCCTTATTTCCTAACATTAATTCACAGAATCACATGATGGAAATGAGAACAAACAGTACCCCATAGAACCAAAAATGTGGTAATTGTAACTTTGAGGTTGGTTGCATTACCCCCGTGTCAGTTTGTATGATACCATAAAACAATAGCGATGTGCCATTTCGATATTTTAATTCTGTGAACTATATATTTTTATAGATATTATATACATTACTGGGTTAGATAATTATTGATAAAGAAGATAATATGATAATGTAGGTATAGATATTGTGTAGGTACATACAGTACATTACTACATTGACAATAACCCATTATGAATATTTTATAGGTCTAGGTATTTTATTTTTATCACTACCTTGAACATGCTTCCACAAATTACACGACGAATTGTCATTTGTTGCATTTGCCCCTTAACCCAATAAGGTGCAAATGCAACTAACTCCTCCCTACCCCCGGGTAAATGCAACTTTTCTACTTCTAGTAGAAAATCGTTTTATTTTTCCGATTCCTTACGTACTTTCTTTTTGGAACTAGATTATTTTATATTAATGAAATTTATAATCGAGTAGATTAATGAAGAAAAATTACAATTAAAATGAAACTACAAAAAATCAACCGGCACCCAAAGTTATTAACTTTAAATCGATCAAAAATTGTTTTTATACACACACATGCACCCGGGTCAAGCCGGGGCGGGTCACTAGACAGAAAATAAATTATTTCTGCAATCGTTTTATAAGACATGTAAGGTCCGAGGAAATGATAAAGACTGTTTAAACTTTTAAATTATATTTATTTTTTCAATGTGGAGTTTTGTGTGCAAACAATAAGTACTTTAAAGATTATATAGTCTCAAACTGACTCTCTGACGATACACTCTATCGCTATTTTGACTTTGACTTATCATCAGCCTTATCATCATCGTCATCACCAAAATTTGGTACTTCAACGCATTCGTTAGTGGCAGAATCTCTTTCCTGGCCAGCAAGACAGCCTCCTACAATTACCCCTCGTCTGGAAACTACAACAACGCATCTGCCAGTGTCAGCATCTCTTTGCGTGCCAGGAGGACAGCCTGCTTTCAATACATCCGGATCTGCGTCTCGTCGTAAACGTTCGCTATTCTGACATTTGATTTCACTCACGCATACCATGACAACCAGGACAACCAGGACGAGTAGTTTGTACATTTTTGTTTCGGTGTTAGCGTTTACAAGATCACTGAATGATTGATAACTTAACTAGCCGTGTATGCTATTTATACAAAGCAATGTGAATCAATTCGATGCACCAATAAACTTATAATGTTTGTTACGGCAGTAATGATTACTTCATTTATTTTAATCTCTAGTTTTGCACGCGGTATCGCTCGTTCATGGTACACCCCTTAAGGGTTGAATTTCAGAAAATGTAGACAAGTTAAATGTTTGATTATTGTTTAAGTATGTACATATTTACACATTTGTTTTACAAATAAATACATGAAAGTTTAATTATATGAAACAGTTTTAAGGCCGAATTTCAAGTAAATCTGCCAAATAGTTAAAAGTCTCAAGAAACTTTGTCACACCTTTTCACCTCCCCAGGGTTTTTAATTTCGGAATAACCTTCCTTATTCCATGCATAAATATACTCTCTCCGTCCCTTATAAGTTTTTATAGTCTGAAATAAATGATTGTTTGTATCCGTACTGCCAAAGTAATATTATAAATGCGAAAGCTACCTTCTCACGCTTAAACTGCAGAACTGATTCAGATGATATTTGGTAAAGAGATAGTTTGAGAGCCTGGGAAGGATTTAAGCCCGGTATGTTTTCTGGTATTAAGATTTTATATATGTAGTGCGTTTCTTTGAGTAATAAAAAAAATGAATCAATTCGATGCACCAATAAATCTATACTAATATTATAAAACTGCAGAGTTTGTTTGTTTGAACGCACTAATCTCAGGCACTACTAATTGGCATTAATAATTTCTTTATGTGTCCATTTATCTAGCAAGGTCATAGGCTATATATCATCACGCTACGACCAATAGGAGCTGAGCATAAATGAAAAATGTTGCAAAAACGGGAAAAGATATTCATTTTTGAGAGCTTCCGTTGCGTGCGCTGCGTAAACGGTTTAAGTTACGCACTCAGACCAACAAAAACAGATAGACGGCGCATCGCGAACATCTAAGTGAAGCCACAAAACTATGCTCCTCCATGTAAATATACACGCTCACGCACACACCTACACTAAAACTATGCTCATCGCTCTTAGTACGTCACGAATCGTCGTTTAGTTAACATATATTTAATAAAATAGAATTATGCCTTCGGTGTAGTGAAAACTTGTTAAAACAATAGCAAAGCACATGAAAAGTCTCACGGAATCACTTTTCGTTTACAAGTACTTGAAATAACATCGTTTATTTGTAAAATATACTATGAATTTTAGGTTACTTGGAACAAAAAACCTCAACGAACGAAAGCAGTGACATAAAGTGCGAGAGTTGCCATAATTTGATAAAAATAATCTCCATACTATTAAACATAGTTAAATATGTCTTACTTCGAGTTATTTTTAATTTAATAAATTTGATACCTAAAATATAATTAGGTACCTATATTAGGCTATACAACCACGTGGGCGCAATTTTTACTAAGCAAAGAGCCAAGAATGATGAAAGAGATCCAATCAAAGAGTATCTAATAACCCCAGCACGCCGTTTCATACAACATTGTGCAGCAATGTTGTATGAAACGGCGTGCTGGGGTGAAACGGCGTTGTAATGTTCCAAATTCAAAAAAACGCTCCAGCAATGGATTTGATTTTCTTTGTCCGTAAATTCGGTACTATGCGTGTTCTTTTTCTAAAATAATGGCGATATTTCCAGACATGTTTGAGAAAAAGTATTTTTCTTATCGAAGGCTGTGTCCCATCTCTAATATTAGTTCCATGGACTCTCACGTTAAGTCACGTTGTTAAAATAGCGAAAATCAAATGTCTTCATTTTGTCATCGATAATATAAAGTCCAGCGTACTTGTATGATAGAGGTCAGTGACTATATCCGATCCGATTCAGTGACTTGAATTCCGAGTTCTACCCGAATTGAAAATTTTCTGAATTATGACGGATAGAGTTTGGATGTAGTGCGTAAGCTTCCCTTAAAGAAGTATTACGCCTTATTAGGCACCGAAATTTTTGGATTCGGATCGGATGTATTCTTACTGTGTCGTTAATCTAGTTTAATAATAATCGTTTTATGAAGTGTTCAATTTGAAAATAATGTTTTGGATATTATAACGGATGTGACGTCAGCCTACGTGCAGCCGACCAATTCCCGCCAAGGCCGCCAAAGCCAGTCTCTCTAAACCTCCCCTCCAGCAAAGGCATGCCAAGCAGTGGGGTTATGTCCTTTTAAGACTGAAAGTCATTTATTTGCCCTTTCAATTGTGAATACAAGATCTAGACAGAACTCTACCGATTTTCATTTACCTACCTTTTATATGCAGGACTGGGATTTACAAAAATGATGCTAAAAAAGCTATAAAGCTTCGTTTTATACATATCACACACACACTCACTCTGAAGAAAAATCAAAGAAGTTTGTGAGATTCACGGACGGGACGACACTATGAGTTTCACCCTGACATCGACCCTACTGCGCGCCGAGCAAGACTATATCAAAGTCTCCAACATGTCCTGCGAGTGACTGCCATGAGAGGTCCTAAAGGTCGTTACACAGTCCGTTTGTGCAGTTTATCGAACGTCCATTGTGTCCACACGTCCACTATATCTGCGTCGAACGTCAGTTCTCCGCAGAAACTCAGACGAGAAACATGTCCGCATATAAGAAGTCCGCAGGTTATTTATTTTCATCACCACCGTATCCATGATGGCGTTAGGATCAATAGGTTTAATTTATCAATAAGCATGTCGTAGGCAGCAGTTTTCATATTGCGGTCGTGAAAATCTTTACTTTTCTTATTCCACAACCAAACTTATTTTTATAGAACTGGATAAACTCTTCCAATAACTTACGGATTCCGCTCGGATGTTTATAATTTATTCTCATTATTACTAAACATCGATATTTTAAAGTATACCCGACGTATACCGTATGATGCACACTCTAGTATGGCTAGAATCATAAAATAAAATACAATAGGTACCCACATTTTCCATGTTGTGAAAATATTATCTCATTGTTTAAGTGTCTATCGTGTGCCTAAATTACAAGGTCTTGAATTATTATATCCCCACGTTTACTGCATTGTTTAATAATGATTCAGGAATAATAAGCTTTACTTAATTTTCCATTTCTTTATTATTTTCACGATCAACTTATCTCTGCCCTGAGGAGAGGAAATATAGTTCTAGAAATACATGTGCACCAGTACGAAAGATTAGCGCCAAAAAACTTGTACTTTCTTGTTCCGTAACTTAGCCACACCCTCTCTACCTTCATCGGTACATAGCGCAATGCGTATACTGCAAATTAATTAATGATTTAATCCTCTTAAAACGACGCTTTGAGCCTAAGTTGGGAAACGGAGCGGGGCAGTACCGTACAGTGTACTGATGGTTTGCTGATTTCATCTATAGATGATGTATGGCGCTATTAAGTATTTTTTTAACAAATAATGTACAATCACGCCAATTTTTATTTTAATACACCCACATCTCATATTTTATGTTTAAGTCGCATGTTATAAGAGGCGAGCCTGTTGCCATCAACCAGGACCAATCCAAATTTAGGTATTCAGGTCCAAACCCGAAATATCAATCGAAACTCGATTTACAAAGCCAATCTATACATATAATAAATCTTCGTTAGAAAATTCGTTTTTGTACATCGAAAATATTTCCAAAAAAATAGCCAGGGTGTTAAAG
Organism: Orthosia cruda; assembly: GCA_964057195.1. NCBI lineage: Eukaryota > Metazoa > Arthropoda > Insecta > Lepidoptera > Noctuidae > Orthosia > Orthosia cruda. The sequence goes on along the minus strand of OZ059825.1, from coordinate 32,329,125 downwards.
GAGAACCAACAGAACCTATTGCCAGCATTTTTTTAACCATTATTTTTCGATTTGTAGTGTTTTGCTTTAGAAGTTGGTTTTATTTTTTTGTTAAAATGTTTTTTTCTCTCAGTTTTAGTGGTACATAATAAATAAATAAATAAAAAAATATTGTTTTTATTTGGGACAACATAGGAAACATTTTTGTTAGTTACCTTAGATACTACAACTTACACACTAGGATTAGTAACAAATTTAATAACAGCAGGAACTTAGTGAGTCATGTACTTACGAGGCATCTCATGCGGACAATGATTCCGAAAGAGATGCCTCAGCACAGGAGCTGTCGGGTCCTCAGCCACGACTTTCAGTATGCTATTGCCACTCCCCCGAGTCTTCCTCACTTGCGTTGCCACCTTTTTTCTGATGATAGCATGAAAACCATCTGTACCTGCTTGGGCAAACATCCCCGAGGCACTACCAAAATATATATGAAATGTATATAATAATATAATATAATGGAAAAGAATGGAATATTTAGTCGAACTATGTTAATTTTTTATAGTACCAAATGGCATCTATTCCGCATCAAACTAAAGAAAATCATGTAAATCATAAATTTTAGCGTATTCATAATACGTAAATACATAAAAATCGTAATACCAAACGAATTGAGAACCTGCACCTTTTTGAAGTCGGTAGTCTTTGGAAGTGGTTAATCTTTTTATTTTAAAGATTTTTTATTATGTTTTCGTTTCAGTGTGGTGTTAGACGGCGCGCAGCAAATCTGCCCTTACTTTTTTCAAGAAGTCGATATTTCTCTCCCTAGAGTAAATATTATTATGTGCAGCGAACGCTCGATCTAGGTAGAAAGGTAAGGAAGGTAAGTAGGGTAGGTATAGGTAGGTAGGTAAGTAAGGTAGAATAGGCAGTTACCGGGAACGAAGACGCGGGCACAGCTAGTCGAGAATAAATAACGGAATAGATCGTGTAAGGCAGTATACTTCATAATAATTCTTGTAGCAAATAAACACAGATCCTTATTTCCTAACATTAATTCACAGAATCACATGATGGAAATGAGAACAAACAGTACCCCATAGAACCAAAAATGTGGTAATTGTAACTTTGAGGTTGGTTGCATTACCCCCGTGTCAGTTTGTATGATACCATAAAACAATAGCGATGTGCCATTTCGATATTTTAATTCTGTGAACTATATATTTTTATAGATATTATATACATTACTGGGTTAGATAATTATTGATAAAGAAGATAATATGATAATGTAGGTATAGATATTGTGTAGGTACATACAGTACATTACTACATTGACAATAACCCATTATGAATATTTTATAGGTCTAGGTATTTTATTTTTATCACTACCTTGAACATGCTTCCACAAATTACACGACGAATTGTCATTTGTTGCATTTGCCCCTTAACCCAATAAGGTGCAAATGCAACTAACTCCTCCCTACCCCCGGGTAAATGCAACTTTTCTACTTCTAGTAGAAAATCGTTTTATTTTTCCGATTCCTTACGTACTTTCTTTTTAGAACTAGATTATTTTATATTAATGAAATTTATAATCGAGTAGATTAATGAAGAAAAATTACAATTAAAATGAAACTACAAAAAATCAACCGGCACCCAAAGTTATTAACTTTAAATCGATCAAAAATTGTTTTTATACACACACATGCACCCGGGTCAAGCCGGGGCGGGTCACTAGACAGAAAATAAATTATTTCTGCAATCGTTTTATAAGACATGTAAGGTCCGAGGAAATGATAAAGACTGTTTAAACTTTTAAATTATATTTATTTTTTCAATGTGGAGTTTTGTGTGCAAACAATAAGTACTTTAAAGATTATATAGTCTCAAACTGACTCTCTGACGATACACTCTATCGCTATTTTGACTTTGACTTATCATCAGCCTTATCATCATCGTCATCACCAAAATTTGGTACTTCAACGCATTCGTTAGTGGCAGAATCTCTTTCCTGGCCAGCAAGACAGCCTCCTACAATTACCCCTCGTCTGGAAACTACAACAACGCATCTGCCAGTGTCAGCATCTCTTTGCGTGCCAGGAGGACAGCCTGCTTTCAATACATCCGGATCTGCGTCTCGTCGTAAACGTTCGCTATTCTGACATTTGATTTCACTCACGCATACCATGACAACCAGGACAACCAGGACGAGTAGTTTGTACATTTTTGTTTCGGTGTTAGCGTTTACAAGATCACTGAATGATTGATAACTTAACTAGCCGTGTATGCTATTTATACAAAGCAATGTGAATCAATTCGATGCACCAATAAACTTATAATGTTTGTTACGGCAGTAATGATTACTTCATTTATTTTAATCTCTAGTTTTGCACGCGGTATCGCTCGTTCATGGTACACCCCTTAAGGGTTGAATTTCAGAAAATGTAGACAAGTTAAATGTTTGATTATTGTTTAAGTATGTACATATTTACACATTTGTTTTACAAATAAATACATGAAAGTTTAATTATATGAAACAGTTTTAAGGCCGAATTTCAAGTAAATCTGCCAAATAGTTAAAAGTCTCAAGAAACTTTGTCACACCTTTTCACCTCCCCAGGGTTTTTAATTTCGGAATAACCTTCCTTATTCCATGCATAAATATACTCTCTCCGTCCCTTATAAGTTTTTATAGTCTGAAATAAATGATTGTTTGTATCCGTACTGCCAAAGTAATATTATAAATGCGAAAGCTACCTTCTCACGCTTAAACTGCAGAACTGATTCAGATGATATTTGGTAAAGAGATAGTTTGAGAGCCTGGGAAGGATTTAAGCCCGGTATGTTTTCTGGTATTAAGATTTTATATATGTAGTGCGTTTCTTTGAGTAATAAAAAAAATGAATCAATTCGATGCACCAATAAATCTATACTAATATTATAAAACTGCAGAGTTTGTTTGTTTGAACGCACTAATCTCAGGCACTACTAATTGGCATTAATAATTTCTTTATGTGTCCATTTATCTAGCAAGGTCATAGGCTATATATCATCACGCTACGACCAATAGGAGCTGAGCATAAATGAAAAATGTTGCAAAAACGGGAAAAGATATTCATTTTTGAGAGCTTCCGTTGCGTGCGCTGCGTAAACGGTTTAAGTTACGCACTCAGACCAACAAAAACAGATAGACGGCGCATCGCGAACATCTAAGTGAAGCCACAAAACTATGCTCCTCCATGTAAATATACACGCTCACGCACACACCTACACTAAAACTATGCTCATCGCTCTTAGTACGTCACGAATCGTCGTTTAGTTAACATATATTTAATAAAATAGAATTATGCCTTCGGTGTAGTGAAAACTTGTTAAAACAATAGCAAAGCACATGAAAAGTCTCACGGAATCACTTTTCGTTTACAAGTACTTGAAATAACATCGTTTATTTGTAAAATATACTATGAATTTTAGGTTACTTGGAACAAAAAACCTCAACGAACGAAAGCAGTGACATAAAGTGCGAGAGTTGCCATAATTTGATAAAAATAATCTCCATACTATTAAACATAGTTAAATATGTCTTACTTCGAGTTATTTTTAATTTAATAAATTTGATACCTAAAATATAATTAGGTACCTATATTAGGCTATACAACCACGTGGGCGCAATTTTTACTAAGCAAAGAGCCAAGAATGATGAAAGAGATCCAATCAAAGAGTATCTAATAACCCCAGCACGCCGTTTCATACAACATTGTGCAGCAATGTTGTATGAAACGGCGTGCTGGGGTGAAACGGCGTTGTAATGTTCCAAATTCAAAAAAACGCTCCAGCAATGGATTTGATTTTCTTTGTCCGTAAATTCGGTACTATGCGTGTTCTTTTTCTAAAATAATGGCGATATTTCCAGACATGTTTGAGAAAAAGTATTTTTCTTATCGAAGGCTGTGTCCCATCTCTAATATTAGTTCCATGGACTCTCACGTTAAGTCACGTTGTTAAAATAGCGAAAATCAAATGTCTTCATTTTGTCATCGATAATATAAAGTCCAGCGTACTTGTATGATAGAGGTCAGTGACTATATCCGATCCGATTCAGTGACTTGAATTCCGAGTTCTACCCGAATTGAAAATTTTCTGAATTATGACGGATAGAGTTTGGATGTAGTGCGTAAGCTTCCCTTAAAGAAGTATTACGCCTTATTAGGCACCGAAATTTTTGGATTCGGATCGGATGTATTCTTACTGTGTCGTTAATCTAGTTTAATAATAATCGTTTTATGAAGTGTTCAATTTGAAAATAATGTTTTGGATATTATAACGGATGTGACGTCAGCCTACGTGCAGCCGACCAATTCCCGCCAAGGCCGCCAAAGCCAGTCTCTCTAAACCTCCCCTCCAGCAAAGGCATGCCAAGCAGTGGGGTTATGTCCTTTTAAGACTGAAAGTCATTTATTTGCCCTTTCAATTGTGAATACAAGATCTAGACAGAACTCTACCGATTTTCATTTACCTACCTTTTATATGCAGGACTGGGATTTACAAAAATGATGCTAAAAAAGCTATAAAGCTTCGTTTTATACATATCTACGCCACAACCGCAAGTTAACCCTCACTCTGAAGAAAAATCAAAGAAGTTTGTGAGATTCACGGACGGGACGACACTATGAGTTTCACCCTGACATAGACCCTACTGCGCGCCGAGCAAGACTATATCAAAGTCTCCAACATGTCCTGCGAGTGAGTGCCATGAGAGGTCCTAAAGGTCCGTTTGTGCAGTTTATCGAACGTCCATTGTGTCCACACGTCTACTATATCTGCGTCGAACGTCAGTTCTCCGCAGAAACTCAGACGAGAAACATGTCCGCATATAAGAAGTCCGCAGGTTATTTATTTTCTTCACCACCGTATCCATGATGGCGTTAGGATCAATAGGTTTAATTTATCAATAAGCATGTCGTAGGCAGCAGTTTTCATATTGCGGTCGTGAAAATCTTTACTTTTCTTATTCCACAACCAAACTTATTTTTATAGAACTGGATAAACTCTTCCAATAACTTACGGATTCCGCTCGGATGTTTATAATTTATTCTCATTATTACTAAACATCGATATTTTAAAGTATACCCGACGTATACCGTATGTGGATGTCTAGTATGGCTAGAATCATAAAATAAAATACAATAGGTACCCACATTTTCCATGTTGTGAAAATATTATCTCATTGTTTAAGTGTCTATCGTATGCCTAAATTACAAGGTCTTGAATTATTATATTTATTATGATATCCCCACGTTTACTGCATTGTTTAATAATGATTCAGGAATAATAAGCTTTACTTAATTTTCCATTTCTTTATTATTTTCACGATCAACTTATCTCTGCCCTGAGGAGAGGAAATATAGTTCTAGAAATACATGTGCACCAGTACGACAGATTAGCGCCAAAAAACTTGTACTTTCTTGTTCCGTAACTTAGCCACACCCTCTCTACCTTCATCGGTACATAGCGCAATGCGTATACTGCAAATTAATTAATGATTTAATCCTCTTAAAACGACGCTTTGAGCCTAAGTTGGGAAACGGAGCGGGGCAGTACCGTACAGTGTACGATGGTTTGCTGATTTCATCTATAGATGATGTATGGCGCTATTAAGTATTTTTTTAACAAATAATGTACAATCACGCCAATTTTTATTTTAATACACCCACATCTCATATTTTATGTTAAAGTCGCATGTTATAAGAGGTGAGCCTGTTGCCATCAACCAGGACCAATCAAAATTTAGGTATTCAGGTCCAAACCCGAAATATCAATCGAAACTCGATTTACAAAGCCAATCTATACATATAATAAATCTGTAGAAAATTCGTTTTTGTACATCGAAAATATTTCCAAAAAATAGCCAGGGTGTTAAAGGAGAACCAACAGAACCTATTGCCAGCATTTTTTTTATTTTTGTCTGTTTATCTGTCTGTTTGTAGGTTTTTATAACCGACTTTCCACAAAAGAGGAAGTTCTATGTTCGACATTATGTTTTTTTTTGTATCTGTTCACCGATATCTCCGTAAATTTTGGACCGATTTTGAAAATTATTATTTTGTATGAAAGAGTATGTTTTCAATATGCTTCCATTTTAATTTGGTGAATATCTAATGTAGTACTTCGGAGATCCACAATAGAACTCTTCAATAAATGACGGAAAATCTCTCGGGATTGCTGCAATCACTTGTCTGTTTATTAATTATATCATTTCATAACATAACATCACGCCAGAACGCTCCAAAAGGGTACGCAGATGTATACAGTTGACCTTGGTTCACCCTCATTTCACCGGTTATGTTCAAGTTTCATGATATTCGGGTAATCTATGCCGGCATTAGAGGTACCTTACTAAAGAACTTGCCTGTTATGTACAAATAAAAAGTGAAAACAAAAAGTATTTTGCAAAATAAAGAACTTTTTAACAAAAAAATACTACCATTATTTTTCGATTTGTAGTGTTTTGCTTTAGAAGTTGGTTTTATTTTTTTGTTAAAATGTTTTTTTCTCTCAGTTTTTAGTGGTACATAATAAATAAATAAATAAAAAAAAAATGTTTTTGTTTGGGACAACATAGGAAACATTTTTGTTAGTTACCTTAGATACTACAACTTACACACTAGGATTAGTAACAAATTTAATAACAGCAGGAACTTAGTGAGTCATGTACTTACGAGGCATCTCATGCGGACAATGATTCCGAAAGAGATGCCTCAGCACAGGAGCTGTCGGGTCCTCAGCCACGAATTTCAGTATGCTATTGCCACTCCCCCGAGTCCTCCTCACATGCGTTGCCACCTTTTTTCTGATGATAGCATGGAAACCATCTGTACCCGCTTGGGCAAACATCCCCGAGGCACTACCAAAATATATATGAAATGTATATAATAATATAATATAATGGAAAAGAATGGCATTTTTAGGCGAACTATGTTAATTTTTTATAGTACGAAATGGCATCTATTCCGCGTCAAACTAAAGAAAATCACGTAAATCATAAATTTCAGCGCATTCATAATACGTAAATACATAAAAATCGTAATACCAAACGAATTGAGAACCTGCACGTTTTTGAAGTCGGTAGTCTTTGGTAGGTACCTACCAATTTTTATTCGTTATAGACACTGAATTTCAAAACGAAAGTTATTTTTCACTGTATAATGTTTTTATTTGGAAGTGGTTAATCTTTTTATTTTAAAGATTTTTATTATGTTTTCGTTTCGGTGTGGTGTTAGATGGCGCGCAGCAAATCTGCCCTTACTTTTTCTATGAAGTCGATATTCTTCTCCCTAGAGTAAATATTATTATGTGCAGCGAACGCTCGATCTAGGTAGAAAGGTAAGGAAGGTAAGTAGGGTAGGTATAGGTAGGTAGGTAAGTAGGGTAGAATAGGCAGTTACCGGGAACGAAGACGCGGGCACAGCTAGTCGAGAATAAATAACGGAATAGCTCGTGTAAGGCAGTATACTTCATAATAATTCTTGTAGCAAATAAACACAGATCCTTATTTCCTAACATTAATTCACAGAATCACATGATGGAAATGAGAACAAACAGTACCCCATAGAACCAAAAATGTGGCAATTGTAACTTTGAGGTTGGTTGCATTACCCCCGTGTCAGTTTGTATGATACCATAAAACAATAGCGATGTGCCATTTCGATATTTTAATTCTGTGAACTATATATTTTTATAGATATTATATACATTACTGGGTTAGATAATTATTGATAAAGAAGATAATATGATAATGTAGGTATAGATATTGTGTAGGTAAATACAGTACATTACTACATTGACAATAACCCATTATGAATATTTTATAGGTCTAGGTATTTTATTTTTATCACTACCTGGAACATGCTTCCACAAATTACACGACGAATTGTCATTTGTTGCATTTGCCCCTTAACCCAATAAGGTGCAAATGCAACTAACTCCTCCCTACCCCCGGGTAAATGCAACTTTTCTACTTCTAGTAGAAAATCGTTGTATTTTTCCGATTCCTTACGTACTTTCTTTTTAGAACTAGATTATTTTATATTAATGAAATTTATAATCGAGTAGATTAATGAAGAAAAATTACAATTAAAATGAAACTACAAAAAATCAACCGGCACCCAAAGTTATTAACTTTAAATCGATCAAGAATTGTTTTTATACACACACGTGCACCCGGGTCAAGCCGGGGCGGGTCACTAGACAGAAAATAAATTATTTCTGCAATCGTTTTATAAGACATGTAAGGTCCGAGGAAATGATAAAGACTGTTTAAACTTTTAAATTATATTTATTTTTTCAATGTGGAGTTTTGTGTGCAATCAATATGTACTTTAAAGATTATATAGTCTCAAACTGACTCTCTGACGATACACTCTATCGCTATTTTGACTTTGACTTATCATCAGCCTTATCATCATCGTCATCACCAAAATTTGGTACTTCAACGCATTCGTTAGTGGCAGAATCTCTTTCCTGGCCAGCAAGACAGCCTCCTACAATTACCCCTCGTCTGGAAACTACAACAACGCATCTGCCAGTGTCAGCATCTCTTTGCTTGCCAGGAGGACAGCCTGCTTTCAATACATCCGGATCTGCGTCTCGTCGTAAACGTTCGCTATTCTGACATTTGATTTCACTCACGCTTACCATGACAACCAGGACAACCAGGACGAGTAGTTTGTACATTTTTGTTTCGGTGTTAGCGTTTACAAGATCACTGAATGATTGATAACTTAACTAGCCGTGTATGCTATTTATACAAAGCAATGTGAATCAATTCGATGCACCAATAAACTTATAATGTTTGTTACGGCAGTAATGATTTCTTCATTTATTTTAATCTCTAGTTTTGCACGCGGTATCGCTCGTTCATGGTACACCCCTTAAGGGTTGAATTTCAGAAAATGTAGACAAGTTAAATGTTTGATTATTGTTTAACTATGTACATATTTACACATTTGTTTTACAAATAAATACATGAAAGTTTAATTATATCAAACAGTTTTAAGGCCGAATTTCAAGTAAATCTGCCAAATAGTTAAAAGTCTCAAGAAACTTTGTCACACCTTTTCATCTCCCCAGGGTTTTTAATTTCGGAATAACCTTCCTTATTCCATGCATAAATATACTCTCTCCGTCCCTTATAAGTTTTTATAGTCTGAAATAAATGATTGTTTGTATCCGTACTGCCAAAGTAATATTATAAATGCGAAAGCTACCTTCTCACGCTTAAACTGCAGAACTGATTCAGATGATATTTGGTAAAGAGATAGTTTGAGAACCTGGGAAGGATTTGAGCCCGGTATGTTTTCTGGTATTAAGATTTTATATATGTAGTGCGTTTCTTTGAGTAATAAAAAAAATGAATCAATTCGATGCACCAATAAATCTATACTAATATTATAAAACTGCAGAGTTTGTTTGTTTGAATGCACTAATCTCAGGAACTACTAATTGGCATTAATAATTTCTTTATGTGTTAGATAGTCCATTTATCTAGCAAGGTCATAGGCTATATATCATCACGCTACGACCAATAGGAGCGGAGCATAAATGAAAAATGTTGCAAAAACGGGAAAAGATATTCATTTTTGAGAGCTTCCGTTGCGTGCGCTGCGTAAACGGTTTAAGTTACGCACTCAGACCAACAAAAAAAGATAGACGGCGCATCGCGAACATCTAAGTGAAGCCACAAAACTATGCTCCTCCATGTAAATATACACTCTCACGCACACACCTACACTAAAACTATGCTTATCGCTCTTAGTACGTCACGAATCGTCGTCTAGTTAACATATATTTAATAAAATAGAATTATGCCTTCCGTATAGTGAAAACTTGTTAAAACAATAGCAAAGCACATGAAAAGTCTCACGGAATCACTTTTCGTTTACAATTACTTGAAATAACATCGTTTATTTGTAAAATAAACTATGAATTTTAGGTTACTTGGAACAAAAAACCTCAACGAACGAAAGCAGTGACATAAAGTGCGAGAGTTGCCATAATTTGATAAAAATAATCTCCATACTATTAAACATAGTTAAATATGATTTCTTACTTCGAGTTATTTTAAATTTAATAAAATTGATACCTAAAATATAATTAGGTACCTATATTAGGCTATACAACCACGTGGGCGCAATTTGTACTAAGCAAAGAGCCAAGAATGATGAAAGAGATCCAATCAAAGAGTATCTAATAACCCCAGCACGCCGTTTCATACAACATTGTGCATTGCTGCACAATGATTGATTTCCTTTGTCCGTAAATTCGTTACTACGCGTGTTCTTTTTCTAAAATAATGGCGATATTTCCAGGCATGTTTGAGAAAAAGTATTTTACTTCTCGATTGTCGAGAGTCCATGGAACTAATATTAGAGATGGGACACATCCCATCTCTAATATTAGTTCCATGGACTCTCACGTTAAGTCACGTTGTTAAAATAGCGAAAATTAAATGTCTTCATTTTGTCATCGATAATATAAAGTCCAGCGTACTTGTATGATAGAGGTCAGTGACCATATCCGATCCGATTCAGTGACTTGAATTCCGAGTTCTATCCGAATTGAAAATTTTCTGAATTATGACGGATAGAGTTTAGATGTAGTGCGTAAGCTTCCCTAAAAGAATTATTACGCCTAATTAGGCACCGAAATTTTCGTATTCGGATCGGATGTATTCTCCACTCTTACTGTGTCGTTAATCTAGTTTAATAATAATCGTTTTATGAAGTGTTCAGTTTGAAAATAATGTTTTGGATATTGTAACGGATGTGACGTCAGCCTACGTGCAGCCGACCAATTCCCGCCAAGGCCGCCAAAGCCAGCCGCTCTCAACCTCCCCTCCAGCAAAGGCATGCCAAGCAGTGAGGATGTGTCCTTTTAAGACTGAAAGTCATTTATTTGCCCTTTCAATTGTGAATACAAGATCTAGACAGAACTCTACCGATTTTCATTTACCTACCTTTTATATGCAGGACTGGGATTTACAAAAATGAAGTTAAAAAAGCTATAAAGCTTCGTTTTATACATATCACACACACACTCACTCTGAAGAAAAATCAAAGAAGTTTGTGAGATTCACGGACGGGACGACACTATGAGTTTCACCCTGACATCGACCCTACTGCGCGCCGAGCAAGACTATATCAAAGTCTCCAACATGTCCTGCGAGTGACTGCCATGAGAGGTCCTAAAGGTCGTTACACAGTCCGTTTGTGCAGTTTATCGAACGTCCATTGTGTCCACACGTCCACTATATCTGCGTCGAACGTCAGTTCTCCGCAGAAACTCAGACGAGAAACATGTCCGCATATAAGAAGTCCGCAGGTTATTTATTTTCATCACCACCGTATCCATGATGGCGTTAGGATCAATAGGTTTAATTTATCAATAAGCATGTCGTAGGCAGCAGTTTTCATATTGCGGTCGTGAAAATCTTTACTTTTCTTATTCCACAACCAAACTTATTTTTATAGAACTGGATAAACTCTTCCAATAACTTACGGATTCCGCTCGGATGTTTATAATTTATTCTCATTATTACTAAACATCGATATTTTAAAGTATACCCGACGTATACCGTATGATGCACACTCTAGTATGGCTAGAATCATAAAATAAAATACAATAGGTACCCACATTTTCCATGTTGTGAAAATATTATCTCATTGTTTAAGTGTCTATCGTGTGCCTAAATTACAAGGTCTTGAATTATTATATCCCCACGTTTACTGCATTGTTTAATAATGATTCAGGAATAATAAGCTTTACTTAATTTTCCATTTCTTTATTATTTTCACGATCAACTTATCTCTGCCCTGAGGAGAGGAAATATAGTTCTAGAAATACATGTGCACCAGTACGAAAGATTAGCGCCAAAAAACTTGTACTTTCTTGTTCCGTAACTTAGCGACACCCTCTCTACCTTCATCGGTACATAGCGCAATGCGTATACTGCAAATTAATTAATGATTTAATCCTCTTAAAACGACGCTTTGAGCCTAAGTTGGGAAACGGAGCGGGGCAGTACCGTACAGTGTACTGATGGTTTGCTGATTTCATCTATAGATGATGTATGGCGCTATTAAGTATTTTTTTAACAAATAATGTACAATCACGCCAATTTTTATTTTAATACACCCACATCTCATATTTTATGTTTAAGTCGCATGTTATAAGAGGCGAGCCTGTTGCCATCAACCAGGACCAATCCAAATTTAGGTATTCAGGTCCAAACCCGAAATATCAATCGAAACTCGATTTACAAAGCCAATCTATACATATAATAAATCTGTAGAAAATTCGTTTTTGTACATCGAAAATATTTCCAAAAAAATAGCCAGGGTGTTAAAGGAGAACCAACAGAACCTATTGCCAGCATTTTTTTAACCATTATTTTTCGATTTGTAGTGTTTTGCTTTAGAAGTTGGTTTTATTTTTTTGTTAAAATGTTTTTTTCTCTCAGTTTTAGTGGTACATAATAAATAAATAAAAAAATATTGTTTTTATTTGGGACAACATAGGAAACATTTTTGTTAGTTACCTTAGATACTACAACTTACACACTAGGATTAGTAACAAATTTAATAACAGCAGGAACTTAGTGAGTCATGTACTTACGAGGCATCTCATGCGGACAATGATTCCGAAAGAGATGCCTCAGCACAGGAGCTGTCGGGTCCTCAGCCACGACTTTCAGTATGCTATTGCCACTCCCCCGAGTCTTCCTCACTTGCGTTGCCACCTTTTTTCTGATGATAGCATGAAAACCATCTGTACCTGCTTGGGCAAACATCCCCGAGGCACTACCAAAATATATATGAAATGTATATAATAATATAATATAATGGAAAAGAATGGAATATTTAGTCGAACTATGTTAATTTTTTATAGTACCAAATGGCATCTATTCCGCATCAAACTAAAGAAAATCATGTAAATCATAAATTTTTGCGTATTCATAATACGTAAATACATAAAAATCGTAATACCAAACGAATTGAGAACCTGCACCTTTTTGAAGTCGGTAGTCTTTGGAAGTGGTTAATCTTTTTATTTTAAAGATTTTTTATTATGTTTTCGTTTCAGTGTGGTGTTAGACGGCGCGCAGCAAATCTGCCCTTACTTTTTTCAAGAAGTCGATATTTCTCTCCCTAGAGTAAATATTATTATGTGCAGCGAACGCTCGATCTAGGTAGAAAGGTAAGGAAGGTAAGTAGGGTAGGTATAGGTAGGTAGGTAAGTAAGGTAGAATAGGCAGTTACCGGGAACGAAGACGCGGGCACAGCTAGTCGAGAATAAATAACGGAATAGATCGTGTAAGGCAGTATACTTCATAATAATTCTTGTAGCAAATAAACACAGATCCTTATTTCCTAACATTAATTCACAGAATCACATGATGGAAATGAGAACAAACAGTACCCCATAGAACCAAAAATGTGGTAATTGTAACTTTGAGGTTGGTTGCATTACCCCCGTGTCAGTTTGTATGATACCATAAAACAATAGCGATGTGCCATTTCGATATTTTAATTCTGTGAACTATATATTTTTATAGATATTATATACATTACTGGGTTAGATAATTATTGATAAAGAAGATAATATGATAATGTAGGTATAGATATTGTGTAGGTACATACAGTACATTACTACATTGACAATAACCCATTATGAATATTTTATAGGTCTAGGTATTTTATTTTTATCACTACCTTGAACATGCTTCCACAAATTACACGACGAATTGTCATTTGTTGCATTTGCCCCTTAACCCAATAAGGTGCAAATGCAACTAACTCCTCCCTACCCCCGGGTAAATGCAACTTTTCTACTTCTAGTAGAAAATCGTTTTATTTTTCCGATTCCTTACGTACTTTCTTTTTAGAACTAGATTATTTTATATTAATGAAATTTATAATCGAGTAGATTAATGAAGAAAAATTACAATTAAAATGAAACTACAAAAAATCAACCGGCACCCAAAGTTATTAACTTTAAATCGATCAAAAATTGTTTTTATACACAAACATGCACCCGGGTCAAGCCGGGGCGGGTCACTAGACAGAAAATAAATTATTTCTGCAATCGTTTTATAAGACATGTAAGGTCCGAGGAAATGATAAAGACTGTTTAAACTTTTAAATTATATTTATTTTTTCAATGTGGAGTTTTGTGTGCAAACAATAAGTACTTTAAAGATTATATAGTCTCAAACTGACTCTCTGACGATACACTCTATCGCTATTTTGACTTTGACTTATCATCAGCCTTATCATCATCGTCATCACCAAAATTTGGTACTTCAACGCATTCGTTAGTGGCAGAATCTCTTTCCTGGCCAGCAAGACAGCCTCCTACAATTACCCCTCGTCTGGAAACTACAACAACGCATCTGCCAGTGTCAGCATCTCTTTGCGTGCCAGGAGGACAGCCTGCTTTCAATACATCCGGATCTGCGTCTCGTCGTAAACGTTCGCTATTCTGACATTTGATTTCACTCACGCATACCATGACAACCAGGACAACCAGGACGAGTAGTTTGTACATTTTTGTTTCGGTGTTAGCGTTTACAAGATCACTGAATGATTGATAACTTAACTAGCCGTGTATGCTATTTATACAAAGCAATGTGAATCAATTCGATGCACCAATAAACTTATAATGTTTGTTACGGCAGTAATGATTTCTTCATTTATTTTAATCTCTAGTTTTGCACGCGGTATCGCTCGTTCATGGTACACCCCTTAAGGGTTGAATTTCAGAAAATGTAGACAAGTTAAATGTTTGATTATTGTTTAAGTATGTACATATTATTATTTACACATTTGTTTTACAAATAAATACATGAAAGTTTAATTATATGAAACAGTTTTAAGGCCGAATTTCAAGTAAATCTGCCAAATAGTTAAAAGTCTCAAGAAACTTTGTCACACCTTTTCACCTCCCCAGGGTTTTTAATTTCGGAATAACCTTCCTTATTCCATGCATAAATATACTCTCTCCGTCCCTTATAAGTTTTTATAGTCTGAAATAAATGATTGTTTGTATCCGTACTGCCAAAGTAATATTATAAATGCGAAAGCTACCTTCTCACGCTTAAACTGCAGAACTGATTCAGATGATATTTGGTAAAGAGATAGTTTGAGAGCCTGGGAAGGATTTAAGCCCGGTATGTTTTCTGGTATTAAGATTTTATATATGTAGTGCGTTTCTTTGAGTAATAAAAAAAATGAATCAATTCGATGCACCAATAAATCTATACTAATATTATAAAACTGCAGAGTTTGTTTGTTTGAACGCACTAATCTCAGGCACTACTAATTGGCATTAATAATTTCTTTATGTGTCCATTTATCTAGCAAGGTCATAGGCTATATATCATCACGCTACGACCAATAGGAGCTGAGCATAAATGAAAAATGTTGCAAAAACGGGAAAAGATATTCATTTTTGAGAGCTTCCGTTGCGTGCGCTGCGTAAACGGTTTAAGTTACGCACTCAGACCAACAAAAACAGATAGACGGCGCATCGCGAACATCTAAGTGAAGCCACAAAACTATGCTCCTCCATGTAAATATACACGCTCACGCACACACCTACACTAAAACTATGCTCATCGCTCTTAGTACGTCACGAATCGTCGTTTAGTTAACATATATTTAATAAAATAGAATTATGCCTTCGGTGTAGTGAAAACTTGTTAAAACAATAGCAAAGCACATGAAAAGTCTCACGGAATCACTTTTCGTTTACAAGTACTTGAAATAACATCGTTTATTTGTAAAATATACTATGAATTTTAGGTTACTTGGAACAAAAAACCTCAACGAACGAAAGCAGTGACATAAAGTGCGAGAGTTGCCATAATTTGATAAAAATAATCTCCATACTATTAAACATAGTTAAATATGTCTTACTTCGAGTTATTTTTAATTTAATAAATTTGATACCTAAAATATAATTAGGTACCTATATTAGGCTATACAACCACGTGGGCGCAATTTTTACTAAGCAAAGAGCCAAGAATGATGAAAGAGATCCAATCAAAGAGTATCTAATAACCCCAGCACGCCGTTTCATACAACATTGTGCAGCAATGTTGTATGAAACGGCGTGCTGTTAATGTTCCAAATGGCGTAATGTTCCAAATTCAAAAAAACGCTCCAGCAATGGATTTGATTTTCTTTGTCCGTAAATTCGGTACTACGCGTGTTCTTTTTCTAAAGTAATGGCGATATTTCCAGGCATGTTTGAGAAAAAGTATTTTTCCTATCGAAGGCTGTGTCCCATCTCTAATATTAGTTCCATGGACTCTCACGTTAAGTCACGTTGTTAAAATAGCGAAAATCAAATGTCTTCATTTTGTCATCGATAATATAAAGTCCAACGTACTTGTATGATTAAGGTCAGTGACTATATCCGATCCGATTCAGTGACTTGAATTCCGAGTTCTACCCGAATTGAAAATTTTCTGAATTATGACGGATAGAGTTTGGATGTAGTGCGTAAGCTTCCTTAAAAGAAGTATTACGCCTAATTAGGCACCGAAATTTTCGGATTCGGATCGGATGTATTCTCCACTCTTACTGTGTCGTTAATCTAGTTTAATAATAATCGTTTTATGAAGTGTTCAGTTTGAAAATAATGTTTTGGATATTGTAACGGATGTGACGTCAGCCTACGTGCAGCCGACCAATTCCCGCCAAGGCCGCCAAAGCCAGCCGCTCTCAACCTCCCCTCCAGCAAAGGCATGCCAAGCAGTGGGGATGTGTCCTTTTAAGACTGAAAGTCATTTATTTGCCCTTTCAATTGTGAATACAAGATCTAGACAGAACTCTACCGATTTTCATTTACCTACCTTTTATATGCAGGACTGGGATTTACAAAAATGAAGCTAAAAAGCTTCGTTTTTTACATATCACACACACACTCACTCTGAAGAAAAATCAAAGAAGTTTGTGAGATTCACGGACGGGACGACACTATGAGTTTCACCCTGACATCGACCCTACTGCGCGCTGAGCAAAACTATATCAAAGTCTCCAACGTGTCCTGCGAGTGACTGCCATGAGAGGTCCTAAAGGTCGTTACACAGGCCGTTTGTGCAGTTTATCGAACGTCCATTTTGTTCACACGTTTACTATATCTGCGTCGAACGTCAGTTCTCCGCAGTAACTCAGACGAGAAACATGTCCGCATATAAGAAGTCCGCAGGTTATTTATTTTCTTCACCACCGTATCCATGATGGCGTTAGGGTCAATAGGTTTAATTTATCAATAAGCATGTCGTAGGCAGCAGTTTTCATATTGCGGTCGTGAAAATCTTTACTTTTCTTATTCCACAACCAAACTTATTTTTATAGAACTGGATAAACTCTTCCAATAACTTACGGATTCCGCTCGGATGTTTATAATTTATTCTCATTATTACTAAACATCGATATTTTAAAGTATACCCGACGTATACCGTATGATGCACACTCTAGTATGGCTAGAATCATAAAATAAAATACAATAGGTACCCACATTTTCCATGTTGTGAAAACATTATCTCACTGTTTAAGTGTCTATCGTGTGCCTAAATTACAAGGTCTTGAATTATTATATTTATTATGATATCCCCACGTTTACTGCATTGTTTAATAATGATTCAGGAATAATAAGCTTTACTTAATTTTCCATTTCTTTATTATTTTCACGATCAACTTATCTCTGCCCTGAGGAGAGGAAATATAGTTCTAGAAATACATGTGCACCAGTACGACAGATTAGCGCCAAAAAACTTGTACTTTCTTGTTCCGTAACTTAGCCACACCCTCTCTACCTTCATCGGTACATAGCGCAATGCGTATACTGCAAATTAATTAATGATTTAATCCTCTTAAAACGACTCTTTGAGCCTATGTTGGGAAACGGAGCGGGGCAGTACCGTACAGTGTACTGATGGTTTGCTGATTTCATCTATAGATGATGTATGGCGCTATTAAGTATTTTTTTAACAAATAATGTACAATCACGCCAATTTTTATTTTAATACACCCACATCTCATATTTTATGTTTAAGTCGCATGTTATAAGAGGCGAGCCTGTTGCCATCAACCAGGACCAATCCAAATTTAGGTATTCAGGTCCAAACCCGAAATATCAATCGAAACTCGATTTACAAAGCCAATCTATACATATAATAAATCTGTAGAAAATTCGTTTGTGTACATCGAAAATATTTCCACAAAAATAGCCAGGGTGTTAAAGGAGAACCAACAGAACCTATTGCCAGCATTTTTTTTATTTTTTGTCTGTTTATCTGTCTGTTTGTAGGTTTTTATAACCAACTTTCCAAAAAAGAGGAAGTTCTATGTTCGACATTATGTTTTTTTTTGTATCTGTTCACCGATACCTCCGTAAATTTTGGACCGATTTTGAAAATTATTATTTTGTCCGAAAGAGTATGTTTTCAATTTGGTTCCATTTTAATTTGGTGAATATCTAATGTAGTACTTCGGAGATCCGTAATAGAACTCTTCAATAAATGACGGAAAATCTCTCGGGATTGCTGCAATCACTTGTCTGTTTATTGTTTATATCATTTCATAACATAACATCACGCCAGTACGCTCCAAAAGGGTACGCAGATGTATACAGTTGACCTTGGTACACCCTCATTTCACCGGCTACGTTCAAGTTTCATGATATTCGGGTAATCTATTCCGGCATTAGAGGTACCTTACTAAAGAACTTGTCTGTTATGTACAAATAAAAAGTGAAAACAAAAAGTATTTTCAAAATAAAGAACTTTTTAACAAAAAAATACAACCATTATTTTTCGATTTGTAGTGTTTTGCTTTAGAAGTTGGTTTTATTTTTTTGTTAAAATGTTTTTTTCTCTCAGTTTTTAGTGGTACATAATAAATAAATAAATAAAAAAATATTGTTTTTATTTGGGACAACATAGGAAACATTTTTGTTAGTTACCATAGATACTACAACTTACACACTAGGATTAGTAACAAATTTAATAACAGCAGGAACTTAGTGAGTCATGTACTTACGAGGCATCTCATGCGGACAATGATTCCGAAAGAGATGCCTCAGCACAGGAGCTGTCGGGTCCTCAGCCACGACTTTCAGTATGCTATTGCCACTCCCCCGAGTCCTCCTCACATGCGTTGCCACCTTTTTTCTGATGATAGCATGGAAACCATCTGTACCCGCTTGGGCAAACATCCCCGAGGCACTACCAAAATATATATGAAATGTATATAATAATATAATATAATGGAAAAGAATGGAATATTTAGTCGAACTATGTTAATTTTTTATAGTACCAAATGGCATCTATTCCGCATCAAACTAAAGAAAATCACGTAAATCATAAATTTCAGCGTATTCATAATACGTAAATACATAAAAATCGTAATACCAAACGAATTGAGAACCTGCACCTTTTTGAAGTCGGTAGTCTTTGGTAGGTTGGTAGTGGTAAAAATTGGTAGGTAACCTACCAATTTTTATTCGTTATAGACACTGAATTTCAAAACGAAAGTTATTTTTCACTGTATAATGTTTTTATTTGGAAGTGGTTAATCTTTTTATTTTAAAGATATTTTATTATGTTTTCGTTTCGGTGTGGTGTTAGATGGCGCGCAGCAAATCTGCCCTTACTTTTTTCTATGAAGTCGATATTCTTCTCCCTAGAGTAAATATTATTATGTGCAGCGAACGCTCGATCTAGGTAGAAAGGTAAGGAAAGTAAGTAGGGTAGGTATAGGTAGGTAGGTAAGTAGGGTAGAATAGGCAGTTACCGGGAACGAAGACGCGGGCACAGCTAGTCGAGAATAAATAACGGAATAGATCGTGTAAGGCAGTATACTTCATAATAATTCTTGTAGAAAATAAACACAGATCCTTATTTCCTAACATTAATTGACAGAATCACATGATGGAAATGAGAACAAACAGTACCCCATAGAACCAAAAATGTGGCAATTGTAACTTTGAGGTTGGTTGCATTACCCCCGTGTCAGTTTGTATGATACCATAAAACAATAGCGATGTGCTATTTCGATATTTTAATTCTGTGAACTATATATTTTTATAGATATTATATACATTACTGGATTAGATAATTATTGATAAAGAAGATAATATGATAATGTAGGTATAGATTTTGTGTAGGTACATACAGTACATTACTACATTGACAATAACCCATTATGAATATTATATAGGTCTAGGTATTTTATTTTTATCACTACGTTGAACATGCTTTCACAAATTACACGACGAATTGTCATTTGTTGCATTTGCCCCTTAACCCAATAAGGTGCAAATGCAACTAACTCCTCCCTACCCCCGGGTAAATGCAACTTTTCTACTTCTAGTAGAAAATCGTTTTATTTTTCCGATTCCTTACGTACTTTCTTTTTAGAACTAGGTTATTTTATATTAATGAAATTTATAATCGAGTAGATTAATGAAGAAAAATTACAATTAAAAAGAAACTACAAAAAATCAACCGGCACCCAAAGTTATTAACTTTAAATCGATCAAAAATTGTTTTTATACACACACATGCACCCGGGTCAAGCCGGGGCGGGTCACTAGACAGAAAATAAATTATTTCTGCAATCGTTTTATAAGACATGTAAGGTTTGAGGAAATGATAAAGACTGTTTAAACTTTTAAATTATATTTATTTTTTCAATGTGGAGTTTTGTGTGCAAACAATAAGTACTTTAAAGATTATATAGTCTCAAACTGACTCTCTGACGATACACTCTATCGCTATTTTGACTTTGACTTATCATCAGCCTTATCATCATCGTCATCACCAAAATTTGGTACTTCAACGCATTCGTTAGTGGCAGAATCTCTTTCCTGGCCAGCAAGACAGCCTCCTACAATTACCCCTCGTCTGGAAACTACAACAACGCATCTGCCAGTGTCAGCATCTCTTTGCTTGCCAGGAGGACAGCCTGCTTTCAATACATCCGGATCTGCGTCTCGTCGTAAACGTTCGCTATTCTGACATTTGATTTCACTCATGCTTACCATGACAACCAGGACAACCAGGACGAGTAGTTTGTACATTTTTGTTTCGGTGTTAGCGTTTACAAGATCACTGAATGATTGATAACTTAACTAGCCGTGTATGCTATTTATACAAAGCAATGTGAATCAATTCGATGCACCAATAAACTTATAATGTTTGTTACGGCAGTAATGATTTCTTCATTTATTTTAATCTCTAGTTTTGCACGCGGTATCGCTCGTTCATGGTACACCTCTTAAGGGTTGAATTTCAGAGAATGTAGACAAGTTTAATGTTTAAGTATGTACATATTTACACATTTGTTTTACAAATAAATACATCAAAGTTTAATCATATCAAACAGTTTTAAGGCCGAATTTCAAGTAAATCTGCCAAATAATTAAAAGTCTCGAGAAACTTTGTCACACCTTTTCACCTCCCCAGGGTTTTTAATTTCGGAATAACCTTCCTTATTCTATGCATAAATATACTCTCCCCGTCCCTTATAAGTTTTCATAGTCTGAAATAAATGATTGATTGTATCCGTACTGCCAAAGTAATATTATAAATGCGAAAGCTACCTTCTCACGCTTAAACTGCAGAAGTGATTCAGATGATATTTGGTAAAGAGATAGTTTGAGAACCTGGGAAGGATTTAAGCCCGGTATGTTTTCTGGTATTAAGATTTTATATATGTAGTGCGTTTCTTTGAGTAATAAAAAATATGAATCAATTCGATGCACCAATAAATCTATACTAATATTATAAAACTGCAGAGTTTGTTTGTTTGAATGCACTAATCTCAGGAACTACTAATTGGCATTAATAATTTCTTTATGTGTTAGATAGTCCATTTATCTAGCAAGGTCATAGGCTATATATCATCACGCTACGACCAATAGGAGCGGAGCATAAATGAAAAATGTTGCAAAAACGGGAAAAGATATTCATTTTTGAGAGCTTCCGTTGCGTGCGCTGCGTAAACGGTTTAAGTTACGCACTCAGACCAACAAAAAAAGATAGACGGCGCATCGCGAACATCTAAGTGAAGCCACAAAACTATGCTCCTCCATGTAAATATACACTCTCACGCACACACCTACACTAAAACTATGCTTATCGCTCTTAGTACGTCACGAATCGTCGTCTAGTTAACATATATTTAATAAAATAGAATTATGCCTTCCGTATAGTGAAAACTTGTTAAAACAATAGCAAAGCACATGAAAAGTCTCACGGAATCACTTTTCGTTTACAATTACTTGAAATAACATCGTTTATTTGTAAAATAAACTATGAATTTTAGGTTACTTGGAACAAAAAACCTCAACGAACGAAAGCAGTGACATAAAGTGCGAGAGTTGCCATAATTTGATAAAAATAATCTCCATACTATTAAACATAGTTAAATATGATTTCTTACTTCGAGTTATTTTTAATTTAATAAAATTGATACCTAAAATATAATTAGGTACCTATATTAGGCTATACAACCACGTGGGCGCAATTTGTACTAAGCAAAGAGCCAAGAATGATGAAAGAGATCCAATCAAAGAGTATCTAATAACCCCAGCACGCCGTTTCATACAACATTGTGCATTGCTGCACAATGATTGATTTCCTTTGTCCGTAAATTCGTTACTACGCGTGTTCTTTTTCTAAAATAATGGCGATATTTCCAGGCATGTTTGAGAAAAAGTATTTTACTTCTCGAAGGCTGTGTCCCATCTCTAATATTAGTTCCATGGACTCTCACGTTAAGTCACGTTGTTAAAATAGCGAAAATTAAATGTCTTCATTTTGTCATCGATAATATAAAGTCCAGCGTACTTGTATGATAGAGGTCAGTGACCATATCCGATCCGATTCAGTGACTTGAATTCCGAGTTCTATCCGAATTGAAAATTTTCTGAATTATGACGGATAGAGTTTAGATGTAGTGCGTAAGCTTCCCTAAAAGAATTATTACGCCTAATTAGGCACCGAAATTTTCGTATTCGGATCGGATGTATTCTCCACTCTTACTGTGTCGTTAATCTAGTTTAATAATAATCGTTTTATGAAGTGTTCAGTTTGAAAATAATGTTTTGGATATTGTAACGGATGTGACGTCAGCCTACGTGCAGCCGACCAATTCCCGCCAAGGCCGCCAAAGCCAGCCGCTCTCAACCTCCCCTCCAGCAAAGGCATGCCAAGCAGTGGGGATGTGTCCTTTTAAGACTGAAAGTCATTTATTTGCCCTTTCAATTGTGAATACAAGATCTAGACAGAACTCTACCGATTTTCATTTACCTACCTTTTATATGCAGGACTGGGATTTACAAAAATGAAGCTAAAAAAGCTATAAAGCTTCGTTTTATACATATCACACACACACTCACTCTGAAGAAAAATCAAAGAAGTTTGTGAGATTCACGGACGGGACGACACTATGAGTTTCACCCTGACATCGACCCTACTGCGCGCCGAGCAAGACTATATCAAAGTCTCCAACATGTCCTGCGAGTGACTGCCATGAGAGGTCCTAAAGGTCGTTACACAGTCCGTTTGTGCAGTTTATCGAACGTCCATTGTGTCCACACGTCCACTATATCTGCGTCGAACGTCAGTTCTCCGCAGAAACTCAGACGAGAAACATGTCCGCATATAAGAAGTCCGCAGGTTATTTATTTTCATCACCACCGTATCCATGATGGCGTTAGGATCAATAGGTTTAATTTATCAATAAGCATGTCGTAGGCAGCAGTTTTCATATTGCGGTCGTGAAAATCTTTACTTTTCTTATTCCACAACCAAACTTATTTTTATAGAACTGGATAAACTCTTCCAATAACTTACGGATTCCGCTCGGATGTTTATAATTTATTCTCATTATTACTAAACATCGATATTTTAAAGTAAACCCGACGTATACCGTATGATGCACACTCTAGTATGGCTAGAATCATAAAATAAAATACAATAGGTACCCACATTTTCCATGTTGTGAAAATATTATCTCATTGTTTAAGTGTCTATCGTGTGCCTAAATTACAAGGTCTTGAATTATTATATCCCCACGTTTACTGCATTGTTTAATAATGATTCAGGAATAATAAGCTTTACTTAATTTTCCATTTCTTTATTATTTTCACGATCAACTTATCTCTGCCCTGAGGAGAGGAAATATAGTTCTAGAAATACATGTGCACCAGTACGAAAGATTAGCGCCAAAAAACTTGTACTTTCTTGTTCCGTAACTTAGCCACACCCTCTCTACCTTCATCGGTACATAGCGCAATGCGTATACTGCAAATTAATTAATGATTTAATCCTCTTAAAACGACGCTTTGAGCCTAAGTTGGGAAACGGAGCGGGGCAGTACCGTACAGTGTACTGATGGTTTGCTGATTTCATCTATAGATGATGTATGGCGCTATTAAGTATTTTTTTAACAAATAATGTACAATCACGCCAATTTTTATTTTAATACACCCACATCTCATATTTTATGTTTAAGTCGCATGTTATAAGAGGCGAGCCTGTTGCCATCAACCAGGACCAATCCAAATTTAGGTATTCAGGTCCAAACCCGAAATATCAATCGAAACTCGATTTACAAAGCCAATCTATACATATAATAAATCTGTAGAAAATTCGTTTTTGTACATCGAAAATATTTCCAAAAAAATAGCCAGGGTGTTAAAGGAGAACCAACAGAACCTATTGCCAGCATTTTTTTAACCATTATTTTTCGATTTGTAGTGTTTTGCTTTAGAAGTTGGTTTTATTTTTTTGTTAAAATGTTTTTTTCTCTCAGTTTTAGTGGTACATAATAAATAAATAAATAAAAAAATATTGTTTTTATTTGGGACAACATAGGAAACATTTTTGTTAGTTACCTTAGATACTACAACTTACACACTAGGATTAGTAACAAATTTAATAACAGCAGGAACTTAGTGAGTCATGTACTTACGAGGCATCTCATGCGGACAATGATTCCGAAAGAGATGCCTCAGCACAGGAGCTGTCGGGTCCTCAGCCACGACTTTCAGTATGCTATTGCCACTCCCCCGAGTCTTCCTCACTTGCGTTGCCACCTTTTTTCTGATGATAGCATGAAAACCATCTGTACCTGCTTGGGCAAACATCCCCGAGGCACTACCAAAATATATATGAAATGTATATAATAATATAATATAATGGAAAAGAATGGAATATTTAGTCGAACTATGTTAATTTTTTATAGTACCAAATGGCATCTATTCCGCATCAAACTAAAGAAAATCATGTAAATCATAAATTTTAGCGTATTCATAATACGTAAATACATAAAAATCGTAATACCAAACGAATTGAGAACCTGCACCTTTTTGAAGTCGGTAGTCTTTGGAAGTGGTTAATCTTTTTATTTTAAAGATTTTTTATTATGTTTTCGTTTCAGTGTGGTGTTAGACGGCGCGCAGCAAATCTGCCCTTACTTTTTTCAAGAAGTCGATATTTCTCTCCCTAGAGTAAATATTATTATGTGCAGCGAACGCTCGATCTAGGTAGAAAGGTAAGGAAGGTAAGTAGGGTAGGTATAGGTAGGTAGGTAAGTAAGGTAGAATAGGCAGTTACCGGGAACGAAGACGCGGGCACAGCTAGTCGAGAATAAATAACGGAATAGATCGTGTAAGGCAGTATACTTCATAATAATTCTTGTAGCAAATAAACACAGATCCTTATTTCCTAACATTAATTCACAGAATCACATGATGGAAATGAGAACAAACAGTACCCCATAGAACCAAAAATGTGGTAATTGTAACTTTGAGGTTGGTTGCATTACCCCCGTGTCAGTTTGTATGATACCATAAAACAATAGCGATGTGCCATTTCGATATTTTAATTCTGTGAACTATATATTTTTATAGATATTATATACATTACTGGGTTAGATAATTATTGATAAAGAAGATAATATGATAATGTAGGTATAGATATTGTGTAGGTACATACAGTACATTACTACATTGACAATAACCCATTATGAATATTTTATAGGTCTAGGTATTTTATTTTTATCACTACCTTGAACATGCTTCCACAAATTACACGACGAATTGTCATTTGTTGCATTTGCCCCTTAACCCAATAAGGTGCAAATGCAACTAACTCCTCCCTACCCCCGGGTAAATGCAACTTTTCTACTTCTAGTAGAAAATCGTTTTATTTTTCCGATTCCTTACGTACTTTCTTTTTAGAACTAGATTATTTTATATTAATGAAATTTATAATCGAGTAGATTAATGAAGAAAAATTACAATTAAAATGAAACTACAAAAAATCAACCGGCACCCAAAGTTATTAACTTTAAATCGATCAA
This sequence comes from Orthosia cruda, assembly GCA_964057195.1. Lineage (NCBI taxonomy): Eukaryota > Metazoa > Arthropoda > Insecta > Lepidoptera > Noctuidae > Orthosia > Orthosia cruda. The sequence continues at coordinate 32,302,708 of OZ059825.1, read as the reverse complement.
AAATTGTTTTTATACACACACATGCACCCGGGTCAAGCCGGGGCGGGTCACTAGACAGAAAATAAATTATTTCTGCAATCGTTTTATAAGACATGTAAGGTCCGAGGAAATGATAAAGACTGTTTAAACTTTTAAATTATATTTATTTTTTCAATGTGGAGTTTTGTGTGCAAACAATAAGTACTTTAAAGATTATATAGTCTCAAACTGACTCTCTGACGATACACTCTATCGCTATTTTGACTTTGACTTATCATCAGCCTTATCATCATCGTCATCACCAAAATTTGGTACTTCAACGCATTCGTTAGTGGCAGAATCTCTTTCCTGGCCAGCAAGACAGCCTCCTACAATTACCCCTCGTCTGGAAACTACAACAACGCATCTGCCAGTGTCAGCATCTCTTTGCGTGCCAGGAGGACAGCCTGCTTTCAATACATCCGGATCTGCGTCTCGTCGTAAACGTTCGCTATTCTGACATTTGATTTCACTCACGCATACCATGACAACCAGGACAACCAGGACGAGTAGTTTGTACATTTTTGTTTCGGTGTTAGCGTTTACAAGATCACTGAATGATTGATAACTTAACTAGCCGTGTATGCTATTTATACAAAGCAATGTGAATCAATTCGATGCACCAATAAACTTATAATGTTTGTTACGGCAGTAATGATTACTTCATTTATTTTAATCTCTAGTTTTGCACGCGGTATCGCTCGTTCATGGTACACCCCTTAAGGGTTGAATTTCAGAAAATGTAGACAAGTTAAATGTTTGATTATTGTTTAAGTATGTACATATTTACACATTTGTTTTACAAATAAATACATGAAAGTTTAATTATATGAAACAGTTTTAAGGCCGAATTTCAAGTAAATCTGCCAAATAGTTAAAAGTCTCAAGAAACTTTGTCACACCTTTTCACCTCCCCAGGGTTTTTAATTTCGGAATAACCTTCCTTATTCCATGCATAAATATACTCTCTCCGTCCCTTATAAGTTTTTATAGTCTGAAATAAATGATTGTTTGTATCCGTACTGCCAAAGTAATATTATAAATGCGAAAGCTACCTTCTCACGCTTAAACTGCAGAACTGATTCAGATGATATTTGGTAAAGAGATAGTTTGAGAGCCTGGGAAGGATTTAAGCCCGGTATGTTTTCTGGTATTAAGATTTTATATATGTAGTGCGTTTCTTTGAGTAATAAAAAAAATGAATCAATTCGATGCACCAATAAATCTATACTAATATTATAAAACTGCAGAGTTTGTTTGTTTGAACGCACTAATCTCAGGCACTACTAATTGGCATTAATAATTTCTTTATGTGTCCATTTATCTAGCAAGGTCATAGGCTATATATCATCACGCTACGACCAATAGGAGCTGAGCATAAATGAAAAATGTTGCAAAAACGGGAAAAGATATTCATTTTTGAGAGCTTCCGTTGCGTGCGCTGCGTAAACGGTTTAAGTTACGCACTCAGACCAACAAAAACAGATAGACGGCGCATCGCGAACATCTAAGTGAAGCCACAAAACTATGCTCCTCCATGTAAATATACACGCTCACGCACACACCTACACTAAAACTATGCTCATCGCTCTTAGTACGTCACGAATCGTCGTTTAGTTAACATATATTTAATAAAATAGAATTATGCCTTCGGTGTAGTGAAAACTTGTTAAAACAATAGCAAAGCACATGAAAAGTCTCACGGAATCACTTTTCGTTTACAAGTACTTGAAATAACATCGTTTATTTGTAAAATATACTATGAATTTTAGGTTACTTGGAACAAAAAACCTCAACGAACGAAAGCAGTGACATAAAGTGCGAGAGTTGCCATAATTTGATAAAAATAATCTCCATACTATTAAACATAGTTAAATATGTCTTACTTCGAGTTATTTTTAATTTAATAAATTTGATACCTAAAATATAATTAGGTACCTATATTAGGCTATACAACCACGTGGGCGCAATTTTTACTAAGCAAAGAGCCAAGAATGATGAAAGAGATCCAATCAAAGAGTATCTAATAACCCCAGCACGCCGTTTCATACAACATTGTGCAGCAATGTTGTATGAAACGGCGTGCTGGGGTGAAACGGCGTTGTAATGTTCCAAATTCAAAAAAACGCTCCAGCAATGGATTTGATTTTCTTTGTCCGTAAATTCGGTACTATGCGTGTTCTTTTTCTAAAATAATGGCGATATTTCCAGACATGTTTGAGAAAAAGTATTTTTCTTATCGAAGGCTGTGTCCCATCTCTAATATTAGTTCCATGGACTCTCACGTTAAGTCACGTTGTTAAAATAGCGAAAATCAAATGTCTTCATTTTGTCATCGATAATATAAAGTCCAGCGTACTTGTATGATAGAGGTCAGTGACTATATCCGATCCGATTCAGTGACTTGAATTCCGAGTTCTACCCGAATTGAAAATTTTCTGAATTATGACGGATAGAGTTTGGATGTAGTGCGTAAGCTTCCCTTAAAGAAGTATTACGCCTTATTAGGCACCGAAATTTTTGGATTCGGATCGGATGTATTCTTACTGTGTCGTTAATCTAGTTTAATAATAATCGTTTTATGAAGTGTTCAATTTGAAAATAATGTTTTGGATATTATAACGGATGTGACGTCAGCCTACGTGCAGCCGACCAATTCCCGCCAAGGCCGCCAAAGCCAGTCTCTCTAAACCTCCCCTCCAGCAAAGGCATGCCAAGCAGTGGGGTTATGTCCTTTTAAGACTGAAAGTCATTTATTTGCCCTTTCAATTGTGAATACAAGATCTAGACAGAACTCTACCGATTTTCATTTACCTACCTTTTATATGCAGGACTGGGATTTACAAAAATGATGCTAAAAAAGCTATAAAGCTTCGTTTTATACATATCTACGCCACAACCGCAAGTTAACCCTCACTCTGAAGAAAAATCAAAGAAGTTTGTGAGATTCACGGACGGGACGACACTATGAGTTTCACCCTGACATAGACCCTACTGCGCGCCGAGCAAGACTATATCAAAGTCTCCAACATGTCCTGCGAGTGAGTGCCATGAGAGGTCCTAAAGGTCCGTTTGTGCAGTTTATCGAACGTCCATTGTGTCCACACGTCTACTATATCTGCGTCGAACGTCAGTTCTCCGCAGAAACTCAGACGAGAAACATGTCCGCATATAAGAAGTCCGCAGGTTATTTATTTTCTTCACCACCGTATCCATGATGGCGATAGGGTCAATAGGTTTAATTTATCAATAAGCATGTCGTAGGCAGCAGTTTTCATATTGCGGTCGAGAAAATCTTTACTTTTCTTATTCCACAACCAAACTTATTTTTATAGAACTGGATAAACTCTTCCAATAACTTACGGATTCCGCTCGGATGTTTATAATTTATTCTCATTATTACTAAACATCGATATTTTAAAGTATACCCGACGTATACCGTATGTGGATGTCTAGTATGGCTAGAATCATAAAATAAAATACAATAGGTACCCACATTTTCCATGTTGTGAAAATATTATCTCATTGTTTAAGTGTCTATCGTATGCCTAAATTACAAGGTCTTGAATTATTATATTTATTATGATATCCCCACGTTTACTGCATTGTTTAATAATGATTCAGGAATAATAAGCTTTACTTAATTTTCCATTTCTTTATTATTTTCACGATCAACTTATCTCTGCCCTGAGGAGAGGAAATATAGTTCTAGAAATACATGTGCACCAGTACGACAGATTAGCGCCAAAAAACTTGTACTTTCTTGTTCCGTAACTTAGCCACACCCTCTCTACCTTCATCGGTACATAGCGCAATGCGTATACTGCAAATTAATTAATGATTTAATCCTCTTAAAACGACGCTTTGAGCCTAAGTTGGGAAACGGAGCGGGGCAGTACCGTACAGTGTACGATGGTTTGCTGATTTCATCTATAGATGATGTATGGCGCTATTAAGTATTTTTTTAACAAATAATGTACAATCACGCCAATTTTTATTTTAATACACCCACATCTCATATTTTATGTTAAAGTCGCATGTTATAAGAGGTGAGCCTGTTGCCATCAACCAGGACCAAACAAAATTTAGGTATTCAGGTCCAAACCCGAAATATCAATCGAAACTCGATTTACAAAGCCAATCTATACATATAATAAATCTGTAGAAAATTCGTTTTTGTACATCGAAAATATTTCCAAAAAAATAGCCAGGGTGTTAAAGGAGAACCAACAGAACCTATTGCCAGCATTTTTTTATTTTTGTCTGTTTATCTGTCTGTTTGTAGGTTTTTATAACCGACTTTCCAAAAAAGAGGAAGTTCTATGTTCGACATTATGTTTTTTTTTGTATCTGTTCACCGATATCTCCGTAAATTTTGGACCGATTTTGAAAATTATTATTTTGTATGAAAGAGTATGTTTTCAATATGCTTCCATTTTAATTTGGTGAATATCTAATGTAGTACTTCGGAGATCCACAATAGAACTCTTCAATAAATGACGGAAAATCTCTCGGGATTGCTGCAATCACTTGTCTGTTTATTAATTATATCATTTCATAACATAACATCACGCCAGTACGCTCCAAAAGGGTACGCAGATGTATACAGTTGACCTTGGTTCACCCTCATTTCACCGGTTATGTTCAAGTTTCATGATATTCGGGTAATCTATGCCGGCATTAGAGGTACCTTACTAAAGAACTTGCCTGTTATGTACAAATAAAAAGTGAAAACAAAAAGTATTTTGCAAAATAAAGAACTTTTTAACAAAAAAATACTACCATTATTTTTCGATTTGTAGTGTTTTGCTTTAGAAGTTGGTTTTATTTTTTTGTTAAAATGTTTTTTTCTCTCAGTTTTTAGTGGTACATAATAAATAAATAAATAAAAAAAAAATGTTTTTGTTTGGGACAACATAGGAAACATTTTTGTTAGTTACCTTAGATACTACAACTTACACACTAGGATTAGTAACAAATTTAATAACAGCAGGAACTTAGTGAGTCATGTACTTACGAGGCATCTCATGCGGACAATGATTCCGAAAGAGATGCCTCAGCACAGGAGCTGTCGGGTCCTCAGCCACGACTTTCAGTATGCTATTGCCACTCCCCCGAGTCCTCCTCACATGCGTTGCCACCTTTTTTCTGATGATAGCATGGAAACCATCTGTACCCGCTTGGGCAAACATCCCCGAGGCACTACCAAAATATATATGAAATGTATATAATAATATAATATAATGGAAAAGAATGGCATTTTTAGGCGAACTATGTTAATTTTTTATAGTACGAAATGGCATCTATTCCGCGTCAAACTAAAGAAAATCACGTAAATCATAAATTTCAGCGCATTCATAATACGTAAATACATAAAAATCGTAATACCAAACGAATTGAGAACCTGCACGTTTTTGAAGTCGGTAGTCTTTGGTAGGTACCTACCAATTTTTATTCGTTATAGACACTGAATTTCAAAACGAAAGTTATTTTTCACTGTATAATGTTTTTATTTGGAAGTGGTTAATCTTTTTATTTTAAAGATTTTTATTATGTTTTCGTTTCGGTGTGGTGTTAGATGGCGCGCAGCAAATCTGCCCTTACTTTTTCTATGAAGTCGATATTCTTCTCCCTAGAGTAAATATTATTATGTGCAGCGAACGCTCGATCTAGGTAGAAAGGTAAGGAAGGTAAGTAGGGTAGGTATAGGTAGGTAGGTAAGTAGGGTAGAATAGGCAGTTACCGGGAACGAAGACGCGGGCACAGCTAGTCGAGAATAAATAACGGAATAGCTCGTGTAAGGCAGTATACTTCATAATAATTCTTGTAGCAAATAAACACAGATCCTTATTTCCTAACATTAATTCACAGAATCACATGATGGAAATGAGAACAAACAGTACCCCATAGAACCAAAAATGTGGCAATTGTAACTTTGAGGTTGGTTGCATTACCCCCGTGTCAGTTTGTATGATACCATAAAACAATAGCGATGTGCCATTTCGATATTTTAATTCTGTGAACTATATATTTTTATAGATATTATATACATTACTGGATTAGATAATTATTGATAAAGAAGATAATATGATAATGTAGGTATAGATATTGTGTAGGTACATACAGTACATTACTACATTGACAATAACCCATTATGAATATTTTATAGGTCTAGGTATTTTATTTTTATCACTACCTGGAACATGCTTCCACAAATTACACGACGAATTGTCATTTGTTGCATTTGCCCCTTAACCCAATAAGGTGCAAATGCAACTAACTCCTCCCTACCCCCGGGTAAATGCAACTTTTCTACTTCTAGTAGAAAATCGTTGTATTTTTCCGATTCCTTACGTACTTTCTTTTTAGAACTAGATTATTTTATATTAATGAAATTTATAATCGAGTAGATTAATGAAGAAAAATTACAATTAAAATGAAACTACAAAAAATCAACCGGCACCCAAAGTTATTAACTTTAAATCGATCAAGAATTGTTTTTATACACACACGTGCACCCGGGTCAAGCCGGGGCGGGTCACTAGACAGAAAATAAATTATTTCTGCAATCGTTTTATAAGACATGTAAGGTCCGAGGAAATGATAAAGACTGTTTAAACTTTTAAATTATATTTATTTTTTCAATGTGGAGTTTTGTGTGCAATCAATATGTACTTTAAAGATTATATAGTCTCAAACTGACTCTCTGACGATACACTCTATCGCTATTTTGACTTTGACTTATCATCAGCCTTATCATCATCGTCATCACCAAAATTTGGTACTTCAACGCATTCGTTAGTGGCAGAATCTCTTTCCTGGCCAGCAAGACAGCCTCCTACAATTACCCCTCGTCTGGAAACTACAACAACGCATCTGCCAGTGTCAGCATCTCTTTGCTTGCCAGGAGGACAGCCTGCTTTCAATACATCCGGATCTGCGTCTCGTCGTAAACGTTCGCTATTCTGACATTTGATTTCACTCACGCTTACCATGACAACCAGGACAACCAGGACGAGTAGTTTGTACATTTTTGTTTCGGTGTTAGCGTTTACAAGATCACTGAATGATTGATAACTTAACTAGCCGTGTATGCTATTTATACAAAGCAATGTGAATCAATTCGATGCACCAATAAACTTATAATGTTTGTTACGGCAGTAATGATTTCTTCATTTATTTTAATCTCTAGTTTTGCACGCGGTATCGCTCGTTCATGGTACACCCCTTAAGGGTTGAATTTCAGAAAATGTAGACAAGTTAAATGTTTGATTATTGTTTAAGTATGTACATATTTACACATTTGTATTACAAATAAATACATGAAAGTTTAATTATATCAAACAGTTTTAAGGCCGAATTTCAAGTAAATCTGCCAAATAGTTAAAAGTCTCATGAAACTTTGACACACCTTTTCACCTCCCCAGGGTTTTTAATTTCGGAATAACCTTCCTTATTCCATAAATAAATATACTCTCTCCGTCCCTTATAAGTTTTTATAGTCTGAAATAAATTATTGTTTGTATCCGTACTGCCAAAATAATATTATAAATGCGAAAGCTACCTTCTCACGCTTAAACTGCAGAACTGATTCAGATGATATTTGGTAAAGAGATAGTTTGAGAGCCTGGGAAGGATTTAAGCCCGGTATGTTTTCTGGTATTAAGATTTTATATATGTAGTGCGTTTCTTTGAGTAATAAAAAATATGAATCAATTCGATGCACCAATAAATCTATACTAATATTATAAAACTGCAGAGTTTGTTTGTTTGAACGCACTAATCTCAGGAACTACTAATTGGCAATAATAATTTCTTTATGTGTTAGATAGTCCATTTATCTAGCAAGGTCATAGGCTATATATCATCACGCTACGACCAATAGGAGCGGAGCATAAATGAAAAATGTTGCAAAAACGGGAAAAGATATTCATTTTTGAGAGCTTCCGTTGCGTGCGCTGCGTAAACGGTTTAAGTTACGCACTCAGACCAACAAAAAAAGATAGACGGCGCATCGCGAACATCTAAGTGAAGCCACAAAACTATGCTCCTCCATGTAAATATACACGCTCACGCACACACCTACACTAAAACTATGCTCATCGCTCTTAGTACGTCACGAATCGTCGTCTAGTTAACATATATTTAATAAAATAGAATTATGCCTTCGGTGTAGTGAAAACTTGTTAAAACAATAGCAAAGCACATGAAAAGTCTCACGGAATCACTTTTCGTTTACAAGTACTTGAAATAACATCGTTTATTTGTAAAATATACTATGAATTTTAGGTTACTTGGAACAAAAAACCTCAACGAACGAAAGCAGTGACATAAAGTGCGAGAGTTGCCATAATTTGATAAAAATAATCTACATACTATTAAACATAGTTAAATGTGATTTCTTACTTCGAGTTATTTTTAATTTAATAAATTTGATACCTAAAATATAATTAGGTACCTATATTAGGCTATACAACCACGTGGGCGCAATTTGTACTAAGCAAAGAGCCAAGAATGATGAAAGAGATCCAATCAAAGAGTATCTAATAACCCCAGCACGCCGTTTCATACAACATTGTGCAGCAATGTTGTATGAAACGGCGTGCTGTTAATGTTCCAAATGGCGTAATGTTCCAAATTCAAAAAAACGCTCCAGCAATGGATTTGATTTTCTTTGTCCGTAAATTCGGTACTACGCGTGTTCTTTTTCTAAAGTAATGGCGATATTTCCAGGCATGTTTGAGAAAAAGTATTTTTCCTATCGAAGGCTGTGTCCCATCTCTAATATTAGTTCCATGGACTCTCACGTTAAGTCACGTTGTTAAAATAGCGAAAATCAAATGTCTTCATTTTGTCATCGATAATATAAAGTCCAACGTACTTGTATGATTAAGGTCAGTGACTATATCCGATCCGATTCAGTGACTTGAATTCCGAGTTCTACCCGAATTGAAAATTTTCTGAATTATGACGGATAGAGTTTGGATGTAGTGCGTAAGCTTCCTTAAAAGAAGTATTACGCCTAATTAGGCACCGAAATTTTCGGATTCGGATCGGATGTATTCTCCACTCTTACTGTGTCGTTAATCTAGTTTAATAATAATCGTTTTATGAAGTGTTCAGTTTGAAAATAATGTTTTGGATATTGTAACGGATGTGACGTCAGCCTACGTGCAGCCGACCAATTCCCGCCAAGGCCGCCAAAGCCAGCCGCTCTCAACCTCCCCTCCAGCAAAGGCATGCCAAGCAGTGGGGATGTGTCCTTTTAAGACTGAAAGTCATTTATTTGCCCTTTCAATTGTGAATACAAGATCTAGACAGAACTCTACCGATTTTCATTTACCTACCTTTTATATGCAGGACTGGGATTTACAAAAATGAAGCTAAAAAGCTTAGTTTTTTACATATCACACACACACTCACTCTGAAGAAAAATCAAAGAAGTTTGTGAGATTCACGGACGGGACGACACTATGAGTTTCACCCTGACATCGACCCTACTGCGCGCTGAGCAAAACTATATCAAAGTCTCCAACGTGTCCTGCGAGTGACTGCCATGAGAGGTCCTAAAGGTCGTTACACAGGCCGTTTGTGCAGTTTATCGAACGTCCATTTTGTCCACACGTTTATTATATCTGCGTCGAACGTCAGTTCTCCGCAGAAACTCAGACGAGAAACATGTCCGCATATAAGAAGTCCGCAGGTTATTTATTTTCTTCACCACCGTATCCATGATGGCGTTAGGGTCAATAGGTTTAATTTATCAATAAGCATGTCGTAGGCAGCAGTTTTCATATTGCGGTCGTGAAAATCTTTACTTTTCTTATTCCACAACCAAACTTATTTTTATAGAACTGGATAAACTCTTCCAATAACTTACGGATTCCGCTCGGATGTTTATAATTTATTCTCATTATTACTAAACATCGATATTTTAAAGTATACCCGACGTATACCGTATGATGCACACTCTAGTATGGCTAGAATCATAAAATAAAATACAATAGGTACCCACATTTTCCATGTTGTGAAAACATTATCTCACTGTTTAAGTGTCTATCGTGTGCCTAAATTACAAGGTCTTGAATTATTATATTTATTATGATATCCCCACGTTTACTGCATTGTTTAATAATGATTCAGGAATAATAAGCTTTACTTAATTTTCCATTTCTTTATTATTTTCACGATCAACTTATCTCTGCCCTGAGGAGAGGAAATATAGTTCTAGAAATACATGTGCACCAGTACGACAGATTAGCGCCAAAAAACTTGTACTTTCTTGTTCCGTAACTTAGCCACACCCTCTCTACCTTCATCGGTACATAGCGCAATGCGTATACTGCAAATTAATTAATGATTTAATCCTCTTAAAACGACTCTTTGAGCCTATGTTGGGAAACGGAGCGGGGCAGTACCGTACAGTGTACTGATGGTTTGCTGATTTCATCTATAGATGATGTATGGCGCTATTAAGTATTTTTTTAACAAATAATGTACAATCACGCCAATTTTTATTTTAATACACCCACATCTCATATTTTATGTTTAAGTCGCATGTTATAAGAGGCGAGCCTGTTGCCATCAACCAGGACCAATCCAAATTTAGGTATTCAGGTCCAAACCCGAAATATCAATCGAAACTCGATTTACAAAGCCAATCTATACATATAATAAATCTGTAGAAAATTCGTTTGTGTACATCGAAAATATTTCCACAAAAATAGCCAGGGTGTTAAAGGAGAACCAACAGAACCTATTGCCAGCATTTTTTTTATTTTTTGTCTGTTTATCTGTCTGTTTGTAGGTTTTTATAACCAACTTTCCAAAAAAGAGGAAGTTCTATGTTCGACATTATGTTTTTTTTTGTATCTGTTCACCGATACCTCCGTAAATTTTGGACCGATTTTGAAAATTATTATTTTGTCCGAAAGAGTATGTTTTCAATTTGGTTCCATTTTAATTTGGTGAATATCTAATGTAGTACTTCGGAGATCCGTAATAGAACTCTTCAATAAATGACGGAAAATCTCTCGGGATTGCTGCAATCACTTGTCTGTTTATTGTTTATATCATTTCATAACATAACATCACACCAGTACGCTCCAAAAGGGTACGCAGATGTATACAGTTGACCTTGGTACACCCTCATTTCACCGGCTATGTTCAAGTTTCATGATATTCGGGTAATCTATTCCGGCATTAGAGGTACCTTACTAAAGAACTTGTCTGTTATGTACAAATAAAAAGTGAAAACAAAAAGTATTTTCAAAATAAAGAACTTTTTAACAAAAAAATACAACCATTATTTTTCGATTTGTAGTGTTTTGCTTTAGAAGTTGGTTTTATTTTTTTGTTAAAATGTTTTTTCTCTCAGTTTTTAGTGGTACATAATAAATAAATAAATAAATAAATATTGTTTTTATTTGGGACAACATAGGAAACATTTTTGTTAGTTACCATAGATACTACAACTTACACACTAGGATTAGTAACAAATTTAATAACAGCAGGAACTTAGTGAGTCATGTACTTACGAGGCATCTCATGCGGACAATGATTCCGAAAGAGATGCCTCAGCACAGGAGCTGTCGGGTCCTCAGCCACGACTTTCAGTATGCTATTGCCACTCCCCCGAGTCCTCCTCACATGCGTTGCCACCTTTTTTCTGATGATAGCATGGAAACCATCTGTACCCGCTTGGGCAAACATCCCCGAGGCACTACCAAAATATATATGAAATGTATATAATAATATAATATAATGGAAAAGAATGGAATATTTAGTCGAACTATGTTAATTTTTTATAGTACCAAATGGCATCTATTCCGCATCAAACTAAAGAAAATCACGTAAATCATAAATTTCAGCGTATTCATAATACGTAAATACATAAAAATCGTAATACCAAACGAAATGAGAACCTGCACCTTTTTGAAGTCGGTAGTCTTTGGTAGGTTGGTAGTGGTAAAAATTGGTAGGTAACCTACCAATTTTTATTCGTTATAGACACTGAATTTCAAAACGAAAGTTATTTTTCACTGTATAATGTTTTTATTTGGAAGTGGTTAATCTTTTTATTTTAAAGATATTTTATTATGTTTTCGTTTCGGTGTGGTGTTAGATGGCGCGCAGCAAATCTGCCCTTACTTTTTTCTATGAAGTCGATATTCTTCTCCCTAGAGTAAATATTATTATGTGCAGCGAACGCTCGATCTAGGTAGAAAGGTAAGGAAAGTAAGTAGGGTAGGTATAGGTAGGTAGGTAAGTAGGGTAGAATAGGCAGTTACCGGGAACGAAGACGCGGGCACAGCTAGTCGAGAATAAATAACGGAATAGATCGTGTAAGGCAGTATACTTCATAATAATTCTTGTAGAAAATAAACACAGATCCTTATTTCCTAACATTAATTGACAGAATCACATGATGGAAATGAGAACAAACAGTACCCCATAGAACCAAAAATGTGGCAATTGTAACTTTGAGGTTGGTTGCATTACCCCCGTGTCAGTTTGTATGATACCATAAAACAATAGCGATGTGCTATTTCGATATTTTAATTCTGTGAACTATATATTTTTATAGATATTATATACATTACTGGATTAGATAATTATTGATAAAGAAGATAATATGATAATGTAGGTATAGATTTTGTGTAGGTACATACAGTACATTACTACATTGACAATAACCCATTATGAATATTATATAGGTCTAGGTATTTTATTTTTATCACTACGTTGAACATGCTTTCACAAATTACACGACGAATTGTCATTTGTTGCATTTGCCCCTTAACCCAATAAGGTGCAAATGCAACTAACTCCTCCCTACCCCCGGGTAAATGCAACTTTTCTACTTCTAGTAGAAAATCGTTTTATTTTTCCGATTCCTTACGTACTTTCTTTTTAGAACTAGGTTATTTTATATTAATGAAATTTATAATCGAGTAGATTAATGAAGAAAAATTACAATTAAAAAGAAACTACAAAAAATCAACCGGCACCCAAAGTTATTAACTTTAAATCGATCAAAAATTGTTTTTATACACACACATGCACCCGGGTCAAGCCGGGGCGGGTCACTAGACAGAAAATAAATTATTTCTGCAATCGTTTTATAAGACATGTAAGGTTTGAGGAAATGATAAAGACTGTTTAAACTTTTAAATTATATTTATTTTTTCAATGTGGAGTTTTGTGTGCAAACAATAAGTACTTTAAAGATTATATAGTCTCAAACTGACTCTCTGACGATACACTCTATCGCTATTTTGACTTTGACTTATCATCAGCCTTATCATCATCGTCATCACCAAAATTTGGTACTTCAACGCATTCGTTAGTGGCAGAATCTCTTTCCTGGCCAGCAAGACAGCCTCCTACAATTACCCCTCGTCTGGAAACTACAACAACGCATCTGCCAGTGTCAGCATCTCTTTGCTTGCCAGGAGGACAGCCTGCTTTCAATACATCCGGATCTGCGTCTCGTCGTAAACGTTCGCTATTCTGACATTTGATTTCACTCACGCTTACCATGACAACCAGGACAACCAGGACGAGTAGTTTGTACATTTTTGTTTCGGTGTTAGCGTTTACAAGATCACTGAATGATTGATAACTTAACTAGCCGTGTATGCTATTTATACAAAGCAATGTGAATCAATTCGATGCACCAATAAACTTATAATGTTTGTTACGGCAGTAATGATTTCTTCATTTATTTTAATCTCTAGTTTTGCACGCGGTATCGCTCGTTCATGGTACACCTCTTAAGGGTTGAATTTCAGAGAATGTAGACAAGTTTAATGTTTAAGTATGTACATATTTACACATTTGTTTTACAAATAAATACATCAAAGTTTAATCATATCAAACAGTTTTAAGGCCGAATTTCAAGTAAATCTGCCAAATAATTAAAAGTCTCGAGAAACTTTGTCACACCTTTTCACCTCCCCAGGGTTTTTAATTTCGGAATAACCTTCCTTATTCTATGCATAAATATACTCTCCCCGTCCCTTATAAGTTTTCATAGTCTGAAATAAATGATTGATTGTATCCGTACTGCCAAAGTAATATTATAAATGCGAAAGCTACCTTCTCACGCTTAAACTGCAGAAGTGATTCAGATGATATTTGGTAAAGAGATAGTTTGAGAACCTGGGAAGGATTTAAGCCCGGTATGTTTTCTGGTATTAAGATTTTATATATGTAGTGCGTTTCTTTGAGTAATAAAAAATATGAATCAATTCGATGCACCAATAAATCTATACTAATATTATAAAACTGCAGAGTTTGTTTGTTTGAATGCACTAATCTCAGGAACTACTAATTGGCATTAATAATTTCTTTATGTGTTAGATAGTCCATTTATCTAGCAAGGTCATAGGCTATATATCATCACGCTACGACCAATAGGAGCGGAGCATAAATGAAAAATGTTGCACAAACGGGAAAAGATATTCATTTTTGAGAGCTTCCGTTGCGTGCGCTGCGTAAACGGTTTAAGTTACGCACTCAGACCAACAAAAAAAGATAGACGGCGCATCGCGAACATCTAAGTGAAGCCACAAAACTATGCTCCTCCATGTAAATATACACTCTCACGCACACACCTACACTAAAACTATGCTTATCGCTCTTAGTACGTCACGAATCGTCGTCTAGTTAACATATATTTAATAAAATAGAATTATGCCTTCCGTATAGTGAAAACTTGTTAAAACAATAGCAAAGCACATGAAAAGTCTCACGGAATCACTTTTCGTTTACAATTACTTGAAATAACATCGTTTATTTGTAAAATATACTATGAATTTTAGGTTACTTGGAACAAAAAACCTCAACGAACGAAAGCAGTGACATAAAGTGCGAGAGTTGCCATAATTTGATAAAAATAATCTCCATACTATTAAACATAGTTAAATATGATTTCTTACTTCGAGTTATTTTAAATTTAATAAAATTGATACCTAAAATATAATTAGGTACCTATATTAGGCTATACAACCACGTGGGCGCAATTTGTACTAAGCAAAGAGCCAAGAATGATGAAAGAGATCCAATCAAAGAGTATCTAATAACCCCAGCACGCCGTTTCATACAACATTGTGCATTGCTGCACAATGATTGATTTCCTTTGTCCGTAAATTCGTTACTACGCGTGTTCTTTTTCTAAAATAATGGCGATATTTCCAGGCATGTTTGAGAAAAAGTATTTTACTTCTCGAAGGCTGTGTCCCATCTCTAATATTAGTTCCATGGACTCTCACGTTAAGTCACGTTGTTAAAATAGCGAAAATTAAATGTCTTCATTTTGTCATCGATAATATAAAGTCCAGCGTACTTGTATGATAGAGGTCAGTGACCATATCCGATCCGATTCAGTGACTTGAATTCCGAGTTCTATCCGAATTGAAAATTTTCTGAATTATGACGGATAGAGTTTAGATGTAGTGCGTAAGCTTCCCTAAAAGAATTATTACGCCTAATTAGGCACCGAAATTTTCGTATTCGGATCGGATGTATTCTCCACTCTTACTGTGTCGTTAATCTAGTTTAATAATAATCGTTTTATGAAGTGTTCAGTTTGAAAATAATGTTTTGGATATTGTAACGGATGTGACGTCAGCCTACGTGCAGCCGACCAATTCCCGCCAAGGCCGCCAAAGCCAGCCGCTCTCAACCTCCCCTCCAGCAAAGGCATGCCAAGCAGTGGGGATGTGTCCTTTTAAGACTGAAAGTCATTTATTTGCCCTTTCAATTGTGAATACAAGATCTAGACAGAACTCTACCGATTTTCATTTACCTACCTTTTATATGCAGGACTGGGATTTACAAAAATGAAGCTAAAAAAGCTATAAAGCTTCGTTTTATACATATCACACACACACTCACTCTGAAGAAAAATCAAAGAAGTTTGTGAGATTCACGGACGGGACGACACTATGAGTTTCACCCTGACATCGACCCTACTGCGCGCCGAGCAAGACTATATCAAAGTCTCCAACATGTCCTGCGAGTGACTGCCATGAGAGGTCCTAAAGGTCGTTACACAGTCCGTTTGTGCAGTTTATCGAACGTCCATTGTGTCCACACGTCCACTATATCTGCGTCGAACGTCAGTTCTCCGCAGAAACTCAGACGAGAAACATGTCCGCATATAAGAAGTCCGCAGGTTATTTATTTTCATCACCACCGTATCCATGATGGCGTTAGGATCAATAGGTTTAATTTATCAATAAGCATGTCGTAGGCAGCAGTTTTCATATTGCGGTCGTGAAAATCTTTACTTGTCTTATTCCACAACCAAACTTATTTTTATAGAACTGGATAAACTCTTCCAATAACTTACGGATTCCGCTCGGATGTTTATAATTTATTCTCATTATTACTAAACATCGATATTTTAAAGTATACCCGACGTATACCGTATGATGCACGCTCTAGTATGGCTAGAATCATAAAATAAAATACAATAGGTACCCACATTTTCCATGTTGTGAAAATATTATCTCATTGTTTAAGTGTCTATCGTGTGCCTAAATTACAAGGTCTTGAATTATTATATCCCCACGTTTACTGCATTGTTTAATAATGATTCAGGAATAATAAGCTTTACTTAATTTTCCATTTCTTTATTATTTTCACGATCAACTTATCTCTGCCCTGAGGAGAGGAAATATAGTTCTAGAAATACATGCACCAGTACGACAGATTAGCGCCAAAAAATTTGTACTTTCTTGTTTCGTAACTTAACCACACCCTCTCTACCTTCATCGATACATAGCGCAATGCGTATACTGCAAATTAATTAATGATTTAATCCTCTTAAAACGACGCTTTGAGCCTAAGTTGGGAAACGGAGCGGGGCAGTACCGTACAGTGTACTGATGGTTTGCTGATTTCATCTATAGATGATGTATGGCGCTATTAAGTATTTTTTTAACAAATAATGTACAATCACGCCAATTTTTATTTTAATACACCCACATCTCATATTTTATGTTTAAGTCGCATGTTATAAGAGGCGAGCCTGTTGCCATCAACCAGGACCAATCCAAATTTAGGTATTCAGGTCCAAACCCGAAATATCAATCGAAACTCGATTTACAAAGCCAATCTATACATATAATAAATCTGTAGAAAATTCGTTTGTGTACATCGAAAATATTTCCACAAAAATAGCCAGGGTGTTAAAGGAGAACCAACAGAACCTATTGCCAGCATTTTTTTAACCATTATTTTTCGATTTGTAGTGTTTTGCTTTAGAAGTTGGTTTTATTTTTTTGTTAAAATGTTTTTTCTCTCAGTTTTAGTGGTACATAATAAATAAATAAATATTGTTTTTATTTGGGACAACATAGGAAACATTTTTGTTAGTTACCTTAGATACTACAACTTACACACTAGGATAAGTAACAAATTTAATAACAGCAGGAACTTAGTGAGTTATGTACTTACGAGGCATCTCATGCGGACAATGATTCCGAAAGAGATGCCTCAGCACAGGAGCTGTCGGGTCCTCAGCCACGACTTTCAGTATGCTATTGCCACTCCCCCGAGTCCTCCTCACATGCGTTGCCACCTTTTTTCTGATGATAGCATGGAAACCATCTGTACCCGCTTGGGCAAACATCCCCGAGGCACTACCAAAATATATATGAAATGTATATAATAATATAATATAATGGAAAAGAATGGAATATTTAGTCGAACTATGTTAATTTTTTATAGTACCAAATGGCATCTATTCCGCATCAAACTAAAGAAAATCATGTAAATCATAAATTTCAGCGTATTCATAATACGTAAATACATAAAAATCATAATACCAAACGAATTGAGAACCTGCACCTTTTTGAAGTCGGTAGTCTTTGGAAGTGGTTAATCTTTTTATTTTAAAGATTTTTTATTATGTTTTCGTTTCAGTGTGGTGTTAGACGGCGCGCAGCAAATCTACCCTTACTTTTTTCAAGAAGTCGATATTTCTCTCCCTAGAGTAAATATTATTATGTGCAGCGAACGCTCGATCTAGGTAGTAAGGTAAGGAAGGTAAGTAGGGTAGGTATAGGTAGGTAGGTAAGTAGGGCAGAATAGGCAGTTACCGGGAACGAAGACGCGGGCACAGCTAGTCGAGAATAAATAACGGAATAGCTCGTGTAAGGCAGTATACTTCATAATAATTCTTGTAGCAAATAAACACAGATCCTTATTTCCTAACATTAATTGACAGAATCACATGATGGAAATGAGAACAAACAGTACCCCATAGAACCAAAAATGTGGTAATTGTAACTTTGAGGTTGGTTGCATTACCCCCGTGTCAGTTTGTATGATACCATAAAACAATAGCGATGTGCCATTTCGATATTTTAATTCTGTGAACTATATATTTTATAGATATTATATACATTACTGGGTTAGATAATTATTGATAAAGAAGATAATATGATAATGTAGGTATAGATATTGTGTAGGTACATATAGTACATTACTACATTGACAATAACCCATTATGAATATTTTATAGGTCTAGGTATTTTATTTTTATCACTACCTTGAACATGCTTTCACAAATTACACGACGAATTGTCATTGGTTGCATTTGCCCCTTAACCCAATAAGGTGCAAATGCAACTAACTCCTCCCTATCCCCGGGTAAATGCAACTTTTCTACTTCTAGTAGAAAATCGTTTTATTTTTCCGATTCCTTACGTACTTTCTTTTTAGAACTAGATTATTTTATATTAATGAAATTTATAATCGAGTAGATTAATGAAGAAAAATTACAATTAAAATGAAACTACAAAAAATCAACCGGCACCCAAAGTTATTAACTTTAAATCGATCAAAAATTGTTTTTATACACACACATGCACCCGGGTCAAGCCGGGGCGGGTCACTAGACAGAAAATAAATTATTTCTGCAATCGTTTTATAAGACATGTAAGGTCCGAGGAAATGATAAAGACTGTTTAAACTTTTAAATTATATTTATTTTTTCAATGTGGAGTTTTGTGTGCAAACAATATGTACTTTAAAGATTATATAGTCTCAAACTGACTCTCTGACGATACACTCTATCGCTATTTTGACTTTGACTTATCATCAGCCTTATCATCATCGTCATCACCAAAATTTGGTACTTCAACGCATTCGTTAGTGGCAGAATCTCTTTCCTGGCCAGCAAGACAGCCTCCTACAATTACCCCTCGTCTGGAAACTACAACAACGCATCTGCCAGTGTCAGCATCTCTTTGCGTGCCAGGAGGACAGCCTGCTTTCAATACATCCGGATCTGCGTCTCGTCGTAAACGTTTGCTATTCTGACATTTGATTTCACTCACGCTTACCATGACAACCAGGACAACCAGGACGAGTAGTTTGTACATTTTTGTTTCGGTGTTAGCGTTTACAAGATCACTGAATGATTGATAACTTAACTAGCCGTGTATGCTATTTATACAAAGCAATGTGAATCAATTCGATGCACCAATAAACTTATAATGTTTGTTACGGCAGTAATGATTTCTTCATTTATTTTAATCTCTAGTTTTGCACGCGGTATCGCTCGTTCATGGTACACCCCTTAAGGGTTGAATTTCAGAAAATGTAGACAAGTTAAATGTTTGATTATTGTTTAACTATGTACATATTTACACATTTGTTTTACAAATAAATACATGAAAGTTTAATTATATCAAACAGTTTTAAGGCCGAATTTCAAGTAAATCTGCCAAATAGTTAAAAGTCTCAAGAAACTTTGTCACACCTTTTCATCTCCCCAGGGTTTTTAATTTCGGAATAACCTTCCTTATTCCATGCATAAATATACTCTCTCCGTCCCTTATAAGTTTTTATAGTCTGAAATAAATGATTGTTTGTATCCGTACTGCCAAAGTAATATTATAAATGCGAAAGCTACCTTCTCACGCTTAAACTGCAGAACTGATTCAGATGATATTTGGTAAAGAGATAGTTTGAGAACCTGGGAAGGATTTGAGCCCGGTATGTTTTCTGGTATTAAGATTTTATATATGTAGTGCGTTTCTTTGAGTAATAAAAAATATGAATCAATTCGATGCACCAATAAATCTATACTAATATTATAAAACTGCAGAGTTTGTTTGTTTGAACGCACTAATCTCAGGCACTACTAATTGGCATTAATAATTTCTTTATGTGTCCATTTATCTAGCAAGGTCATAGGCTATATATCATCACGCTACGACCAATAGGAGCTGAGCATAAATGAAAAATGTTGCAAAAACGGGAAAAGATATTCATTTTTGAGAGCTTCCGTTGCGTGCGCTGCGTAAACGGTTTAAGTTACGCACTCAGACCAACAAAAACAGATAGACGGCGCATCGCGAACATCTAAGTGAAGCCACAAAACTATGCTCCTCCATGTAAATATACACGCTCACGCACACACCTACACTAAAACTATGCTCATCGCTCTTAGTACGTCACGAATCGTCGTCTAGTTAACATATATTTAATAAAATAGAATTATGCCTTCGGTGTAGTGAAAACTTGTTAAAACAATAGCAAAGCACATGAAAAGTCTCACGGAATCACTTTTCGTTTACAAGTACTTGAAATAACATCGTTTATTTGTAAAATATACTATGAATTTTAGGTTACTTGGAACAAAAAACCTCAACGAACGAAAGCAGTGACATAAAGTGCGAGAGTTGCCATAATTTGATAAAAATAATCTCCATACTATTAAACATAGTTAAATGTGATTTCTTACTTCGAGTTATTTTTAATTTAATAAATTTGATACCTAAAATATAATTATTTACCTATATTAGGCTATACAACCACGTGGGCGCAATTTGTACTAAGCAAAGAGCCAAGAATGATGAAAGAGATCCAATCAAAGAGTATCTAATAACCCCAGCACGCCGTTTCATACTACATTGTGCAGCAATGTTGTATGAAACGGCGTGCTGGGGTGAAACGGCGTTGTAATGTTCCAAATTCAAAAAAACGCTCCAGCAATGGATTTGATTTTCTTTGTCCGTAAATTCGGTACTATGCGTGTTCTTTTTCTAAAATAATGGCGATATTTCCAGACATGTTTGAGAAAAAGTATTTTTCTTATCGAAGGCTGTGTCCCATCTCTAATATTAGTTCCATGGACTCTCACGTTAAGTCACGTTGTTAAAATAGCGAAAATCAAATGTCTTCATTTTGTCATCGATAATATAAAGTCCAGCGTACTTGTATGATAGAGGTCACTGACTATATCCGATCCGATTCAGTGACTTGAATTCCGAGTTCTACCCGAATTGAAAATTTTCTGAATTATGACGGATAGAGTTTGGATGTAGTGCGTAAACTTCCCTAAAAGAAGTATTACGCCTTATTAGGCACCGAAATTTTTGGATTCGGATCGGATGTATTCTCCACTCTTACTGTGTCGTTAATCTAGTTTAATAATAATCGTTTTATGAAGTGTTCAGTTTGAAAATAATGTTTTGGATATTATAACGGATGTGACGTCAGCCTACGTGCAGCCGACCAATTCCCGCCAAGGCCGCCAAAGCCAGCCTCTCTAAACCTCCCCTCCAGCAAAGGCATGCCAAGCAGTGGGGATGTGTCATTTTAAGACTGAAAGTCATTTATTTGCCCTTTCAATTGTGAATACAAGATCTAGACAGAACTCTACCGATTTTCATTTACCTACCTTTTATATGCAGGACTGGGATTTACAAAAATGATGCTAAAAAAGCTATAAAGCTTCGTTTTATACATAACTACGCCACAACCGCAAGATAGCCCTCACTCTGAAGAAAAATCAAAGAAGTTTGTGAGATTCACGGACGGGACGACACTATGAGTTTCACCCTGACATAGACCCTACTGCGCGCCGAGCAAGACTATCTTTTTTCTGATGATAGCATGGAAACCATCTGTACCCGCTTGGGCAAACATCCCCGAGGCACTACCAAAATATATATGAAATGTATATAATAATATAATATGTTGGAAAAGAATGGCATTTTTAGGCGAACTATGTTAATTTTTTATAGTACCAAATGGCATCTATTCCGTGTCAAACTAAAGAAAATTACGTAAATCATAAATTTCAGCGCATTCATAATACGTAAATACATAAAAATCGTAATACCAAACGAATTGAGAACCTGCACGTTTTTGAAGTCGGTAGTCTTTGGTAGGTAACCTACCAATTTTTATTCGTTATAGACACTGAATTTCAAAACGAAAGTTATTTTTCACTTTATAATGTTTTTATTTGGAAGTGGTTAATCTTTTTATTTTAAAGATTTTTATTATGTTTTCGTTTCGGTGTGGTGTTAGATGGCGCGCAGCAAATCTGCCCTTACTTTTTTCTATGAAGTAGATATTCTTCTCCCTAGAGTAAATATTATTATGTGCAGTGAACGCTCGATCTAGGTAGAAAGGTAAGGAAGGTAAGTAGGGTAGGTATTGGTAGGTAGGTAAGTAGGGTAGAATAGGCAGTTACCGGGAACGAAGACGCGGGCACAGCTAGTCGAGAATAAATAACGGAATAGCTCGTGTAAGGCAGTATACTTCATAATAATTCTTGTAGCAAATAAACTCAGATCCTTATTTCCTAACATTAATTCACAGAATCACATGATGGAAATGAGAACAAACAGTACCCCATAGAACCAAAAATGTGGTAATTGTAACTTTGAGGTTGGTTGCATTACCCCCGTGTCAGTTTGTATGATACCATAAAACAATAGCGATGTGCCATTTCGATATTTTAATTCTGTGAACTATATATTTTTATAGATATTATATACATTACTGGGTTAGATAATTATTGATAAAGAAGATAATATGATAATGTAGGTATAGATATTGTGTAGGTACATACAGTACATTACTACATTGACAATAACCCATTATGAATATTTTATAGGTCTAGGTATTTTATTTTTATCACTACCTTGAACATGCGTCCACAAATTACACGACGAATTGTCATTTGTTGCATTTGCCCCTTAACCCAATAAGGTGCAAATGCAACTAACTCCTCCCTACCCCCGGGTAAATGCAACTTTTCTACTTCTAGTAGAAAATCGTTTTATTTTTCCGATTCCTTACGTACTTTCTTTTTAGAACTAGATTATTTTATATTAATAAAATTTATAATCGAGTAGATTAATGATGAAAAATTACAATTAAAATGAAACTACAAAAAATCAACCGGCACCCAAAGTTATTAACTTTAAATCGATCAAAAATTGTTTTTATACACACACATGCACCCGGGTCAAGCCGGGGCGGGTCACTAGACAGAAAATAAATTATTTCTGCAATCGTTTTATAAGACATGTAAGGTCCGAGGAAATGATAAAGACTGTTTAAACTTTTAAATTATATTTATTTTTTCAATGTGGAGTTTTGTGTGCAAACAATATGTACTTTAAAGATTATATAGTCTCAAACTGACTCTCTGACGATACACTCTATCGCTATTTTGACTTTGACTTATCATCAGCCTTATCATCATCGTCATCACCAAAATTTGGTACTTCAACGCATTCGTTAGTGGCAGAATCTCTTTCCTGGCCAGCAAGACAGCCTCCTACAATTACCCCTCGTCTGGAAACTACAACAACGCATCTGCCAGTGTCAGCATCTCTTTGCTTGCCAGGAGGACAGCCTGCTTTCAATACATCCGGATCTGCGTCTCGTCGTAAACGTTCGCTATTCTGACATTTGATTTCACTCACGCTTACCATGACAACCAGGACAACCAGGACGAGTAGTTTGTACATGTTTGTTTCGGTGTTAGCGTTTACAAGATCACTGAATGATTGATAACTTAACTAGCCGTGTATGCTATTTATACAAAGCAATGTGAATCAATTCGATGCACCAATAAACTTATAATGTTTGTTACGGCAGTAATGATTTCTTCATTTATTTTAATCTCTAGTTTTGCACGCGATATCGCTCGTTCATGGTACACCCCTTAAGGGTTGAATTTCAGAAAATGTAGACAAGTTAAATGTTTGATTATTGTTTAACTATGTACATATTTACACATTTGTTTTACAAATAAATACATGAAAGTTTAATTATATCAAACAGTTTTAAGGCCGAATTTCAAGTAAATCTGCCAAATAGTTAAAAGTCTCAAGAAACTTTGTCACACCTTTTCACCTCCCCAGGGTTTTTAATTTCGAAATAACCTTCCTTATTCCATGCATAAATATACTCTCTCCGTCCCTTATAAGTTTTTATAGTCTGAAATAAATGATTGTTTGTATCCGTACTGCCAAAGTAATATTATAAATGCGAAAGCTACCTTCTCACGCTTAAACTGCAGAACTGATTCAGATGATATTTGGTAAAGAGATAGTTTGAGAGCCTGGGAAGGATTTAAGCCCGGTATGTTTTCTGGTATTAAGATTTTATATATGTAGTGCGTTTCTTTGAGTAATAAAAATATGAATCAATTCGATGCACCAATAAATCTATACTAATATTATAAAACTGCAGAGTTTGTTTGTTTGAACGCACTAATCTCAGGCACTACTAATTGGCATTAATAATTTCTTTATGTGTCCATTTATCTAGCAAGGTCATAGGCTATATATCATCACGCTACGACCAATAGGAGCTGAGCATAAATGAAAAATGTTGCAAAAACGGGCAAAGATATTCATTTTTGAGAGCTTCCGTTGCGTGCGCTGCGTAAACGGTTTAAGTTACGCACTCAGACCAACAAAAACAGATAGACGGCGCATCGCGAACATCTAAGTGAAGCCACAAAACTATGCTCCTCCATGTAAATATACACGCTCACGCACACACCTACACTAAAACTATGCTCATCGCTCTTAGTACGTCACGAATCGTCGTCTAGTTAACATATATTTAATAAAATAGAATTATGCCTTCGGTGTAGTGAAAACTTGTTAAAACAATAGCAAAGCACATAAAAAGTCTCACGGAATCACTTTTCGTTTACAAGTACTTGAAATAACATCGTTTATTTATAAAATATACTATGAATTTTAGGTTACTTGGAACAAAAATACTCAACGATTGAAAGCAGTGACATAAAGTGCGAGAGTTGCCATAATTTGATAAAAATAATCGCCATACTATTAAACATAGTTAAATATGATTTCTTACTTCGAGTTATTTTTAATTTAATAAATTTGATACCTAAAATATAATTAGGTACCTATATTATTTCAAAACAATTTACATACTGACTCATACCCATGACGATGTTATGATTAACGCTTCAGCAACCTTGTAACCTATAATCAAATTTCTATGAGCATGGTTATAGAAAGAAGCTGTATTTCACTTCTTCCGATCCCAAGACACTGTGATAGGCAGGGCTAACTTGCACCTAAACATATACCCCATAGTAGAACTAAATATGCTAATTTTAACTCATACACACTACACACCATCGCCCATTAGCGCACTCTCACCTATACTCCCACACATCAAACAAATACGCGCACGTTTTTTTCTGTATAACGTTCGTTCACTTATAGTTTTTTTTAAACTTATCTATTAATATTTTTATTTTTTGCATTCAATTTCTAATTAATGGTTATTGCTAAGCGGAAGAAAGAAGTCTCCTAACACAAGCAAGTCTTGCATAAAAGGTAATCTCGAAATCATAAGTATGTAAGCCACTTTCTAATTGTTTTTATTAATTAATTTTGCGAAACAAAAAGCCGATAAAAAAACATTTTTTTTCGGCTTAGAAGTTCTTCTAATTAATTGAGGTACAATACCATACTCAACAATATCTTACTTGAACAATATTATCATACCCACACAATAATATTATAACCCATTTTATAGGGAAAAAACCAAACAAATGGCAACCCTTCCAAACACACATGGATAAAAATGTGGAATCACTTTTGATGTTCGCGGCGCGACGTCTATCTTTTTTTGTTGGTTTGAGCTTACGCAACATTCATGTATGTTGGGTAGGTAGGGTAGGGTAGGTAGCCAGTTGACGGGAGCGAAGCCGCGTGGGACAGCTAGTTTATAATATTAATGTTTGTTACGGTAGTAATGATTTCTTCATTTATTTTAATCTAGTTTTGCCCGCAGCTTCGGTTGTTCATGATATACCCCTTAAGGGTTGAATTTCAGAAAATGTAGACAAGTTTAATTATATGAAACAGTTATAAGACCGAGAGTCAAGTAAATCTGCCAAATAATTAAAAGTCCCATACAAACTTTGTAACACCTTTTCACCTCACCAGGATTTTCGTATCCACTTAACGACCAGTCAAGGTGATAACAGTCTACCTTTGCGAATGGACAGTAGAATTATTGATATTCAAAAGTAACGCTTAATGGCGTAATTGAAACAAACTATTTGACTTTGACTTTGAATAGCGGTTTGAGAAACCTATTTGAACTTTATGCCTTAAATTTGGACTATACTTTGAAGCACGACTGGTAAAGCTAGTAGAAGAGGCGCGCAAGGTATTAACGTATTCAAATCGGGTGATTGATAGCCTGGGTAAAATGGGACGCACGTCTTACATTTGTTCGAACCCAGCCCAACAGTGGTTCAAGCTGGTGATTCTTCGTCCTCGACAAAATGGCGGCTCACAGCGTTTTGGTCATTCACACAGCACACTTATACCACAATTCTTATATAATAAGTCATCTTTTACACAAAAAGACTCAATCGATATTAATTTATTCGTTTGGGAACAATGATTTCCCAGAAAGACGTACAGATAAATAAAACGTAAGCATCCGTATGTTTTTCGACAAAGGTAAAATACGAGAACGATAATTATTGTAAATTCCATTCTTACATGTATTAACAGATCAAATTTTGGCCTTGTTGGTGTAGTGGACGCAAGCGCTACTGCTGAGCTCATACCTCATGGTCAAAATCAAAATCAAAATTTCTTTATTCAATTAGGCCATAAAGCCTAATTGAATAAAGAAATTTTATTTTTTTTGACGTTCGAAAGTGCCTTTCGATCGTCAAAACGAATAAATGTAATAATAATTGATTCGACCGTCCATTCGAAAATGTACCTTGTTATGGAGAAGAACGGCACGAAACTCCACACTTACTCTTTAAAAAAAAATGTGTTTTACAAGTATTTGGTTACAATAATCTTGTTGGAAAAATACATATATGTGAGAACGATGTAAAAAAACGCACTTAAAAGCGTCTAGAGTAAAACAAACAATTAAAAATACAATAAATAGGTAATTAAAAACAGGCGGAGGCTGCTAAGATATGACCAATCCCAACTGATGGCGCCCGTTCACGAACATGACACATGGATCGGCACCACTCAGCTCAACCATCATGAAGGGAACCGAATCATCCAACACATGTACCACCATCAGAGAGACATTAGAGAGAGCATGACACACTCAACTGACAGGGCGCACTGACATCAACGAACGACACATAGGTACAGTAAATGGTAGATTTACAGTTGGTACATAGTACTCACATATGTGCTGTGCAGTTATATAATACAAAAATAAATTGTGTTTATACAACACAAATATCAGTCTTCAGCAGATCCAACAATACTTCAGAACTTTTCTGCTTATCACTTGTTTTTGTGCTCTAGTGGCTGTGGAGCTGGACTAGCGTTGGGCAAAGCATTTTTATCAGCGATGTAATCCCCCAACCTATAATATGTCTGCCTGCATAGTATGCGTTCTATAGAAGTTTAGAATATGGATAGGTATACAGGTGTTAAAATTTAAAAAAAAAAATATATCGCCATAATCAGGCTCACGCCATGCAAATTTAAAAAGTATATTAATAAATTACAAATTAATTAATTATACACAGTATCAAGTAAATAAGGCAATAAATTACAGCGGAAAATGTCAAGCATACAATAATTTATAGTTTATATTATTACAATTAATAGAAATAGAAAGATCAATACATGTCAAACAGTGCAAAAATAGTTATACAAGTATACATAATTCGATATATTACGATACATGTACGATTAGATTAACAATTATTATATATTCTTTTTATTCTCTAAAATTTATCATCAAGAAGCTCTTTTACTGAGTAATATGATTTATCTAACAGTATTTTCTTTAGTTTATTTTTTAAAATATTATTGTTAGAAATTGCGAGTAAGTAATTGGGTAAATGATTATACACTCTAGGAATCATACAAAATACACTATTGTTCAATAGTACAGTTTTATTAGGAATAAAGCTTAGTTTAAATCGGTACCTTTGACTTTTTAATTTAATAAAAGAACTGCTGTTATTTCTGACAAACATAATCATGTCCAATATATATAAACAAGGTAGAGTTAACACTTTTTATTTTTAGAAATATTGGTCTACAGCTTACAGTCTGTTTCATCCTAAAAATCGCTCGAACGCATCTTTTTTGCGCTCTAAATACCATTTCTTTATCTGGAGAGTTGCCCCAAAACATGACACCATACATCAATAAAGGGGTAACATAGCCATGATATGCTGTTAGAACTGCTGTAGTATTAACAGTTTTCGATAACATTTAGATAGCATATGAAACGTCTGGCGCCATTAAATATTTTTTTAAAAATAACGGAAAATCACGGCAATTTTCCCCGAAAAGATGTATGAAGGTGCACCTAATACACCCACATTTCATATTTTATGTATTAGTCGCATCTAATAGGAGGCGAGCCTGTTGCCATCAACCGGGCACTAATCCAAATTCGGGTCCAAACCCGAAATATCACTTGAAAGTCGATTTACAAATACATCGAGAATAAATAATACCGGAATGGCTCGTGTGAGGCAATATTCTTCATGTTAATTCTTGTAGCAAATAAACCCAGATCTTTACTACTAAGATCCTTCCTAACATTAATTCGTAGAATCACATGATGGAAATGAGAACAAACAGTACCCGAAAAACTTAACAAGAAAATCGTACAAAAGTTTAAGACTTGAATCACACCATCCATACACTAACATCGTGCATGCCATTATTTTCGTTAATTATATAACTTACGTTTCGTCAAAACGTACCTACATACATCATAAGACAAGTAATCTCTGTTGTTTAAAGGCAAAAGCTTTTCTTAAAATTATTTACTCTCAGTTTGCTTTAAAAGGTGGATGGAATACTAAATATCATTTGCATTGTTTCAGTTGTAGACATGGTTGGTTTCATCGGTTCTTAACACTAGCTGCATGCCAATTCTTCGATAGGTTAAGCAGGATACTACACGACTAGGCAAATATTGAACCGCAAGACAATAACATCAATCCTTAATTCAATCGAACAAAGTCCAGTGCTTCCTTCCCAATCGTTGCCACATCGACCGGTCGTTTAACTGTCATATCCAGTAAATGCCAGCAGCCTTCACCAGATCATGGCCACCTTATGGAAGACCTTTCAATGCTGCGTCTTCCGGTACGCGGTCACCACCCGAGAACCTTTCGGTTCCATCGACCATTCGTTCTGCAGGTAATATACCCTGCCCACTGCCTTTTAAGATCAGTAATTTCTCAGGGTAGATACCCAGAAAAATTACCTGCTGATTTACTTGCTAGTGATATCACATTCTAGCAATAAAAGCGTCGCGATAGAAATCGGTAATAATTCAAAAAAATATGGGATTGCCATGCGCTATCGAAATGTCACGTAAGCAATTCCTTACATTTTGGCATTTTGCTCATCGCCGTCGCTGACATCGAAGACATCGAATTACATTTTTCTTGAGCCTCAGTGGTAGGTATGATAATATACATGGACCTCTTTTCCGCACTTAGACTCCCATTTTGTCCGTTGTACGTGTAATCCACCACGCGGGCCTAGTGCGGGTTGGTTACATTTTCCCTGTTAGAACCTAAAATGTGGTAATTGTATCTTTGAGGTTGGTTGCATTTCCCCCGTGTCCGTTTGTATTAAACCATAAAACAATAGTGATGTGCCATTTCGATATTTTAATTCTGTGAAGTATATATTTTTATAGATATTGTGTACATACAGTACAGTACAAGTAAAATACAGTAAGTAATATTACAAGTAAAATAATCCATCATCAATATTTTATAGGTGTATTTTTATCTCTATGTAAATATGCTTCCACAACTTACACTACGAATTGTCATTATTTGCATTTGTCCCTTATCCCGATAAGGTGCAAATGCAACTAACTCCATCCTACCCCCCGAGTAAATGCAACTTTTTCTACCTCTAGTAGAAAATCGTACGTAAGGAAACATATTTCGATTCCTCACGTACTTTTTTTTAGAACTATATATGTAATATTCATAAAATTTATAATCGTGTAGATTAACCTAATAAAGAAAAATTACAATTACAAGGATTTGCAAAAAAATCAAAGTTGGAACTTTATTTCTTCTAGTTGTATTTGCCCTAGGCACAAATTAAATGTTGGAACCTTATTTTTTTTTAGTTGTATATATGCCCCAGACCCCGGCGCCCAAAGCTATAAACTTTTATTCGACCAAAAATAGTTTTTAAACACACCCATGCTCCCAAGTAAAGCCGGGGCGGGTCACTAGTCAGAAAATAAATTATTATTGCAATTGTTTTAAGGTCCGAGGATATAATAAAGAATTAAACCAATTTGAAACTTTTATATCATATATTTCCCAAAATTTTAGTTTTGTATACAAACAATATGTACTTTACAGATTGTATAGTCTCAAACTGTCGCTCTGACTTATGACTTTGACTTATCATCAGCCTTATCATCATCACCATCACCAAAATTTGGTACTTCAACGCATTCGTTAGTGGCAGAATCTCTTTCCTGGCCAGCAAGACAGCCTGATTTTAATATATCTGGATTTGCGTCTCGTCTGGATATTACAACAACGCATCTGCCAGTGTCAGCATCTCTTTGCGTGCCAGGAGGACAACCTGCTTTCAATATTCGGCTTTGCGTCTCGTCGTAAACGTTCGCTATTCTGACATTTGATTTCACTCACGGTTACCATGACAACCAGGACAACCACGACGAGTAGATTGTACATTATTGTTTCGGTGTTAGCGTTCAGAAGATCACTGAATAAATGATAATTTAACAATCCGTGTATTTATATAAAACAATTTGAATCAATTCGATGCACTAATACATTTATAACATTAATGTTTGTTACGGCAGTATACATTTCTTCATTTGTATTAATCAAGTTTTGCCCGCGGCTTCGCTCGTTCATGGAACACCCGTTACGGGTTGAATTTCAGATAATGTAGACAAATTTAATTTTCTCCATCATGCTTGGAAATTTGAGCATTATTTTGACAACCTTCTTCGAGATAAATCAAAATTACTGTACTGGCCAAATACATCCGAGAAGCGGCCGGCAAAAGTAAATTATGATAATCGCTAATTTTAGTCTTAGGATGAACTAACAAAGCACGTATTTATTTATATTTTTCATTAGGTTTTGTTCCCTGCCAGAACCTGTGTTTCCTGATAGCAACCTAGGAGTATTAAGTCAAGAGCTTACCATCAGGCGAGATAGTGGTCAAACGCGAGCATATAGATTAATAAAACATCATCATATGTGGGCTCGTTTTTAGACGTTGTGTGCTGCTGAAGCCGTTTTAATGTTTATCTACTCCGGTTTCGTAATATTCGAATTATAAAATTGACAGCGGTTTCATTATGATACCCATAACGACATCGGGTTGCATTATGTGAATCGTCATAAATTCTTAAACACAAGCAAAGAAATTCTGAACATACAGCCTATACCTATAATATTACTTCGAAATCGAGACAATGTAAATGATGTTTTTAAAAATGGAACAAGTCTAGAAAAAAAATATCGTATACTATTTGGCTGTTGCGGCTACAAGATCTTTGCCTTACCTAATAACGACTAAATAAAAAATAAAATAAAAATGGACGCGGGAATATAATTCTGAGTGAAATTTTGTTCCAAATTTTATTAAAAATGTCTTCAACATTTAAGTGATATTGAAAATACACCACCAGATATAACAAATAGAGCAGTTGCGGCTACAAATAATTTACTACCAGAAAAATCAAGACATGTATGTATGAGAAATGAAATACTTAAACACACTTCCTGAAATACTTATTTGTCTATATCTGTGTTTTATTCCTTCCTTCGTAGATAAAATCTTTTATGCAACTGAACGTTATTGGTCTTTTAATAACTCGTGCCCACCTATTTCGGTACGCGCTATGCTTGTACTGAAAAATGGCACTCGTATTAAAAGACCGTCCATAACGTAACAGTTGCATAAATAGCTATCATGTAACATCAACAAAACCCTCTTCTTAGTCCGCATTATTATGTAACTTCGGAACCCTATTATTGCGCGTGACCCGACACGCACTTAGCCGGTTTTTTTTATTTTTAAATCGATTGTATAACCAAGACGAAATCATTTCGCTGCGGGAAAACAAGCATTAAAATTTCAGCATGTATGTATATATCAATGCCCTGTCTTTCACTGTTTTCTTCGAAATGCCGTATTAATTAAGCTAGCTAGCTTCTTCTAAAGTTATAACATTTTTGCGTTAAAAACGCTCTCCTGAAAGCAAGTACTTTTGTCGATAGCCGTTACAACACCACTATCTTCGAATATCAAAGGACATGACATAACCTAACGCCTGTAATCCCAGAAGGGTAAGGCAGAGGAGCGCCTATAGTACACCCGCATTCCTTCGATTATGTTTAAGTCTCAGGTTATAAAGGACCTATTCCATTGACCGGGCATAAGTCCAAACTCCGGGCAGCTACTGAGCAATTCCAAATGGGAAACCCACACTTAGAAATTTACCCTGCCATCGACCCTACTGCGCGCCGAGCAAGACTACATCAAAGTCTTCAACATGTCCTGCGTGTGACTACACGCAGGACATGTTGAAGACTTTGATGTAGTCTGAATGATTTTTCCTTTGATGTCTCCTGGCGACTGCGTGTGATTACACGCAGTCGCCAGGAGAGGTCCTATAGGCCGGTACCATGGCAACGATTCATGCGTTGTCAAATCAAATTGAATATGGCGCCCTCCAGGGGGCCTGAAGTCAAGGACAAAAAGAAAAATTTGCCTCACTCAATCATGTGTGTTATATTTGAATAGGTATTTTAATATTAATGTAGGCTTGGTATATCTTATTTTTGTCAAGCGTACCGTGCGCGAGACGTATCCCTTCAAAATCATAAAAATAAATTTTCACTACGCGGCCCAATAAGCGATGGGCATTATTCAGAAGTATGAATGTATACTCCCTTATAACTTACTAATTTGACTGCCGTTTGTGCAGTTTATTGAACGTCCATTGTGTCCACATGTCTACTATATCTGCGTCGATCGTCAGTTCTCCGCAGAAACTCAGACGAGA
Source organism: Orthosia cruda (assembly GCA_964057195.1). NCBI lineage: Eukaryota > Metazoa > Arthropoda > Insecta > Lepidoptera > Noctuidae > Orthosia > Orthosia cruda. Next base: position 32,269,321 of record OZ059825.1, on the reverse strand, counting down.
AACATGTCCGCATGTAAGAATTCCGCAGGTTATTTATTTTCTTCACCACTGTCGCTCTGATGGCATTAGGGTGAATAGGTTTGTACTTATCAATTAGCATGTCGTGGGCATCATTTTTCTTATTGTGGTCGTGAAAATCTTTAATTTTCTTATTCCACAAGCAAACTTAATTGTTATAGTCCTTCCTATAACTCACGGGTTCCGCTAATCTTCTCGCGATATTGTTTGTTCTCATTATAATCAAACATTGATATTTTCAAGTATTACAGATGTATACCGTGTGTGGATGTCTAGTATGCCTAATAGTAACTTAATATCGTAGATACATAATTATTATACTGCGTATGAATAATTACCAGGTAATAAAATTATTATTAAGATATCCCGACGTTTATCGTGTGTGGAAACTATGGATATAATGCTATGCAATATGATATATAAACACATCAACACGGTCTAGGGATATTTTTAAAAAAGCGAATTACTATCAATGTGTTAATTACTTATATGACATGTATATATTTAAAAGATACGTTATTTAATATTCTACCATTTTTTAATAATGGTTAAGGTACTTCGATTAAAATTTCAGGCTTTTATGGAAAAAAATTAAGCATAGACGGAAACCGTATATGAATTAACTTTTAATTTATGAGTAAAAACTGAAAAAAATAGAAAATCATTTAATTTGTGTTTATAAACTTGAAGTTAGTAGTCTGAGAAAGCACCCATGATGTTCATAACACATCGGCAACGATTCGGCATGCTCAGAACAAGGTTGTCAATGTCTTGCTGCGGAATATTGTCCCATGTCCTTCTGAGGTGCGCAAAAAGTTGATCTTCTGTAGCCAGATTTTCAGGAACTTCCTTCAAAGCTCTTCTTTGCAGCATATCCCACGCATGCTCAATGGGATTTAGATCTGGCGATTGAGCAGGCCAGTCTAAGGCCCTAACATTGTGTGTATGTAACCAAGCTGCTACCGTTCTCGCCGTGTGTGCCCGGGCATTGTCGTGCATGAGCAGGAAATCTTGCCCCATTTTTGTTCTGTGGGGCAAGATTACGGGCCCCAGCACCTGTTGGACGTATCGTTCTGCCGTCATATTGCCCCGCACCCAAACGAGATCCGTCCGTCCTCCAAGACGAATTCCTGCCCAAACCATAATTGTTCCACCTTGGTATGGGTGAACTTCCTGAGGGTTCTGAAGACGGCTCCATCGTCCAGGAACTCGCCAAACACGCGTCCTTAGTGAATCTGGATGGAAGCCGAACCTGGATTCATCCGTGAACAGCACATTGGACCATTGCTCACGGCCCCAGACCACGTGGTTCCGAACCCATTCTAATCGTCGTCCACGATTGCCTCTCCGTAAAGGTGGGACCCGGAGTGGTCTACGAGAGCGTAGATTGCTTTCATGCAGTCGCCTTCTTACAGTTTGGTCACTCACAAGCACTTGGTGTTCCACTCGCAGCCTTTGGACCAATTGAGTCGCCGTTGCATTTGGTTGAGCTCGCGCAGTAATTTGCAAAAATCGGTCTTGTCTGGGGGTAGTGATGCGACTTGGCCCCCGGTGCCTCTCCGCTACTTCACCTGTGGCACGATAGCGTGTCCACAATCTTGAAATTACATTTTGGTGGGTCCCTATGGCCTCAGCAACATTACGCTGAACAGACCCAGCTTCCAGCATTCCCACAGCTCGTAACATCTCCGCCCTCGTCAAATGTTGGCGTTGCATGGCTACAATACCTCAATTTTAACTTTATCTTTCGTTAAAAATGAAAAAAAACTGTAACTAAACGTAATTCGTATTGTTTTCTAAATTTCGCACAAATGAAAATTCCCTCTCCTACACATCAAGACTTTTTTATGCCACCGAAACAAAAGAATTTTCAAAAAATTTAATTTGGAATTAGTCTGAGATAATTTACAAACAAATCGGTGTATAAAAGATTCCAATGCGGCCAGTACTTTTCGAGTTATTTAATTGAGTATGAAATATCCCTAGACCGTGTTGATGTGTGTATATATATGATATCACCTACTGCATTATTTAATAATGATTCAGGAATAAGTTTCACTTAATTTTCCATTTCTTCATAATGTTTATCTCTGATCTGGGGAGAGGAAATATAATTCTAGAAATACTTGTGCATCAGAGGGACAGATTAGAGCCTAAAAGCTTGTTTTTTCTTGTTCCGTAACTTAGCCACACCCTCTCTACTTACCTTTATTGGCACATAGCGCAATGCGTATACTGCAAATTAATTAATGATTTAATCCTCTTAAAACGACGCTTTGAGCCTAAGTTGGGAAACGGAGCGGGGTAGTATACTGTACGAGATGTTTTGCTGATTTCATGTATAGATGACGCCTGGCGCTACTATGTATTTTTTTACAAATAACTTAACATTACGCCAATTTTTCTCGAAAATTTGGACGGAAGTGCACCTAATTCACCCATATTTAGTATTTTATGTTTTAGTCATATTGAGCAATATTGCCCGACCTGGAAATCGAACCCAGGACTTATCAGTAGTGCTTGCGACCACTATATCAACGAGGCAGTCGAGCTAATTTTTAAATCAAATAAAATTATAAAACACTTAATTAACTGCACGATAATGTAGGTGTATCACTCGAAATTCGATTTACAAAGACATCGAGAATAAATATCAGAATGGCTCGTGTGAGGCAGTATTCTTCATAATAATTCTTGTAGCAAATAAACCTAAGTCCTTACTACTAAGATCCTTCCTAACATTAGTTCATAGAATGACATGATGGAAATGAGAACAAACAGTACCCGAAATACTTAAAAAGAAAACCGTACTAAGTTTAAAACTTTTGAATCACACCATACACAAACATTGTGCATGCCATTATAGTCCTTAAATATACTTAATCGTATCTTCAACACGTATCTACATAAATTATAAGACAAGTAATCTCTGTTGTTTAAACGCAAAAGCTTTACTTAAAATTATTTACACTCAGTTTGCTTTAAAAGGTGGAGGAATACTAAATATCATCGACATTGTTTAAGTTGTAGACAATGTTTCATCGGTTCCTAAGACCAGCTGCATACCAGAATTATTCGATGGGGTAGGCAAGATACTACACGTCTAGTCAAATATCGAACTACAAGGCATCATCATCAATCAAAAATTCAATCGAATAACGTCCACTGCTTCCTTCCCAAGCGTTGCCACATCGACCGGTCTTGTAACCGTCGTATCCAGTAAATTTCTGCGGCCTTCACCAGATCATAGCCACCTTATGGAAGACCTTTCAATGCTGCGTCTTCTGGTACGCGGTCACTACCCCAGAACCTTTCAGCTCCATCGACCATTCTTTCTGCAAGCAATATACCCTGCCCACTGCCTTTTATGTTTGGTACTTTACTTGCTGATTTAATTGCTAGTGAGATCACTAGCAGATCAGAAGCTCTAAATAACTGACATTCTAGCAACAAAAGCGTCGCGAAAAAATTTTTATATGGGATTACCATGCGCTATCGAAATGTCATGTTAGCAATACCTTATAGGTATATATGGATCCGCAAAAGAACCTATGTAAACTTAAAATTAAAATACGCATTGTATTTAGTGACGCATTCGCTGCTATGAAATGCAACTTTGGTGATGAATGGCATGGCTTTCTTAGAAAGCGTTCCCCTACATCTAACTTAATCTTGTCCCATGAATTTATATCCGAAGGTATGGAACAACGTGCACAAGTTTACTTTACTAATACTGATTACAATAAATGCTTTGATCGTATTGAGCATAGACTGCTCTTATAGAAGCTATTAAAAGCCGGAATACACGGAGACTTTTATCGTTGTTTATCCTCCTATATTGATAACATAATTCAGGCTGTGGTACTGTAGGGGTTCACATCTGGATGGAGTTCTGTCCCTTCTGGAGTTCCTCAGGGTTTAATTTTAGGATCCCTTTTATTTAATATCTTTATTGCTAACGTGAAACACAGTTTTGAGACTTGTTATATTTCGCTTTATGCTGACGATATGAAGGTTCATAAAATTATCCGAAACATATTAGATACACAACTGTTATTAAACGATTTGAATAGATTTATATAATGCTGTAGACGTAACAGGGTTGAATTGAATATTTCCAAGTGATTCCACAAGTTTCTTTACTCGTCAGAAGTCTATGATTTGCTCTAAGTACAAGCTTTACAATTTCGCGAAAGGCATAGTTTTTTTTTATTTTTTATTTTTGTTAGACTCGCGCTTGACCATAGTTAATAGTATTAGGGATCTTGGTATTACACAAGGCAGTAAGCTTCTCTTTGATCAGCATATTGATATTATAGTAAGCAAGGCGTCAAGAGCACTTGGTTTCATGATGAGAACCTCAGCATGTTGCCGATCACTAAAACCGATCAAAGTCCTATACTGTTCGTTCGTACGCAGCCACCTTGAGTATGCATCACAAGTCTGGAACCCTCAATACGAGATCTACAAGGCTCGTATTGAGGGCATCCAGAGAAAATTTCTAAAGTACCTTGATTGGAGTGCAAAGCAAGTATCTGTAGATTACAATCCCCAATGAGGAAGGTACCATTTTCTACCACTTGACCGTAGACGTTATATTAATGACGTATGCTATTTTTTTAATATCGCTTATGGTTCTGTCGACTGTCCTGAACTTGTTTCAAAATTTGCGATGCGCACTAATCAGGTGGGGCTTCGACAGCGATCTCTTCTGCATGTACCTTATGCGAATACTAATTATAGGCGTAATACGTACTTTCCTCGAGCCAGTCGCAGTTTTAACGAGATTTCTTGTGATCCTGGCATTGATCTATTCTGCACCAATGCAAAAACAGAAAGAAAACGGTTAGTAAAGCTATTTTAGTGAAAGAGGCACCTGCCTGCACTTGAACCGTTTATTGTCCAAATTGGGTTTAAATGAATACCAATAAAATAAGCCAACTTTGAGGAAGTACTCGTAACTTAGACTACAGGGAAGTAATATTTTTCCTTTTATTTATCTGTGGAAGCTTGTTATTAGAATTCACAAGGCGTAAGGAAAGCTGACAAATAAGTCTGTTAGCTTTCCTAAAATGTAAATAAATAAATAAATAAAAATCTTTTCCTCTACCCAAGAATCAATCCCAAGTTCTTGAGTTCGTAAGTTCAGCAGAAGCGTTGAAACAGACCAAATAACATTAAGAAAGTACTATAATTAAATAAACCGCACTACTAATAATAATGTAATAAACCGCAAAACCGTAATTTTCTGCCAAAACTTTGGAACATCTAAAAAGAGAAATAAAGCGTTAAACTTTTGATATCAAAGAGATCAACAGGAACAAAGTTTGCTGTGTCAATGAAATCAGTTGCCGTTGAACGGAAAGTAATTACTACCACGACGGAATCAAAGTTTATAATAAAAATATAGGAAATAATTTGTTGCCCGCTCGAGGTGCTAACTGGACCATAGAGTTGGGAATGACTTTTTTACTTAAACAGGACATTTATAAAATTTCACTTATAGTTTGTAAAGATTTCTAAGGTTTCTTTAACATCTTTTTGAATTGTGCGTTAGGTATAATTATGTTTTTGTGTACTGTAGACTAAATACGTTTTTGTGTAATTTTTCCGAACAATCTGATTTTTAAATCCATTTACCATAAACCGTTAGGTACAAACCTGTTTGTGTTATGTCGAAAACGTTGTTCAGGTTTTATGAATCACCTAACTTCTGCCTCCACCCGCGTAAAAAGTTATTTATGGGAATACGCATGTCCTTCCTAGGGTCTCAAACTACCTCCATACCAAATTTCATCAAAATGGGTTCCGCAGTTTGAACGGGAAAAGGTAACAAAAAGACAGACAGAGTTTCCGTTTTAGACTTTCCCATTTGTAACTAGCGACCCTTCTATATACAAAAACCTTCCTCGTTTTAAACTATTTCTATTGAAGAAAACCGTATGAAAATCCGTTCAGTATTTTTCTAATTTATCGCGTACTAGGGACTTGGTTTTTATAATAAATATACAAAAATACAAAATCTTTATTTCTTTAACAAGATTTTTTTCTTATAATTATTAGTTGTTGGAGTCTCCTTTTAAGCATGTAAATATGCCTGTGTCAGGAGGCTCCGCTCTTCCTTAACGTATTAACAGCTTAGCAAGAGTTAATTTATGTAAACATAAGTTTTGTATTTTAATTATTTTGTGGGTAAGTATTTATTTATTAAGGCGCCCAAGGTGTGCTATAAGATTCCCCAGCTCCTAGAAGTTGGGGTCGGTTACAGCACCATTAGGTGTGTGTGTGTGTGTGTGTGTGTGTGTGTATGTGTGTGTGTGTGTGCGCGTGCGTGTGTATGTGTGTGTGTGCGTGTGTGTTTCTGTAATCAATGCAAGTTTATTCCACATATAACAATATTTTTTCTGTTTCTGCATAATTTAGGGTTTTTATCCACTTTATGAGTACTGATTTGCACTCATGAGAGGTCTTCGAAAAAATCCGTAATATTTTGTTAACTTTATTATAAAGATAAGCTGATCGCTTATTGAATTGGATACTAGCAAAAGTAGTCTTTGTTATAGGAACATTTGTGACTATGTTTTTTCTACGTTTAGTTTCTATGCGAGGATCATAGGTTAGTGTTTTATGTTTTTTTAATATGGTGTATACAATATATAATTTTCGAACTGACAGTAGGTTGGACACTTGATATAGACTCACAGTAGGGAAACGTTGCTTTTTGAAGTACATAACTTTTATAAGAGCTCTTTGAGCCCTTTCTACATCTAAAAATCGGGTTTTGAGAGCCCCTCCCCATATGGGAATACAATATAAAATTATGGATTGTACTAAAGCAATATAAATTTCATTAAGAAGGTATTTTTCGGAATTGGGGTTATTGGACGTAGTTTTTGGGACTACATGGCGCAGCGATTTAAACATCCATATAAACTTCCTTATCCTAGAAGTAATCTGCTCAACTTGTGGGTACCATGATAGTCTCTGATCTAGTATAACTCCTAGGTATTTAAAAGAAGACACTTTTTCTATTATTGAGCAATTACATTGATTTCTTGCTGCACTATCATTTTCATTACATACATGTATTTTTAATCTGAAATCTTGACTGGGTTGTGTACGATTATTGATGGTAAAGCAAATGTAATTTGTTTTTGATGTGTTTAACGTAAGGAGGTTATACTTTAGCCATTGAGCAACCCTAGACATACCATATTCAGCGTCAGTTTTAATAGAATCCCAAGAGTACCCAGAGAAAACAATGGCAGTATCGTCTGCATATGAGAAAATTTTGGCGTTTTTGATCTTCATATTACAGAGGTCGTTAATGTAAATTAAATAAATATGTAATGATAAGTACTAGCTTATGCCAGCGTCTTCGCCCGCGTGGAAATCGGAAATTATCCCGAGGGAACGTATTCTCCGGATAAATAATCTTGTTCATTTATTTTTAACCGACTTCGCAAAAAAGGAGGAGGTTCTCAATTCGACTGTATTTTTTTTTTTTATATTTGTTACCTCAGTACTTGTTACTGGGTAAACCGATTTTGATGATTCTTTTTTCTTTTTCTATTTGAAAGCTGGTGCTTGTCTTGTGGTCCCATTTAAATTTGGTCAAGATCTGATGAAGAACTTATTTATTATTTATTTATTTGACACCAATAAGTACAACATCTTACAGTTTTCCCAAGATGATGTTATACCACATAATATTGAATAAACCCGAGGAGAGGCTTAGTTGTAAGCGACCTTCCTGATAGTTCGACGCGATTCGATACCGCGCCGATAAGCGATTTTTACCGGCTCCAAAAAAAAGGAGGTAATCAATTCGACACGTATGTAGGTATGTAATATTATTGGAATTGCACAATATTCATATAATTATGTTAATCTAAATATATGGGTTTCTAATAACTTGCACCAAATTTCATAAGTGTATGTTTGTTTGTTTGTATGTATTTATGTATGTTTTTCCACGCATTTCTCTAAAACTACTTATCGGATAGTGATCATTATTTTTTTATTGGATTAACTTAACTTAGGGAACAGTGTAATTTTCATCAAATTTGGTTCAGCAGTTTTCAAGATATGGAACATACAACCGAACTCCTTAGCGGAAACAGCACAAATGTGTAAATTAAGTAATGTTGGTATTTTGTCAATCCTGTAGGCACTTTACTCTCGACTGCTCACTTTTTAGTGATAGGGTACTAAAACTAAAAAGAGAGAAATAAAAATCTTTTCACAAGATTAAGGCCGTACCCTGACCAAAAAATCAGCATTAGATTTGAGCATTCCTATTAGCCTAGCGGCACTCGTGGCGCATGAATTACAGTAGTGAATACGCCCAGATTTTAGAATAACTTCTTTATAAAATCGAATATTGGTATTTTGAAAAAAAAAAAACTACCAAAATGTTCGTTATCAAATTGTCTATCCATTAGTGTTAGTACAAAAAAATATTAATGAACACTTTACGAGGAGATGCATGCTATCAATAATTATTTCTCATTTTTATGGTTTTGTTGGAAGGAGATTAGTGAAACATATACTACATTTAAAAAAAAAAGAATTCTACAATTTTGGAATCAATAATATGTAGAAATTTAATGTATTTTAATTAGTTGGTTTTTCATTTTAAATAACGAGTAGATAGCTCCTAAAAACTGCACGAAAAACGGCTAGCGCGGCGTTTTGGTCGGGGTAGCGCCTCAAAGTCGAATTCTAAAAAAAAACACTAAAAAGGGAAAAATAATTTTCGTTTCGGAAGTCACTGTTGAAAAATTATAAAACATGTGGTACCAAAGATACCAACTGCCGAAACGAAAGTTATTTTTGTCCTTTTTAATGTTTTGCTTTAGAAGTTTGTTTATTTTATGTGAACAAGTTTTTACTTAACGAAATTGCAAGAATGTTCACATGGGCGCAATGCGACGGCATTCGACTGATCTTCACTTGATATTTTCTTAGAAAATACTTGTGCTGTTATTGTGTAAATTACGTGGAGTTGCGGAAACAGCCCGTCGAAACTAAACTAAACTATTGGATAAATTCACCGATCGACGCAACTGTAATAAATTCACGCCACCAGGAAAGTCCCTATAATATTCTTCTTCTCTATAATATAATCAATATTCTAACTATTTCACATAATTAAACACCACCAAATCCACCAAGTAACTACAAATACAGAAGCAATTATAAAACAATAATGTTATGTGAGACTTCTAAATCTTCGTTGGTCTACACAAGAAGTATTGGAAGCGAAGCAGACAGACGCGGTAATTGATCGATGAGCTCGGACGTTGGAACTGTAAGCTGATTCTGTGCTGATACCTAGTATCAGCACAGAATCACAGAGTACTAGTACTCTTTCTTCTTTTGATTATGTGAAGAGGTTCTCTTATAGACGGCGCTTTATTTCAGCTATTATTGAAACTATAAAGCCATTCTTACGAAAGCTTTTACTTTTTGTCATAAATATCACAATATCATTAAGTTTACTACAAAAATACGGGAGTAATATAAGTAATACCTTCGCTTGGCGATATCGCACATGTATTTTCTTAGAAAAAATTATGTGCAAATTGATCAAGTTGCATCACATTACGTTTATGTAAACGTACTTGCAATATCGCTTATCGGTGTGATATAAATCGAATAACGTCGAATACCAGGAAGGTCGCTTACTTGTTTAGTCATAATTTCCTCTGCTGAAATTCATTCAAACACAAAAAATGCAAAATGATTTTAATCTAGAAGTTAATTATGCTAAAAATTAAAACATCGGCTGTACTCTCTCGTATTTGCAATAGTTTAATATGATCCCAATATTGCTAAATTATCATTCAAATTCTTCTAAGATCACTTATATTGTCCAAGAAATATATATTATTTTCATTCGAAGCACTTATTTTCCTGGATATAGATATGTAAAGACCATACCTGAACTTTCTAATCCATAATTACTATTATCTAGATTATTAATTGCAACCTTCAAAAATACAATCTCAACAGAATCACACTCCAAGATTTCTCCAAGTGCATTTCTTAGCAACAAGATGTATTGAAGCCGGGTGCAGATTAAAAATGATTTCTTTTATTTCTCTCCGTTGTATATTTCTTGTCAGCGTCTCTGCTTTGGGTTTCATCTAAGTTGAAAGCAGATTACTGCGGAAAGTGTTTTGAGAAATTGTGAAGTGATTGTAATAGATATTCTGAATGGAGTTTTCATGATTACAGCAGATTTAAAGATGGTGTCAAAGGTTATCAGTTCGTTGATAAAATGTTTTCGTAGTTGAATGATGGAGTAGCAAACAACATACACACTCAGGGCCAGATTATTCATGAGGCAGTTTAGGCAAATGCCTAGAGGCCCAAAATCGGCTAGGGACCCCGCACCACAAGAATTCCTTTTGATATATTTTAAGTGGAAGATTTGTATAATTATGTTACGTCAGAGTAATCAATGCAAGGCTTCTCCAACGCAATATTTCATTGATGGTAGGAACAGGTGATGTAACTTCAATTACACAAAAATAATGGCACACTGAACTGAAACTCAAAATTGATATTTCATAGGATGATGGCGTGGCCAAGAGCAATAAAAATTGAACGTGTGCAAAACTTTAAACGGGCACCGAGACGGGCATTACCTAGGGGCCCCGACGTGATTATTTCGGGCCTGTACACACATAAAGCAACACACGCATTTTTTCCATGGGGTAGGCAAACACTACAGAACTCCTCCTACTACGTTCCTTACATACTCCTTTTATTTAATTTACATACATCTAGTCATACACGCACGCTGATTATGAGCAAACAACTAAATACGAAAATACCATGTGTATGTACACAGTGGCAGTTTCGTATCACGATTAAAAACAAAACCTGCTACATAATAAAAAAAAGGCTTATTTAAGGATTTGGGGGCCAAGAAAAGCTAGAGTCAAATGAACAACTTTTAAAAGTACAGAAAAAGTTGTCCTGTATTGTATATCACGTCATATGAAAACCCACCACAGATTTATAAAATAGACACCGCAGTGTCTTCCGACCGAGCTAAACCAGACAAAACTATCACAATATTCAAAGGATCCAAGCCCGAGACAGCCAAACAAAATATCAAATGTCAACCAAAGTTATTGAAGCGCGTGTAAAAATGAATGAATGACAAACTTGTAAGCTGCTATCGGATCTCTGCAACGCTATTTAAACTTAGAGTTTTGTTGTGGATGCTGCAAGTTCTGATGTTGCTTCGACAGTTGGGCTAAAGTGTGAGATAGTTCGAGCGCGAATTTTGATAGTTGCGATGATCCGACGAGTTTAAGATTGAAAGGTACTGTTGCTAGTTTCGAAATTTGTTTTGTGATATCTAGGTTTTCGTGAGAGCTAGTTTATAAGTTTTGATATTGTAATTTGTTGTATTATTTCTTGGTAATGTGTTCCATATTCGAAAAATGTAATAAATATAAAAGTGGCTGACTCTCCATTCAGCCACTTTTATATTGTTTTGCAAATGATGTGAAAGAAAAGTAAAATTCGTTAGTAACTCGATGACATCATATCATCAAAGTACGTTAAATTATCCCATACTGAAGCAAAATATGTAACACATACAATCTTTATTTTAATAATTGATAAGTACGCTTTTCACCAGGATACTAACTGATTGTACTTTATAGTAAGCAATGATGTGGTCACCAAAAAGCATGCTTGCCTAGAAGTAACCTATACACTCTTGACTTAAATACACCCAGATTGTAACTATCAGGAAACCAGACTCCAGCGGATAATTACCAGATTGCCCGTACATCTTGCACTGAAGAGCGATAAATTCCGTACCATAGGCTTACCGACCGAAATGCGGAAGTCGGAAGCATAAGGAAACTAGAGTCCCTTATCGCGGGCATATAAATAAGAATTTTAGCCACCGAAGTGATGCACGAATATCCTTTATACTATCACATAAGAAGGGATTTATCGCGTTCAGCTTGATCACGATTTACTAAGGTATTTAAGATGGAAGCTAGAGCGGGTTTGAGGGTTATTGAGTATTAAACCCGAATACCCAGGTAATAAATTATTTTGAAATTAGGAGAAGTAGAAAATAGGCTTTCATTTGTTTATAGTTTATAAGAGCAGTAATTGACCGGTGTTAATGTTGACAGTACCTACTTAGTCTGAAGGTGCTAGATTTAAATATGGAAATTTATTTAAACTTCATGGTGTACATAGGTGGACTTAATGCCACAAGGCATCCTCTACCAGTCAACGTTTGGGTTAAATAGGACAACCATGTGAAAGGGTACAAAATTATATCTAAAAATAACATCTTGTATACGAAAGTGTATATACTTACATATATATTAATAACACACATATACAAATAAAATAGACAAACAAATACTTCAATTAATACCAATATAAAAACGAGAAACCTATTAATAATTACTATGACTAGAGTTTTGTCTCTAGATGATTTGTGTTATTTAGTCTGACTTAAATAGTGGTCACGAACTTTTCTTGCCAAATCATGTTTAATTCGTCACTCCACCTAGCCGAAGGGGTTACACCTTACTTTTGTCCATTTGCGGTCTTCACTTAAGAACACTTGTACACAAATGGTCATTTGTCACGCCAATCGGTTCTCCATTTAATGTGGCCTTTCCTATCCGAATTGAGAGCTTGCTTATTCTATGAGCTATTTGTTTATGTTTCGGATTCCACCTCTAATCGATCCAAATTCAATTCCAAGCATTCTTCTTTCCTTGCTTGCTGAGTGACCTTGAAGCTATAGACCAGCCGTACCGTGACTGTACACGCCACTTGATTTTGACTTCGATTATACTGTTTCATAGCTTCCAAACGACTGTACCTTCATGCCTTCCAACGATTTATAAAAACAGCCTTGCAGATTTCTTATAAAGCTGCTCTCAATTCCTTGTAACTGTTTCCTATAAACAATCTTGCTGGTATTTTTTTTCAATCAAGTAGTTGTTCGTTACATTATTTTCTCCCGTCCTTCGACCACTCATGCCTTGCACCACTTAATAAGAGAAAAAAGCTTGGCAAGGCAAAACGTTACAATGTTTTTGTACGAGTCGTTTCTTATGTTGTCGTCCCTGCTAAACGTTTTTGATATTTTTATGTTGCTTTGTAGCTTTCAGATTCGTTGTTTATTTTACAAACAACGTATGATTTAGTTAGCAGAATAATTTTATTATTTTACGCTGTAATTATTAAAATGGCGTTTCATTTTTTATCGATTTGTGATAAGCTGGCCTTGACAACTATCTCACCTGAAGGTAAGCTATGTTAAGGTCAACGGAGAAGGACGCTTGCTTAAAAAATTACCAAGAAAATAGTTTGTAGCCAAAGTACATCTCATGATGATTCCAATATGCACAAACACTCCTAGGATACATGGTTTTAGAGTTGCAGTGCCTGCCTTTCGGCTTCATCATCAGATCAGTTCGATGGTACCATTTTCATTAGTACCATTTAATTAGAAATATTTGCTACACAATTGTCGATTAACTATTCGAGATAAGTTATACCCGTGAAATACTTATCATTAAATAATTCCAGTGGCATCTGTGGTCTTCTTCAACAGTTCCACTTCACTTTCTGAGTGCAAATGCTTGCCATGTTCACGAAAATACCTATAATATTTGAGGAGTTATCTTGATTTTCATGGGATGGCATAGGCCCTGACCTGATGACCATGGTACCTATCGGACCAGGAGTCTTTGATTAATTGGAGAAAATACATAAAAAAAATATTGCGAAGAATTGAGAACCTCTTCCTTTTTATGAAGTCGGTTAAAAAGGTAGTGGTTTTGATTGCCAAAACAAAGAAACTATCAGTGATAACGTAACAAATTGTAAATCCTTAACAATGAGAAACTTACAAACCCTTAGCCACCAGTGGTGTTCATAATGGCTTCCAAGGGTTTATTTTTATTATAATGGGCATCCCACTCTTATATTATATGCCACAAATTTTATTAAAGAACATTATTATGTTTTAAAAAAAAATCTGTGAAATGTAAACATAGTCAATCAAAACAACTAAAATTACTATAACTCGTTGAACTACACTAGAAAACTACAATTTTAAACCTGTCTGGTTTAAAATTGTAGTTTTCTAGTGCTTTAGTTAATAATTAAACAGAGAGAATTGTTAACTACGACTGAGGCCATCGTTAACATTTCAAATTTAAACAAGAAGTATTTAAACCTGTGTTTCAACGTTTAATCATCTCTGTTACTAAGGTAATTTTATTGCAGTTTGCATCAAGTGTTTGAGATGAAATTAAAGCAAATAAGAGTGAGCGAAACGGTGTTTAATATTCCTCTTTACCTGCCTTGGTTTTAAGCAAATTATTTTATCAGTTTAGTCTTTTGGCAAAACGTTCTGTTCGCCTTTTAATTTTACTAGATATGTGTGTGTATGTAACTATCTCTATTACTAAGTTGGTATCATCAACGCAAGAGAAGCTTGTGGCTATAAAAAATTGCCGCTAGGGTCAATCTATTTTAATTTATTTTAGATAGTATCGCGTTTGACCACTATCTCACCTGATGGTAAGCAATGATGTGGTCAACGGTGTAGCTCGCTTGCCTAGAAGTAACCTATTCACTCTTGAATTAAAGACCCCGAGGTTATAGCTATCGAGAAGCACAGATTCCAGCAGGGAATCGCGGTTAACCATCGCTTGCGGATGTGGGATCGTAGATGGGTGAACCCACCTTACTTTTTCCAACTATATTGAGATCGGCTTGCAGTCTATCCGAATGCAGCTGGATACCAATATTTTATAAGGAGCGACTACCTATCTGACCTCCTCAACCCAGTAACTGAGCAACATCATGGTAAGATTGATGTCAGATGTTATCACTACCTATCCATAACGATTGGGAACAAGATCTAAACGGGTGTTCTGAGTCACGTAAGTATCTCAGTAAGGCTGTTATTATAATAAAAAAATTCTAATATAAATAAGAAAAGCCTTCCCATAAACAGAGCACTGCCAAACCCATTTTAGTCTTCTACCCTTTAAAAATACCACGAAAATTCAAAAGCCTACGACAATCCTTCATATTTTTCTTCAATTCCCCACCTGAGGAAAAACAAGACAGCTTTATCCTCTAACTAATTACACTCCTTAATAACCCGTTTTACGAAACCACTGGATGTAACGTAGGTATTCTAGTAGAAATTTTAATTAAAGTGCCGGAAAACGCAGCCTGTAAAAATAAAGAGATCTTTTTATAAGAATCTCGTTTAAATTGAAGTATTGTTGCAAGTGAGATGGCGTTACATTTTTAATTTACTTCGAAATAATGTGGCTGGTTGAAAAAGTATTTTTGGTGTAAATGGTTTTGAAGTGGAATAATATTTTATTATGGATTTATTGTAGGTTAATTGTAGGTTACGGGTTGTTGCAATCCATCAGCATCGTCCTTCATATTTTCTTTGAAATAATTTATTCAAGCACCAATATTTTTTTTTCCTCGGTGTGGGTTTGCTTTTGACTATAGTCCAGAGCTTACCCAGAACAAGCCTGTTTATTCTAACTTTGACGAGGTTATTCTTATTATAATGGTGTCTATAACACTGTAAATAAAAAAAAAAACCCAGTGTTAAATAAATATTCAGGCATGTTTCTTATTTTTAACAAGATTGCAGACATTTATTTATTTTATTTATTTATTTATTTTTATAACAATTACTTGCTATACTTACAGTTTGCACCAAAGCGTACAGCAAGCCACCACTACACATATAATAACACTTATAAACTAAAAAACTTAATACATACATTTAACATTGTTTTTCCATTGAGCATAAATATGTCGACGCCAGGTTCCTGAGAACATAGGCCGCTCAGCAAATTGAGCGCCTGGGCTGTAGGAGCATGACGAGTGTCAGGGTACGTGAGGGCGGAGCCGCGAAAAGGCAGCGCGGGGCACAAGCACGCGACGCCCGCATTCGGTCCGGAGCGAATAGTGAACAGCGAGCTAGCGTGGACGAGTCGTCGATCTTATAGTTCAGCAGTAGGTAGTAGTGCATCAACAGCGCACACTTACGTCGCAGTTCCAGCGTGTTGATGCCCACCATTCCCGCGACAAACAGAGACGGATACAAATAGGGATAGTACCCATACATTTTTTTGTACAGGTAACGAGCAAACTTGCGTTGAACCCGTTCTATCATGAGCTTATATTTTTGCTCGTGCGGATCCCATATTAGCGAATTATACTCAAGCTTACTACGCACAAAGGAATAGTACAGTACCATAATGGCACTCTTGTCCTCAATCCCACTGGCCTGCCTCATGACAAAACCAAGCGATTGGAATACCTTGGCACAGATATTGCTAATATGCCGATTAAAAGTCAGAGTAGCATCTAAAGTCAGTTCTAGGTCTTTGATTTCAGTGACGCGTTCCAGAGGGACACCCGATATGTGGTAGTCATTCTGAATGGGCGCACGCGATCGAGAAAAGGTAATGGTCTTGCAATATTCAATAGCATTAAAATACATGAAATAAAATATTTATATGAAAAATAATAAAAAAGGAAGCTTTTTTTAATTCCTCTCCAAAAACCCATTTATTTGATACCCGTATCATGGGACTGCATATAAAAAACAAGTCCACCATCTTCGGCGATCCACCTATTGCCGAATCGGATTAAGACAATGGTAATTTCTATTGTGTCTGCTAATTGACACTTGACAGAATAAGATTAAGAATGACGTTACTTAGCTTACCAAGCATTATCATGCACTGAACGTGTATGAAAAATTACAGCTCAATTGGGTTAGGATAACTACTTTATTTTTAATTCAGTTGCAAGATTTGACCCGAACAAAATATACATTGCAAGTTAATAAAAATTCAACAAAATTATACCTCCTCTTCCAACATTCGTCAATGGAATATAAGACCCACAATAATAAACAGATCCAACGTCCAACTCCAATATCAATACTGAAATATGAAACACAAATGGCCAAAATCATAATGCAACTTTGAAATTAAATTTCAAGCCAGGAATACTCGGCAGAACGAAACAGGATAAAGTTTTTAATAGTTCCAACAGAATTACGAGAATATTAACATTTCGGTACAGCAAAATTGCAAGATTGTATTAGCATATTTAATAAAATAGTACATTTTTGTCGGTTCGTTTATTTTGTGAGTGAAATCGAGGCTACAATCGTTGATGGGCCTGAATTTGGTTCAAATGTGAAAAATGTGCATTGAAACCTTATTTCAAGAACTAAAATATTATTGATTCGTAGCAGAGTAAAGGCTATAGTTTAATTCCCACAGGAGATTTAGACTCCTTTGGTACCCACCTCGTGTTAGAAACTTTTCGAAGCGATCACCATCATCTTCAGCCTTTTAATGTACCCACTGCTAGGACATAGGCCTCAGTCTGTGAGAGAGGGAATAAATAGGCTTTAATTCACCACGCGGACCCAGTGCGAGTTGGTGAATGTCATAGTTATCGATTTTTTTGATCTTTAACATGTCGGTTTCCTCACGATGTTTTCCTTCACCGTTTTATGAGCAGAATTTATGGCATATTTTACACAAATAAAAGCGCCTGCTTGGGTTCGAACCCACAACCTACGATATGTAAGTCGGAGTCGTTACCACTGGGCCACCACTGACTGCTCTAGTTTTTTAAGAACAGTAAAATTATTGATTTGCAGAATAGCACAGGCTTAAGTTTGACTCCCACCGGAGAGTTAGACTCCACTAAAGTGTGTTAGAAAGTTTTCGAAGCAATGTTACATAAACTTTATAGTTGTAAAAAAACGATGACGTCGTAGGGTACCGCTCTCTCCCTGTGCTCGTCCATAGGGACTTCAATGCCAAGAATGTGGCTTGGGGTTCCCGGTATACGGACACACGGGGCAGGATGGTGGAGGACAGGGCTCTGTAGATAGGTCTGGTCGTCCTAAACCAGGGTTCTGTCCCCACGTGTGTGCGGATGCAGGGCGAATCGGTGGTGGACATTTCGTTCGCCAGCGCCACTCTGTCACCACGTGTCGTCAACTGGCGCGTCATGGAGGAGGTGGAGACCTATTCCGACCACCGGTATATACGGTTCGACGACTCCGCCCAGATCTCGAGCGTGCCGATCCGACAGACCCCGAGTGGTCCGCAGTGGGCGCTGAAGCAGCTGAACCGGGAGCTACTCCTGGAAACCTCGATCATGCAGGCTTGAGAGGCGTCACGGTGCCTTCACCTTCCGCCTGATGCAGGCTCTCACCGAACATGGCTGTTTCGGGAGGTTACTGTTCAGGATAAGGCGGGAGGAAAAGCCTGGTTTCACCATTGTGAGGATCGCCCGGAGGACACGGTAGAACACACGGTGGAGGTCTGCCCAGCTTGGGCGGAGCAATGCCGTGTCCTCGTGGAGGCGATCGGCGGTGGCGACCTTTCGCGTCCAGCCCTGGTCCAGACCATGGTACGGAGCGAGAGGGCATGGGCAGCTGTCACCTCCTTCTGCGCAGCAGTAAAGCTCGCAAAGGAGGAGGCAGAACGCCTCGCCCGGGAATCGGCTTGCGACTCCCGACACCCAGGGCGCCTCCATTGCGTCTCCCTCACGCCCCAAGCCGCCGCAGGAGACGCCCTGGGTGTCGGGAGTCGCAAGCCGATTCCCGGCCACAGTAGGCGCGGGCTTGCGGACGGCGAGTAATGGGTAACTCGCCGTCCTATAAGAACCAGGCCCGAGTCAACGGCGCGTAATGTTCCACGCGCACCTCAAAGAGATGTCAGCAAAATTGACGGGGTCCATTAGGGCCGATGCCTGTCTGGGTCGCGGATTAATTTTAAAAAGAGTTACCGCGGCCCTGGCTCAAGCAGCTGAAGGAACACGGGTGGATTTTAGTCAGTAAAAGTCTGACACGCCCTCTCGCTTCACCCAGAGCGGGAGAAGTCATAGGATGATTTCCCACCCAAAAAACAAAAGGTGGGGAAAAGTGTTATTGGGTTTTTCCATCTGGCATTTCTTAGGACCAGCCCAGAGTCTGGACTCGAGCTCAGTTGATGGCTATAGGCTTGGCCTTACTACATGAGATTAAAACATAACTGGCTAAATTTGAGTGTACTATAGATGCATTTCTGTCTTGCCCATCGGGAAATATCTACGGGCTTGGTCTTATATAAAGTTTCATAGATTTTTCCTATAACAATAATTTCACACCACAAAACATTAGACAGACCCGTAGTTAATTCCCCCAAGGATTAGTCGGAGATTATACTGTGGCATAACTTTCCTTCTCGCATCGGATTAAAAGCGAGATTGCAGGCATGGATAAATTTAGGCCACCCCGCTGTTCTTGTGACTATCGTAAAAGTCGGCTTAGAGATTATGTCGAGAGGATAGGCAGTGGCTGAATTATTGCGAGAAGAATTCTTTGGGATATTTTTTTACTACTGAGATGGTTAACGGGGTTTATCCGATGATGCTTTACGTTAGGGATGTAACGCATCATAGGATAAACTGCAGCTTCAACCGCAATCGCTGTTTTTACTTTATTTCAATAGCTCAAAACGCCTCTTCCAACATTATACACTAGCTTCTGCCAGCGGCTTCTCCCACGTGAAATGTTTATAGGGTGCAAATACAAATACACCTTAACATTAATTATTGTAAATGTAATGCAAATGTCAGTGTAATGTAAAAATGTCAATGAGTGCCAACGGGCTGGAATCAAGAAATAAAAATGCAAGTTGTCCGATCCAAACCGCGTCTATTAGAACACTAAATTAAATATTGGTACAAATGCATCATCAATGCTCTGCTTGCTGCTGCTGCATGATGTATCTAATGTAGGTCGCACGTGTTAGTGCAAAGGTGTGAGCCTACTGATTGCACAACTCCTTACTTACTAAACAATTTTACCGGATCGACGTGTTGATGATGTTGTTAATAGGAGAGATCGTGGGTATGATCATGGCGAATGGTTTATTGACTATGACGTTACTTTTATGTTCTATGTATGCGTGCAACATGAATGAGTCACCCTGCAAGTTACATCCTCGTTTAAGTGTAATCAGACCCGAGTGATTTTTTTTATTTCCGTGTGACAGTACACACTGTGTTCTTCATTGTCTCGGATCAGCTGTACATCGCAAATTGACTTGCGTCGGTCACCGGTGCTATAGATAGGGTGGTTTAATTTACACATTAAAGTTTTGTCCTGGATCTTTTGGCACTCTTGAAAGTCAGATTGTTCGAGGGGTATGAACGAGTATTGGTTGGCGTTAAATGCTATTAGGTCAGAGTTTGGGATGACTTACATTACCCGATTAATGCCGATGCGTTGAGGTATGCTAATGAGTTTATTCAGCTCGTATAGAGCATCATTCAGAATAGGTATTTTTACTTCTATCAGTAAATATTGCTGTGTAATGCGTGCATGTATTCTGAACAGTCTGTAGATGTTTCGTACATCGTTCTGGACTTCCGGAAGCGTGGCGTCGCGAGGGTAGCTGTCTAGCTACTCTATCCAATTCGCTTTGCATTTGAGTTGGTGATAGTAAGTGTACGTCCATCTGACCCTGGTGCATGTTTGTCAGCGTATTGATGAGGGTTTGTTGGATTTACTTTAGATTTCGGGCCATTTTTTCTGCAGCTATTGCCGACGTAATGATGTAGAATGCATTTGCGGTGTCATGTTTATTGTTTTCTGTTTTATTTTCCAGATTAGTAAGATGGTCATTCATCAAGGTGAACTGCTTTACCATTGTTGCTTTATTGCGTTGTATGATGTTATACTCGGTTTCCAAAATGCGTGGTAAAAATAAGTGGTTGTCATTGTGTTGAATGGAATTGATGTCGTGTTCGTACTTTTCTGTGAAGTGCTGGTCTAGAACATATCCCACTCCATCAATTAATCCTCTTTTAAATCTGTGTTGAATTAATCGCTGTGACTTCAGTAGATTATTGTAATAGTCCAGTTTGTTCATGCTCTGTTCGAGTTGATTGATTAAAATGTGGAATTGCATCATCCAGTCCTCGCAACGATATTCTTTTATATGAGAACACGAATTTTTGCATAGTGTCAACGTTTCGCCAGTAGTTTGTCATGTTGTAGTAGAATACTAATTTCCATTCATCTCGTATTTCTAGTAAGTCTGCAATCTTGTCAAAGTAAATTGGTTTGATTTTTTGTCAGTGGGGCTTCATGTCTTATTGAAAAGTGGGCGTTATAAAAGCCATCGTCAGCATCAATGTGTAGCATATCAAGCTGTTCCAGGTAAGGTTTTTCGGTCTGCTCCGTCTGTTTTTTGTAGATGTGTCAGTATCGCCAAGTCTTTTTATCGTTAGTTCATTTTGTTAGGGAATGCAAATGTGTCAGTTGTAGGGTTCCACTGTACACCCAGGGCTTTTGTAGTTCCATCGTTTGTAAAGTGCATTGTAGTTTGGTTTAAGTCTGATGATGATAAACTTTTAATCAAGGTCGACTCGTTGCTTGACCACTTCCGTAGCGTCATTCCTGCTCCGCTCAGCATGTTGATGAGTTGGTTCTACATTTCTTGTGCTCGCTCGATGGAGTTACCACCACTTAGTACGTCATCGACATACATCTCGTTAGTAATGACGTCAGCTGCTAATGGATATTTGTCTGCGTTTGCTAATTGCTTTAGCGTCCGAAGTGCTAGAAACGGTGCCACCAGTTCCATATATGTCACTGTGCATAGTTTGTACTTTTTTAGGGGACCTTGGTTAGTTTCCCTCCGCACTATCTTCTGCAATTCTTGAACTTCTTCATGCACTAAGATCATGCGATACATTTTCTCACAGTCTGCTGTAAAGACGTGCTTGTATCGCCGCCATGCCATGAGTAATGTCAGTAGGTCTTGATGATGCTTCGGGCCACACTCCATCATGTCGTTCAGGCTGTAACCTGTGTCAGTCTTCTGTGAGGCGTTGAAAACCACCCTTAGTTTTGTTGTCAATGAGTCCTGTTTAAGTACTCCATGGTGAGGTAAGTAAAATGACGGGTTGCAGTCGGGCTTACTCTCTTTCATGTGTCCCATTTCCAGGTACTCTTGCATGAATTTGATGTAGTTTTCTGACAGTTTGTCATCCCTGCATAATCTCCTTTCTAATTGCATAAATTGTGCTACTGCCCGTGGCTTCGATTTTCCTAATAGCTGATCGTAATTAGGCTTCATTGGCAAACCAACAGCATATTTGCCATTTCTCAGGCGGTTTGTGGTTGCAGCGAAGAACTCTTCACAGTATCTCTCCGCTGACGTCATTGAACTGCATGCATCCCCACTGATGTCTTCCACTTCCCAGTAATTTGTCAACGGGCCAGAATGCCAAAACAGAGTGCCAACGGGCTGGAATCAAGAAATAAAAATGCAAGTTGTCCGATCCAAACCGCGTCTATTAAAACACTAAATTAAATATTGGTACAAATGCATCATCAATGCTCTGCTTGCTGCTGCTGCATGATGGATTTAATGTAGGTCGCACGTGTAAGTGCAAAAGTGCGAGCCTACTGATTGCACAACTTCTTACTTACTAAACAATTTTAAAACCCATGTACGTGCACCGTACAATGTGTTTTATCATCCCAAGGGAACATTATACCGGTATAAATGTGCTATTCCAGACTATAATCTATGTCTGTGCCAAATTTAATCCAGATCCGTTCAGCCGTTCTGGCGTGATTGAGTAACAAACAAGCACACGCTCTTGTTATTGTCATAAAAAAAATGCGATACTTTAAGGTTTGGTCACCAAACAAAAATAATAGTTTGTTCAGGCTGCTTTGCATTTCTTTAAAAAGAACAATTATCTATTAAAATCACTATGCTAGTGTGTAGCCAAATAAGTTCACATTTGACATGATTTGATTTTCTTCATTACAACTCGGTACATTTGGATCGGATGGATGGTATAAGAGTTGTCAGAATCACATGTAATTCAAAATTACATTTGTAATTTGAATCCCGCTCGATATGACCTAAAAAAGAAGGTTCCTTCTAGAAGAGGCTACCTCTTCCTTTAAAAACTTTTGAACGCTTCAAACAGAATTACGATTATATTAACATTTCTCTGCCAACATTGTAAGATTATAAAATAGAATTGCATAGTTAACATTATGATTCGACTACAAAATGAAATTTCTTTCAGCACAATGTTATTAGGAAGAGTGGTATATGAAATCGCTACAGTTTTAGTAAAAATTTAGTAACATACTCGTAGGTCCACAAAACTTGAGTGTGCAATATAATATATGGCTAGACGAAAGGTGTATAATGAAATGACAGCTGACAAAATTGGACGGAAGACGGTGCGTTGTACGGCCTCCCATTGGGTAGACTGATCACCTGATTAAGATTGCGAAAATCCGCTGGATGGTAGACGCACGGGAATGGTCAATGTGGCACACTTGGTTTAGCTCGGAGGGAGCTAAACGTAATTTTTATTAACGTGGCTTACGTTTAGCTCCCTCCGAGCTAAACGTAAGCCACGTTAATAAAAATAAATAAGTTATTAAAAAATAAACTTAAAAAGAAGGATATATGGTATAAAATCTAGGGTCCGGCTTCAACGTCGTTGGTTGCTTGTGTCGTCAGCTAGACAGGCAGCAGGACGGACAAGATCTCTTCTGTTTTCCCAGGGCGGCGTGGCACTGTGCGATGGCACGGGTGTTGGTGCGCACCGCATGATATGCACCCTCTGGTTCAGCGTGCGCACCCTGCGCGTACTGCTGGAGAACGAGCGCGGCCTCGGCGAGGTTACCGCCGCGCCACTGATGACCCTGTCCTGCCG